>JAACJO010000012.1:0-1225000 GCA_013368445.1 Leucocoprinus leucothites
AAGAAAGAACCAACCATGGACACCATTTAAAGTAGGAGACCAAGTTTGGTTAGATAACCAAAATCTTCCTTTGCCCTATGCTTCTAAGAAGCTCAACCAAAGAAGAGAAGGTCCATTTACTATTATTAGAAAGACCTCTCCAGTCAACTATGAACTCAAACTACCACCAAAGTGGAAGATTCACAACAAGTTCCACACTTCACTTCTCATGCCAGTAACTGAGAATGACATTTATGGGAAACACAACCCTAAACCACCACCTGTTCTTGTCTCAGGAGAAGAACAATACAAAGTTGAAGCAGTCCTAAATCATAGAACACACAGACTATGCTCAGGAACAAAAATAGAATACCTAATTTGATGGAAAGGATACAGGCCTACTGAAGACTCATGGGAACCAGAGAAAAACCTTGAAAATTCAAAAGAAATTATTCAAGAGTATAAAACCCAGCACAATCTCTCTTAATATTCCCCGGCTTCAATGACTACTCCAGAAGTCAGTGAACAACCAACAGTAACAGTCTTTGGAACTATTATCTGTGAATTGCCCTCACCCCTTACTCCTCCCATTACTCCAACCAACACCATCAATGATGCAAACAAGGTCAAAGAAAGTCCTGGTCTTGCCCCATTGCAAGAACAAGGCACCACTTCCCCTGCCGGAGATAGTGCAGGCAGAAACACTAGCAGTGAAAACTCTTCACCCTATTTGGAGAATACTATCCTACAACGTGCATTTCTTTGAGAACAAACAGCCATTGACTTTCTGTCTGCCTACGGCAGCAATCCTACAGTGGCTCAAAAAACTGTCCCAATGTTTTCGCATTTTGGACATATTTGCTAATACCAGGGCAGATATATGGCCTAGCATCCTGAAAATATTCACACAGGTACCTTGACATATTGGGCGCATATATTCCCATGATCACATGACCTTGTCCATCAATGAATTAATAATGAATTATCAAAAATATCTACTCATTGGGACAGTTTTTTGACCCCCTGTCAGCCTCCCAGTATCTACCTTGTAACATGCCAGGGGAGCATCAGGGCAGGCGTGGGAGTAATGAACAAGATCATGTGACCTTGGTTGACATGTTGAGATGGCTACAACTGTCTTTCTTCCTGCCACTACATCATGAAAGCTATCTCCTCTACCCAATACTCCCAAGTCACTTCTCTTCTCAAAGATGGCTATTCCTTGCGCCAGATTGAACATAAAACTGGTCTAGGAAAGTCTACTGTTGGGAGGATCAAGAAAGAAGTTGATGGGGACAAGGAAAACAACAAGGGAGGACGTCCTTCCAAGCTTTCTCCTCGTGATAAAAAAGCAATAATTCACCAAATAACCTCTGGAAAGCTAGACAATGCTGTCCAGGCTACAACTTTCATTAACTCTACTCTGTCTGACCCTGTCACACCCCAAACTGTCAGAAATACCCTTCAGGATAATGGATTTCGCTCTGTAACCAAGATCAAACGACCTCTACTCAAAAAGCGACATCGTGAGGAACGCCTTGACTTTGCACATGAACATAGGAATTGGACAGTGGAGGACTGGAAGAGGGTGTTGTGGACAGATAAAACAAAGATCAACAGGATTGGGTCAGATGGAAAGGTGTATACCTGGAAGGAGAGGGGGGAACCACTGTCAGATAGGACCACTCTCCCTACTGTCAAACATGGAGGAGGTGGTAACATGATGGTGTGGGGGTGTATGGGGTGGAATGGGGTAGGAAAGCTGATAGAGGTTCAAGGGAATATGGATGCAGTGCAATACTGCGAGATTTTGGACAATGGGGTGGTGGAAAGCTTTGAAAAGTTGGAGATGGAGGAGGAGGAGAGGATATTCCAGCAGGATAATGACCCAAAACACACCTCAAAACTGGGACAACAATGGTTTGTGGACAACAACATTCAAGTTCTACCATGGCCTGCACAATCCCCTGACCTAAATCCCATTGAACACCTCTGGACCTACCTGAAGGACCAGCTGAAGGCATATGAAAGACCACCCAAGGGAGTATTTGAATTGTGGGAGAGGCTAGTAGAGGAGTGGAATAAGATTCCAGCAGAAAGGTGCCAAAGGCTGATAGAAAGCATGCCCAGAAGGATTGAGGCAGTTATCAGGGCAAGAGGAGGTCATACAAAGTATTGAGTAGGTAGATAACAGAGGGTCAAAAAACTGTCCCAATGAGTAGATATTTTCGATAATTCATTATTAATTCATTGATGGACAAGGTCATGTGATCATGGGAATATATGCTCCCAATATGTCAAGGTACCTGTGTGAATATTTTCAGGATGCTAGGCCATATATCTGCCCTGGTATTAGCAAATATGTCCAAAATGCGAAAACATTGGGACAGTTTTTTGAGCCACTGTAGATTCACTTCATATGTCTACAACATCAGGAATTGCCTTAATGCTCTCGCTTCTGCAAGAAGTGAATACAAGCATCTCCAGGAAGAAATGGACTTCCATCTTAGTAACCTGGCATGCCATATCCCTCGGGGTCCCTATACTCAGAACATCATCTGATGTGTCAAACGCACCAACCCGGACAGAGATTACTTCACTATGCTCAAGCATCAACAAGCTCCAGAGCAATGTGCACAGAATTCTGAGCATGCCCTAGCTGATGATGAAGGAAAAACTTCCACACCTAGCATCAAACCTCAGCAACATCATGATGTGGCTACACACAATGCCATATTACTGAGTACACCCCCTCTAACATCTGCTAATGAGCCTCCTCGAAATACCAATTGAGATGCGACTCAGTCTGGACATACTAGTCAAACCTGCGACATATGTCATGGAATGGGTCATATCAAGATGCTTTGCCCAGGATATCATTGCACCTGGTGCAACACTTTTGCCCCTGGCCATTTCACCAAGCATTGTTCCCAAAATCCTTATAAAGGAATTGCTTGACAGGATCTACCCCCAGTTGCCCTGGCAGCACTTTCCATTACTGAGGGAGTCAATACCACCAAGGCTCTTGCTCTGCAGTCCATCTCTGAATCTGCCAGAGTACAGCCCCACCAGTCTAGTATACCAACCAGCAATCACAGCACCCCCATCACTAATGTCGATGGACTTCAATCCAAATGACATAATCCAACATCCATGGCTATTAACACCACCACTCTTAGCTGCACCTACAACCCTCCTTTTATGCTGCAACGAGGCTGTAAACCCACACCATGAGGAAGACAGTATGGTCATCTCCAGATCTCAGTCCATTCCTCCCATCCAAACCATCGAGGATGCAGTCTGAATGGACACCTCCATCATGGTAAAACTTCTTGCATCTATAAAGGAGACCACCCCCTTACACCCCCATATGAAGATGGCAATTACGAATCTCATTACAATGATGAAGCCAACTTCAATATAGATGGTGAAGGTAATTTACCTTAGTGACTTAGATAGTTACTAAGATGTGGACATCTTAGCTAGGAAAGGGATAATGTTATGTATATTAATTATATCTAGCATTTGTTTCCTATACAATGCAAAGTCAATATTAGCTTTACTTAAGTAATATCACAATTATGTTTTCATCTTATTTGTTCTTGTATTTTTCTATTTTATTTTGACTCATTTACTTTGTCTTATTATAACTTGTTATAACTTGTTTGGTTTTATTTACCTTTTGATGATATGTAATTATTAAATATAGCTGTGCTATATTTGGACTATCTTGTGATCTAGTCAGATGATCAAAGAAGAACTTCTTTAGAAGAACTTCTAAAGCTTCTTTGACAGATCATGTCTTATATAGTTTAATTAGTGTTAAGGAAGCTGTATGCTTCTCTTCTTTCATTAGAAGCCCTTAGCCCTAGTTAATAATAGATACAGACTTGTATTGTATATAAGTCATCGACATCTACCAAGGAGAAACATTGTTTCTATTTGGTTAGGTGGAGACTCAATACGAGCCTTTATCTACACAAAGTTGAATTGAACTTAAGCTCTAAGATCTCAATTACTAAAGTCTTTACACTTATAATTGCCGTATTATAACTCTGACTTTGTGAACGACTTTGTTGCTTACCAAAAAGGAGTCCCCTTTGATAAGATCAAGTTGATACTTATCACGCCAGCTTAGGACCAGGCTGGCATCACTATAACAGGAGCCTTTTACAAGAGGTTCTTCCCCCTCATGCCCAAATCTTGTTGATGTGGCCACCACCTAGAAATGTGTCATCATATTCTTTGCTATTGCCCACTATACCCCATCCACACTCAATGGGTGCAATGTGCTTTTCCCCAATACAAGTTCCTCATCAAGTTCTTGAAAAAGAACCCAGCTGCTTTGCCTTTACCAATCATAACTCACATCCACCACTGCTCCAAGCCCCTGTGCCTGCCAATCCAAATGAAGGTGAACTTTATTCTTTCATTTCTTCTCTTTTATTCTCCTTTGAGTCCGATTTCTGCATGTAATGTCTTGTCCTTTAGTCTCCCTTGAGTCTTCTCTATTTTGCTGGACTAATCATATATAGTCTTTGTCTTAAGTAGTTGGAGACCACTTCATGTACCCCGGCTTGCTGTAGTGTACCATCTGTTTGTATTATTTAGTTGAAAGTGGACTGTGATTGAGCACTACTATATAAATTCATTGATAAAAATAAAATAAAAAGACCTCTAACAGTAAGCTCATATGTGCATGTGGCCCTAGCGATGAGACAATGGGGTTGGGGAATACATTGAAGCAGGTATACAACCTACTCCTGGGGCCTCCTATTGTCCTCCTTGTGACAGCTAAGCCAATCATGGTCAAACTGGTGGTGCCAGAATGGGCACCTTTGATCATCAGCTGTATGGTCTCCCTTGCAGTTGATACATGAGATGTGGGGACAGGGCTCCCCAGCAGGTGTGGGCAGGATGGGGGGGTTTGCCTTCAGACTCCCCTTACAACATGATGATGTGGAGCAATGATTCTCACTATGGTGAGGACCACCACACTGGGAACACCTGAGTGCACAGTTGTGGCAAGTGAGGGTAGAGTGACCAAAGCACCAGCAGCACTGGCACTGAGGGACACTGGGGTGGGCATGGGCAGGCTTGATGACAGCCTGCATACTGTTGAAGTTGAGGTACTTGTTAATGAGCCTCTTAGCATTGGCTCCTGACTGAGAGTCCCATAGGTTGAACCAAACAGTAGCAGTGTCAGCCTTGGGGGAGTTGTGCATGATGTGTACAGATGAAACATGGGTGAAAGTGTCCTTGAATGGAGACAATCACATATGATCAGTGATCTGGATCAGTGTAATACAGATGCCATTCACATGGAAGGGGATATTGAGGATCTTGAGATAAGACCTCAACCTGGGGCAGCATGTCTTCAGCTCAAAATGGGTGGTGAAGACAGAGGGGATGGCAGACTCGACAATGGTGATGTCAGAGTCTGAGGGCATGGCAGAGGTGTACAGTGCAATGGTGCTGTATGCCTTGGTGATGTTCTCAATGCACAAGGATGACTTGGCATGTGAGAGGGTATCGTTGAGGATGTGCATGGCCTTGTGATAGAGGTACATGATCTCACTGGTGTTACCAGTGAAATCCAGGAATAGTTGTCAGCAGGTGGGCCCAGTGGTGGTCATGCATGGCTTCTTCACAGAACTAGCAGTGACAGTAGCAGCCTGATGCATCACAGCAACATGATCAGGGTTGAGGGAGAGGTTTGCCTGTGCCAGCTTGATAAGCAACACAGGCAATGCCAAAGTGCCAGAATGAGTGGCTTCTGCAAATGAGTGCTGACAAGGCACTGGAGCAGAAGTGGGGATGGGTGTCTTTGCAGGCACTCAGAGAGGGCCACTAGTGTGTGCCTTAGGGGGCACTTGCTTGGGCAGTATGGGGGGATGGACCAGGGTGGGCTGCAGTGCCTTGGGCATTTGCTTGGGCACCTTGGGGGAGCCCATGTTGATGTCACATGGTTCCACTTTGTCAGCAGATCCATGGGTCATCTTGTGGATGATGCACATGTCTTTAGGGGAGGCTCCAGGCTCAATGAACCAAGCAAAGCCTTGCATGAAGCAGTGAAAGGTGGTCCAGCCATGGCTAGCCCACTCCTTACCCATGGTAATGTGTGCACTCCTGTGCCTGCTCATCTCAAATTTATAGATGGCACCAGCAAGATAGCCAACATACACCTTGGCATAGTCCTCATCAAGGAGGGAATCATCAGGGAGTTCACGCATGAAGCACATGAACTTCTTGAGGCCATTGAATGCCCACTTGGCCATGGTCTCATCTCCAGACACAGTCCTGGAGGAGGATGAGGGGGTTGATGGTGCAGCAGGGGGAGGAGTGGGAACTGGGTAGTAGGTGGTACCATCAGCAATGAGGGGGGCCTTGGGACCAAAGGTCACCGGAGACTGAGTAGTAGATGCTGGTGATGGAACATCAGCAGGCACTGAGGAGAGAGGTGAGAGTGACTGAAAGTCAGCCCTCATGGAGGCAACAGCAGCCTTGAAATCTGCCATTATGTGGACTGGCTGGGTGGAGGTGGAGGGCCTGGGGGCTGCTTCAATAGTATTGAGCTTGTCATCACCAGACACAATGTTGGAGTTGAGGTCCATGTTTATGATCTCACAACTAATAGCTTTAGACTTTTGCCTACCCATGTTAACTAGTATAGACAATGCAGTAATGTTCTCTAAATGCAACACACCAACAAGAGATGGTGGTGGTAAGAGGACAAGAAGGGATGACATTTGCGGCTTTTCTGGACCTTGGTCCTCTTTCCCTGAGGCTGACTTAGAGTCAACTCCTCACCCAGTGCCTAGTGATGTTCTATTCCTCACATCTAGTACTCAAACTCTGGTGACCTTGAGTCCTGTAGGTCCCTCCATTGCCACCCCCAGTGGCTCTATTGCACCCCAGGTTGCCCCCTCTGCCCCCTCTTCTGTCAGACCCAATTTGGAGGAGGGGGCCATGGCTGCCTATGAAGGTCTTTGTTGCTTTGGCAGATGGATGTCAAGGCTTGATCCCACCACTGTCATGACTGACTCGGCTCATTGCTTGTTTGCACTCTACCTTGTAGGGAGCCTATGGGAGTTCAAGAAGAGGGGCTGGGAGGATACCCAGCTCACTTCTGTTCTACAAGTGCAGGTGTGGCCCATGGTTGACTCCTTCCTTCACTCTAGGGGCCTTTCAGCCAACCCTAATTGACCACACAGTGACCATGAGTTGTCCTACAGATCTGCTGACAAAGTAGGTCCACATGACATCAGCATAGGTGAACTCAAAGCACCCAAACAACTGCCCCTGACCCAATCTATTTTACTGCCCAAGCAAGCACCCCCTAAGGTGCACACTAGTGGCCCTTCTTAAGCTAGGGTTCAGTCTGACAGCCAAGCCCAGCAAGCACCCACCAAAGTGCCCCTTCCCCCCACCTTGGTCAAAAAGTCCTTTGCTGAGGTGGCCCACCCACCTGCCAGGGTTGTGTCACTGATCAAGTTGGCACAGTCCCACCCTGATCTCAATCCTGATCACATTACCATGATGCATCAGGCTGCCCAAGCCACTGCTCCCATCACCTGGAAGCCGCGCATGACAACCACAGGCCCAACCCACTGCCAACTGTTCCTTGACTTCACTAGCAGCACCAGTGACATCACCTATCTCCATCACAAGGCCATGCACCTTCTCAACAATTCCCTCTCCCATGCCAAGTCAACCTTGTGCATGGAGAACATTACTAAGGCATACAGCACAATTGCACTCATCTCTCCTTGACCTCTTACCACCACCATCTCTTAGTTGGTGTGAAGTTTGACATCTAGTATATACTGATTCTACTCTAGCTAATATGGGTAGGCATAAATCTAAAGCTATCGCTCATGAAATCACAAACATAGATCTTGATTCTGGTATCATATCTGGCAATGACAAGCTTGACACTATCAAAGAGGCCTCCAGGCCCTCCACATCCACCCAGCCAGTCCACACAATGGCAGATTTCAAGACTGCTGTCACCTCCATGAAGGCTGACTTTCAGTTGCCCTCACCCCTCCCCTTGGTGCCCACTGATGTTCCATCACTGGCACCTACTCCTCAGCTTCCAGTGACCTTTGGTCCCAAGGCCCCCCTCATTGCTGGTGGTACCACATACTACCCAGTCCCCACTCCTCCCCCGATTACACTATCTACCCTGTTGTCCTCCTCTGGGACCATGTCAGGAGACAATGCCACAGCCAAGCAGGCTTTCAATGGCCTCAGGAAGTTCACATGCTTCATGCATAAGCTCCCTGATGATTTTCTCCTCAATGAGAAGTACACCAAGTCCTGTGCTGGCTACCTTGCTGGTACAGTATACAAATTTGAGATGAGTGGACACAGCAGTGCACACATTTCCATAGGCAAAGAGTGGGCTGGCCACAGCTGGACCACCTTTCGCTCCTTCATGCAGGGCTTCACTCACTTTATCAAGCCTGGAGCCTCCCCTAAAGACATGTGTGTCATCCATGAGGCAACCCATAGATCCACTGACAAAGTGGAACCACATGACATCAACATGGGCTCCCCCAAGGCTCTACAGCCTGCCCAAGCAAGCACCCCCTAAGGCGTGTGCTAGTTTAGGTGCTTCAATGTTGCCTGTGTCACTCATCAAGCTGGCACAGACAAACCCCTCTTTTTTTTTTTTTTTTTTCTTCAAAATCATAAATTTATATACCTTTTTTTTTTTTTTTTTTATAATCAAATATTTATTATGCAGGGCACAATAGTAGTCCATGCCCAATAACTATTACATGCAGCCAGTACTGCTACCAACTACACTTATACATCACCAGGAATACATAAAGCCCTGTCTATATACAGTACACTATATGACATCAAAGAGATGGAGAGTATGCATATAAAATGAAACTAAAGTCTGATGCACTCACCGCCAAGTGGGCAAGGTGTGGCCCCAGTGACTGCCAACAGGGTTGGGGGATACATTGATAGAGGTACTAAGACCTTGTGACCAGGGCCCTTGAGTCCATTGTGTGCCAGAGCAACCAGTCACAGTCAAACTGATGGTGCCAGAATGGGCACTTGCAGTCATTTGCTGCATGTTCACCTCTGCAGTTCACACACTTGATATGGGGGCAGGGTTCCCCCTCAGGAGTCAGAAGAATGGGAGGGTTGGTCTTGGTGCTCTCTTTACAGCACGAAGATATGGTGTGGTAGTTCTCACTGCAGTGGGGACCACCACACTGGGCACACCTGAGCAAGTGATTGTGACAGGTGGGGGTGGAGTGGCCAAAGCACCAGCAGCACTGACACTGGGGCACACCAGGGTGGGTGCAGGCAGGCTTGATCATAGCCTGGCATCTGTCAAAATAGAGGTACTTGTTCAGGAGCTTCTTCACATTTGCTCCTGATTGGGAATCCCATAAGTCAAACCATATGGTAGTGGTGTTGGCCTTGGGAGAGTTGCACATGATGCACATGCAGGAAACATGAGTGAATGTCTCTTTGAAGGGAGACATCTGCATGTGATCAGTAATGTGATTCAGTGTGAGACACACACTGTTCACATGGAAGGAGACATCCAGGATCTTGAGGTAGGACCTAGACCTGGGACAGCAGGTCTTCAGCTCAAAGGGAGCACTGAAGGCCAATAGAATGGCTGACTCAATGACAGTGATGTCAGAGTTGGAGGGGACAGCAGAGGTATACAATGCAATGGTGTTGTATGCCTTTGAGATGTTCTCAATGTGCAAGCCAGACTTGGCATGTGAGAGTGAGTCATTGATAAGGCACATGGCCTTGTGGTAAAGGTAAGAGATCTCGCCAGCATCACTGATAAAATCAAGGAAGAGCTGGTGGCACATGGGGCCAGCAGTGGTCATATGTGGCTTCTTGGCAGAGCCAGCAGTGGCGGTGGCAGCCTGGTGCATAGCAGCAATGCACTCAGGCTTGAGGGAAGGGTTTTCCTGTACCAGCTTGATAAGCAACACAGGAGACGCTGAAGCACCTAAATGAGCAGCCTCTGCAAATGAGTGCAGGTGAAGCACTGAAGCAGGAGTGGGGATGGACGCCTTAGTGGGCACTTGCTGGGCTGGGCCATCAGGCCTGATTCTGGGCTTGGGGAGGGAGGCCACATGCACGTGCTTAGACAGGCCAGGGCAGATGGGGCTGGAGCCACAGGCCGGCAGATCAAGCTAGGCCTCCTGTTTGTTCTTGGGCACCTTGGGGGAGCCCATGTTGACATCACATGGTTCCACTTTGTCAGTGGATCCATGGGTCACCTCATGGATAACACACATATGTTTAGGGTGGGCCTTCTCAATTCTGGAAGCACAGTCTCAGATGAAATCTGCAAATGTGGCCCATCCCTGGGCTCACATATGCTTGCTATCGAGGGCCACATTACCTTGGCCTTAGTTGAAGATTTCTGTAACAAGTCCAATGAGGGTTGGGATGAGTGCAGTGGTGGTTGCCTCTGGAAGATAGCCTGAGAGAGCTGTCCCAACAAAGCAGGTGAAGAAGTAGAGCCCAGCAAGAGCCCAAGTCTCAACATACTTCTCAGTTGACCTAGAGGAGACAGCAGACAGTGGTGCTGGGGGAGGAGGGTTCTTCACAGGGTAGAATGTCTGTCTACCAGCAGTGAAGGGCTTGGGGAATAGCAATGGGACATCAGCCATGGGAGGAGCAGCCAGCTGTGATGGAACATCAACAGCTGGTAGTGAGGAGGGTCCAGGTGATGAGACATCAACCCAGGGGGAACCAAGGAACCCACAAACATTGCAGGGGTTGTCATATGGGTTGAGATGTTCAGTGTTGGATATCTCAGAGATGTTGAGCTCATTGGCAGAGGCGTTGGCAGACTTAGTTATCTGGTGAGGGGGCTTGTTAGACTTAGACTTGTGCTTTCCCATAGCAATAGCAATGTAAATGCAGTAGTATTGTACTCTAAACACAACACACCAATAAGAGATGGTGGTGGTAAGAGGATAAGAAGGGATGATAAATTTATATACCAGTGTGTGATAGCAGTCTGGTCAAATACAAAAGAGTACTCTAAATAGCAAACACAAGAGAACCCTTAGTCAGTATGACTCCTTGCTTACCCATCCATTTCTATTCTTAGACTCTTATGACTCATTTCCCTAGTATATAAACCTCATAGCTACACTGTAGTACCTCATACTTTACCAACTCATTCTTCTTCCCTTTGCTCTCTCATCACTCTCAAGTCTTTATGCACTTGTCACAGCCTGAGTCCCAGCTTAGGTCATAACACCAATGAGCAAAAGCAGATAGGAGTTTATGAAATAATACCAAGTCTGAATTGTGAGCTGTTCTTGTGTATTGGCTCATGACATCCAAATGCAGTCCACCTTCAACTAAATAGTACAAACAGATAGTACACTACAGCAAGCTGGGGTATATGTAGGAAGCAGTCAGAGACCACTTAAGACAAAGACTATACACAATTAGTCTGGCAAAATAGATAAGCTTAGATAAGCTTTGAAGAGGAAACTATGGAACAAGGTGTTATACACAGAGATTGGACTCAAAAGACAAAAGAAGAGAAGAAATGAAAGAGTATAGTTCACCTTCAATTGGTTTAGTAGGCACAGGGGCTTGAAGTGGTAGTGGACATGTATCTTGATCATTAAAGGCAAAAGTGGTGGGATTCTTTTTAAGAAACTTGACAAGGAACTCATACTGTGGGAATGCACACTGTACCCATTGAGTACAAATGGGATATAAAGGCATCCCTCCTTGATCTCTTACCACCACCATCTCTTAGTTGGTGTGTCATGTTTCAAGCTCAATACTACTGCATCTACTTATAGCTACATGGGTAAATGCAAATCTAAGCCAAATTAACCTCCCCATCAAACAACTAAGTCTGCCAATGCATCTGCTCCCAAGTTCAACATCACTGAGATGTCCAAAAATGAGCATCTCAACCCATATGACAATCCCTCCAATGCATGCAGGTTCCTAGGACCTCCCCAGGCTGACATCTCATTGTCTGGCCCCTCTTAGCTCACTGCTGATGTCCTGTTACATCCTGCTGTTCTCCCCATAGCTGACATCTTGTCACCACCCCTCAAGCCCTTCACTACTAGTGGAACTATGTTCTACCTGGTAGAGAGACCTCCCCCCCAGCACTGCCATCCACCATCTTTTCCAGGTCACATGAGGAGTCTGTTGAGACTCAGGCTCTTGCTGGGCTCCATTTCTCCCAGTGCTTCATTATGTCTCTTCCTTCTGAAGGCCTCTTCCCAGAGATCACCACTGCCACACTCATGCTAACTCTCATTGGTCCTGTAGCAGAGTTATATAACAGGGGCCAAGATAGCACCCCCTTCACAAACCTGAAAATGGTCAAGCAAGGCTGGTTGACTTTCATACTGGATCTACCCTCCAAATTTGGGGGAGCTGGCCCTAAACAGCCACATACTACCCACAAGGCAAACTGTGGATCTGCTGACAAAGCAGACCCACATGACATTGAAATGGGCTCTCCAAGGCACCCAAGAAGAAACCCAAGGCCCAGCTCAAACCACTGGCCTGTGGGTCCAGCCCATACTGCCCAAGCCTATCCAAGCAAGTGCCAGTGGCTGATCCTCCCATGGCATGTGGTCTACTAAGAGTCACCCACACCCTAACTCCACCTCTGCTCCAGTGCCTCATCAGCACTCATTTGTAGAGGCTGCTTGTTTAGGCACTTCAGTGTCCTCTGTATCACTTATCAAGCTGGCACAGGAAATCCCCTCTCTCAAACCTGAGCACCACCACCACCACCACCACTAGCTCTGTCAAGAAGCCATCCATGACCACTGCTAGCCCCATGCACTGCCAGCTCTTCCTTGATTTCACCAGCAATACTGGTAAAATCATGTATCTCCACCACAAGGCTATGTGCCTATTAAATGATGCTGTCATAAGCCAATATGCAAGAATGACTTACAATTCAGACTTAGTATTATTCCATAAACTCCTATCTGCTTTTGCTCATTGGCTTTATTGGTCTTTCACCTTTGGACTTATCTTGACATCTTCTATTCCATTAATTCATACTGCCTTGTCAAAAATTTCTAACAATCAATTAATAGTAAATTTTATATCTTCTAGCCTTGTAAAATTTGCAGGCTCCACTTTGATTATTTCTCTGTTTACTACTTTGCTTGTTTTCCTTATCCAATCCTATATTCTGCATTGTATATAAGTAGTATGACTTTGTACTTGGACTCCTCAGTCTGATAATTAACTTAGTGATACACTAAATTCCCCTACTCTCTATTTGTCCTCTGCTCTCTTCCCTTGTCTGGAATTCAGGTCAAGCATTAGTAGTCAGCACAACACATAAGTTGCAGCCATGACCTACTCCCACATTCAATGACCAGTTCCTCTCTATGCTCTGCCATGCTTCTGCTCATCCAATCTCCAATGTCAGCTCCATACCTGCAGCATTTGCACACTTAACATCCCTCTGACTCTAACATCACTGTTGTTGAGTCAGCCATCCCTTCAGACTTCAGCACTCCCTTCTAGCTGAGGGCCCACTGCCCCAGGTCCAGGTCTTACCTCAAGATCCTGGATGTCCCCTTCCATGTGAACAGTGTGTGCTGTCAAAGCAGCAACGGGGAGCGTAGCAGTGAAGGTAGACGACGAGGTCGAGACTCACTTTACTAGGCAGTTGGTCTGTTATGGGAGTTGTTAGAAGTAGTAGTTGCGACTGAGGGTGTAGAATTGACTGTAGAATTACGAAGAAAATACAAAGTATTTATACTAGAATGTCTGAATAATATCTACCATATAGAGGACATTACACCATTGTTTCGAGGTGGTAAAGGGTACAGGTAAAATGTATAGTAAAATATGTACAGTGGCTCAAAAAACTGTCCCAATGTTTTCGCATTTTGGACATATTTGCTAATACCAGGGCAGATATATGGCCTAGCATCCTGAAAATATTCACACAGGTACCTTGACATATTGGGCGCATATATTCCCATGATCACATGACCTTGTCCATCAATGAATTAATAATGAATTATCAAAAATATCTACTCATTGGGACAGTTTTTTGACCCCCTGTCAGCCTCCCAGTATCTACCTTGTAACATGCCAGGGGAGCATCAGGGCAGGTGTGGGAGTAGTAAACAAGATCATGTGACCTTGGTTGACATGTTGAGATGGCTACAACTGTCTTTCTTCCTGCCACTACATCATGAAAGCTATCTCCTCTACCTAATACTCCCAAGTCACTTCTCTTCTCAAAGATGGCTATTCCTTGTGCCATATTGAACATAAAACTGGTCTAGGCAAGTCTACTGTTGGGAGGATCAATAAAGAAGTTGATGGGGACAAGGAAAACAACAAGGGAGGACATCCTTCCAAGCTTTCTCCTCATGATAAAAAAGCAATAATTCACCAAATAACCTCTGGAAAGCTAGATAATGCTGTCCAGGCTACAAATTTCATTAACTCTACTCTGTCTGACCCTGTCACACCCCAAACTGTCAGAAATACCCTTCAGGATAATGGATTTTGCTCTGTAACCAAGATCAAATGACCTCTACTCAAAAAGCAACATTGTGAGGAATGCCTTGACTCTGCACATGAACATAGGAATTGGACAGTGGAGGACTGGAAGAGGGTGTTGTGGATAGATGAAACAAAGATCAACAGGATTGGGTCAGATGGAAAGGTGTATACCTGGAAGGAGAGGGGGGAACCACTGTCAGATAGGACCACTCTCCCTACTGTCAAACATGGAGGAGGTGGTAACATGATGGTGTGGGGGTGTATGGGGTGGAATGGGGTAGGAAAGCTGATTGAGGTTCAAGGGAATATGGATGCAGTAAAATACTGCGAGATTTTGGACAATGGGGTGGTGGAAAGCTTTGAAAAGTTGGAGATGGAGGAGGAGGAGAGGATATTCCAGCAGGATAATGACCCAAAACACACCTCAAAACTGGGACAACAATGGTTTGTGGACAACAACATTCAAGTTCTATCATGCCCTGCACAATCCCCTGACCTAAATCCCATTGAACACCTCTGGACCTACCTGAAGGACCAGCTGAAGGCATATGAAAGACCACCTAAGGGAGTATTTGAATTGTGGGAGAGGCTAGTAGAGGAGTGGAATAAGATTCCAGCAGAAAGGTGCCAAAGGCTGATAGAAACCATGCCCAGAAGGATTGAGGCAGTTGTCAGGGCAAGAGGAGGTCATACAAAGTATTGAGTAGGTAGATAACAGAGGGTCAAAAAACTGTCCCAATGAGTAGATATTTTCGATAATTCATTAATAATTCATTGATGGACAAGGTCATGTGATCATGGGAATATATGCTCCCAATATGTCAAGGTACCTGTGTGAATATTTTCAGGATGCTAGGCCATATATCTGCCCTGGTATTAGCAAATATGTCCAAAATGCGAAAACATTGGGACAGTTTTTTGAGCCACTGTATAGTCCGCACGAAGTATTGGTGCGTGAACATAGTGGTATCTAATAATAGAATGCATATGTCATAATTGAGAGTGACATCAGACATAGCAGCATGTAAACGCGCACGTGATTTCAACACTCCTCCTCACTTGAAATAGTGGGAGATGCATAATTGAGCGACTATGAAAGCGCTTCATTTAAGTGGCTAGTACAGTGCTAAAGAAATTCAATACCTAGAGAATAAACAAATTTATTGAAGAGAATTGAACCAAGGTTTTTTGTTAGAATATCGGCAGGGTTGTTTGAGCCCTCAATAAATTCCAACTCAACGGAACCTTCTTCAACAATATCTCAGATATAGTGATATCGTATATCAATATGCTTTGAGCATTTTTCTTGAACAGGGTTCTCGCTCCAGAAGATAGATCCGATATTATCTCCATAGAGAATCGGAGTAGGTATTTTAAAACCTATCTCTTCAAGAAGTTGTTGAATCCACATCAGCTGACGGCTGCAATCGGATAGTGCCATATACTCAGCTTCAGTAGATGACAAAGCGACAGTTTTCTGCTTGCGGCTAAGCCAGCTTACAGGTCCACATGCTATTGTGACAAAGTTACCTGTGACAGATTGTCGAGACTGTCCGTCTTGCGCCCAATCACTATCAGAACAAGCAATGACGGCCTGGTTAGAAGCTCCATCAAAAACAAGTCGATAATTGCGCGTTGATCGCAAATATTGCAGCACATGGAGTCCAGCCCAGAAGTGTGCATTAGAAGGGGCAGCAGATTGCTGGGAGAGTTTGACAACCGCAAAGGATATGTCAGGCCTCGATCCGATCATAAGATACATCAGCGATCCGACTAACTGTTGGTAATGAGTCCTAAACTTAGGATCTACCTTATTGACATAGGGTTCGA
This sequence comes from Leucocoprinus leucothites, assembly GCA_013368445.1. Lineage (NCBI taxonomy): Eukaryota > Fungi > Basidiomycota > Agaricomycetes > Agaricales > Agaricaceae > Leucocoprinus > Leucocoprinus leucothites. The sequence goes on from JAACJO010000012.1 coordinate 16,342, forward strand.
AGATGAATCCAGATGGCAGCAGTGTGAATTTCGCGCCTTTGGGAATCTCAAACTTCTCAAGAACCTTATCGAGGTATTTCACTTGATCTATATAGAGTTTTCTCTCTTTTCGATCATGTGATATGTTCATGCCTAGGAACTCAGAAAGTTCACCTTGGTCACAACATTCCCAAGTAGTCATGAATTTTTGCTTCAACTCGGAAAGGAGCAGGGAATTCTTTTTACCCATAAAAAAGACATCATCCATGTATATAACCGCAAAGACATGCTCGCCGGTCTTGGGATGTGTGAAATGATAAATGCCAGCGTCGGACTTACAGCGCTTAAATCCTAGTTTCAGCATCGATGAAGTGAGTGCTTTCCACCAAGATAAGCCAGCTTGTTTTAGACTGTAGATCGCTTTGCGTAATCTCCAGACTTTCTTCTCATGGCCAGGAAGTCGGAATCCTTCTGGCTGCTCCATGTAGATCTCTTCATCCAGATCACCATATAAATAGGCTGTTTTGACGTCAACAGAGTGAAGGTCAAAGTCCTCAAGTGCTGCAATGCCAAGAAGTAGGCGCATGGTCTCGTATCGGACAACTGGAGAAAAGAGTTCATTGAAGTTGATTCCCTCGATCTGGGAGAATCCTTTCGCAACAAGGCGAGAGTGATATCGATTATCGGACTTGATGTTGTAAACCCATCTATTTTTAATAGCTCTTCTTCCTTTTGGGAGATCAATGAGCTCGTATACATCTCGCTTATGAAGTGCGTCTAATTCCTCAAGCATCACTTTTTGCCATTTAGTTTGAGTATCAGCGTCTAAATTCGCGATATCTCGAAACTGTTCAGGAACAGGCCCGTTGGCGCGTTGTGTGAGAAGGAAATCAACTAATTTTACCCCCCTTCCTTCACGAACTTCGCAAAATCGGTAGATGACGGTTTATTGTCGATACTACTATCTGGGTGAGGGATATTCCAATTTCGTAATTTGTTCCGAGCTTCCTCATCAGAAATTGCTCCAGGAATAGGTCGATATTGGGCACGATTGCATGGTAAGTTAGGATTGAGTTCCCTATATCGTTGGATGACATCAAGAGGGTTGCTCCTATCACCATACACGTTTCCTGGTCTGTTCAGAGGTTGAACATTTCATCTAGGGCAGCGATTTTCACATTCGGTGACCTAGCAGTCAAGCCGTTCTAGTGCATCAAGATCATCCTGTACTGAAGGTCGCGGTGGCGGTACCTCGGGTGGAGATGGAGACCGAGCACGTTTACGTGGACCAGGTTCTTTTCGCGAAGGTCCTGGAGAAGGAGGTAACTCAACTTCTTCTTCCTCTTCTTTTGGATCGCGATCTTCCGGATCAGCGTAAGAAAGAGGTGGGCTTGGCGATCTAGGAGGTGAAGGTGTTTTAGGGCGTGGAGGAGCACGAGGTGAAGGTGCACGAGGCGGCTCTCCTCCTCGAGGTGTAGGCAGATGGTCTACATGTGGAACATTTGGAATAGTCGAGATTGGAGGAATCTCAGTGCGAGGCGGCTTGGGGTAAACCGCGGGTTTTTGATCTGGACATTTAGGGAACATCTTTTCATCAAAGATGACAGTTGGTGAGATAAACTCAGCATTCCCTTGAGTATGGCGGAGAAAAATATAATTCTTCTCCCAATCATATCCAACGAAGATCATCAGTTCAGATTTCGCAGATAATTTATTCGGGCGCATTTCATCCGGAAGGAACACATATGCAGCACAACCGAATACTCGTAGGTGACTGATGTCAGGTTTATGTCCATGTACTAACTCAAAGGGAGTTTTCCATTGGATGCGGTTCATCGATGTGCGATTGTAGATATGGGTTGCGGTGTTAATTGCGAAATCCCACCATGAATCTGGAAGACATGCGTGAAGTCGCATGGCTTGCGCTTTCTCATGCAGTGTTCGATTCAATCTTTCTGCTCGCCCATTCTGTTGATGGACGTGGGGCGCACTCGGTGTGAATTCAATCCCTTTCACCCTCAGATAATCTTGCAGGGTACCTGCTACGAATTCTCCTCCTCAATCGGATGTAAATCGACAAATCAATTTGCCAAATTGGTTCTGAACATAAGTTAGAAGCTCAACCATACGGGGAGCTGCTTCAGCTTTTGATCGCAGAAGCACCACATGGGCAAATGAGGAGTAATCGTCCAATAAGATCATGACCCATTTATACTTATGATAAGATACGATGGGGAGCTCAAAGAGATCACTGTGAACATGCTCAAAGGCTTCTTTGGCCCGAATTGGGTTATCGTTAAAGGGTTTCTGGTGCATCTTCCCTTTCATGCAGCCTGGACAAGGGCGCGGATGATCGGGAATTGAAACCTGAGGTCCATTCAGTGTGGAGTCAGTAGTTTTGCTCAACATGCGATTAGACGGATGTCCTAAACATTGATGCCAGATGTTATAGTCAGGATGCTGAGCAACATGGCTCGAAGCATTCGAATGTACAATTCGACATCTTACTGTTTGTAGTGTAGGCTGCCACTCAGAACGAGGAGCCGCTGACAAAACGGCATTGCCTGACTCATCCTGAAAGATAGTACCATGTTTATCAGCCTCACTGCGCAACCTGGATTCCAAGAGTTGACCGGCAGACATGAGGCGATCGTGCATACCCTTTATGTAGAACACAGGGGACAAAGAAGTCACCACAGTGATTGTTTTTCCATTATCATGGATCTCGTGTTCAATCAGGACAGTGCCTTGACCCAATATAGATAGGGGAGCATTTTTGTTAGCTGTCTGAATTTCACCAAATTTCCCCATTTTGATTGTAGAGAAATCGTCCAAATAGGGTGTGAAATGTGCAGAAGTACCTGAATCGAGAATCCAAGAAGCAGCCCATGAAGGCGCTTTCTTTCCCTTGCAGTGGCAACATAAAGCTTTCTCACACTTAGATAGATTCACACAGCGCGGCACAGAGGTCAAATCACAATTTAATAAAAGCCCCACAGAGGTGACTGAAATAGTGCACGATACAAAGCAAGTATATACAGGAGCCGGAGACGACGTAACTAGTCCGCAAAAATGTTCAGTGTGGCCAGGAGCGCTCACATGGGAGCGGGCTCGAGTGGGGCTACAGGCCCTTTCTCGGTCGTGCTGTGGCATCACTGTATCAGTGTTAATCCAATCAGAGATAGAAGAAAAGACTTGCATTGTTCACAACCCAGAAGTCCACCCGTCAGAATCCTCCCCCTCGGAGTCGGATTCGAGCATTGGATCAGCCGGAGGTGTCATCCTTGGTGACGGTGGGCATTCGTCCATATTTCCTCCATAATAAGGGATTTCCTCAATAATGGAGCCCGTCGTTTCGGCTTCGACCGCAAGGTCGGCGAGCCTTTCATCCCAAATTTTCAGCACTTTATTCTTGGTAGCTTGCAAGCTTCTGTGACAATATCCCTCGGACTGAGGAGATTCAGAGATTCGCTCCTGAAGCCGCGGTGTATTCTTTCGCGCTTCTGCAACAAGGTGGCATGTGGATGACAAAGGGCTTGCGTTAGCCGGTTCTGCCAGCGAGGCGATCCAGTTCGCGAGGAGAGGATGGTTAGCGATAGCGGGGGCAGCAAAACTGATGGCACTGGAAGTGCCATATTGAGGAGTGATGGTGGTGACTCCAGAGGAGTTGGAGGTGTCGGCATCGGTCGCAGCTTCATTAGCAGCGCCCTTGCCTTTTTTGCCTCCTCTCTTACCGCGTTTTCCTTTCTTGCCATCTCCGCTGGGATTGCCAGATTGGGGGTTACCAGGCTTCTGGCCAGCGCCCTGATTAGGAGGCTGCTGCTGCTGTGGCTGCTACTGGGGCTGTGATCAAAACGGCCCTTGTTGTCCTTGCCCCTGGCGTTGTTGATTGCCGGGGTTCCGGTTCTGCTGCCATTGACTGTTGGAGCGGCCGGCACGAGAAGCAGAAGCAGTCATCTTCTGGGACCAAGCAGCCTGGATGGCACTACAGACCAGATCCCATGTAAGCTGGGACATTTGCATTTGGTTTGCAAGGATAGACTGCGCTAAGGTTTCCATCCCTTGCGGGACAGCATGAAGCAGAATCATGGCACGGATCACCTCGGGAAGTCGCGCAGTCGCGCCTTCGATCCGAGTGAATAGAGATTCGAGCTCAGCAATGGACTGAGCCAGATCCATGTTTCCAGGGAGAGACCAGGAGATAGCGCGGACGAAGTCACCATAAACTGATGCAGGACCTTGGATGCCGTAAAGACATTGGAGTTTGTCCCAAGTGGTAGTGGGGTCTCCTTGGACGATCAAATGGAGCATGGAATCTGGAACGGCTTGGATCAACATGCCAATCACAGATTGTTCTAAAAAATTTCTTTAACATTCTTCCTCAGTACGAAGTGCATGAGAAGTGGCAGCTTCTGCAGCATTTGTAACGTTATTGTCGACATCCATGACTGGAGCAACAAGAGGTGGGAGCGGAGGAACCATGCCAGTTGTGACAGTCCAACCTGTAAGAGGGGTTCCAGGGGTCATGATCATGGAGAGAAATCCCTGCATCCTCATGGACCAAAACTGGTAGTTCTGGGGGCCTTGAAGGATTGGGACACGAGAAGCTCCATTGTTGATAGAAGACATTCTGAAAAGAAGTCGTCAGTCAATGTTGTTCGTTAGAAGCAGCAAAGATGCGCTAATCGAGCAAGGTTTCAAACCCAAATTGCCTAAGGGCTAGGGTAAGACACAGAAATGAGAAGGGATGCTGGGCCCTTCACAAGGTACAGCGGTGGCACTAGGAAGCGGCCTTCCCATAACAGGTCGATCTAGTCCTTCTCAGACATCAAGCACAGCGAGCTAGTCGGCTAATGCGATATCAAGCTGGCGATCAGGGCCCATAACCTGTCGAAGCAGCAATGGGGAGCGTAGCGGTGAAGGTAGATGATGAGGTCGAGACTCACTTTACTAGGCAGTTGGTCTGTTATGGGAGTTGTTAGAAGTAGTAGTTGCGACTGAGGGTGTAGAATTGACTGTAGAATTACGAAGAAAATACAAAGTATTTATACTAGAATGTCTGAATAATATCTACCATATAGAGGACATTACACCATTGTTTCGAGGTGGTAAAGGGTACAGGTAAAATGTATAGTAAAAGATGTATAGTCCGCACAAAGTATTGGTGCGTGAACATAGTGGTATCTAATAATAGAATGCATATGTCATAATTGAGAGTGACATCAGACATAGCAGCGTGTAAACGCGCACGTGATTTCAACATGTGCATCACACCAAATCACATTACCAATTACATGAGGATGTCTCCCTTCAAGGAGATGTTCACTCATAACATATAATTGATTACATTTGTTTTGCTCCCTTAACTATCTGATCATGGTAATTTTCCATGGCATGATACTAGCCATTAGCAGCCATCAGCCAACAACCAATGGCTGACTCATTTGCTGTTGGCTTGCCCATCACTGCCCCAAAAGGGTCATCTCATTACTATCCTGTTGTTCTCACATTCATTCCTCTAGTAACTCTAATGTGATAGTTCAAATTCTTTGATTGTCCATACTTCTCTTTCATATCTTGTTCTCTCCCTCGTGTTTGCTACTCAATAGTTGGCAAGGTGGTCATGTACATGTCACCTGAGTTGCTATTATGTAACATCATCAACTTAAATTGATTCCGTTCCTCTTTATTTTCAAATAACTAAAATAATATTATCACGTGACTTGACTGGAAAGTTCGATTGCAAGCTAGAATGAACTTTAAAGTTACTTAGAAGACTCACTTATGGATGACTAGGACCCATGACTATCTGGTCTGCCGACAACCACACTCGCCACCCATGGTTCGACTCCCAACTAAAGAAACGGAAGCATCTAGCTCATAATCGGGAGACCCCATCGAGCTCTGAAGAACTTTCCGATGACGTGCCCGAGACTGAGCCACGCGCAAGCAAGAGACGGCGATGTAGCGCGCTCGAGCATGGACTCTCGCGCCTTTCTCTCCATCATCATCATCATAAACCCTTGGGCCTATTCTTACGCAATGATGAGGCACACGTACAGGACCGCCATGCACCTACTATCACTGAGGTGACACCACCAGACTATGAATGCGCCATGGACGCAGATGACGAGGGCGATGATGGCATAGGGGCACGCCCACCTCAGGTTGTATTGCCTGGTTACGTCCAGGAGCCTGAACAAGATATTCCAGAGATACAGATGAAGACGTCATCATGGTACGAACTATCACCTGATCGTAAGTTGACTGTTTGAATAAATCTTGTTGCATAGTTGCTGAATGTCTCAGGGATCGTGATTACTGACCTGGACTCGTTCGAGGCGGAAGACGAGTCTGTAGGTGAAAACGGCGGCATAGAGATCAACGCGCCTCTGCTAGAGCATATCAAAAAGCAACGTTCGCTTCCACCCCCTGAAAGGACGAGCCAAGCCCTTGTCCTATTCCGCCCTTTGCCAAGTCTGAATGTAGGTCCATCGAAGGAGCCTAAAGAGACCAAAAAGCCCCGTTCAGAGGTGGTGACGGATGTGGAACTAATGGAGGTTGAGACTTGAGAAACACGACAATATATCAATTTTCAGCATCATTGCACTTTTTTTTTTACATGTCCGTTAAAACCAGTCTATCGTAAAAACACATCGTATAAATGAAACGGTAGATAATTTTTGCATAACTTAGTCAAAAAGAAAACGATGATCAAGAAGTGGAAGGACCGGGACCAAACTGAATCATCTCCTCTGTCCGCCTCTGCATCTCTGAGTTGGTAGAGGGGCCAACGGCGTCCGAGTTATACATGTAGGTGTTGACGTTGGAGTGATGGTGCCTAGCATGGGCGTGAGGGTGGGGAACGTGGTGCATTTGGACAGGATAGGGCGAAGTGAGAGTGACGGGATTGCCTTTGTCCTGAGGCTGGGATTGAGGGGCCTGTTGAGATGGTTGTTGTTGCTGCTGCTGTTGGTGAGGGTAGACCGTGACAGATGTAGAGGACGGCCTGGACTGCGGCTGAGGAGCGGAGGAAGGAGCGGAGGAAGGAGCGGAGGGAAGGGCAGAGGGGGTGGGTTGAGACTGAGACTGAGACTGTGGGGAAGGCTGGGAAATATGGTGGGAAGGAAGAGGGATGTTTGACCGATATGCCAGGTTGATAATTCCCATGGGGTCAGAGGGAGGCTGATGGGACATGAAGACATCTGGCTCTGGGGCAGGACTGGCAGAAGAGTCGTCTGGTTTGGATTCATCTTCCTCAGGCTCATCCTCAGGGTCGTGGTCGGGGACAGCAGAAGTAGATGGAGCTGGATCGTCCAAGGCAGTCTGCTTTTGTGCAGCGATTTCTTCTGCAGTGAGAAAACGACCGCCAGGCCCTCTGGGGCGGCGCATGGCATGCTTATGGCGTGATTCATGAAGATATGGCTTGGGAGACATATGAGACGAAGGTTTAAGAGAATAGGAAGATATGCAGACCTTGCGTTGGCGAGAGAGGCGGTGAACCTCCTCTAGGCGAGTACGAGCTACCCGCCGCTTAAGGATGCGAAAATATTGTTTGGCGTTGACATAGAGGGGTTCATCGTCTATGTTGGATATATCAAGGGGACGGTCTGCTGGTTGAGGGGGCTGGGGTGGCTGCTGTTGTTGTTGTTGTTGTTGCTGCTGCTGCTGGGGAGGGGGTGGGGAAGGGGCAGATGAGGGTCATCTTGATGGTGATGAGGCTGATGAGGCTGGTGCTGGTGCTGCTGGGCAAAGATGTCCTGCTGGTTGTAGATAAAATGATTTTCGTCTCTGAAGAAGGGGCGGAAGAGCTGGTCGTTGTGGTTGATGTGGTGGAGGTGGTCGATGTGTTGGTGGTTGTGAATGTCGTGAATGTTGTGGTGAATGTGAATGTTGTGGTGATTGTGAATAGGATGCTGTTGAGGATGTTGCTGCTGCTGCTGCTGAACGGCAACGTCGTGGAGGACTGATTGGCTGAGAGATGATTGCTCCATACCTTCCATACATGTCACACCATCCCCCATTATCTACCCCCGTCACCCCATGTCACATCACACCATGGATTCCGCCCTCAAACAGCTCAAGGTCGCCGACCTCAAACGCATCCTCGCCGACGCCGGCCTCTCTGCCCCCGCCCGTGCAAAGAAAGAGGATCTTACTGCCCGCATCCTCGCCAGCCCGGCCGCTCTCGCCGTCTTTCGCGCTCAATATCAGCCCGACGCCGAGCCCCAGCCTGCCGAAGTTGTCCCCGACGCTGAGCCCGACACCGCCGCTGCCACTGCACCTACACCTGCACCTGCGCCGGCCCCCGCACCGACCCCCGATGTAGAGTCCGCCACACCCGCCGCAAAGGCCGCTGTTCCTGAGGATGCCGAGTTCGAAAAGCGCAAGGCACGCGCTGCCCGCTTTGGCATTGACCTCGTCAATCCACCTCCAGATGCAAGTCCTTCCTCTCTCTTTTTGTCTATAGAGTATCCTCTAATATCCCTCCCTCCAGAAAGAGGGCAAGCTAAAGGCTCGTGCAAAACGTTTTGGCGTCGAACCCACCAACGACAAAAACACCAAAAAGCGCGCTGCCGCCGAACCCGTCGACCCAGAAGAACTCGAAAAACGCAGGAAGCGCGCTGAACGCTTTGGCATAAAGGTTTCTGTAGGTCACCCCTCCTTTTTACTCAACCTGCTCTCATGCCCTGCCCAGGACGCGACCTCCTAGACACTCCTTGTACTCCTTTGATATACCCAATATACTTGTCATCTTCATTTTCAGGGTCCTTCCTCGAATAGGCAACGCATCACTTGTTCCTTCTCCCTCCCAAGGCACCCCCCACAGCCTCATATCTCTCCCTATGTCATCCACCACTAAACTCACTGATATGGGCTGGGGTGGCGAATCATATCGCTACACCTCCCTCACAGAGCCTCTCCTCACTTCAGAGCTCATCCGTCTTTCCTCTGCCAAGTCCATCGAGACACTGATGCCCTCTCTTTTCAACCCTGCCTCCATCAGAACGCTGCTAGCCAGGATCGCTACACCGTTCAAGACTGGTCCCTTTCAGACGGTCTCTGGTCATTTCGCGCCATTTTCGATGGTCTGCCTTTCCTTCTCCCTTTCTCCTTATCTGCCCTTATCCCTCTATAGGTCACGCCGGCCACGCCACGGTCGACCATGTCCTCCGGACTCTCCCTAATCAAATTAGAACCAACCTCCAGAATACCCCTTCGCGCGATCCCGATCACATATCCAATCTCCTTGTCGATTCCGTTGTTGCTTTTGATCATTCAATAGAGCAGGATTTCCTCCGTCTAGTCCCCGACCTCCAGACCATTACACAGATGTCCGACGACCAACTCCGCGCAATCGTTCACGACATTGAATCTTCACCGGAGAAGAACGCCACCATCAGCAATGCATGCACGGTAGTACTGCCCTTATTGCCCTCCTCGATCCCCCTCGACACAATATCTGGGTTGCCAGCCTCGGCGATTGTCAAGCTGGTATGTCAATCCCTCTTTGCTCTCTCCATCGTTCACACCATTACTCCACAGCCCTGGGACGTAAGGATAATTCTGGAAAGTGGTCTACATCTCTCCTCAGTTCCTTCCATAATGGTCGGAATCGCGCCGAGGTTGAGCGTATTCATCAAGAGCACCCAGACGAGAGTGAGTGTGTGTACAATAGTAGAGTTCTAGGCGCTATTGCCGTCACCCGAGGTCAGCCGCCACCACTATCATTCCGATCGTTGGCGTCCTCACAGCCAGTCATAGCTCTCGGTGATTTTGAATTCAAGTTGCCTGCCGTCTTTACCGATCGCATCTTGGCCCGAACCAATCCGGGCTTCAAGTTCTCCGCGACCACTCTCCCCGCAGTATTGGCTCGCATTCTCACGCCTCCCTACCTCTCCAGCCGCCCAGACGTCCAGCATGTCAGCCTCGCCGACCGTGACCAATATCAGGACATTCGCTTGATTATGTGTTCGGACGGGCTCCTTGACCTCTACTTAGACGCTTCCGAGTCTCTTACTCTTGAGCAGCTTCCTTCAATCTGGCTTGATGTTCTTGACAATCGTGATACCTCTTCAGACGCTTATAACAATAACCTTGCTTTAGCTTTACTTCGACATGCAATTGGAGGAAATGATCTCGAGAAAGTTTCTAGAAATATCACTGTTAAGCTAGGCTTTAGGTGGATGGATGACACAACTATCTTAGTTCAGAGAATCTAGTAACACTGTGCTTTGTCATCATCACCATCAAATAAAGATTTGATCCTCATTACTTAGTCATCTCTCTCTCTCTCTCTCTTTCTCATTAACCCTCCTCCTCCCAACATCCTTCACCCCAATGTCTCAACCAGCCCTCGCAAACCAACCTCTCTATACTTGCCTGTCATGTTCCATTGCCTTCCTCTCTCCAGAGGAACAACGCAAGTCCTTTTCTCCCCAGCTACACTGATTACATCCACTAATTAATCCTCGCAGGCGACCACTACAAGTCAGACCACCACCGCTACAACATGAAGCGTCGTGTAGCAAACCTTCCTCCCGTCAGCATTACTATCTTTAACCAAAAGGTGCTGGATCGCAAAGAGGAGACTGCAATCATGACCTCTCCGAGAGGCTCGGTCTGCGAGGTTTGCAAGTGAGTCATCTCGGACCCGAATATTGTCCTGCCCTGACACATTCCCAGTAAAACCTATACCACAGAAAATGCATACCGCTCCCATCTCCAATCCAAGAAACACAGGGAGAACGGGATCCGAGGAACTTCAAAACCCAAATCTTCGCCTCCACCACCTCCTCCGGAACCCGAATCAGAACAACCGCAATCTCCTTTGTCCCCCCAAGCAGAGCCCCACACTTCCCTTGATGCCATTGAAAAGAAACTTGCATCACTCGCTGTCGACGAAGAAGCCACAGAGGAAGAAATCACTCGTACCATCGACGAAAAAATCGCCGCCGCCCGATCCCGCCTATCTCCCTCCCACTGCCTCTTCTGCCCCGACCAATCCTCCAACCTCGAAGATAACCTGACCCACATGTCCACCGCCCATTCCTTCTTCATCCCCGACGCCGATTACCTCATCGACATCACAGGTCTAATTACTTATCTCGGCGAAAAGATTGCCGTCGGCAATGTCTGTATCCATTGTAATGGCAAAGGAAGGGAGTTCCGCACGTTAGATGCTGTGCGGAAACATATGATCGACAAGAGTCACTGCAAGATTGCATACGACACCGAGAACGAGCGACTCGAGGTCTCTGATTATTACGACTTTACTGCTTCTTACCCCGTTGGCCATCTGGGCAGAAAAAATAAAGCCCCTAAAGAAACAGGGGACTGGGAGGATATGGATGAGGGCGATGACACCTCAGGAGACGAAGTAGACGAGATCGTCGACGAAGAAGCAAGCTCAGGTTCAAGCTCAGGTTCAGAAGACAGCGACGACGATCTTCCCGACAATCAAATCACATACGGCGACTCACATCTTGAGCTAGTTCTACCTTCCGGCGCTCGTATTGGACATAGGTCAATGAAGCGCTACTACGCACAATCTTTCCCTGGTGCACCGCGAGGAGGCAAACCAGAAGATCCAAATTCTGGAGCCGCTCTCGTTCGTCGACTGTTGGCTGACAAGAATTCGGCCCTAGTTCCTCGGAAAGGAGGGTTTGGTGCGTATGGAGCTGGCACAGACGTCATCAAAGCGCGGAATCGTGGTGAAGCAAGAGAAGCCGGTCGTCATGTTCGTGAATTCCGCGATCAACGAAGAAGGGAAGCCTTCAAAACCAAGATTGGATTCATACACAACCAACAGAAACATTACAGAGATCCCCGTACGTTTTTATCTCCTTTATCCACCCTTACCATTCGTTACTCACACCTTTCGCCTTTTTAGTGCTTCAATAATTTACTTCGCATAGTATTTGAGATGTTTCCGTATAACATTAATATTGCGAGCCGACGAACAAGATGTAGCGATGAAATAAAGTTACGAGTAACAACCTGAGTCTTGAGTCATAAAGTCATAGGCAAGCTCTTAAAATTTCAAGATAGGGTATATAAGTTATGTCCAGAACATGTGAAAACGATACGAGCAAGATATAAGAATAACTGATGTCTAGTACAAATAAGCTGCAGGAACAATGCCCTCGCGTCCTGTACGAAGATCCCGGGCATACCACCATCTGCTCAAAAAGATCAATATCCAAAGACAACATTAGGAGGCATTTGACTTACGCTCGGTCCTGGTCATCCAGAATCTCGACTTCCGTCCCAGCTTGCAAGGCGAGTTCACCCTCACCATCTGGAGCGAAATCATACCGTACATGAGCAATGCGACTACCTTCCTCTGGTAAAAGTCCGCCAATCGCTTCAGAAGGCGTTTCTGCTCGGAGATAGTTGCTAGCATCTGGACCGAATGGGTCTGAATCATCGATTCGACCGGTTCTATCTTCCTCTTTTTCGAGACCGTAATTGCTGAATGGGCTAGTTGATCCTAGTATCGTCGTGCGCGTGGCGGCATTGATGTGCTCCAACAGCGACGAAGGACGGTGGTGTGTTGAATCGTCGTCGTCTTCCTCAGCGCCATCATATTTGACTTTGTCATCACGGCGAGAGAAAAGGGTCCAGAGAATTCCAATCAGCGCCAAGAGGAAGACGACTCCGGCAGCGATGGCGATAGAAATCAGAATAACCACTCCGGTAGCCAAGAATTCTGCCACCGAAACCATTCAGCGATTACAAATTAGACCATAGAGAAGGGTACGTACTGTGCTGGGCGAAGCTGAATTTCTTGAAAGAATGGAACAAGGAAGCAACGAATCCGGCCTGGCCGCTTGCAGTTGTTGAGACGATGTAAGGGATAAATGATTGTCCATCATAAAGGACTGAAGATGCGTTCCCAAAGCTTGAATCCACCAGTCCACCAGACATCATCAACATACGATCAGATTCAATAACACCTTGCGCTGGGTGTGTATCCTGTAATGGCACCATGGTGAGCTGAGAGACCGTCGTTCCGGCTTCCATGCTTGAACCTAATAAAGGCATCAGAAGATATTCTCTGTTACTTTCGTAGAAACGATACGTACCAAGTGTTGTCCAACTAGCACCATTCCAGAACGACAAGAAAGAATTTGAACCATCAGAGGTCCTACAAAAAGGTAAGTACAACAATTTAAAAAGGAAACAAGTGACTGACCTTCCAGCGGCAAAAATGCTGCTCACGTTAGCGTTATTGACTTCGATGGCAGTGACTGGACCAGGAACATCCGAACTAGATCCCAAGTTTGTCCAGGTAGAGTTGGCCAGTTCAAACTGAGCCACACTGGCAGTATTACTACCACCAATGGAGAGGGATCCTCCGACTATCAGGAACTCTTCGTTATTCTAGAATGACAAAATATGTGAATCAACTGGGACTGACAACGATCTGATGCTGAGACTTACACCGGCATAGGCAACTGTTGCAACTTGACCAGAAATTCCTGCACCAGGGACATTCCACTGGTTGCTGCTCGTGTCATAAAGACAAACAGCTTCGCATTGAAGGGAACCCGCCCGTGAAAATGTGCCAGCGACGATAATTATATTGGCTTGAGAGCTTGATTTTGAGACGGAGCGAACAACGGGGGAAGTGCCACTACTGGCTTGCAGCGGTTGCAGGCCGCTGAGGTCCCACTGTTTGTTGACCAAATTATAAATGGCTAGACCATTGGCGTTGGTTCCGGAGATTGTAAACTGTCCGCCAACATATAGTCTATCACCATCAACAAGTAACGAGTGAACAACACCATCAACTTGTGTGCCGGAAAGGCCAGAGGCAGATCCAGTTTGGGGTTCATAGAGAAGGACACCGGAAACCTGGGAGTTATCTTGGGAAGTATAGGTGAAGTTACCACCGAGGATAGTAATTTCTGTGGATGATGATCCATTGGTCCAGAATGCTCCAGTGAGTACAAAAGGAGCAGGCATGGCAGGGGGAGATGGCAATGCCGTGGTGTTGGACGGTGCCGGCGATTGTCTCTTGCGAAGATGGTGGAAAGACATGTGCGACGTCCACGGGGAACGGACAACATGGGAACGACGACTGTTGGAGGGAGCAGTGTTGGGGGTAGACTGGCTTCCGGACAATGCTACTTGAAGAAGGTCAACTTTGGGTCCATTCGCGTCACCATTCTCAAGCATGGCGATTCCACTGGCGCCAAACCTGCGGAAACTGGCCACATTGCCTGCAACCCACTGCTGCGATGTGCCGTTGACGATCAAGGACATATCGCCAACAACAAAGCCGCCGCTACTTGACCAAGTATTGGATGCTGTGTTCCAGACAGCGACACCTGACACCCCGAGGCCACTAACAGAAGAAAACGAACCAACAGCCTGAATGAGACCATTAGTCGAACTCAGGCTGGTGACAGCACCATTGACGCCTGTGCCCAGTGCTGTCCAAACATTCTGATCAATCTCATAAGCGGCGATACCTTGAAGACGACCGCCGGTGGAACCAGTTGCTGAATCACGGAACGCTCCGCCAACGTAAAGCCGATTTTGATCTATCAATAATGCAGAAACTGGTCCGTCTAGACCATTGTCTGCGATGGAAACCAAAGCCCCGCCTCTGTACATGACGATATTGGAAGCTCTCGAGGCAGAGCCAGACGAAAGTCGGAAAGTGCCAGCGAGGAAGATAAGACCAGAGGGGTGATGAGCGACGGCTGTGATGTTGGCGCCATTGAGTTGGGTCGAGTTACCAACAGCATTATTCATCTGGAAGCTGATGTTGTCAAGGGCCGTCAGCGAAGAGTTTGGAAGCATTTGAGATGCATCAAGGTTGTCGCTGCTGCTGGCTGCCAAGGAACGGGGCCATTCAAAAAACCCAAAGCCTCTTTGGAAGCCCTGGAGAGCATTGGTAGAGTTGGACGTCGTAAAGGCAACGGATTTGAGCACCAACTGAACACGGTCAGCCACAATCTCATATTGGCCATTACTACCAGATCCCTCGGGCTGGTCAGCCAAGGTCATGGTAATAGTGGTAACAAAATCGGGACCGGAGGGTACTATTGGTCCACTATAAATTGATGCGATAGTGTCATCCTGGTTTCGCTGCGAAATGGTGGTGACGGAGGGAGGAAGCCCATCGCCAGGGAAAATGGTGACTTTGACACTCGTTCGAGAATTGCAATCGAGGAATTCTGCACATCCAGGTATCAGGAGGCTGACATCGTAAATACCCGCAGCAGACACATAGGGAACCCATGTGAAGCTGGGTCCTGAAGCCGGGGAGGTACCGACATCAAAGTCGGAAGCAAGAATTGTCTGAGTGGTACCGGCGATCCCAGTATTGGCAACCTTTGCTACCCAGTTTCCTGTGCGCGTGGTATTCGAGGGGTTGGGTGCGAAACACGATTGACCGTTTTCCTGTCCAACGGCAGAAACGAACGCTCCAGAAGAAAGGAGCTGAAGTATGTGTAGGCCGGGGCTGCTGCCAGTAAAGCCCGAGAGCTTGATTTGAACACCCGTGATATCCAGTGTGGAATCAAAGAGGAAATCTTGATACAGGAGAGAGGAGTCGGTCGATAGGGGACAGGGGTCGGTGCATGTTTGATTTTGACCAGTAGTAGGATCAACGTAGGTGAGGGTGCGGACTTGATTGTCAGGGATGGTTGTCACACTAGAAGCCAAAGTTGAGAAGGTAAAACAGCTGGGCTAACAGAGAACCTCACCTGAAGGCAGTTGTCCCATGATTGGGCTGGAAAGTGTTGCCAAGGCGTACTCCGCCAGCAGAGATGGAGGAAAAAGCTCTAACGGTGATGAGAGGAATGCCATTGTCAACTGCAAACCACGAATTTCCTGGTCCGTCCGATCCTGATGGACAGAGAATACTCTGAATGTTGGTAAAGCCGGAATCTGAAGTCGAGGGCGAGCCATCAACTTCTGCGCTTTGCAATGGGATGGGAACAAGCGAAGAGGAAAATGGAGTAGCACCCGGTGAGAACGGCACATTAGGATTATGGGTAGCATTGAGGGACCCAGAACCGAACGTAGTCACAAAAGATCCAGCGAAAAATATACTTGTATTGGAGGAGTTAGTGGTGATTGAATCGACGCGGGACTGCGCCCCGGAAAACCCTTTGAAGGGCGGAGGGCTCCATGACTGGGACTGGACATCCCAGACGGCGACGGCAGAACCTGGGGAGGTAAAACTACCACCAGCCCACACCTTTTTATCCTGCGAGTCACAGAAAAGGGAGCGAATTTCACCATTGGGGGAGTTGGAGGCGAGGGAGGAAAAGGAGTTGGAGGAAGGGTTGTACGAGGCAATGTTATTCGCGGTGGCGTCCGCTAAGGAGGTAAAAGAACCACCGAAATAGGCGACACCGTCTAGGTCACAGGCAGCGTTGATCCTGCCTCCCGAGTTGGTCGAAGCGAGGCGGGTCAGTGAGCCGTCTGATGAGCGTGCAAAGAGAGTCGCTGTCGCTGGGTCGAACGCGACAGATGAGTTTGAGAAAAAATCGAAGCCGGCAAAGGCGCCAGCCAGGCCGACCTTGCCCATGCGGTCGAAGTCGACTTGAGGGAGAGCAGCATGGGCAGAAAGGACAGAGAGAGCGAGGAGGAAAAGACGATTTGGAGGTGGAGGCATGGAATAACTAGAGAATTAGGGTATACATGCAAGATAAGGGAGGAGAGAGCGACGTGATAGCGAGTGGACAACTCGTGGACAAGTGCAAAACAACACGCTGGTAACCATTCAACACGCTCTATTAGGCTATATATTCCCACGATTTCTATTTACCCTTAACCACCAGATCACTCAAGTCCGCCTGTGTGCCCACTCCCACAAGGAACGGTGACGCCTGCTCAAATGATCTACAAGCCATAATTCAGTCTATGCACCCTTCCCCGAGCTGAACACTCACTGAGGATACCGGTATCGGTGCACTGCAGGCTGCTTGGCACTCGTCGTCAGCCGGGTGTTTTCGGCCACCTCCGCCCGGAGTGCCGTGTTCTGTGCATTCATATCCAGCCATTGCGCGGCAGGAGTCGTGTACATCGCAATCCAGCGGGTCAGATAAACGTTGTCTCCAGGCTCTGGAGCATATTTGTACGCGACTGCAGCGAGGCCAGCCACGATGATTGCGTTGCGCCAAAACGGAGTCGCAAAGTCTGTTGTCCGTTTCACTCAGTGTTTCGTTTGAGAGCCCACGGAAACAGACCTTCTTTGGGGAAGCTACCGTGCTCCTCGCCGTGGCCTGTTGAAGCCCACCTGCGCCAAGGTGCAGTGAGTTGTCTGCGAGCGAGGCCAGTAGAACGGAGTCTGGCTAATGACATGGAGGAAGAATAAGGAGCAGGGCCGGCGCTTGCCGGCTAGTTTGCCATCAATCAACAAAACTCCGACAATCAATATAGAGGAGAGGAGAGCAAAAATAATAGATTATTATGCGTGTACTTAGAATATAACATTATTAGGCCTCAATCCCTCAATATTCAATCCTTGTTCCTCCTCTCGCGCATCATCTCTCGCACCTCTGCAGCCGCACGCCGTGTCCCAGCACCTCCAGCCCACCCCCTCTGTCGCAGCCATCCCACAAGCCGCGGTGTAAAGGCCGCCGTGAGCCCAACCCGCACAGGTAAGAAAAGTGTTTTGTGAACAGTGTAAGCCAAAACCAGCATGGCGTACAACCCCTCAGACCCTCCATGATCTCCGTGTGTCGCTCGATCAATTTCGTCTCGCCCCGGCTCTGCAGGTCTCGAGTGCAGCACATTGTACATCATATGTTTGGCCTGTGCCGCAATGCGTGACACATATTCTGCTCCAAGTAAGTTGATCCCCACAAATGCAACGCCAAAATCGAGGGCGGACAAGATGAGGTAGACCCCAAGGGCGTACCAGCCGTAGGATTTGATCAGGTGTTTGAGGCGCTGTGAAAGCGTCGCATTTTGCGGTAATGAATTTGATGAAGGATTGGGGGACGGGGGTGGTGAATTGGTGAGACGTGCTGGAAAATGATGAAAGAGTCGAGACTGCCCAGCACGGGGCTGGTTGGTAAGGGCGCCGCGAGCGCGTACAGTAGGCAACAGGGGTGCTGCGACTCTTGGTGCAACGACTCTAAGAAGGTTTATACGAGGAAGAAATCCACGAGCAAGTGGGACCGGCATGACAGAGGAGAAATAAGAAGCAAACACTGCCGTGCTAGCAAGTCGACGCAAGCCATCATTCGATCACGCCGGCCCGGCATTCCAAATTCGGAAGTCCCTCCATCGATTACTTTCAAATTCAAAAATTATGAAGTTCTCTGCACTTGCAACCGATCCAGCAGAGTTTGCCGGAAAACTCTCGTTTCCGGAATCTGCAAAGCCACCCCGTTACATGCATCCTACTTCATTAGACTACCAGGTCTTCCTTGCTCAAGAGCGTTGACGCCCCACAATAATGGCACCCGACAACATCGATGACTACCAAGCATCTGGCCCCTTCGAGGGTCCTGAAAAGCTCCTCGAGCTCTGGTTCGCCCCATCCGCAGCAGCTGTCCCAGGCTCTCCAGATGTAAACGGAAAAACTGGCCTACGCCAGGTTGATCGAAAGGTCTGGGAGGACATGCTCGATATCGTCAAGTGCAAGGTTCTCAGTGTGATGGAGGGAGGCGAGATCGATGCTTATTTACTCAGGTTATCTTGTTTTTTTTGTCCCTTTATACCCCACCGCTGACCTGCCTTCCCCCGCCTCTCAGCGAATCATCCTTGTTCGTCTCCCCACATAAACTCATCTTGAAGACATGCGGCACAACTCTCAACCTCCTTGGTGTTCCACGCATTCTCGAAATTGCCGCTCAGTATGCCGATATGCCCATTGTATATCGCTGTTTCTACTCCCGCAAGTCCTTTATGTTTCCCGAACGACAGAAAGGCCCTCACCGGGACTGGAAGCGAGAAGTCGAATTTCTTGATAATATTTTTAAAGATGGTGCCGCCTATACTATTGGAAAGGTCAACGGAGACCACTGGCTTCTCTACATGGCCTCACAAGTTGATTCCATCGCAAACTCTCCATCCAACAGCCAGATCCTCAGCCGTGAATCCCCACCTGATTCACAGGGTGTGCCCGACTATACCATAGAAATCCTCATGAGCGATCTTGGCAAGGCGTCACGCGACCCTTTCTTTTTCAATGGAGAACTCGCATCCAAACCCCCTTCCACTCTTGCTCTCGATATTTCCCACGAACTAGGCATTAACGATATCTTCCCCTCCCATCTCACCTCACTGGACGCCTACGCCTTCACCCCTTGCGGCTACTCGTCTAATGCTCTAATCAGATGGGGAAACGAGGCCTTACCCAAGTCACTCAATATACCCATTAATTCTATTCCCGGGGAGGGCTATTTTACCATTCATGTCACTCCTGAACAAGGCTGGTCGTACGCCAGTTTCGAGTGTAATGTTCCATTAGCTCCCTCTCATGATGGAGAGGATCCAACGACGATACCCGACATTGAGACACTCGTCAGACGCGTTGTATCTATCTTCCAACCGGGTCGCCTTACCCTTACTCTATTTATCTCAAGTCAAGACGACGACGGAGACAACTCCGAAAGTGCCATAGAGGACGCCCAAAGAGCATTCCGAGCTGCTCTGACCGGCATAAAACTTAAAGAAGAAGCTGGCCTCCCTGCCAGATACCGAAGGACGGACAAGATCAATTACGAGTTTCGTGGCTATGATCTTGCCTTTGCCTCCTTCGAGCTTGTGCCCTAAAATCCGGGTTCACCTATGATATTATTACCGCGACCTCGGACAAAATTTGAACTATCTCTATTTCTTTGCTTTCTAGTTGTGATTTGTCTTATACTCAAGAAAAAAGCGCGTGGCCCATCCGTAGAAATCATTGTCAATGAATATATTTGTACATTAACACAAGTTAAAGCACGACGTGCGACCTGTCGATCAACTAACAATTACATTTGTTGGTTAACAAGCTACCGATACACTTTTTTGTTACATCAGCACATTAGGAGGGGATAATTGAGTAGAGAGTCAGAAAGCAATGTCGACAACAAGGGACACCCGAAAAACAGCCAACAAAATAAAACACACTCATCATTAATCTTCAGGCTGCACGCTGTGCGAATCATGTCTATGTTGAATCGTGCAAAGGGGGCATAACCGCGCATACATTTCAACAATCGGCCAGGTTATTGAACTCTATCAAAGGAAGATTAGTGAACACAAGGCAAGCAAGTAGAACAGCCTGAGACAAAAGAACTTACAAACCCGAGTTCCTGGATCTCCTTGAGCATAGCGGGCAGTGGGGCATGAGACCTGTGCGCGTAGCTCAAGACGTCGTAGACCTGCGGTTGCAAGGGAAGACGATCAAAGGTGACCTCGTCCGTTTCGGGATCCTCAGGTGTCCTTGAAGACGGATTATCGATCGTTTGACAATAGCGCCTTCGTGTCTTTTCGTATGCCGCTTCAGATAAAGAGTAAGTCGATTCTCTAGGCGCCAGAATGACGTAGTACCGGTTTGAACCACTACACAAGCGATGGTTCACGATCCACGTTTTTAATCGTACAGAAAGATCTTGCAAATCTCCTCTCTGAAGACACCTTGCTACCCGGCTATATTCATCTGGTGATAGGCAAGTCGTTTCCCGGAGTTCGATGATGAGACTGTCCAGAAAGATCTTAAACGATGCCGTGAATGCCTCCCTTGAAGGTATTTCCACGGAATTCATCAGCCGCAGGCGATTAATCATGAAAGACGGAAGCGGTGGGAAGGCTGGATTGTTCCAAGGCTCAACAACAGAGCTGTTCAATATAACGGCCTGCTCTGAGGAAAACGAATGCGAGATAAAAGGTAGTGAGTTGGCACGGGAGACGACAGACGGAACCAATGGCTTCACGGCACTTGAACCAGCAAGCTCGGCCGTAAAACGACCTGTATGAGACCTTGGAATGTCAAGCTCGGTAAGAGCACTGTCGGACACCGTGGGAGAAGGTGTCAGTTGGCCATCCGGGTCTTTCGAAGATGAGGCAACGTTTTGCCCGTAAAATGTGTGGGCAGGTGCCGCCGGCTGACGGGCAGCGACAAAGAATGGATGGTGCACTCCGCCTGGATCATCCGGCCCATTCAGTGTCATTGTGTGATCCATTGATAACCTATTTCGCTTTTTAGGTGTATAATTGCAATCCATTTCATCTTGCTCGCTGCAATGATTGCATATGGGAAGATTTCGATCGCACTAGAATGGAGCCGATCAGCCACAAAGAAATTCCAGCTGAAAGGAGCGCCGTGACTTGAAACTACCAACCTTGAGGTTCTTGAGTCGACAACGATCACACCTCGGAATCCCTCGATGGGCGGGCGTGGGGAGAGGCGTATATTTACATTCTCTACCTGCAGCCCAGGAACAATGATTGCAGGTGGGCAGAACTCGATCGCACTATTCACCAGATGAACTTCTGAGCACTGATATGAAGTATCAATCGTACCTTCAGATTGTTTACACGACAGTGGTCACACCGTGGTTTACCCCGATGTCCTATCCAAAGTGACTGCCGTGCCATGTATACCTTCGGATTCGGTATCCGAATAGTTAACTGATTATCGTCCACAGGAGAGCCCGGCTCTTCTCCCTTTAAGGTTGCAGAAGCCATAAATGGCGGAATGAAAGTTTCTCTGGAAGCTGGGCGGGTACCTGGTGAAAGCATGTGTAAGTGAATTTATGAAATGCATCTTACAGGCTTTGGCTAGTTGCAACAACTCACGCTTCGTTCAGTTCCGTCGCCCGATTTGTCAAGTGTAACCACCAGAAAGCGAGAAATCTTTGGCTGCTGCGGGCACGCCGTACACCAGAGTTGACGAGACTCCAGCTCTTTCGGAAAACGAAAGCTTTGAGATGGCTTGAGCTAACCCCAGATGTAATTGCTGTTCAGCGAGAAGAGGATCTTTCCTTTTTTTCCACGTTTGAACGAGAGAAAGAACAGTCTCACAAGAGCGAGAGTTTGAACGAGGGCACTGTAAGCTGCACTTCCAGTGCAAACCTGTGACGTGACATCAAAGTGACTTTACCTAATTTGCACAGAAATGCGACAATCGTATATCGGACACAAGAGTATCCTTTGCTTAGCTGTTCTTTGGGAAAGGTCAATAGTGCTCGCGGAAGCTCATATACTTAGCATGCGTGATCTGGCGCCATCTACATAACTTGTGGACGGTGCCTCTTTCGCATGCGTAAGCGATGTAGCACACATTTCCATTTATAGTCAACGTAGTTCAAGACCTGAGGGGAGTCAAGCTGGGATGGTCGCTTCGGAAAATGCCGACGCCAAAATCACAGGCTCAGAGAAACGTCCCTAGCCAACAGTTTCTGGCGTGCTCCTCCTGATAGACACCTTAAGAAACCTGGCTACCTCCTGGTCGCTATTGGATCGGCCCGGGATATACTCCATCTCTTGACCCCCATGATGCGCGTTATAAACACACCTGCCGGACCATTTGCCCAGGCTTTGACTTCTTTCGCTTCCAGTTCACTTGTCGAACGTGCAAACCTCTGAGCACGAGTTGCAATTCTCGCCGTCAAAAATCCCAGCACCATGTGGAGCAGAAGCCGAGCTTTTCTTCGTCGTGTGCCCGTGGCACGCTAACTACAATCGTTTGCCCCTGGCTACGACACTATAAATCTCGCGATGTGCTACTCTTGAGTCGACAGCCTGGTTTTCCCAAATCCGAATTGGAATGCTACTCAGACACCTCATTGTTGTTGTTCCCATCTTTGCCTATGCCTGCGCCGCGCCGAGCAAACAAGCTCGTCAAGCAGTCGACTTCGTGGACCCGCATACCAACAGCGGCTCGATGCTTGATAACGGTTGGTGTCTGTCGTCGATCAACCCAAGGCAATTTCTCAGATCCTCTGGTTGAACAGCCGGAAGTGGAGGAGGGGAGCCACTTAATGTACGCAACTCGGACTCCTACATCCGTGCTATTTTTTTTAGTCTGAATCCTACTAGGTTATCATCTCCGGGCTTAGCTCGGCTGACGTGCTTACTGATTCTGGAATTATTAACTTTGCCAAAGCCGTTGGGTTGTGAGCGTTCAAGCGTGCCTACGTATACTTTCTGCTCTGAAATGATATTCAGCTCAACAGAATGTCTCGGGATTCACATAGGAGACCCACAGTCGGCAAATCTGGGTGATGGGAGAGGCCCTCAAAATCAGACAGTAAGCCAGCAATCTTTACTCGCTATCTAGTTCTCATAAACATCCCCTAGGTTGAATTGCGCCAGGATTATGGTGATCCTAATCTGGGTACCTGCCTCGAGAGCGCGATTGGTGGAAACCACTTCCGGTAAGGCCTGGCCTTAACACTACTCTCCTCGTTCTCACCGTTTCTTTAGTGTATTCAGGCAGAATGGACCGCTAGCACCAACTGGCGCATTATTCTTGGCGTAAGTGTTATATCCACGGATTGATGAGTCGTCTCGAACCAAATAATCAACCCGAGTCTCCTTTAGTGTCTCACAAGAGCAAGTATGTCCATCAAATGCTTGGAATTACTCAGGACACTGAGTTCAGCTTTAGCCTGCCACAGAAAGCCATACTATCTCAGAGGATGGATACAACCGAGGTAAACCTTTACAGCTCTTTGGCTTTTCGATCATATCCCCCGACCTGGATCTCATTATTGTTCAACTCAGGTCGTGACAACTTCGTAGCCAATGCAACCGGTACTAAGTCCTTCGGTGGAGTGACCTACAGTACTGTCTCCCAAACCGTGACCGGCTTACTACCTGTGGGTTCAAATGGGTAGGTTGGCATGATCTACTATCAGGAACCTACTTAAAAAGGTCTCTCTCAGAATCAACCACGGAATCGCCATTGACGGCAACGTCGTGCTTTTGACTGTTAAAATTGTCTGATTCGACATCAAGGCGTCTCACTGTCATAAATGTACCTATAATATACAAGAAAGCGTACATATACCATCGTCTGAAGACGTGCAAACTGGCATGGCAGTCTAGTATGGGGTGGTAGTCTACAATATGCATGAGGGTAAAAAACGGACAATCTTTGGAAGGTATCAAAGAGTGCAGTGGCTAAATCGCTAAATGTCGACTACAATCGAATCGACGTCAGGATCAGGCTCTTGTTCTTGTATACGGCAAATATCCACTCGTTTTTCGTCAAGTGCCTGACGTTCTGCCAAAGTCCGCCGTTGAACGCGAGCCAGTAATTGGTCAAGCATAAGGAAGTTGTCGATGTCTTCAGCAAATTTGCGGTGTTTGCGACTACGGATATGCTGTAAGGAGTGTTAGGACCTCTGAAAGCTTAGACAAAACCAGACTCATACATACTCCTTGGAAGTCCTCGAACTTAAACCGACAACTCTCACAATAACCAGGTTTGCTTCCTTCTTCACGTTTGGGGAGTTTAAGCGTATTCGTACTCTTGCTTTTTTTGAGAACCGCATGACGTTGCGGTACTTCGGGGGGTGGAGCCATTGCATTAGCTTGCGCGAGCTTCTCCTGAGGTTGCCGACGCATGACAATCTCCTGACGCATCCTTCCACTCAGATTCGAGGGAATATGCAGGGTACGGGAAGTGTAATTCGCAGTTGATGTTGTGCCAGTGGTCGAAGTGACACTAACGCTGTTGCCTGACGCTGCCATATGCCCCGTGAAACCCGAAGCCAGATAACCAGATGCATTGACAGATTCAACCGCATCACCCTCTCCCTCCTGGTCAACAAACACGTCCGCTCGCGTGGCATTACGCATATTGATCATCGAAACCGAGCGGCGTAAATCACCCGCCTTCCTTGCGACCAGGCGAGGATCGATTCTCTTTTCCGTCACCTGCTTTTTAAGGAACGTCTCACAGCGAGCCCTGCGCTCCGCCTTTTCCTTCTTCTCAGCGTCTTGTAATCGCTCCCACCGTTTCTTCTCTTTTTCGTCGAAGAGAATAAATGGACCGCGAGCTTGCGGATGACAGTATAAGGTGGGCCATGGGGTTTTCTCGCCTTCACGTTCTTTGTGTGCAGGGTATTCATGTGCCGCGATGGTTGCAAGTTCACCACGTATATCCTCGACAAGGACAAAATAGCTGCCACGAGTGAAATAGCGGAAATCGTGACGTTTTTGCGTGGGATCGCGTTCACTAAGCCCGTGAATACGCTCGGATTGCAAAAGTTTGGAAAGATTGTGCTGATTGCGCGGTTTTGAGTTGTTGCTGAGGGTCCCTGAGGCGGTCGCTGGCTCATCCAAGCAACGCGACAGCACGCTTTCAAGTTTGACCGAGTCCCATATCTTCTTTCCAAATGCGAGAGCATCCTTTATCAGGTCCTTTGTCTTCTGACCATCTTGAGGACTTGATCAAGAAGCTCAGTGAATCGTAGGCCATATTTTATCCTAGTCATTAGCTCACCGAGAAAGTGCCTTGAGGGGCTTCCTGCAGGCTGTCCGTGCTGAGTAGATACCCGTGGGTCGTTATAATTCTCCTTTTCCGAGATGTCGGTTTGGCTAGGGACTGGGCGATCTGATACCACATGCGTGACATCGGCACTAAAGAACGGATCGATTTTCTATATGGCCGGTAAGACCAGGTACTGTTGGAGGTGAAGGGGCCACTCACCCCACCCAATCTCTCAATGCGGAGTTGAAACGACTCCAACCGCTTGTCGTTGAGGGAAAGTGTATCCAAATAAAATGTCCAACTAGGGAAAGCACGGCGGTACTTTTCCCTGAATTCAATTCGCTGTTGCTCCCTTTCGGCTTTCTGCTGCTCTCTCAGTTTGGGAGCATCGTGGTTACGCTCCTTCTTGATGGTTTTTGTGGGCGGGTTCGCGTTCAAAGTGATTGGCTTATGTCTTTTGATCAAAGACCCAAGATTATGAGCAGCAGAGTCCGGAGATCTTGCTCGTTTAGGTTGCTGTGTAGGTTTGAGAGAGCGAGCAGGAGAGGGAATGGGAAGAAGGGATTGTGAGGTGCGAGTGGTGAGTGGATGGCGGCTCAGGTTGGACATAGGAACCAAGAAAGAGAGTAGAATGGGACAAGGTGAAGGTACGCGCCAAGTTGAGTTCAACGTGACAGCCAAATACATGTACGCGCATCAGACGCGTGACACACTCGTGAAATCTCTCCACCCTCATCTCGCCCATTTTCCTCCCATAATTTCTCAGAAAACTATGTACTTTCGAATCTCTCTGTTTCCACTCATTCTCCACGCGGTTCATCCGCCCGTAAAGTCCTTAGGTTGTTCAGTTGGGCTCGAGCCTCGCCGGTTTGGCGTCACGTGTATCACCACGTGTTAGCATAGATATTGAAAGAACATGCGTCCCTGAGTGCGGCGAGGGACATAACTGCGATGGCAGGCTACGCAACAACCCGACACCATCCCGCACAGGGTGGAGGAAAGGACAGAATAACCGACTACCACACCACACTCTTCCGCCGCCTTACCTGGGAGGGCACTGTTCCTCTCGAAGTCCGCGTGGATAGCAAGGAGCTCCCCGCAAACTCAAATCGCGGCCTCGAATGTTACTATGTTCAGGCCCCTCGCGTCAGCTATCTTCCCCTGCTGATGCCAGAGATACGTCGTTATCTTATGGATGTAGTGTTTGACGAAGCGGCTGCTAGCAATCTTAAAGAGGAAGACTGGTGGTTCGAAACGGAAGAAGGCACTCTTCTCAAATGGTTCAACCCTCCATCTCCCTTGTGCTCTTGTCCGCAGCCTAATAACACTTGATAGGCACTGGCCAATTGGTCTCATCTATGACAATCACACCATCTCTGTTTCTGTTCGTGCAGCCGCATCACATCGACCTGCCTCCCAGTCATTACCTCTGCGCATTATCCTTCATTTGGTTTCTCCTCCCACAGAAAAGCTCATGCTAGCGCCTTCACCGGAGGCTTGCAAACAAGCTTTCATGGGACAGCTCAAAGAAGCTGACTTTATCCGTTGGGGGAATACCAAGCGCATCACCGGACTTCGCAAGGCTGAACAAGATGGCATATGGGAGAGTATCAAAGAACGTGCGCATCCATTCACGTTCATCGTATGTCGGATTTACCGGGTCTGATTTCCTTCTCAGATAATTTTGATGAATATTGGCGAATTGCATCCAAAGTGACTCCCTCGGCCACACCTGCTCCTTCTGTCGGCTCTCCGGGAAATACTTCAATGCACGTTCGACCACCCTCAATCGATGCAGGTGGTGTGCCTGAGAAAGACAGCGCATACACAGTACGATGCGTCCCAGTCAGGATATACCTCCCAGATGGGCCATTTATCCAAGAACTTGTTCCTCCCCTTCTGGAAGATGGTAGGCATTGGGTTACTTGATCAGCCGTTTGTTGCCTTTATGCTGAATTTATGCTCCAGGTAGTCCACATTCGTTATATCATTTCTTATCTACTCATCTGCCACTACTATTTCCTCCTCGTCCAAACCTCCCTGTGTCCTCTCGAGTCAATCCAACAGCCCAAACTTCCACAGACCTGGCTTACGCTCTGGTACAAGGAGTTGTTTCACCGCCAGAAGCCGAAATTGCCTGGCTAGGAGCCTGCCTCACCGGAGCAGATGGCTGGTTGAATATCTGCATTGGCTTAAACCGTACTTAATCACTTTCTTACGTTCCACTATTGACTTCACTGTCCTTTGTCTTTCGTTAGGAATAATACCATCATGCGAGTAATCCATTGTCCAATAGATGAATTCCATGTTATCACTAGGTTCAAGTACAGAGATAGAACACACGAAGTACAAGAAAATAGTGTCCAGTCGGTCCAAAGTCATGTCGTGAATCCAATGTCCATTCCAAGTCCTTGATAGCTCTTGTCCGTCCTAGCCATAATTACTGGTACCTCGATAGCCTAAGCGATACGACTGAACCTCTTCACCCGTAAGGGTATATTTTGTATCCCACAATTCCATGCTATGTCGAGGGTCGACCGCCATTTCATAGTCCGAGTAGGTCTGCCTCGATTGAGAGCGTCGATGAGGAGGGAGTTCCTGATCAATGAGGTCATTCAACACGAGCTGCAGATTTTCTGCTCGTTGAAGCCTGAGCAAAGATCGGTTGAGGATCAACGTGGTCATAGACCAGACCCAACTACGGTCGTTTAGCGCAGAATCAAGGAAGAAATACACTGAGAATAACTTACAACACTGCTATCACAACGAGTTCTGGTCGACGCGTCGACGCTAGGCTTATATTGATAGATCTTAATAGAGTCAGTGCCTATTTTCCAAGTGTCAAAATTCGCATGCATATAGCCAACGGAAGGTTTCAATTACCATGAAGAACGTCACTCCATCTCGGTGAAGAGCACTTCTAAGAGGCATGTTAGCCTCCCGTGGGACTGAGAGAGCATTCCACCACGTTGCGACCAAGACTATGATTTCAAAAACCATCTATGGAAGAAAAAGCATGAACATTATGTAACACCAGGATAAACAAACTAATGCCCACCGGTGCGGCCCATACGACGATGAGTTTTGGTGTGGTCTTAGTGAGAATGCACATCGAGAAGACAGGCGAAAACGAGACAGATTCTGTAACTCGCTCGATCAGCAACCGCCACGACGTCCGACAGCCAAGAACGAACCGCCCAGCTCTACCAGAGATGCAATCATAAGGCTTGAACTTGTCCCAGTGCTGATGATGAATCCAATGGTCAACATCCAGGCAATGGTCTACCATCCAGTCAAAGGTCGATCCTTCTAAAGCCCAATAAAACAAATACTCACGCGACTTTTATCCCACAAGTTTACAACCCACAGGAGGACTAGGATATTCGCCATGCCCAGCGATAAGACAGACAGCATTGCGATTGCAGAAAACATATTTCGACATCTGTTTTTGACACTCGCCGTTCCGGTTCATCCGTTTTATTGGATCAATGTTACAACTCACGTCTGTTCCCGCGCTCTGACTCAGAATCACACCGTAAATAGTACAAAATTACTGACCTCGTTTAACAGAGGTGTCCCGGCGAAGTGATTCATCTCTGCGGGCTGGGGTCAGTATACGCGCTGCCATTGTACCGGGAAATCAAAACGAGCTCACCCCAGGCAATAGTAAGCAACGACGCAGGTACAAGATACCTATTGAACAGAAAAATGTATTTGGCATAAGAGGAAGGCGCAGGCCAGATCAAGCTGATTTCTGGCAAAGTAATCCTTAAGTTGATACGCGGATTAACTTGGACAAAACCAAGAGGTATGGTGGTTACCGGAAGGAAGGGTGAGAATATGGTCGTAAATAAGGGCGACGAGACCGGCTCCTGTAGTGGTAGCGATATCAGCTTGGTGGCCTTTGAAGCCCAAACGTCCCCGGAAAAATGGAGAAATCATACCGCTCAGATAACGGGTGACATTGGTATAATGAAAGACGGACTCCAGGACGTTCATACCAGACGAATGGATGGGTGTAACAGCAGCATCTGGGGGTGTGGATACACGAGAGAGTCCACATGGAGTCCTGCTTCCAATATATCGACATTTCCCAAGCAAACTATCCCAGATATGTCAAGAAGCATGACAACACTGAAACATTTTATCAGCAAGCGTGTGTGTTCAGAAGCCCCGAGCTGTTGATGATCGATGATCAATGGCATCAGAGAAGTGTCAGAAGGGTGATACGAATAACTTCTGAATGATCCTGGAAGCCTCTTTTGAAGTAAATGTGCTACCTCTGAGAAATTGGTTGCCAGCGTTTGGGGGAAAATGCAGCATAATTCTCACTTACTACTTCGATTTAAATACAATCACGAGAGCTAACTACACATCGAACCGAACAATTTGTTCACCTCCAGTTCTATCAATTTTGAGTAATCGCTTTGCAACGCAGTGATAAACTATGCGCGAGCTATTAGGCTGAGAAGGATTCATAGTACCGTCGGTCCGAGTTGCTAGCAGCTCCTTGACATTGGTAAGAGGAAGTGAGTGATCTGCGGATGATGCCAAAAGGCCAATCAACAGAGTAGCGATTAGAACTTGTTGAAGTGTGGGAGCGCCACTGGTGGCGGTTTGAGCGAGGTCGTCCGTGGGAGTGACCTTTGACATATGTTGCAGATATTGACTAGCGGGAAGATCAGCAAGGCGTGACAAATGGCCGAAGGATACTTGCATCAAGTTGCGCGCCGAAGGTTTATCACTTAGATTATTGCCTTTTGTGGCCGCGGCAGCAATCACAAGGTCAGCCATTACAGCCCAGATTTTGCTCTGTAACCTGGTCAGAAAGTAAATTGGGAGGCTAGGATAAAAGCCATACCATGATTGACTCTACTTTATGGGTGACAACGATCCCCGAAATATTCTCGTTAGTCGATTCTTCAGGAATGGGCGGAGGTAAGTTAGCCTCTGCAGCCGGCTCTGGAGTGTCATGCTCGCCCGAGTCTTGGGTTGGTGGAGGCGGAGAATCAACCGGATCTGGAGGTGGCCGTTCGGAAGGAGGATCTATATCAGGAAGGGTATCTGAAGTTTGAAACAGTCGCCGTTTGGGGTTTTCGAGGGGCGGATCGAGAGTCGTGCTTGTGAAAATGCTGGACATAGTCTTCGATATCACCGGGCTTGCTGAAAATGAAATACTACTGATGTCGCCGAAATCAGCCTTTTCATCCATCAGGAGATTGTCGCCGGTGAACTTGAAAGTACGAGCAGACGTGGCGGGAGTATTCCAGAATTCATCCTCTTCTGGATTCTGCTTCAGAGGGGCGATGGGTTTACGTGCTACTGTTTTGTTTTCCGCGAGATCAAGGTGAGATTTCTTCGCTTTCGAAAGTACAAGACGCTGGAGAAGATAGATAAGATGAAGATGACGTGGAGAAAGAAGGTAGATCAACAAACTTTGTTGGTAAGTTCAACTAGTCTGGCGCGTAAATCGCGGATGCGGCGCTCCTCTTCCTCTATTTGAGACTTGTAATCAGGTTCAGTCGAAGATCGGCTCTGGTCGACGAAAATAAATAGGAGAAGCCGATTGAAAGTCAATGGGGGCGGACCTGTTCAAGCTGGTAGAGGCTGTCATTGAGATCATCAATGCTTTGCCTGACGGCCGGGATTCTTTCTAGGATCGCTTGAACCTGAGCTTGGGCGCGAGGCATCGGGCGCACAAGTTTACTAAATTACGGCCATCAACGCCCATGCATGCGGATTTCGAAAGGGAGGGCATACTATCTGTCCATATATTTCATTGCGGCTTCTGCGTAGAGCTCAGGATCGACGTCTCGTACTCGGGACGCGTCGTCATGGCGGGGGTGAGGTCTCCTCAGCGGAGTAGCCCCGTGGAAATTTACTCTCTCTATTTCAACAGGTTTTTCTTGGACGGCGGCGCGCTCAGGCTGGACAAGCGAGAAGAGGCCGAGCTCAGAAGGGTCGACATCGCGAATGAGGTCGCCAAGATGGGCGTTGAGTATGGCATTGGTAAAAGGGCCTTGGTACGAGGATGAGGCTGATACATGCTGGGCAGCGGCAGAAATGTTTTTTGTATGTTTTGTGAGTTGGTCAATGTGATCGGACAAGGAAGGCATTTTGTAGTGATTGTGGGATGATGGAGGCTCAAGCAGGGCCCTGGCGCTAATTTCCGCAAACATATCTCCTTCCTCCTCCACCAGTTCCTCAAATCCTCTCCATACTCCATGTGGGAACCCCTCCCACTCATTGTCTATGGCTATGCTATCCATCCCCTCACTCCCTCCAAGCGTGAAGCTCGCAACTCCCGCAACAGACTCTCCACTGTCACAGAAGCATCTACCGACGACCATTCCGTCATTCTCAGAGACGTAGTCTCTCTTGAAGTCGGGGATGAGGTGTACGCGTTCGAGAAATATACCCCTTCTGCAAAAGATTCAATCGAGGGGCCTTGGTATCGAGGGTGTGTGCGACGCCGCTCGCTCGCTTACTCTTCTACTGAACTTCTTCCACAGTTATGTTGTCTGCACGACACGGCGCCCTCCCGTTGCTTGGTCTGAATCCTCCATTGCAAAACCAGCAAAACTTGAAGAGCCTCAACAAGTCTTCATTGGCATTTTCCCAGCTTCCCATATTTTCGTTCGTGACGAGCTCCCTGATGCTGAGGGTCGCTTACCCGCGCTTGCGCACTCTCTTACCGGCGGATCTAATTACGTCGACGCTACTGGCGAGCCCTGGAACAAAGACAGGGGAACCACCGTGATGGATACTGTGATGGAAGTGAATGAGGATGCTGTTGGTCATGTACAGGCAAGACAATTGCGAGTAACACCTCAACCCGAGTCCTCTACCTTTTCTTCTCGATCTGCCCTTCCAGTTTATCCTACTAGCATCCGTTCAGCCAGCGTGCGATCCATAAACAGCGTTCGATCCGCCTCCCCTGCCTTCTCCCAAAATGACCGACCACTGCCTCCTCGACCATCACTCAAGTCTGGTGACGACACTGCTTCAGGCGTTGGACAGCCTATTATTGATGAAATCGCATCTGCACTACGCGAATGGCATACCCTCATGTTCCATTATCTCGCCAGGCGCGACTACAAGCTGTTTCAAGTCGTCCGCGAACATATTGAAGCACTACATTCAGGCCGACGACAGTTACTCGCACAGACATTGAATACCGAGGAAACTGACAACATGCTCCGAGAATGCGTAATCCGTCTCGTGAGTGGTAACCTCGTACAAGGCTTGGACGTCATCGTCCGTCATCCTACCTCCGGCGGCCTGGTCAACGTTGACATCGACAATGTGCCAGATTCAAGGAGTTGGACTAGTGCTGTGCGCATGTATGCGATGCAAACGTCTCTAGCATACCTCAATGTGCAGGACGAGGTGGAGATCAAACCTTATCGTACTAGCACAGACCAGCTTCTGACAGCCGGAACCTTGTCCACACCAGCCAACTCCGCTTTTCCCGAATTGCCTCATCTACACCAGCGAGTTCGTTCTCAGTCACAGGCCGCTCTCACTCGATCTTCCCTCAGGCACTCTGCTGCCAAGTTCTATCATGTCTTTCTCGACCTCCGTGCTTTTGTAGCATCGCCTTGTACCCCAGGAGAGACAGCAGAGCTCTTCTTCTCCCTCTACAAAAAGCAAGGAACTCAGTTTGTCACTGAAGACTTTTGTGCAACTCTCAACCATAACGGCGTTCTCGCGAGAGAGCCGACTACAAAAATTCGAACACTCTTTACTGATCTCGCTTATCCAGACATACAAGACCCCATTTATCTTGTTTGTCGCATAGTGAGGAATGGCTCATTTAAGATGGGCTCTGGAAGCGGCACTGGTGGTATCTCTGAGAGCGGAAAGCGAGGATCTGAGGGTGCTTACAGGACGGTCGAGGCGGCGTGGGATCCCAAATTCAGCCATGGAACGAACGGTACTCGAAGTCTTCCCAATGGTGATTCTAGTACCCTTGTTAGGCGTCCGTTTGGCTGTGCCGTTCTTGAACTCACTCAGTTGAGCAAAATGGCTGCGGATCAAAATGACTCTACCGGGCTGAAGGAACATATAATGCCGATCTATGTTCCAACAAATGAGGCCTCTTTCTCAATGATACACCAGAGCATCATTAACGGCATCTCCAGGGAGTATGATAAATCGCCTAGGTGTGTTTTCCG
The DNA here is from genome assembly GCA_013368445.1 of Leucocoprinus leucothites. NCBI lineage: Eukaryota > Fungi > Basidiomycota > Agaricomycetes > Agaricales > Agaricaceae > Leucocoprinus > Leucocoprinus leucothites. The sequence continues at coordinate 49,903 of JAACJO010000012.1, forward strand.
TCGTCGTTTGATCTTCCCTAAAAGTTAACTTTTGTCTCTGTAGGGCCGACAGCCTCGCTGTCTCCGTCAAGATATTTCGCGGCGATGCACAGGCAGTGGTCCGAGAAAACCCCTCACTTCTGCACGACATACCGCACACCCTCCGCTTGGGCTTCCCTGATGTCGTGTTCCCGGGTGATCGACGTAACGAGCTTTACATCAAACTTTGGTGTGGCGATTTCGGGGCCTCGAATAGTAATTCGGGTAGGCTAAGTCTAGGTCGTCCTCCCAATGGAAATGTCCAGATATCCACCGAAGTCAGAGATCAAGCTGGACGTACAGTTGAGAACGTCATTTCACAAGGTAGTGGAGAACCCCTCATGTCCCAATTCCACTCCATGGTCTTTTACCGAACCTCTGAGCCCACTTTTGGTGAACTCATCAAAATTATGCTTCCACCTGGCGATCAAACGCCGAATTGGCACCTCTTTTTCACCTTCCGCAATCGTAGTGGGCGTGAAAAGAGTGGAAACAAGGTCAACGCAGACGCAGTTGACCGACCGTTCGCCTTTGCCTTCCAACCACTCTTCCCTAACGCTAGTGCCTTTGTTGAAGATGGTAGTCATACCCTAGTCATGTATCGAGCCGACAGGATCAGCCATCTAACCCCGGACATATACCTTACATCACCCTCCACTCTCAACGTCGGGATCAAAGCGGATCAACTCACGATTCCCCCAGAGATGCAGAAACTAGCACCTCCACTTCGAGATACCCTCACAATACGGAGTTCTTTATGCTCAACGAAGTTTACCCAGAATCCTATCTTATTCAGACTTCTTCACTGGGAACACATTACCGATAAAGAAATGCTATCTACCCTCTTGACGCGCTTCACCTTTGTTGGGGAGGGTGAAATTGTCAAGTTCTTGCGAGACATTTTCCAGGCTCTGTTTGGGATCCTAATATCTCAAAACAACCAATCTGGCGAGATGGACCTTTTAGTTTTCAACGCTCTAGTCACCGTGTTAGGCATTGTCCAGGATAGGCGATTCAGCAACTTCCAGCCCGTCTTGGATGTCTACATCGAGAAACACTTTGACTGCGCGGCCGCCGCATCTCACATCATTCACTCAATGAACAGGCTTCTCATCAACCCAACTTCCGAAGAAACCGCGCCAAACCTTCGAGCAGCACTCAAAGTCTGGCATTACATCTTCAAGTTCGTCGCCCGCTCCCGAGAACTACAGAAAGCGAAGGAGATCACGATGGTAGGGGGCGGGGCAACAGCTGAGCACTTGGAATCCACCTTCAAGCGAGAACTCCGTGCCCACCTCTCCGAAGTGACGCGAATGATGTCGATATCGTCTCCGGCCATAGTTGGCACTCAAACCATTGCTCTGCAGCACTTCGACTCTATCCTTCCCGAGCTACAAAAAATGTTCCCCATCGTGGAACTTGTTTCGATTGCCACAACCTTCGCGAATGCGGTCACTGCCAACAAAGGAAAGATTGTTATCTGGAAGCTGATTATGTACTTGCATATGGTGAAGAGCTTCTTATTTGATAACGACCACTCTCGACCTCTCCTCGTCGAGGCTATTGTTATCTGGATCAAACCGCACTTTGGTCGTTACGATGAGTATCTACATACGAGTGTTAATGATTCCGACACTGTCCGCGATACTGCTCGCCAAACGTGGCTGGAGAGTACACGCCTTTGTGTCACGATTCTTGCGGTTATGCTCGACAAACTTCAGCAGAATCTGGTCAGTCCGAACATCAGAGCGGACGGTCGAGCATATCATCAAGAGCAAGAGAATGTTGAAACTTTGCTACCTTTACTTCCACGGTTAGTATGTCATCATACCCCGTTAAATCCCCCACTCACTTCGCCTTTTAGACTGCTTGACTCCTACAGGGAACTCCAAGCACCGGCCTCCCGCAAGATAATGGAACAAACTCGTTCACAACCAAACCACAGGTTTTCCTTACCAGTGACATTCCCAGAGTCATACCCGTTCTCTCTTTTATCCCCTTTACCTGAGATGCCGCGGTCTGCTGGTGTTACGACTGTTATTCCAAAAGATGCCGACAATATGTTTAATCCTGCGTTAGGAGAGACTGCAGTCGTTTTCCTCGTCCTAATACTGGCACTGCCTACCAAGGACATTCTCAACTTCCTGGAAAATAGCCTCGTGATTGAAGGACGCGATCGATTCATCTCTCTATTGTCTCAGCTTTTCAAGGTCGCCACTTCGATCCTCGACAGTGAGGCTTTCCCAAAGACGTGGCTCAATATCAACATACTAGCACACAAAGTCTTGGTCAAGATGATGGAGCCTGTAGCAACAATGCTGGAGAAGGAGTTTATACCTCCCCAGGAGCACGAATCGGATTTTGACTCCACCTTGTGGAGGGAGTGCTTCTATATGCTCTTAAGGCTGCTTTCATCCGATCAACTTGTAATTGAGGAATTTAGCCCCCAGGTTCGTTCTGAGAAACTGTGTAATACTCTCTAACTCTGATCAACTTTTCTCTCAGAAACGACGAGCTGTATGGCGGCTTGCTGGAGATATCAGGGGTGATGGAGCTACAATCCTCCTGAATTTATGGCAAGCTCTGGGATCGTCGACATTGGTTGGGATAACGGAACCAATCCGTTACGGAGTAAGCCGAAGTAGTTTGACCTGCTGTTATAGACGCTTACTTTTTATAGGGCTACCAAGTGTACCTTCATCCACTTGTGGGACATGTAGTAAACTTGTGCCTGAGCCACCACGATCAACTTCGAAACAACGCCGTCCAGATGCTCTTCAGCATGATTGTCACGGAATATCAACAGTCCGAACATTTCGACGGCATCGAAAATGAGCTGGTAACGAGATTGGACTCCCTGTTTATGTCGGATAGCAAAGGCGATGATATATCACGGGCGTTTTTCATCAGTCAACTCCGCCTCCTGTTTACCACTGCCGATGTAGATGAACAGCTTCGCGATCGTGTTTCCAATTTCCTGGATTCCGTTGATCTCTTCTTGGAGCTATTATTAAGCGTACGAGATCTTCCCGAAGGCGAAGAGTTCCAGGACGATCGCGTCATGGCAACGGTAAAGATTTCATCATCCAAAATGGTCCACAGGTACTGATTGTTTTGACAGCTGAGATTAATGAACTTTATTCGCCGTATCGGAAGGGATGAGATATACATCAAATATGTCCATCAATTAGTCAATGTAAGCTTTTCTTCTCTATTAATCAAATTCATGATGCTTAATAGCACAATTCGCAGATGCACCTTCAGTCACAGAATTACGTTGAGGCGGCTCTCACCCTGAAGCTTCACTCAGATCTGCATGAGTGGGATCTCAATTCTTTCGTTGGACCGATGGAAGATCTAGCACTACCGCAACAATCTCATTTCCATAGAAAGGAAACCCTCTGTCTATTGATCTTAAATTATCTCGGTAATCATGTCAATTCAAACATTGGCTCCTCTTGCTGACTTTGATTTCAGGTCAGGGCAAGGCTTGGGAGACGGCGATCGAGATTTGTAAAGAGTTGGCCTTCCAACACTCCGAGGTTACCTTTAACTAGTGCGTCTTTGCAAAGCCCAGCTTTCCCATCTTGTTAATCCACTTCACTAGCTCTCGTCTTTCCGAAATTCTACGACACCAAGCAACATTGCTGGAGCATATCGTAACTGAACAGCGTTATTACCCCGACTACTATCGTGTCACATTTTATGGAAACTTCCCGGCGGCAATTCGAGACAAGCGTTTCATTGTATGCGAACTCTTTGCTGATTTTGTCGCTTTACTAACGATTTGCAGTATCGAGGCTATGAATGGGAAAAGTTCGGCGCCTTCTGCGAACGGATGCTGAATAAGCATCCAGGCGCTCAGCTCTTGAAGACCCCCGGGGACCCACCGGTGGACATCCGGTTCGGCAACGATCAATACATTCAATGCACTGCCGTCACCCCCGAACCCAACCGCTCTTCACCGATTTTCACTAACCCTGATGTACCTTTGGCAGTCCGAACGTACTATGAGCACAGGTATATTCAGCCCGTACCTTTTCGTTTCTTGGCCTCATTTTTTTCCAGCGCGATTAATCTTTTTTCGTCTTCTCGCCAAGTCAAGAAAACAGCTCGAGATGGCACTGAAGAGATATGGCATGAGAAAACATACTTCACAACTGAAGAAACGTTCCCAACTGTTCTCCGTCGGTCAGAGGTCGTGGACGTTGAAATCGCCGAGATATCACCACTCGAGAATGCACTAAACGAAGTGCAGCTGAAGACAAGGGAGCTGGCCTCCTTGCACCAAAAATATCAGGCGCTGGCGAAGACCGCTCAACATGTGTCCACAAATGCACTTGCCATGTCACTCAATGGCGCTGTTGACGCACCTCTCAACACCGGCATCTCATCATATCGCCAAACCTTCTTTAACCCCGAATACTTGGCTCGTAACCCTGAAAGAGCCGAACTTGTCGAGAAGCTGAGAATAGCCATCGATGAACAGGTGAGTAACAGACAAAGCTGTCCCGGCTTTCTGGCTCATAACACTCTCCTTCCCAAGGTACGCGTCATCGACAGCTGTCTCAAGCTTCACGGGCACCTTTGTCCTCCGGAATTTATTCCCTTCCACGAGACTCTCGAAAGATTCTTTAGACGCAACTTCAGAGATGAGATCAAGAGACTGGCTGTCGACGTCTCCGAATCTCTCTCACCATTGCGCTCACCTGTCCATCAATTCCCCTCACAAGGCGTGCTTATAGCAGACCCCAGCCGTTTCGTCATCCCTCCTATACAAATCGGCGGTCCCATCATGACGCCTCCACCTCTCAGTCCTCAATCACCCACCAGCGCGAGCAATCCAACTCTTCCACTATCCAGCACCAAACAACAGACGCTGCTCCAGCGGCACTTGGCACATCTCGCCCGACACGGAATTACTGGCGTCGCCTCTGCACCAGGAGACATGGTCGGGAGTGATTCCATGTCTGTGGAATCTCCACGAAATTCTTTCATCAACGTTGGCAATGGCAACAGCACTATCCCAAATACGTCGACAGCACAGGTGTCTGGTGCATCGGTAGCGCCGTCGTATATGGGAAGCGTAGGCTCTTTCTCCCTCAAGGGCCGGCTTTCACGGTTCGGTAGTATCACTTTTGGCAAGCGAAGCGCATCAAACACATGATCTATTCCCTGGGACACTTTTGATACCATTTTCTTCTTCAATACCTGCTGGTTCTACCTCTCTAGAGACCGGCGACGTCTACATCGTTAACACTCTCTCGCCCGCTTTGATCGTTCGTTTGGCTTATATCATTTGCTTTTAGTACTAGTTAAGTTATCCTTTGTTACATTTCTCTCTACCTGATCTTCGCTCCTAGTTGAAAAAACGTATTAGTTGGATCTCACTCGAGTATTTGCGTTCTTTACCCTCACTCAGAAGTTAATAGGAAGTTTATTAGTGTTTACACATTCCTGTGCCATTTGTCGCCTTTATATGAACATAACTGAATCCAACCCCAAAGGACTACCAGTAAAGAGAAGGAACCTGAACGAAAATGCAAGAGGTACAGTAGGATCAATGAAAAATTATCGTGAAGTACATTACTTCTTCATGAGCGCATTAGAAGCGGAAACCATCGCAGCGAAAATTAACTGGATGCTAAAGAGGCAGAAAAAAGGGATAATGCAAAGTGAATAATGAAAAACGGCGGAGGAAGAACGAACGGGAAAAGGCCAGGAATTGATCAAATAGCAAAGAGAATTAAAACTACAGACAGACTACTAGACTAGACACAAAGAGCCATGCTAAGATGAATGTCCTACTATTACAAAATGTTCAATACAGACGCGAGTGCGGGAAGGCAAAACGAGAGCCGGAAGTGGATTCGACGTCAAAAGCACGCGGCACGATCAGGCTTGATAGTGCTCGCTCATGGAACCCATGGCGTCATCCCCCATGGTGGTAAAGCCAAAGTTGTCATAGAAATGATAATCGTAAGGACCGGGTTCGCTGGAAAAATTGTGAACGGCAGAATTGCTCGATTCCATGTCGTACTGGGCCAGGAGATTCAACGCATCAAAGCCGAGTTCGTTTGCTTTGAAATCGGCTACCCATGGAGCACAAGTATTTTCGGAGGGCTGAGACATCTCTGTGCCCTCGGTAGCTGCTAATGGATAAACAGATGTCGCAGGGGAAGTTGTTACTGGGCTCTCGGATGGAGAGGAGAAAGTGTCTGAGCCGGATGAGGGAGAGATGAAGGGAAAATCGTCGGGCAAAGACTCGTTCTTGCCCGGAATAGGGATAGGGAGAGCAATAGGGTCCTCCTCTTTGGGCAGGGACACTTTGAGAGAGCTCAGCTCCGGGCTAACACCAGTCGGAGTCTCAACGGGTGTCGATTCGTCTGAATCTGGCGCGGTAGTCGTGTAAATAGACTAGATTTCATGTTAGTTAAATTTAAACAGAAAAAAAAAAGCCAAGACGACTAACGTATTTGGACAGTATTTTCTCGAGAGCCTGTCCGAGTAGATTCCAGTCAAAAACCTTGAGGTCCTTTTCAATGTTCCTCGGCTTGGGGTCTGGAAACTCCATGATACGCTGAAAGAAATCGCCAAAACCGGCCTTGTGTTTAGAAACGGTCGTGGGTCTGAGCCCCTCAAGATTGCGCCGGATCCTGTTCTTCTCCTCTACAGGAAACTCACCGTTGGTAAGGCGCTCAAGTAGATAGATGACGTCGACCGAGGTGACAAAGCAGGTGTCAGTCTCTTCGCGATAAATGCACGAAATGACGCTGTCATTTTCACAGTACTCGTCTTGTCGAATGGGTTCACAAGAGACGATCAAGCGACGACCATCCTGGACCTTTGAGAAGCGGACGAGGCGGCGGCCAGTTTGGAGCTCGGCGGAGCTCCAGCCAGTGCATATACTTGACAAGGGAGTCAAGAGCTCAAGGATAGGGGTCTGCGCATACAGGTTCTCTGCAGATTCGCCATTCACGGAGTGCTTAGTGCGCACAAGACTCTGGGACTTCATGCGCCGATGCAGCCGCAGATTTGACGGGGTAGAAATAGAGGTCATGGGAGAGATAGGAGATTTTGAGAGCTGACGATAAGTAGAAGAGCGGCGCCTGACGCTGGAAGTCTCTGGAAGAGAAGAGGGGATTTGGATCTTGGGAGGCTGGCGGTTGGTGATGCTGCGCTCTTTCAACGACCCTGAAGCCAAGGCGGGGCATGTGAACAAGAGAGTAGAATGCATATATTGGCAAAAGCTGACATACCAGGTGACCAATAGGAAAACTCGCCAAAAATGACCGAGTCGAGGATCTCATTCTTGTCGTTCAGGGCCTGAACAGACAAAAGGACCTTGTGAGAGGACTGAGAGTCATTGGCGGGGATGTTGGCGTCGAGCTGCCAGCGGCCATAAGAGAGGTTGGGTAACTCGCGGACTTTTGTAGCAATGGCCTTTTGGCCGACGACGAGACGAACATAAAGGGCGTCAGCCACCTCTGGCTGAAAGTGGATGCGAACGGTAATGGGGACTCCGCGCTCGCCCTCAGAAGGGGTGTAGCCGAGAACATGAATAGTGCCAGAGGGTGAAATTACGACGCTAGAGGAGGATGGGGCATCAAGATTAAAGGTAGAAAGGGCGGCGGGATTTGCGGTGGAGGGGAAAGACAACGAGTCGAGAAAGGAGGCATGGCGGGAGGCAGAGAGCATGGCCAGACGAGGGAAAGAGGAGAAAAGAGAACAGGCCAGTGGTATTTATTGAGGGAGAGAATTATGTCAGCGGCTGGTCTCCTATTCTGTGCTTTGCGCTGCTCATGCGAAGGGCACGGAAGCAGCCAGAGAGATCGGGGAGATCCATAAAAGGCAATTAGCTGGCGATGGGTGTGTCCATGCACGCGCATCGTCCCCTCTTGGCGGTGCCTAGACTCATCCGTGATCCGTGCCTGTCATATGAATATTCCCTTGACTCTTCCACACGCCCATTGCATCATTAGTCCTGGCGAGACATTTCTTAATATTGTCATACCAGCCCCATCGGCTTCTTACTGATCCTCTCGACAAGTAGCATGCCGGCACTCCCATCTTCCATCCTCCCCTTCCGTCCCACTCGTCTCCTTCCATAGCCGCACCACGGGAGGAACATGCCCCTCCACTGATAACACTCGACCACACCCAACACACTGGTCCTCGAATAGCCGTTCGTATGTCCCTAGCATATTCTATATGTTGGAATGGAGCCATGTCAGATCTCATCCGTATATGGTAACCTATTTATCTCAACTGACCATCACGCTTTGCAGTCCGACTCCCGGGTGCGCGTGCAGTACCCGCGCGTACTGCTGCGATAACGTCTGGAAAACTGTGTATTCCGACTCTGAATGAGGAGCTTTCTGCATGCGCGATTAGTCATTCTGTCCACATTCTCGAAAACATCGCTTACTCTTTCTCGTGGAGCAAATGCAGTCATATTCTCGATCAGGATGGTTCCATTGGGGTCCTGATAGCCTATTGATATGTACACAGTCACCACATCTGATATCATGAATCTCAACAGATTCGGTCGATCACTCTTCGCCTCGTCCGCGGTCCTTCGCCATATATGTATCTTGCTGCGGTGCTCTTGATTATATTCTCTGATATACCCAACTAATTCTTCTCCCACCAGCGCCCGCACGCTATCACCCATGGGTGGAAATGCGCTTGGTTCCTGTGGAGCTTTCGATATGTATGGCTGAGGTGATGCTGGTGAGGGTGCCCGTCTGCAGCGTGCACAACCACAAATTTGCATTTTAGGGCACAGATCGCTCGATAGGAATGTATGTCTCGGAGCGAATACTCACCTCCGTTTTCGGTTCTCCCTTCGGGGATTCGACTTGATTTCAGTAGCGTCTGCGCCTAGACTCTGCCCTGCTCGGTGCAACGCCTCTTGAACGTGCGAAGAACGGATACTGTCCCCTACATCCTTCAGTCGCTGAAATTCTGGAACACTCGGCCCAGCTCTGTTTTTGTTTTTCAGGAGTGAACTTGGTATTTGTCTGAGGGTCTGAAGCTGGTTGTACACATCTGTAAGATCTTGAATCTGTTTCTGCAGCGTTTGGGTATCGGACATGGGCGTAGAAGCATCGGATTGCATGTTGAATGTTGAATGATGAAAGAGAAACCTGGAGCGATCTTGACGCGACGCGGAATCAAAGTTGATGGAATTGATGCCAAACACAGGTATACAATTCATATTGTGGCGTCGACAGTGCATGATAACTTACATTCAAGAACAAATGCGAATTTGACAGTAAAGTTTCGATAGGATACTCGGAAGTGTGAATTGGGTACTGAAACATACCACTCGGCTGAGAATTTGGAATGCTTGACTATCACATTCCAATGCTGGAGGTTGGGTGAAGACGACAATGATGATACATTGTATATGGACTGTGAATAGTTCGAAGGACTCTGAGAAAATACCAACTCTCGGACTTCACTAGCTAAGGCGCCAACATGGCAATCGACCCAAGCAACATTCTCTCGTTCCCAGGCCGAAAGCCGCCCCTTGGCAATTATTCAGGTGTAGTGCCTCTTTCTCCACTCTCTGTTTTTCAATTGGCGAGATAACGGTCACTAAATGCGCCACATGATCGGCCAATACACCTAGATTGTGCAAATTTCCCAGAATGCCAAGATGCGTCGGCCTCGGAAAGGTTCAACTACCAAAAGGGACAAGGCACTGTTATTGGCGGTCCTAGATTAACACAGGAGTCTCCGCGAGGGGCGAACACGTTTGAGGCTATGGAATCGCCAGTTTTGTCAGCGACCTCGTCGAACTAGCGAAACCAAGTGTAGGTATTGAGCTTCAAAGTCACCAGCCAGCGTGACACCACGTGGAGTGACAATGTGACGGCATCGAAATGTAATTTTCGGTGTGCCGTCGTGAGTGGTGTTGTCGTTGAGTCTGCATGCTTCGTTCAATAGCCCGTGATGTGCTGCCTCGCAGGTGTGTATTTATCATTACTGTTATTCACCTCTAATACCTTCACACAGACGGATAAGCCACACATCCCACCGCACTCTTACCCTTCTTTCTTACCAACACCACACCCACATCCTCCTCAGACCTACTCTCATCCACACTCGCTTCCTCTCCACCCCACACCCCTCCTCAGATCCAAATCACTCAGAGAAACCTTCAGATATCCCTCCCAGCGCCCTCCAGCAACGTAAACAGAAAGTTGGTCTCAGGCCAGGTCCCGTCAAGCCACCACCATCCAGGTCCACCCCATCCACCCTTTCAGCCCACCATGTCCCCAAGACCGCAAGTTCTCCCTCTCACAAGCTTCTTCCCACATCTGATACTCCACCGCCACTCAATGAAGTGAAAGAGACCGCCAAGCGCGATATTGAGGAAGCCGAAGCACATGGCATCCTCACCCCTGCTCCTCCCAATGCAAACTGGTTCCAACGTACCTTGCACAAGGCTATTCAGCTCGCGGTGTGTATTTGAAATTTCTCTTGTCCCCTCCCTCTTATTTACGCGCCCCGACAGAAATTTTATTTCCGCGGCGTCAAACTCATCTTTGTTCGACGTGGGGAAATAGCCTCAATTCGTGCTAGGATCAAGGCTGGTGGCAGTCCCTTGACGAGATCAGAATTCAGGTTCATCCAGACCCAGAAAGACGATGTGAATAAGTATGTCTTCCCAACATCCCCAGTCGTAATTTCCTCCTAATTGATTTTTCAGAGTAATTCCTTTCATTATTATTGCCCTTCTCCTGGAAGAAGTCATACCCATCATTGCAATCTATGCCCCGTCCTTCCTTCCCTCGACATGTATTCTCCCTTCCCAGCAAGCACGTATCCAGGAGAAGAAATACCAGAAAGCCGTTGGATTTGCAATTAAGCATTCTCCCCTCTTTTCCGAACTTAGGAGCAAGGAATCCCCCGAGAATTATCTTCCTATTGATGCTATTCGACACAATAACGCGCCGACCGTCATCTGCGGGTAAATCTCTATATGCAACAAGTTCCTGCACTTTCTTACCTCTGTTTTACAGTCTCCTTGGTTTATCGACCCTGGGATTCGACGCTTTACGGATACACCGGATACGACGCCGCTTAGACTTCCTGGCTGAAGACGACCGTCTTTTATTGCAAGATAAGCCTGATTTATCAGAGAAGGAGTTGACTGAGGCCCTCGAGGAGCGTGGACTGTAAGTTTCTGTTCTCCTATAAAACAGTATCTTGGTTTCTCACTACTCTATACAGTGTTGGGTTGTCATTGTCTCCTAAGGCCAAAGAGGCCAAGCTCAAATGGTGGTTGAATAGCGTACAAACATCTGATCCCTCCAGTACTTCTGCTCGGCGACTCGCTTTAATGGTTCGAAATTCGGCTGAATGACGTTCCTATCTGTACACTTAGACATAATCCTTCACCCGTCTACCCCACCTAATTATATAGACTGCATATTTGATAACCCATCACCTTACATTACCCACAGGAATCAAGCTATCGTCCAACCGAACTACACGATCGAATGTATGCCAATGCCCGCCATGATTTCACATGCGAAGGACGCAACATGATCGCCTTTTGGATTTCTCGAAGACTCACGGTTTTGTCCTCGGCTGGGGCCTCTGGAGTGCAAACTGCGACTGAGCGGAGGGTCAAAGCAGCTGACGTCGATGAGAGATCATCGACATCCCTATTGCTTGCGATCGCATCAGACAATAACGCGAGCGCACTCTTACGCTCCCCTTTTTGGAGCATTAGACTCGCCAACTGTATGCGTGGCTCGGGGTTTCCCGGTTCTGAAAGGACCTCCTTTTGAGCCACCGACACTGCATCACCGATCTGGCCCTTTATGGAACGTCAATAAAAAGGGGTCGACGGGGAAATATAATTAGGGCCAATTCACCAGACTCAAGTGATGTTGCACTTGCAGATAATCTACTTCTCTGTTAGTGTCCAGTTCCTGTCTTTGGTCAAGAGGCAAGTTCAGGACCTCCGATAGCGCCGCATCGATGAGATTCTCGTCTCCCGTCAGAATGCCCATTCCCGCCAAGGTATTAATCGCAATGAGGTTTTCCGGATCGACCGCGATACTAATCCGTCCCATTGAATTTCGGGAGTCTAAGTAACAAAAATTCAGCACTTACTACTCCAGCAACTGAGACTTGGCAGTCTCCTTCATTTCATCCGTACCCAGCGCCCACAAAGTCTGAGAGAACAATACCATGATCTGACCCTTGATCGTCAGATCATCTCCAGCAAGATTCAAAGCTTCTTGGGAAGAATCCAGTGATCTCTGATAATCCTGAAGCATAAACTGCCCCAAAGCAAGACCAAGATGCGCTTGAATGCGCAAAATCCTTGTTTCCGCAAAACGAGGTGCATCCTCGCTCTCGTCAAGAGTCTCTCCATCCCCAACAAGCAGTCCCAGTGCAGTCTGGAACGACTCTAGGGAACGGTGATAATCTCCCTTCGAAACCAAGAGTCGACCCAAAGTCGTGTTAGCAATTGTAAACTGCCTTTCGACGACCTCGTTTTCAGATTCTTCGTATATTGCTTCGAGGATGCCTATAGCACGCGTGACGAGGCTGATAGCGAGGTCATGATGTCCAATTCTCTCACAAATGAGGGAGAAAAGGTGTAAGCCGGAAGCATCGGTCGGACGACGTGAGCAGTAGCGGTCTAGGGCAAAGAAGCAGGGGATGAGGTCAACTTTAGCTTCTGTCCTACGCCTCGGTAGCTTTGACTCTTTGAACACCCGGATGGCATATTCAATATCGATATCCGGCTGGTGTGTCTTTAGTACGCAGTAGGGGAGAGAAGACACTGGGTAGAACTCACGAGGCTGGTTGTCAGTGTTGTTGCGTGAGTAAGTAGCGTTTGAGCATCAAATTCGTGACCGTTCGCAGTCGCAACAAGGGCCTGACCAAGCCAAGCGAGTGAATAGTCGGGGTCTGTAATCTGGGCTCTGAAGAATGCTTCATTTGCCAATTCAAGATCTTCATGGTGGTAATACAGGAAACCAAGATTTGTCCATGTGACAACGTTCTGGTGAAATATCTTATCAGCTCAATTCTTGCGATTAATGTCAATGTTTCGTGCCTTGGAGTCAAACTCGAGTGCTTTGATATACGCATGTTGCGTAACCTTCGGCTGATTCGAGAAATGTGCGTTCCCGTATGCATTCCAATACATATCATTCGATGGCTCTTCTTTCAAAGCATTCGTAATAGCTTCCACTATCTTTGCCTGCACTCCTGTGTCTGTGGTCGTATTTTGATTCTGCCTGAATTGTAACGCCACAGAGAGATCAAACCATGCACTTCCCCGGGCGATATTCGAAGAAGGATTCAGACTGATCCTCAGCTGACATGCACGAATGGAGATTCCCAGAAACGGAAGAGAATCATACGCTTCTTCGGATTGCGTAAGGACCGGCAAATCAAGAACAGCGTTATGTTCCGTAGACAAAAGAGACTTCAGGGTGCCTGAGATCTGGTTGGCCCGCTTCTGATCTTGTAATACTGGCCGTTGTGATAGCTGAAGTGCAGCATCCGAAATCACCTTCCATGCCAACCCCCCAAAACCTGAATGATGCTCTATTACCAACAAGGCGACTTGGATGCATTGCAGGAATGAAGATTCGGCGCGTGAGTGATAACCTTCCCGATATTCTGTCTGTCCAAGGGAAAGATGGGCTTGAGCAAGTGCTGTAAGGACGCTCAGCTCCGCAGGACGTCGCTCCAGAAGACCCTCGAAAATAAGAATCGCCTCTGAGAACAAACCTGTTTCTGCCCTAAGTTCCCCGATCAAGAACGAGCATAGCCAGTTTTGTGGATCAAGTTCAAGCGCACGATAAAGAGCTTTGATGGCGGCTGCGTGTCGGCCTGCTCTACCGTACACCTCTCCGAGCCTCAACCATGTTAATGCATCCTCGGAATCAGCTCGCAAAGCAATCTGAAACGCTTGAATGGCAGGGAGATAGTTCTGGTGATTCTAAATAAAACGGGTTAGACGTTCGCATTGCATGCTTTATCGATATACACTCACCATTTCAATGATACCGACGGCTTTCCATGCCCACGCGTTCGTTGGAACAAATTTGATGACACTGGAATTGGACTCTTTGATCCCAGCATCTAAACCACCTTCACCTTCAATGGTACGCCTGACAACTACTTCTACTAGGTCCCATTCTCTGTCTTCTGCAAAGCCTTCCGCGAGCCGGCGAGCGGCCGCATTCTCGCGAGGGTCGAGCTCGAAAGCTTTTTGGAAACATTTTGACGCCCTGACAGGATCGGGGGGAGTGGCGACTTCAGTGTAGTAGAAGCCGAGAGAGGTAAATGCCGGTGCGAAAGTAGAGTCTCGCTTGAGGGAGTTGACGAAATACGGATATGTCTCTTCTCTTGATTTTCCTTAAAAAAAAACCTCAGGTTTCAATTACTGAATGTAGTGGCACTTCACTAACCCTCCTGGTCCCAATAGCATCTACCAATTCTCCACAGACACCTAGCAGCATCTTGATCGCGATTTTCAAGATCATTGAGAGCGTCAAGGATGCCCTTGAGGCTCTCTATATCGGCTTCATCGTGTGTAGCCTGCCAGTGGCACCATGCCTGCTCTTCCCGAGCCTTTAGTCCATCAGCTAAATCATCTCCCAGTAAGCCAGATATTTTTCCAAATTGCTCTGCTGCCGGTATCCAGTCTGCAGCGGTTTGGAGGATATATGCATAGCCAAAGAGGCACCTTATATTATTGGGCGAGACAGATAATGCTTCACGCAGAATTGGTAAAGCTCGCTGATGGTGCTTGGGAGGGAAGAGATGAACAAGTGAGGTTCCCAAAATTGCTTGAAACCCGACACGGGATCTATGAAGGTTTAAGCTATCAGAATGCATATAGTTGAAACGGGGTACCGAGGTAGTCTGGCACCAGAATCCTGTTCGACCTTGTCAAGGAGCCCAAGACCGCTTCTCGCGACTTTGCTCGCATTCTCGTAGTCTTCCTCGAGGAGATAGACTTCGCTAACTATGCGATGGATCACAGTTTTGTCTTGGTGAGTCGCAAAAACATTCTGAAATGAAATATGAGGCCAGTGGATATAAACACGGATTCACCCTACCATTATGCTATCGAAAGGATCTTCGTCTATGTCCTGGTGGGTATCATTCGCTCCGCTTTCCTCATTCCGACCCTCATTCTCGTCTACGCCCGACACAGGCTCACAAATATACCTGAGGTATCCTGCAAAGGTCTTAGTTATCGGCGAGTCCGGCAACAGTTGGATCATCTGTCTTATCGAAGAGAAGTCGTAATCATCTGGTTCGCGTGAGGTAGTGAACGTATAAGGGAGAAATGGATTCCTACCCATGTTTTCGCAATCCTGCTCCTCTATATACAGTGTCCATGCAAACTCATTGGGCAACTTGAGTAGGACGATCCCACGGACAAGTTCGTTCACTGCTGCTCTAAGATCGGCTTTGAGCGCTGCGAATTCTTCTGTAGCAGGTAATGCGTGGAGATAATTGGCCTTGTATCGCAGGAGCTTTGATTCTGTTGTTCGAAGAAGGTTATCCGAACAGTTAGGATGGTTCATGATTTGGGTATATAAACCGGGGAGCTGTGGTAGGTCAGTCGCAGCTGTTATGATAATCAAATTGAGCCATCCTTACGCGGGATGCAGCCCAAATTTCTCTTCCAACCTCTCTCCTAACCTGTTCGGGACTGCCAGACCCAAGCCTTGTCCTACGTCGTTCGACCTCTTTATCCATGTGGGCCTTCTCTTGTTTCTCGGTGAGATCAACGATCTCTTCTAGAACGGGCAATTCATTGTAGACTGCAGTCTGAACGTATGCTATAGTCGTCGTTGTGGGATTGGTTGGATCGAGTGGCGGAAGTTTGGACAAGACGTTGTAAAAAGGGCTTTCGGGCAAGACATTTGATAGTGCGTTGACAAGCTTGATTTCTTTGAGTAAAGTCGACGCAGCAGGATGATTCAGCGTACTTTGAGCCTGTCATCCGAGCCCCTGGATATGTCTATGATTTTTGTCAGGATTTCGGCGGTTTTACTTGAATCCTCGCTAGGAGAACATGTTCAAATCAGGATGGGGTGGATGAGGCTAATCTTACGTTTTGGCGTGAAGTTCCGCGAGTCTCTTGAGAGTATCAAGCAATGGTTCAAACTTGCCGATCTGCTCATAGAACTGCGAGAGACCCTATGGAAAATTTCTGAATCAGCGCACAGACGAAGAGTTCATGATATACCTGCCAAGCAAGAATGGTTTCTGGAGATAGTTCTATAGCCTTGCGATAGGTCTACCAAGGGCTCATTGATTACTGGCACTACAAGCTGAGGTAAAATGGTTCACTTGTTCGCTCTCATCGAGTTGATCAAGCTTGAAGAGCGCCAGAGCTAGAAACACATGTCTAGAACCCAGTTGAGAGTTGGAGAGATACGTATTGGGGCACAAGGAGTAGATAGTACAGACGCATTGTAGTTTTCGGGCTCATATTCCAGCACCTCGTTTGCAGCATCGCGAGCAGCAGTAAAATCCTTTTTGCCGATGGAGTCGCGAGCAAGCTTGAGTTTTGCTTTCGCGAACGACATCGCTTGTAGATGAAGTGCTCTGCGAGATTTCCAGTAAAGGCAAACGATCGAACTGTCTCAATTTGGACTATGTCACAGCGACCTCGCAAAGATCAGGTCTAAAATGAGGCACATAATGTGTATCACCGACAGCACTTGCGCCAGAAAGCCGGCGGAGCATATTCTGACGCGACTCCGGAATGGTTAGTATTCGAGGTGGACCAACCAGTAGAGGCCACAGGACATAATGTCATTCTAGCGTGCCAGTCCAGTTCTCCGAGATTCCGGCAAGGAGAACAATGATGTGACATTGTGATGTGTCACGACTGGCAACGTCTGTATTCGCTTCCCAGCCAAGCCTGTTGTTTTCGCCCTCTGGTCTTAAACGTCTTCGGTCCTCTCCTACATTTTTTCCTCTTTAACAGCAGGCCTGCCATTGCCCCGCTTGCGTCGCTGTAGTTGCACGCACACTCACAGTCCTTTCCTCCCATGTCCCTTCGTTTCCAGGCAAACCACCACTCACCCACAGATGTCCCTATACCCACTGCACGACACCCTCCGCTTTCAGGCGCTACAGTTCGACGAGCAAAAACACTCACCCGGCCAGAGAGAGGCGTAGCTCCTGTACCACTCATCAATCCACCAGCATTTTCAGCCTCCCCTTCGAGCTCAGTACCCGACCCGTCCAGCTACCATGGCTCATTGTCCTGGAAGCTATTTTCATGGGTGGTGACATTTTGGGCGCCGAATTTCCTTCTAAGCTCTCTCGGTGGGATGAAGGATCCAAATGTGAGGCAGGCATGGAGGGAGAAAATTGCTCTCTGCTTCATCATTTGTGTCCTCTGTGCAGGTGTAGGATTTGCGACGGTCGGCTTTCAGAAGGTGCTTTGCCCGTAGACGACAGCTCCAACTCCCGCTTCATCTCCGTAGGAACCACTCCCGGGACGTTGGGGATTCAGGGTATAGTTTACAATGCCACTTCTGCCCGTTCCACCGACCAAGTCGACTTCACACACCTTTCGCAAGCAGCGCCTGGTCAAGACATCACCCATCTATTCCAACGTGATGCCTCTCTGTTCAAAGCATGCCAGGGCTTGAATTTCTCAGTTGCATTGGATGCACCTTGCTCCAAGGACTCTTGCCCACTGCCTTCCATAAATGCCGCCTCTACATACCAATCACTCTCCCTCTTCAACACTCAGCTTCTTGCTGGATACTCGTGGGACCAGGTCTCCGAGTTACCCAACTATTTCGTCCTGGATGGTGCTGTGCTCAACATGGCTCCTTACTTCAGCTTGCACTCCCGTGCGCTCCCCTCCGACAACGTTGATCGAGCTCTACGGTCTATTATGCAACAAGACTCATCGGCTAAGATGGGAAAAGATGGTACACGACTCTTCTTCAACCGCGCCGATCTCAAGTCTGCAGTACCATGTCTTAAGCAACGTTATTTGGCCGGGAACATTGATAAAGTGACCCCTGGTTGCTTCGTTACTTCATTGTTCCTGTACACAGGCCTCATTATTATCCTTGGCCTAGTATTCGTTCGTTTTGTTATGGCGTGTGTTTTCAACTGGTTCATGTCCGAGCGCTTAGCTGGCCCACCAACGAGTCAAGACTTGAACCGTTCGGCGATTAGTCCCGCTGTCATGCCAGGAGGAGCCAATGTATCTGTCGACAATAAGCACGGTACAGCTCCTTGGGCTAACGGTGCCAGCAAAAAGCTCTACAAAACTCCCAAGTCAATCGCTTCTTCGTCGAGTGCAACGCTCACGAATTCTGATGGCTCGGCACCAATCGTGAGCCTTGCCCAGATTGGCGCAGAGCTCTTTGCGGTGTGCCTTGTAACATGCTACTCTGAAGGCGAAGATTCATTACGTACTACCCTCGATTCCATTTCAACGACGACGTACTCGGACGCAAGGAAATTGTTGTTCATTGTAGCAGATGGCATGATCACCGGTGCTGGTGAAAAGCGAAGCACACCTGACATTTGTGTCAGCCTGCTTGAAGCAGACCCGCGATTCGGCAACCCAATACCAATGACCTACAATGCTGTGGGATCGGGCGCAAAAGCACAGAACCGGGCTATGGTTTATGCAGGACATTACAGTAAGGCTCAATTCCTGTACCAAGAATGTCCTCGTTTATCTTACCTGTTTTCTAGCTGTTGCCGGTCGCCGTACCCCGACGGTCATTGTCGTGAAATGTGGAACCGAATCAGAAGCTGCCTCAGATAAGAAACCAGGGAACCGAGGCAAACGCGATAGTCAGCTCATTCTCATGAACTTCTTTTCTCGTGTCACATACAATGATCGGATGACCCCGCTGGAGTTCGACTTGTTCCGCAAAATCCACGTTCTCATGGGTGTGACTCCTGATTTCTTTGAAGTCTGCTTGATGGTAAGCCGCTCCAGTCACCATACGCTACCTTCAATTCAAGTGTATTTTGTAGGTTGATGCTGATACCAAAGTTTTCCCGGAGTCCCTTGGGTACCTGGTCAACTGCATGCATCATGACCAAATGATCATGGGTGTTTGTGGCGAGACTCGCATTGCCAACAAGAGGCAATCGTGGGTAACAGCAATCCAAGTGTTTGAATATTTCATTTCGCATCATCTTGCCAAGGCATTCGAATCCGTGTTTGGTGGTGTATCGTGTCTCCCCGGTTGCTTTTCTATGTTCAGGCTCAAGGCTCGCAAATCCACTGGAGATGACTGGGTCCCCCTGATCATCAAGCCGGAAATCGTTAAAGAATACAGCCAAAGCACTGTGACAACTCTACACCAGAAAAATCTTCTCTTGCTTGGAGAAGATCGCTTCCTTACGACAATCCTTCTTCGCACTTTCCCTAATCGCAAGATGATGTTCCTTCCTCAAGCTCGTTGTCGCACCATTGTCCCCGATACGTTCAAAGTGTTGTTGTCTCAACGCCGACGCTGGATTAACTCTACCATTCACAATCTCATGGAACTCGTATTAGTCCGAAATCTTTGTGGAACTTTTTGTTTCAGTATGCAGTTTATTGTTTTCATGGATCTTTTGGGCACTGTTGTATTGCCTATCGCTATCACCCTGACTTACGCGCTTGTCATTGGAATTGGTCTCAATCCCCCTCAAAGTTTTGAGGAAGCCATTCCCCTCATGCTTCTCATTGCTGTCCTCGGTCTCCCTGCAATTCTCATTCTTATCACCACCCGCAAGATCATCTACGTCT
Source organism: Leucocoprinus leucothites (assembly GCA_013368445.1). Taxonomy (NCBI): domain Eukaryota; kingdom Fungi; phylum Basidiomycota; class Agaricomycetes; order Agaricales; family Agaricaceae; genus Leucocoprinus; species Leucocoprinus leucothites. The sequence goes on from JAACJO010000012.1 coordinate 69,713, forward strand.
TTTGGATGATGATCTACCTCGCCGCCCTGCCGATATGGAATTTTGTTCTTCCAGTTTATGCCTTTTGGCATTTTGATGATTTTTCGTGGGGTGAAACTAGGTGAGTCTTCATGCAGATAATCATTGACGTGGCTGATGGCCCGTATTACAGGAAAGTTGAGGGTGAAGCTAAAGGTGAGGGACATGGTGACGGAGGTGGAAAAGGAGGTGGTTCTGCGGTTCCCATGCGGCGTTGGGAGGACTGGGAGCGTTCGCGTCTTCGCAAACTTCGGCGCGAGGAACGACGACGCCGGGATTTCGAGCGAGCGCATCCATCAGGATATTTCCCTGGAGATAATGATTTCCTCAGCGTCCGCACCGATAACCGCAGTCAATATGATGGCTCCGACACCATCTCTATCGGTTCTTCTGATGACGATCACTGGGGTCCCCAGATCGGCGGGTATAACGAGCACAATACACAATATCCCCCTCCTCCCGTTGGTTTACACCCTTCGGTTCAGACTCTACAAAGTGCGAAAACCTTTGGTAACGCTGAACTGGAGGCAATGTTGGAGTCTGGGTTTGATGAACGGCCAACTCCTCCCACTTCCACATATGCCCCACGCTATCAATTGTCCGATACAGGATCGTCTACTCAACTAGCGGGCGTAGGCGGCAATGGATACGCTCCGTTGACTCGAGCAACCTCTCCTGGTATTGGTCACGCTCCTCCAACTATCAACAATCTTCTCTCCCCAACGTCGCCTAATATGCCTATGAGTGGCGAGGGCTCAAGACCGATGGGACGGGGCGGTCCTGGCGAACGATATGGTCCTTTGGGTCCTTTGGATCCATCCACCAGATTTTGAAGCCTAGGAGACGATTCATTTAGTTTCACACTTCTATGTTACTTTTTACTGGATATCGCTTCGCTCAGTATACCCTCACACGATTCTTCACTCACGCCCCCCGCCCCCAATCACCTTCGCTCTTTCATGACGAACATATGGATATTTAGTACATCTAATACCCGTGGATTCCTGTACTCTGTGAACCACAGAGCTGCACTTGCAAGCTTGTCAGGTCATGTCACATCTGCATCATACTATAACATCACATCGCCCAACACTTTTCTTGTTCCAATACTTTGTTTCGCTTTCTTTTCTTGAGGCTTGGTCTTGTGGTAGATTTCTCTATAGATATCGTTGATGAATCTGGTTAATCTAGTCAATATTAGTGGATTTGGAATCAAATTGTTTGTGAATATTCGGGGCGTTTGATTGCCCGACTACCTGAGAACATGAAGTCGTCCATAGAGAAGAAAGGTATCAGTCAAAGTTCTGCCTTAATTTGTTTGCCATTGATGCGGTACAGCCTCAGTGACATCAACTGGCCCTCACCTTTACCAACCATCACTGCCCTACTGCTTCCAGGACCAAAACCAACCAAGGTTGATCTCTTTACTCCTTGCTTGTGGTGCACCAGCATATATTCTTTGTTACACTGGCCCCGGAATGACAACGCGAGACAAGCTGGTAAGATACCCCCTGAAAGTAGCAGTTCATTTGCGTACTGAAGCTGGGCGGCAGTGGGAGAGTGGACACGATGAATCTGTGGAAGTAAACCAACGTGCATTGATTGATAAGGTCCTCGCGAGATATTCTGGAGAATTCACAGTCTTCCGAGAGCTCCTTCAAAATTCAGACGATGCACAGTCCAAGACTGTTGAAATTCGATTCCAGACTCAGGATTATAGGGATGGGAAGACGTTGGAACTGGCTGGAGGTGGGAATGCCTTACCTGACCTCAAGACAACCCCAGCGAGTCTAGTTCCTCTTCCGTTGAAGGCTCGGCGCTCATTCATTGGTGGTAGGTACACCAATGGGTCTTCAAGAATAACGGGATGGTATTTAGAGACGAGGATTGGACTCGACTGAAGAAGATTGGTACGCCCATGTTTGAACTTGCCAAGTAGTCTCTAAGCCTTGCTTACACACTCTTAGCGGAGGGTAATCCAGACGAACAGAAAATTGGTGCCTTCGGCGTTGGTATGCCCAAAGTTGCTCACCTCTGGACCATCTACTCATGAGTTAACCAGGCTTTTATAGTCTGTTTTCTGTTACAGAGGAACCTTTCGTCAAATCCGGAAGTGCGTAGTTCTACTGCATGACTTATTTGAGCAACGCTGGTTTATCGCTTTTCCATAGATCAGTGGATGGGATTTTATTGGAAAGACAGAAAGGACCAGGTTCGTTAAGTTAGCTGTATTCCGGTTGCACGAGCATACATTAATACCTCCCCAAAGTTATATGCACGTCGCGGACAGCTAGAGGACGACAATCAGTCGTCATGGACCTCTTTCGAGATGGATCTTAGAGAGCCGACGCCTATTCCTCCTGCATTCGATTTCACTCGATTTCTTGCCTCATCTATCACTTTTATGACCTATCTTGAAGAAGTAGCGGTATATTTTGACGATTGGTGTCTCGTCAAGCTAAAGAAGGCTGTCGGACACCCACAAGTGCACCAGTTACCTCGAGATCTGTCCGGTAGAAGTCCCAACAACTACATGACGGTCACTGGGCTCAAGATGACACGCAAGTCCAATGGCATATTCACCTCCCATTTTCGATGCTGACTTCTTCTCAGCTGTGACGATACATGCCACTGTCATGAATTGGGTTTATACGTCAGGTACAGAGTCACGAAAGCACCCTCTTCCCAAAGTGATGAAAGCGACCGCGACTGGATTTTTCTCTTCGCTTTCTGGTTTTCTTACCGGTGTCTCTACACCTCAGAGACAGACAACTCCTCTTCCCCCGATCACACCTCAAGCCGACCCACTCGAAACTTCAACTACAAGCATTATTCTTTCCGTTTTCTCCGCTGATGTTACTGTTCGGCTGAATTCGAAACTATCTTCAGAGTTATATCGTTCTACGAAGAAGAATCCCCCATCAAACATGAAGTACGAGCTTATATATGTACGTATACGTTCCCGTGTTTCCATGCTGCTCGTGGGTTTAAACTGGACTCTAGACCACAAAAGATAAATACGATGCGAGTAGACAGGAAGATTTGAGGCAACAACATGCTGTAGGGAGCATCTTTCAGGGACTGCGAGCTGACCTAGATGGGTACGTCCATCCTAATCACAATAAAAATACGATGCGACTTATTACGTCGTTAGGACTGGTACTGCCCGTATCTTCATCGTAACTCTGCTTTCACATCATCATCTCTGGCGCAGCCTCATTTCTGATTGCATCAGGGTCACGCGACGGCGCAAACAACTGGAATTGGAGGCCATATGGCGGCCAGGTTTATACCAACTGTTGAAAGAGAAGCGATTGATTTCATGTAGGTCTTGTCTCAGACTCACATTGAAGTTCTGATTGACATAATTGCGGCAGGGACCGCAATGTCGCTGGTTGGTTTATTCTACTTTCTCAAGGGACTTTTATTTTATGGCTTGCATAGTCTGGAACAGGGAGCTTCTCTACGTGGGTGGAATTCTGGCCCGCGCCGCATACCAATATGAAATTGACTCAATTCGCGAATCGTGGGAGACCAATGCGGAAGTGTTCAGGCAAGCATCCCAGGAGCTACCGGAGGAACTACGATCGTCCTTAACGGAGAAGGCGATTCACGTCCTGAAGTTTTTTACATATCACCATTCTACCCCTTCCGCCGAGGTTTCCGCCCTTTTGGAGAATGCCTTCTTCAAATGCAATTTAACCAACACCTTTCCACTTATCTCTACGCTTGGTATCCGGCCTGCGTCTCAGATACGCTTACCCGACCCCTCATTTGCCTTTTTGAAGCAACTCCCCTTGGTGCCTGCAGAGTTCGCATCAGAGCCTATGGTCCTATCCTTGCAGAGCAAAGGCATGATCAAGTCAATCTCTTTCGATGATGTTCTGAAGGAGCTCAAATCACGCCCGTTGCCTGAGGAGGATATGGTTGCTTGCATGAGGTGGTGGATCTCTCTATACGATCCAAAGGATGCAGTACGCCTTACTTCTGTGAGGACTCAACTACTCGACGCGGCTGTTCTGATGGTCTCGACATCGAACGGAGACAGAATTATACCACTTCACTCAATCCAAACCATACTGAACCAGAGAAGTCTTAACGGGTTGCCTTCCGAGGGGCCTCTTCCCTCTCACCTCCTCCCAGCTTCAATCACTAAGAACTTTTCCTCTGATGATCTAAAGCGTGCGTTTTCCTGGGCGGATCTCACCATATATGACTGGCTTAGCCATATATGCGACCCGAGCGTTGTGCGAGAGAACCCTGCTTATGATATCGAGACTTCACCGCAATGGTCAGAGAAGGTTTTGTCTTTTGTAGCACGGAATTGGGGACATAACCTCTCTACGACACTCAAGCAGCAGATCATTTCCCTACTCAAAGCGAAGGCCTGTATCCCTACCTCTGATGGTATGAAGCTCCCAAGCGAGTCCTATTTCCCGAACGTGGATATATTCCATGATCTGCCGATCGTCAAGCTTCCGTCCGGCAGTCCAGTCAAGGGGCACACAGAAAAATTACTTCAAGAACTAGACGTTCGGAGCCACGTTGAGCTACAGATGATATTCAACAGGTGGGTGGCAATCACATCATCCCGTCCAACAGCTCACCCGCTGTTCAGGATGATTAAGACAAACGAGTGGACGATCAATGATCTTACCCGTTATCTTGTTTCAGTGAAGGCTAACCTGAAAGAGGAGGAGATCAGGCGACTGAAGCTCACAGCCGCTTTCCCGAAAGAAAAGCAAGCGGCAGAACACGACAGCCAATCTAAACCTCGGCGACTGAGAGCGGACCAACTTTATGAGCCATTACCCGTGCTTCGTCAATTAGGGCTCCCTTTGATTGATTGGGGTACACATACTAAATGGCGAAGTAATTCGGAGGAAGGTAAATGATTTCTATGACACAAAAACTGTCATTCTTCTGACGGATTTACAACAGCGCAGTTTCTGTTTGAGCTAGGGTTGCGCCGATACCCCCCTCTGGAAGAGTTAATTCAACTTTGTGCAGGCTCGGACTTAACGGTACGAAAGGTTTACTTCGTGTGCATCTAATGTTGACTGTCTGGTGACCAGATTCGCACTACTGCTCTCAAGTATCTTGTTGATAACCTCCGCTCCAAGTACACAGATTACGACTGTAACAATTATCGAGATATCCCCTTTATTCCTGCTCTAGATGGGGGTGAGAGTCGGCTTGGTACACCTCGCCAAGTTTTTTCCAAGCCTGAATGGTCACAACTGGGATTCCTGGTTGTGCACCCAAGTATACAGGCAGACGTGGTCAAGCTCCAAATCAAGGAACATCCCACTACGACCCAACTGGTAGAGCTGCTGCAAAGCAGTCGTCCAAAAGATCCCGAAGTGGGTAAAGTTTGGTTCAGTATTTTGTCGGTTCGTGTTTCCGGTATGTCGAAACTCAGGGGCGCTATGAGCTTCACTGACTCACCGTGTTGGTTCGCAGACTTCTCTCGCTCGGACCTTTCTAAGCTTGCGGAAACGTCCTTTGTTCCTGTGCCTACTCCATCAGAAAAAGCTGGTCCCACAATGCGCTGGTTACCACCAACACAATGTTACCTTGGTCAACGCTCAAAGGAAAAATTCCACTCCAAGCTCTTCGTATTTGTTGACTTCGGAGCGGCAGGTAATGCCTTCCTTAATTCATGTGGAGCCAGGCAGGAGCCAAGCGTAGAAGAACTAGCCAAGATCCTATTAGAAAATCCTCGCGGATTCTATGAATTAGCACAGGGTCCTGAGAAGTGAGTGCCCCACGAGTACTTTTTTTCATCGCTTATCAGGAACGCTACTCAGTTTCCTTAACGAGATACGAAATATCGCAGTCAACAGAAATAATCTTTCTGCCATTACAATGGCTAGGATGAAACGTGCTCCTATTCTTTTGTGCTGTCAGCGTAAAGTCGTCGACCAGTCCACTCGTAAGGCTGGTGATGAATTCGATGATGAAGAATGGGACGTAGGTTACGATCTCAAAATTGCGGAACAGATCGTCATTAGCGACGATACCAACGCTCACCAAGTTTTTGGCGTCGATCTGTTTACTGCTCCTCAAGAAGACATTATAGAAGGTATCTTTATTCGTTGTGGAAGGGGCTAGATGCTCAAACCTCGTCCCTTTGGCAGCGTTCTACATGGAGTTGGGGTCTCGCAGACTCAGCTCTTTAGTCAAAGAGGAGTATCTCTTGGGAGTAGAAGTTCGCAATTCCAAGCGCGCCAGTACTACACGTTCTTTGATCCTAGAGCGACTCCCCATCTTTCTTCACGAGCACAACCATGCCAGGATGAAAATATCCCTGGACTGGTTACAAGTTGAAGCGAACTTTCAGGTAAAGGCCTACGGTCAAATCAAAGTCAAGAAGACGTTATCGTATGGAAAACTCCATCTGGAACGAAAGCAAGAAGCCTCTGCTGTAGCCAAACGTGGCGTTTCCAAACGTATCGAGCTGATGCTCGCCGATAACGCAGAAATCGACATGTACGAGTAAGTGATAAGCGCTTAGCCCAGAATTGCGTCCGCTAATCTTCCACGAGGGTGGCAATGTGCCTCAATCGATCCATCTTCGATTCTCCGAAACCTCATGACGCACTATTGTTCATGACTATTCTATCGACTGATTTGAGGGCACTGAAGCGTCGCGGTTACAACGGTTAGCCAAGCGCACTTCGCACTTTGAAGTCTCACTGACCCACCGATCCAGTTGATCGCATTCTGCGGCAGAGGCGGCTGGAAAAGCAAGCAGAAGAAGCACGGTTGCGGGAGGAAGACATCAAGCTCCTCTCTCCAGCGCCCCAACCCACTGAAGAAAAACCGGCGCTCACATCTTCAAGTTCCTCTACGTTGACTTCAGGCTCGAATGCCGGCGAACGTGCATCTTCACTTTCAAATACCTTTCAGAAACTCAAGCAAAGGATTGGAAATAAAGGTGGTATACTGCCCAGCGGTCAAATGCCAGGTTTCTCTCGGGGGGCAGAACGGAGCCAGGCAAATGAGCCTGAGCATCAGGATCCGCAGTTCCCTGGCGGCCTTCCTGGACCGCCATCCCCCCAGCGTCCCTACGGCGCAAATAACCCAACAGTTACACCACTTGATAACATAGGTGAAGATCATAGCAAGATTATTTTTACGAGGCTGATCAACCTTCAGCTTCCAACATCGCAATGGCCATGAGGGCTTGTCGACCGGAGTCGAAAAACTTGCTGCAGAATCGTCAGGAGATGCGCCACGTTAAAGAAGTCGACAACGATGGCTATTGTGATGTTTCGGGACATGCCCAAAACATGAAATCAGTTGGTGAGAGGTAATTCCATCTGATCAAGCACTTCCCTCAAGCTCCTGCAGGTACCATGGGGCAGGTCAAAATCTATGTTGCTCAAGGTACACATTCGATTGTCACTCTTTGCTATTCATTTACGTATCCCGTTGCAGATGTACCAGAAAGAGATGCACAAAATATCCTCACGGTGAAGTCGAGTTCGATAGCCAGGTTCATTCATGTGATGACGTCACTGGCAAGCATCTACGAGCTTAGCCTCGCTAATCTTCACATATTCTACGATACCAGCGGAGGCCTTATTGCCTTCAATCGAGATGGAAGTATTTTTTTGAACCTTCGTTACTACGAGGCTTGGCGTGAGTCAATTTTCAGCACAGGCGTACCGTCTTAATCTAATCACTCGTTTTAAAGATGACACTGAAGTAGGTCAAGGGACTATGGCCAACGCGCTTATATCCTGGTACTTCTTTTACTTTCCCTTGTGGCCTCTTTGCTAATGAAACCAGGTATTTCACGCTTGCCCATGAAATTGCACACAATCTTGTGCAGCCCCACAACTCTGAGCATGAGTTTTACTTTTCCGCGATATGTGAAAAGTATCTTGTTTCATTTTCCCGGGTGCTTGGTGGTTTTGGGAGCTAACAACGGCTCACCTACAATATCACGATCGATTGAGTAGTACATAGACGCAAGTACGAATACCTCGTTTAGGATGTGTAATTGGTCAACTGGCCCGGTTACTCGACCCTGTCAGCGCTTCAATGATTGCAACAGCCGAGTAACGGCCCGTTGCCACTACTTATGAAAGCTTATGTAATGTGTGATCGACAATCAATTAACGGACTTGATGGATCATTGAAGACAGTAACTCACTTTGATCAAAACAGTTCTCATTTACGCCCGCGGTGTTCTTCGCAACCGCTCGTCGTCTCACTATACCGTGGGGTTTGATCCCACAACCTGTTATCTGTTGTCAAGAAAAACCTCAAGATACATTTCCTTTTGGTATGGAACTCTTAAACTTTCATCACAGGTCACTGGTTTACTAGAATGTCAGCGAGAACTGTAACAATGACAAGCACAATGGTTGGACCTTCAGCAGACGCCTTTCCGAAGTCCAGAATTCGACGCAAACCAAATACGACGTACAAGTCACCTTCTGCAAATGACATCGATCCACTCATCACCTTCTCGACTCGAAGTAATGCTTCGAGTACTTCAGCCCGGCCATTATTAGACCAGACCAATCCAGCACTCAGCACTCAAAACTCCTCACAAACACACAGAAGGAATTCATCAGGGACTAAAAATCACGTACTACCTTTATACCACCCCTTGGGTGAACTCGCGCTGTCATTGCCTCCGCTCAACCCTGCTGACTTCGGGCTTCCGCTGCCGCGCCTCCCCGACGAAGCAAATCAAAAGGTATCATCCAATTTCCGTAGGGTTTCCGCAAAACCTTCCGATCCCGATGAGGAGGACGTCTCCATTCCCAGCGTTAGTTCAATTGCCGCTGTAGCGGCTAATGAAGTCAAACGATCGAGTCCTCGGAAAAGACGTGTAGGAGCGGGAAATGGCAAGCGTAGACGTAAAGAGGTTGAAGACGGAGATGCAACATACCCCGCTAAACGCACACGGCAAACGCGAGGAGTCGGAGGAGAGGAGATCGAATTTGACGAAGTCCATGGGCAGGTCGAGGCTGATGGCACACCGGAGGTCGACGGCCCGGCAGAGCGTCGTCCTGAACGCCGATCCACCCGGTCCAGAGCCAAACGCAGAGATTCGAGTGAAATCGAATCCGTCGATGATCAACCCATTCAAGATTCGCTATCAGTTTCTGAAGAGAATGTAAAGCAGCCCACGCTAGAAGGAATATCTGAAGGTGCTAATGAAGAGAAAGAAGAGGGCGAAATTAGTGGAGACCAGTGAAAGAGGACAAGTGGGCTTGAAACTTCGCTACCCAACTTAGGGGCTTATGTATACTCGCAAGATCTTTGTCGTTTTTATTGTTTATTCATGTAAGCTAAGTAGGATAGTATTATTTACCATTCAATCGCTGTCCAGCAGAGACGCAATGTATTACGGTTGTCTGCTGGGCTTAAGTGCAGGCAGTATCAATAAGTACTAGCTGTAATTTTCCATCCTACTTATACAAGGGAAGAACCCGAATTGCTACGAAGTCCACCGTAAATAGCACATATCCTTTCATCTAAGGAGTGGAAGAATCACTGAGGGTGTTGATCAATCAGTGGCGGTCGCGCATGAGCTCAGAGGCCAAAGGAATCGACTCGCTGAGCCGAAAGCTTGAGCTTCTTACAGCATCAGTCTGAATTGTGTTGCATGACACCGATAAGCTGTTTTCGGTAAGCCTTGGTCACATAATGAGGTATATTGGAGTCCTCGTGTTCCGTCGCAAGCTACAGTGAATCAATCGGTGGTTCCTCTCAGGTCAACTCTGGTCGCAGAGGGTAGTAGCTGCATGTGGAGCATCAATGGCGGCATCAGCATCTGTCGAGTTTGTATGGTATTTGCCTCTGTTTGATAATCATCAAACGTTACCGGCTGCCATATGGAGGTGGGCGCCAGAACCCCCCCTTTGTCCTTCCTCCTCGCAGCATATCCTTTCATCATCGAGAGAAGCAAGTTCTAGGGACCTTCCCATTATCAGACAACACAATCAGCGATAGCATCCGGTGATATTTTCGGGCGGCTATTCTTACACCTCCACTGTTCTTGGGAATTGTCGTTTTTGTTGGAGCTGCGTGTCAAAACGTTGTTGAGCAAGCGAGAGTTTGATGCTGGGAAATCAAATTCAATACCCTGCTATACCCCGCCCAATGCTAGGATCTGTTTGTACATCTCCATACCCCACGGGGGCTCCACCAACGACATAAACACGAGCTTAGGCCTTCATGAGAATACTCAGGGGAAGGGTTCTTCTGGCACTGCGAACTCTCGTCAAACTTCACCCTTTTTTGGTGTTGGCTATGCCAGTTGATTTCACAAAAATATGACAGCGCGATCTCGTGACGGAAACAGATCAATTTTGCGGCACCCGAAGCATCTTTTGATAACCCAGTTTGGTCCTATGACAACTTCTCTCGCGCGAACCATGTGGTCCTATAGGGTCCCATTCAGCGTATTGGACGGATTCCACGATGAAATCTGCGTTATTTGGCTCCAGACAGATCATCGGAGCTTTCAGATCAACGAAATGCAGGAATCATACTGTTATGGTTTTTGGCTGGGTTACATATAGCATTTCCCCCCACATCCTTGTTCTTTTTTCGACCCAAGTGCCTTTTGCCCGCTCAAACGCTTGAGCACCTCTCTCTGCTCGGTCTTGAATCTGCGAGGTGCGAGTAGGCCCATGGAACAATCAGGTCCCGCAAGGCGAAGCAGTGGCTTCTACGATGCCAACTATGGCAGTCAACAAAGTTTCTCGTCCGGTGCTGAGCTAAGGGGTGCGCACTAGATTTCTTCATATTCGCGTACTATTGACGCGTCTTTTAGAGCACGCAGTGCGGCCGGCAGGTGTTACAACCACGACAGCTGCTGGGGTGCCCGTATCTGGGGCTGGGGAAGCTGCCGGAGCGGGGGAGCCGAGTGGTTGGAATGATGGCGCACACACACCGCAGACCCAGCCTGAGCAGCCTAAAGTACCTCTATACAAACGACGTTGGTTTATAATCACGTCGATTGTTGTGGCATTGCTCGGTATTGCCCTCCTTTTCATCATCCTCTTCCCAGTTATCCGCGCCATTGTCCAGTTGGTGGTCAAACGGAGCCAGATTGATGTTGACAGAGCAGTGATAATGAATCCGGCGAACGACTCGTGGGTATGATATTCTCCACTTTGAGATAATTTATTGAACCGCTCGATCAGCTTCACTTTACAGTTTCAAGGCAATGTTAGTTAGAACCGAGAAGCACCTGAGATAATATTACTGACGCCGTCCACCAGGTCACTCATACGGGTATCTTCTCGGCCTCTATCAAATTCACGGAGCCGATAGACGTATTCTGGCTGAACGATCCTGATAATGATTCCGAAGGAATCCAAATTGGTAGCACTCCCCCATTCACAGAACTTCACGCCCGCCACAAACGCGCACCAATCAATCAGACGCAGCCCTTCACTATCGTGAATCAAACTGCTTTTTCGGAATTTACGCGTTTCATGATTACATCCGAGACCTTCTCATGGCGTTTGAGTAGTAAAAATCTCCAGGTCCAAGCCCTCAAGTTTCCTGTCGCAAAAGGCATCAGCTTTGATAAGCGCGTTGACCTGAATGGTAAGTTATTAGACACTTTCAGCTCAAAGGAGCCACTGACCGAGGAATCAGGCATCAACAGTTTCAGTGGACATGTTCAGCTCGTAGACTTCAAACTGCCGAGTGACAATCCTGCTGGGGGTATTGATTTTGAGGCAGTGACTCAGCTCAATAATACGAGGTTCGTATTACTGGTAACCATTATTCTTGAATTGTGTGGTTTAACCCGGGATATGCAGCCCCTTCGTTCTTGCGCTCGGAACAACTGTCTTCAACCTAAATTACGATGGCGTTTTCCTGGGTTCCGGGACCTCCACTAACACAGTAATTGTGAGCCTTCTCCAGTGCCAACGCTTCTTCAACGCTTTAACCAACCCAATTAGGACACTGGCCTGAACAACATTACTTTGAAAGGCATTCTTCAGCCAGTGCAAAACCCTGCCGACCTTCCCAAAGTGTCAACCTTGTTCACTAACTATCTCAACGGGGAAGCTTCCGATGTCATAGCAAGTGGTCAATCTACTCTCCAAAATGATGGCTCCGTAATTCAATGGCTTTCGGATGGGCTCCAATCGTTGGACCTCCATGTTCCTTTCAAATCCTCTATTCCGATCAACCCCATCCGAACAATCGATATCGGTGACATGGCACTCACATTCTCACCCGACACACCCTGGACACCTGGAGCGGCTAGTAGCTCAGTACGGGCTTCACTCAGTACGCTTTTTCATGTTTGACCGGTATTCCTCCAATAATTGATGGAACCTTGCAGTGTTACCTTTCGGATTCAACCTTTCTATTGGCCAAATTCAGAATGAGTTCAACATCGTGAGAAACGGAGCTCCTGTAGCTGGGCTCTCTACTGTACGTTGATATGTATTACTCCTTTGAACCGTTTCTCATATCTAACCATCATTTAAGCCTCTTGGTGCCTCTACGTCTTCTATCAGGGTTCTTGGGCAAGCTGATACTGAGGGAACTATCGATATCGTTATCGCCAACACGAACCTCTCATGTCCTGATCCTGAGCATCCTGCATTTTCCGCTTTTAGTAAGAGGTTGTCCATTTTGAGCGTCACGTCCGGAGGCTGATCAGCATCTTATATCCAGACGCAAATCTCACGAGTTCCGACGCTGCTGAGTTCCGTCTGGTTGGAAACTCTAGTACTATTGCCAACCTGAGCATCGGCCAAATCACCCTTAATCCAATTAAAGTCAACGTGTCGACTCAATTACTGGGTCTTCAGGGCTTGAAGGGTATGACGGTTATTGAAGGTGTAGACGTTGCGGGTGGAACAACGGACCACATTAACCTGAACATCAACGGTAATTACCTTATACGATCTTATGCGATGGTGCTAAAAAGAAAACAGTCACTATCCATAATCCGTCTAATTTGAATCTCAGCACAGGCGATCTGAGTAGGCCTTTCGTATTTCTGAGCCCTAGCATTCTGCTGATTTTTGCTTAGCATTGCAACTCTCCCGAGATGGGACTCTTCTTGGAACTGCGCTGCTCCCAAGCCTAGATCTTCGCATGGGTAACAATAGCATCACCGCAACTTCGGTTTTCCAGGTATGACAACGTGTAATGGTTCAACTATCGGCTACTCATAGAAGTGCGAAGGCAAACGACAGCCCGCAAGGGCTCCAAACGCTGAACGACTTTGTGGCAAAGAAAGGTTCGCCTCTATCTTGTTCGTGTGTATCCGAATATTCCCCTTAACATTCAAGAATAGACGTTAACCTTACTATCGCCGGTTTTGACGGGAGTACGAATATCCCATCCTTAGCGGATGCCTTTAAAACCCTCCAGATCGACGTTACGCTACCTGGGTTGAAAACGGATCTTTTGGGTAGTGCTGCTCTCAAAGTTCTCACGACGACTGGACGCGAAAATAATATCAGCCACGTTACCGTTTCCTTGAACAATCCATTTACAGCCCCTCTTCGAATCACCAGAATCTCTTCCAATGTCACCTCTCATGGTATCCCCTTGGGCACTATTGAAACCGATACTGACTTCGAGTCCGCGCCACATTCCACTACCCAGTCACCTGAACTCAATCTCAACATGAACTTCGACCCGGCTGCGCTTTTCACAGTAACCCGTGCTCTTGCCGTGGAGGCGGGTTTAGACCCCGCACCACTTGATGGGATTGTACAACTCGGAGGAATTCAGTACCTAAGTACCTCCACGGATCAACCGCCAGTCAGGCGGCAGGATGCGAGTGTTTTCCGGTGCGCTTCTCTAAAGCCCTGTCCTTCCGATAGACTAATCAGATTTTGTAGCGGCTTTGACCTTCCTACTTTTGTTCAAACTGCGTTCAAAAAGCTCCAGTCAGATGTCCAACTCGTTACCGATGTCACAATCGGTATGAATACTGTCTTGATGATATCAGAACTGCTTATTAATTGATTTGAAGGTGACTACAAGACCACCCTGCAGTTTACCCAGACCGGAGTTCCTACGAGCACCGATGATAGTCTTAACCTCATTCTTCCTGTCCTTGCCCAGCCGATTGTTACGAAAATCGTAGCAGGTGCTGGATTAGGGTATATTGCTCTCTCGTGTGGTTTGATTCCCCTGCTGATTATCCTCTTAGTGTCAACACGGTACTCATCTCGGATCCCAAACAGGATGCCTTTGGTAAACATTTGCACTAGCAATACAAGGACTATACTCACTTGTTCTTTTTCAGCTACCCATCTACAGGGAAGCATCACCAACGCAGGACCATGTACGCAACTCAGTTTTTCGAAGCCCATCTTTCGATGCTGACTGATTCAACTAGTTGATGCAAAGATTTCCTTCCCGGCGGGACTGAGCGTTGCATGGCAAGGAAACGTTTTCGGCAACATCAGAATGGAACCTGTACAGGTCACCGGAGACGTCGGCGCCACTCTTGACGACGACTCGACTTTCAACGTGGTCAATCTTGGTACCTTGACTGACTTTACGAAGGTCTGCCCCCACTTGTGAACTTTCCGTCTCGATTAGTTTCCCAATTCTTGAATAGGTTCTGCTCACAGAAGAGTCTTTCGAATGGGCGATTTCTGGAGAGAATTTGACCGGTTAGTTGTTCCTTGAAATACTTAACTCAAGGCGATTTTGATGGGTTTGATTAGTCAGCGCTCTTGGAATTGATGTCCCTGAAATACCCTTCCCCGAGAAACAGGTTAAGTTGAACGGTTTCAACGGACTCAAAGATGGCGTCAAGGTCCAAACTTTCGATCTTCCGGCTGATGATCCAGCCGGTGGCATCCACCTCACGCTCGAAGCATCGACCACTAATGTGCGTTTACGCTGTTTCTGAATGCTCACACAACTCAACGGTCTTGTAGCCTTCGGACGTCGGTATTCAGCTTGATTCGCTTGGTTTCGTGACTATGTCTGGGGATACGATGATCGCTCCAGTTACGGCATCTGGCGGGGTTACGCTTGCTCCTCGTTCAACGACTAACTTATCGCTGGTCGGTCGGCTTATCCCACAAAGCTCATCCGATGGTCTTGCGGTGGTTTCTCAGATCTTCAATAACTTCGTGGCTGGGAAACCAAGCGACGTGATTGTCCAGGGAGCAAGTGCTGGACCCAGTAGCGTGAGTCAAACACATGAAAATCGTTTAATTACTTACACTCCTTCCAAAGGTCACATGGCTCAACGAAGGCATCAAGTCGCTGAAGGTTGGAACAGTGCTCCCTGACCGGGGACCCCAGAACATCATCAAATCAATCGCTCTCAACGAGATGGATCTGAGGTTCACCGAGGCTACCGCTTACAAGCCTTCGACGAGCAGTTCGTCAACTGATGCTGCGTTCACCCTCCCCTTCGGATTCCCAATTGATATCAAAGCCCTCGAGCAAACGATCATGCTTGGTTATCAGGGAACGAACTTTGCTCAACTCGCCATCCCTAAAGGCCCCAGCTCCACCGATGTGCAAAACAGAATCATTCACCTAAGCTTTGATAATGTTCCCCTTGCTGTATCCGGCGACGGTCATTCCACTTTCCAGAACTTCCTTGCCGCAACCACTATGCAGAAAGAGCAAACAGTCAAGCTCTCTGGCACGGCGAATGCTGACGCTAGTACTGCTGTTGGGATGCTCTCCCTCACCGGCATTTCATTCTCTGTGGATAGCACAATTCAGGGCCTCCAGGGCCTTGACACCAAGCCTGTCACCGTCACCAGCCTCGACGTCAACCATGGATTCCCTGACTTCCTGCTCATCAAGACCCAAAGTACTCTGTTCAACCCGAGCAATTTGACAATAGGCACAGGAGATGTATCCTTCGACCTTCAATTCCAGGGCAAGTCGCTGGGCACTGCCAACATTCAGAACATGGTCATCACTCCCGGCGACATGAAGCCTCCAATCGACGTTCACTTCTCTCCTCAGGGGGATGCTGTATCTGCTGGCCGCACCTTGCTGGAGAATTACCTGCAGGGAATCAATGCTGATACAGCAATTATTGGCAGCACGAGCGCTACGAACATCGATTCGCTGAAGCCTGCCCTCTCCGAGATCCATCTATCACCCGTCACTATTCCAGCTCTGAATCAGACCCTGATCAAGAGTGTTTCTTTGACATTCCCAAAGAATATCGTTGACACAGGGGTCGCCACTGCTTCTTTCTCTCTCTCGAATCCTTTCACTGCAAGCATCAATCTCCTTCGTCTAGGAGCCTCTGCGTCTTACCAGGGTATCCACCTTGGATCAATCCCTAACACAGACATCTCCTCTCATCCTATCCGTGCAGAAGGACATAGCGACGTGACTTCTCCAGGTCTTCCTTTCATCTTTAATCTCGACCCCGTTGCAATCATTGGGCTTTTGAGGACGGCAGCGGCCCAGAATCACGTTGACCTTGGGCCCCTCAATGACATGTTCCAGTTCGTCCTCGACAATCCGGATTTCAAACCTCCAGTGAAAACCACCGTCGATGATTCGAAACCGACATGTGTTAGCGGTCACCAATTCGACGCGTCCGGTGCTATTCTCAAAGCGCTTGCAAATCTCAAGGTTGATCTCGCTATTGATTCAGGCACGAAACTTGACGATTACGCAACTGATCTCTCGTTCAAGCAAGTATTTATCCCCGCACATACCGATCAGACTACTCTCTTCTTAATCGGTGCCGTTGCTGGTCCTGTCGCACAACACCTTGTGGATGGTTCCGTCCTGGCATTTTCAGAAGCTCAGATCACAAACATCTCCAACGATGGCTTTGATCTCTCGCTCAAAGGTTCCCTCACAAATGTCGGACCTCTTGATGCACTGATTGAATTCACTGAACCTCTGACCGTGACCTGGCAAGGAAAACAAATCGCGGCCATTAGCCTCCCTTCTATTTGTGCTGCTGCTAATGACGGTGTCCCCAACTATCAAGCCCAAGGACATCTGACAATCACACATCAGGACGACTTTACCTCGTTTGCGGAATTCTTGTTGCACAACGAAGAGTTTGAGTGGACGATCTCCACCGACAAGCTCCGGCTTCGTGCTCTGGGGACGATCTTTGATGGCGTGGTACTCGAAAAGAGTGTCTCGTTCAAGGCGTTTAACAACCTACCGGGCGTCTCCATTTCAAACTTCCAGCTTCCCTCGGATGATCCTGCTGGCGGTATCCATGTTGAAACTGACGCGAGTATTCCCTCTCCAGCGCGTGAGTACATACCTCTGTTTCTGGTGTTCGTTTATTTATGCCTTTTTCTACTCTCCCAGAGCTCGGCATCGAGCTCGGTCATGTCACTTTCGAGGCCTTCTTCCAAGACACTTTGGTCGGACGTGAGTATTCCGCATTCATTCCCTTACAACCGGCTATTGACTTTTTTCATTTAGCTCTTGCCGCAGACGATCTCACGCTCAAGCCACAAGCTGTCGTGAACACACATCTCACTGGTCGCATTGTTCCTCAGAGCGGCAAGGATTTGGAAGTAATCGGACAACTTTTCTCCGAGTTTTTGATGGGACACAATTCGACTCTCATGACACGTGGTGATAGCGTTCAGCCGCCTGGTGCTGATGGCCCTGTGAATTGGTTGAGCACTGCATTCAAGACGCTGTCTTTAAGTGTCGTTCTCCCCGGACAGCAGTTTGACGTTATCAAAGCCATCCAGCTCAACGATCTGGAGGTCACGATCAAAGAGCAAGACCAGACCTTTGCTCCACCTGCAAGCTCGAAGAACACTGTCGCTCAATACGCCAACCCGTTCGGATTCTCTCTGCAAGCCGTGGAAGCCGCCCAGAAACTCATTCTTAATGTTCAAGGCACTGATGTCGCAGAGGTGTGCACGCATTTTTATATCATCCACATGGATTCAATGATTGCTAACACGCTTCTTCCTTAGCTTGATCTTCCCAAACAAGAAGTCAATGGTGGTGTATCTACGGGCAATACTGTCGATCTCGCGATCTCGTTCGAGAACAAACCTCTCAAGTCTCTCAATAATGCCGGGTTTGGACAATTGTTCGCAGGTGCTACGCTTATGGATGAGGTCAGCATCGGGCTCAAGGGTTCGGCTGATGTTACGGCCAGGACTCCGATTGGTGATGTCCCGATTGCTGGAATTCCCATCGACGTGACTTCGAGTTTGAAGGGTATTGCGGCGTTCAACCATCAAGCCAAGTTGAGCAATGTCTCTGTTGCTGGAAGTGGTGGGAATGGTGGGAATGAATACATCGTTTCGCCATTGACGACGGCATTGGAGAACCCATCGAATATCTCATTGAATACCGTTGATGTCGCGCTTCCCGTGATGCTCCAGGGAACCAAGATCGGCCGCGCTGCTATTAACGTGAGTTGTGGGGGACTATGTGTTTAGAGCACAACTAATTATTTCTCGCATAGGAATTCGACCTCGCTCCTGGTGAAAATACGTATGCGACCGAGTTCCACTACGAGCCTGACAATGCAAACGACACGACTGCACAAGGGTTCCTGACGCAATTCATTCAGAGCGGTGACACGCTCGATCTCACCATCAAAGGAGACGCGCAGAGCACACCCTTCGAATCGCTCCAAGCGGCTATGAGCGGTCTCACGCTCTCGACGCAGATCCCTGGGCTGAACCATCCCAACATTATCACCCATGCTCATGTTGTCATCAGCCTTGAATCTCTCACTACGAACCTCGTGTCAGTGGACTTTGACGTTCAGAATCCTCTGGATACCGACATGGTGATTGAGTTTGTCCAGTCCAATGGTGGCGTCGACGGAACAACATATGCATTCTTCCGTCAAGCATTCGAGAACTTTGTCATTCCACCCGGGCAAACCGTCAACTCTGGTCTATTTGATAATGTCCTCCTCACTCAAGGTGCTCTAGCATCCCTAGATATCATCCCTCTTGGTGTTCTCGATATTGATGCGGCCAATACGGTCCGAATCGGGGGAACCAACGGATATCAAATACCTTGGCTGAAGTTGTCGCAAAAGAATGTGCCTACGAGTTATGATCTCTCGCTTAGCTTGAAGAGTATTGCTGGGACGGTGGAAGGTTTGTTGGATAAGGCGAAGGATATTATTTTGGGACAGCATGATTCGAGTTCGGCGGTTTCGAGTACGAAGACGGTTAGTTCGCCTGCGACTGTTAGTGCGAGCGGGGATGGTGAAAAGCCGACTGTGACGACGGGTGGAGCTACTACATCGGAGAAGGCGGATGATGCTCCTGCAAAGACGACTGCGGCGGCGGCGGCAAGTGGTGGTAGTGGTAGTGGAGATGCGACACCAGATGCTTCCGACTCTGTGAAGGATGCACCCAAGGCTACGCCTGCACCTACGGACAAGGCTTCCCCTGCTGATTCGGCTCCTGCTTCGAACACTGCTTAATTCTTCAGACTTTTTTCTTCAAACTGATGGATACCTATTTACGAAATCACATTTTCTTTGACAGTAACGGACATGCATGTATATTTCTTAATGCCCTTTTTTTTTTCTTGCCGATATAACCCTTCTCATGGTCTTGATGTATATAATGAGATCCTGTATATACCCTTTTCATGCATTTGTAGCAAACAGAAATTGATCAACCTTTGTTTGGATAAAACGTGGAAAACAAAGTGATATTTGATATTAAGCAGGGGGTAAAAATGCAACCCAGAGAACGACGGATACAATGCTCCAGATAAAAGCCCAAGGTAACCAGGCCCGAGAAGCAAAAGGATGTTGTTTCATTGAATTTGTGAGGATATATGCGGCAGCCCAGTAAGCGAACGGCATGGAAGGTGCCAGGCGAAGCACGATTTGGGTATGAGAAGCAAAGAGGAGTATGCATGACATTAGAAGGGCATGGATAGCATGTGGTGCGATTGAAGGGTTAAAGAACGGAGAAGAATTTGAAGCAGAAAATCCGAGGAAGTGTAAGAGGTAGCGAAGAGAGTAAGAAAAGAGTGCAAAGAGGGGAGGAAAGGCGATGAGAAAGTTGGGTAGCTGGCTAAGCGTCCAGTAGTTGAATAGCCCGATGTTCCAGTACCTGGCTTGAACGTGACTATAAACGAGAGGGATAGTTTTGGTACACCATTCGGGTGGAGAGGTGGAGAGGCAAAAAGTAAGGTAGGCGGAAAAGTTGTGTGCAATAAAGGGTAGGAGGATCGTAGCCGAAGAGAGGATGGCTATAGCCAAAGAGGAGATGGGTGGGAATTGTTTTTGTTGGAGGTAGGGAAAAAGGGTGCCCCAGATGATGAAGCCGGCGAGGAAGAAGCCGTTTGAGCGAAAAGTGGACGCGAGGGTGAAGCAGAGTGTGGCAAGTAGCCATTGCTTACGCGTACAGCAGAGCATACCTAGCGAAGTTGTCAATATTTCACAAAAGGTACAGAGTAATCGACTGACCTCTGTAGGAAAGGTAGGTAAAGAAAGGCTCAGCGTACGGTGCGAGGTAGAGCGTTGAAGGGCTAAAGGGGATGAGAGAGAGCAAGGCAGCAAGACGCGCTACAGCATCGTTTCCTAGATGGTGTCGAGACAACTCGTAAAGCGTCACAGTCGAGTCATATGCTAAAGCAGAGTTGAGGCAAAAGATGGCAAACGGCGAGAGATAGCGAAGAAGGAAGGGCGCGGCTGGGAGAAAGGCAAAGTGGTGTTCCCAGCGATAGCCGTGGGTTGCAATGTCGGTAAAGTGGAGGACATCCCAGCGCACAAAGAAGCCATTCTGTGCAGAAGCGTCGAATGGAGAGAGGGAGTATTGAGCAGCAAGGGCGAGTGCAGAGTAAAAGACTCTGGATGCGAGGACTTGGACGAGCATGAAAATGAATATCACGCGCCAACAACAACAGCAGCCAGCGATAAATACGTGATAAATTGGGCAGAAAATCGACGGCCATGGTTGAGGTGCTCGCTCACTTTGTTGACTCTGTGCCTCAGCCTCTTACCGACGCTCTTGTCCATCTCGCACCTGCTCTTGCCGTCGCTGCCCGGATTTCTCGCCTTGTGGCTTGGAATGACGACTGGTATTCCTCCTGTCTCGCCCTGGCTGGTTGGTGGCTTGTCTGTCTCGCAGCACCCCCACTCTTTCGCTATGCCTTTCCTGTCCTCACTGCTCTTTGCATTGGATGGACTGCGCGCCGCCAGCCACCGCCATTAGTCACCGAAACTGTGCTGCAGAACGCGATTGCTGATCTGACAGCCTTACGCGGTGTACTCCCCACACTTTTCACTGTCTCTCTTCCACCTATCGCCCTCTTTCGCGCAGCTGCCATTCTTACCATTCCATGGCTCATACTTACATATCTCGTGCCCAGCCGTCTTCTGGTTGCTATAATTGGCAGCCTTCTCATCTGCCATAGAGCACCCTGGGCTCGCATCCTCCGCTCTGTCCTCTGGAAAAGCGCTTTTGTGCGTACAGGCGTACATTCAGCTCAGGCTTTCCTTACAGGCCAACTTCTACCCGAGTTCGTGTCGTCAAATCAGCCTACACCAACAACACCCGCTCCCGTGCCATCCCTCCGTTTCCTCTTCACTGTATATGAAAACCAGCGATGGTGGATGGGTCTTGACTGGACAGCCGCCCTCCTCCCCTCGGAGCGTCCCTCTTGGTGTTCACCCGCCCTTCACCCCGTATCTCCTCCCACCGCGTTTACCCTCCCCGACCCAACCACTGTCTATCTTCCTGCGCCGGACGGCAAGTCCAGAATTAAACGTACCGCCATCTGGAATTGGGACGAATCAGAATGGCGTCTCCTCGTTCGCAAACAAGGCTCATCTCTCTCACGTATTGAACGCCCCCCGCCTTCCATAGACGATTCTTCCCCTCTCACCCCCTCTTCCTCCACTGTTACCTCTAGTGGTAGTCGTCTTCTAAAGGCAGCTGCCAATAAGTTCAAGGAATCCTCCAACTCCATCACGTCGCCCCAACCTTCTTCGCCAAATTCCCCTTCTGCTGATCTACAAGATGCTAGTAATGATCAAGACGATTCCGGTGAACCTTTAACCGATCCAGATGGCTGGATATACGGTGACAATAAGTGGGAAAGCCAGTCCCATCGCGGCGGCCTGGGCAAGGTCAGCCCAACCTATCCATACCTTCGAAAAATTTGCTCAATCTCTATTTCTAGTACACCCGATACAGGCGTTGGACTCGCGTGGCCATAGTTAGTGAAATCGTCAATGTCGTTTCACCGGGCGAGACCGGCGTGTCCGATCCCTCCAAACAATCCCTCCCAGCGCGACCGAGCAAGACGCGTCGATCCACATCGTCGTCATCAACATCCCCCACTGCGAAACTGACCTTCTCAGACCCGAAAACCCAGTCACCGCTAGAATCCACTACCGCGACATTGAACACCGCAAGTAGTATGGCGACTCCCACTCCATCTTCGACGTCGACTTCGACTTCTACGACTGCCGCCGCCGCTGCCGCCTCATCGCCGGATCCAGAAAGTCCCCTTCGACAACGGCTTCGTGCCGCTCTTTCCAAGTCTTCCATTTCTGGTGGAAATTCGACAACTTCTTCATGATGATCAATAACGCTAACAACATTCATGGGAAGATGCAAAGAACTTGTTCCTTTTTTTTTCACATGTCAAATTGTACTCTTGTTTTGTTTCTCCAACCCCCCTTCCTCCTCCGAACAGAAACAAATTGTTTAGCCTGCCTTGATTGGTCTTGTATTTATCGTGTGGTTCTCGGAGAACCGTAGCGCCGCGTCACCCGCCTGACTTGTCAAGCTCCGAGCGCTACTGGTCAGGTGTTGATGCTAGTGTCTGTGTAGGCGGGGGGAACATGAATGTGATTACAGAAAAAAGGTACAACGTGTTTATCATATGCTATTATCTAGTTACTCTTTGTAGGTAATGGGACGGGAAAATGGACTTGGCGGTGGTACCTATCAGGATTTAACGGAGAAGGAAGACAAGGAATCCGGGGAAAATCCCACAATCGTTGTATAATCGAATGTTGAGGCCTGGGTGACAACAATGAAACCCACGAGAAAGCGGAAGCGCAAGGGGCGGCGGGAGAAGAAAATGCGCAAAGGGCCGACAACCAATGCGATACATGTGTAGTACGGGTGCTGTTGACAAAATGGCCTGGGATGATAATTGGGGAAAGATTTATTTCCCTTGGAGAGATCTCGGCTCATGCACATGGACGACACTGTCGATGTCGGACAAGCGCGCGAGATCTTCAGAGTTTCGGTGATTATTATCCGCATCGCGGATTCTACTTGGTAGTGGGACTAGGATCTCCATCGCTTCCAACCAAGAGCTTGTCATAAAGGGGCCATGACGCTTTCCTGCGTCACCGAACAAGAGCAAGAGCTGAATTGCAGCTACTACTTTTCCAGAGGTAAAATCGATCCCAGAATCGAGGAAACCACTGGTACTACAACTTGAAAGGGATAGCTTGAACGGCTGAACAAAGTGAGAACCACATGTTGTGGCGAAGCCCAGTCTGACGAAATCGATAGTAATTTCCTCTTGGAATGTTCGAAAATCTGTCAGTGATGCTCGTCGCTTCCACGGTCGTCCGGATACCTTCATCATCATGGTGCTTGGTTCCCTCTTGTTCGTAGACAAGGGCGTGAGTACTACACCATATCACCTACAAGAAACGGTCCCTTGATCATAAAAAGATGGTTGTTACTGGTATGACAGCTTCGATCTGGACAACCGACTCAATACTGGTGGCTCGGATGTCCACAGCTGTGATATTAAAAAAGCGCTCTACGTTCATTAATACTACAACATGTAATTCATATATGCGGCATATATTCTATCATATGCTCGAGAGAGAGAGAGAAAGAAAAAACTAGGGCTACATTTGTTCACTGACCTGCAGTGGAAGAAGAAATCAACGAGTGAAACGTGAAGAAGAGTCCAATGCATAAATTGAATGAATGAGGGTATGTATATGCAAGAACGGTCGTGAAGAGTATGCGTCAAGTAAACCGAAAACCAAGTCAAAGAACCTTCCCAACGAGTCTGTCTCCTCAGACCCTGTCATAAACCGAATGCGCATCACGAATCACAGGCGACAAGTCCTCAGATATCACAGAGGCTCGAAGATCAAGAAAAGATCCATGAGGTGTAGGCGAAACCGAAACAGAGATCGGTATCGTTTGCCTTGGTGGTGTTCTTCGCTGCTGCTGTGCTAGCTGAGTGGATATCGACAAACCACTACTAGGCGATGGGATTGTTGTATGATGGTAGCCAGGAAGTAATGCGGAAGGGGGAGGAGCAATCAAGCTTGCTGGTAATGAAGCTGCTGTTATCAAAGGCGATGCGTATACCAAATCTTTTGGTGGTACGGGTGGTGGTACTGGAGTTTTTGGTGAAAGTTGTGAGTATTCTGATATCGAGTCTGCCGTTACATTCGTATGTGCTTCTGAATGCACAAACTCGGAGTGAGTGTCTTGATCATCGTCACTGTCATCACTCCCGAAATAAGAGGATCTGCGTCGAAGGCCACTGACTGGACGTGGTGTTCCATCAACTCCTTCAACGACGAATCCTGGTATTGAACTACCAGTAAAGTCGGTAAACTGAGTCAAAGTACTCATGGCATCCACATCCGAGTGGAAGCTCGCTGGTCGAGTCTCTACTACCTCGGATTGCGGTATAGTCGTCGAAGACAACGGAGTCAAGCATCGGCTAGAGGTGTTGCCATGGAGGGTAGACTCCTGTCCGCTGGAAGTGAATGTCCCCTTCTTGGGAGATTGAAGAACGACCAATTTGACTTTACTTGCGAAAGCGTCAAACGAGTTCATCCAAGGCTCCGCCCCGTTCGTTTTGAATAATCCCCCGGCCTTCTCACCACCATGATTATACTTGCCACCCAGAGTCCTATCGCTTCCTCCATTCGAATTGCTGTAGAACCCAGGATTACTCACAACCTCCCTCACCGGCGTCACCCCAGGAATATGAGCCAACTTTAAACCCAGTTTACGCGCGAAAAAGTTGTATGCGAGTTTGTAGTTCTTAATCGCTTCGTCTGCAAAGCCGAAGAATGCAAAAAAGAGAAGACCACATGCGACCACTGTCCATCGAGCTCGTTCGATGTCTATTGCTTCTTGGCCAGCGCTCCGCCATAGCATTGCTGGAAATGCGTCAAAGCGGTTAAAGTCTGTTCAACGATGTTAAGACATGCGAAATGGGGAATTTGGGCTGTGTATGGGGACATACCGAAATGTGTTTCCTCCCAGGATATCCACGGCTGGACATCACCACGATGTGCGATAATAACATACAGGTTCACCGGGATGTCAAACAAGGCTTCCACCGCAGCCAAACTCATGAGTCTGATATATCGATTCGGAGTTGCGTGGTTGGTGCCGTTTGACAATATCTTTTTGAACTCGACATAGTTGCGTTTAAGGGTAATGATGCAGAGTACCGAATAGACGAATGCGATGACTGCGAGACCGAGTGGTGGGCCAAGAACAAGAGCATAAGCGAGACCGGTATTGTATGTTGTTGGCCAGCAACCGACGTCTTCGAAAATATCAAAACGATGTCCTTGGACTACAACATCTATAGTAGTCGTTTTCAAGATCAGGAAATCACATCAGTAGAGTAGTGGTATCCTACTCACGAAGGATCATGATGATCACTGGGATACCGACGCCAATAGCTAGGTCAACGAGCACACCTCTTCGTTTCTGCGGGACAGGAAGAGATGATTTTTCAGTACCACATGAAGAAAGCGGATACCACTATGCAGGTACACACCTCGGAAGCTGTCTTCGTCACAGTCGTGACGTTAACAATGTGATACAACCGCCTATTGATACACAGAGCCGCAGCAGGTATTGCGACGGAAACCCCCACAAGAATCTTCGTGACTATATCACAGTAGATTGGTGCCCAGTTCACTGCGTTGCCGTTCCAGACGACAGAGTTGATGAAGAGTAAGAGATTAGAAAGGGATATCCATCCCATGTATATACATGTTCCCGTGTTCCAAGCTAGTCATGATCACTTCGTTGAGCTGGTAAAGGAAGAGGACTTGTGGACCACACTCACCTTGTAAATGCCAGGCGAAGGGAATGATCGTCAAAATGAATGAAAGGAAAGAAAAGGCCGAAAAGACTTGGTTTGAAACTGCCATGATTGATCGCCGATCGTACAAGGTTCTGAATTATATCACAGCTCAATTGTCAAATACGAGCCCAGATAGAGGTGATGAGGAATAACAGGGGAAAAGGAAACGAAACCCTCTTCCTCGGAAAAGAAGATAAGGGGAGGGAGAGGGAGGGTTGTAATAATATTGTCGCCCACAACGGCCAGCTTAAAACATTGATTCATCAGGTTTATACCTTGTATCCTGTTCGCACTTAGCTCCCTTGTATTCTTTGCAACAGGGCATTCCCAAACGGGTTGCAACTTTGCTGTTTCCATATTTGGGTGGTCCTCCGTACAAGAAAAGTACAAGGACCTGACATATATGGTAAGCCCATTCATTGAAAGGGTGCAGGGAAAACAAATCCCTCCAATGCCTCAGAGACAAGGAGAGATTCAAACAAGGACTATTAAGCGACATCCTCGTCGGAGAAGATTGCCGTCAAAGGTATGCCGTCTTCTCGAATGACGCCTCGATACATCCCCGGTGAGTTCATAGGCAGTGCAACTAGATTGGTTATATGTACGTCAGACGTCGTCGGTGCATCGCAATGCAAAGCGAAAGCAAATCACTCACCATTTCCTTCTGAGTCCAGGATAATGGCCCCTCCTTCACCCCCGTTCGCTGATAAATCCTTGGCAGCATGTTGCCCAGCTTCCTCAATAGATTCATCTCTATACTGAACTCTTCGAGCAATTGTGACAGCGGTGGCTAATCGTATGAAGTACTGGGGAGCTTCATTAGTATTCTTGTTTTCATAAACACCAGAAGGATTCACATCTCCATCTCCTGTCCCAGAAACTCCGAGAGCAGTCGGCTTGTGGCGTCCATGAATCTTGTCTAACAAGGTCTTGAACCAAGTAGTAGTTGTCGGTTTCCATTCTTCTGCCCAGAAGCCAGAGCCCATGTGTGGCGTGTCTCCAATCCTGCCAACGAGCTTGTTCGTGCGTCCACCTGTTGAAGTCAAGGCCGCTATACAGCCGCGAACATCCAAGGCTACAGCTCCTACGGTGCCTTTGGGTAATTGATCAATGGGCGGGAGCTTTTCATGGGTATCATCCGAGGGGTATGGCAGTGGTTCTTCGGGTAAGCCCAGTCCCCGACGATGCTCTCTCCAACGCCGTTCGGTATAGAAGTATGATGGGTCCACGAGCGTTTCTCCGAGAGAAGCACCAGTTTCTTCTGCAGTGATTCCGGAGACAAAGGGATGGTCGACTAAGTTCGGATGAAGGTATAGTGTACGGACGAGTTGAGAAGGGTTCTTGACTCTGGTCAAAAGAGTCGCAGAGACGCCTCGTCGCGTGGCGGGTATATGGGGATGAGAAGCTGGGGGCTTGGAGAGCATGATGGATGCCTCGAGTTCGTTCTAATTCAAGATTAAGCAAAATGGATCCGGTTGGGGTAAGAAACTCATACCTTTCCTGCTACATTGAACACGGCACCTTTACCGGCGTTGAACAACGGACAGTCTAGTCGGAAGTGAACTTAAACTCCATCCATCACACGATAACATCCCAGCAATCGAACCTTCCATTAGTGTTACTGCAGCCACGACTGCATCCAGAGCCTCACCACCATTATGCAGAACTTGATATCCCTAAAAGAGAACAAATGACCTCGCTCTGAGAATAGAGCTAAGGAAGGGAGAAGCTCAGCTCACCGCTTCCAAGGCCGTTCTGAGCGCCTTTCTGTATGCCGCTCGTTGTTCTGGGCTGGAGGTTTCGCGAGTGATTGTGCCTGCTCCTCCATGTATAACGAGGACGTATCTCTGATTCCCGTCAACAGGAGGCGACGAAGAGGCCAAAGGTAAGAGTGGAGACTTCTCTAGGGCAACCATCGTCAACACGAAAGCTGCAAGAGCTGCATATCCCGGAAAACCTCTGATCGGGGACCAAGCGCCAAATACCGGGCCGGTTTGTTATAAACCCTAACCCCAACCTGACGCGTCAATAATTGGCAACTGTAAGTTCGCGTTCTCCTCAACGACCATTTAGAGGTATGAGTGGGAACAAATACGCCGACCTTCCGGATATCGTACGTCGAATGGGATGGTTTTTCTGACTATAATCTAATGTATCATCTTAGGATACTGCACCAGACGTCTACGAAACTGAGGATGTCTACCCGACGGCTCAACCATCAGTGAGCGCCATTGTCTCTCCTCAAGAGCTCTTTTTTTAACGTACCCACGATAGAGAGCAGAGTCAAGTGACGAAGAGGGCCCGCAAAATCGACATGCTGGCAAGAAACAGATACCACCAACCAAGGAGGAGCTCGACATGACGGGGCTAATGAACCTTGAAGAGGCTACAAAGAAATTCATGAAAGCTGAACGCAGGCGTACGTCAATCGTCTTGAACTGAAAATCATCGACTGAATATAATTCCTGAATATCAGGCCGCTCGCGGACAGCATATGTCTATCCACCTTCTCCAGACTCACCATCATCACCTGCAGATCAGTTTGGTGTCCCTCGTCCCATCCCTCTATCACAGCGGCTGCGCTTGCTCAACGCTGAACTTACCGCGCTGGAAACAGAGCTCTCAGATCCCTCTAACCCTTTACTCCAGAAAGAGCGCGAGGAGGACAACGTTGATCCAGGAGAGCTCATTAAGGATCTAGTCGTAGTACGTGGTAGGCTGGATAAAATTCGCAAAGGCCATGAAGGTCGTGCTCGTCTGATAGGCACTATCATGGATAGGGATAGAGAGAGGTCAGATTCTGGAGAAGACGAAGAATCTGATTCTGAGGACGAGGACTCAACAAGTCCCGATACATCAAGAATGCGGAATCTCATTGACATTGACAAGCGTGTCGGAGAGCTTGAAAAAGCCATTGGCTCCTCTAACGCTGCACTAGACGAGGTAATGTTAAACTTGAAGTAGGTGTACCACTGCTGACCATGATCTCCATTAGACCTCGCCACTCCCTCCGCCCCTGCTACCCTTGATCACGAGGCTCAACTCTCAACTTGCCCTCCTGACACAACCTCGGCACATAGATTCCATTTCACGTCGCCTAAAGCTCCTCTTGTCGGACCTCGATCGAGCGTCCGCCGCTCAACAACACCGACGCCACACTTCTCAACAGACCTCCCTTATCACACCTATCCCGGAAAATTTGCTACCAATTCTGTCACGACTCGGTCCAGCTCTACCTCAAATCCCACATATACTTACTCGACTCAGGACTTTATCGACCCTTCATACCTCTGCCGCGGAGTTTCAAGCGACACTCGAAGACCTGGAGAAAGAGCACCGCAAGGTACATGACGCCCTTACAGAGCTCGATGTTGCAGTCAAAACTGTCGAAACGAGTCTCGAGGAAAACAGAGGTGTTGTCAAGAACAACGTTACGGGCCTTGAGGAGAGGGTCGAATCGTTACTTCAGAGACTAGAAGAATTAGGTCGAAATAATTCACAGTAATCCTTCGCCATTTAGAGATGTATACGATGCGATTGTCGTCAAATATTCATATGCGTATAATACAATGAAGTCATCCAATGCGGCACTAAAACTAGTCCTCGGGAATATACTCGGGATCGTTCAATTTACCCTCTTTGAAGTCATGTAAAACCTCGCGAGCGTGTTCCTTCGCGCCTTCAGAAGTCTTGGGGTCTAAAGAGAGGTGTCAAAAATGTTTGAAAATTCCGGAATAAATACATACTGGAAAGGGTCGCCTTATACCCACCTAATAAACTAATAAGCACATGAATCACGCTAACCTGTAGAGTGTGCACTCACCAACAACATTTCCAGTGTTTTTGCCACCGGCTTCGATAGACTCTTGAGCACCAATGTCGTTCTGCATACCACTGAGCCTCTCCTCTGCGCTCTCCTTGGCGGCGTCGGATGTGTGTGGGTTGTGGATGGTGGCCTTCAAGCCTCCGGCAACATTCTTAGGGTTGGGTTTGTCTAGACCGCTCATAAGGTAAAGAGTATCGAGGCGGAAAACTTGGTACTGCGACTTACCAGACATGATGGATGAAGTGCCAATGAAAGAAGTAGTTTGAGACAGACAAGTTGGTAGTTGGAGGTTAATATACTGCAGATTGTCTCAGACGAGTGGCCCCGGAGGCGATCGCTTTGCTCATAGGAGACGTAATGATCTCCGTCCACGATGACGCAACTAGATGAATTCGCAACGGATACTGGTACAAGTGGGAGCACTAAAAATACAGGAGAAAAAAAGCAGGGACTTCATTATGTCATGTCATCCTCCGTCGTCCAGTTTCTGGAGCCGTGGAGGTAATATTGAGCTAAGAAGCTCTATTGTCAGCATGTCATTGTATAATACTTGAGCAAAACATTATCCTGCACCTGGCCTTGATCAAGCTCCCCTTCCTCGTCATAATCGATGGTCTTATCCACTTGGCCAGCTCCAAGTCCCCATCCACCACTTGCCCTCGGTCCCGCCGAGCTCTCCACGTCTGGACTCCTAAATTAATTTGGTGGTCAGCCTCAGTCAGCAATCTAACATGAGTCGCATACTTTAGGGAATCTAGTAGTTCCACCCTGCGCATGTGTTCGGCATCGTAAGAATGTCCCATTCTTGGTGTCTCATCCCCGGAAATGTAGTTTTCGTCATTCAGTCCGAGAATCAATGCAGAGGGTTTACTCCTATGCTTATGCGCCACGCGGCCCCGCCTGTCTCGTGGCAGACCTCCAGACAAAAAACTGGGCGCTCGTACAGGAAAGGCTCCGTTATTTTTAAAGAGGCCGGTACGCTCAGGCTGTCGTGGATCTCGTAGTGATCTGAGCAAATCATCAATTGCAGCAGCACTTGGGGAGGCGTTAGGATCTGGAGG
The DNA here is from genome assembly GCA_013368445.1 of Leucocoprinus leucothites. Lineage (NCBI taxonomy): Eukaryota > Fungi > Basidiomycota > Agaricomycetes > Agaricales > Agaricaceae > Leucocoprinus > Leucocoprinus leucothites. The sequence continues at coordinate 100,655 of JAACJO010000012.1, forward strand.
AGCGAGTGAGAATGTCGTCGAGCGATTCTCGCTCTGGGAAGCTAAGACAAGAAGCCTGTAGCGATGTGTTAGACAACTGTAAACCGACGCTAGGGCTTATTGAACGCACATTTGTTGGAGACGAGGTTGATGGATTGTTTCAGAAATATTTTCTAAGCGAATTTGCTCAAGAAGTCGGCTCGCCAGGGGTACTATGACCCTGTCGCGGAAAGAACGAAGCGCGATGGTGCGAACATCTATATGGCTTGATGTATGCTCCGACTTTGAGGACGAGTTAGAGCTGTTTTGGCGGTTGGGGGATTTTGCCCTATGGGGTTTGGGTGTTCGATAGAGGGAAGAGAGAAGGGGATGGGTTTGTAGCGGTAGTAAGACCTTGCATCAACCAATCAGAAGAGGAGGAAAGAGAGTCGATGGATGCTTACTCCTTCCACATACGTGAGCACTTGGTCCCAGAAAAAGTTCCATGTTTCTACGACCCGTGCAATCAATTTGAGGTCATGGACACCCATTAGTTTGGCATTCAATGTAACCATTCCTGCAGCAATCAGATCTTCAGCATCTCCTTCCAGCTTGTTGAGGGCGCGGTTGGGCATAGATGTAACAACGGTCTGGATGTGACGTTTGACAAGGGTATTCAGATCTTCTCTGTAAGTAACGAGGATCAGTCCCGTTGCATTCGTACTCGTGTTTGAAGAAACGCACATGGGTATTCGTAGTGGTTCTCCATTGAACAAGGGAAGAACATGGACATGTAAGGCACCCCATGGGTCCTGGGAGTTGGTGGATGCAAGGCTGGCCTGAGATACGCTCCCCGATGACACCAGAGACATAGTAGAGCTGGACGAGAGCTGAGGCGCTAGCCTGTGCATCTCACGACTGACAAGCTTCGCGTCATAGGTGCGCCCATACGAACTCTGTGGAAAATTGGTGAGTGAGGATTGAATGTGCACAGAAGGACCTGCCTTTGATGGTGAAGTATGAGCTTTGGGAATATTGATGGTGCTGGAGGATGCGTTCATGAGGGAGCTAGAAGGAGAGATAGAGGGAGTTGTGGTTGAACTTGAATCCGCCTTGGTATGGCTGTGCGGATGAAGGAGCTGGGAGGATAGGGCAGGGCCTCTGAGATTAGCGCCAGAAGATCCACCAGAAAGGGACGACGATATTTTGTCGGCAAAAAAACCCAGCCGTTTCGATGTTGCCCCTCCCTCTGGTCCCAGCACGTTACGGTTTGCATCCTGCTCATTGGCTGTACTCAGAAACCGCGTGCTCGCTGGCGGTTGTCTTGGTGTCGAGTCGCTGGATGTGCGCCGCCGGGGTTCGTATATTTCGCTGGACGTGCTTGTCCTGCCTGGCTGAATATCCGAGGGTGGTTGTTCATGTGATCGGCGAGGAGAGTGGGTGTAACCAGCGGTCCAGGCTGGCAGCATCGCGGTTCGTGAAAGCGGTCGATAAAGCCACTCGTCCGTCCTATAAGCGATCCGTATGATGCGAGAAATAATCCTAGAGCAGCACGTTGAGTCGTCAGAGATGTTCAACTAACGCTCACAACGAGGCTTTGAGGCTTTGGGGTGAGGGGATTATTACCACCAGGGTCCAACACAATTTGAGTCCTCGATCGCTTCATTCCCGGCAATCAAACTCATGTCAATACGCTCTTCCTCAAAGCATTTCCTCAAAACATTATTTGCTTGTTCTTCCTCCTCAAAACGTTGTTTTAATGTTCTCGCTATTGAGACATCCGCAGACGACACCTGCGCCGCCGTAGTGAATTCCTCGCGCAAAATTCTTTCTAACGTTGTTATCAAGCAAAACGACATGTTGGTCAATTTCTTCTATATACTAAAGTTTCACGAGGCTAACTTTTATCTCAAGCCACAAGGGTTATGGAGGAATACATGCCCTACTAGCTATCCATGAACACATGCGCAACATGGTTCGTTGGCTTGGAGCCTGCTGCTGTCGTTCTGCTCATTGACTATCACTAGCCTTTTGCTGTCAAACGAGCCTTGACCGAGGCTGGGCTTGACCCTGTTAGAGATATCGATGGTATTGCCTTTACTAGGGGTCCAGGTGCGTAGATACTACCGTGGATTGTGCTAATACAAGCCACCTCACGTCCTATGTTAGGTATGAATGGTTGCCTAGCCGTTGGATGCAATGCTGCGAAAACGCTGGCCCTTACTTTGGGCAAACCTTTGGTTGGAGCGCATCACATGGTCAGTTGTGAGCATAATGATATTTCTTTAGACTCGCTCATCCTCTTTCAGCAAGGCCATGCGCTTACGCCCCTGCTCACTTCCGAAGAACCTCCAAAGTTTCCATTCCTTACACTCTTGATTTCTGGAGGACACACGCTTTTGCTGTTGGCGACTTCAAACACCGAATTCAAAATTCTTGCGACAACTGTGGATGGGGCTATTGGTCGTTGTATTGACCGTGTCGCCCGCTCCCTGGAATTAGAGTGGGGGTCACAGGGCCCTGGGGCTGCTCTCGAGAACTTTGTGAATGAGGATCCGAATCCTGATGTTTCTGATATTCCACCAATACCAAAGATAACACCAGGGCGACTGTTCTTTTCCTTTGGTGGATATCACTCATGGATGGAATGTTTCCTCAGAGCAGAGGGAGGCATCGAGATGTTCGACATTTCCCGGAAGCGCCAACTGGCCAGAGCCTTTCAAGCATCGGTTTTTGCTCACCTGGAAGAAAAGGTGTTACTCGGGCTCAAATGGTGTGCTGAGCAAGACATTCTTATCCAAGATCTAGTCGTAAGCGGCGGCGTAGCGAGTAACCAGCACCTACGCGAACGGTGAGTCTTCCCCCGATGACCTCTTCGTCCACTATTAATCGGCACTAGTCTACATCAATGCCTTGATTCTTCGCGATCTTACCAACCCATCCGCCTAGTCTTCCCTCCCGTCCACCTCTGCACAGGTATCTCCACTGAATTACGCTTACTATTGCCCATGCTAATCACCTCCGGATAGACAATGCGGTTATGATAGCGTGGGCTGCTATGCACCGCTTTCTTGCGGGTGACCATGATACCTATGATATTATTCCTCGGTCAAAATGGAGTATCGAGGAAATATCCGGGTAATAAAATACTAGTAAATCTTTGTCGTAGCATGGTAGTAATTCCAACTCACGCTCATGGATCAAGTACCTTATTCATTATTTAATATTATATTGATGCCTGAGGCCTAAAGCCGTGTACCCAGAGCGAAGGGATTCAGTGTCCAATTTCGACATTCAAATCAGCATACACGGGTCGTCACATGCACGTGCTCCGCAATCGGCTATTGCGTCACGCGAATTCATAAAGGGACTTCCTTTCGCAACCTCCGCAATGCCCCCTTTCTTGAATCCTTTGGTTCCTTCAAAACGTCCTATTGAGCCTGAAGATGCCCCTTGGAGTGCTCGAAAACGACCATCTCTTGCACCTGGACAGGAAGAACATTGGATGGTAACCTGGTACGCTCTGCTCAAAGAATAGATAGTCAACAAGAACTAATTATATGCACGTCCTACTCGGCCAGGCGCAATCCTCAAACGAAGAAGCACAAGACATGGGAAGGAGATGCAGTCCTTGTAAGAAATGGTAGGAAAGCCGTATTATATGATGTTGACGGAAGACAGTACGAATATAACCACCGAGTTTCCTCCTAACTGCTAATTAATGCCTTCTGTTCACGTCTAGATTATCTGCTGGCTCAATCGATGGCACACTAGAGGAAGGTGTCGAATACTCCGTAGGCGGGAAGGAAATTGAACTCGACCGTCAAATAACAAAATCGGACTATAACACTGGCCGTTGTTTCGGCAATGGATCTGGAGATTCTGTTCCTATCGTATTCACTTCCACCATTTCACTCCCCTCGACTCGGAGGATAAGTAACTTTGTTCTACCTTCAGCCCGTAAACCTCCAGCCCCTTCTGTCGAAAAACGTGGTATACCCCTACAGCCAGTTGACCTGGTATCTAATTTGAATACCCCACCCGCAAACAAGATCGAGCAGCCTTCGGAAAAGGCTTCTGGTCCAACTTATTGGACTGCTAATTGGTGAACAACATTGCTAATCGCCAGCCCTTGTCACTCATCCTTGTACAGGCGAAAGCAACAAAGTAAAGCTCACAAGACGTGGGATGGTGACGCATATGTGACGCATATAGATGGAAAGCTGACCATGATCGACGAAAATGGCAAAGTGTATGCATTCCGATCCTTGGCTGGTGAATTTGGACTCATAGACAATCTAGCATGGGATCCACAACCACGCGAGGGCAGCTGCTACATCAGGGCTTTCATACATATATTGGCGGGAAAGAAGTCGAGCTTGATTGCCAGGTACCTCAAACACAGATTCCTGGCTTCAGGGACGAAAGCGAAGACCTGAAGCCAGAGCCGGCTCCTGAGCCCATGAAAGCGACCATCAACATCAAGTCTTTCTATGGTATCCCAAAACCCAAGCCCTCTGGACCACTGTTGGTGATCCATGACTCAGGAGACGGACGTGAGGGTACTTATTCTCATATTCTCCTGCAGACATGATCCAAATGCCGAGGGAGCTGTCGTTATGAAGGCACCGACAAAAGCTCACATTAAGAAATTCAACGCTCAGTGGGTGTACTGATATGATTCGCGCTGCCGACTCACGCAGAACCTTTTTAGGGATCGACCTATTGTTCCTGTTGTCCTTGATCCGATACTAGCTCGTAGAATGCGAGACCACCAGAAGGAGGGCAAGTCTGACGTCAGAAAAGGCCCCGCCCCTTGCTGATTGCTATCTGTAGGAGTCAAATTCCTTTATGAATGCGTGATGGGACTTCGCAAGCATGAGGGACAGGGCTGTATTTTGGCTGATGAGATGTACGGCATCTTCCCTCTCTATCTGCAGGATACTTACAGGAAGTCACAGGGGGCTCGGCAAAACACTGCAGGTAACGACCTTGTTAATAGCTAAAGTGACGCGTGGAATATCTAATCCAGAATTCAGACAATCGCTCTCGTGTGGACACTTCTCAGTAGGTCTAGAGTAGAATTGTGGAGCAACTGCTGCTAATGTGTCCGATATGTTTGCAGAGCAGAGTCCATATTCTGGGATCGGTCCAGTGGTAAAGAAGGCCTTGATTGTATGCCCAGTGTCCCTAGTGAATGTGAGATCTATCATGTTCTGTTTTGATTTCTGCTCATTCCATAATCAGAATTGGAAAAGCGAGTTCTACAAATGGCTTGGGAGAGATCGGATAGGTATTGCCACCTGCAGCAAAGATCCGATCGAACTCCATGCGTTCAAGAATTCGTCAGTGGTTTGTTTCTTGCATGCTGGATGTGACTGAGCGGCTTTTAGACCCACGCACCAAGTTCTTGTAATAGGTTATGAGCGACTTAGATCCATGGTGTGAGTGCTCCTAACCCAATTTCTTTGCCTCATGGAGCTGAGTTTGATCTAGTAACAAGTCCGATAAATTGCGCTGCCTGTAAGTATCCTAACGCCTCGGAGCACTCACACCTAATAAGTGGATCAGTCCACAGATTGACCTGATTATCTGCGATGAAGGACATCGCCTCAAGTCATCTCAAAATAAAACAACCCAGATGTTCAAAGACTTCAAGACACGCCGGCGCGTCATTTTATCAGGAACCCCTATCCAAAATGATCTAAGCGAATTTCACGCCATGGTAAGTAGTCTTCTTATCTGGTTCTCACTCAGTCATTTTCATAGTTGGACCCGTTTCACAGGCAGAATTCTGTAATCCTGGGCTTTTCGGTAGGCGCTTCAACATCATTCTAACAAACCAAGCCAACAGCCACGTAGATGATTACTCCACGTTCCGACGGGTCTATGAAACGCCTATTCTCAAGAGTCGAGCGCCGGATGCTTCTTCCAAAGAGATAGAATTAGGAGAAGGACGGACGAACCAGGTTTGGGGATATCAACCTCGTGATTTACCACGTTGCTGAATGAATGAACACAGCTACTGACAATAGCCAAGAGCTTTGTTATGCGACGAGATGCTGGGTTGCTCAAAAATTATTTGCCCCCTAAGCGTACGTGGTCGATTTTCCGATGATATACTCACAATACAACTGAATGGCAGATGAATTTGTTGTTTTCATCGCTCCAACGCCACTACAACTTGAAATCTTCCGTAGGATCCTCAACCCCGACAGGATGGACGATTTGATAGAGCAGAGTACTACCGCTGAATCGCTAGCGCTTATTGGGGTCCTTACAAAAATCAGCAATAGTCCCATACTGCTTAGAGCGACTGCCGAAAGTGCCAAAGAAAAAGAGAAGAGCATGTTCCATAAGCGCAATTTTACGGAAGCAGCTAATTTGGTACCCGAGAGTGCCCGAATTGACGATATGAATCTGAGCGGTATGTCATCTTTATTTTCACGGGCGCAGCCTGGATAGAATAATTGCACAGGGAAGTTGATTGCACTTTCACAAATGCTCAACGTGATCCGAGAGGTAAAGCAGAATCATCCCCCACCATGCTGTCCAGAACAAACCTGTGAATATGTATCAACAGACCACCGAAGAAAAATGTGTTCTGGTGTCGCATTATACTTCAACCCTCAACATACTAGAAGCTTTTTGTCGAAAAAAGCGATATTCCTACTTCCGCCTTGATGGGTGAGTATTTAGAGGTTTGGACAGGTTTGAGGCCTGATCTCCTTTTAAGCCAAACTCCACAAGCTCAGAGGCAAGAATACGTGAATGCGTTCAATAAGTCTAACCAAAGAGGCGGTTGTGAGTCGTCGAAATTATCTCCATCATCCGACTAATAATCGCTTGGCTAGTTATCTTTCTCTTGAGCTCAAAGGCTGGTGAGTCCATCCCCATAATCTCAAATGACTGCCCGATCACCTGTGAATAGGTGGTGTTGGCATCAACCTCATTGGTATGTGCTCCTTCATTGAATTTCATTCGGGTGCAAATGAAGACCTAGTGGGATCCAGGTGCTTCGAGATTGTGCTTAATTGATTCTGACTGGAACCCAAGGTCAGGAGATGTGTTCTCAATTGAGGTCGTACCTAACTATGACCCATCAGCCATGATCTACAGTCTATGGCCCGTTGCCACCGGTGCGACGTTCCTCGGGAAACATGAACACTTTTCTGATCGAAACCTCATTACAGAGATGGGCAAAAAAGACCCGTCTATATCTACAGATTTCTGACCTCTGGAGCTATCGATGGTAATTCGTCAAATCTCAAACAACAATCAGCTCAGTCAATGTTCTTCGCAGAGAAAATTTATCAGCGTCAGGTAACCAAACTAGCGCTCAGTGACTGTAAGTTCCACCTGAAGACTAAAACTTTGAGACCTGCTGATTCCCCTGTCAGCCTTAATCGGCTCGGTTCGTTGATCCTGCAACTTCTCATTATGAACACCGGTTATTCATGCTTCCGATAGGCCGCCAATGCTTCGAAGAGCGATACTTTTACACGGAAAGACGTGAGCTCTCTTTTTTGGAATGGAAGTAGTGCTAGACTCCATCGGCTTCCTTTCTCAGCTTCGAGATATATTTCGTGTCCATACAGACACTCCCAGCAATACTCACGACCTCCTGGAATGCCCGTGTGACGAGGGGCATAATTCTCGCCTCCTAGAAGATGCTTCTCCCGATTTTGAAAGCCCACAGGCCAATCTAGACGCCTTGGAGGAGTCTGACGATGATGTCGCTCAAAGGGGGTTCATCAATGCAACTCAAGTGACATCGAGTTATCTTGGGAAGCTCGACAAGGCGGTAAGTACAGTAGCTCCTTATTCGGCCGCTAACCGACATTCCTTTAGTATCTGGAAAAAAAGAAGGCAGGATTGGCTGCTCTCGAGGAATGGAAACACATCAACTGTCTTGCGGCTACAGCCCGTGATAATATTCAAGATGATATTCTGCGTCAGCTCTTGCCCCCGGAAGAAAATAAAGAAGCGACGGGGAAGACATCAGGACCACTGGCAGAGAGTCTGTTGTCAGCTGTTGACTTGGATCGGTTATGTGCTGCTGTGAAAGTGAGATCCATGAGCGAAGTTCAAGGAGGCACGATAACATTTGTCTTCGAAAAGACTGTTGATAAAATAGCAGAGGATGAAGGATAGTCAACCCTTTTCTCCCTTACTTAGCAAGCCTAGAAATTCAATAGACATAGCATGACCAGTAAAGATTGACAATCAGGCAAGGCAATACATCGAGGCCGAGGTATACGGAGAAGGACGACGGACAACCAGGATGTGGTATTGTATAATATAACAACACAGGCAGACCCTCTCCCCCCTCCAGTAATACCGAAGACGCACAAGGTTCGAGTCCAAGTAACAAATGTATAGAACAGGAGCAGGGTATTGAGAGAAAGAAGACGGACAGCCCACTTGCGGTACATGGTAGCGGCAGAGGATGACCCTCTTCCCCCTCCGGGATGCTCGAAACAAGGAAAGACGGATAAGTAGAAGAAACGAGATTGAGCAGGATATTGAGAGAAGGATGGCGGACAACCAACATGCGATACACGGTAACAGCAGAAGGTGACCCCCTTCCCCCTCCAGAGATGCCCAAGGTAGGGAGTGACAATGACATAGTGGAAACTTTTTTTGTTTTTTTGTAAATTTTCTTGAGTGACGAGAACGATACGGATGGCATAATGCGAGTTGCTCTGTCTTCATCAAAGCCACTCAGCGAGACAATGTGATAGAAGATGTCTTGGGACGGCGCATTGCGTAAGTGATTACAACTTGCCAAAAATCGTCTTGCCGTCGATGACAGTTGCGACAACTTTGGTTTCAAGAATTGTATCCGCGGGGGCAGACATAATGTCTTGGGAAAGTACGGTGAAATCAGCACGCTTGCCAACTTCGATAGAACCAAGAATATCTTCGGTGAAAGATGCATAGGCAGGGTCGATGGTCATGCCTGTGATTAAAATATGAAAAAGATATTCTTACTTCATTCTTGACTGTGCACTCACCCCGCAATGCTTCGATGCGCGTAAGACGCTGTTCAGGGAACCTGTAATCGAGATTGTTGGTTCGATACTTTCAGAACACTGAACGACCATAATCAGCTTACCATCCCTCTGGCCCATGAGGTGATTTCCCATCCGGCGAGACGCGAGCGACTGCTGCATAAAACGCGGACAGTGGGTTCATAGACTCGACAGGAAAGTCCGAGCCGAGAGTAATCCTAGCCCCGCTGTCAACCACAGACCGGAAAGCATACAGGAGCTTCACTCGTTCCGGGCCCTGTGTAAACCCGCGTGAGCCCAAATAGATCAATAAACCAATGAGAGGGAATGATACGCTTACCAAGCGATCTTCGGCATACCACATGTCACTAATGCTATATCAACAGGATCGGTAAAATTTCAGCAAAGAAGGGCATGACATCTCCAGTAAACCACGCACGCGTGAGTTGGTTGGACGCTGGCAATGACTTGAGAGTCGTATTAGATGGAGTGACGTATTTTATGACATGTTGTTAAATTCACCTCCAAGCTTTCCGAGTCGCTTCATGTCAGCCCTGGTCATCATTTGCGCATGTTCGAGACGAGGACGGAGCGCCGTAACATTGGCACCCTTCAAAGAAGCTTCAAAGGCATCGAGCACGATGCCATTAGCCCGATCACCGATGGCATGAACATTCTAATGTCATAGATAAAATAGACTCGCCACGTTTGTGAGAGTGAAATACGTACGACCTGCCAGCCATCTCTTAAATACTTTGGTATGACATCAAACAAGATCTCAGGATCAAGGCGCATGAAACCAGATGTTTCTGGGTTGTCATGGTAAGGTTCATAAAGCTATCACAAGTGGTCAGTCTATGAGAGACTGAAACAGAGAACTGGACGAACCGCAGCACCTCCAGTGCGAAGGGCACCATCAGCGAAGATCTTGACGCTGCGGGCGGTAAGCCTATAGTCATCTTTGCCAATGATGATCTGGGTAGTGTTGCCCCAGTAGGGCTGGTGTTCGTTGAAGTATGTCATACCATAGACCCTAATCTAGATTTCGGTGATCAGTGGCATCCAGTCTAAATCTGAGTGGATCATAATTACGGACAGGTAAAATACCATTCTCTGCTTGCCTGCACAAAGGAATCAATCTATCATTAATCTATTCCCAAACAAGGACTCTCACTTTTTGAAAAATGCCAGGGACATGGGATCGAGACCAGCGTCATGGATGGACGTCAGCCCCCTAGCATGAGCGTGATCAACCGCGAGTTTGAACCTCCGGCGCAAATCGTCCTCGGTCAACTCGGGCTGCTTGATGAGATCTTGTGCATTATCAAGGAAGACGCCTGGAGAAAACCAAAATTAGTAGGCATAGTGGATTCAAGAATAAATCTGAGTAAGGAGGACCTGTCGGTTCGCCATCTTCGCCTCGAATGATGATGCCACCTTCAACGGAATCGGGAAAGGGGGAGCTGAGCCTCATAGCTTCTGCAGAGACCCAGAGAGCATGGCAATCCTTACTCTGCAGCACAACCGGCCGCCCGCGAATGACGGGGTCTGCATCAAGCTCCGCCTGTGGTAACGTTCATCAATTAATTCCAGGTAGTAATACGAACATGGCTCACCCCAGATGGCCAATTGGAAGAAGGCCAGATTGTATGATCCCAGCCACCTCCACGGATCCATTTGGTCTTGTCATTTAAGACCTCGGGGTTGTTGAGAATGAATTCTCTGACACGAAGCACAGTCTCTGTTCATGGTCAGATTTCTGCATGACAGGAATTCGGAGCCACATGCCTGGGATATTTGGAGTTCCCTCGAGAGGAAGTTCCTGGCTGGCACCATACTCAAGAATATGGGCATGCGAGTCTAATATCGATGGGTATATTCAAGATTTGTATGACTGGTACCACGCGATTAACGGAACTTACCGGTAATTCCGGGGACGACCACTGCCCCCGGTGGTAAGTACTGAACCGAGAGGACGGGTTTGGTGAGAAACCGGGTTATGGTGGACTGATTGGGAGAGGCTCCCCAGCGTTCGTTGACTTCCACTGTTGGGAAAGGGTCAAGCTGGGTGAGATAACTTGGCGAGCAGCCCAGTTTCGGGCGAAAACATACAAAGGGAGCCGGTGTCCAGGATATGGGGACCTTGAACCACAACACACTGAACTTTGGAGTTATGTTCATCGACCGTGTAAATGCGCTTGCCGTCTTGAGAGCAAATAGCATAAGGACCAGACCCTTGGGTAGAGGAACGGATGGCAGCCCAGACGGCTCCAAGAAGAGTAAATACAAATAAGGCGTTGAATTTCTTAGTAAATGCCCTGGGTGTTTTGGCCGCAGAAGAGTGAACACCATTGGATTTTTCCGGTTGTTTCGCAAAACCATTGGAATGACCATTGGTTTTATCATCGGCGTCGGATACCTTAGGAGGTGGCATGATCGTGGTGAGCGGTAAAGAGGTTATGCAGCTTCGACACAGCAAGGATTCGTTCAAGCACAGCTTCGCAGTGCAAAAGCCAAGAGAGGCGCTAGCAAATAGTGCAACTAGGCCGGGGAAGAAAATCAGACCTATAGGCGTGGTCCTCGATCTTCAAAGGAAAATCTCGGATTTTTGGGGAAATTTTGAAGCATATGTGAACTTTTATATACGAACCAAAGGAAGGCGCTTAAACATGAGCAGGCGGCGCTTAAAAGAAATCGGACGCCGGTGAACGGGGACACGTCATTGGACCCTATTTTTGGATATTGACACCACACGGCCTCGGGCGCCTGAAGCTTGAGTTCAGGCTTGTCAGATTCCTCAACGTTGCAACCCTCATCCGTGTGTCATACAACTCAGCTGGTTCGAAATGCCACCTGTGGACGCTGTTCTGCGTCAGAGAACACATGCACTCTTCCGCTCCCTTGCTTCCCATCGCATCCAGCTTTACTCTCTCGTTTCCATCGTCGCTGTCTCTGCAGTAGTCCTCAATACACTGCGCAACTACAGCAACTTCTACTCAGTAGCAATCTATCTCTCTAAGAGTGGTCGTAGTGTTTTGGTACGTTATATCTCTCGACGTCTCAAATCCGTGCACTGACTCATGAAACGAAGATCTTGGCCAACTTCGCAGTGCTGTTGGCATTGTTCTGTGGACATGTCGTGCAGTGTATCTTCTTTGGCTCTCTCCGCCCCAACGAGGTTGAGGTGCGTCTCGTGCTTCTCTTCGGCTATCCTCACATGTTCCTTATTCTGGGTTCATTCACTAGCGCCTTTATGATCGACTGTGGTTCTTCATCACCGAGTCTTTGCTCGCCTTCACAATATTTAGGGATGAATTCGACATACCCTTTGTCTTCATGTTCGGCTTTCTGCTGTTTGTCAAATCGTTTCATTGGCTTGCAGCTGATCGTATTGAATGGGTTCGCACTGGCGACTTGTCTTGTTATTTGAACTGTAGACTCATGCCCTTAAACAGATGGACCAGCAGCCCTATCCCGGTCCCTCCGCATTATTCCATCTCCGGATGACGTCGCTTTTCATGATTTTATGGCTTACCGACTTCATCATGTTCGTGGTTGCTATTGACCACACTATCACATATGGTGTTGGTGGCATGGTCCTATTTGCTAGCGAGGTTGGCCTTCCCTTTTTGAATTCCACCATATTGCTGACTATACTCTAGTATGGGATTTTGATGGCCAGTATTATGAATATCATCCTCAAATATCTTCTCTCTGCCTATGATCTGAGGCGGGCCGGTCGCCGCGGTGGAGAAAACGCACCTCCTTGGGAGAATAAGTCTATGTGGATCTTCTATATTGAACTTACAACTGGTACGTGTGCTTTTCACGCAGTGAAGCTCAACGTAACATCATATTTTCCAGACTTCCTCAAACTCACCACCTATCTCGTTTTCTTTACGATCATCATCACCTTCTACGGCCTTCCGCTCAATTTAATCCGGGATGTCTACATCACTGCGCGCTCCTTCATCACTCGTTTGCGTGCGTTACACCGTTATCAGACGGCCACGCGCAACATGGACCAACGTTATCCCAATGCCACTGAAGCGGAATTGGCGGCGACATCGGATCGTACCTGTATTATTTGCCGTGAAGAAATGATCTTGCCTGATCAAAATCAGGCCCCTGCAAATGACGGGCCAAATGTAACGCCCAAGAAGCTACCTTGTGGTCATATATTCCACTTCTACTGTCTTCGCTCTTGGCTTGAAAGGCAACAAAGCTGCCCAACTTGGTAAGGACCTTCGCATGCTGAACTTTAATGCGGAACTAACCTATACGGTTCACCAAGCCGACAAACGGTTCTTGAAACAAACACGAACCAGGCGCCTGTCAATGGCCCTGCAGCCGCCGTACCACGGCAAGGAAATAATCCAGAAGGCGTGCAGCCTAGAAACAATAACCCCCCCATGAACAATCCCATAGGTAATCCCCTAGGTCTTCTTGGGCGCATCCTTGCCCCACCTGGCCAACCTGGCCAGGCCGCCAATCGTAATCCGTTGGCACCAGCTAGGGCGACACAAAACCAAGGTGCCCCCGGTCACCACAATCCTATCGTGATTGAGTACCATATTCGATATCAGGAACCTCCTGCGCCCAGCGTTGCAGGTACAAGACAGAATAATGTACAGAATACTCCCGCAACGTTACAACCTATTCAGCCATTGGACGGATTCGTCGGACCAAACGGAGAATGGCAGCACTGGCCTCATCGCCACAACGCCGAAAATGCAAACCCCAATCTCCCAGATCAAGCTACGGCGGAAACAAGATCACAGGAAGCATCCCGTGATACTTCGCCTTCAGCAGAACAAATCAATGGAGTGGATCCTAAAAACAGTGAAACTCCAAGAACGGCCGCCGCACTCGCTGCACTACAACGCCTTGGTTCGAAATCTTCTCCTTCCCCAATCAATGACAAGTCGGAATCCGCAGACAACGGGCAAGGCAGCGGATCCACAGAAACACACGCGAAGGTCCCATCAACCTCTAGGTCAACCACGCCCTTTATGGCCCCACGACTAATTCCGCTTTTCGACCTTTCTGCTCCGCATTTACACCCATCACCCATGAACTCAAACTCGGCACCAACTTACATTCAATCCCCGTTCACCCCCTCTTCCCAAAGTGATTGGTTGTCCCAGCTACCACATATCACGGATGCTCAGTTAGCGCTAATGGACAATTTGACACGGGAAGCTATTGACGAGCGCCTCCGGATCTTGGAAAGTGTGTCAGGGACGGTACATAGATGTGTCGAGAATTTACTACGGGTTCGAAGCGCCCTGCCTATTGAAGAGGCTTTGAATGAAGGTTTCCAACCACCTTTGACGCGTTCACACAATCAATCTGCTGCAAGCGTGCCCAGCGCTAGTACCAGCCACGAAGGTGTCGGCATTGACACTCGGGACAAGGGCAAAGGTGTTGATCGTGGAACTGAAACTCAGCCAGCTTAGGATATATCAATCTGGAGTAGATTACTGATGACCGAGCGACTAGGTCAGAGGGTTTACCCAGAAACGCTGGTATACTTTCTTAGTTGACTAGCCCGTATAAAGATATCTACGTAGTAAAAAAAAACATGATCTGTCGATCCCATTCACTCGACCATTTAGGGCACAGGCTGAGATGAAGAAGCGGCCGCTAAAAGCGCCAGAGCTCGCTGCTTGAGCACATCTGGCCGAACGACGGATTTATCGACCTGAGTATAGAAAGATTTGAATAACTGGCCTAAAGACGGTTGCTTTGTCGAGGTCGAGAGCGAGGCAATTATTTGTTTCAAAACCTCGTCAATCTTAGAATCAGACATGGCCGGGGGAAGTAAATTCTGGAGTATCAATGCTTCCTGTCGCTCCTTAATTGCCAGTTCGGGGCGTTTGGCCTTGTCATATTGTGAGGCAGCATCATGCTTGTGGGGAAATGGGCGTGAGGCCAGCAAAAACAGTGATGATTTTTTTATCGCACTATGCTCAGCCTGATAGTATCCCCGGAATCCATAAGAGCTTACTTACGCGTCTGGCGATCCCTTTCGCTATGAATAAGCGCTAGACGAACAGTGTGAGACAGGCGTTCAAGGACCCAAACATCCAGAAAGGTCACTCACAACGGCTGAGGCATTAATCTGACCCTCCTTGTGGACCTTGTCTGCAGCCTGGACGTCCGCTAGAACAGACTGAGCCAGGCGTCTAAGTAATTCTTCTCGTGTACGCGAATATTAAGTAGTTACACGAAGGGTACTTGCTGTTAGGGAGTCCCTGGCCTATGACACGCAGGTCAAGAAATGAGCACCACAGATTATATGCTGAGCCTGCGGTCTCCGTTTACCTTCAATGCCGCCTTGATATGAGACATTAAACGCGTCCGCAGCTCTAAAAGGTAACATTATAGTGGAGATGATGTTTTCGGGTTTCAGCTATAGAGAAAGCCCGGAAATCCCTGGTGAAAGGGCTACGGACCGCCCGAGACTTACCTTGAGAGTCATCAGCAGAGCGAGTCGCAAATCTGCGAGCCCGCCGAAATGCAACATTTCGAGTTGGAATAACGAAACGCAATACCCCATACATCAGATTCAGCGGATATAGCGAGAGATATGTGGGCAGTGAATGCGAGGAAGGTCAAAAGCTATAAACGCCCAGAGTTTGAGCTAAAATGGATACAGGGCTCCAACTTGGTTGTGTGATGTGATGTTATTTATGTAACTTGGCACTAGATTAGATATGATTGTTGAGCTAAAGCACTGACTCATGATCAACCGCCTCGCTGACCATTAGAGCTCAACTCCAGTTCCGAGGTACTTACGGGGTGAGCCTATTTTCCTGACTTGAACTCGTCGCTTAGATGGTATTTTTTACAGGAGAAGCATAATTACGCCTTCCACTCCTTGTAATCCAGATTGTACCGATTTGACAGAGATGGTCTCGAAACCACCCTTTCCGACCTCGGGCCATTACCTTACAGCCATCAGAGAGTCTACACGAGAGCTACGTACTCGCGCAAACATCAAGGTATGTCGCCCTATTTAGACTAAATGTTTGTTGCCCCTCTGCGACGTGCAATTCGCTGTTTCCCCAAACCACTGGCACTCTTCTCCGATAGTCCAGCTCAGCATGACATGGTAGAGCTGAGCTTATGTCTCATAACATTTCCGACCTTCAAACTCAGGAGTGATTGAAGCCTGAGGAAACGTTGTGCTGTTGTTCTACAGCACACACTCTGGTACACGCATTAAGACGTCATCAATTCATCCGCTGATCGACGCGAACGGGTACCATTCTTTCATGTCATTATGCTTTATCTATCATCCGTCCTTGTCGCTCGCGCCTAGCAGTTGTTCTGAGACTAATCATCTACATTTCCCTTGGTCATAGATCACCGTAGATGCTATTGAACGTCTTTTACGTTCTGCCGCATTTACATCCTCGTTCCAACGCGTCTCAGCCGTCCATGGTCTCAACCTTCCGCTGAAATTTGATTCCCATCTTGAGGAACTGAACTTAATTTCCGTCCTTTCACTCCTCAATTTTGCATCCGGCTATCGAGTTTCCCTTCACCAGCAACTTGGCAGGGGAGCATGGGATACAATACGAGCTTTCGTGTTCTCCCTATACATTACCTCGTCTTCTGGAGAGAACCTGCTCTCCTCCCGTGGCATGCAGGCTATTAACATGACGAAGGTGGCGGAACTCATTGGTGTCAGCCTGCACACTGAGAGACCTCATGAAAACCTTCCCGGTGTTGTGGTTGGGGAACTTGGTGGACCATTGTATGACCTGGTCAAGCAGGTCACAGAAGTCATGAATCAAACTGGAGCGATTCTCGTCTCCGGTGGCTACCCGAACCTCGGCAGTTTTATTCTGGAAGCATTGAAAGAAGGGGGTAGATCTACGAACCAAGATTCAGGTGCTTTAGAAGTAGTGCTCGAACGTGTGAGTAGCTCGTTCAAGTTGGATGGTCGGAAATACCCAATGGCCCGGCTGACATTGCATGCTACAGCTTGTGAAAGCATTCCCTGCCTTCCAAGATATGGCCATAGTAGACGGGCAGCGTAAGCCGGTTCTGGATGTCATCATGTAGATCGTAGGACTCAATATCTTTTTTTTATTACAGCGGTTTATTGCTTCAAAAAAGCACTTTTTCTCATCCATGCCATCAAAGTCCGTTTCGGCACCATTTCACCGCTTCCGTTCCCGATACCCTCGACAAAGGACAACCCAGTTTTCACAGACAACGTTATACCATCGATGCTGATACATCTGGGGGTTCTCGATTTATCACAGGCGCCCGGCTTAAGTGGTTTATTCCCGAGCGCCAATTCTGAGCAATCTTTGCGGGATCTGCTTGGTCCAGCCCCTGAGGTGAAATCTAATCCAAAGATACAGCCGCGCCAAGCTAGCACAAAGGCGCCAAAGGAAGGACCTGTCCTCTCAAATGACCAAGCATTTAAATTACGGGCGGCTGCAATAGACGCATGTGAAATGATCGTTTCTCATGCACGTTCACTCGGCGCTTCTAGCCCAGAACCTCTTGAGCAGGGCTCCACCGCTTGGATTCGCGAGATAACGCTGCCAGAATTAGACATGTGGCTTTGGTCCGTGGCCAAGGACAGGTCAGACTACAGAGCGCTGGAGAGGTTTGCGCAACGAGATACCGTGTTTTATTGATTGTTATTGTAGAGTACACAAAAAAAGACGTTTCAAGTTTATATGAAGAATTACAGATCATGAAAGAAATCCAAATGCCGTAGATGTACATCCAGTCTATCGAAAGCGGGGTGAATAAATAAGTGCTATACGTTTGGTCATTTGCAATTCTGAAATACGAGAATACTCTTGGCTGCACATAACATCTAAAGCCTTAGGTGCAATCACTGTCGCTTGCATTACTATCGCTCTCATCGTTTCCCCAAACAGCGAAGGCACGATGTTGGTCTTGTGACCTTGAGCCTGACCGAGCTCGGGCTCTACTAGGCAAAAGCGTGGCAGCAGTAGGCGTCCGGGCGAGCTCCTCTACGTCGCGATCGGGTATGCGACTTTTGCCACTTGAAGGTCGATTAGAATAAATATCATCCTTTGCTCCATAGTGTGCAACGTGGAGAAGACCAGAATCACTCTGCAAGGGCACTTCGAAACCGACATGTCGTGGTGAAATCATATTCGGTTGTTGGGGGTTAGGTAGTGGGTTTCTGCTCGCGGACACTCTTGAGCGAGAGCGAGATTTAGATTTACGGCGATGTTCCCTTTTAAGGCTCGTAACAACGTGATCCGGATGTCGAGATTCGCGGGCCTTATCAGTAGCAACAGCCTGCTCTTGAGGAGTTAAGGTATTGACAGCAGGCGGAGTTACTTTGTCAGCTTCTGGGGACGAATCATCGATGTCGAAGTGATCATCTTCCTCATCGGACACTTCATCCTCCTCTTCATCAATACTCTCGTCAACCTTTGGATACAAAGCCTTGTCGAGTCCACCATTGATGGCTTGTTCGCGCATGCGGCGCTTCTCAGGTTTGGGGTTTTCTTCTACCACAACGAATGACTTCTGGCGTTCACGCTCGTTCCACTTCAAAGTCCGGGAGATGGCATGGAACCAATCTGTGGACTGGTTGTCCGCACAAACGGTTGGGAATGGGTACTTTGATGCAGTCACTTTAATATGATCTCCCTCTAATGGCGAGGCATCAGCACAATGAAGTGAGGTTAGTGAAGAAAAGGCTCACGCTTCAGCTCGACTCGCCCACGTCCGTCAAACGACGCCCATGCTGTGCTTCGTGAATTGTAAGGGACACATATACGGAGCTCCATACTGTCAGGAAGCAGCATGGGCCTGAAAGATAACGTATGAGGGCAGATGGGAGTAATTAGAATAGCAGGAATCTCGGGATGAACGAGGGAACCTCCCGCAGAAAGCTTAAGCAGAAGTCAGTATGTTGGAAAACATGATCAAGTAATGAGTGAAGCGCACAGAGTAAGCTGTGGACCCTGTTGGAGTTGAAATCGTCAAACCGTCTGCTTGAACGGTTGTCATATGGTGATCATCACCTGCCCGAATGTTAACGAAAGTCATGAGATGTCTCGAGCAGGACTTACCGAAAAGCTCAAGGAGGCTAACATAAGGGCTGGGCCCTCTGTCGACCACAAGATCGTTCAACACCTCAAATTGCTCAACAGGCCTGGTGGTGAAACACATAATCTCCTTGTCCCTGGGAGGCTTTCCTTCGGGGGTTGTGTGGATCATCGACCAACCACCTTCGACGGCTTCCCAACCGCCTTGTTCCAGATTTTTCATCAAGATCTCTCCAGTCTCCCCGCGCTTTACTGCTTTACGCCCTTTGCTTTCCTCATTTACAACCGCTCTGTACACAGTGCAGGTAAAACGCATTCGAAGATTGACGCGGATGCCATTTTCAATAGCGGAGTCCATGACGACCTGATGATCATTGAAATCGAAATTTGTGAGGAAGCCGAGGGATCCGAGGGCAAAAGGCAGGACAGGAGGCACTATACGCTGAAACAGCCAAGAGGTGAAGAGCACTGTACCATCACCACCAAGCTTAATTTGAATGTGGATATAAGAGACCTTGATGAAAACTTTGGGCAAGTCGATTACTCACAGTGACGACGAAATCGAACAAATGTGGACTGTGGCTGCACATGCTACTCGTCCAATACCGAAGTTGGCCCTCATCGCATGAATCTTCGGTTCCACTGCCACCGTTAGAGGAAGCACCAGGAGATGAACGATTGCTCGATGTTCTGCGCCTTGGGAAAGGATCAAATAGTTCTGGATGGTCCCGTTGAATGCCCTCTGCATCGAAGCGCTTTGAGTGTCTGAGTTGGCTATCAACATATCTAATGAGGCATCAAGACATGTTTGGGTACTAGATACTTTCAGAATGACCTACACGACAAGTCCTCGTTTCGTGGTGGGTCGTCGCTTGAGCATCAAGTATACAGCCAGCTCACGGGTGAGTTTGATGAGCCTATTATCGCGAGCTTTCGTTATGATAAGGATGTTCTGTATATTCGATTGTACTCTGGCACGCCCTTCAAATATCAATCACGATTAGTGGGGGCATCTCAAAGCGATGTTGCGCCATACCTAGCTGTTTGCTCATTTCGCGAACTCCAACTGCGGTCTCTGCCAGTTGCTTCGTCAAACTCCCAACGAACTCGTCTTCTTCGGCGTCACTCTCGCCATTAGGTGCTCGATCAGGTTTTGTCTGGCCAAAATTTGATTCTCCGCTAGGGATGTGCGGCTTTATGAAAGTGGAGTGTTGGAGCGATCTAGCAACGCCTAGGTCGCCTGCATCTACTGATTGACCTGCACCAGACCGGGTCCTCAACCAATCAGTGAGAGAGGCGCCCTTGTCGAGGTGCGAGTGAACGAAACAGGGAGAGTTAATCGGAGGAGAGTCCATGTGCGGGCGTGATTTGTAGTGGTTGACGGAAGAGGAGTTGTTTGGAACGACAGTTTCGGAGTTACCCACAATCGGGAGGGTATGAGCGCCGTTTGTATTAATTATCGGAGAGGAAGTGTCGACAATAATGTCAGGTTTCCATTCCGCATTCTGGCGATGGTCTATGTGCAATGACGTTGGTCTGCTGCTACGTCGAGAGTTGGTCTGATTAAGCTCGGCGTCCGGACCTGGTGTAGTCGGCGGAGTGGAAAAGACTTCCTCTCCACTGGGAGAACGAAGATACTGGGAGGCTAGTGTGTGCATGAAAAAGGATCCGGGGCAGAGTGCTTTGGAGGATCTGTGGGGTAAGTAAGAGATCGTCTTTTGTACGATTCAAGACGCGAGTAGCCGGGTGGAGTTGTCCAGACGACCAAAAAAAAATAGAGGTCAGTTGGATCAGGTAGTAAATTTAACACAACCTGGGAGGATAAACGAACGAGGGGCCGTACAGATAAAAACACACTCAGCAGTCACCATGAAACTCTTGATATCCCATCCTGATAGTTTACATCCCACCCATCAATCACTGAACGTTGAACGCTCGCTGTTCTCCCCTTGATTGTTCTCAGATATCCGTCCATTAGTCCACCAGCATCCAGGTTTCACCACAAGATGCCCTGCATCCGTATTTTTGTCTTACTGCATGCCAGTCGATGGCGGTTGCTGTGACCGCGGCCATCAGAATTCGGCCAGTGTTTCAACAGATTCTGCTATGGTTTCTGAGGCACTTAACCAATCTCTTTGCCGACGTTGCACATGGCGCTGTATTGGACTGTCAGGCGCCACGTATCTACTGACAAAAACACCAAATCACAACCGGCATCAACTTGCCAGCGTCAAGCAGTGGTTCATTAAGGTGGGAATTTGGAAACATGAAGCACGTGCGTGGTTTGACGGAGTTGCGTGACGCGAACCCCCAAGTTACTTAGACGTGTTCCTGGATAACATCAAAACTCGTTGGGCGTCGAGCGCGACCTGAGCTCAGATTTTCATGCGACATTAGACCTTCAACCACAGAGCATGGTATCCGGATCGTACCCTCTGCACTCTCAGCTACTAACAAAAATTTGAACCACTCAGTTCCCCCAGACTCATGACTGTTTTCGATGGTGCACACGTGGAATGGACGGCGTCGCGCATCACGCGGCTCCTTCGTCCTCTCAAGAGCAAATGCATTGCCTTCTCATCTTATGTGAAAGAGTCTTCAACAGGCTCGGTTACAACATATGGAGGACGACGTTTGGGAGGGGATCAGGAACTTTTGCCACTGGAGATTCCTTCCAATATTGGTCTTCGAATCCATTTTAGCCAGGATATGGTTCAGACATTCGAGCTGTCGAAAAGAATAGGTGCTATACGCGATTGCTACCATGATCTCTTGTCCAAAGACAAATCGATCGCTGATAAAAGCACAAGCTCTTCTGTGTCCTCACTCACTAGCATATGCTCCGTCATACTTGGCGCTCAAATCCCTTGCGAGGACGAGACTCCCGAAAACGACGTTACGCCGGACTCGGCAGAGATACTTTATCAAGCCATTCCTCCAACATACCGCCTGTGAGTACTCTAACCTCCGATGGACTGTTCTTTCGGATTCTTAACTTCGTGTCGCAGTCGAACTCTGACGATGCATGCGTTACACATCATCCTTGAATCTTGTCCTCCAAATGCCAACTTATATCTCAGTCTACTGAACATCACGCTGGAGCGTCAGCTCTATCATGAGTCTGAAGTACTCCTTGATGCAACTTTGGATTATGCTTTTGAATCTTCGCCGAGCAGATTGCCACGGGTCTCAAATTCGGCGTATCGAGGATTCCTTGCGGATCTATATTCCAACTGGAATATGCGATTCTCCTCGTCTACCTTTGTTCGACTGGTGACTGGAGCTCTACAACGGTCATCTTCAGACTCCGTCTGGACCTCCAAGGCAACAAGACGCTTCGCTCGCAAGCTGGGCCGATATGACACCAACACTTTGCCCACCCTCCTAGCTGGGCTATCTGATACCATCTCTGCGCGCAAGAAAGTGTTGAAGCCGACATGCGATTTGGAACGTCAACTCCGAGAATGGTTTCATTTTTGCGCGGAGATTTGCATGTCTCCAATTCAAGTAGTGTCTGAAGGATTAATCTCACTTCAGAACCTTGAAATGCTTGACCATATACTCGAGCATTATCGTTCCTACTCACTGCAAATGGAGGTGATAGGGCATAAAGACGACTTCTTGACATATACCTTTAGTGATGCCATCGCTTGCCTTTACAGTCTTTGGCTCACCGATGCGTCTCGTCAAATAAACCAGGACGATGCTCTACATATCCAACTTCAGCGTTACCTTCCTCCATCCTTGACATTCGCACCATTGTGCAGCCATTTGTTCCATACCAAATCTCTTGGAGAATGTGAAGAGATTTTGGTCGCATTATCATCGATTCTCATGAATAATAGCCTTCCCCGACTTAACGCGTCGCTCTGGGCTTGTGCGCTGTCTCATATTGAAGACCTGGAAATAGAGCAAAAGCACGTCGACAAACAGGGGAGGGAGTCGGTTAGAGACTTCAGATTGTGGTTGGTTGATTGCGTGGATGAGGCTGAGAAGGATTGGTTTGTAACACCCCGTAGGGGGATACCGTCTCTACCTGAAGGAGGCGGAGACAGTGATCAGCACTTTTGCTCCACCAGTGGTTGGAACTGGGAAGCCTCCGTTGGTTGTTGGTTTCGAAGGGACCCGCGTAGCCAAGACAATGTTCCGGCCACACCCAAGCGCAGGAGGGTATCCAGGCACTCTCATCCATCACCATTGACACGTAAACCCCTTCCCTCTGCGGACTTCTTTGGCTACTCTCCGACCAATACAACCAGGTACCATTCAACAATAGGTAACGACGACTCGTGCACTTCGAACAGAAATCATGGTGATTTTGACGCACCATCTCGAAATACCGTCGATACCATTGCTTGCAAAACTCCGGTGCCATTCTCCTCGCTACTCAGCAACGCTTTATCAAGTCGAGCGAACCTTCGTTTCGAACATCAGGAACCGATACGAAACAGCCCTGGTGACTCAACGAATACTGCTTCTGGGGAATCAGGAGAGAGTGACCTTGAGATAGATAGCGACGTGGTTACTAGTCATGCACCGTCAGAGGACCATCTAGATCTATTCAGAATTGCAGGCACATCTCCAGTCCAAGTGCATTAACCGCATTGTATATGTATTGTATATAAGTACTACATAATGCCACGATTCAACGCCGCGATTTCTGACAGCGTTGCTCATCTCATGTTCAATCATGTATCGATTGTGGGTGACTATGGGTGGTAGTATGTATATAGGTAACTTGAATTAGTTAAGGCCCCAACTTCGTCCATCCGGTGATTTCCATCGCGATCTAAGTAGCCGACCATTCTGTCGCCGACAACGTAACGAGCCAGGTTGTTCTTATACGACTTGCTCCTAAAGTTACTCATCCATACCGCTCGCAATGTCCAAATCGAAAGACCAGAAGGCTCTGTCACTGCAAGATACCTTGCGTGATCTTGCTTTGTTACGGGCATCAGACGTAGATTTGGCCGCGTTGGTCCCAAAAACATCATCGGCCGATAATACGCAGCAATCGGACGAGAACAAGGCAATTGAAGCATCTCTAGAGAATTCCTACGATTACGTTCGATCGGCGAGAACCGTTATGAAGATTAATGACAGGGGAGATGTTGACGTAGAGGGTCGGCACATAGAGGGCGTTCGGGAGAAGTTGTCGCATCTTGAGGAGGGTCTCGCAGGAGCATTAGAAGAATGATTTACTGCCCAGTGTCCATGCGAAATCAGCGCCGTAACCGTGAGTTTGTCCTCTTTGTTCTCTGGATTTCTGTTGTCTGAAGAGCTCACCAGAAAAACATGGCTGGCATGAGTCGAAGGATGATTCGGTGTATTAAATGTGTCTGCTATTTAGGTTTCTGAGCTTCTAGCTTCGTACTCTGGTCCTAAGTTACTTCCTTCTGCCCCTGTACTCCTGGGTTGCACGATCTGTACGAATACCTTCGAACCTGGATTATACATTCTACTCGCTAACAAACATTCTTCGGGTGCGACGTGAATTCATCTCCGTGTCGGTTAATTGTTCCTCGGCTTTTTTTTTTTTTTTTTTTTTTTTTTTTTTTTTTTTTTTTTTTTTCCCTCGGGCTTCCTTTCCCGTAGATTGGGAGCCATATTTTTTGTTTTTCTGAGCCCCTCTAGTTATTGAATATTGATGATTGCCTCTGGTTTCTACTTTCGTTCACGTAGTAGCTACGGATGGTTTGCGAACTAAATTACGACCTGCTCACGTTGTCGCATCCTTAGTGGGAAGAAGGGAGTGTCTACTGGAAGGGATTGCGACATGTAGGCTTAACAGCTGTTGCTGAAGATCACGAGCAAACCGTGACCTTGAACGAAGCAAGCTGAATGGATCTAATCCGTACGGACCGTCTCTTCTACTGGACATCATCTAGAGAAAAATGAATCATAAGGCTTATTGATTCACAGGGTTAGTAATAAACATTTACTTGGTAAAAACTTCTAAGATATTCGGGGGAGGCAAATTAACCGATGAACATGAATACATGACCTATGAAGATACACTCGCCACGATCTATCAAAAGTCAATGGACACGCATTCCTTCCACGAACCATATTCTGCACTCCAAACCCTTAGGCCAGCCTCCCCAGTGCGTCCTTGGGTCTTTCGCGCAACTTTATAGAGGGAGAGGTCGGAGTCATCGGCCAGTGTTCGTATTTGGATCCATTCTAGTTTATTAGACCTAAAATCACTCCTCTTCCCCGGCTCAACCGTAATAAGGTGG
This sequence comes from Leucocoprinus leucothites, assembly GCA_013368445.1. Lineage (NCBI taxonomy): Eukaryota > Fungi > Basidiomycota > Agaricomycetes > Agaricales > Agaricaceae > Leucocoprinus > Leucocoprinus leucothites. The sequence goes on from JAACJO010000012.1 coordinate 125,927, forward strand.
ATATGTTCTCGCGCAGAAAGCAAGTACAACACGAGGCGTATTGTCTACTCAATCATTTGGCGGAGTAAGCCATTCATTAGATTCCTATCGGTTAAGTTAGAGATCAACTTCAGAGTCATGATCATTTGCTTGGAGCCACAGCGTCAGCCTTCCACAGTTCAATACCATCCCTGCGTGGAGTCACGTATCCAGTATCATTTGACTAGTTCAGCTGACAACTTTGACTAGCGGCGTTGGTGCATCGTTGATCATCCGATAGCTTCCTTAACGGCCTCTTCCATTCCCAGTTGCTCCTCGTCCGTAACTTGTCTCCGTAAGCGCACTCGTCTTCACATGGTCCGATGTTTGCCCAGCAAGGGTGCAATTGATAACCTCGAGTCTGCTCAGGTACCGTCGTGGCCTAGGCACTTCCCACTGTAGTGATGGCTGCTCGCTTGAGCGCAAGAAGACAAATGTCAGTAAAAACAGACTTTTAGAGAGACAAGGGCGGAAGATCGTCGTTTTGTTCTACAATCGACCTAGTAGCCCGCTTCTCTTCACTGACACCTGGACTTTGCATGGCTTGCTGACCAATAAAAAACTATCCCATGTCGGTCAAGATGTGAGATGTTACAACCATGACTCTATTTATTGTTCCTTAATCTGAATCTGACACCAAACTCATGCATCATGCATCATGTTCCGTTCTTCGCTGGAGCAGTGCCGAGTTTCTCTTTGATGGAAGTGATTTGGGGATCAAATGCTTGTTCTGGTCTGGTCCTGAGTCAAAACAAGTTTTGATCCGGACAACAATGCCTTCCGGCCTTCAGTTCCTCAGTCTTCACAAACCGATGGGGATGCCTATCGTGTTAAAGGGCTGGGTGGGCGAGTTAGTTCCCGCTGTATGTAGCATCCAGTCTGTATCTTCGTAGTGCTTAATTAAGGGAGTAGAGGCCTGGAGGCTCGCGGTGACTCGTGGAGAACACGCGTTTTGATGGACATGAACAGTCTGGATAGAAGTATAAGACGTCATTTGGTTAGGCATGGCCGAAGATGGCTTATCGGCTCTGACGCTAGCTTGAAAGGGTTGACAGGTGAATCGCTCTAGGCCGCACGTGACAGTTAAATAAAGCACGGTCATTTTTACCAACAACTCTTGGTTCTCTCCTCCATCATAGAGGCCTGTTAGCTTTAGAGTTCATCCTGCATGATGACGATGATGGAGCTCGTCATCCCTCCGGGTCTCCTTGAGGCCTCCTTCATCCTGAGGGTCATTTCCCCAGCTCTCGTCTTCATCGCGGCCGCATCCTTATTGTTCCACCGCACCCAACCCGCTGGGAATCCTTCACCTATCACCTCGGTCGTTGTTGCCAATGTTGTACCACGCAGAGCTTCTATCCTTTCACTTCTATCCCTCATTTCTGTTTCCTATTTCCTTGATGGAGCAGCCTTTGTTGTATTCACTATTCTTGACAAAATATGGCGTCGGCACACCGGCATTGAAATCAACGCCGTCATTGGTGTCGCCGCCTTTGCCGGATTAGCTGCGCTAGGTGCTTGGAAGGACGTCAGCGGTGTTCAAGTGTGGACTCTAGGACGGATCAGGGCCGCAGTCGCTTTGGCACTGTTGTTGGATGTGGGATTGGTCGTATTGCTTGGTTTGAAGATCCGGGACGAACGTAACGGTAATGTATCTTGCAGTCGTCGTTTGAAGCATTTTGGCTGATTTAATCCAAGGTACTCCTCGTACACCCGAGACCCCTCCTCAAGTTCCACTTCAGGAGTTACTTCATTTCGCTTTCCCGGCATTTCGTGTGCTGCTTTTGGTTCCCCTCCTCGCCTCCTTATCATCCCCACGTGTTGTGTACACGTCTGTGGAGACTGAAGCTAGCAACCCAGCACCCGCTACAGATACCACTTTCCTGCTACCCTCGGATGCTGGCAACCGTTTATCGACTTCCAGTTCTCCGACTGTCGCACCGGAAGCCAGCAAGTATGGAACGTTCCGTGGCCCGAGCTCTAACCTCCATGCCTCTGCTCCAGACACCAGAACGACTACGCCGGCCCCATCCATAGGACCCGACAAAGTGTGTACTTTCTCGGTTGCTATTTTATTCAAATTTCATTGATGCGCAACAGTCCGAGGCCAAACCCGAAATATCCCTGGAGCCAGGTTGGTCTGAAATCTGGCGCCGCCTGAAGCGAATAATGCCCTATCTCTGGCCATCCAAGAGCAGGTATCTCCAGTTTTTGGCAGTAAGTCAGACTGTCATGGCTATTCTCCCACCTGCTTATCCATTTTCAGGCCCTTTGTATCCTCATCCTACTCGTGGAGCGAGTTGTTAATGTCGGAGTTCCATTCATTTTTGCACAATTGGTGGATATACTCGAGGGCCGTTCTTCTTGGTCGGTTTGGGGATCTCTCCTTGCCTATGTTGGTTTGCGATTTTTACAAGGCAGTGGTGGGCTGGCTGCCATTCGGGATGTAAGTATGGTCCTGTGCTTACCTGTCTGCGGATGTTAACGTCGACCTAATTTTGTATAGTCTCTATGGGCGCCCGTCATGCAGTATTCTGATAGAGGTGCGTGTTTACTGCTTGATAGCTGCGGTTTACTCAAGGAGTTTCACAGAGATGTCACAGCTTTCATTTGATCACATCCTTAATCTATCATTCTCCTGGCATACTCGGCGTAAAACTGGAGAAGTACTGCGAGTCCTCGATCGTGGTGCTGCCATCAACCACACTTTTGAAGTAGGTTCTTAGCCAATCAAACCTTACTGACAAGCGACTCATGTTCTTTCTTAGCTGATTATATTCAACATTATCCCAACATTCGTTGACATTATCGTTGCTCTGGTCCTTTTCTGTGTCGTCTTTGACTGGCAACTGGCAATTGTCATTTTTGTTGTCATGTTTGCTTATGGTGAGCACACATCTACAGGGTTCCCGCGCATCGCCTCATTTTGTTACAGTCGTTGCTAGCGTCGTCTTGACCAGATATCGAACTCGTGTAAGGCGTCAAATGAATGAGCGAGATGTGGTAAGCATTTGTGTTTTCAAAGAAAAGTTGGGTTCTCACTATCTCCAGGTAACTCGTGGTATCCACACAGACTGCTTACTCAACTATGAGACTGTTAAATATTTCAACGGTGAAGAGCACGAAGGTGACAGGTACCGAGATGCTATTCGTGAATACCAAGGTCTTGAATACAAGGTTATCAGTGAGTGCATTTGATTTGTCTGTCAAGTCGTATCTTATTCTTCTGCTTCAGTTTCACTTAATTTGCTTAACCTCGTCCAAAATTTCATTATTACTCTCGGCCTCCTTGTTGGATCTCTTATGGTTGCCTATCGTGCTACGCAGGACCCGGAGCATGGGGCTCGTAACTTTGTCTTGTTTATTACCTACTTGACACAGGTGCCGATCTATTATTGTTGTTCATTGAAAAAGATATTAACCCTCTTTGAAAGCTCTACGGACCTCTTAATCAACTTGGTTACATCTATCGATCCGTCAATCAGTCATTGGTGGATACGGAGCGCTTACTCGCATTATTGAATGAACCCACGGAAGTCAACGACAAGCCCAATGCTCCCGATCTTCTTGTTACGGATGGTGAAATTGAATTTGGTAAGTGTTTATTTAAGGTTTAATGTGCTCCCTTATTCAATGGTATTGTAGACAACGTTAGCTTCTCCTATGACCACCGTATAACGGCGCTTAGTGGTGTGTGTTTCAAAGTTCCAAAGGGATCGTCAGTTGCTTTGGTGGGAGAATCTGGGTCTGGAAAGTCGACAATACTTCGATTACTCTACCGATTTTATGATTTAGGTGAAGGTGAAGGTCGAATTCTCATTGATGGTCAGGATATCAGGTAGGTGGCCGCCCTCACACCATACTTGCGCTTGAATTGAATAATTATCCAGGGATGTCACTCAGAAGAGTCTTCGTCGCGCAATCGGGGTTGTTCCTCAAGATCCTATTCTCTTCAACTCGACCATCGGCTATAATATTGGGTTTGTCCTAAATCCGTCTTCATTGCCATTTATTCATGTATTCTCAGGTATGGAAAAACGGGATCGACAGCTGAGGAAATCGAGGAGGCCACTAAATCTGCTCAAATGCATGATCGTATCATGTCCTTCCCGGATGGTTTGTCCATATACTTGTTCTCTTGTTTGCCTATTTTCATCTGTCTTCAGGTTACAATACCAAGGTTGGAGAACGTGGGGTGCGTTTGAGTGGCGGCGAGAAGCAGCGAGTGGCGATTGCGAGAACTTTACTAAAAAATCCTCCGATCCTGTTGTTGGATGAAGCCACGAGGTAAGCCTATCTGACCTGGGAGAAATTTACTTGTTCATAGTGTGCCTAGCGCTCTGGACACGTCGACGGAGAAGGACATCCAAAAAGCTCTGCAAAACCTTGTACAGGGTAGATCCTCCCTCTCGATAGCCCATAGACTTTCGGTGAGTCGTTCTATTATCGTGTACTTTCTCACCTTCTAACTGGCTCTGTCAAAGACTATTGCTTCCGCTGACCTGTAAGTAAGAAATTACCATGATACGAATATCCACCTGATTGTCCTCTTTGCAGCATCTTGGTCTTAAGGGAGGGTCAAATCGTTGAGCAAGGGAGTTTCAAGGAACTTTTGGCACTGGATGGGGTTTTTGCCTCTATGTGGGCTGACCAGATTTCTGCCACGGAGGACCCAGCAGTCTCATTAGCTGCCGGTAGTGTTGACAAAAATGCTCCAACACATGTTGAGGACGTTGAAGTAGTCGCTGATGAGCAAGCTCCTTCCGAGAACCTCAATGTTCCTCAGAACGACGGTTACGTTGTTTCCACCCCCGAACAACTATCCACCCTTGATCTTCCTGACTCTGAAACCGTTGTGCACAAAGAGATAGCACCTGATCCCACACCTGGAGCAGTCACCTTCCCATCTAGTCCTACTCAAGACGATGTTGAAGAGAACAAAGTCGATGAAGCTCAGTCAACTCCTGAAGTTCCTGCGAGTGATAGCACGCTTCAACCTTTAACTTTCCCTTCGTCAGAGCCCGAGCCCTCTGAGTCGCAAGGAGCTGAGGCCAAACCTGCTCCGGCCGTCACCTTCGGTTCTGATGTCAACCCTTCCCGCACTGGCACTCCAGATCCTGACTCTGAGCCCAAGCGCAAGCGTATCTCGTCGCAGAACTTCCAGCGCTTGGCTCGTCGGATTTCCATTAGTGCGAAACGCCAAAGTTCGTCAATGATCCCAAGCATTCCGGGCCTCAAGCGCGACTCTCGTGACTCTCCCAGGGTTTCAGTTGATGAGAGCAGCCGGGACACGGACAGCGCCACTGGAAGCATCAAGGCAGATGACAAAGGCAAGAAGAAGAAGGATAAGAAGGACAAGACTCGCAAGAGCACTTTGTGAATGACCTGAACGATATCATGCCTTGCTCCGTACTTTCCATGACCTTCACGATCTTCTCGATATGCCACTTTTACGCTAGTAATATATTTTGACTCTCTTGTTTCCGATACCACTTTCTGTCGTTGCACACCTGTTGTCTTCTGTTACTCTTCGCATGCATATATCTTTCATATCCTCTCGGTTCATCAATGCCAATCGTAGTTCTGCTGTCATGTTCGGATTTGGATATCGATTCAACGCCGATAGTCACACGCAGCCTTCCTGAAGGCGCTTACCATGCTTCGAACACTCAGGTGATCAACGGGGTGACTTGTTGGTTACGGAAAGAAGGTTCTGTTCAGAAGTCAGGAGGACGGAAATGGTCCAAGACGTCGATTCGGGCCTAGCATGGCTGAGGTAACTCGCGGAGTGTGAATTCCAGGCACATGCTATATAAGACAGACGACAAAAAGCTGGCTGCTTTCAGAACTCCTTCCTTTTACCCACATCCAGTGGTTCGGCTTCGTGTTCAAAGAATCGTACTTCAAGTTTCGACTGTAAAGGCTTGCTTCCATGTCTGCTAAGATATATGTCGGGTCAGTCTGCGTGTTTGTGCCGGTTATCGCTGTCACTTCTCCTCAGGGAGGGTGAGACTAATTTATCGTTCACAACACTGTGTAGAAATTTGAGTTGGAATACAACGGATGACTCATTACGAGGTGTTAGTCTCACAGATCGAGCACATCGATTCCTAGGATTGCACCTTATCTTGAAAATTTTCCTCTATTTCAGGCATTCGGCGAGTACGGGAATGTTGTCGATGTATGCTTTTTTGTCTCTTTGGACCCACATTTCGATGTGATGTCTGTCTCTGAGTTCTGGCAGGACTGATGTGTGCTTAGTGCATCGTTATGCGAGATCGTGATACGGGTCGTTCTCGTGGTTTCGGTTTCGTAACATTTGGCTCCCAAGATGAAGCGCAAAATGCTATTAATGGCATGCACGAACAGGATTTGGATGGGCGACGAATCAAGGTTAACCTGGCTAATGCTCGTAGTAAGTCTGATGTCTAGTACTTGTCGTATATCGATTTATTTAGTATATAGCGGGAGGCGGAGGTGGAGGAGGCTATCAAGGAGGGGGTGGCTACGGAGGAGGAGGAGGAGGCTATCAAGGAGGAGGGGGTAGCTACGGAGGAGGAGGATATCAGGGAGGTGGTGGCTACGGAGGAGGCTATCAGCAAGGTGGCGGCGGCGGCGGTTATGGAGGAGGCTACTAAGGTTTACTCTCTTTCATCTTTCAACTTGTATTTCGGGACTCACCTGGGCTCGCCCTGCTTCAGGATACCACCCAGGATCAGCGGACAGATGGTGCAATCGCCCATTGTTGTCATCAGCAAATTTTTATGTTATCCTTTTTTCGTGCTTTCCTTTTAAGGGCTCTCGGACAAATCAGTAATCGGTACTTGCACATGTATCTTTTGGTGCTTGGAGTGTCGGCTGGGTTCTTCTTTGTTCAACATGTAGTCACCCTCGTTGTATTATAATGTTTGTCTGAGACCAATTATGCTTGTGTTCCCCTCATCACGAAACTTTTTTGGATCTAGACATGCGAATTGGCGGTTCTTTCTAGGGTTGCACGGTCGCAAATATAAAATCCAGTTTGCCATGGAATCCAGGAGCCCATTGTTCTCCGTCACTAAGCGCAGGGTCGCGCATCTAGAGGTGGAAAATTTCAGCGCATGGCCAGTCCATGGGTGGGTGGTTCCTTGTGGACCATAAGAACACGTGATGAGACTTCATTAACAAACCTGGACCCATATGGGTACATGCCGTAAAGGGAAATAAGCCCAGCAAACTCCCGCCCTCGGCTTGTTCCCCTACGTTTACCATCGCTTTCTTTTCAGCCACCATCTTCCTTTCACTCTTTCATCACGGCGCACCTACACCTTCAGCAGTATGGCGGGTGTTGTACGCACAATGCCTTCGCACTCAAGTAGACCTGCAGCACCTCGAGTTGTGAAGGCACCAAGACCACCGAATGCATGGATTATATATCGTTCTGACAAAGTTCATCAACTTCCGCCCCTCGAACCGGGGCAACCGCGACGAGCTCAAGCTGATGTGTCAAAGATGATTTCGAGCATGTGGGCTAATGAGTCGGAAGAGACGCGTCAAGAGTACGAGAGACGCGCTGAGGAAGCTAAGGCTGCGCATGCTTTGAAGTATCCCGGTTATCGGTTTAAACCGATGAAAAAAGAGGAAAAGCGGGCTCAGAGGGAGCAGGAGCAGAATGAACGATTGGCAAAGCGTCGTGAATGGCGTAAGCCGGGGTCTACTCCCGATCGGTCGTCTGTTCCCCCTGCTTTCACAGCACCGCTTCCCCAATACTACGCGTCAATCAATATGCCTATTAATCTTCCACAGCTTGGACAAGGTCTTCCCCCTCCTCTTCCTTATCCCCTCGTGTCGTATTATCCCTCGCAACCTCTGTTTGGCCCTGCAGGTCCGACTCCACCAGTATCTGCGGCGGCATCCCCAAATGATCATAGTTCATCACCCTCGGCGTCGACCTCTATGGATGAGTCTCAGAGCCCACCCAAAACTTTGGAAAACATCAATCCTAATCTTTCTATCCCCACTGAGACGAAGGGCATGATGACCCCAGCAGCTCCTTCTCCTTTAACACCCACTTCCGGATCGGCTACCCTAACGAATACGCCAACCTTCCCAACATTCAATTCACCCGCGTTCGCTAGTGGTCAAGAGTGGGCTGGTACCCCTACATCCATCACCACGAAGAATGGAACATTGACACCGGCTTTGACGCCTTCCCCTCTTGGACAAGATTCGGAATGGAATCAACAACAGCAACAATTACAGGCTCCGCAGGAACAACGATCAACTGCTCCAGCTGTGCCTATGGTTCGTTTTTTGAATGGAATTTTGGATTGCGTGTTCTAATAGGCCAGCAGGAAACACTGTCTTTCAACCTTGAGCCCTTCCATTTGTCGAATCTGGACAATCTTCTTTCAGGATCTACGGACGAGGTTCTCTCTACTTTTTTGACTGGAACAAGCGACCCAGGTGTCTTCGAGTTGAGTAATATTGACCCGAGTCGATTGACGGCTGGTCCAACTGGGGAGATTGAAGTCTCGCTGGGCGACTCTCTCAATCATCTTGATCTCAGCCTGTTCCCATCAAGCTTGTTTAGCATAGGGGACTCGTTCAACTTGTCTCAGAACAATACCACGGCTCCCGAGTTTTACATTCCCCAACCGATACCGATACCCAATGATGGTGTTACCCAGGCCATGAATCACGAAGTGTCTGCTGCAAACATGGGCTACAATCCGGATGATTACCTTGATTTCGGAGCGTCGTCTGCGTTTGGAGAGACGAACGATATGCCCCTTCTCGCTTCTGAAGCCGCTTCTGCCCAGGCTGATCAGTGTGTGGCCAACATGGGGCCGTATGTGCCGCCTTCAGGAGCAGTGAACTCGGCGATTCGGAGAGTGGGAGGGTCGTGGACGAAACAGTTTATGAAAGCGCAGACGACTGGGCTGACGCAATCTCAATGATATTTTGAACGGTCTTTTAAGTGACTGACTTGTATGCTACCTGATGACTTTGCTTTCGCATTTCTAGATTGTTACTCTGTACTATATTTCTTATTCGCTGACGAGATTATGCTTCGAACTTGTGCATTTGGTTCATCGTTGTTTTGTTGTTATCTTGCTTGCTGTGTCGCGGTCATTGGTTGCTTTCCCATGCGTAGTATTTTTCATCGTACTTTAATAGCTTTCTTCTGCATTTATCTAGTCCCATCTCTCACGAAAACAGCATTTTGTTGCACTGCCGAGTTGTGTAGTAGTATAAAGTAATAGAAATGTGATTAGGGGTGAGGTCCATGGACCACCCTGATTATCCTATTTGGGGAACAATGGGGAAGCGAGTCAGACTTCCGCATTGTTAAGATATGGGCGTGTGAAGAAGGTGAGATGTGGAAGACGGAGGCAGTGATTCACTCTCTTTCCCACGCATGAGCACTGTCGACGGCGAGCAGAAGCCCTCCGAGAGCCCCCCGACCCTCTCTCTCGCTGATCTCAGTAGAAATGCATCTGCCATTTCAACTGACTCTTCCGACGACTCTCCCTCAGTACCCTTTCTTGCTCCCCGTCCACGCCCCGTTCGCAATTTCTCCGCCCCACGTTCTCTCTCTCCCCACTCCTCTCCCCGTGCACAACCGATACCCACCTATCTAACTGCTAATCTTTCGCTAGAGAATAAACGGCCAAGCGATGCGCAGATCCTTGCCCAGGCTCGTGCCCGCTCGAAATCTCGTGGTCGTCTGTCGATGACCACCACGGACGACTTTAAATTCGGGACAACCCTCGGTGAAGGCTCCTATTCCACAGTGCGCATATATCTCTATCCGCGTGAAAGGAGATGCACATTGCTCATCTCTCTGCGCTAGGTGCAAAAGGCAACACACGTCATTACCGGTCAGCCATACGCCATCAAGATCCTCGAGAAATCCCATCTCATCCGTAACAATAAAATGCATACCGCCATTGCGGAGCGCAATGCCCTTGCTGCGCTGGGAGCGGGCCATCCTGGGATCGTGCGGCTACACTCTACCTTTCAGGATGAATGGCGACTCTGTGCGTGATGGTTGCTGTGTCATTGGTCTCAACCCAGTAGCTGACTTGGTTAGATTTTGTTCTCGACTTTGCTAGGAATGGCGAGATGAAGACTATTCTCAATAAGATAGGCTCCTTGTCTCTCCCATGTGCACGTTACTATGCTGCGCAGTTGGTGGATACTATTGATTATATGCACTCCAAAGGGGTCATTCATCGGTTGAGTCATGTTCTGTCCTCTATCTGTGGTGCATTCTGACTTTCTGCATAAGCGATCTCAAGCCCGAAAACCTTTTGCTCGATGACAGCTACCGTACGAAAATTTGCGACTTTGGTACCGGCAAGGTCCTTGAGACAGGAGGTTTGTAATTTTCTTTGACATTACCAATTCCGGTGTGGTCCTCATTGGGTGATTAGTCGACAGGGCACAAACGTGGGTAGGGACCGCACAATACATAGCTCCTGAGCTTCTCGAAGCCAAAGAAACAAGCAAAAGGTTCGTGGCTCTGTTACAATGGCATCGCTGTAACTTAAAAAATCCGGGTTCAGTTCCGACTTTTGGGCTCTCGGTTGCATTATCTACCAGTTCATAGCCGGTCGCTTTGCCTTTCAGGGTCTCTCAGACTTTTTGACATGGCAAAAAATCAAGAAACTCGAGTACACGTTCCCCGAGGGGTTTGACAACGAGGCAAAGGATCTCATACAGAAGCTACTTGTACGTCTATCTTTAAAAGTCGCGACTAAGTCCCTGTTTACATGTCGATTTAGGTACGCGAACCGACCGAACGCCTTGGGGTCGGAAGCCCAGGAAGTGAAAACGACATTGACGCTTTGAAAGGCCACTCATTCTTCAAGCCTATCAGCTGGGATAAGCTATGGGTTGATCCGCCGCCACCGCTTGAGGCGGGTTTGTTCAAGAAGGAACACCCTCTTCCATCGAGTAGCGATCAGATCTGGGATGATGTCGAAGCTGCTTGGGACGGCATTATGGCTGAGGACGAAATGGCTTGGGCCTCCGATGCCGAGGGCCCCGATAGTTTCATCCACGCCAACGGCTGTCTGACGGCGCAAATAAAGGAAGATGAGCTTATAGGCCCCACTGATATCCCAACGAGTCTCAAGTCACGCAGAGGCACGGGGTCAACAATACAAGGTGTTCAAGAGATCAAACGCCAACTAGCCAAAGAGCAGACAGGAAAAGGAAGTCCATCTGCCGTAGACGATTCACCTACTACCGGAACATCGTCATCGGAGGGAAGCCGCAACGTTATCGTCACTCCCCCTGCTCCACCCGCGTCAGGGCCGTCACCTTCACAGGCGATGGCACAAGTTGCGTCACCATCGCAAGATCCGCAAGGAAGCGAGAGGGGAAGAAACCCTGCGCCTTCCCCGAAGCAAGGTCATGGACTACCCCCCGAATTGGATTTGTGAGTCATGGTCAAGCATGTTTTTCATATCGTTTTCTCATTCTTTGTTAGTGCAAAACTCTTGAAGCTGCCCCAAGAGGAATCTATCCTTTTCTGTTCGCTTGTAGAAGAGTGCTCCATGCGAAGAAGAGCGAGCAAGCTGATTCCTCTCGTTTCTTCTGGCAAAGCCAAAACGCGCCAGCTTGTTCTCACAAGCAGACGCTTGCTTTGTTTGAAGCAACGTCAGAAGCCCAACGAGTTGTCCGTCAAGTTCGAACTGGCGCTCAAGGCATCAGAGAAGCTGAAAGACAAGGATAAAGAGAAAGAATTAAAGGTCATCATTGCTTCTGTTCAGCGGAAGGGAGAAAGACAGTTTGTGGTTTTAACGGTTAGCATACTCTTCCCGTCCGCGCATGCCTATATCTGACACGCGTTTTCCCTCCAGACCACAAAAGTGTATAATTTTTCGGCAAAAACCCCTGAACTCACTCAGCAATGGTTTAGCAAGCTCAACGAAGCCTTGGTATCACACGGACGCATACCATCCCAGGCACGGACTTGACTATCTGCAAATCAAGCATGATCCTTCAATGTACACTATATTCTTCATAAGCTGGTTAATGGGTTATTCTCACAATTTATTTCTTATTGGTCCTATCTTTTCTCACTTTGTTTCAATGATTCGCTCTGTTCAGTGTATTCAAGAAACTCACCCGCTTTTGCTGCTTTTCTGTGTATCAGTGACCTATATCTTTATTCTCCTCGTTCTTGGGCTTGAATTGGTATTATCAGATGCTCAATCCTTGTAACCATAAACATCAGTGTCTCAGTGATATTACCGTTGATTAGTCTTTTTTATTAGATGCAATGTTTTCCATCCAGACAATATATTTGAAGCAGATATAGATCATTATAACCCAAAGATATTCCATGAGATCAACCAGGGGGAAGCAAGCTGGCATCGACGGGACTACCCTGATCAGAAGGCATCTCATCGTCCTCTTCCGTTCTAACAATAGGCGTTCTAGGCATTGCCATCAATCCTAAAATTATTCACAGGAAAAATCATTATCAGCTTCTGTCCCTCCTTTCACACACGCAAAAACATACCAGTACGAGCGGATTCGAGAATTCCAAAGGGTTTCAACAAGCTCAAAAAGGCTTCCACCCGCGGCGTTTTAGCGGTCAACTCCACGATCACACTATTCTCCGCAATATCCACGATCTTAGCTCCAAACTGCTTGGCAAGAACAGATACGGAATGAAGATGTTGGTGTTTGAGACGAAGTGCCTCGGAAGGTGTAATCGGCGGCAATTGGGGTTCTTGTTGCGCACCACCACCACCATCCCCAGCATCACTAGCTGCGCCGGTACTGGTGTGATTAGGAGCACTGCGTTCGAAATTTTCAGCGAGAGCTGCTTCACGCTCTAGTTTTGATACGTCAGCTCTGCGCGGGTCGTGAGAGGGACCTCCTGCGAGCTGTTCTTCCAGGTATTCAGACCCGAGAATGGAGACTTTGATGAGGACAAGTTCGCGTTGGATTACGCTCGTTTCGGTGTAATCCAGGACAGCCCATACGGGGACCTATTAGTTATATTCGGGTTTAAATTTAGAAAAAACATCAGCCACCAAATATTGTGAGGGAAAGGACGATCACGTACAAGGTCTTCGAGTTGACGTCTGGCTTGTTCGACGACACCGTCTTGCCCGCTCAGGACGATACACATGCGAGAGAGGTCCCGGATTTCGGTACGGCAGACGACGAGAGAGTCAATGTTGAAGCCTCTTCCGGCAAGAATACCTGATACGCGCGAGAGGACACCAGGTTCATTTTGGACCAAGCAGTTGAGGATGTGTCTACGTTAACAAAAAAAAGAAAGAAAAAATAGAAACACAATCAGTCTCGCGTAAACAAGCGTACAGAGTGCGATGGTACATGATGTGACTTGAGCTTACTTTTTAAAGGGTTGTAAACTTGGAGGTGGGGTATTGTAGAGAATGTTCGTCACGGCTTCCTCAGCGCTGCGTGTTCTCGGCAGGTCCATGGCAGGTAAGGGAGGTGGACGTATCCTATGCGACCTCTTGTAGTCGAGTGCAGAGGTCGAATCGTCAATAGGCTTGGGTGGCTGAGGAAGCTTCGTCGCGTCATTCTGCTGGAATGCACGGAGAGTTGTGGAGAAAGTGCGTGTTGAGAGGGTGCGGGATGCCCTACAAGCACCACCAGCAAGGATGGAGGCCATGAGAGGAACAGATGAACGACTTTGCTGGACTGCTCAGGTTGATTTCACCCGTTTCATGACTCGGTACAAATTTCAGAATGCTAAATCCACTGCTTATATAATCACCCCTATGTCCGAACATAGACCTAACTTTCAAGCTCCTTGCGCTTGTAGCAGCACTTTACGAGCCAACTGCACGTACTCTGCAGCTTCGCTAGTGTCCTTTCCATCACCTTCTGCCACCTTTTCCCAGTGCGATAGCCCGGTGTCGACCAAAGTGAAAGCCTCCATTTCCGAATGCTCATCGACCCATCGGACATACTCGGCCTCTTGCCAACCGTGTAGATTATGAGGAAGTGGAATGGGAGATCGCACTAGAATGTGATGCAGCACAATAAGTACGGGTAGTCCCGCTGTATACTTGGAGGATGCCAATTGGCTGTTCTCCAGGAACAGGAGTGGTCTTGTAGTACATGTTAGTAGCGGATCAATTGCCTGAGAGAACGACCATACCGCATCGCCCGGAGTGATTTGTATTCACTACCGATAGTTTCCAGACCGCCTGAGCTCTTGCTTTGGGGCGTATCTACCATGAACGCATTGAGCGCAAACTCCACCTCCGTCATATCGCTGGTTAGTTGAAGCTTCCCGCTTTCCCCTAAAGGTTTTACAATTGATGCATGAAGAAGGAAAGTCTTAATAACATATTTCACGATGGAGGTCATCCTATGCGTAATAAAAAAAAGTTAGCCGGGGACAGGTTTAAATTGAGGATCTATCCATTTACCAAAGCTTTTTAACGTCCCCGACGTCATACTTGCTGAGGACCTCAGATTTGAAAAAGTTCAACTTCTCCGTCAACTCCTTGGTATACAGGCTTGAACGGCCCATGCCAGCCAATGGGTCCACAGACTTGCCAAAATCAATTCGATGCATGCTCGAAATAATGGTTCCCAGATCTCGGCGAATAGCAGCCAACATAGGGTCTGTCAGCCGCTCATACGAACGATAGAGATTCTAAAGAACACAAGGGGATATCGTCAGTTTCATCATCCATCTCTGTTCCTTCCGAATTCCGACCTGAATGCTCGGCTGCAGTGTTCCAAATACGGAATCAGAGTATTCGTCCCCCAATCTTGACAACTTTATCCAGGAATGGTACAAAAAACTTGCAAGTTGTCCATTTCCGAACTGTTGTGGGCTCACCGTTGGGCCAACGAATGTGAATGCTGATCTATCTCTGGTCGCCTACAAGACCCCATAGCTTCAGTCAGGTGAGGGAGATATTGTGAGGAAGATGAAAGTTCACCAAATTTTCCGTTCTTGACAGCATCATATCAAGGCTCGAAGAGGCTATTTTGGCGACTGCTTTTACGAGTAAAGGGTCGAACCGAGCCGCATCCAGTTCATTAGCCATCGCGCGTGCGATGTTCACACCTTCAGAAGACCCGGGTGGCGTCCTGACGCCTCCAGAGAAGGCTTGTCCAACAGCTTCATTCAACTTGTTTGTTGATCTTGACAAATACAGGGATTCTATATTTGATATTGACCGTAGAACCAAAATTGTTTCCGGACTAGGTGTGGTTGAAGATCGGATATGGTTGGTATGGTTCCCATATTTTCGTGAGCACCTCACCTTTGATAAGAGCTAATGTAAACGGTGTCTGTGTACACAGCAATTTTTGCGAAGAATTCGTGGAATAGGCGTAGCAGTCTAGGGTACCCGCTGCCAAGGGTGTTTTGAAGGAAAGACGATCCTGGATAGCGTAGTTTGGGACGATGGGCACACGATATGAGCATTCAAACCTACCCTTGAGTGTGTCACGAACGTGCTTGTCAAGAGATCGCGTGAGGGACGTCCAGAATGTCGCACTGGGCCTGTTCTCCAGTAACTGAAATGACAGGAGGCTATCAGCACAGATGACACCAATAGTTGTGGTGATCAAAAAACCCGAGGACAGCGGAGGAAAACTGATAGTAGTCAGATTATCTTACCTTCATCGCCTCGTCCAGAAATACCACCTGAGTGATAGTGTCCTTTTTCATCTTGAGCACCTTCTCGAGCGTATATACCTATCAAAATCCGTTTAGGTCAAGTGTCCGAACTCAAGCAAAAACGGCGTCAACGAAAAGATCTCTGGGGTACTGGGGTACAATGATGAACGCCCGTGCAGGCGAAGAAGAATGGAATGGTGAAAAACAGCATACCCGTGTGCAACATTCCGTCATTTCTTCAAACATTGATTCCAAACGCACCCAAAGAGCTGTTGTGTATTGCGGGACGGTAGCGCTGGTCGGCTCAGTTCTCACTCTTGATCGATAGGCCGCAGGTGACTGTTGAGGATTTGGAGATGCACCAGGTTCTGGTCAAATACATGGCCAGTTCAATGTATTCCATAGCACGAGGGCGTTGAGCGTACCATTCGTGAGGGCATCCTTGGATATTCTTGAAAGATCAAAAGCATTCTGTATTCGCTCTTCCACCGCTTGTGACAAGTCAGAAAGCAATCGTTGGACAAGTGTCGGTAGCACCCGAAGGTTATATGCCGTTTGAAGAGACGAAGCAAGCAGAGTTTGGTTCTGGAACGTTGAGCAGAAGAGGATAGAGGATACCGAGAGGATCATACTCACCAATGTCTTTAAACCCGTCAAAACCATGTTCTCCATCTCTTCTGTGACCCTCACACGAGCATCTTGGATGAACGGCTCATACGCTAAAACAGCGTTCACTGACCGCAGTGAGATGTCCTGAATCGCTTCCCCGTCGTCAGATTTCGTAGAATTGTCACCATCTTCTATAGACGGAGCTCGTACAGGCTCGTCCGACGTGCTCTCTAGTAGAGAAACTGTGAATTTCTTGAAATTAGCCCATGGAGATGGGAATACGGCGACATGACCGACCGAGCTCAGCAATACTCAAAGCTGCTCTTGCAATTGCCCTCTCTTTTTCGTCTTCAACG
Organism: Leucocoprinus leucothites; assembly: GCA_013368445.1. Taxonomy (NCBI): domain Eukaryota; kingdom Fungi; phylum Basidiomycota; class Agaricomycetes; order Agaricales; family Agaricaceae; genus Leucocoprinus; species Leucocoprinus leucothites. The sequence goes on from JAACJO010000012.1 coordinate 142,532, forward strand.
TCCATATTCTGTGCATTGGCAGACACTGACATGGTCTGGCCATCCATTTGAGAGGCGGTTTTATCGTCTCCATCAGGTCTGTCATTCATCTCATCCATCTGAGCCTGAAGTCGCCGAGCCAGAATGACGAAACGCGACGTTCGGCGTAGGACATCAGAAGCCTGGTGAAGTTTGTGTAGCCTTAAAACATGTGTTTGCAGTGATTCGTAAGGCGTATGTATCTTAGCCCTCAGTCTATATGTGTTCCATTCAGCAGTTCGTAGGCGGACATGAACACTAGTCTCCTCACTTATCAGCTGATACATCCAGGTCCCTAAGTCCCTGTCGGATAGAGGTGAGCGACCCGCCTAGTTTACCAGCATTGGAAGCTTGTTGTAACAAGTCTTCGTGGTGAGTAGTCACCTAAAAAGAGTTAGAGCCTGGACCAGATACGCGTTTCTACGAACATACGAGATTCCTAATCTGCTTCGACACGTCGTCTATGCCGAATGTCAGTTTGGATATTGCGACAGACATATCCTCCTTCGCAATTGAGTCCTGGACAGTAGGCTTGGAGACATTTAGCGGGGATTTTGAGGAGACTTTCGCGTCAGACTGAGGAGGGTAAGGTTCGCCAGCAAGGATGGCATTCGCGTAATCATTAGGATCAAATGCTGAGCTTGCGAATACTGAATAATCTATATACAAGAACACATGAGATAATAACATTTGAAGAAAGCAAAAGATGGCGGACCACTCATGACATGGGCAGGATATATGTAGTGATTTTCCAATATGATTGCAAGGTAGTGAGGACGTTTTCCCAATATGGTCATGATGCCATCTGAGGACCCTGAACACTCTAATTATGCTCCTCGCCCCGTCTTGGTCGTATTTCTATATCCTCGCCCACCTGACCCACGGATACAGGCTTAACTCCACTGTGGTAAACGCTGTCCTGGCTACCCCACACTGCCTGGCCCTTTTACGCACATGAACACGCGTTGCTGGTCCGTTATGGAGCAAAAGCAAGCTGATGTCATAATAATCCTCTGGATCCAAAGGATCGTTTACGGCCAATCTTTCAAATAGCTCATAAGCTGTCGATATCGATCACTTCCCCGCTCCCAACTCTTCCTGCACACCAGGCCTCGTGTTGTGATTCTCTACCGGAACCAGACAGACACTTCTTTTATATCCATCTGCTGTTAATCACTCGCCTCCAGCCGGGACCACTTTCCTATATTTCTCTACCACTAGATCGATCTTAGTCCCCACTCATGGCCACATTCTACCAACAACCGATGATGATTCCTGGTCCAGGTCTAAACCAAGTAGGCAAGGTTATCCGCAACTTACATCACCCTCAACTTATACCCCGTTTCAGGCACCTTCTGCCCACTCACAACCGAGTGTGCAAGCTGGACCATATTGTGGGTATCCGAGTCATCTCGTCCCTGATCTCAACTAATAGTTTTATTTAACAGGGAACCCCCAGGACTACTCTCCCCCCCGCGCGGCGAGCTTCACCCCGTGAGCGCTATGGCCCTCTTTCACCCCAAATCCATTTTACGGAATCGAAAAAGTACTCAAGTGCTCAATAACGGCAGATCTTCATATGATTATGTGGCTGAACGTGTTCGAGACAACCCAGGCGGCCCTCAAAGTGTTGATCTCTCTGAAGCAAAACACTGGTATCGCCAGGCCTATCAGCAAGTCAGTCACTTCCCCTACGCAAGCGATTACACATGATTCATATCGTCTTACAGGGCTTACTCGATGGACTTTCTTCTTGGGAGCTTGGACATGCTGCTGCGTACCGAGCCTACCGTATACTACGCGATGATCCTCCCATCCACGGCAGCCCCGGAAATGAAAGAGAAACTCTAATTGGACTTGCTGTTGCGGAAGGTACCCCCTCACCCCAACCAACTCAGATCCACTTCACTGACATACATTGCTTGAAGCATCCAAGTTGATACGGCAAAGCGGCCGGGAGCGCGAAGCTGACGCTAATACTGCAGCGTCCGAAACATCTGCTCGGACTGCCTCCCGTATCTTTGATCAGGTATGCATTTCACGAAGTCAATTCGTGTCGCTCATTTCTCATTAAAATATAGACGCATATCAATTATACGGGTGAATCCCGTCCACGCCCAATACCCGGAACAGCTTACTCAGATCCCCATGATTACTATACTGGCGACGTGAGTGCTGGATATGCGCGCCAGCCCTCTTCCAGGGCAAGGGGGCGTTCTCCCTCCCGTACTCGTCATCCTTCCTTTGTGGATACGCTTCCTACAGTGATACCAAATGCTTTCCCTGGATATCACGCCAATAGTGCTAATCGTTCAAACGGTCACTTCGACGTGCCGTTTGGGGGTATGAGTAGATCTGCCCCAGGACCCAAGTATCCACCGACTCCTCATCCAGGTAGCGATTTTCCTCCCGGAACCGTCGTAGTCTCACTCCCGACGACAGCCGCACCGCATACTATGACGCCCCAGACGTACCAGGAGCCTCAGGGCACCTCACCGATGCCATTTGCAAACTACGCTCCTACTGCCTACGATCACTATTCTAGGCCTAGGAGTGCTTCTTTTTCATACCCCCAGCAATATACGAACCAACAGAACTACCGTCCCCCGCCAGCTGTCTATCCCAATATGCACCAAGGATATTTAACCACTCCTGATCAGACTATAGTCATACAGCGACCAAAAAAGCATCGCCATAAACACCGCCACCGTCATCGCTCCAGAAGTAGATGAGGCCGTCACTCAGAACAAATAATGCCTCCCCAGTGACTCTGACTGTGATTCGTCTTACTGGTGTAACGTAAAATGATGTATTGTCCATGTATGTCGGAGGTCCATAGCTATTTGTAAACTTTCTTGTCATGGATCCTATGTCGCTGACTCGTTATTGACTTCAATTCCATTTTCATGGTCTCTGTCGTGACGTCACTTATTAAAGGACTAGAGATTGATTTGAAGTGTATTTTACCGAAAGTCGGTCAAATTCCGGAGTTCCGAGCCTCCTACCGTTGCTATCAAGGATCATCAAATACACAAGCAAGAGAATCGAACTTGCAAGGACTTGTATCGTCGTCGGGACAACACTGTGGCTGCGCGACACCTTAGGAACTAGGGTCGCCTCGACGGTACTGAAACTTGGCTATATCGTTTCATCACTCCGAGTGACGAGATTTAGAAACTTGATAAATACCCTCGCGCCAGAATGTGATTCCTCGATAGGCTGGACCTCATCCCCTCATCCCTCACGAGTCGCTGCGCGTCTTCCTTGAGCTGGTCTCTGGAACACTCGAAATCTACTCTAACGATCTATTACGAAGCGTCACATATCTCTTCACATCCTTCCTCCCGCAGATAGAAGAAACTACATACAGCTCAACATGACTACAGCTACCCCATTGAGAAGGACAAGGACATTCTGCGGCTGTATTCCTGTCCGCGCTGGGGTCATCGTTAGTTCTGACCTCTAAATGTCGTCTTCATAATCTTGATAAATGTTCACAGACTCTTGCTATCATCGGCTTGGTTGGTGGTGCTTGCGTGGCGGCCCTAGGTTGTCTCAATCTGATAAATTTACGTACGTCTGCTACGTCCAATCGAACAGAACGGGTCACGGACTCACATTATTTCAGCTCCAACAGAGGCTAATCGCATAGCAAATGGCATTCAAGTCGGAGTGTACACCGTCCTCGCACTAGTTTCTCTGTTTGGGTGCGTAGCCGTTGATCTCACACAGGATCCCCTATTCTTGAGCGACCAATACTGTACTCTTTAGCCTGATCGGAGCAATTATGAAGAAAAGAGCGTTCATCAACCTCTATTTTGCAATACTCATTGGCCATCTTCTCTTCAGCTTTGCTCTGGGGGTGTATGGGATGTACCGTGTTTTCAGAGATTCACCACAGTATTTGCACGAGTGCCAGAGTGGCTCGGAAGACCCGTCCATCATCAAGATTTGTCGGGAAGGGGATATGTTGATGAAAGGAATTGTCGTAGGGGTTTCTATTATTGCCTGGCTGCTGGAGATTTGTGAGTTTATCAGAGCTCTCGGGCTGTAGTTTTAAAACTGATTTTTCCGTTTCAAGGGGCATGTGTCATCGTATTCGATTACTCGAAACAGCTTGAGGAGGAGGAGGAGGATGCAGAGAGCGTAGTGAAGGATAACGAAGTATGGTAGTTGATAGGGTGTGTAAAGCAGAGTAAACGATGCCTTTCTCATTTTTTCAAGTAAATGCAACACGTCCGGATATCGTACTGTACATGGTAAAAGGGGCCGTAAACTCAGTTGTCTATGCATAGCAGAGCACTTGATATTCCTATTCCGGGACGTCAAACCTGCTGAAATGTCGCAAGGAGACCGGGAACGAACCTTGATGAGTTTCTCTTTGCCGTCGAAGGGAATGAAAGCACCTGAAATACATCGGTTAGCCTCATCATTCCGAGGATGTTAAATCAGACTTGCCATCGAGCTTGGGGCTGGCCTTGCCGGGGTGCCAGGCGTCCTTGTGGTACGCCTTCACAATATAGAGCGGGGTCTGATCGTTCTCGTAGCCGCCCTCTACAGGCTTAGCACCGAGATAGTCCACGTTTATTCTGTTCCCGGCCTGCACCCATTTCAACGCCCTCATGTCGCCAATGAGAACCTCGTATCTTGCAACCTGAAATCTCGGTGAGTAAGCTAACTGAATATAAACTAGTGTGGTTTTACATGATGCTCCTCGTTCTTGTAGCCGATCACGGCACCTTCTTTGAAAACGTCTGAAGCCTTTCCAGGCACTGATCCCAAGTCAGGTTACTCAAAGAATGTAGAGAACCAGAGATACCCACTAAGAGCACCCTTTCGTCCATAATCAGATACAGGCGCATCAGATAGCAGGAGCTAGAACTCACGTCGATCCAAGAGCGGGCGATATACAGGGTCCAATCGTGCTCCCGGCCTGTTGAAATGGCACCCTGAGGGATCCTCTTTCCCTCATTATAGATCCAGGTTGCTGGGCCACGAGGGCCGTTAGTATGGAAGTCGCTTGTGCGAGTCCTTGCGGAATTAGCCCAGGCCTCGAATCCTTGTTGCTGTGAGAACGGGGTCAGTGGTTTCGAGTATCGAATTCAGTCTGGACACTGACTTCCTCTTTCTTGTGCTCATGGTGCTTGTAGGCACCGAAACCGGCGCCAAGGAGACCCAGACCCGCAGCTATGCCACCCCCGATCTAGAATGGCATGAGATCAGATTAGATCAACTCATGTCATGGTGTGCAGCAAACCTCGAGTTCTGTCTTGTGCTCGTCAAGCCAGGACTTTTTCTCTTCTTGTTGTGGGGCAGGACCTGAAGACGAAGATCGAAATCGAGAGGTAGTATGTTAGGCTGAGTCATGCGAACCTTGTTCCTGTTTACCGTAGTCCCATGAAGGTGCTTGTTGTGGCACCTGCTGTTGTGGTTGCTGCTGCTGCTGCTGTGGTTGCTGCTGCCAGTTGTGTTCTTGTTTCTCCTGGCGGTGAGGTGCTTGAGTTCGACCCCACAAAGCAGGTGTGATATTGGGAGTCCAGTCGGACTTAAAAAAAGGCTCAGAATCGTTGCTAAGACATGGGGTTCTTATACGCACTTGAGAGCGGTGGGGTTGGATTATCTTGTAGAAATCACCTAAACACGATTGCACTTTGAAACATAGATGGGACGATTCTGGACGATCCACTGACCCTCATACTCGACGACATCGCCATAGTTGTATTGAGTTCCAGGCTCCCAGTATTGAGTCATGTTTGCGAGGTTATTGGGCGATCAACAAGAGGTGGTAGTGGTTCTCTGCTGGCCATTCACTAGAAGCGGTCCCCTATTTATACGAAGCTGAATTTGACCTCGTTTACTACGCACCTAGGTAATATGTCACTTATCGGAAGATCCATCAGCCACAGGAGCCAATCCAAGCAACCAGCACCGGAGACTGTGCGATCAGGGAGTGGCCCAGCACATTTTGGGGTGACGGGGATGTCGCCGGGGGGATAATCAGTGGATAGGAGGAGCAGATGACAACAAGGATTAGTTATCGATGAGACCAACAAGGCAGGTTGAGGTATTCTCGCTCGATGAGGATCTAAACGTCAAGTCGATGAAAAGCTTATACCAGGAATTGGGGTCTGGTCCCGTCTAACACGGGCTCAGTCCAGGGGTATGGCTCATCGGCCGTGCGCAGCAACTGTGGCGTAAGTACTCTTGACGAAAGTTAAGGCCATATAAAATGGGTGTACAGCCTTTAGAAGATGTCTATTATTAACCTTGACCATGTCAGAGAGCGTCCAAATTCACTGGAGGGAGACTAGATTTGAGGTGGACTGGAAGAAAGGTTCTTGCTGTGGTAGTTCACCGAGTCCCAACGTCGGGCGGCCAGCATAAATAGCTTCGAGTGCCACTGAATTGTGGGTGGTGTCAGGGGTTACTCCTTGTTATGTTTCACGTAGATGAAGTATTTCTATGCAAAGTAGAAAGAAGTCTACTGTGGTGGCTAATTCATGGTAGTTCGGAGAAAGTGACAATACCATTGTGACACAAACGTGACGCTTTAGGAATTGAGCAAGTCAGCGAGCGACCTTTTGAGCATTACACCGAGTCGCGGGCTCAGCGCTCATCCTCTCTCTTGCACCAAGACACTGACATTCAAATCCTCCCTATTCCCAGACAACGGCACAATGTCCGGAGCAGCAGCATCTGTAGGAGCCTCCAAGTTTCAAGCTTTTATGAATCACCCAGCTGGTAGGCTTTTCCTTATTCCCTAGTACTTTGCTCAGACAGTATTCTCTTTCGTAGGGCCTAAAACTGTGTTCTTTTGGGCTCCAATCATGAAGTGGTGCTTGGTCGGAGCTGGCCTCAAAGATTTGACTCGCCCTGCAGACAAGCTCAGCGTTTCGCAAAACCTTGGTACGCACCTTCCCAGCCCAGTTACCTGTTACTGAACACCTCCGCAATGCAGCCCTGGCCGCCACTGGGTTTATCTGGGTGCGGTACTCTTTCGTGATCACACCAGTGAATTATAGTCTAGCCGCTGTGCGTCTTGTTCCTCTTTGAATGAAACTTTTATTGACATCTCGTTTAGGTAAATTTCTTCGTTGGAATGTCAGGTCTCAGTCAGCTTGGACGAATTGCTCAGTACGTTCTGGAATTTATCATACGAGCTAATACACTGTTCTGATTATTCTGTCGTTTAAGTTTCCATCGCACACATCCGGAAGCTAGCAAATCTACTTAGTCGTCGCTTGACCAGTCCCGCATTATTTCAATATATTTTAGCGCGTTACCCCTGGAATAGAGCTGAACTTTTCCCAGTTCGTGAATCAGATCAAGAACAAACCTACAGGTGAATCACCTAGAACGCGATTTACTGTTTGTTTTACCCTGTGTTCGATCTCTCTCATTGGTAGCCCGACCACCCGTGCCATCTTCCGCCGTCCTATGCCCTGGCCACCACGTCTCTTCTCTCAACATTTGCCCAGCCATGCCCATCAAATTGTCGAATAGCCTCTCGAGATCAGACCCTTGCTCAGCCTCGCCATGATCCTCGTTATACTGCCATTCTCTATGACGATCAAAGGACTCCCAAGCCTTGGGTCCTTTGGTGGATTTACTGCGTGATCGTGAACTTTCTCGCTTGCCACCAACAGCATTACGATCGTGTCCGTTTATTGCGTCCATTAATAAATTACCGACATGTGAGACGAGACTGGAGGTCACCATGCCACCAGTCTGGGTGGCGCCCATATACCAGCCCATGCCGGCAACAATGGCGCCTAATATGATCCCCCACTTTGCCAGCCAGAAACTGGTGCGAATCATCCATGTTGTGGTTCGGTATATGCTCGCAAGAGCGAGATATGCAGCTAAGAGGCCTATAAGTGGCGGCAGAATAGTTTGTGCATTCCACTCTGCTGGACTTCTGGAAAGAAGGGCAAGGATGAGACTGAGAAGGGTGGAGAAAAGGGCGAGACAATGAGACAAGAAGTTGAGGATGAAGTTATAAAGGGGAGGTGGGAGAGTATCTGCAAGGTATGTGAGGATGGGGTCGAGTATAGCGGGGAGACGGAGGTCGCCGGGGTCCATAGCGATGAACAGTCAACGAGCTACGAACAACGTCAGCAGGATGACCTGCCAGCATTCGAGCACGGGCCACGTCTGCGTTAGAGCACGTGATGTGAAATGCTAATGATGCTTTTCTCCTTAGAATTTCTCACTTTGCTCCTGTTGTGATCCACGGCTCAGGGATTTCCGCCACGGATGAGCTTGCCTGACAGCTGTCGAAACACGGCCAAACCTGAAGCTGATCCAGTGATTGAACTATCCTTTTCTGGTCAGTCGACTTCCTGATTCACGCTGTGTAGTTGATCATCAATTTTAGTTTCGAAGTGACCGCATCTCAACTGTCACAAGTCAAAAAACTTAGACGCCGTCACATTTCATGTCACACCGGCCCTTTTCCGTGGTATTCGACCAATTGATGCCTTTTATAGTTCTTTGAAACTGGGGTCCATTTGTTCTCAGCCAATCGGATGACTCCGGTGCCACGGTTACTGCCGGGACTCGGTGGCAGCATTCCTCTTTTGGTTTCAGGCTCAAGATACGCCGAAGGATACCAATAAATTCGCAACCTGGGAACAAAATCAACAGATACAAACAACTTCACCTATAAGTTCCCGCCAATTAATACCTCTCATACATCCCACCCACTTTAGCCCCCTCTCTCATCGTTGCTTCTTGTATTGCCTCCCGTCCATATCATCCCTTCCACTAGTAACTATGGCTATCAAGCGCAAATTTGAGGTTGAGGCTGATGATGTCCTCCCTGTGGGTGTTTAGTCTGTTGCCGTTTATGGCGAAGTCTAATTAACCATTCTCCTCTTGTTATGATTACTAGTCAAAAAAACAATTAAAATTCGTCCCGTTCCCCAACGTTGAATCGGACAATGACATTGCAATGTCGGAGGCAGAACCACTGTACCCCGACGCCTTCCACATGCGTCTCCCGTCCAATGCCAGCTCAACGTCATCGGACGCGTCTAATTCTCCGGTGCAGGAGTCGCGTATGTATCATCCGTTGCCTTTCATTCATATGACTGACCATCTTGCGTAGCATCTTATCCTGGTTTCAATCTCTACCCGTTGCCTTTCTTCAACAATGACGGCAGTATACAACCTAACTCTCACAGTTTTTCACACTATGCCAACCAGTCAGCGGAACGCCATTCTGGCCTACTCCAGCCATCAACTGAATTCCGCCACCACGGGTACGTCTATGTCCAACGTGCAGAAACCATCGTTCTTATATCTTGTCTTGCTCTTCCCTGTGACAATCGTGATATCTAGAACTGGCTGTTCGCAAATACCAAAACTTCGTATCGCCTGCGCTTCGGGACTCAATGGCCAACGAACCATGTGGAGCTTCTGTGAACAATGCGGCGCAATTTCAATGGTCGAAAGTGATTAAAATGACCGATACTGACTTCTCTAGAAACAAGCCCAGAATTCCGACTTCCGCACTGCTCTGCCCCCGTTTGCTCTATTTTATCCACCCTTATCATTATTCCTATTCCGTCCCCATCCCGACTCATCACTACCCGACTTGCTGCGAATTTTACGGGGATCGTACTAACTTGCAAGTATGCCAATGCCACGCCCGGGCATTCCACCTATCTTGAAGGACATTGCACATATTTTTACGGCAGCCACAACAGCACCACGACACTTCCATCTTCTGGCGACACCTCTCCGACATTCCGATCTCCCCTTGCCTTTCGACTCTTCGAACAATGAATGCTTGCCGATCCGAACCCGAATCGTATGGTTGTCCATCTCTGCTTATCCTCTCTACGTCATCCGTAGTTGCCTCGTATTTTGTTCATATGCATGTACAATATTATTGCTAAAACGAATTGTGCTCGAACATGAAATTTCATTCGCATTCCATCATTGAGCGATGCATGAAATGTGAATTACTTGCATATAGTTTATCAACCTGAACAGTAAGACCACCAAGAAGTGAAAATACTGCTCAATGCTTAGGAGACCTTCACAGTAGTCTATAGCCTAGGGCGGGAGCGGCCGAAGATAGATATGTGGACGTTTGAACAGCGAAGGGAAGTGTATCACGAGCGGCGACCTTCCAATTAGGGGCCAAGTGCTACTATTCTAGACAATGGCTGGAAACTTTGTATGGTGTTCTACAGCGGGCATTCTGCATCACATGCATACTAACCTAGGAAATCAGATTTATGTAGAGCTAATCAGTCAAACAAGCAGTAAGGAACCCAAGTAGCTCAGAGGGACAAAATTCAAATATTCAACATATGTAAGCGAGAATCGATTCAGTGCCGCAGGAGTTGAGGATCCAACTCGTTTGGAACCAGTGTGGCATACTCCATCTATTGTGCAGCGATCCCATTACTTCGGGGGTTGCATTCTCCAGTGCAGTGCCAAGCTAGATCATTCCTCGAGCCTTATATATATGCCCTAGACGGTTCTATACTAGAAGTTTTGGTATTTGAGACTCAGAGAGAACCGAGTCGCGGCGCAGACAAACCCAGAAGAACGGATGTTGTTCTGTGGCACAGGCAACGACAGTATGCATGTACCATTTCTGGACATGCCGAGCCGCTCTCAACACGACGAAGTCAATCACAGATGATACAAAGTAGAATTCTTTTTCAATTGTGCCATGCCTACTAATTCCCATATCAACCCCAGTTCGTCCTCCGCCCTACTCGGCAATCAGGCTAGATCTCGACTCAACAAAGGAATTGCAACAGTTAGCGTTAACTCAACAATGATCTAACGTATTCACCACGCAAACGGACCACTTTCCAAAATTCCACCCATCATTTTGCGCATCAGTGCATCAAAACCATCGTGCAACGTTTTGTTGAAATTACGTCACTAACTGTTTTAAGGAAAAGCTGAACTCGGTTGCTTTTTGGGGCCGGAAGATAGCTCCACCATTTCAGATATAGCCTGAATAGCATTCCTGATGTGAGGTCTTTTGGGGCTCATAAGTGTTGTGCAATGCTGTATCGCTATATCAGTACAACAGGAAGATGACGCAGCAAGCATAAAGCTACGGGCTAGTACTTGTTTCATTCAGCTCTTAACGGTTCCATCTACTACTGACCCTGGCGCTCTTCATGTGGGGCAGCGAGGTTCAAGTAGCATCTCCACAAACCACCTGGACTGGGGAAATTGGATTTTATGTTCTCATATCGTCGATTGACCCATCAGGACGTTGAATTTTTACTCGGATTGTGGCAGATGATAGGGTCAAGAATGCGACCACCTGCATCCTGAAACTCTTCCCACGGCAATGGCGCACAAGCGAGAGAGAAGCTCCGCAAAGCATCACCAGGATCAGCTTCTCGGTCTCCGTGAAGGCATGAATACATTTATCTGCATCTCAGGCTCGCAAAATAGACCATGGGCGACAACTTAAAAGGCGGCACATTTGCTACTAGTAGTCGCGTGGTCCTTGTTAACCCTAACTTGAACTATGTCGGCGGACGACGTTCGCAAGGATTCGGATTCCGGAAGTCTGGAAGCCCAGGATGAAAAACCTAACTTGGTCAATAACACCAATGCCAGGTATGTTTAAGTTTGCGATATCTCCCTTACCCACCATTTTCTAACCAAATTGTAATTGCAGGATCCAGAATCCCTTGCATGGCATTCCAAAGGATAAACTTTTATCCCAAGTAGAGGAATTTGCCAACGAAAAGGGCCTGGAGGATATCACATCCTTACTGCAAAAGGGTGCATTAATCGCTCAGAATCCTTCGCAATTTGAGACGATCGCGGAACTCGAAGAGGCGGAAAAGGCGGTCATTCGTCGCGAAACCACCCGTACGCCTCCTTATCCATTAGTCGTTATCTTGTAGGCGACCTTCTTATCTTTGTTTAGACAAATGGCACCAGCCAAGGGATCTTTACTTCACCGTTATCTTATGTTCGATCGCAGCAGCTGTGCAGTACGCTCCCCTTCTTTGACACGTCGACGTCTTATCCATACCACTCACAGAGGATGGGATCAGACCGGTTCTAATGGTGCAAACTTATCTTTTCCAGACGAGTTCGACATCAGTCTTAGTGATCCGGTTCATGGTCCCAGAAACGAGTGGATCGTTGGCGTGATCAATGCAGGGTGAGCTCGTCAATGGATGACTGTGGCCGGGATACTGACTCTGCACAGGCCCTACATCTCATCTTGCTTACTTGGTTGTTGGCTAACCGATCCATTAAACCATTTCTTCGGACGCCGTGGCACGATTTTCATCACTGGTATATTTTGTACTTTGTCGGTTATTGGATCTGGGTGTTCGCAAACATGGCCCCAGCTCTTCGTACGTATCCTGACATATCCTAACGACTGTTAAACTCAGATGCATCTATTGCAGGTTACTCGTTTACTTCTTGGTATTGGAATGGGCGCTAAAGCATCTACCGTACCGGTCTATGCGGCAGAAAACACACCACCGAGTATACGAGGTGGTCTTGTGATGTCTTGGCAGCTATGGGTGAGTAAAAGATTCCCACCGATGTCCGAGAAGCTACACCGAATACTTCATACTCACATGGTCAAAGACGGCATGCGGTATATTTTTAGGTTTCTGCGCCAACTTGATATTGTATCAGGTCGGCGATATCGCCTGGCGCTTACAGCTCGGCTCTGCCTTCCTCCCAGCGATACCCCTGGTTGTGGGGATATACTTTTGTCCTGGTAGGTTGTTCCATCGAACCACGGCAGATTGAGTGCTAACGTCCCGCAGAATCTCCCCGATGGCTTATGAAGAAGGGCCGGTATCTTGAGGCTTATGAGTCCTTCAAGCGGCTGAGAAACACAGAATTACAGGCAGCGAGAGACTTGTACTATGTGCACAGGCAGTTACAAGAGGAGTTCGCCGTCATCAGCGGCTCCACTTACATTTCGAGGTTTTTGGAGCTCTTCACCGTACCCCGTGTTCGCCGGGCGACCTTGGCCAGCTGGGTTGTCATGATTGGCCAGCAGATGTGCGGGATCAACATTATTGCATTCTACTCTTCATCCATTTTCCTATCCGCTGGCTATACCGTCAAGTCATCACTTCTCGCCTCGTGGGGATTTGGACTCGTAAATTGGCTCTTCGCCTTCCCTGCTGTTTGGGTGGGTCTGAAAAGTGTCTACGATAGGTGTGAACTGACCCTTTCTGTATAGACGATTGATACGTTCGGCAGGCGGAATTTATTGCTGTTCACTTTCCCGAATATGGCGTGGTCGCTATTAGCTGCCGGCTTCTGTTTCTTCATTCCGACTGATAACTCTGCAAGAATACCTTGTATTGCCCTTTTCGTCTTTATCTTCGCAGGTACTTGAGATTTTCTCTTGCTTTTTAACGGGTTCTGACTAGATTCCAGCTTTCTATTCGCCCGGAGAGGGTCCCGTTCCATTTACATATTCCGCTGAGGTCTTTCCTCTCACTCATCGAGAGATGGGCATGTAAGTGTACTTGCCTCCTTAGATTGACCCAGGACTTAACCACCGATTAGGTCATGGGCCGTCGCCACCTGTTTGTTCTGGGCCTCTGTATTGTCTCTCACCTGGCCTCGCATGCAGACTGCGATGACATCGGTCGGAGGTGAGCAACCTTACCCTAGAATATAAGTTCCAGGATTCTGATGAACTGCGCGTTTGTGCAGCATTCGGGTTCTACGCTGGATTGAATGTATTGGCGTTCGTTATGATTTTCCTACTCATGCCGGAAACAAAGCAACGCACTCTGGAGGTACGATCATCACTTACTCCTATCAATGTAACTCAATTGAAGCATATCTGCGCATAGGAGCTTGACTATGTGTTTGCTGTTCCGACGAGCAAGCATGTGAAGTATCAGGTCACGAAATTCCTGCCGTACTGGATCAAGCGCTGGGTCTTCTTCCAGAAGGACGCTAAGCTGGAACCCTTGTATGATTTCTCACAGGTTGAGTCCGTGACGGTGTTTGAGAAGGGCGTCGGCCACTAATGAGCCGATGCCCCACTTGTGATACCTCCTTATGATTTGTGTATATGTACTTTACGAATGAACTTTACGTTTCATATATTTTTCTCCACCCTAGTTGAGCGTGAGGGCTTGCGCTTGGCCCTAATACACGAGCGCGAGAATCTGATGGATGATGTCATTGAAGTGTGGGGTTGTGGAGGACGCGAATAGAACAACACCCAACGCTCACCCAGAAAAAACATGGTTTCCCCAGTGCCGAAGCCACAAGCATTGCCCCGAGGTCGTTTTTGCACCACTCCTATCATGGCGCGTACTGGACCGGGCCACACTTCTCCTATAAGAGAACAAAATTAGGCTGACTGCATTTCGTTTCATTCCCTCCCATCCCTCTCATGACATCCACTCCTTCTACCTCGACTGGACCTCACAATAATGATTCCAAAGTCGTAGAAAAGGCCACTGGCTTGGCTCACAAGCACGAGTCATCCGTCTCCCTAGTTGAAAATGCCAGTCTCTCTAGCAAGAACGCTAAGGTCAGGCACCTTAACGCCAAACTGGCTAACCCGCTCGCGGGTCTTTCACAAGATCAGCTCATCAAGGACGGCGAAGCATTTGCCCTTAAACACGGTTTGGAGGATGTGACTGAGCTCTTCAGCAAGGGCGCTCTGGTGGCCCAGGATCCCCTGGCGTTTGCGAAGCTTCCACTCCTTACAGAAACGGACAAGCAGGCATTGCATGATGAAATATCTAACAAATGGAGGCAACCTAAGATGCTGTACTATCTTGTTATCCTCTGCTCAGGTAAGGCCACACCAACTTCAGGTGTCTGCCGTAACTAGCTTCACTCACACTGTTCCTTTCTTAAGTGGCGGCCGCGGTCCAGGGTGTTCGTCGCTGTGATTAATCAGTCGAAGGTTTACTGATTGCATTTTATTATAGATGGATGAATCAGTCATCAATGGAGCCAATCTCTTCTTCGCGCCTCAGTTCGGGATCGAACCTCGTGGAGGAACTGACGAGGAAAATAACAGGAACCAATGGCTATTAGGCCTGGTGAACTCTGCGCCCTATGTGAGTTTCATTTACTAGTCGCCTGTCACCCTACATCATACTCATGCGATAAACAAAGTTATGCTGCGCTGTACTCGGATGTTGGTTGACCGAACCGGTATGTCCTTTGCAAATTGCAAGGTTCTAGGCAAAAAGCTCATCTGTTCTATTTCTAGTTGAATCGGCTGTTTGGCAGAAGAGGCACTATTTTTATCACCGCTCTCTTTTCTTTCCTCACATGTATCTGGCAAGGAGTTACCAACTCTTGGCCCCACTTATTCGTGGCACGCTTTGTTCTTGGTTTGGGTATTGGGCCGAAGAGCTCCACCGTACCTGTGTATGCTGCTGAATGTAAGTTTAGCTTATGTTCATTCTCATTGTGAGTGTCTCAAGGCTTTGTGTCACCCCAGGCGCACCTCCAGCTATTCGCGGTGCTTTGGTAATGATGTGGTGAGTATTTTAATCTTTGTTTCCTCGTCGAATAAACTCAAGAGCAATTACAAGGCAAACTTGGACAGCCTTTGGTATCATGCTTGGATTTGTCATGGATTTGGTATTCTTCAGGGTGCCGGATAGGGCGCATATCCATGGTCTCAACTGGCGGTTGATGCTTGCGAGTGTATGTCAACTCCCCCTTGACCTTAGCCTTAGCCTCATGAGTTAATCTCTCCGATAGGCTGGAGTTCCTGCCTTGTTCATTGTAGTTCAGGTGTTCTTTTGCCCCGAATCGCCACGTTGGTACCTGTCGAAGGGCCGCTATCGAAAAGCTTTTGAATCACTTTCGAGGCTTCGCATGCACCCACTTCAGGCTGCTCGAGACCTGTACTGTAAGTTCAAACGACCATTGGATGCTTAGCGTCCCGGTTCTGGTGCTCACCATATCGTAGACATGCACGTCCTGCTTGAAGCGGAGAAGGACCTGAATAGGCAAGGCAACAAGTTTCTTGAGCTCTTCACGATTCCTCGGAATCGTCGAGCGACAATGGCCTCTTTCATCGTTATGTTCATGTATGTGTTATCATATACCGGCTTTTCTTCGTACTGATCCGGTAGATAGGCAACAATTGTGAGATATCATATTTTCGTTTGTGCTCAGGTGAAGTATAGTAGCTCACGATGCCCCAGCTGTGGTGTCAACGTGATAGCGTATTACTCAGTGCGTACCTTTCGCTCCAGTGACGATGTAGGATCGTTGACCATTTTCCTGTTGCAGGCGGAGATTTTTGCTGAAGCCAGTTTCACGCAAATTCAAGCACTGTTGGCCTCTTTTGGTTTTGGAGCAATTAACTTTGTGTTTGCATTCCCGGCGATCTATACTATTGATACCTTTGGACGGCGCAACCTTTTACTCACAACTTTTCCTCTAATGGCTATTTTCCTTCTTATGACCGGATTTGCCTTGTGAGTGCTACCAAACACCAAGTTTGTCACGAGAATTGACAGTTCATTCAGCTGGATCCCAACGTCGTCTCCAGCACACCTGGCCATTATTTCTCTCGGGATCTATCTCTTTGGGATGGCTTACTCCCCGGGCGAGGGGCCAGTTCCATTCACGGTCCGTCGCTGCTTATCTTCATTCTTACAGTTATCTTAGGGGCTCCTAGTATTCAGCCGAAGCATTCCCCCTTTACGTGAGAGATATCGGGATGAGTTTTGCGACTGCTACGCTGTGGTTCTTGTAAGCCACTCCTTCGCTAAACGACTTCAAATAATTCCTGACCGTAATAACAGCAACTTCGTCATCTCAATCACATTCCCTCGCTTGATCGGTGCCTTCACGCCACAAGGTAAGTTGGATTGAACGTGAGTCTTTCTATTGCTGACTTGGTGACGACAGGGGCTTTTGGTTGGTACGCCGGTTGGAAGTAAGCCAAGTGTAGCAACGGTGATTTTGACTGATACTGACTTGAGGACTCCAGTATTTTGGGCTTCTTCGCTGTCCTACTATTCGTCCCTGAAACCAAAGCATTGTCACTCGAGGAGCTCGACCAAGGTTAGTTTCGAGATTCATGTCGTTGACGTTGTTCTTACTTTTTGTCCAGTTTTCAGCGTTCCTTCACGGGTTCATGCTGCGTATCAAATCAAGGCACTGCCCCATAACATCAAGAGGTACATTTTCCGAATGAAGGTGCCCGATCTACCTCCGCTGTATGAGCATGAAGGTGCGGTAGGAGATATGAAAAACTTTGAGGCCTAGGTAATCACAGGAAACCCGTTATGTATACCTCATGGTTTTTCTTAATTGTCACTAGTGATTTTATTTTCTCCATCTGTACAATAAATGCCTATGTAATTCACGTATATGTTGCTGAATGTATTTTGCAGACGTGGACTCGTTTTGGTGGCCCGAACATTAGTTACGTGTAATATATCCACAACACTGGTTACTGGTCTAGCCTAATTCTCGAGTCCTTGAACAATTTGACCATCCCAATGGGGATCAACTTGGAATCAACAATTTCGAAACTGCCAAACTTTCTGACCAAATCCTCTCCATAGACACTTATCACCCACTTCTGGTACCAGTCCATACGACCCCATTGGGATGAGAAGCTTGTCGAGTTCAAGAGCTTGGCCAGAAGTGACGGTGTTTCTTTGACATCGAACGTTGTACGCTCATGGAACATATCTTGATAGGCAGTACCCCATGAAACGAGCAAATGCTCGCGGAGGGACATATACTGTTCCAACGTGAAGAATGTTTCGAATTTGCGTTGTGTTTGATCATATTCATGTGTCCATTTATCCCGTGCCTCCTCAAACTTGTCCACGTCCTCCTCAATGAGCTTCTCGAAGAGCTCCTGGGGATCTCTACGATCTTCGTCTTCCGGGTTTTCTGGATCTTCTTCGAAAGAGGAAAGAGACGTGAATGCTTCGAACATCGGATTACGAAGCCCCAGCCCACCTTGTTCGACTGGGAGGTAGAAGTATCCAAGCGGAAGGCCATCAACGTCCCACTTCTTCTTGATAACTGTCTCCAAATATCCCACCGCCCCCGACTCAGAATCTGGAAAGAGTTCACGCTGAATCCTCGCGAGGGTGTCAATGACATCCATCACATGCTCGTACCCAAACGCATATGTCGGCGCTCCGCCAAAACTGCGTAAGAAGAAGGCCATGTACTTGTTAAGTACGTTGATCCAACCAAAGACGGATTTTGTGGCATTCAACTGTCGACGAAGTTCGTTAATGTGACAGTCGATGTCCTTTTGATCAATGACAAAGCGGATTTTGGATGGGTCGAACAACAAGAAGCCCCAACGGATGTCTCCGGCTGGCAAACCAGTGGCGTCGCCGCCCCCTACTACAGTCGAACCTGTCTTGGACATGTTGAACGTCAGTCCGGTCAGGCTAGCAAAGTTCTGCATTTCTGCCCATCCTGTGGCGCATCTCTCCGGCTTAGCATCCCAGAGTAAGATGTCATCGTGGATCCGGAATAAGAAACAACCCCCTGTCTTTTGGTTGACAACTAGATCCATGGCGAAAAGAATTGCTTCACCACAGATAGCACTGAGGGAATAACCGATAGGGGTACCCCTTTGCCGGATGCGGACATGATCAGGTTCGCCTTTGAAGTACAGTGGAGCGCGAAGGAAAGTTCTAAAGAATTCGAGCCAGTACTCAGGTACCCCAAAGAACTTGAGCACCGTGAGGACGGTTTCGTGAGGGAGTGAGGGGCCGAACCACTCTAGATCGGAACGGACGATGGCGAAACTCTTGTGCACCGAGGTATGGAAATAGCATTCGGCGAGCATCATGTGTAGTAGTTGGCGCTTTCCATCACCGGCTTTCTGGCCGTATTCATCCCCCGATGTAGAGTCGGAGTAGTCGTTGATGTCATGGATGGAACCGGACAATTGGGAAAGGAAGAATGATTCGTTTATTATGCGAGTACGCCTAGCATCAATGCTATCATCAGCTTTCTCCTTCGGAAGTTGTTCCTGATAACGCTGCTTCTCCACACTGAGGACGGGAGGTATCAATTTCTTCCATGCCTTGCTCTCGAAGAGCTTGTGGCATGCGGCTTTGAATTTTTTCTGCCAGGATATACCAATGTGGTGAAGGAGAATAGCATCGACTGTGTCTGGATCTGTGTGGAATCTGGAACTTTGTTGTAAGTAAAGTGTCGGGAACACATTGTCGATGGATGCTGACCTGTATTTACCATTAAGGTGCGCATTTCAATAGGGATGCCCTCCTTTGGCCAAGTCCAAGAGCCAATGCTCGCTAGTCGCATATTTAGAACTCCTGCAAGCTCCTCTAAAATCATCGTATTGTCGAGGAATGACTTGAGAGTCGCCTGCTGATCCTCATTTAAGGGGTCGGAAGCGATGAGGTTGGTGATAGTCGCTTGGACCGTCCGCCAATTGAATCCAGTGTTTTGAATCTCTTCGGCACCATCTTCGATCGCGTCGCGTATCTCCTCCAGGACTGCGGTACCTTGTTTATCTGAGAACAACTGTTCAAGGAAACTTCCAAGTGCTTTGGTATCGATCTCTTTCTCCTCAAATACGAGTGACTCGAACTTTTCCTTCTGCTCATACAATTCCTTCCTACCGACGTCAATGAAGACATCGCCCGTTTCCAGCCTGGTAGGGGGTTGGTCAGGATCCTGGTAGGCAGCAGTGGCTGAGTCGCCGCTCCCGATCCATTCATTTAGCATCTCTCCGAAAAGTTTTGCACAGTCAAACCGCAAGGAGTTTCGTTGGAGATGTTCTTCAAGCAGCTTGTTCCACTGCTGAACTTTTTCCTTGGAGAAAGAAGGGTCTTTATCGCACATGGAAAGCCACATTTTGAGATTAGTGAGGTTGAGAGACCCCTCCCCGATGTTATCTTCTTCGTCGGTAGCGCCAGAGCCTTTCCACGAGGTGACAGCTTTCAGGAGATGTTCTGCCCTGCGTTTGGGATCATTGATGTCTTTTGCCTTCTGAAGCGATTCGTGAAGATGCTCCTGGTAAGTAGAACGTTGTTTTTCAAGCTCTTGGAGTTTAATGGAGGTGATAAACTGGAGCGTTTTGCCAAAGGCCGAATTGGAAGACATGGTGGCAGGGTTGGAAAGAATGAATATTATCTGAATCAGTCACCCATATATAACGACTCCAGCTGAGCGAGTCATGTGCACGAGTCATTTCAATGACAGCGAGAACCGATAATCTGCCAAAGGTGGAAGTAGGCGTTCTGTATCGGTGGCCGTTGATGTTAAATCATGGACGGCGTAGAGAAATCATGAAGGGAAGTTGCTTGCCTTAGAATAATTCAGCGCGTGTGAATAACACGCCATAAATGGGCGGAAGCTCAGGGTTCTTGATAGATTGAAGCAAAGCTTTCAAAATCCATCTCCACCCACAACCTCGGGCAATCCAGTTTTCACGTTCTCTTAATGAGCCAGACAACTACGCTTCAGTACGAGGCACCATGTCAGTGGTCTATTCATCTCATCGTCCCTTGCTTCACCTGTGTTTACTGAATCACAGGGCCCATCCATAGCATGGATTGGTGCAAAACACCTGCTCCGGGGCAACAAGCACGCCATAAGACAGCTTTTCGGATAGGTGTCTCATCGTTCCTCGACAACTACCAGAACTATATCGCTGTTCTTGGACTCCAGGATGAACATGTTCTTGTCGAAGACGACTTCACCGATTATCCGGATTTTGTCAGTCTTGTCGAAGCCTACCACGGATATCCGGCCACGAGTCTGCAGTGGCAGCCTGCTACGGCCATGAATCATAATTGGTCGCAAAAATCTGCGAATACTGAACTTCTAGCAACGACCTCTGACGCCCTGCGTGTTTGGGAATACAGTGGCGATGGATCAGCGAATGTGTCAAGTTACGTTGGACGGCCGCCGACCAATAATGGACACCACAGTTTGACGATGAAGACTGCTCTCTCTGGTGTATGTGTTGTATAGTATCACACCTTGTTCTGCATACTCATCTCTCCTGCAGCAATCAAAGGTCCAGAATCAATCCACCGGTGCACCCTTGACCAATTTCTCGTGGAATGAGAAATCACCCAGCCTCATTGTTACATCTTCAATTGATACAACGTGTACTGTTTGGAACATCGACACTTCCACTGCCATTACCCAGCTCATTGCACATGATCGAGAAGTTTACGATGTCGCATGGCTGCCCGGCTCTACCGATATCTTCGTTTCTGTTGGTGCGGATGGGAGTCTCCGTGCTTTCGATCTTCGTGCCCTCGATCATTCCACAATTTTATATGAAACCCCTGTACCTAAAAATCCACCGCCGCCCAATGCCTCTCCTTCTACATCAGCACGACCCCTTACGTCTCCTCTCCTAAGGATCGCCTTCAACCCTCTTGATTCTAATTACATGTCAACGTTCCATATGGACGGCTGTGATGTGCAAATTCTTGACATGCGAAGCCCCGGTCAGCCAGTGATGGAACTGAGAGGTCATATTGCCCCTATAAACGGACTTGGTTGGGGCTCAGCTGAACAACCTCTACTCGCAACAGTAGGTGTGTATCGTCATTATCTCATGCCTGAGTACCTGAACTCATAAATGGTTCAGCGGACGATTGTCAAGTACTGCTCTGGGATATCATGGATCATGCTCAGCCCAACGCCGTCTCTCCACGCAACACCAGCTCGAGACTCAATTCTCCCCATCCAGACGCCAAAAAGAAGATTATCACGGATCCCGTGATGTGCTATACAGCTCTGGGTCAGATCACGAATCTCGCGTGGTCACCTTCGATCCAAGGGATGACACTCCCGAGCGGCCTCACGACTGCCACTGGCGAATGGTTAGCAGTCTGTTGTGGTAAATCTATCAAGGCTCTCAAAGTATAGCAGTGGGCAGTGCATTTGATCTGCCTAGAGCCCTTTTCATTGGCGATTTTGTATATCAATAATTTGTGATACCCGTACGCATAGGTTGGGTCGGACAAGCCGTGGTAGATATCATCTGTTTACATATATAGGTCCCCGGGGAGCTATATGTTCTTCTTGTAGCCCTTGTCATTATCCGCTCTCGCCATTGCTGCATTAATTGTTATGATTGACCTCGTCAGGAGGGCTAGACGCAATCTTTCAGACCAAAGTATGTCGAGGAACTGCAAATTCTACTCACTGATTGGGGTGATCAGCCAGAGACCGTTGAGGCCAATGAAGTATACCCAGAAATACAAAACTTCTGGTCGACTATCTGGGCAACCTTGGATGAAAGTCGTGCCATAGTATAGCGCGTTCCCATAGATGTGTGCAAAGCACATTAGTGTAGTCCAAACGTGGCGTGAAGTAAAGCGGTTGGCTGTTGCGTAGGCTATGAAGAGACACAAGGGTCCCCAAATACACTGAGAGAGTGGCCAAAGGTGATTGATAGTTAGTCAAAAAGAGCCAGTTTTGGGCTGGGATGGAAGCCTCACTGAAGTGATCGTTTCAATAGCAAGAACGAAGGAGTCGGAATGTAGGTATCTCGAGTCAGATTTCGCATACTCTTTCCATTCTTGAGAGATCAGATCAGTAAGAGAGACGAGTGTGTTGTGGTTTAATACGAAGTGTCCTGTCGAATAGGTTACATTTCCCCAGCTCAACTAGAAGGTCATATAAGGTACCCTCGAAAACAATATGAATGAAGCCACCTGTTCGAAGGCCATCAGAGAGATCGATTGTGGCAGGGTGCAAGAGCTTACAGGTTATAAACCAGAGAGTTATAAGGCGTTCAGTAAGCGTCAACTTGTTCTTGGGAGCAAGCCAGGCAAAGGTAGCAACTGTGAGAGTAGATAGAGCAACCAACCAAGCTCCTATGAGCTCAGTGGCTGAATGCGTATTAGGAGTGTAACCTGGTAGAGTCAAGTTTGTAGGATAGTACGGGTGAGGAACGCTCATGGTAAAGTTGACGTTGAAGGGTGGAGGATTCACATCAACGTGAGACGACTTTGGCGGCGGTTGTTTGACCCTGACAATCAAAAATCATTTGGGTGCCTGTAGTGTAGTGACGGGGCTTTTCTAGACAACTATGTCTTTAGAGGACATAATGGTGAAATTGTACGCAGAAAGATTGACGCGGAGTAAATATATTTTCGGCAGGACTTCAATGGTCATCAAGTCGTTGCATATTTCCTTATATGGAAAGAAAACGTCATTAAAAGTAGCCAAATAGCTGTGAATGGTCGCGACCCAATGACCATGTTACTTCAAATTTGGCTCTTCCTCCAGGCCTGCACCGCGTTCTTGCTTGTAACTGGATCTGCAGTACCATCTCCAAGGGCTCTAGTTCTATGGCATGGGCTAGGTTGGCCTTCTCGCAACGTCGTTAGGCCTATATGCTCACTAGCACTAATGCTCAGGGGACTCGCATTCCTCTCCGGGAATGCTTGAATTCATGAAGCTCATTGGAGAAATACACCCAGGAATATTTATTCATTCCATATATATTCATGAGGATCGAGGTGAAGAAAGAAAAGCTGGTTTTGTACGTAGGACTTCAGAAGCGCTGGCATCCGCAGCAATGCAGCTAACCATCTGGTGTCAGTACGGGGACATCAATGAACAATTGGAGATTGTTGCCGAGCAGTTAGTGTCGATACCTGAGTTGAAGGCAGGCTTTGACGCAGTGGGCTTGTCGCAAGGTTTGGTATTTCTGTGTTCATGTATCTTACTCACTGACGCGAATCAGGTGGACAGTTTTTGCGAGCCTATGTCGAACGGTATAATAGCCCACCGGTCCACAATCTTATCACGTTTGGTTCGCAGCATATGGGCATTTCAGACCTGCCGCTATGCCAACCTTTCGATCTCCTCTGCCAACTGGCTCGAAGAGCAACAAGAATCGGGGTCTACAGTGCTTGGGCCCAGAAGAATCTCATTCAGGTAAAGGCTCTATCTGTGTTTCTCTGAGAAGAGTGAACCAATATTCCTTCCGCACAGGCACAGTACTACCGTGACCCCAACAACTATGAGACCTATCTTACAGCCAATCATTTCTTGCCTTTCATCAATAATGAAGTCGAAGGGAAGCGCAACCATACCTACGCGCGGAACCTGGCCTCTCTGAACAATCTCGTTCTTGTCATATTCACCGAGGACAAGACCGTTGTGCCGAAAGAAAGCGCGTGGTTCGGCTCCGAAGTGATACCAGACGACGATATTATTGATTTCACTCCTTCTGAGCAGCACCGCCTCTCAAATTCTGACAGGGCAATTGTTCCAATGCACGAGCAACCATTGTACGTCGAGGACTGGATTGGATTGCGGGAGTTGGATGAGCGGGGAGGAGTAACTTTTGCCTCTTGCGTTGGAGAACATATGCAGATGGGCGATTGTTGGGAAGGTCTGATTGTCCAGTATACCGGTGGCCTTGTGTAATATTAATTTAGTGTTGTGGTGTTGTACGATCCGCGTTTGTTGACACAATGAAAGGGCGTTCACGTGACTAGTCAAGCTTAGCGTCAGATGCGGAAGACCAACACGCTCTGCTCGCTCACGGCCAAAACTCTGTCTGCGTGGATTCTCCGCCCCTTCCATGGATACCTCCTCCGCCACTCCGCAGCCCCTGCCGAGGCTAAGAGTGACCCGCGCACCCCCTTCTGGTCGGCGAGATAACACAAACGCATCAGTCGCTTCTTCTCAGGCTGGCCCTTCGCGTCTGACCGATTTCACTCAGTTGGTCGATCTCAATCTGAGCGATATACGCGCAGCTCATGCCTATACTGATGAAGATGAGGACGAAGATCAATATCCGACCCCGAGAATGAACAACGCTGCTCCTCTGGCTCCCTCTTCTGCGACACCAACCCCAAACCTCGCTGGACGTCTACGCGAACTCATCCACCTTGTTCCCAATGGCTCTACCTCCCAGGCCACGCCCACTCCCCATCGACCGCATTCACCCACTTTTCACGAATCAGATTTTGAGGGTGATTCGGCCGCAACCGGACATAGTCGTGCACGCGAATCTTTGCGCGATATTTTCTCAAAAGCACTCAGAGATCCTGGCGACACTCCACAGAAAAGCAGACAGAGACGGAACTCGGATAGCAGTGCCAGCGAGAGCGACGTTCTTCCCGCAACTTCGCGGAAACTACCTGACATCAAGGGGAAGAGGAAGAGTTCAAGTGACGAGGAGTCGGTAGACCCCTTACGTACGTTGCGAGCTTTCCGTTCTTTGTCGTATACTCACCTTGGACCAGACCCTACAAACCATGATTCACGACAATCTACTTCTCAACAGCACACTGTTCTTCGGTCATCGCGCGAAACCAGTGCCGTAGACTTTCCCCTCAGATCTATTTCAGGTATTGACTTCCGCTATTTTGTCATAAATTCTGCTGTCTGATGATTGTTTTTAGCTGAAGACAGCGACGACGTTGATGAGCTGCCGCCTCCTAGGCGGCACAACACACACACTGGCCCCAGTACCACCTTGCATTCCCTTCGCCTTTCACAAAGCTCCAACTTTCCACAACATTCCAGTTAGTAAAAGTTCTCATCACTACCTTTAGGCTCTAACTTTGATCCTAGACCTACTGGATCAAGATTCGGAGATGCAACGCGCGTTCGGAGATGTAGAGAGCTCTGATGATCCCTCTGTCTACCCTCACAAGCCTCGTACGTTTATTTCGTTTCCCTCCCTTGTGTTCACCTTTGGGTTGTCTCATCAAATGCAAATTTGATTAATAGATGAGCCACGTACACGGGAAGCTGTTATCTCTAACCCATCGTCCACTATGCCAGCTCCCAAAAAGACAACTACACCACAAACTACGCGGCATGCGAGGAAGAGCTTGGATTCCAACGGATGTAGGTCATTTGTCCACTTTTCGTGATTTATTTGACCTTGTGCCTAGCCTACGAAAACCAGTCTACATCAACCGCAAAACCTACGCGTGCGTTTTTCCTCCTCCGCGTTACTTATATGCCAGTGTTAAAGTAGAAACCTAAAATCGTAGCGCGACAACCCGATCGTCGCACTGATAACAGGGAAAAGGACCCCAGGAGTCGAAGAACGTCACTACAAGGTTCCGCACCTTCCGAACTGAGGCGTAAGAGCTCGGCTTCTCTTCAATTCTCTGATCATTCGAGTGCGATGTCTGTCTCTGACTGTAAGCCAAACGTTATATAACCTGTCAAATTATTCATCATTTTTCCAGATGGCGAAAGAGTAAAGGAGGTAGAGCAGGAGCGTAATCGTGAACGCGAGAGAGAGTGGAACAAACCACACCCCAAGAATACTCGCCCTGGGAGCAGTCTTTCTTTCAATTCCCCCCGACCTCAGCACCGATCTCGAACTTCTAGCATCTCAAGCTTAGAGTCACCACGACCAGGCTCCGCTCTTTCGAACATGTCCATCGACTCTGAAGATTCTCCCCGTGTCAGAGCGAGGACATCATCAGGCTTAAGTGATAGATCTCGAACATTCTCAGGAGGAAGTCGCCCAGGTTCAGCGCTCTCGAATGATTCTATGTCTATCGCGGATTTCCCTCAGAATCTCCGTCGACACCACTCCTTGACAAACAGACCACAGTCACCTGCCTCTTCCCTGGGCGCTGAAAACCAGCTAGAGGAGGTCGAAGTCGAGCACGAGCGAGAGAGGAACTGGAATGCTCCACGGCCAAAATGGCATAGGCGTTCCCTGCCAAATACTCCAGATCGCCCCGCATCACCTGGGCCTACAAAACTTTCAACCACCCCTCAGTCTCCCATGGATCGTCGCCGTTTCTCCACCACCCCATCGACCGCCCTCAAAGATAATTCAAACACGTCTCGTTCTGGTTCATCGTTGGTCCGACGACATTCTCAACCAAAAGCACCCCCTCATTCTCCCTCGCCGTTGGAACGACGGAATGCTGTCTCACCCTCAATTGCTAAATCTCCACATTCTCGGCTCTCTACTGTTTCCTCAAGTTCACCGGTGGGCTCTAGATCACCTGGACAAATTTCTCATCAAAAGTCACGCCTTCCAGTTCCATCAGCTAGTAGCCACAGGTCCCGAGAGGAATTCCCGAGAGCTGCGCCTGATATTCGTGTTCAGGATGAATCTGGAGAACCGCAAATGCCGTCGCCGATGTCCTTCCCCCAGACTAATAACAATCAATCACAAGTCCACGATTCCATGGAACTAACAGAAGCTTACAATGGCCATGAATTGTCCTCTGCAATCCCTTCTTTTTCTGATGCAAGCGAGCCTATTCCGACGCCCAATGACGACACAATGCACACCGCCTCATTGGATCCCCAAGATTCTCAAGGCATCATGTATCAAATTTATGTTGAAAATGAAGGTAAAGCCATCCAAAATCCATTCTCGACTGGAAGTTGACCCGGGCACCTCTAGCAAACTCATTGGCACAGGAGCGGACTCCTAAGCTCCAGACTATTGATCCACCAACGGATGATAGTCAAGGACATGCATTTGAAACTTCCTTGCCCATAGACCAAGACTCTGCAGACATCTCACCTCGAGAAAACTCAAAGTTTGAGTCTGTATCTCCAGATTTTCAACCGTCGGATGCAAATCAATCATCATCGGTGCCATCATTTCTGTCGACACCTCCCCGTTCACGTCAATCGTCCTTCAATAGT
Organism: Leucocoprinus leucothites; assembly: GCA_013368445.1. Lineage (NCBI taxonomy): Eukaryota > Fungi > Basidiomycota > Agaricomycetes > Agaricales > Agaricaceae > Leucocoprinus > Leucocoprinus leucothites. The sequence goes on from JAACJO010000012.1 coordinate 170,153, forward strand.
TCAAAGCAGGAGTTCCAGACGCCTTCCCCTCCAAAAGGCGGCCTTCCAGATTTACCTGAACCACCGTCAGGAAATGAAACTGAGGACGAAGCCTTACCCCAGTTCAATATTACTCCTGTGCATATAGACACTACTCCTGTTAATGGAGCAATTGGACGTGGGGATGTTACCACGTTCAAGACGCCCAAACCCCCCGGCGCATGGTTTGCAACACCTGGGCCCTCCACTATCCTACCACCTGGCCGAGAGGATTTAACGCAAGGCTATGTTGACTCATCAGATGATGGTTTGCTCAAAGCCAAGTCTCACTCGCAGTCTATATTCCCTCAGACACCTGCCGCACCAGGAGGGTGGGCATCCACACCGGCAGCAGTACGTCAGCGAACACACTCTGACCCCCAGTCATTACGGAATAATAGTGGATTAATGACACCTGCGGTGTCCCTCGGGCGGGCCAACACATTACCTCCCAAGACTCCAGCCCCTCCGGGTGGATGGATTAACACTCCTGGGGTCACTGCTTCGTCAAGGAAAAGCGTCTTGAAGGTCCGATTTGACCCCGATGTTACATCGCCGGCCAACGGATCCTCCGATATCTCTTCCGGTAGTCTTGTCTACCCGACTAACGGTTCTTCGGCTCTAGGTCGGGAACGTTCTACCACACCCGAGCCTATTGCGCCTAGTACCCCACCTTCGCGTAGCCCCCGAAAACATAAGAGGTCGCCCAGCGTAAGGATGGTTGATGCTTATGGTAACGAACAAAAGCAAGATGCCCACAAACGTGAAACTTCCAGTCCAACACCCTCGACCCCTCGGAGTAGAAGTGGAATCCGGATTGTTGACGCTCTTGGTCAAGAAGTAACAGAGGAGATAGAGGAGCATACCAAAGCTCTTCATGAAGAGGACACAAGAGAGGACACACCTATGACTCGCATGGAAGCTCTACAGCGTGTGCGTCAAGGTATTCAGGAGCTGGCAGATGGCATTGAATCATTGGACTGGTGAGTTCTCGTCTGATATTGATTCCTCTCTGAGAGCTGAACAAACATAGGCCGAGCCGGTCTCGGGATGATGCTGCACGTATTAGAGAGCTAGATGAGACGTCTCGGGCTTTGAAACAATCAAGAGAACAAATAGCTCATGATATGCACAAGGTAGAGAAGCGATTACGACGCCAAGTTTGGCAGAGGGTACGTACATGGATCCACGAGTCAGGACCTGAGACTTAAAGAGCTCGCATAGGTTCGCATCAGCAGCTTCTTGGGCAGAAATGGCTGGTTCCTACTTTTTGTGGCCCTCATTCAGATAGCCCTGATTTTCATCATGTATCGGTACGCCACCTCTTGTCGACCTATGTTCTGGTTATAACTGATTCCTTGATAGTGCCTCGGTTCTACGGGCGAGGAAACTCTTTTTGACAAACTATTATGACCCATTTAACCCGGACTTATTCTTGTATACCACCAATCCGGATACCCAATATGCAACACCAACCATATCATGGAGTCTGGTTACGCAGTCCGTTCGTAGTGGGGACTTGAGGGCATTTACGGGGGCATTTCGAGACAATCTATCGATTCTTCTGAAGAGGTGGCACCAGCAAATTTGGGACGTGTGGGGCGATGATCCTACCAGACCTGTTGGGGTTTGGCCACCTACATGAGTTCAAGTCCGCAGTATCTTATCTTTTTCCCCTTTAGTTTATTTAGCTTGGGTTAGGCTACTGGTGTTTATGTTTTTTCATGCTACTATGTCCCTCGTACGTTGTATCCCCTGCACATAACTATGCCATCTACATATGACACCCGGTCTGGCTTTCGAGCACTGAGCCCGAGATGGACTGTCCTTCTCACGCCAATTAAACCTTTAAGTCACTCTAAAGGCCCTGTTTGGGTCCTGATCTGGCACTGGGCGTCTAAGAAGAAGGCCTACCCTCGATACCTTTTACAGCATGTATTCCAGGCTTCAACTCAATAGCCCTGCAAGAGCTTGCAAGCGACTCCACCAGCATCTGGCACAATGACGAATGGGGTGTTCGTATCTACTAAGCGTGGGATTGCTTTTCCTTAGCGGCCCCACCATCGCCACCTGGTCTAATTTTTGTCCGGCAAAGCCGTTGACGACCCGCTCTGATGATCACCACCCGAGCACCTCTCTGAGTTTCACCAGCTGCTCATTCTCACCTTTTACATTCGTTACCGCTGGGATTATGGGGAGTAATGACGGAACTCCCTCCGAAAAACTGCCACGTCCTATCTCTATACCACCTCTAAAAGATCAGGATTTTGCACCTCAACCACAACCACGAGCTGCTACACCCCCGCTCGCGCAGACTCATCAGTATGATTCGGATACGACTGCGACGAACTCCTCCGACGAGTTTGACTGGGACGAAGGCGGAGGAGACGGCACCGACCTCGTCAAGGCCAAACGTGTCCGTTGGCTGTGGTTACAATTCATGAAACTTTCGCAGCTCATCCGAGTTCTTCTGGTTGGAGTGATTGGTGCCGCTATCCTTATCACCCCGTTGCTTGTGGTAAATTTGAAGTTCAGGGAGAATCCTGTCCGGTTGCAGGTGCATGTGTGGTCGTTGTGGCTTACAATCATTTGGTCGGCTGCGTGTGCTACGACGCTAGTGGTAGACGCTATACCTCATATCGTGTTGCTGGTCACACAGTTGTTTGGAGGGCAAGTGGAGCGACTGAGGTCGCAAGTAGAGGTGCGTGGACAGTGTATTTGAGTTGCGGTAAAAATGCTAATTTTTATGTCGATAGCTCATTATGGCAGTAAGGGCATGGATAAAGCTGGTGCTTGATATTGCTTGGGCGTGGATTAGCTTGTCAGTTATTCGTGCTGTTTACCACCCTCCTTCGTCTTATTGGACTATTATAAACCGGGTTATGCAGGTAAAGTGGTTTATCCGTTTGTTCAGCACTGCCATACCAAGCCAATAACAACCACAGGCGATGTTTGCTTCCGGCATGATTTTGTTCGTGGAGAAGCTATTCTTACGATTCGTTGCTATCAACTTCCACGAGAAGGCCCTTGCCGATCGACTAGCTGAGAATCGTCTGGGTCTCAAAGCCCTGGACCGACTGTCAAATGCGCCCGTGCTCCCATCCCGAAAACCTCACAATCCACGACGCGGGCACAAGAGCCCTGGCTCTTCGGCTTCGATTGATGTACTCACTACAACGAACCGCGTTCAACCTGACAGCTCAGAAGTATCACCCATACTACCAGAGAAGAGGAACAAATCAAATGGCACCAAGATGCGAATTAGGGCGCGAAATGCTGACAGACAACCGAAAAAGAAAGCTATGGCTAGTGTCATTGTGGACCAAGTCGGAGGAGTTATCGGTCAAGTCGCGCTCAAGAACTCCAAATTTAATCAAGGTCGAGTTGGGGGACTCTCCTCTGCGAGAAGACTTGCTCGCAAGCTATTCAGTACTCTCAGTGACTCCCCTAGAGCTCATCTGACAGTGGAAGGTGTGCATACCATCTATCCATGCCGATTGGAGCTTGTTGATGACATTGTGTGCCGTAGACTTTGAACCCTATTTCCGTACGACTTCAGAGGCTGTGAGTTTTTCGAGTTTTGATCACCGTTGCGTCTCCTAACAAAATACTAGCACGCAGCCTTCACAATATTTGACAAGGATGGCAACGGAGACATCACAAGGCGTGAAATGCGGGAAGCCGTGCAAAGAATCTATCGAGAACGGAAAGCTCTCAATGCCAGTTTGAAGGCGAGTAAAGTTCCGCTGTATTCCAACCTTCCGATGATGACAGACCTATAGGATGTGGGCTCCATCGTGGCGAAGCTAGATGCTGTTCTGATTTCTGTGGCGCTCGTCATCATTATCTTCGTATGCCTCCTCATATTCAACAAGTCGAATACGCTCGCCTCCCTTGTTCCCCTCGCCACCATCATTCTAGGCTTCTCGTTCATCTTTGGAAATTCAGCACAGAAACTCTTTGAATCTGTACGTTTCTGAACCTCCGAAGCCGATCTCACAACTCACAGTCACTTTCCTAGCTGATCTTCATTTTCTCGACACATGTATTTGACGTTGGCGACCTTGTGATGATTGACGACCAGGTTCTTACGAATATCTCATGCTTCTGAGTGCCTATTGATCGTGTTCTAGGTGCTATACGTCAAAGAATTCGGTCTGTTCTCTACAACGTTCCGACGAGTAGATGGACAAGAAATTGTCGCTCCCAATGCTCTCTTAGCGAGTGCTAAGCTTGTCCACAACCTCCGTCGCAGCAAGTCTATGTAAGTTGTGACTTGAAAATATTCCGATTTCTCACTCACCGCTACCGCAGGTGGGAAACAACGACTTTGATGATTTCGTACAATACGTCAATCGAGGCCATCGAGCAGCTGCGCGTCAAGATTGATTCGTACATCAATGCAAACAACCGCGAATGGTCTGGATTTGCACTGAACATTGACAAGATGGAGTATCAGAACGCTCTTCATTTGATCGTTGCTATTGAACGTAAGTAGAGACATTCCCCTACTACATGAGCCCCTAAATGACCAGCCGTTTTGTTTCCAGATCGACCAAACTGGCAAGATTGGGGCGGTAGATGGGCCCGACGGACGGCATTTATGCGCCACCTCAAGACTATCCTTGAGGAACTGGAGATCGGTTATACCATGCCTATCCAGCCGATTCTTCTGCCGACTTCTGGACCCCCTCCGTCCATGTCCCAGCTATATTCGCCCTCTTCACCTGGTTCATCGCCAGGACCAGCCTCTGACTTGGGCAATGGCGGAAGTTTCTACCCAACTCCCATTGGCTTCACCCCCGGGCGGTCTTACCGTGCCGGGATTCCTGTGGATAGGCCACCTCCACCGATTATATAGATGATGACTCTCACCTTGCTTTGGACCTGCCTACATGCACCATGCTGTTTATGCCTACAGATTGTATGTAATGCCCAGACTCTGCTATAGCACATCTGTATATAATCTTGAGCTTGTGCTGTAGACACGAAGGTTGTGGGTCTTTTCTACCGATGTTATATGCAAACTACAGTCAACAAGAATAACTTGATATCTCACCTGACGATGATGTCTGGTCATGGATGCGATCAACACATCAAAAGTACTGATTGGCAAGCAACGCGCTTTTCTATCAGCTATGCCGCAAACCCCACCTGTTCAAAGAACACTCTTCTCAAGTCTTGAGGACATCCAAGCTAGTAACGATGTCCGGCCTCATACAAACCATCCATTTGCTTCAGGAATTGAAGATTCTTTTGCCTACCTACAGCAGCTCTCGCAAGCTGCCGATCAAATCACAAATTCCTTGAACGGCCACCTCGAACTTCCCTGGGCTCAACCAAAACTCATATCTCTTCTACGCCAACAATCCAGTCTGACAAGCACCATAAAAGCTGTTAGAAAATTTGACACTCTCAACACTCTTTCGCTTAGCTGACAATAGTTAGTCGGAAAACAGGACGAAGGAATTCGTCGACGCGCTACAGGAGCGCGCTGGGACAATCTATAATGAAGACATTCCCTTGGATCCTGCAACTGTAGCCAATTTCTGTATATCAAGACTTGAAGCATGGGGTGTTAAGGCTGGCATGGAATCATTCAAGGACGATGGACGCGCAGGGAACGTTACCGTTATGCTTGGCGGGAAGGTTTTGGTGGTAGACGTTGACATCTCGATCAGCACAGAAGACCCGTCTCGTCCCAGAGCTCGAGTTGCGAGCGTCAAGACGTCTTACGCTACCTCAGACGAGGCATCTGGAAATTCTTCCAACACCAAGGGCTCAATCTCGCTTGATGCCTTTCTCGCGCAGAGTGTACAGAAATACTGTGACGAAGTCCAGAAACCTGAGGACGTGCGGGATGCAGTGCGGGCAGCGAAGCTTGCTTCAAACGTTCAGCAGCAGCTACGATATCTTGTTATGTTGGATAGGCTAGCTGAGAAAAAGGATGGGGCTCGAGCTGCTTGGTTCGTGGACACCGACCAACTATGTCCCAAAGTCGAGGCCTTTGCCAAATCGGAAGCGGAAGTTGTCGCGTCGTAAGTCTTGTATTTATTTATTTATTGTACATTTTCTCATCTTGCCTAGGGCCCTTTCTGCATCTGCAGCTCCGCTAGATATATTCCTTTTGCGCTCACATGCCCTTCCCCTACCTTACCTTTCCTCTCCCAGCATAACCTTCCTCGTGCATGCCACACCACTTGCCTATTTATCATGCCTTCGGAACGTGACGGCCCCTCCAGTGCAACAGGCAAACATGCCGCTGATTGATATCCCTCTGGCACACCTCCGCTCCCAGATTTTGGAAAACCCGAAAGGCATGACAACCGCCACTCTCTCAGTTGCACCCCTTAGTTCTCCTCCGCCCTTCGCCTCAGGGGAACTCTTGCCTGGTATTGCCGGTCGCCCGACCTTTAGCTTCTGTCCTCAAGGGGCCGATATTACACATGTATTTCCTCGCAGTGGAACGCCGATGGAGACCACCACCGAAAGTAGGCATCACGTATGGATGTTGGATTTCACAAATGGTGGAAAACAGCCTGGAGTTGTCATGAGCCAGAGTCAGATGAGAGATATTGAAATGCTCATTACACCTCTGGGAGGACTCCATGAAGATTTGGAAGATGTCAATATAATATCCTTCAATGCCAATAGCTGGGTTGATCTTTTGGTGAGGCTTATTCCTCCGCTTCGCATTGTGTCGGACTTCAAACCGATCTCAATAGTTGAACCAAACGACAGAAATTAAATATGAACGATACACTGCACTCTACGTGAGTCAATCCTTCTCTTGCGCAGCATGTAGATTTACGCCTAGATAGTCTTCTCCAGGTGGTTTGCATCCACCTCTACAGCTCCGCTTGACGCCGCCTGATGAACCCGGGTTCATCCTTGAACGAGTTCCTGTCCACAATATCCAAGAAGTTTGGGGGATCCTGGAGGTGTGTCGAAATTCACCAAGTCTGCCTAGCAAACTTATCCGCTCTAGATCGTACGTGAACAAAGCTGGCTGAAGGAGACTCTCCTTTCTTGTCAATGGGAACCCGAAGGAATAAACGATGATAATATACTGAGCATTGAAGGGCTCGACGTCACAGACGAGGAGCTACAAGCTGTACTAGCAGGCAAGTGGCGAACATCAGCGGTTCTTGCGCCGTGATACTCAGACACTTCCACACGATCCTACACAGGCACGAATATCCCACGGAGGATTCCTGTCAATGTGTCGCTCAACCCCACGAATTCAACTGATAATCTCTTTGGACCCGCTGAATTGGACACGACGCCACGCCGACCAAAGATTGTCATGAGGTCTCCCGAGAGGCCGCCTATAACTGGCCTATTCGAGATATCAGTGTCTCTGAATGAGGCTCGACCGAGAGGTATCGCTGTAGAAGTGCAAGGTGCTATGGGCTTGGATATGAGTGCAGATGTTTTGGAAGAGATTTGTCGCAGAGGGGGTATATTTGGACTTCCGGGTCGTATATGGGCAAACTCACAAGGACCTTCGCTGTGATCTCGTTCTATTCATGTTCCCACATTTGGAGCTCACGCAGGAGCTTGTATGATTGTATAGAGACTCTCAACTAGATCTCCGAAAATCTTGTGTAATCCTACACGCTGGTCTTAATACAACTCAATACACAACTCAATACAGTACAGGTGACTCTGATCCATTCCACCTAGGTCCTAAACGACTATGTAGATGTGGTAGCATTCACCATTTCCCAGGCAGACTTCGCGTCCCCTCCACGTAGCCGTTTGAGTGCAAACACGAGGGTGCGAGAGTTATATTCCTTAGTATGCAGAACCGCACTGAATGCCCGTTCGACCTCATCGGCATAATTCTTGATCAGATAGTCTGTTTCCAGCTCAACGATGTCGTCATATCTGGGTAAAAGGTGAAAAAAAGCGTAAGGCTACTGTTTTGGGGCATAGGAGGGGAACACTCACCTAGATGTAAAAGAAGAGAATAACTCTTGGACTATGTTGTCCTTGGTGAGACCTTGCTCAATTCCCCTCTTCGCTTTTTCTTTGAGAGCTGAGATACCGGCCTGAGGTGATATAGATATGGTCAATTGGATTGCCATCAGTCTGAGAGCCAGGTAACCCGCATACATAATCTGCGAACCGATACATTGACTTGGGCGAGCAGCGGATTGTCTCGAATGAACTCTTCCGCGCAATGCGGGGCAGCTCCAATCGTTTTGAAGACCTCAACGAATCGAATTCAATCTCGTCAATGTAAGCATACTGAATGTACGCTTCCAGGCTACGATTGAGGGGTGAGACTGGTCAACCTAATTAAAGGGTACTAATCACTCTCACGTTTTGTACGCGGTCCCATTTATTGCATAAGCAAAACCACTCGCTTTTACAGGTCGAGCTTCTCTGGACTTTGGAGTGCTCGGAGAGGGTATTTCAGGTCTTCAAGAAAATAGGCGTAATACAATCAGAGGGTGCACCCAAATTTCCAGGCAACCAGGGGGACATAACATACTTTCTACCGTCTTCGTCAACTAACAATCCACTCAACTTAACAGTAGTATTCTCCTCAGGTTCGTAGTCGGGTTCATCCGCGACTGATTCTAGGTCGCTGTCAGAGTCGTAATCATAATCGTCGCCCGATAACTTCTGGATGACTTCTGGATCGTCATGAAACAGATCACACGGAACGCCGTGCTTGAAACCAGTTTCTGAGAGCACTGGACGTCATCAGGATCGATCAAGGTTACAACGTGTAAACTGCATACTGTTCTCCCAATAAGTGGCCGAGTTACGTAGAAGGCTTGAAATTCCAAATAGTGGCTTTGGGCGGGCAGCTCGGCGCCCTATTTTAGCAGAATAAAGGTAAAATTTGGTGTCAGCAGGGGACGGTCTTCTCGACGAAGCCTGGACGAGGCCGAGAAGTGCCGTCGTCGCCCTACTTTGCGGTGGAGGTGGTTCGGGGAAGCATAGACCACTCGAAGCAGTAAACAAGAGAGAAACAGTGACGTCAACTTGAGAGTAGCGGTTCACTGTATAGCCCGACACAGCGTGTGGTGATCCCATTTGCATATACCAGTCTGTGTAGGTGGTCTTATACCCTGCGATACCACCGACGCCCTCGATCTCCACAGACGCTGCGATATCGTTGAGCGACATCCCGGCACAAATATTAGGCTCCCAATGCAGGTAGAGCGCGGCTTGATTTACACTGCCACTGTAGTTAATATAACCTCTGAAGCGCCATCCAAACCCGCAATTGGGGGAGTAGTAATTGGACCCTGATGACCATGAAGAGAAGGAAAACTTGAAGTGACTCGTCACTCGAGCTGGGCTGGTTTCCCACTGATCCTGGCGAGATTTTTGGATTTGACTAGCCATCTGCAATGAGTGCAACGGTTGATGAACGTTGACGAGGGAATATACGACCCCGGTCCCCGGTGAACGAGTGTGGAGGACTTGCCGACGAACAAGTGCGATTCCTTGTGACGCAAGTGACATGTCACAGGGACTGGTTTCGTACGCCAGCACTGGCCGTGGCGGGGCCCGCGGCTTTGACCTTGCTTCGGCCCATTAATTCTTGTGGCAGGTATTGTATATGTACTTGTTTTCTGTTTTGCCACATTTTCTTTTTTTTGGGGGGGCACAGTCTTGGCAAGTTAGCTGCAGATCCAGGTACTGTATAGAGTTATGCACTTGTTTGTTGGGGGCACGATACTCGAACAAGGGTGATTATATCTTTCCGGTTTCGACCGCATTATGGCGTCGAAACCTCATATTTTTCATCATAAACGACCGATTCAAAAAATAGGCATTGCACTAGTATAGCAGATTCTAAGATTCCTAGACCTCGGCAATTCACGGAGCCGGAGCCACGCGAAGAGATTTACTGACAACAGATAGCAAGAAGGCGATTAACGGTGCCAAAGCTGGTTATACGATTGAACGTTTGACTTTTTTCTTCGTAGTTGGAGTACGAGGCCGCCCAGCGGGACTCGCTAGAAATAGAAGGTCTTATATCAGTCGAAAATGCCCAAAATTTTGTTTGATCGGACTCTTACTCGGAATGCCTCTATTATCCAAGGCCTCCCACGCAGGAGCCGCATCCTGACCATGGAGTCTTTTGATGGTAAATGCAAGAGTCCGATAGCAGTGGGGTTTTGATCCATTTACAATCAACTCCAATGTCGCATCGAACCTATTTGACACAGGTCTGAAGTGATCAAGGAGAATGGCGACCTCCATCTCAATGATTTCATCGTATCTGCGAAATAATAAACAAGCATAAAGCCTGGTAAAGGGCCGTTCAAGACTCACTTTGAAGTGAAACGAGAGAAAAGTTCTTCAATAATGTTGCACTCCGATAACCCCTCTCTTATTTTATCTTTCGCGAGTTTCTTGAGATCTGGAAGGCAAGCCTGAAGGAAAAGAAGGGTCAGAGGAGATGGCGTGCGAAGAGTATTCAGGAACTGGCGTACATAATCGGCGAAGCGATACATCGACTTGGGTGAGCATGCGGTAGCGGGCATCCCAAACCAGCCTATATGATTTCTTGACTTCAACGGCCGAAACTGGATTTCGTTCGAGTAAACGTAGTACACATAAGCCTTCCACCTACGATACATCAGCGACGTCTGAATGAGTAAACGAGACGCCAATAGGGTGTATGTATGCTCACGTTCGATGAGCTGTTCCACTGATTGTATATGCGTGGACTTGAACTTTGCGCTCCGATCTTTGACCCGAATCGCTGGCTGGCGCAGAACTTAACGGTCCGAAACTGGCTCTGAATTTTTATCAGTCATACTGATAGGTGAGTCTGTGATAAAGACCAACCTATCCGCCGGTCCTGGTGCTGCCAGTGGGGGAGCCTCGGGCAAGGCACCCATCGTGGACGTCGTTGCAAAAACCCGTGATTGTGTTACAGATTCGCCGACTGACAGCGATGGCGCTTTGTTTTTGGAATCAGGCATATCTTCAAGATCACTGTCCGACTCATAGTCGTAACTTTTAGGACTAAGTTTCTCCAAAACTTCCGGAGGGTCTTCGTAAATGCCACAGAGGACACCACTTTGAAATTGAGAGTCAGAGAGAACTTGAGAGCGCGTTACTCAAGGTCAAAACACAAGACAAATACCGATGTCAACTCACGATCCTTGAAATAAGTTGATGTTTCTACTAAAGTGGCGGCATTTGCATAGACCGCACGTGGCTGTCCCACTACACCCCCGACTCGAGTAGAATACAAGTAAAACTTGGTGTCTATTAGAACTTGCCCATCGAGAGACAAAGCCAATGCGCGAGTTAGGGTTGGAGAGGGCGTAACAGGAAAATGGAGTAGTTCATTTGCATCGAAATTAATCGAAATCTCGAGATGAGTTTGGCCTGGGTGCGGAAAGGGCTCGTTATACGTCCCAAGGTCCAAGTCTTCTGAGATATCACTGTGTCGGAATGACTTGTGAACGAGGGGTTGAACCTCTTTAAGTCCATCGAAGGAGACCTTGACGGCGATCAGCGGGTTCTTGCATTTCATTCCTTGGCACTGGTTTGATTTGAAGGTAACGCTGAAATTGCTTCTCCGCTCTTGGGTGTCGGGGTTCATTGACGAAACCTCGTACCGAAAATTCCTTGTGATGTCGTATTTCCATCCTAATCCACAGACAGGAAACGTATAGGAGGAAGCCTGTATATCGTTCCGCCGCTCTACCGGGAGCTTAATGAAGCTAGAGATTCGAGCTGGGTTGGTGCTCCAAACGTCTGGTTGGGATTTTGACATCTGGTATATCTGTGCGCTGTTCCTGTCCCACCGTTCATATAACTCTTATATGCCTTCAGAGATCCATAGCATTAGGGGAGCTAACTAATCCATAGAGATCAAAGAATGTCATGATGGGGTCGGTTCACCAGGTGCAGCTCCCGATCTGTCCTTCGTTTGTGCTCGGGGACTGGGTGAGACAGGCTCTGCTGCAGAAGATCCAGAGTCCTCTTGTGACGGTACCGGTTTCAATCTTCTAGATAATCCTGATAGAACACTTTTCCCCTGACCAGACAACCCGTGTTCAATACCAAAAGCAACGAGGCAAAGAAGCAACATTACCTTTTCCAGCCCCTTTTGGTATGCAGGTAAGAGAGAATCACGAAGTCCAGAAATATGGCGGGACGCATGTTGATGGAAGCCGGGAATACGTTCAAAGATGGGGCCAATTTTATCTTGACTTGCTGCGGAAGCAAGGGCCTGGGTTTGACCCAGCTTGTCGCAGGATGGCTAAAACATCCCATGCAGCCTCCTTTCTGTCTCCTCGTGCCTTCACGGCTTCTTGTACCTCGTTGAAAGCAGATTTTAATATAACACCGGCTTCGTCCTTATGGGTCTCGACGACCTTCTCAATTTCGTTGAATGCCAAATCGACCAGAATCCCGGCGCCCAGGTACTGGAGCAACATATATCTTTGCTATTTGACGAAGGGCTGCAAGCAGTTGGGCGGTTGTTTCGGGTTGGACGTTGACACCTGCTTCAATTGAGGCATCTCGACGTGATTTGTATTGCTTGAGGTATTCAATAGGGTACCGCATGACATCGACGGCACCTTTCAGGCCCGACCAGTGGTAAAACGCATAACCTGCCAAAGAAAACATGTGTGTCAGAGGCTTGCTGATGCGGCACAGTCTCATTTTCCCATACCACCGACGACTGTTGCTGTTGCACCTCCAAGAAAGCCGGATAGTAATATTAACCTACGAGACCCGCCAGAAGAGCCACCAGAAGAGCCACCGAAGTTGAGGGCTATGAGACCCCGCCGGTGTTGAAGCTGTCGGGGCGGCAGGCGAAAAGGAGTAGAGCGGAAGAGAGGGGCGCGGGAAGACAAAGACATTTATTGAAGATCAAAAGAAACACCAGAACCTATCGGCTTTAGTATAACATCTCTTGCCGATGTGGTGATGCAAGCGAGCGGCTCTGAGAAAGGAAGCGCCCGAGATGAGTTTGAGTTTGTTGATGTTTGTGGGTCAATGAATTTTGCGGCACAGTTTGGCGTTGCATAAATGGTCTGTATTGGTAGTAGAATTAAATCTCAATGCGGGATCATATTCTCCTGCAAGTAGGAACAAGACACTCCAATTTTTATCATATGCACTTTTCCAACTGAAAGTCTCATGGCAGGGCCAAGGAGTCAATATACAACCCCACACTCCTGTTGTCTGTTCAGACAAGCAAGTGGGTGGCGTAAAACCGGATCGGTCACGCAAATAGTTGATCGTGCATGCGTCAAGATGAAATAAGGTGAAAAATACTGCACAAAAATGTTTACTCTGCAGGAACCTCGATTTCACCAGCACTAATTGCGTCAATGACATCATGAGCGGGCTTGCCATCCACAGTGCAACCAACGCTCTGAGCAGTACCCAAAATCTCCTTCACAGTTCCCGCAAGCTCCTTCGCCAGCGACTTGGACCTCATCGTTCGTGCAATATCATAAATTTCGTCGAGAGGGATGTTGCCAGTGTGCTTGATGTTCTTCTCCTTCTTTCTGTCACGGGGAGGCTCTACAAGAAGAACCATAAATCAGTATCTTGCATTCCCCAACTCAGAGAACTCTTGAAATAACGTACCCTTGAGTGCACGAATGACAAGGGAGGATGCAGAGGGGACGACGGAGACGGCGGCTTGACGGTTTTGAATGGTGAGTTGGACGGTTACACGTAGACCCTTCCATGCAGATGTTGCCTTTGCAATATCTTCACCGACTTTCTTTGGTGACTGTTGAGGATCGACGAACCAGTCAGAACCACGTAGCAGTAACCCATCTATGTGGTACGCACGAGACCAAGAGGACCAATTTTTGGGGCAAGAGCAGAAGAGGCACCGACTTCACCACCGGTCGCGCGGAGGTAGATGATTTTCACCTCATTAGGGTCCTAAGCCAAACCGTCAGCATACAGGTAAAGCTATGTGCTCAGCGGTAACAACACACGAATTTTGGGGCCATTGTGACGGAGTGAGTTGGCGAACGGCGACGGGCTAGATTACTTTACAGTAATCAGCAAGCACCAATGGGGGATCGCGAAATTAAGGTTCAGAGTCCGCTGATGAGCTGTACAGATTTACTGATGAGTACGGTAAGTACAGGGTTGATATTTGTCTCTATTAGGCTGAAGCCTCCGTCTCCAGCAAAAGGGGTCGCTCCAGCTCACTGACGGTGATTGCACACAGAGTGAATCGCCCGCCACGACGGCAACAGCGTGCAATGGGTCCATGGAATCCTCGAGCTCAGACAGGGTCGAGCTACCGGCCTCATTCGAGGAGGTATCCATCGACGATCTCGTTGAGCTGATTGGTAGATCTTGCACCACTTTATACCGAGAATGCAAGTATTGATTCATCGTGATGTAGCCAACATGTTACAGCGCCTGATGAACCATAACGACAAGATACCACTCTCTCCGTGCGTCTGCCCTCTGATCTCTATTCCATCTTATCACTCTAACACATCCTTGTACGCAGTGAAAATCTAACTAGATTTCATTCACGTTCAGTACCCACCATATCTGTACTAGACTACTTAAAGCGTATCGTTCGTTTTACCAACGTAGAGGTATGTCCGCAGTCGCTATCTTTAAAATAAGTGCTTCGCTTCGCCGCCACGATCTCACACGCCATCACAGAAAGCATGCCTACTCCTCACACTACACTATATCGACCAGATTAGTGCCCGGTTACCCATCTTCATCTTCACTTCTCTCACTTGCCATCGTTTCATCATTGCCGCCATCACGGCCTCTAGCAAAGGCCTTTGCGATGCCTTTTGCACGAATCAGCTCTACGCTAAAGTTGGTGGTATCACGGTCACGGAACTCAACACCCTCGAGCGAGAATTCTTATCAGTTATTGACTGGCAGCTTATGGTTAGTACCGATGTCATCTTTTATTTTTACTTCTTCAGTCTCCAAGAACCCGGGACCCAGCCCAGTCTTCATTTCCGGCTAGTCTGAAAATTTTATTTCAAACTTGGTCTGACCTTTTAGTCCTTCTGTTTCTTGCTTCTCAGTCTACTCGCGAAGTTCTGAACGAGTACTATACCAGTCTCGTACGAACGCATAGTTCCGGGCGTTACATTCTCGCAGGAGCTCCTTCCTCTCCAGTCGGGACAGAAAGCGATATCGACATGGACAGCGGTCAGTCCCGCGATCCCTCACCCGAGATTTCCACGAGCCCTACTCGTCTTCGCTCCAGCGAACCGTCATCCATTCTTATTGATCCAGGGTCCCATGTGCCTCCCTCGGAAAGCGCTCCTCGCGCGACTCTGGAACAAAACATGGCATTCGCAGCGCTCCAACAATCTCAATCCCAGCATCAACAATCACCGCATGGTTAACCATATATCCGAGTTGACGTTTGTTTGATGGAATCCTTATGTTTCTCTGGGGTTCCGCACAAACGTGGCATGATTTCTAGGTAAGCATCTCAACTACAAACATGGGTGTTGGATTGACATTTACTCTGCACAACTACTGAACCAGGGTAAAAAACATTAAATATGATACGACTATTTATCTGTATATGACTAGAGCACAAAGGAGGTTAATTGCAAGGATTGTGTGATAATATTTGATTGAGTGGCAACGATCGCGAAACTGCTTGCATGCAGACAATGGTTACAAGTCCTTCAGAAGACCAAAGAAAACACCTGAAAACGTTCCAGAGAAGAAGAAATTACTCGGTGATCAACAAATCATCGGTGCTTTGTACTAAGAGTAGCGGTTTCGGGGTGGCGGTGGCGATGGTGATGGGTGACAGCAACGTTGAACATAAGCGAGTTATTTGATAAGTTGGATGGTACAATACGATCGGATGACGTTGAGAGCAAGGAAGTTGACTGTGCACCGGTAACCAGAGAAGCGGCCGGGAAGGAGGGACGAAAATGTTAAGAACAAACTACTTCGTTTTAGAGCACACACGACAGAGATGTCGGGGTAACATCACCAAACTCCGAAAAGAAGAAAAACATCAACAACAACGGCAACGACGACGGGCGAGGAGATTGAGAGGATGGGACCAAAACGGACGAGGAAGAACAAAAGACAATGTCAATCGCGGAGAAAACAAAATCAAGGACGACGCAAGGCAGACAACATCTTGGCCAAGGCATTGATTTGACCCCTCTGAACCTTTTTGACATTCTCGGTTCCTTCTTCCTTCCCATTCCCGGCAAGATCGGTCGTACTCGTGGAGGCATCGCGACGGAGATTCTCAGGTGCACGAGAAATTCCGCCGTGTTGGCCTGGTCGCTCGTTAATTGTATCGAGCTTGGGATCTTTAGTCTTCCTTGTTCTGGGCTTGCGTTGTGGCGGAGAACCAAAGATGTCACCAACGGGGTTATTGGGGTATTGACCACGGGGTAGCTGATCTAGCTCCCAAGGAACAGCGGACATGACTACAAAAAGAAGCATAGTTCAGCGCCATGCATATGCAATGAAATTCAATAGACTGACACTTACTCTTGATGTTCTTTGATAGCGTTGGGTAATTGGAATGAGTTGAAGAAGCCGATGATTGCGGACCCTTACCACCAGTGCGCCAAGAAGTGGACGACACGCTGGTAGCTGTAGTAGAAATGCTCCTATTGCTTGAATTGCTGTAACGAGTGAAAGCCGAAGTCGAAGTGCCTGCACTGGATGTTGTGCTCATAGAGCTGCGCCAGTTCCCAGAAGCAACGGAACTGGCACTCGATACCACCGGTCGCCCAGAGCGTCCACTACGAGTGCTGTTGGGAGAAATACCGCGTTCAGAGCGTTTCTCACCAAACGACCAAGTGTTGAAGTTGTGAGGACTTCCAGACAGTGCAAAACTCGGTGGGCGGTTGTTGCTTGGGGACTTGCTGGTGGGTTTGGTGGGTGGTGGTGGAGAGCCTCGCCCACGACGACCTCTAGTCCAAGTTGACGGTCGATCATCCGTAGGTACAGGGGGAGGGGGAGGGACAGGTGTAGGATTTGGAGGGGGAGCGTTGAGGCCCATGATCAGACTAGTAACATTGCTGGCGGTAGTGGACATAGGTTGCGGTTGAGGGGAGCCCAAGTCCGACGGTGAAGGAGGACCAGCATCCTCGGCGGGGGAAGCAGTGCTCATGGTCGAAACGCCCGCGTTCTGTTTGCCAAAGGACAGTTTCCATTTCGAGGGCTTCTTGACAGGAGCGGCGTTGGTGGAAGAAGTGGACGACGTGGGAAGAGGTGGTACGGGAGATGTGGACGATGGAATACTCTTACTGCTACCAGAACACAGGTGCGTCGGCATCGCGAACACGGAGACAGGTTCATATGGACCTCCGCGAGCACGAACAGACGAAGTAACAGAGGTTTTTGTTGATGCTGACTTGTTAGAGGAGGCCCGCGACGCCTTGCTGATCTCCCTAGCCAATGCCTGTGAAGCAATTGTAAGGGTAATTAGTGTTTCATCGGTTGCGGTCGTGGGAGTGGCGGCGGCAGCGGCAGCAGCAGCTCCTTTTCCTTTACGCAAGCCACGTTTCCTGCGTTTCGTTGAAGTTGTCCTGATGGAGATTGGATCGTCATCTCCATGTTCCTGTTGCGGTCTTATTTCTTCCAGAACTGGCTGTGGTTCCGACTCCGGCTCGGCTTCCTGAGACTGCTCCTCATGATCATAAACGGTGGAAAGTTCAGAGGGTTCTTCTCTTTCATAAGCAGGTCCAAGAGAGGGAGCACGAGAGAGGGAACGAGCAACCATTGCGGGGGTACGAGAAGCCCGGGCACTAATGGAGGGATTGCGAGAACTAGGACGATGGGAGAGGGGTGTCGAGAGTGCGATAGGATAACCAGTAGAGCTGCTGGATAGTGTTCGGTGCATACCATGACCACCAAGTAATGCCGGCAGGTTTTTGATCCATGATCCAAACTCACTCGCCGTTACACGAGGCGAATCATCACCAGGATCGTCCAGGATGCAAAAGACTCGATTTGCCAAGAATTCAGCAACGGGACGGGTCATGCCGGTAAACCTATAGATGAAAAAGTTGACGGGATCACGGCGGTACAGATCGAACGAAGAACAAGCTCCTTGGGAAGTATCAGTCCACGGGTTGAAGTGGTACAGCCTTCAAAAGAAATAACTGTCAAAAGCAGGAATGATCGACTGAAACAAGAAGCCTCACATATTGATGAGCACAATGCCGAGTGACCAGACATCAGCAGCGCGGGGGCGATAGGTTGGTGCCACGTTGTTCCTGCATTCTGTGGGGAAATTGAGCTACAGAAGGATAATAAAGAAGGTAATGCCGTTTTAACTTACCGTAGCTCATGTAAGGGGCGCTGCCACAATCCATATCAGATGATTCAACATCCGTCGTTGATAGACCAAAATCAGTCAACTTGACAATGACTTTACGTTCCTGACGGCCGTCGGGAAGTGTAGTGAATCCATCAGTGACGATAAAGTTTTCCGGTTTGATGTCGCGGTGAAAGACCTGTTGGGCGTGGCAAGAGGCAACGGCATCACACATTTGGGCAAACATGGATGCAATCAGCCGTAGGCGGGTGCGGGACAAAAGTTGAGAGGGATGAAGGTTGGAAAGTAAGCTGGGAGTGGGGGGAGTGCGAGAAACAGAGGCTGCGTCCGTAGGGGTAGAGTCCGGTTCATAATGGTCGCGAGCCTGTTCCAAAAAATAAAACAAATCTTCGCCGGGGACGAATTCCAATATAAGAAGTAGAAACGAAGAAGTCTCGAGAGTCCTGTGGAGAGTGACTATATTGGGGTGCGAATGTAGTGACTGATGAATAGTAACCTGGGAATCTCGAGTTAGCGCCGGTAAAACAATGAGAGATATAGCACCGCCATACACACCTCGGTCAGCTGTGCATCCAGAGCTTCCTCGTCGAGGTTAGCCTTGGATAGACACTTGATGGCATACTCGCGTCCATAGACAGTCTCTGAGCGGCGAGAGAGGTTGCCATCAAACTCCATAGAACCAATTGACATATGACCGTCTTCAGAAGGAAGAGAACGAGAAAGCACCTCCTTGACGAGATAGACAACCGCATAGCTGCCCGAACCGAGCCTTCTGACAACCTCAAACTCCTTTGTGGGTTCTCTAAGCTCTAGGTCACCATCTTCCGCCTCGGGGTTAGAGCTTATCGAGACGAGACGGATAGTCTCTCCCTGGAGCAAACAGCTTTCGCCCACAATGTCTCCGGGCGCTAAAACATCTTCCAGGATGGAAGACGCTGAAGACGCCTGTGACTGAGTGGGTCCTTTAGCGCTGGGGACGGGGATAGAGGTGGAGAGCGGGCGAGAGGAAATGTAAGGGCTGCGGGGGAGCTTGATAGAGGAGGGGGTGTCGGGAGAAGGAGCATGACTAGTAGGTGAAGAAAAAGTAAAGGGGGGAACAACAGAACGGTTGACGAGGCTGTCCTTGTTGGGGCGCTTTGTCAGGGAATTTGGGGGAAAGCGTGGGTCATTAGGGCGAAAATAGTCATTGTCTTTGGAGGACTTTGGGGAGGAGGAGAGAGAGAGAGGCGGAAGCTGGAGCGGATACTGCAACATGAGCGCGTGTCGTGAGAGGGCACTACTCGGGGTGTTGAGTAGATCTTCAGACGAGACCGGCTATGAGTCTGAGCTGAGGGGGGACACGAGGCATGCAGCAGAGTGAACAGCAGTCCGGGCGGACGAGGGAAGGAGCGACGTCCCGTCGACACCTGCGAGAATGGGCCTGGGATAGAAAGCTGGCGGGATCAGTAAGTAGCGAGTCAGAAGATATATAAACTGCGGCAGTTCCCTTCAGGGGCCGTGCGGGGCCGAGGACGCCGTTGTCCGCCTCCTCCACTGCCAGCAGCAACGAGCTCAAAACACTTACCAGAGCTTCCACCAACGCACGACGAACAGAGGAGATGGGCGCAGGAGAGAAAGATGCTGGGAACGGTGGCTGCGCTGACTTATTTGGACCATGTGCTCTCTGCGCTTCCACACCACGCGTGTCCACGCCCTGACAAAAATACCGGTTCAGATCAACAACACCATTGTATGTAATCTACTGCCCTCCCTCGACCCATGTGCTTATCACCCACAAGGCAGACCACTGCACCTGAATGCCCAAAGGGAACCATGTCGGCTCGGTTTGTGGCTGCACCTGTCCATGTGCTACCTAATCTCAGATCTGCTGACTAAGCTCTACCTGCTATCTATGTCCATCCTCTCCCGCCACTCCTCCTGCGCCGCCCTCCCCAGCCCCCGTGCAACCCCGCCCGCCTCTGCCCCTCGTCCGTGCGACCCCAGCCACGTGCACCACGTGACTCCCGCCTTCTCCGCGTCCACCCCTCGCCACACTGTGTAGATCGCCCCGAGCACATCGTACTTGCCCTCCTCCCAGGCGCCTTCTTCAACCACACTAAACAGCTTCTGCCATACCCTGCTGCTCGTGAGATAACTCCTCCCAATCCGATGCACTTCATGCAACCACTGTTTGGCCTGATCCGATGTCTCCTCTTGTCCCATGGCCTCGTGTACCGCTGTGACATAACTCATCAACAGTTTTTCATGCACTCCACGTAACGAACCGTCGCCCATGCTTTCTTTTAGTAAGGTCTAATCATCCCCAGTGTCAGTAATTCGCTTTCGTTCTCAGTTCAGTTTTTACCTCATGGGTCTTCCTTTTGTCCCCAATCAGTTTGGCTTCTTCGTCACCGAGACCCCATAACCACACACTCAATACATCTTCTTCCTTCCCTGCAACCCATTGACGCGCTGACCGCCATGTCTCCACCACGCTTGTTTGTCCCTTTGCACCACCTGCCTCAAATGTGATTTCTGCCGCCAGCCGTGCAAGCCATACCTGACTCGATTCGGGCACCTTGGCACTATACTTCCGAGCCAATTCAAGGACCTTGGCAGGAACGCCTGCATTTGTCCTTGCAAGTGTCGTCAAAATTCTGACATGTGCAGAAAACAATGATGCCGATGTGTGTGACTGTTGAATCATGCTTTTCAGAGAAGAGATAAGATATTGCTTCTATAGCCTTTTTTTCAGCGATTTTGTGTTATGAGTTGTGATAATTTGACACCCACCATGTGCTGGTCAATAGGCCGGTTACACCAATCCTCAACAAAGTCCGCGTATACCCGAAAAATTTCCTCTCGGCCGGGGGATTTGGCCTCTTTCAACAATTCTTCATTCGTGCGATGAATCGCATCTACAAGAGCCGCGCCCCTGAGTTCTGGCGTAATGTGTCGATCAGCCAGCAGTCGTACTGCCTCTGCCTCTCCAGGAAGCGTTGACCGAACCAAACTATACAGGTGCTCGAGCAACAATTTCCGAAGTTCAGCAGGAGAGGGATACTCCGTGATCACGGTCTTCAACTGTACAAAGAGCCCAATTTGGGGAAGAGCTGCCAAAAATGATCTTTTGGTTAACATCTTACAATGCAGAGATGGCCAAATGTCTGGCAACATAAAACGAAAACACCTGCAAGGCACGCACCTTCTGCCGCACTGGTCATGACCGATTTGACAATAGCCCCTTGCATAATTTGTCGGCGTGCTGCTGCACCTTCATCTCCATCCAGTCCGTCGCCCTCGGTGTCAGTGTCGATCGGCTCGGCCTGCATTCTCTTCAGGCCATCGTCGTCATCTTCTAGTCCTTCACCCCCTAGCTCCCCTAAGCTGATGTGTTCACTTGGGTCAATTTCCTCATTCGCCTTGCCTTTTCCTTTTTCCGCTTTGCCTTTTGTTGTCATCAGTGAAATACCCAAGACATCCCATCTTCGTCTTAAACTTTCTACAAATCCGAGCTCCATTCGTACGTATTCGCGCCACATGTCGATACTTTCAGGATTCATCCGAATTCCCCGTTGAAGTAGCGTCCGTGCCGCCGAGGGCGACAAATGATCTAGCTCGTGCGAAGCCGCGATAATGTAAAGCGCAGGTTTGTTAGGATGAAACTGTAGAGCTCTATGATGCAAATTAAAGTCTGAGGGATTTTCATTCGATCAAAGATTGCATATGCATTACCTCGCAGTAATCCTCCCTACGAGTGCGCGTGCACCCTCGCGTTTCGCAAGCTGGATATACTGAATCCATAGACCTACGTCAGACTTGAAGCGTTTGAGGGCCCTCTCAAAGATATGAAACTGTCGCCGCACGAGGGTGTAATCAGAAACCGTAGGTGGTCCCAGTGGAAGATCTAATCCGAGTGTCATAAATTGAGTATCTGGTGATCGACCAAGATGCTGGAGATGAACGGACCCAACCGAGCGATGCGCTTCCTTCGCAGTTGTTCGAGGCTCATCTCGTAAGTGATATAGCGAAGGAAATCTGCTTTTTTGGCGACGCGTCGAACGAGGGTAGTTTCGAAAGTCGTGCGTTTCTTCATGATTTGTTTCGTCTCAGTCTATACCATACACTATGTGTCTCCAGCTCTGGTGTGGGGTCGTTTTGTAAAAGGTGTGCTCACTTCGGTGAATAGATTTTTATCGACCAAATCTTTGAGCTCAAGGAGCATCTATCGCCACAAAAGTCATCTCACAGATTTCAACTCGAGATTTACGCGACACACCTGCTCCTGTTGAAACTGGACGCGCTCCATGATGAATTAAACAGCCCGTGAGCCAGATAAAATACAACAGCAAGGGTGGTGACAGGTCGACGAGCAGTATAGGCGGGACGAAAATTGGGTAACAACAAGATTCAACAACTTTTCCATCAAACTTTGACCGGGCCGGACTCGAGCTTAACCTCTCTGCTCTGTCATGCCCACCAAAGGAAACAGAACTGGCTCTACTGCACAGCTCCGATCCCATTCTCGCTCGTCTTCTGCCACAAGAATAAGTGCCAACCTCCAGCTCACTCAGAAGGACAATGCCAGTGCCAGAGGGTCCGACAAAGGGAAGAAAAATCCGCACGCGGTGCATGAGGTGGGTTCTTACGCCTAGACCAGCCCCTCTCATATTCTTGTCCTAGACATGAGATCTAGGCTTCCTCTGTCTCCTAATCGATGTCAATGTCTTAATTGTTACCATCTTCTAGGGTGGAAGACCTGCTTTCGCGAGAGCTAATAGTAGCCAACGTGTGCCACCGGCTGCCCAACTGCAGAGAACCGGATCTTCGACCAGCGCCACTCAACAACAACACGCAGACACATCTGCGAAAGCTAATGCGAACTTTACATTAACAACTCGGTCTACAGATGAGGAAGAGGACGACGACGAATGGGTTTCCAGTAGCGGGGCGCAAACTCCCAACAAGAATGGTTCCGACTCTGATACTGCCTCAGAAGGATCGAGTATACCCCAAGAACTAGTCCAGCAATTGCAGCGCACGCAACTGGAGCAACAGCGACAGCACGAATCTGCCGCTACCACGCGAGCTCAGGCACAGGTGCCGCGTGTGGACACTGTTCGTCAATTGGACTTTAATCCTTTGACTGTTGCTATTGGTACTGCTGTCGCATCGAATGTCAACGGTGCCCCAAAGTCGGCACCTCCAGTGCCCACCCAGATGCCTTTTCCAACTGATATATCCGAGTCTAATGGTCCTTCAATGGATCGAAGCCCGCACCAACGATACGAACCTCAATTCCAAGAGCCTACCGCTGATCGCACTCTTGCTCCTCCCGCACTTGGTGGAGGCGATGGTCAGCACGCAAGGGAAACCAACCATTCTCGGCCAGAGTCCCGCCAAACTCATTCCAAACGTAAATCTGTCACGCGACCACCGTCCACGCATTCCATGTCTGGCCGGTTAGACAGTGTACCCATGCGGCCTCATCCGCTGATCAGGGGACATTCACAAGGGTACCTCAACGTTGTACCCAAACCCACACCTCTTGCCCCCCTGAC
Organism: Leucocoprinus leucothites; assembly: GCA_013368445.1. Taxonomy (NCBI): domain Eukaryota; kingdom Fungi; phylum Basidiomycota; class Agaricomycetes; order Agaricales; family Agaricaceae; genus Leucocoprinus; species Leucocoprinus leucothites. The sequence continues at coordinate 193,988 of JAACJO010000012.1, forward strand.
GGTCATCACTGACCAGCCTCCAAACGCACCAGATAGCCAGGTTTCCGGGTCTCCGGAGAGTATCAGGACGACTATAACCTCTCCTGGAGGGGTTACAGCAGAATTCCCCTCGGAGCGACGAACTTCCATCTCGTCAGCTAGATCAGTTTCCACTCTTCCAGCTCACAGTAGCGTTCAACCACCTCACAAACCATATGATCGCACCCGCACTTTGTCCACCATGTCGATGTCTGCGTCCTCGAACGCTCTCAACTCTCTAGCTCATCTCCCCAGTGTCACACGTCCTCCTTCGCCTCAGTTGATTTCATTTTTCCCTCCCGTTAATCCACATGTCAATATTGAAGCGATACATCCTCTACTCCCCGGACCTTATCTCAACAACCACTTGACTGTCTTAGCAAGGAGAACACCTCTCAGAGAGTCATACGACCGTGTCATTCAAGCCAAGATTGCCAGTGGTCGGTAACTTGGCGATTTGATTACGACAAGTGGGATTTCCCTCCCCAGTATGTGCTACTCCCTTACCAGGTGGTTAGGACTGGCCATCATACTCTAGGAGCAGGCATTCTAGTTGAAGAAGCCAAACACTGGTTGTAGAAGGATGATGGGACGTCGGAGCGCCGCTGTTGAGATGTTGATGATACGTCTCTTATCGTCTTATGATTCTTGTTGTGGTTCTGTACGATCAGCGCATGTTGTCGAGGAAGATAGTGAACCAGTTTGCTTTTGTACTTTTTTCCCATTCTATACATACACAGTGTTCGTCTCATTTCGATCTCATATTTATTCATTTGGTATCCCCGACAACTATCATATCGGTGTTTCGTCGCAAAATATTTAGATGTGTTCATCTGAAGGTGTGGGGCTCGCTGCCTGATCCACGTAGGTTACCACGTTGCTACCAGCTACGCAGCTCCAGTTCTCCCTCAACGACGGTATATCATGCATGTTATGACGTGTTTTCTTCCCAAAACGTGACAAGTGTCACACCCAGTAACCAGTGCACGCAACACCTGATTTGGTACCGCGTCGTGCGTCGCCGTCGACACGCCCACGCTGTTCTCATACCCACATTCACATTTCTCTCTTCGCTGAGCTTGCATTTCAGGTTATTCTTCTCCAAGGCTCCAACTCCACCTCCGCACATCTATTCGCACTAGAAGCACTAGAAAAATGTGGCTCTCCGATGCGCAGAGTCAGTTGATATTCTCTCTCCCTCTTCCTCACTCGCTTATGAGCAAATATCTGTGAATGCTGACGTGGGTTACAATGTCGTTCGTTTAGAAATTGGTGTGGCACTGACCACATTTGGCGGACTCTTCATGCTGCTTGGTGTAATGCTATTCTTCGATGGAGCACTCTTGGCTCTTGGAAATGTTCGTTCTTCATCCCTCTCGTTTCTGGAAGGAACTTCCAAAACACTCGACTGACCATGCGCGTGTGCATACTCGCCACTGGCTTATATCTCACAGATCCTCTTCATTTCGGGTTTGACTTTGATTATCGGGCCACAGAAGACTTTCTACTTTTTCGCGAGAAAGCAAAAGATACGCGGGACAATATGCTTCTTGGGCGGTATCCTCCTCGTATTTCTCAAATGGCCGTTTATTGGGATGATTGTAGAGACTTTTGGATTTTTGAATCTTTTTGGGTATGTTCCTGATTAATTCTTGCGACACGTCAGTTCTTAATACACCCTACGTGGTCGTGTTACACAGTGACTTCTTCCCTGTGGTTATCACTTTCCTCAGACAACTGCCGTTTATTGGCACGTTCCTGTCACTTCCATATATCCGTGAAGTAAGTCTCACTACTCGTATTCTAATCATTTTCCTACATAACATAACGTCTTATCCTACAGTTCATAGATCGACTCGCTGGCTCTCGCCAGTCCGCTGTTTAATCTATAAATAGATTAAGTGAAGGCAACCTGATTTGGTTTGGCTCGTGCAAAGAGAGAGATAATCGACCCGCGCCTCGTTTATGATGATGAGAGTGATTATGATAGCGAGTGGGTGCGTCGGTGGAGAAAGGGGGTTTCGGAAGACGGCGACAAGAGAAAGAGAACGAAGCATAAGAAGGCAATGATCAAGTAGCCTCGACGAACTCGGCGCTTGATTTATCTTTCTCAATGCTGTTGATCGTGTCACCTCTTTGAGCCTCGCGGTTCTCTACTTCTCCCGCCTTCGCTTTCCCTTTCTTTAGCTCGTCGATGTTGCGGAATCTGAATCCGCCCTTAACAGCCTGATCGATCATCATACCCCTACGAGAGCAATTCAGCCCCGCTATCGGAGAATATGAATGAAAAACACGGTGGTCACTTACACTGAGTACATGGTCATGGCGGCATAACCTGAGAAAGGAACTAAATACGAGCGCCGCGTGTATGCCCTGTCCGCGAGTGCGGCCTGAGCAGGAGGGTACCAGGCACCACCACCAACACCCTAAAACGGTGTCAACTGAGCAGGCCCAAAGCCTAGATCCTTGTTTCTGCTCACCATTACGATCAGGCCAGACCCTCGTTTCGTATGGACACCCAGATTTTTGGTTCCTAGAGTGAATATGCACTAGGGTGACACAATCCTAGTCAGCTGGTGCGTTCATATTCCTGAGGTATGGAGCAACTGACGGGGTAGCAGATGGACTCAAAGAAGAACAGACAGAACAGGAAACCTACGCCTGGTCTTCCTGGTATCAATGCGACCAATAAGCTGAACATGCAGCACATGACTCCATAGAAGGATAGCAGCAGGGCTGGGTCAATAAAGTTAAGGATGACAACGCCAATGAACCTAAGGCGGAGTGAGTTGCTCATCCACTTATCATCACCTAGTCCTCTTACCTCGCAGCCGTGAATGTTAATTGGCAGAAAGAGAAAAGTTGGCTTGCTTCTGGTCTATCGATACCGATCCCTTGCTCGGAGAAGAAATTGACTGCAAGCGATGCGACTCCCACCTGAGCTCCTCTAGGAGATTTCTCTCGTCACTTCTTTAATCCCGAGAACATGAAGCCAGATACAACGTACACATAAGTCGTCTGCGCGATGAACCCGAAGATGCACCTATACTGTTTCCAGAACGGTGCTTCATCATTATGGATACCAGCTTCATGGATCTCAGCAGCTAGAGCATCCTCTGTAATTTCCGGCAAGTGACAGAAGCTAATGAAGTGATTGGCATCGTTCATGACCTCTTTGATCGAAGGATACTCACAAAAACAGAATATTCAGGACCAGACCTAAGCCCGCCACGGCCAGGTAAACCCTATCGTGAAAAGTTAGCAGGTATCAGGTGCAAGGATGCAGGCATCTGGCTACCATTGCACAGTGTCTAAACTGTTGGCGTTTGCGCCCCGGAAGAAATACTTCGAGGCAATCAATGGTCCAGCGAACGAAGCAAGGCCTTGGAAGCCTTGGCTAAAATTCAACCGTGCAGCTGCGTATTTTGGAGTACCAAGTACTGAGATGTACGAGTTGGCTGCGACTTCCAATGTAGCCAGTCCACATCCTGCCCGATGTAATGAATCAGTTCCCTTATCGGATGGGGAGACGTTTTGCCAGTATTTGTTGGTTGGCTCTTTACTTACCGATCACAAACGTACAGCCTACGAAACCTCCGTACTTGGCGAATTTTGCAGATGGCCAGAAGAAGATAGCACCTGGGACCTTCCATCAAAATGTGGCAGGGATACCATACCGGTATTCTTACCGAGACTGTACAGAGTGAGTCCCATGTGGATTCCGCGCTGTATAGACTAATGAGAAGCTGGCCTTTTACTTCTCAGTTTCAGAGCTTTACCTTGTACCCAAATTTGTTCATCTACCATACAGTCAGCCGTTGAACTAATGAGTCTTCGAGAGGTTTTGTACGTACAAAGACGCCTGCCACTGGTGCGTACACTAGGTATGCACCAAAATATGCTAACTGGAGCAGAGTACTCTGAGTCTTAGTAATCCCAAAAATCTGTTGAAAGTGGGCATTCAAGACATCGAGAAGCTAGAACAAAAATGAGTTCATGGTACTTGGGTTCTGATCGCAGTACTGACGCCATAGGCAAAACCCCCTGCAGCCATGCATTAATTTCGGGCCGCGCTGCAAAGGACAAAAGTCCGACTCACAAGTAAAAAAGAGCGAGGTCACCAATGCGAAGGCAAACGCCCATTGTCCCCGAGACAGCTCAGAGCCTTACAAAAAAGGTCTAGTCCAGAACAACGTGTCACATATCGTACACGTACCTGTTGTTCCCTTTGGTGGAGGCATTTCTTCGTTAGTGTGGGATCAAAGAGGGGAATCGCACAAAGGCCAGAAGCTCGGTTCTTCTTCACTCCACCTTTATAACTTGGTTATCACTTGACCCTACCGTTTATTTCCGTCGCACTAAGCCGATGTGGCATCTCCAATCAGTGTACAGAATGTAAAGTTCTTTCTGAAGTGGAGAACCATGCTGGTGGCCCCTTGCAGTTGACCGCATATGAAGCTTGGGATGATGGGGAAGCAACGACTATCCACTTATTCTGGCATCCCGTGATCAATCAACCGGTACTTCCACGGTCCGTTATTCTAATTTTCAACTTCTCTCGTAAACTATCCCCTCTTGTTGCACTCCTACACAACGCTTAGATTCAAACCCAAGCATCAACTGAATTTTCTGGCTGTCGCGCCTCGGCAATCTATCAAATATGAACGACAAATTCCACGGTTTCTTTGCGGTTGGACTCCAAGGCTATATCGGCCAAAGGCATTGCTAACATCCGGTTGTACTGTAGGATCGATACCCCAACATGCGTTCCAGATTCCCAGGGGAAGGTAGGAGGAGATGGAGACTGCGGGTAATGGAAGAGCTATGGTTGGAACCCGAAACACTAGCCGAGATTGCCTCGGCCGCACTAAGTTCTCAAGACACCCCAGGGGATGTCAGTGAATTCTAACCGCACTTGCCCTTTCCGTCCGTCTTAAATTCGTCACAGGCCCTCCACGAAAACGATGATGACCCCCTTGATGAGATTACTGATTGCGAGGAGCTCGGATTAGTCGTCCGAACAGATTTTTCAAACGATGACGCGTGGAATATGTTTATATCAAAGCTACAAGGTGCGGAGAAGGAGCTCCTATCCACGATACAAGCGGAAGAGCCAACAAATCAGGGCGATAATGACGTTGAGGTGGAGGAAGCAGGCGAGGCTGACTCAGAGTCAGACGCTACACCAGACCATATCATCAAGATTATTGCAAATGCAAGGAACCCATTGTTCAACAACATTTCAAACCTCACCGGACTTCGCCTCTTGAACGACGTAGGAATACGGCTTACCCCATCACCTCCTACTGGGACCAAACGCATCAGCCCAAGCAACCGGTTGATAGACCGGAATAATTTGCAAGAAATATACTCGGGAAAAACTATCTGGATCTACGACAGACAGTCGAATGTAGACGAGAGTGTGCGCCTTGTGAGTCAACATGGCGATGTATACGGAACAGCTACGTGAGCACCAAGATCTTCTTAAGTGAAAACCATTTGTCAGGAACTCATCAGGCCGTAGAGGGGATAGTTGGCGTGCTAGAGCATCGCACGTCCCGGAGCTACAGTTCAATACCTCAGCCTGCAACATGAAAATCAACTTCGGGGGATTAGATCGCTGGGATTATCCAGAGAGGCTCAGGAACCTCAAAGAAGCGGAACATCAGCAATGATTTACGAATTACCTATCATTGATGACGCCAACCTCAGAGGATAGTGCAGAAAGTGCTTTTGCATTCTTTTTTGGTAAAATGATGGATAGAATCGAAAGTACTACAAACAACACCTTCCCAAAATCCGGCCAAAATGACGGCCTTTTATGAGATGACGGTCCAGACACGGAGAGCATTGTCGGTGAAGCCAGCGAAGAGAGTTTGGCCATCGGCCGACCAGGCAATCGACACACACTCGGGTTGTCGGGCGTCCTCGCCGACGTCGGTGTAAGTGGGCTTGAGCTCATCAACAATTGATCTAATCTGCGTCTTAGATGTGGATGATAGTATGGAAGAGACTATCTTACTTGCTCTCCAGGTCAAAGATCTTGACGCAACTAGCGGTAGCGGCACACAGCCAGTAACGGTTGGGTGAGAAGACGAGGGCGTTCACAATATCACCGGCTTCAAGAGAGTACAAATGCTTGCCCTCGTTGAGGTCCCAAAGCATGGTGATACCATCCTTTCCGCCAGAAGCAGCAAGTGAACCGTCGGGCGAGACAGAAACGGTATTAATGTAGCCAGTGTGGCCATAGTGGTTGGTCTTCAGCTTGAATTTAGAAAGCTCCCAAACCTTGAATTATGCGTCAGAGAATCGCTTGTGATAAGTGCAGCAGCCCGAGGTTGAAGATTTTGCATACCTTCACAACCTTGTCCCAGCCAGCAGAAACAATGACAGGGTTGGCGACATTGGGACTGAATCGGACGCAGGATACCCTAAAATTGAACGATGAATTTCCTATCCAACGCAAAAAGAACGATTGATACCCACCACTCAGAGTGACCATCCTCCTTAATGTCATACTTGCATTCACCAAGGGTATTCCAAAGCTTAATTGTCCTGTCACGGGAACCAGATACGATTTGCCTGTTGTCAGCGCTAAAGCTAACCGAAAGGACATCGGAGGTGTGGCCAACGAAACGGCGAGTGGTGTTGCCATTGTTGAGGTCCCAGAGGCGGAGGGTGTGATCCCAAGACGAAGACAAAGCAAATTGACCGTCCGACGAAATAACGACGTCGGAAACGAAGTGGTTGTGTCCGTGAAGGATGCGCTTGGGGTAGCCGTAGGAATCCTCGTCGCGAGTCAACTGCCAGACGATAATGGTCTTGTCTGTGGGACGGGGACGCAGATTAGATCTAATTGAGGTAGTAAATTCCGATCCATTCACCTCGCGAAGCGGTCAAAATCATATCGGGGTTTTCAGACGACGTGGCGATGGCGGTGACCCATCCCTTGTGTCCCTCTAGGGAGCCCAAATAACGTAGAGACTCGGCCATGAGTGTTTTCAGTGAGATGCTCGACGATGTCGCAACAACTGATCGTGCTTGCACGGTCATTTGTCACGCGCTTAGCCACCGTGACATGGCTGTACAGTACCCGGCAATCCCCTGATATATATTCTCTGACGCTCATTGTTGAAGTAAACGCTCATTGACACGCAAGCAGGTTCTTCCTGGTGAGTTTTGATCTTCCAATTTGATGATTCTGTGCGTCTGCAACGAATGATGCATGAATCTTAATATTTGCTACTTCAGAGGGTTATTATGACCCGATGAGACAATTTTTTCCACCAAGATCTCTGATTTTTTTTTACCGTTCTTCCCTCGAAGACTCAGTACTGATAGCTCAACTCAGGATATTCCAGTAACTTGACCGCACTACGGTTCCTAAATGTAGCCTGTTTTCTACTCACCCTGATGCAATATATTCTACCTTCCTTTTTGAATGTCTCGCTTAAGTTATCCCCAACCCTTCTCTAGTGGGATAAGCTTCGGAACATGAGATACCGGCCATGTGCATAAGGATTCCTCAAAGCGTAATTCTGGACAGCTGCAGAGTTGTTTGACCATGGACTCATCCTTGCCACGTCCGAGGATTCCAGTTATCAGTCAGTACTTCTACTTCAGCTGAAATAAAGCTGAATTTAAATCTCTTGTTTCACAGTCGATACAGACCCAGGCGTAGACGACATTATCGCAATGTCCGTCAGAGGTCCTCACATGTCATTGATTTGGCTGACCATAGTGAAGCCTTCTAGCACTTGCGTCACCTGAACTAGACATTTTAGCGCTCATCGTATCTTTTGGCAAGTTTCTCGACGCTATGTAAATTACGAGCCTGAGTTCGGGTTATCCGCAGGAAACACAGATGTTGATGCATCATAGTGAGTGTGCTGAACTTACGTTTCCCGTTCTGCTGCTAACATCTACAAAAATCCCAGCCGGAATATTCTCAAAATGTATCAGGCCATTGAACGCCAGATAGAGAAATACCCAGAGGACGCAAAACGCTTCCACAACTTCACTCCCGAAAAGCGGATTAAATTAGCAAGAGGATGTGAAGGTCCAATTGAAGGAGAACTTCATAGCGCCCAGTACTTTCACGGAAGGTCTGACTCTATTCCAATCGCTTTTAACAACTTGTTCAACTGCTTCGTCTATCCAGGGACGGTCTTGGTGGCATAACAGATCGACATCCAGACCTTAATGTTCAATTCGAAGCCGGTCAGGCTCATCCACAATTAGAGATCTCTTCAGCTCACGGGGTCGACGTTGTGCTTGACCTTCTCAGGTCACATCCACCAAGGAGTATAACATACATTGTCCTCGGGCCAATGACAAATCTTGCCCGAATGATGATGAAAGATGGCGAAACGGTCCGCGAGCGAATCGGCCGCATTGTATGCATGGGAGGGGCAATTGACGTCCCCGGCAACACGACACCAACGGCTGAATGTAAGCATGGCTGACTACTCCTACCCTCCGAGTTGACCCGGTGGCTGTTCTCCTTTCAGTCAACTACTTCGCAGACCCTTACGCAGTCAAAGAATTGCTGTTATCTGACAAAAGCGCACTTCATCTTCCGCTTGATCGCTTCTTGTTGGTGCCACTAGACCTCACGACTCCTCACGAGCTACCGTTCCCCGCCTACAAACAGGCGGTGGACCCAGCGTTCCAGTCGGTATCTACAGCTCTATCTGATGGCTCCACCAAACCCCCCGTCGCTCACTTCACGAGCGCTTTCTTGGAGCGCACGCGTGAAATTATGTTAGGTTATGGAAAAGATGCCATGGAACTTCATGACATCGTTGCAGTCTGGTGCGCCATGGAGAACCCTCCCGTGCGGGGTGATCAAGAAGGGAACGCCTTATCACCAGGATGGAGTGTGCTTCGTCGTATTTTTGACATTGAACGGTATGTTCTCCCAGGCGCTTCCACGCCGCGCCACATCGTAATAGTAACCTGGATCTCTTAGAACTGGGGAGCTAACCAGGGGGATGCTCGTTGTCGATCGGCGTGACGACCAAACGGCTTATGCTCCTGGAGCTAATCGTGCAGAAGTTCAGAAACAACTGGACTCACTAGGCGTACCTCACAAGCCGTGGGAGTCAATTGCAGTCCCAGCTCAGGTGGAGGTGGAACATGAGCCTCACGATTTTATGAATACTCAGAGAGGCGTCTGGTGTGTGACAAGCACTCCAGGACCGAGGGCTCTCCTGCAGTTGCTGCTTCATAGGGTCTGGGGAGTGGAACTTGAAGCTTCAAGATAGATATTAAATTATGAAGTTGCGCGATATTTCTAGTATCATACAACCATCTTACAATTCAGCGATCAGGAAATCCTACAAGCACTAAGTTCAAATACATGATGATGCGAAACCAATACCTAAAACAGCATGTTCAGTATTCGATCATACCAAGATTTATCCTGCTGATGGTCGTAGTCTAGCCATTCTCTTTTTATTGTCGCTATTTCTGGAGACAGTTCCATCTCCTCTAGAGGAACCAGCTTGTCCCGGAAATAGAGTTTGCAACCTAGATATGCAAGAAGGTAGATTAAACTGATATGATGCAACATTTTGTTGTCAACGCGTTAAGAATATCAGAGGACAGAAATAGAACGAACCAGTTCAAATAGTAGGATAAGAAGGAAGAAGTATCGAATCCGCCTACAAATGACGTCCATCCACTGAATAAGAGGATTAGGACGTTCATCACAAGGGCATAATACTATGTTTAAGTGAGAAATGACACGTATCATGGTTGATGAAATATAAATTCACTCACTGTAAGGTAAGGCTGAAATGGACTACGATAAGACAGCCGGTCTCGCGAAATACCCTGTTTCTTGAGAGCGTGAAAGAACCTCAAATAGGTGACACAAAGAATGACCCATGAAGTTAACCCCGCCGTTGTTACAAGGGCCACGAGCCATACAAATGCCTGAGATGAACCTTGGTTGATGCTAAGAAAAGCCACCGCTCCAAATGAAACAGAAATGGCTACAGCGAAATATGGTATTTGGAACCGGTTCAGCTTAAGGAAAACTTGAGGTGCGTGTCCATCTAAGGCGAGTCCGTGGAGAGTCCGAGAAGCGAGGAAAGTGCAGGCGTTTCCTGAACTAAGGGCTGATGTGAATATCTGCGGTAATACTTGGTTTCAGTGTGTGGAAACATGACGTTGCGTCCAACGAACCACTGCATTAACGAGGGAGGGAATAACCTGGGAGAGAGACGGTAGTCAGTGATCCCATAACATTCGACATGTGTGTGTCACACCTTGCTTCCTGTCCTTTCAAGCGCTATCACGAAAGGACTCGTTGTTGCAGTCCCATCTCCAGAGCTAGAAAGACGAGGATCGTCTGCAGGGACGAGCAGAGAAATAACAAATATAGAGAGAACATAAAAAAAAATAACCCTGACGAACGTGCGCTTGAGCGCTTTTGGGATTGACCGGCGAGGATTACGGGTTTCAGCACCTGCAATAGCAACAACTTGGACATTGCCGTAAGCAAAGGCAGCAGAAATCATGGTTGACCAGAAGCCGAGAAATCGCCCCGTGGTACCGACTGCAATGTATTCCCGAAATAACGGGTATGGATTCTTCCAGTATCGAACTCCGATGCGTCCTTGCCCAGGGAATACCTCGAGGTCGATTACAAGGCCTGCAAGTATGAATCCGGTGATTAACGTTATCTATCAGGCAAGCCGTCAGTCCGAATCATTGGGAAAGGTTACGACAGTATACCTTCAGCAGCGCGAAATAGAATTCAAATTCTCCGTATACGCGGACCGGGCAGAAGTTAATGATAGCGATTGCCACCCAGAGAACACTAGGTTTCGGGGATGGGAGTGAGTAACGTGGACTCAGTATGATGTTCGCTCTTCACCTGATCGGTGTGGCTGGGTTCAGACCTGGTGCCCAAAATTCCAGAAGAGTGGCCGCCGCAGTGACCTCAGCAGGCATAGTGATGGCCATCGAATACCAAAAGTTCCAGCTGAAAGGCAGAACAAGTATAGCATAAGTATGGTAAAAGGATGGTGATAGGTGAAGCTCACCCTATCGAGACGCTGGAGCTTTTATCGAGCCATGAGGCAGCATGTCGCACAAAACCACCACCGACAGGTTTGAAGGCGGACATTTCAGCGGAGACATAGGCTACTCAAACTTGTCATCATTGCTTTTACTGGCGAGATAGCTTTCAACAGACCAATAGCGGCTGTGACTGTACCCATCTACATTTACATGAGATTTTTTGCAGCTCGTGGAATAGAAATACACGTACCACCGTATAACCGAGTACACAGCTCAGGGGCCCTGCCTGAGCTAGAGCTCTCCCACTTGACAAAAACAAACCTGTACCGATCATGCCTGCAAGGGCTATCATGGATAAACTGTCCCAAAATATGAGCAAGAGACTATGGAGAAAAGCCAGGATCCCTTACTGTCGTTCCTGTAATCCTCTCTTCGTCCCACCGTCCCCTACTGCAGCATATCGAAAGACTGTTCTATCGACTTCTTCGTTACCCACAGCTGTTGGTGGATCCATGAGAAGCGGTTGGTACTCGCTTTGGGCTTCCATATGAGTGCAGATGAGGGGTCAGCTGAAGCTTTGATCATCAGAGCGCCCATGACTTTAGTGATTTCGATGAGGCTATTAATGATGAATTAGAGCGATTGCGGTGTGACGTGTACTTGAGTGGTCATGTCATAACAGCCTGGCCTCGCAGCTGATGATAAAAGCGCCTGTTGACTATGTAAAATCCGTGCTACGAGGGGGGCGCCTATAGTGCAACCAATCACGAAATGCCTGTTGGTACCATTCAACACCCGCACAGGTCTACATATTTGCAGGGGAAAACGGAGACTTCCAAGCAGCGGCAGAGGATGAAACTTTTTATTCGAAGCCGTAATACTGCCGGCCAGTATCCTGAGCATCAGCCTTGGCATTGAACATATAGCACGCTCCCGCTCATCCGATGTCCAAAATAGTTCGCCGCTAGAGCGGCCGTGAATAAAGCAGACGGAGATTTCCTGCAACTTGGGTTGAGTGAAGTGGAATGGAATCAAATTTAGTCGCTATGTTATATAAGATAACTCAGGTGACATGTAATCGTACATTACCGCCAGCGACCTCCCCACCCCGAATCGGCCGGATATATTGGGGACCGATGAGAACATAAGGAACACCTTCAAAAGACCGGGTATTGGCGCATGTAGTGATAGGTTCTCGAGTCGTGAAGGTAATGTGGTGTGAGTACTGTTGGCTGGGCTCCAGACGAACAATATGTCCTTGACTCTTGAATCAAAGCATCATACCCTCCTTGGGTTTGGGAACGTCGTCCTCATTCTCAGCGTTGAAAGCAAGCCGACGCGCCTTGACGCCGCCTCGGCTGATCTTCGATTCGGCAGTTATGCTTGAAGGACTATTCGGCCTAGTCCAAAACATCTTGGACGGGGCGATTGGCAGGGTACTGTAATCGAGTGAGTCACGCGAAAAAGCGGAGGGCGCGACGATTTTGAGTAAGAAAGGCCATCCCAGTATTAGTGTACTCGGTGATGATGCGACGAAGGTGTTCGGCGGCAGATGTCACAGAGCTCCGGTCGAGGCCGCGGATGAGCTCCATCCCTGGGGTTGCTCATACCTGGAAGTGGTCCCGTCTGATGGTGATCTGAGAAAGTAGGAGACGATTTTGCAATACAAGCAGTAAATATGACTATGACTGTAGTGAAGGTGCTTATAATGTTTTATGACGTTCTTGACATAATGGCCTCGTGATGCGGTCATTCGGAATTCGAATGACGCCAACCCGGAGAAGTCCCATTTTGACTACAAGTTGTTTAAAATCAAAATGAGGTGTTATCAAAGCGCGAGAAATGAATTGGCGCTATCACTTTTACCATTTGACGCGACGTGGTGAATTCTAAGTGAACCCCGGTACACTCGGCGCAGCCGTTAGATAAGTAGGAAGTTCCGGAGCTTATCTCCGGTCTACGGAGGACGAGAACGAGCGCCCCTAATTGATTTTGTTGTGATTTTGACTTGAATTGATACCACCTTGTGGGAAGCGACATGGCCATATCTTGCGCCATTCCCGTCCAAACTTATTACACCGTCTCCACTATAGCCATTACGCACCACCTTTTGCTCTTATCCTCGCCATTTTGTCAGCCCTTTAACACCCCCTGCATGACTTTTTACTCCTTATCATGACCAGAGGACGCAAGAAGGACCTTACTATTCCAGCCACCAGAGCTCTAGTCCAGCAACGCGACTATCGCGCGCGTAAAGCCCACTATGTCGCAGAGCTCGAGGAGCGTGTCCGGAAAGCAGAAGCAGAGAATGTACAACTACGCAAGGACCTTGAAGCAGCTCGAGCAGGGCTCCCTATCCCGGCAACCCCACTGAATCCCCAAATTGTAAGTCATGGCTCCTTATCTTCCAGGTCTTATTGGTGCTGAAAGCTAGTCTCAGGCAGAAGCATCCCGCGACCTGATGCATCACTTATCTCTCGCTACTAGCAGCCTGGATCGCTTTCAACATATCATGTTTCCAGATAGAACATACCCGACGACTTTACCGCCTCTACAGCTACCTCCGCGATCAGGTTTATCGATCCAAGGACGACCTGCGTCCTTTCCATCCCCTGCTCCGTCTCCCCCTTTTTCACAAGCAAATCCTCCCTCACCGAGTCGAACCGTCATCCCAGCACCAACTCCTTCATTTTCTACGCCTTCAGCATCACTTTCGAGCAGTTATTATTATTCTTCTGGTCGCAAACGACTTTATCGCGAGGATTCTCCTGAGCCTGCCGAACCGTCACGTTTCGTTAGAGACGCCTCACCGCGTCCAGGTAGCTCACAGGGGAGTATCAGTCCTGAATCAGAGTGTTGTGGCGGCATTCTTGACTGCCGAGACCTAATTGAGGAGGATAGAGATAACGAGGACAGGGATCAACCTTCCAGCCGGCTCTCAGTCATGCGGTCGACTTCGGAGCAATCATACGGTCGCGAAGATGACTTCCAGCATTCCGACTAATGTATTCGTGTCATGAGGAGTCATTTTTATCGTTTTCTTGGGCTTTTCATTTTTACTTCATACCCGCTTTGTACAATACTCATTTTCATACTTATGATAAGCTGTCTTCCGTATCTACGCCATTTACGCGTTTATGCTACTTAAACGTAATCTCCTTGTGACAGCATACAAGCCTAATCATACATCTATATTTATCCAGTAATACTTGGCTGATAGGACTTATCAGGCTCGCGAAGGGTTGCCATTGATCAGACTGTCCTTCTTTCGTATCACACGTCCTGTTTCCTTTCCACGCTATCGTCCAATCTCTGCCACCCAAGTTTATGTTTAGATAGCAAGGCTACCCAGGTTAGGGCTAAGAGTACCGGGACTTCGACCAATGGACCAATGGTCGCAGCAAGGGCTTGCTGAGAATCGACCCCATAAACAGCGATCGCCACAGCAATTGCGAGTTCCTGAACCACGGGGTTATAGATAAGGATTTTATAGAAGAAAGGAAGCGTAGTACGGCACTCACAAAATTGTTGCTCGCAGCGGTGAAAGCTTGAGACACTGCGACGTCGTAGCAAAAGATCTGGCTTTGTCGTCCTTCTTGTCGAGAAAGATAATACATGAACATTAGGGCAGATGTCCACATGATGACGAAATATAGTATCAAGGGGACGAAGACACGGAAGACCGGGCCTAGGTTATGTAGGATCTGGTGACCTTGATACGCAAAGAGGACAATGATTGTATAAAGAAGACCTAAGAGGGCGATTGGAGAAAAGAACGGGAGGAATTTCTTCTCTAGAAATTGTTTTCCAGCGCAGAGCCAGACGGTATACCTCGTGACAAGTCCAGCCACAAGGGGAATACCAAGGTACTGCAATATAAGTGAGTGGATGTTTAGTTTATGTTTGGCTATAATCAACATTGCATACGTACAATCAGGACGGATATGGCCACGTCTCTATAAGAGACATGTATATTCTGAGCGTCATGGCCTCCAATAACATTGATGAATAGCAACGCATAAGGGGAGTAGAGAATGATTTGCAAGATGGCGTTCAAAACTACCAAAATTGCACAATACTCTGCGTCACCCTGAGCAATACTGTTCCATATCATGACCATAGCAATACACCGCGCAATTCCGACCATTATAACACCAGTCCGGTAAGTGGGAAGGTCTGGTAGTGTAGCCCAAGCCAAACCAAGCATCAAGAACGGACCAATGAGCCAGTTCAGCACGAGGGATATTCCGATGTGTATCCAGATTTTTCTGGAGGAGAATAGTCCGGGGAGCTTCTCGTACTGAACTTTTGTGAGCACCGGCCACATCATGACTACAAGGCCGATGGCGATGGCTGTCAAGCATAGCGAAACGATAAGTATTGCGTGACAGGGGTGGAGGTATAGTACTGACGAACGGAAACACTGTCAAAGTGGACAGTATTCAAGCGCTCACGGAACCTGGGTGCAAACTCGCTCAGAATAACGCCGAGGATCATTGCCAATAGTATGAGAGGGGAGAGGAGGCGATCGAGGACACTCAATTTCCTCCAGATACCTATGCCACAGGATAAATTCGGTTAGCTAGTTGGGGTGCAACTGAGATAGACTTACCACTGTTGGGTTGGCGGTGTATCGGAGATTCTTTAGTGCTAGGGTCATCATTACGGGGGGTGGTATCGTTGGAGGGCATGGCTGTAGGAGTAGAAGATGGATCCAGTTGGTGGATGAATTTGATTAAGCGTTTATATGCAACTTGATTTTGATTTTGATTTTGAATTGAACCTGATTGGTCAGTTCAGAACAGTCGTGAGAATCTATTTCAGCCACTACTTACCTTATCACGGTACGGTAGTGTAGACTGACATAGATTTTCACAAGGCGAATTTAATAGAAAAAAGGCGTAAAGTCCAAAAATGCTTTGGCTTTCGAAGAATGTCAAGTAATTCGTCTGCATAAATCCCGGAGAGTTGGATCGCGAATCGTAAGCCGCCATGTAGACGGTCGATAATGCTAGGAGGTTCAGAGATGTAGGTGAAGAATTTGAGTTGGAGTGGAATAAAAATATGTTCCAGAAGAACGGCATGACAAATACCTGGAGAAGAGGATGTTGTCCGGTGCCACAAGAAGCGGGAAAGTATTTTCGCACCTCGACCACTCGCGAAACCTCTCAAGTAGGACGATACTAGTAGCCATCGTCAGTCTCTCTGCGAAAGAAATAAACTCGACAGAAAATCGATACGCGACTCAAGAATGGTTTCCACAGTCGGCGTTTGAGCGGCGAGGTGTCGTGTAGATATTAATTGTAGAAATGGTAAATAGCTTATTCATGCATCTAGGCGTGTGAAGGTGAGAAGCAGGCTGCAGAGGAGAGGAGGAAACGATAGGGTCGGAAAAGCAATCCCCTGTGGTGAAAGTGTGGTGCCCATGAGGCACACCCGGACAGACAACCAGAGGTTTTCTTGGTTCACCAGGACTAGCCTAGTCAGCCAGTCCATGGTATAACAAGTCAACAAGAATATTGGGCTATGTTGGGGCGGGCCCCTGATTCGATCCCAAGATCAGTAAACGCACAATTTAAATAGATACGGCAGTGTCACAGAATTTGTTGTATTAAAAATGCGGGTCTTTGCAAACTGGCCCTGAGCAGTATTTGTCAACAGCCACGCCTTAGAAGGTCGCAGACTCACCTGTGAATGGCGTAGGTAACCAATCTTGCAAAATATGCCGCATTATCTCAAGAAACAAGAAATACTATATCCGGGATGTGACCATCATGATGTACCGTAAGATGCCTGAGTGATATTATCGGTATAGCGGATTGGAAGAAGCCGAAGGAGTAGTGGAATGAATACTGATTTCAGCACCATAACAGCCCAAAGCGGCCAATTAGGACGTTTAATAAAACATCAGTTTTATCAAGACCACGAGAGTAGCTGTCACTGCAGATTGCCAATACCAAACCATATCTAGAGCGCCCCAGGATCATCTTCGGATATGTCCAGGGGTTGGTGAGCATAAGGAACGTCGTTGATAGTCTGAGAGGGGAATAAGATGGTAATAAAGGAGCTCAGGCACAATCCAGGTCCGTAGCATTCGTCGCCTCCAGAATCAGCTTACGACTGCGTATAATTCTGGTATGCAGTACTGCTTTCGTTGAATTTCGGAGTAGCCTCTGTAGAGAGACCCCAGTTTACTGATCGGAATGCTGTGGTCTAGTGCGAAATATGCTGAGGGTGTTGGATCTGGATGGGTCCGGTAAGGGTGTTAGTATGGCCTGGGTGTTGGATGGGATGCGTTAGAAGACGATGAACGACACCGCAGACCTCTGTCAGTTCATTATCACTGAGAGCACCAAATCCTGAATATTAAGTGTATGTATTAGCAATGAATGCAACGAAAACAAATGTGATAGCGGATGAGCAATACAAAACTTCCAAGCGTCCCCAGGGTCTAAGATTCAGTGATCTCGTAGGGGTGTCGGACAAGTTCATCATATAGTTCTGAGGGTAAATCGCGGACAAGCGTGACAGCAATACCAATAACTGGTAATGCTTCAAGGGGGGGAAACGTGCGCAGTAAACGCATCGGGCTAGGAGTCGAAATAGCATCAGTAGGAAAATCATGGCTATAGGTAGCTCCATACCTGGATGAAGCCATGACATCGTCACGAATCAGAAGGAGCTGAGCAATCACGCATAGCACATTCAGATGGACACCAAAAGCTAAGAGGAAGTCCCACAGCTGTAGAACTTGATCTAACGGAGGTGTACAGGCGCACAGAGTCAGGACAGCTGCAAAAAAGTTAGACTCAATTAATGGGTTTCATGTCATTGCTAGAGACCCACAGGGGAAAGCATAGATCTCGGCGGAGAGATTCTTCGATCGTAAATATGCATATAATTCAGGGTCGACGATCTTCAAACAGCGATCTAGTAGCTGCGGAATCCGTCATTTCAAGCATCAAAGGCGTCAAGCTTCACCCGCTCACTTTCAGACCACGATGGACCCCTTCCAAAGTCGGCTGAACGTAAAGAGGACAGCATTCCTCAATAAACTTCGCAAAGCAGTAGAACGCTTCAACTTCGGATGGCATAGTGTACAGGAACGGCGCAGCCAGTACGTTCATTCCTTGAACATATGTGAAACCAAGTTGTGATATTTCCTCTCGATCTAGAATAGTCATCAGGGGAGAGCGGCACAATTCAGGAACCGGTGTCTCTACCGTGATTTCGCCAGACAAATGCATCGAGGAGGCGGACAAGCATATCTTCACGAACGCGCTCTTTGAACCCTTTGTCTGTCGCCAATGTCCTACAATATTCTAGGCTTAAATGTTATCCTACGCCACATGGCATTGAACACCTTACCTGAAGGTGTCGTTTCGAATCTTCTCTCGGACTTCACATGGCCCTCGGGCCACATAACGGAGGAAATTATCGGCTGAGAGGTCGTTTACGCGAAGCAATATTTTCCAGATCCTGGGTCGTAGTGTAGGATCCTTGCGCACCGGTGTTAGAAGAACTATTATTCAATAGCGACACTACATACCACGGATGAAGGGATACCATCAACAAGGATTAGCCGTCGTAATTTCTTCGTTCCATCATCTGGCTCCCCTGTTGCGCGTGATCTTGAGCTGGTCTTTGAGTGATTCAGAACCTTATTGAAAGAATGCGCTGTTGCCTCTGGGCTACTTGACATTATGCATGGAAGGTTGAAATGCTGGAGTTCAGTTCAAAGAGTCACTGTTTAATGGGGTAGCCCATAATATAATACTTGCTTACGTAACCGTCTTGCTGAACTTGGTGTGCTCTGCCGTGGTCACTGGGCTTTCATCATGAACGTACCCTTCATTTCGTCTGGAGCATTGAGTAGGGCACACTATGTGCTTATTCGCAAAGTGGAAGAATCGACTTCGGAGGGCTCTGTGAACCGGATTCTCGAAGCGGAAGTCAAGTCAATTCGCGAGCAGCTAGCCCAACCCAGTTTGCCACTTGTTGGTCTATTTTCTTCTGGAATTATACCAATGACATTGAGAATCAGGACAGAGAAGACTAAAAGAGGCGCTCATTATCTTGCTGTACTGCAGTATGATGGTTGCAACCTCAAATTTTCCTCAAGGAACTTTCGACTTTGCTCTACCTCATGCTCTTAGCTTAGTGGAAGCAGGCACTACTATCGAGGACAAAAGAACAGGTGGGAAGGGCATTTGAGGAGACTACTTTAGAAACTTACGATCAACAGGGTATCTATTCTGTGCAGAGATGATGCGACCAGACCACGAGATGCGGTTAATGTTGGTCAACACCCTACGCAAAGTAAGTCCTGTGTACCTGGAATTTTGTTTCATGGCTCATGTTCATTGTAGGACCTGGAACACGATAGCGTCTCTCGCATCTGTCTTGCCCTGGACAATATCATACATTCGTCTTTTGCCGACGTCATACCTGCGATTCAAAGGCGGTTGTTTGATCTACTATCACATACCCAGTCAGTATGTACTGCAAGTGTCGTTCACATTAGTAACATAACTGAAGACTCTTATGAAAAGCCCTTCTGTTCGGCGCAGGGCTCTTTATGCTATTCGAAGTCTCTCCAAGCATGAGCCTGAGCTTCTCGAGCAAACCCACCCCAAAGTTCTTAAAAGGATCAAGGACCCTGATACTACTGTTGCAGGTGCTGCTTTGAGGGTTGCTGAAACCATGGCCTCCGTATGTAGGGGCCGTTCAGATATGCATGCCTGACACTCACTGTGCTTCAGGTACACCCCAGTCGGCTCCAGCCATGCAAGATGCCGTGAATGAGGCCTTCGAGGGTGCTGTTCAGGTGTATTCTCCGACCGAGCGCGGTTTAATGGTAGCTTCATTAGAAGCTCTTCGTGGTATAGGGTATGTCCATCATGTCCGAACAAGAGTCGCGTATTCATTTCACCCAGGCTCAGAACATTGTCCCTACCAACGGCGTTTGACCTATTGACGACCTGTTCGTCTGGCCACGATACAGGTATGCCCCACCATGAAATTTGCGCAAAAATAGCTTATTTCGTTAGTGGTTACAATCGGGTTATACCGCTTACTCAAGGCATTCGACCAAGCAACTTTGCGCGCTGTTGAAGAACAGGCCGAGATAACCCTGATCAGCGTAGTACGCGATTATCTGACGTCCCGAAAGCCGAACGAGATCTATTTGTTCCTCTCCTGTCTAGAGTCCATAGATCCTGGACTTTGGGCTGGAACATCTGAGGCCATCCCTGTGGTGCTAGAAGCCTGGGAAGTAGAACAAATCATGCAGTTGCTTGATTCCAATGACAACCTTATACGCAAAAAGGTCTCTCTCTAGTATAATCTAGTGATTGAGGACCAATTACTCACGGCTTCCTTGCAGACTCTTCATTTGCTTGGTCAGGTTGATGAAGGCATATTGAGTGCATATTATTCCCGGGCAATCTCTGTCACAACTCGCATAGCTTTACCCTTAAAGGAGCTCAATACCAGGATGAAGAGGCTTCTGGAAATATTGGAGGTCACATCCGGACAACACGGGGAACTTTATGCAGGTCAAATTAAACAGCTCCTCTCCCAGGTGGAACCTCATGTTGCAGGTAATGGGATACTCGATTCGGCCATTGAAGGCATCCTTCTACATGTCAGACTCGGTGAGACTTCTCCATAACATTGAGGCGGTATCCATCATGGCAGGGACTAATGAGATCTCGAAGCGGATCCCTCCTTCCAGGTGGCTTGTGCTGCAACTATGTTGGCAATATTATGCGATAAAGACGTTGTGATTGGTCCAACAATGACGATAATCTTGGCTACCTTAGCCACAGAGTATTCCCGTTTAGTATCTTTTCCACCTGTCGAACTGCTGTCAGGAATTTGCCATAGGCTAACCCGCAATCCGCGTGAGTGACACCTAATCTAACGGAGATACCCATGGCGCCTGACGCCGTGATAGCGATTGTGCAGGAGCCCTGTCTTTTAGCAATGCTGAGAATCGCAGCGGATTGTGAGGAGATTCCGAAGGAGGTGATGCAAACAGTGTCAGAAGCAGGTCAAAACGCTAGCCGTCACATTCGTCGTGTGAGTTGAATGGAGAGAGGTTGCGCAAATGATCGAGGACTGAACGTACACGTCTAGCGCTGTGACCAGTTCTTAACGTTGAGTAGCCAAAGAGAGATTTTACTTGGCATTGTCACTGGCAGCAGAAGTCTTGCAGTGAGTTGTTTCTCGAGCGCCATGTCTTTAAATGCCAATACTTACCAACATCAACTACGGTGTTTCAGCTGCCGGACTTTCTCGAGGCCTTGGAAGTCCACAGTGGAAACATCTTGCGTGGAGGTGACCACAATACTCCAGAAGCAAATTTCCCTCAAGGTTCGCCGGACTTATCCCGGACCGCATCTCCTGTGATATCCGCTAGCAAGCTGAGATACGAGGCATATGCAACACCACAAGCCATTCCGAGCCTGCGGACTGGTCGCCCCTCAGCCTCTTATGTAAACATGTCGGGGTCCCATTCCCAACGAGGATCATTCAGCGCACGTTCACCGGACCCACTGACCGTAGATTTGGTGTCAGGGGCAACAACCTTGGTCCACCCGACGCTATTAGGTGAAATGAGTATCCCTACAAAGGTGTGGTGCCCTTCTGTTTATTTCTGGATCTGATCGTTGAGCGAATTCATTAGAATGAGGGAAGTCTAAAGCAGTCAACGAAGACTGATGCGGAAGACTTGGTGGGTTCTGCGTTCTGGCGACAGAAAACACATCCTCAAATCTAAATATAGAGCTCCCGTGTTGATCTTATTGCGTTTGATTCTCCGTTTATGGCTGAAGCGGACCAGGCTGAGGGCGACGGAAACGATAATGCTCAGCAAGAACTTGATTTTGAGAGCATCTGGAACTCCGAACAAGGTCCACAGCATAGTGCTAGGGGCTGGTGCGACGCGCCAATGGACGACGTAATTAAACGGCTGCAAGGGATAGGTAGTCATCGGCTGCAAGTCAAACCCGCAGACATACCACCGTTTACAGGTAAGTATTGAGATGTGCTCCAATAAAAGATCGCACTGACAACACCACACTTACCTGTCGCTGGTGCCTAGGCGACCTGAAAGTCACGATCATACCAGAGGGTTCGGATGGTACCGATGCGATTGCTCTGCTACGGCTCAAAGATTCGGACGAGGAAACGAGCCTTTGGCGATTGCGTTGTAATAATGTACAGTTGCGGGACCAGGTTCAACAACTTCTTGGAAATCAATGATGTTGGTAGTATTCTTAACTTGCCGCGTGCGCCATGTTCCC
Organism: Leucocoprinus leucothites; assembly: GCA_013368445.1. NCBI lineage: Eukaryota > Fungi > Basidiomycota > Agaricomycetes > Agaricales > Agaricaceae > Leucocoprinus > Leucocoprinus leucothites. The sequence continues at coordinate 216,346 of JAACJO010000012.1, forward strand.
AGTCAATCAATGCCCGGATGAGTCGCCGAATTACAAGGTGGCGGGACAGCCAAGGAAAGAACGGAACTACATGACGTGGGAAAGGCAATGACTATAAGAGGAGGATCAGGAAATTTGAGGATTTGTCAGTGGATTGCTCTCGCAGATCTTTGCTTCCTTCCTCGTCCTCGACGAACTCATATTCGTTGCGTACACCTGATCTATGAGAGTTTCTTCACCAAGGCAAGTCTCCATATTCTGTGCAACTTAATCCATGGCTCAGCGCTTACTCCTTCCTAGACTGACCAAGCAAATCAACGTCGTGCTCATTGGCCCATTCTCCCTCCTTGTCATCCGCGAAACCGACCGCCCTCCTTAGAATTTGTGATCGCCATATTCCCCCTCGTCACATCCCTCTCTCTATGGGATAAATTTCTCGCTCGCACTCTAAAGTCGCCGGTGCCGCCCTAGGTCTCTAGAACCTTCCCTTGCCTTGCATTTCCCAGACTTCTCAGACCAAACAGAAATTACAAAAAATCGACAATGAACGTTCTCAAGACCCCCTCCTTCTTCCGCCCAGCCAGCCGTCCCTCCTCCCCCGCACCAGTCCCTACGCTAACTATGCGCCCTGAGATAAATGTAACTACAGAAAAAGCTGCGAAGTCGCTTAACAAGTTTGCCCTTGGCAACCTTCGGCGTTCATCCCCTCCTGCCTCTGCACCGTCGGGCCCGACACCTCTTGTCCAGGATGGTTCTTACTTGGAGATGCTTGGTCTGAAGTTTAGCGAAGCTGTGTCTAAAGCGCTCGCTCAACCCCCTGGCCCTGGACTTCCTAACGAGCTTGTCTCCGGCAAGCGTTCAATTCCCCAGGGACGAGGTCGTGCACTAGGTGCCCTCATTTCGCTGTATGTCTGTCGTGCTTCGCCTATGCCACGCGTACTCATTTCATTTCCAGAGAATTGCTTGCCAGCCAGCACAATCCGCATTTGCGCCGTGCTATCTTGCGGTCGCTTCACCGTCCGCTCTCTGTCCTACTCACCAATCTATCCGCCCATCTCATGCCCTTGCTGGCATCCCCTCTTTTCCACTCCCCTCCAACGCTAACGAGTCAAAATTCGACTCCAAATCCCACTCAGGTCCATGCACTCGCCCTTGCGGCATTTGCACAGGAACTCCTTGAGACATTTGATGAACTGGGTCTGGGTTTAGACGCAGACATACGTGGTGATGGCCTCAAATCCATCAGAGAGGGGCTTATCTCTGTAATCCACAGGGTTATCAGTCCATTGGTCGCTGACATTCGGGCCGAGCTCACTCCCATCATCGAGGCTTTAGAAAATGCCAATGATGGTCAAACTAAAGCGGTGGCTGGAATTAAGACCTCAACAGTCCATCATCCTTCGATAGTCACTCTACGGGCGGTTATGCCCACTTACGCAAAGGCCCTTGCCAGGTATACGAGTTTCCCTATTTCCCATGGGATTCTTGCGTCGTTTCTTGTTGCAGTGGTATGGAAGGGCCTTGTTGCTTTGTCTAACCGCCCATATGCACTGTCGGCTCCACCGTTCCTAGATGCCGTACCCAACAAAAAAGTTCGTACGCCGCCTCCATTTAGCACGCCCCCTGTCACACCTCCCCTGGGCCGCTTCACACTTAAGCTTCCTCCATCCCGTCCTCCTTCTCCACCCATCGCTGCCATTCCCGCCAGTGCCTCAGCAGACGCTCAGGCTTTGTTTGACTTGCTGAACACCCTTCCACGCCCGAGCGCAGACAAGGAGGCGACCCGTCTGGCACGAGAGGCTGTTGATGAGGCCTTCGATGCTCTCAGGGCGTTGTCGGCGCTCTTAGATGCTGTCGACAAGAGGAGCGGTGGTGCTGGTAGCCCGAAAGCCATGGCTAAAGAAGTGCATCAGCTTGCTGAAGATATCCCGCTCCTCATCGCGCTCCCTATCCTTTTGAGTACATATGGTGGCCTAAACCCCGGTTCCGTTGCGACTTTACTGGGCTTTTCTGAGACCGAGTATAGAAGGAACTGTCTCAGTGGGATCGGTCGGGCAGAGGAGTGTGCACCCGTGATTGCCCAGCGTGTTATGGCTGCTTTGCAAATGCAGACTAAAGACCGCACTTTGCTGATGCTGGCTGAACCCAATAACATTGTTTATGAATGGCTTCAACTGGAGACCTCCACAAACTAGAACTAACAACAAGTTTTCTCTGCTTCTATCCCTGAATCATAGATTCCTTCTTTTCCTTACCCTCCCTCAGCAGCTTGTTTAACCTTTATTTAAGCATTGGCCAGGTTTTTCTTAGCGGGACTTTGATTTGGGTTTGGGTTTTAGTTCATTTGAAGCGAATATTTTACATGCATTATTTGTCTGCTGTGTTTTTGTTCTCACTGTATCTTACCCTACTTACGTGGTTTGAAAGTTTAAGAGTGATTTTCCCAACTGCCTTTATCCACTCCCAATTTTGAAGTTCGCCAGATATTTTCTCCCGGCGCCCCCGTCAATCAAGAGATTGAGTGACTCGATAGTTAACTGCATATCCCGAACTTGTTCTCTAGTCACTTAAAGCGCCACAATGTCGACTTCGATATCCTTCGGCGCGTGTTAGCCGAACGTTAACTGATAAAATATCTACTGTAGCGGCCACTCGAGTACAAAGCACCCCATGTCACATAAGGTCCATTATGAATCTACTGTAAAATATGGACAGATAATGTACGTGTGCATCATGATAAAAAAAACTCGTGGATATCATCCACGAAACCGTCAAAGGAAACAGAACACGGCTTATACCCAGCTGTTGTGCGGCTTGAGATCATCTAAGTTTTCTTCGTAATCGTCTCTCATCGTGCGGTCTGTGACTCGCTTTGCTTTTTCCCTGCGAATCTGTTTCCTATGCCACCATCGATGTAAAAGGTATACAGGCCACGCCAAACGCTGTATGAATGACTTTCCGGGAAGTAGGTACCGGCTTTGGAATGCAATGATGATCCAGACAGTCAAGGCGGTGAGAGGTAGGGCGAATGCAAGGTAGTACGGTAAAGTGCCGTTTGTACCGGGAGCTATTTCTTCGGTGTTCATTCCAAGAAGACTCTATAAACCTCATGAGTGCCGGTCATTGCGTAGGATGAAGGTTACGTACAGTCACAAACAGTAGAGGGAGAAAAACCATGGTGAGATATGAAAATTGTTTCATCTGGCCAACAACGGTTAGGGGCGAAACGGTAACGCAAGAGAAAAAGCATACAGCAGCACTGTCCCTCAAAGATGCTTCAGTCATCTCTCTCATCAGTTTGCTATCTGAGATATTAATTTCACAGAACACCTGGAAGCACTTGTTATTGTAAATTCTGCGAACTGCAGGTCAACATACTAGGTTCATCACATTCTTCAGGCGATCCTCTTGCATGTTCAGGTCTTTTGTGAGTCGATCGATCTCGAGAACCAGATTGTCACATTCGTATTCCAGAAACTCTTCGCTGACTTCCTTTTCTCGTTGGGGAACCCTGTCGGATGTCAGCACCGGGTTTTTGTGCTTGCGAAGGAATTCGACAGTTTTCCTGATATCACCCAGGAGGAAAGTATAGTGGAGCTGATGTGCACGAATGGTATGAAGATTCCGAGTCATTCTCCACCTTCCAGTATCAATGACTTTGGATTCCTGTTTGGGTTTTCAGAAACAATGATTCTCAGAAAACAAACCAGTACAAACTTGTTGACATATATCGTTGTATAGATGCTCCAGTGCTTGATCCCATGAGTATATCGTATGCCAGAGGAACATGAAAAGGAGCAGGGTGGGGTCGCGCGACTGTTGAAGCATTTTCTGCCAATAGACACTTTGGCCTACGCTGCATCGTTAAATAACGGCTTGCATGAAGAATGGCGAAGGCTTACCCGCAAGCAGAGTCCTATCATGAAGCTTTTCCGCTCCTGTTGTAGGCAAATCCAGATCCGAGTGATAGGAAATGATGGTATTCCCATCGATATTTCGAATAACATGCACTGAGAGCAAATCTAAACACAAATATCGTTCGCCTATTTAACGAGATACGGTTAACGATTAATGATGAAATGGAGGGGAGGGAAATCGCACAATAGCGAAGCTTTAAAGGGGCTTTTACATTAATTGACTCCTCGGCTGGTGCAACCCGTCAAAACTTTATATAATGGCAGATTTGAAGCAGGAAATAGCTCGCTCACACAGGTTAGACTTGACGATGTTTGATGCTTTGGTGGATAGCAGGGAGTCGGCGCCTGTTGAAGAATCATGAAGACTAGAATATGGTAGGAAGGTAGCTTTATGATTCGGCATCTCCTGAGTAGAAACAGAGCGTAGAAAAGTCAGGGTAATCGTTATACCTTTAGTGCAGGTCAGACTACTGAGGGAGGTCGACAAAAACCGGATGCCACATACTATCGCCAATTCCCGGCTGTAGATCAGCTTGGAACCGGGACGGAATCCAATTCAAAGATGAAGAGAAAAAGAAGGGCTCGATATTGAACCTTCAACATGAAGTTAACAAATGAAACAGCACTCTACGGATAGCACGTACTTTGTCCCAACCATTTGCAGGACGGGACCAGACATATTTTCAACAAAAATGGCCCTTGTCCTTGACCAGCAAGGGCGCTGTTCAGTGGTATATCAACAAGAAGACCTCGGGTTTAGGAATTATGGTACCCACTTCCATGGCCAAAATCTGCTTCCACGTCTCTTCCATTCTCAACTCGGCCTCAAATTTCGCTGCATTCTTGAAATGCCCATTCTCATCGATATCAACGTTATGGAAAACACTTTTGGCGCCTTGCGGCCGCCTGACTGCCTTGGCGATTTTACTCTTTTCTACTTGTGCACGTGTCCAGTTCGGGAAACGAGATTGCGGGTAGCCTTTCCAGCAGTTGTTGCAAGTTTCGTGAGTGCAAAGGTCGGGAATGGGTGGTCCACCTCCATCCATGAGTTTCATCTGGTCTTCATCGATGTCTACTTCTTGTGTTAGGAATTGAATCTCAACGCATTGTTCGGGTTAAGATCACCCACTATCATCAACGTCTACCCAAGGCCAAGGGGCCGATGGTGCTGCATGGCGGAAGGCGGGTAAGGGCGAGTGGACATTTTGGGCACCCTTGATTGTCTCGAGTGACGCCTCGGCGTTGAGGATGTCAGTCATACCCGTGCGTGATAGTGGCCTATAGCTGAACGGGGGTAGGAAGGAAAGGTTACAAAAACCTTGTATGTTTGAATAGACGCCACTTGCCTGCCGTCGTCCGACTAGTTTGTGTGCATGGCTCAGCTGTTACACAGTATCAAGCACCGATCCAGAAGAGAGGCCAGCGTGAAACAGGCGTACCGGGGCAACTTGCTGCCCGGGCATCATTAGTGTGGGAACGGGCCATCTGCAGAAGTCCACACACTGCCTTAGCGCTCTGCGTGTGAGTCTGACCTCAAGAGACTAATATGTGTAGTTGATACAACTGAGAAATGTATACTTTCCCTAGCCTTTGAAGATGAATGTTTGTTGGATTGACGTGAATAATTATTCTAACATTCTGGGCACACAGAAAACTTGAAACGACCTGCCAACTGGCAAGCTATTGACACCGTCAAAATTTGGTTCACAGAAACAGTGTCTTTTCGGAAGTAGTTCTAGAAGCCCTGAAACAAGATATTCGGACAAGGGTTGGTACTGGATCTTTCACTCGTTTTACGACACCCTTGGAAGAGAGATGACATCTCATGGGATCATAGTGACAGCATGGTGCAGAACGAGCTTTACTCGGACGTAAGCGAAACTTGAGAATATAAATACAAGTACACAGAAAACGGATGAGCTCAAAGGACGGTCCTATGTCACCATCATCGGTAAACCGGTCAAGGTCTGAAGGTCTGAACACTCCAGATTGTCCGAGCGGCCAATGCATGTCGAGACATCATATCGCCGAGTTAGTGCCAGGAATTGGTATCCGAACGAAAGCGACCAAATCGTGGCTTGAACATCACCAAGCCAAACTCTCTGTCGCTTCAGCTCTCAGGTCAACAGCTAGTTCGAGATTTCATAACACCAGAAGACACACCTGTCGCACGCTTCTCGAGTCGAGTCTTTTCCGTGAGCCGAGAAACATGTTGATTGAGCATGTCAACGTATGGCTTTAGGGAAGTCTTTTCCCAATCTGTTGATCGCACTACAAGGTCAGTAACGATCAAGGATCACTGATGTGGCAAGGATGGGATCGTTTTACCAACCAGAATGATGCTCGCCACTGTTATTGTCGTCCGCAGCAGTTCCTACAACACTAATATCATCGAGTTCATGAAGGAGTTGAGCTACCGTCGGGACCTTCTCAGGATCGAAATCTTCGATCTTTTCCGGGTCGACTGGAACACAAACCCGACCAGTCTTAGGGTGGATACAGAAGGGCGCTTTCAGCAAGTGGTTTCGATGCTTGGAGACTTCGGCATCGAGGCGCGGATAGGTGTAGTATATTTGAATGTCGTGCCATGCAGCTGAAAGCAAAGGCTACAAATAAACGATTATTCGAGGACCATACGTCAACGACCGCAAAACTAACCTTCTGATATTTCTTCACTTTTGCCGTAAAAAGATCCCAAACTTCCCTTGAAGAAGCGCCAGGCACCCTCTCTTGCTTCAGTTGTTCGACGACCTCCCCATCAGGGATGAGCTTGAGTAAGGACTCGAAACCCTCATTAGTTGCAAAAAGGTTTTGGTCTTTCATTATTAAGTCGACGAATATCGGACTCAGGGTTTGGTATGCGTTCCTGAGACGAAAATACAGATCATCACGATATCCATCTGATAGAGAACTCACTGTAGATGAGCCGGCAAGGCTCGCGAACCAACACGGAAGTTGAGATTTTGCGATGACTCTTTCCCTCCGTTTATGGTCATCCACCCAACAATAGCCTTGCGTTCCTGATCGGTCAACGCCATGGCCTCCTCATCTGAAATCCACAGATGAATGCCACGACGGCCGGAGTACACCCAAAGTAGGTGTTTATAACCAAATTGATCACGAATTCCGTGGTCCAGAACCCGAACGGCTGCTGTGATGAACTGCCAGCAGCGTTTACAAATATCAGCATCTGAACAGCAAGTCCGGATGGGGTCATAGTCAGTCATATCGATATCGAAGACTAGCTCGCGTTGAAGGGGCTGGAATGCACCAGCTCGCACTGTCTTCTTGTCCCTGGGCTACAAACGGTAAGAAATAAAGCTAGCGATGATTTTCTGAGCTCACTCGAGCGGAGTAAACGGGACCAATTTCAAATCGGCTAGGATTCAATTGGCACACTTGCTTCTTGAGATCCTCAGCTGTGGAGAACGAGTTGTATCGCAGGTAGACATCTCCTGGCAGGGTAAATGCCCATTCTCTATGTGTAAACAAACGTGTAGGTGCGTGTCCATGATTCAACCAGCCAAAAATCGACTTGAAGGGGTAGAGACGTCGGTAGTACATTAACATCACCTCTGATCATGTCAGTGACGATGCTGCACGACTATACAGTACTCACCGGCGGAAGAATGGTCATAATGGACTTCACTAGACATATTATCTGAAACGAGGAAAAGGCTCGATTGAAAGCACTTAGTGGACTTGCCAAGGCCCTAGTAGTAGATGTTGGCAGCGCCGACGCGCCAAAGATGATTGTCGCGTCTTGTCACGCCCCGTTGGCAGCTGGTCACGAGTCACAAATCATAAGTCACTCCAGACTTGGTAACACACGGTCATCGTCACCTCCTGGATTTCTTGGGCATTGGACCCGAAGTTTCAAGATCTAGTGGCACCCTCAATCGCGGCTTCTTTGTACTCCATTGTAGGACATCCCGATTACAAACCTACCTGGCAGTGACATCGAGTCAGGGGAAATACTACAAGTTCTCAACAGCAGTTTTCTGCGATGGTAACACGCATTTCCCGCCCATGATATGTATTACCTGATCCTCAGAAGCTCTCGCGAACGTATTGCTCCTTCTTGACTCTCCGAGCGCCCAGAACCCGTCGGAGAAAGCGGAAATTTTGGCTGATGGATTCTGAACAACATTTACATGGCAGTTCGTTGCTCTTGGAGACCTAGTGAACACTCTTCGGTCATTTTATCACTCGGATTTAAATTTCTCAGCTCGGACACCAATGTTGGCAACACGATGAGCCTAGTCATATTCGTTAGCTCTCGTTCCGAGTTCCCTCGCGACCAGTGAAGATCGGACCGTGGCTATTGAAATGCTTCGAGCACCCTTCTCGAAGTGACATCGAGTACTAGTTTATGAAACAATGGATTTTAAACATAATCCACATCCATGTGTCCATGAATCAGGATGCCGAAGTGCTTGGCCTCTATGACCGTGTGCATAGGTTTGATTCCATCGCTCTATACGCTGTTTAACATATTTCTCAGCCTTTCCACCTCCCGACCATCCATCACTCCTTGTCGTGCCGCCGGAATATGCACTGGGTACCGATTGGATTCTGAGCGCTATTTTGCTATGTAAAGAATTTGCGGTGTGTCAGGACCTTCTGCATCTTTTTCCATAGCAACTCCTGACAAAATCTGAAAAGTGTGTATCGCAAAGCTGCACCTAACTGCGACAAATGCTTACACTGCCTTTATCTAAGGGTACAGACGTTGGGATGGATGGAATCCTTGTAGGCCGAAGGTCGCTCTAAGATTTGAATAGAGAGCGGATATTCTATTTTTTACCTCACTTGCATCGCATCAACGGCAAGGAACAGCCAAGTGTCGTGTACTGATTCTGACTCGTGGTATCCCAATGATCAAGCCGGTATCTGTGGCATGGCATCAAGGAACTCGAGCGTAAACGCTTCGGCATCAACTTCTCGCATCTTCATACACATTCGTCATACCGGCTTCCATCTCAGATCATAACACTATTGTCACCATGCTATGCAAACGCCTCGTGCTTTGACTAGGACATGATACTCTTTCTTTGACGTCTGCGAATTTTCCACCATGGAGGTACATGGCCGACAAAATGAAACTTGTACCGACTGATACGCCGCAACGCTTGCCTCGCATAGGTTTTTGCTGCGCCAGTCGCCCTCATGTACATTCTGAGCTGCCAACAACGAGGCAACCATGGCCTATCACAGGGTTACTACCCGCCATTATTACTTATTTCCTTCTAGAAGATCTAACTCGTATAAAACTGAAGCTCTTGCATGATCCAGTCTCATTATTTAGCTTTCTTCCTCTGGGTTTTTGCCCCACTTTCCTTTTTTCGTTTCTTCAGCTTTCCCTTTTCGCTCCCTGTTGCAGACAATATCTCAGCGCCATGGCATTCAGGAATTTGTTGACTTTGGTTTTGACTTTGAGTGTTTTGAATTTCGTTGGTGGTGAGCAAAATTTTGTCTGCACGAAATCCATCTCTGAACCTAGCGCCAATGGTGTAGCCGTCCCAGCCGGAAGGCCTGTCAAGTGCCCAGATGGCAAGCACACCGTTCATAACGAGGCTTGCTGTGTTTTGTTCCCTGTTATGGACGATATACAAGAATTGTTCGATAATGAATGCGGCGAAGACGTGAGAGTTCTCTCTTAAAAGTCACTGGCATGGCCGCCTGAATGTTGAGCTCTAGTTCCATGAATCGCTGCGACTCACGTTCCACGATGCCATCGCATTTTCGCCAAAAGCTGGGTGCGTCTTGCCATTGGGATCACGCGTGTAGCTATCTGGCTTATCTATCCACAACTTCATAGTGGAGGAGGTGCTGATGGCTCAGTCATTACATTCTCCGACCAAGAGCTTTTGAACAGCGCCAACAACGGTATTGATGATATTATAGAAGCACAGAAGCCTATACTAGCAAACCACAACATCAGTGCTGGTGATTTGTAAGTGTAACATCCGACGACTCTGATACCTTCATCCTGACGACTCCGCCCATAGCATTCAGTTTGCTGGAGCCGTCGGTCTCACCAACTGTCCGGGTGCTCCCCGTATCCCGTTCTTCATGGGTCGTCCCCCCGCCAAGGCACCCGCCCCGAATTCACTTGTCCCGGAGCCTTTTGGTTCGTATTCCTCCCAGAGTACATGAAAATGAATCGTACTTACAGTACCCAAGATTCTGTTGACAAGATCCTTGCCCGATTCGCTGATGCCGGATTCAGTCCCCGTGAAGTAGTCGCACTGCTGGCATCGTATGTTTTGAATAAGTCATAAGCCAAAGAGTTTCATACGCTAACATTAGTTAAGTCACTCTACCGCTGCCTCGGACACTATTGAACCAGGGGTATGTCGTCCCATTATTCACTTGTTTTGTAAACTGACATTTGCTTTCCTCTTCAGCTTAGGGGGTAAGGATCTAGCAACGGCGTATGGCAAACCTTGGTGCTTATTAAATCTTCTTAGCGTGCCTTTCGACACTACACCCTCGGAATTTGACTCTCAGTTCTTCCTTGAGACATTACTGAAGGGTACCGCTTTCCCTGGGTATGTGGTATTTGGCCCAAACCTCGCTTCATATCAGACCAACCCATCTTCAACAGGACGGGCAATACTACTGCTGGTGAAGTTAAATCTCCCATAGCTGGTGAAATTCGCATTGCTTCAGATGAACAGGTGTGCACAGTCTTCCCTCTTTCTTCTTCTGCGACTGACAATCTTATCAACAGCTCGCACGAGGTTGGAAGCTTCAGACCTTTTCCTCATGAAACACCTAATTGAATTTATCATAGACGCCCGTACGGCTTGTGACTGGCAGGACTTCGCGAGTGAGCAATTTCAAAAAACACCAACCGTTTAACAAGTACTCAACCCAGCATTTTATTCAGCCGACCAAGCAAAGATGTCAAGAGAGTTCGGAGCGGCCATGCTGAAACTGTCCCTCCTCGGCCAGGATAAGCGTAAACTGATTGATTGCTCGGAAGTCATTCCGCAGGCCAAGCCTTTGAAGGGGGACAAGCGGGCACACTTCCCTGCCGGCTTGTCGAAGAAGAATCTCCAACTCACCGTGAGTCCATCGGCGAGCTCGGGTCCCACATAGACTCTTACATGTTCTTTTATCTAGTGCAAGAAGCCTTTCCCGACCCTCCCTTCAGACCCCAGTGTCACTTCTGTCGCCCCTGTGTAAGCTTCATTCCCGTTTCGTTGGTCTATCACTCCTGAATGCATCGTACACAGGCCGGCAGCTGAGGATTCATAAACCTTCCACTCTTCACGATAGAAACAACCGCCAGACGACTGTTTCTATGCCTGTTACCACTACGTATATTTATCTGCCTAGTAATGATTAGCATTTGTTATTCTACGAGATAGCATTAATACTATATGCGTTAGTTGTGAATATCACGGTCATCGTCTACATCGAGTTCTGCTTGCTTTCCTCACTTCCAGCATATCTCCTAGTGCTGTCGGAAATTGACAGTCGACCGGTTACGCACAAAAAAATGCACCCACCGTGACGGTGAATCCAATAATCCTTTGGAACTACTGAATCACTATTGAATAAATTTCTTGATCTTGAACTCAATAATCCATCAATAAGGCTCAAGGAACAAGACTTACTGAAATATTATCATGATAATTCATCAATAAATCGATCCGAATTTTTGAGTTTGTGGTTAAGAAAAATACTCGATTATAATTCAATAATCTCGGTAGATCATTGATTCAGGGGCACAATACATCACTTTGTATTATTTCCTCCGGTCTTCTTTTTCGTTGCCGGCTGCGGCCGACAGCGATGCAAGATATGTGGCTGTACGAAGCTTAAACGTTTCAACTTCGGGCGGCGACCTGCCTTGTTGCCAGTCATGCACCAGTTTCTCATGCCTACTTGTCGCACCGTGCCATACGCAATGTCCAGCTACATATCCTCGGAAATTCGTATCCGTCTGAAAATTAGAATGACTACTTCCGCTACAAGATGGAATCATCTCCACTCAACTTGTTGCTACTGGTGGTGGACGACGGCGCAGCTGATATCACGGTGCTATCTCAAGTGGATATGTTTCTTTCCGCCGACTGGTCAATGCGATACACCTTTCCGAGATGCTGGTATCGAATCAGATGTCAAGTGTTGAAAATGGACGCAGCAAGACGCGTATGGCTTGGAACTTGTCAACAGTTTTTTGGCTTGCCGTGCGACCTAGCCAAGGACTCTAACTCGATTATCAAATGACCATTGAAATTAGAGCTTCGGAAGACATTTAGTCCCATAGAGCTCCTTACTCTCAATTCCTTGCTTTGTCATGCCATCTGAAAGCTCTGCCCGAAGAAATGTTTACTCTCCCTACTACAGGCACACTTCGGGTCACTGAACTTTACTCCTTCAAGTGCTACATAACACCTCGGGGCTGGGGCTGACACAAGCAACTGCCGAGAATGTTTGTGAACGTCCAAGAAATCTATCATTTCAGTGTCCATGATGAAGTGGGAATGCTCTCATGGATAATAATGGTCGTTATCACAAAAAGTACCGGTTTGAGGGCCTCCTGAGGCGGCCGCGTTTGTCACCAGTTTCATCTGACGGACCCGACCGACTGGAAGCCCTTTCTCGGGGAAGGTACCGCTATTCTGGCCACATTAGAGCACGCGGAATGTTCATCAGCCATCTCTATTTGTAAAGATGGCACTATTTCAAGAACTACTTCTTCCACACTCTAAAAATATACTTGCACCGATCTTTACGCCTTCACTACCTGACCTTTTACCTAGTCAGACAACAGGCCTCTACACCCACGCATGGGTAGGATCTGGGTAGCCAACAGAACTGACTCTCACCGGAATGCTGGTACACCTGTCAAAGCTCTTGTTGTCCCGGAAGAAACAAACATCTAACTGGATATTGGTTGATAATTTTGCACCGTCGAGATGGTAATACTACCGCGCCTGAAGCCTGTGGTCTGCTACTAGAGCTGAGGCTACGTCGAGGATATAAAAGAAGGAGTTCCGAAGACTCATCTTTAACATCTCGAGCACACACAATGCTTCTCAAGGGTATCATCTCCGCTTTTTCTCTCGTCGGTACGGCGCAAGTTGCCCATGGTCCGTTCAACATGCTTCCGAGGGTTTGGCAGCCCAGTGACATACTTCTCTAGGTGCACTCACGCGGCGCGTTGCTTGTCCTGACGGAAAGAACACGGCGATAAACGCAGCTTGCTGTCCGTTGTTCGAGATCATCGAAGATATCCAGAACAACTTGTTTGACAACGAGTGCGGTGAAGAATTCCACGAGTCATTGCGTCTCGTTTTCCATGATGCGATCGGTTTTTCTTCTTCCGGGGGGTAAGTGCCGATAACCCGACAGTCAAGCATACAGCAATGCTGATGATCGTCTTTCAGAAAAGGAGGTGGTGCTGATGGCTCTATCATGACATTCTCTGATGTCGAAACCCTTTACCATGCGAATAACGGAATTGATGGCATTATTGAAGTTCAAAGGCCCTTTGTCGAGAAGCACAACATCTCAGCTGGAGACTTGTAAGACTTTTCACTTCCCCGGGCTTCCCCTCGAGGTCGTAAACTGATTTCTTTTTAATGCAGCATTCAACTTGCTGGTGCTATTGGCCTCAGTAACTGTCCGGGAGCTCCTCGTCTTGACTATTTCTTTGGTCGACCCAATGCCGTAGCCGCAGCACCAGATCTTACCGTTCCAGAGCCCTTCGGTATGCTTCCCGTTCCCTTATCAGAATGGATTCTGATACTAGAACCTATCATCAAGACACCGTGGATAGTATCCTTGAACGATTTGCTGAAGCTGGCTTCAATGCAGATGAAGTCGTAGCCCTTCTGGCATCTCATTCAGTTGCAGCGGCAGACCATGTTGACGAATCGGTAAATCCTCATTACAGACGTAGCTTCCATCGTCTCGTGGTTACTAACTTGCTCCTAGATACCTGGGACTCCCTTTGATTCTACACCGGGCATTTTTGACAGCCAGTTCTTCATTGAGGTCCAACTTGCAGGTACAGGTTTCCCGGGGACCGGTCGTGGTCAGGGTGAAGTAGAGTCTCCACTACAAGGCGAGATGCGCCTCCAATCTGACCAAGAAGTAAGTTAAAATCTCTCTTTTTCGTAGGACCAGGCTTGACGACCTGTCAATAGTTTGCCCGTGATCCGAGGACCGCATGCACTTGGCAGTCTTTCATCAGTAGGTCGTGAAACTCCAAGTGGCTGGAGAAATGATCTGATTATTGTTACTCAATCTCGCAGACAACCAGAATAAACTGCAAACTGAATTCAAAGCTGCTATGCTCAAGCTCTCGCTGCTGGGACATGATCGTTCCTCGTTAATCGACTGTTCTGAAGTCGTCCCTACCCCCGTACCACTCTCAGATTCGGCACATCTTCCAGCAGGAAAATCCATGGTTGATGTTCAACCGGCATGCGCCACATCAGCCTTTCCCACCCTGACTGCTGAATCTGGCCCTGCAACCTCAGTTCCTCCAGTGTAAGTAAAGTGCTTAATGTGCACCGTCTGACGCTTATCATGTTCCCCACAGAGGAGATAGCTGAGTGGTTGATCGACCAATCAGTTGCCAGTGGAATAGTATACCCTTTGATTCGCAGTATTTCGTATTCTCAATTATGTTGACTGGTAATCCGTACTTAATCATCAATCACTCCGTGAACACGAGTGTAGAATATAAATTTGTCATCTGAAGTGCACAAGTAACAGAACAGACAGGTAGGCCAGTTTCGCACAATCACAAACTACGATACACGACGAACAAGGGGAGAAAACAAAAGATAAGTTCATCAAGAGATTCATAAGAAAGAAAAAACCGCGCCATAGGGCTCAGGTCTCAGGAAAGAGCAATCCTGTTTATCCGACAAGTGGTGCACGCTCCTCATCACCAAGAGCAATCCTTCCACGTCCACGGTAGAGGCCATATGCACCCTTAAGTACCCACACCAATGCCAGGATGGCAAAAGCGAGGGCAGACCAATGAATGAAACCAGGGTGTTTTTGCTGGGCAAAAATTGCCCAAAGGGACCACGCAATGGCTATGGAAGCGGGAAGATCACCCTCGGGAGTAGAGAATGCATAGGTAGCGGCAGTTCCTTCGAGGAAGAATCTTGGAAAGAATGGGTCAATGTCTTAGTAAGGAGAGAGAGAGAGAGAGAGACATACAAGGCTAGGAATACAAACACCTTGGTCCAAACACCAGCCCCGTGATGAATTTTGTTCACACCAAAGGCCTCAAAAGCTGTAAGGACGACAAGGACTGTTGTCCAGCCATGGTAGAGGGAGAACGGAAGGTGAATGAAAAGTTCGTCCGAGAAGCTTTCCGCGACATGGTATTTCTTGACAATGTAATAGATATGCTGCAGAGGAGGTCAGCCTAAGGATAGAGTATAATGGAAGGCAGGGTGCTTACAGTGACCGCGGAACTGACGAATAGCGCGAAGACAAATGCTAGAAGCTTGTCAATAGAAATATCTGAAAGGGTGCTGAAGGGTCATACCGATGATGTAGTGTTGTGAAGCCCAGAGATTCACGTATATGGCGTTGAGTACAGCAAGAAGGGGGAATCTCCAGGATATTCCATCAATGATAACGCGCTTGCCTTGCGGGAAGAACTGGTAGACGATGGTACCGAGGAGGAGAATGTGAATGAGAGACCAGATGAGGAACGCCCAGGGGGCGGGGGTGATGTAGGTCTCTTTGCCATGGAAATATATGCCTTGAGGAGCAGCAACGGTGTAGATGTTAGAACCGAGGAAGACAAGGTAGACAATAATGTTGACAATTTTCAAGAGGATTCCGTCTTTCCAAGAGTCTGCCATGGCTGGGATGAGGTTGGGGAAGAAGGATGGGAGAGTGGAAATGGTGCGACACACTCATATAAATGCCGCGAGGCTTGCCACAGCCTGCTTCCCTTCCATGACGTCGGTCATGGATCATATCACGTGACGCAGACATGTGCCATTCCTCCTCTCACGTTACGACATTCATTCTGATCTTCATACTTTTATAAGTACGATGAGCCCTCTTTCCTCCGTTATACAGCTCGGCTTTGCTCCGGCCAGGTATTATAAATATGCCAGATACTAAGGTCTAGAAGTACATGCAGTATATGCTTGAGCCACCCACCAGGCTCCGCAATATGCAATCATTGCGTAGTGCCAAAGTGCCACAGCGTCGTTCTGTTCGGATCTCGCGAGCTCCCTGGATTATTCTCGCCCGCTCTTTCAAAGTGTCATGTGAAGTCACTGTCTCGTCATTCACACCTCACATCGTGCAAAACGGCTCCATTCAGAATTTGGATGTCGGCCTTACTCAACTCATCCTGAACATCGTCCAAGCTTCATTTTCCGTATTGAACTCAAGAATTCAGTTCCTGCGGATTACGCAGTACTGATCCTATCTGCCTCACTGCGCCTCCTGCTCATAAGGAAGCCACATGACTTTGACCGCGGTCGATACTACTTCTCCATTCAGCTTCTTGACCGAAATGGTAGGAATTCCTTTCAATCGGCGGAATGTCTTGCATTTGTAACAGATTCCGGATCCTAAAGCCCCTCACTCTATTCAGAGACCTATCTGTCAAGGAACTGCGGCTGATTTTTGCACGCCCAGCGACATCAAGCAGATAAATGATGCTTACTTCGCAGGCTTTTTCCCTTACCATAACAATTCTGTTAATTACGGCGCTGAGTAGCTGTAGACTTTTTTTTTGGTACAATGGCTTTCTGGTTATTGCATACTTAATGATAATGATACTCCCGATAGATTGGATCCAGCAAATATCCAAAACACAAGTGGGGCAAAACAGGTTGAATATCTGACCCAATGATCAAGTCTCGATACCCAAGGAGCTAAGAGAGATGGCTAGACGACGGCATTTAAGCGGGCACTCCTAGGTGGCTGTATTACTCCGATAGTACTATATGTTGGAGATCATACTCGCAAGCTTGTAAGACAATGATGCCCAGTAGTGACAATCTATCTGAAAAGCGCTGATTATCTTTGAGAGCTTGTGCCATCTAATTTGATGCGCACGTGAACTAAAATGGGAGATTGAGAGTGGCTGTCGATTGATCGGCCACATACTGACTTAGATCAGTTCATTTCGGAGTTTCCCAGTCAAACCTTTTCGAAACCTTCTCTTTGAAACTGAAGATATGTCTTGTACGAGGTGCACCAAATCGCATAGTACTGTTCAGGCATTTTTGTTGGCCTGCCATGATTGTAATCGCAAGTGGCACCACCGTAAGTCTATTTTAAGGTCTCCTGACCATTCTAACCGATGCGGTTCTCTTTAACCCCTTGTTAAAGGTTGCCATATACCTCCTGTATCTGACCAAGAACTCGTGTCACGGATAAAGGCGCATAATGCAGGAGATGTAACCAATGGTTTACAAGGTTGGACGTGTAAACGCTGCACAAAGGGCGGAACAGCCAGTTTAGCTGGCACCCCAACACCAAGAGCATCCGCGGGACCCTCATCCGATACTCGGGCTCAACCGATCTCTCGATCATCTTCGCTCAGAGATATATCAACAGTAGACTCACATCGACCCACTATTTCTCTACCAAGTGATGCTACCCAGCCTTCTCCCAAGCCCTCGCCTTCAACTGCTCCCTCAACGCGTACATCCAGGACCAGCACAATCCAAGACGACAACGAAGTCATAGTCATCGATGGTTCAGACTCCGACTCGCCTCCTTCTAAGCCCTCGAAATCTGCGAAAACTACTATTTCAGAATCAAGACCTACCACGGCTTTGTCGCGGTCTTCAAGTCGAAAGACTGCCACTATCGCGAAAGCTGTTAAATCAGCCACTCGCCTCTCAAAGCCCGTGCATCCCCTTGCCCGAGAAGAAGAAGAGAGCTCAGATTCTTCCGCACAGAACCCACCGCCCCTTCCTCAGCGTCCTTTACTACCCCCTTCCAATCAAATGCCAGCATATCGTCAGACTCCCCTATCGATCACAAATAACACAAACGACGCTGTCACTACTACGAATCACTCGCGACCAAGGAAAAAACGAGCGAGTGAGGCTGCTGTAGGATCCAGTTCAAGGGCAATGACTCCCAGCCAACCCCTATCTCTGGGAGAAAAGGAAGTGAAAAGGGAAGCGTTTAAACGCCAAGCAGTAGAGAACGAAAAGCGTAGGAGATTTGAGCACAGACAACGGCAGCAAGAGTTTTTCAGGGCAAAGAGCGAAGAAAAGGAGCCTCAGCTCGAACGAATAACCACACATGTTGTGGATCTAACACTAGACACGCCAGGCAGACAAACGCAAGCTCATCCCAGTGATGCGACCTCTGGACCTCCAGCGTCTACTGCGGCAACCCTTCCTGCTGAGAAAGACACTCAGACTTCGCCAATCGTCGTCTCTATGACACGGGCGGCTGTGGAGAAAGAATCTCAGAAGGAGCCTGAATTGGATCTACTACCTCAGTGGATCCACGTACGAAAACTTGACGGAGATATTTGGGACCGCGCCGCGGAGAGGAAAGCGTCCGCAGTACCTCCCTGTCATCCAAGGCGTAAATTCCAAGCTCGGAAGCTTGGCGATGCGCAGCCACACATTTATCGTTTCGACAGTATTCAGTGGATTGAGAACATGAAGAGGGGTTCTCGTTGAACAGGCTCCTCCATGAATGCTCTGATTCTTCTGGGCTGCTCGGCCGAGAAAGCTTGGACTCGATAGTAGAGTTACTTTGCTATGATGCGAGAACCCTGTGCGTTGAAACCTTCAAATACAAGACAGTCCAACTAGTTCCCTAAAGCACTTGAATGGTACGACTCGGGGAATCGGGTGGGATTAACAGAGCTCGGCGTTCCTACTTGACAGTGATTGCACCATCGCCCCAACGACTAGTTCCCGTGAAGGTATTGATCATCGATAGCCCCCCCGCCCTTTCGTACTCAATACCCCACTTAAGTGATGTTCAAAATATGCCACATAGAGTACACAGCGCCGATATTGTAGGGTAGGATATTCTCTAGGCTAACAACGATCCACTATCACAACCCGATGCGGCGATGTCCCAGAATTAAATATATTTTATCAGAAATTATGTCGTCTTGGTGTTATCTCTACAATGGATGCAACACAACAGATTCTCCTGGGTCGTACTTTCATTCGTTGGACTCACTAAACTACCTTTAAATTTTACCCAAGGATGCTTCAAAACTCAGCAAGTCATCCATATCGCATAGTACAGCAGCAAACCTAGTCCAAGTTCTTCGTTAGAAACGAAAGCAAAATAAGGTTAGAAAACACATACGCAATAGACGAAGGAGATGCCCATGGTGGTCTCTCAACGGGACACATCTGCAAAGCGTCCACTGACTTGACATCGGGTGCACAAGATTGACCTGGTCTGACCTCGTTTGGATCGTAACCGCTGCATACTAGCCCTTCAAACTGTGAAGGCTCATGCCCAACACGGCCTACCAGAGCGGCAGCACCAGTGACGACAGCCTCATCTGAGTCGATAGCACCGATGTGTAGAGCGTTTGGAAAGTGCTCCTGAAGCATGACACGAAGTTTCGGCATGCCAGTGTATGATCCCATGAGTATAATCTATGAAAGCGAGAGAGAAAAACATAGTTGGTGATGTATACCGCAAAAAGAAGAGAGTCCTTACCCCGTCTATCATACTTGGATCCATTTCGTGCTTCTGAAGGAAGCTCTTTGAACCTTGAACCACGCCATCCACATCGTCGACCCGGAAAACCTCATCCTTCCATAAGGACAATGCACCCCAATCTGGCTCTACATCTGCAAGAGACACATCCACCCTCAAACCCCAGTCTGGAGCCCCGTGATTTTCCACAACGTTCACGAATAGGATGCTGACCTCGTCCTTCGTAACCTCCGAAAACCAATCCTCGTGGAGAGCAGCAAAGCTCTCAATCATGAGTATCACTGAGTTCAGTACGATTACAGTATCGGTGAACCCTGCGAGTTGAGCGGCTTCTGCGAATTTCTGACGATGCTCGTAAGTCGCGCCCGTTCCTGTATATTTTCAAGTTATTCTTATTGGAACGCTCAAAAAGTAATAAAACTGACTGAGATGAACTGCCATCGCTGCGCTAGTGATATTGTCATTCAAGTAGATGTCGGCATTGGCTTTGAGCCTCGAGAGCGTCTTCACTTTTGCGTCGAAGTCAATCGATGGCTGAGGTTCATCGTCAACTTTTGCCATGAGCCCTTGAGTTTACCCATTGCATGGCACTACTCACCATCCCAAGGTCTCCATCAAACCCAGTGGTTTTATATTGAATTTGAGGGACACAGCCGCCGCCAGTTGTGTAGTCTGGGATAACATGAACCGGCCCATCCTTCAGCTTTTGCACCCTGTTCTTAACGGGTCGGAGAACCGCTCAAGAAGAAAGCAAAATGACGACGAACCCGATGTATGCACAATCTCCTGTCAAATCTATCCACAATTCGCCCCGTCAGATGATTGCCTCAGATAGATTGGAGCTTACAGAGCTATTGCACTTACCGATTCCAACCAAGACCCCGTGCTCAGGATTCCACCAATCGTTCGGCCGCTCACGGAGCTTTGGATCATAATAACAGTCACCCAGTATACTCGTACCACGTACGGGGGATATAATAAAAGGAAGATGGCAAAGAAAGGTAAAGAAGAGGTAGAGAGCCCCAAGAGTGAAAGGAGTTGAGCCCCGACTGGCCAGAGTTTTCGGCATTGAGGTCTCCTGTGAAGGTTGAAGTTGACTTGGCCCCTAGTGAAATTTATGAGTATCTTGGTATCCGCATAAGCTGAGCTGTGAGTATTTCTAATTCATTGACCGTGTCGGGTACGACGGCGGACAGGGTCTACGTGTTCGCCACGATATTGTGTGTTACCGCCATTAATATTATATTCAATCACATCTGATCAAAAAAGCGCGACGAAGCCAGACGTGGCGAGGTCGTGGTCAACCATGTCCTCCCCTATTTCTTCCAGATGACGATGATCAATCGTGGAGTAAAAAACCGAAAGCGTTGGTTAGGCGCCGGGAGAGCCCACTGCCCAGAACCCGAAGTGCCACTGTGAATCGGTGATTCCACAGGCTTCCGGTGCCTTGGCGACAAAGCCACCATTTCATCACCACCTCCCCGATTCGGTACCGAGAACCTTGAGGGTTTCGCCGAGAGCCTATACAAACAAGGTACTCTCAGGACCCACAAGGATCCATCTATGGTCTCACCTGTCTTCATAGTTTTTTTTCCTGACAGAGTCACAGAAAAAAATCGAAGTAATGGTACACATGGTAGTATTCGAAAGCGGCTTAATCTAGTCTACCGCGGCACGTTTCACTTTGTATTCCTACCTAGAGATATTTCTAGTATGTTGTACACCAGAGAAGAAACAAACAGCGAGATAGCGAGTGACTGTAGAGGTCGGGAGAAAGTCGGAGGGGAATGATATTATCGTGCATGAAGGGAGGGGGAAATACTCGGTTATGGACATGTGGAATCAACTAATGCAACGGGTGGTAATCGAATAGGGCAGGAATTAAAAAAAGTCCAATAGCGAAGGCTATACACCGCAAAGAGGGTTGCGGTTTAGATTTGAGGGCCGGCCTCCCTCACCTTGGGCTCGACGTCGTTCTGATAGAGGGCGAATGCCTTCTGGAACATGCCAGCAAGCTTCCTAAGCTCCTTGTTGAATGCCTCCTTGTCCTTCCATGCAAGTGAGGGGTTCAACAACTCCCGGGGAACACCTTCGAGAGAAGTAGGTATCGAGAGGTTGAAAGCGCCGAAGTTCTCGTACTCAGCCTTGGCGAGCTCACCAGAATGCACAGCGTCGACAATGCGACGAGTGTATTTGAGCGGGCAGCGCTTACCAGAGCCGAATTTGCCGCCGGTCCAGCCAGTGTTGATCAACCAGCAGTTGACATTGTGTTTAGCCATGCGCTCAGCCAACATCTCGGCGTAACGGCCAGGATGGAGGACGATGAATGGTGCGCTGTAGCAGGTAGAGAAAGTCGGGATGGGCTCCAAGACACCGTCTTCGGTGCCAGGAGTCTTCGAAGTGTAACCAGCCAAGAAGTGGTAGCTGGCTTGTTCTGGGGTAAGGCGGGAGACGGGAGGGAGAACGCCGAAGGCGTCGCAGGTAAGCATGATGATATTGCTGGGTTGCCGGTCAACGATGCAGGGAATCTGGGCATTGGGGATGTATTCAATAGGGTATGCGCAACGGGTGTTCTCCGTGATGCTGATATCATCGTAGTCAGGTTGGCGGGAAGAGGGACTGTAGACGACGTTTTCGAGGATAGAGCCGAATTTAATAGCATTGTAAATATCAGGCTCCTTCTCGGCGGAGAGGTTGATGCACTTGGCGTAGCAACCACCTTCAATATTGAAAACGCCAGTATCCGACCACACGTGCTCATCGTCACCGATGAGGAGGCGGTTGGGATCAGCAGATAGGGTAGTCTTTCCAGTCCCTGAGAGACCGAAGAAGAGAGTGACGTCATTGTTCTCTTTGCCGACGTTGGCGGAGGAGTGGAGAGAGAGTTGACCGAATTTGACGGGTTGAAGGTAGTGCTAGAAGACATACTGTTAATAAAATACACTTGTACGGAATTGGAAGTGGAAAATTTACCATGACGGAGAAGACACCCTTCTTCATCTCACCAGCGTATTCAGTTCCAAGAATGACCATCTCCATGCGCTTGAAGTTGATTTCTACGGAGGTGGTGGAGCTCATACCCTTCGTGAAGCGGTTAGCTGGGAATTGACCAGCATTGTAGATGATGAAGTCAGGTTCGCCAAAGTCCTTGAGCTGCTCTTCAGTTGGACGGATGAGCATGTTATGCTAAGCGATGTTAGGATGATCAATTGACTGCCCGATTAAGAAAGAGGCTGCCATGACGTACCATGAAAAGGGCATGGTAGGCTCGCGCACAGATAACGCGAACCTTGATGCGATATTTGGGATCCCACTAGAAACAAACGATCAGATATTGTTTGAGAAGCAAGAGTAGAGTAGAGTAGACGCACTCCCGCAAAGCCGTCGAAAACATAGACATTGTCACGAGTGTTCAGGTAGTCGATGGCACGCTCGCGGTTGATTTCGAAAGTGTCTAGAGATGAGACCAGCGTCAAGGGTTTGTCCGGCTAAATGAAAAACCTAGACATACGCTCGTCCATCTTGATGTTGACGGAACCCCACCAGATGTCATCCTTGGAGGTCTCCTCGTAGACGATACGTTTGTCTTTGGGAGAGCGACCAGTCTTCTTGCCAGAGAAGTTGATGAGGGCGCCAGACGAGGAGATGATGGCACCTTCGTTCCGGATGGCATCCTCATAGAGCTGGGCCGGGGCAGCGTTGCGCTTGATTTGGATACGATCCATATCAAAGCCAGCCTGGGAGAAGTAATCCAGGTCGCGACCGATCACTGAATAATCGGTTAGCGATGTCGAAGAGAGCAGGAGTGGCACATACAGTTGGAATGTTGCTCAAAGTCGGCGGCCTGGGCATAGTTCTTGTGGAGGATGTGGGGGGTGACATAGGGCGTATGGTGGGGGAGAACCATTTTGAATTGAGGACGAATAAGCTAGAAAGGAGAGAGAGGTGAGTTGGGGGGACAAGGGGGTAAGATTATATAGTGTTATATATGAGGATTAGGGGAGGGTAAGCTGGATCCAAGATCCGGGGGCCGTGCGAAGGTTTTTCCCGTGACAGACGGATTAGCCATCCGACTAATCGAGCTAAATCATGCGGAACGAGGTGCAGAAACTCACCAGCCGACTGCGAGAGGAAGGCGAGGACAGAAACCAGCTGCAGGACAGGCCTATTCTGCGAGCCTTTATAGTCCCTGACCCCCTTAGAGGCATAGGTTGTCAGCGAACCTGTGGCACATTGGGCCAATGATAGTCAGTCGAGAACACGGCTTGACCCGACTGTCCAAGTGGTTTCGGTGCCCCGAAGCCAGCTATGCGGAATTTGGAACCACGCGAGTGGTCCTGTCAATTCACATGCCCCACAGGGCAACGGAGTGCCGTGATCTCTTCTGGCACTGTATATTGGTTGCTCATCCACTGCATTTGCCGTATATTCTCTTATACAGCGCTATGAGTTTCACCTCTGGCAGGCCATGGCCCCTGCGGCGCAGAGCGAGATCCTCATTCGACCTCTAAGGGCATCTGATGTACCTAACATTCGTTCCCTCCATGTATGTTGTCCTTTATTAGGCTCCTGTCCGAGCTAACCACACAAGGATACAGTCCCTTGTCCTTCCTATTCAATATCCTCCTGCTTTCTTCACTCAGCTCCTGGTCCTTCCGTCCAGAGCTTGTCTAATAGCTGTCCGCAGGGGGCAGCCTGACAGCCCAATCGCCTTTATTTCTGCTGCCCTGCATAAAACTTCAGCCCAGGGGCTTCCCAACTTCTCCGCCTCCAAGGCGTTGGATTCGCCTCGTCCGCGTATCGAACTCCTGACCCTGGGCGTACTGCCGGCCTTTCAGAATAAAGGCCTTGCACGTCGCCTCATCCGTGCTGTCGTCGACAAGCTCAGTGGACCCCTCACCGCAGGCATTCTCGTTCATGCCAACGTTGCCACAGCCAACACTGTGGCTATAAAATTCTATGAGAGCATCGGCCTACGCGTTGCCTCGGATATCATACCCAATCTCTACCGCACATTGCCACACGGCCAGCGTGATGCATATCTCGTAGCTGGACGAATAGACTGTCTTTAGTCGCCTAACGTTTTGATAGACATAGTGTATGTATTCTAATTCGGTGTACTTTAGATGTAAATTATCAACTCTGGTCCTGTTGCTGCTTAATTAGCCCCTAAAGGCCAAAAGTACTCACGTGAGTCGAGATGTCGCGTCGCGTCACAGCATTAAGTCTGTCACTTGGTGTGCAGCCAGCTTATGACAAACGCTGCATCCTTCTCGTTCCCGAGTTTTTACGCCTGTTACCTTCTCAAGTCGGCAAGGACGCCACGGTCATACAAGAACTACATTGGAAGTACCCCCGACCCTGTCCGTAGACTGCGGTATGTTTCTATTCTATCTTCTTGCAATCGGCCGACTACGGCACAAAATTAACTGCACCTGTCGCTAATTTTGACTTGGCTAGACAGCACAATGGCACCCTCGTAGGAGGCGCCCGAGAAACTGCCTTACATCGGCCCTGGATAATGCAGCTCCTGGTGCACGGCTTTCCTTCCAGACCCGTAGGTCTCACGCCTGTGCCACCAAGTCAATGATAAACGTTCTCGCAGGCAGCCACGTCTTTTGAGTTTGCATGGCAGAATCCTCATAAATCGAGGTTCTTCTGTGACAGAGCCGAGAGGCGACTTTTTTCAAAAAGCGGAACCAAGCTCGTCGATAATATCCTGTTGGTTCTTCCTTTCTTTATTGCAGGTCGCGTGCTCTAATACGTCGTAGTGTCCTCCAACAGCTGATTCGAACACACCCATTCAGCACATGGCCACTTCAGGTCAAAATTTTCACCGAAGAAGCCGTCCAATGTTGGAACGAGCTCGCATATACTTCGCCCTTAGTTACTGCATATCGAGATCATTTCCAATGCCACAACTCCGATGGCAATAATCGCGCACTCGGAAATGAAGGAACTAAGGAGAAAGGACTCCAAAACCCACCTTTTTTCGGACCATTATTTCCACCTGGGTTCACATGCTCAGTTGAACTAGAAGGTGTAGACGGGGAGAACGGAGTCCATGGTTCCGGACGAGAAGGGCCCGTGTCCATCACAGACGGTGAGTACTGAATTTCTTGAGTATATGCAGTTTGGTTTTGGACCTGTCGAAGCTCCGTTGCCCTGGCTGCTGTCGATCCTGTCCCCTAATTATCCAACGGCCCGCCAGTGGTCTACATCATCTGCCTCATTTACTCGAAAGTTGGATTCCTTCTTTCCCGTCTTCTGTTTTTTACCAAGGATCTGGGTCCGGCCAAACCCTTCTGTCACCCCTTCCTGGCCGCGTTTCAGCATCCAGGTATTTTAATAACACATTTCTCCCCGTTTTCCTTGGCTTCTTTTCCCGTGATGTATCATCTCTGTTCAGTGCACCCGAGCCTTGGTGCTATTTTTAATTTTATCTTTTCATCTCTTCGCTTTTCACATCTAAATTTGCAGTGGCGCATTCTCATGTGCCTAAGGGGCTATGAACAATTTTACCTGCCCAACTTTTTTCTTGTCCTCGATCACCTGCTTGCTTGACAATGCGACATGAATGGATCTGGCACTAATATTTCCTTGACATTGACCGCTGGCAGAGCAATTTACACTGCCACACCTTGCTAAGAACACGGCGCTCATTGCAACGGGCCACGGTCTCAATTGTTCAGTCTGTGCGGCGCCCATACATGACTTTCCGACTGTACGTACGGCTTTCTATTCATCAAGTCAACTCAGTACTGAAATAACATCATTATTGAAGAACCATCTCGGGGTAACGCTTTGTACGAATACAGGGTGTACTTCTGTTGCTCATCTCGCGTGCTTGGCACAGTCCTGGTTAGAAGCTGAACGCAACGCGGTCACGTCATCTCCTCTCCAACCATCGACACCGTCATCCACCTTGTTCTCCTCAGCGCCTTCCTCATCTCCATCCTTACATTCCTCTCTCGCCTGTTCGACTTCTCCACATCCCTTTGGACCAGATTTACCCGCGTCCGGCCCCGTACTGCCGCCCATTGTTCCTCTGTCATCATCATTAGCGTTGTCTGCTTCTTTTGCCTCTTCCGCTGATTTGCTACCTCCTTCATCATCGGTGTCACATCTATCATCTGTTGTACTGTCTTCCCCAGTCAATCAAACGCCCGCGGCAAACAGTTCTCGTAGCACCAACAGGAAAAGTAAACGAAATTTGGTCAAGTCAGATTTTAAAATAATCAACTCAGGCCCACATTCTTATGTCTCTTCTGCAATTCCATTGGATAATCCATTCAACTTAGGCAAAGGTTTGCTTCCTCGCGGAGGTACATGTACATCCTGTGGAAAATACACTCTATGGGGGGATATTATCAAGGGTTGCTTCAGGCGCCACACCGGTCGCGTTGTTCTCGATAGCCCGGAAAGCGATGCTGATGAAGCAGTGGAGGAGGAGGCCAAAGGACTTAAAGAGCAAAAAGAACTAGAAGGCCTTTCGGATGTAGATTTGTTTGAAGAAGCCTCCGCTGGCGGTGGCACCTCGGATTCGGACTCGGGTTCGAGTTTCAAACGCTCGCGATCGCCATTGGGTACAAACAAGTTGACGAGAGAAATGGAACCACTTAGCCTCAAGGAAAATGCCTCTGTGGCTTCTAGACGGGCGGTGAAAAATAAGACAAAGAAAGTGGAAGCGGGCAGTAGGGCGAAGGGCACGGCGAAAGGGAAAGGGAAAAAGAAAGCAGATGCTCGCGCTAGCCTGTCTTCTGCGTCAGCGTCTACGACTTCTGGACGGGCGGCCAAAATAGAGAAAAAGAGAAAAACAACAAAAACAACGAAGCGCCCATTTGGCCCTTCCACTACATCTGCCTCTAGTAGCGAGGATCCGACGGCAAGTCCTAGTGGTACTGTGACACGTTCGCGTGGACGACCGAAGAAGCAAAAGGACGGATTGACAGGGGGAACGAAACCAGAGTTGGAAGGCTCGAATGTTGGAAAAGAGGTGCAAGCCGACCAACCCTCACCCACTGTTGTTGATGCTCCTAAACGACGTGGCCGACCTAGAAAAATCACAGGAGTCACATCCGCAACCATTTCGTCATCACTAACGTCGACATCGACATCGACATCCTGTAGTCGTACTTAATCTCGAGACTGCCCTATTTTGGTCAATTACGAAAACAACCATCCGTCGGAACTCCCGTCGGAACTTGATGAAGTCAATCATAGACTTTCGGAACCTAAACCAAGAGCCGAAGCGGAGCAGCAGGCGTCCATAACGACACTACTCAAAACGCAATAAACCAGCCAAGCAGAGGCAACACAGAATTGACGATGGCACCACTGCTATCCCGTTGAGTAGCGATGAAGTGGGAACCAAGTCCGAGTCGGGAGAACGAGGGTTGTTCTTTGGTATTCTAAGAAGGTCAAACGGACATGGAGATTCAGAAAGAGGAGTTGATATTATTGTGACCCCTTCAACTCCGTCTAGAGCAAGAGCAAGAGCAAGAGCAGCAAGTGAAGTCAGACCCTTGTCAATGCTAGTTGGTCTCCTAAAGGATAGATTTCTCCTTTGAAGCGCTAGGAGTATTGGGAATAAAGGGCGTTAGCGGTGCGTCCAACCGTGGACCCCAGAGAGTCCGTTATTTGAAACCGTATTCCTGCCTCCAGGAGCTTGATTCGGGATACTATAGTATCGATTTATTGGTGGCTGACGAGTCTTTTCGACGTATGTCTTATGGCCCCTGCCATGCCTATGGCTAAGCCATCTGATTCTTTCATCTCCGTCACAAGCCAAGGCCACCATACAGGATTTCCCAAACGTTCTCAGGCCCAACCACCTGTCCATCTCCTCGGGTATTCACCCTGCGCGTAATTGGGCGCTACCCCACACTTGCCAAGCCTTCCAGTTCCGTTCCCAGTTCTGTACAACATATCATATCCCTGGCACCAAGGCACCTCGCCCTATGACGCAATTGCGGTAGCTGCGACAGTCTGGGCCACAGAATCATGCTCCGCATCACCCGCCTCTCCGCGCTGGCATACCACTCCCGACTTTTCCCATGTTTGGGAAGCCCCCTGTGCAACCATCACGGTCTATAGCGGGCCGGGCAGGTACCCTGCTTTTTCCTGCATGTCGTCGTCACGCATGGTTTTTTCGTTCCTTCTGCAGATTTGGGGCAGGGCAATAACATGCTTCAGGGGCTTTGTTATCTTTTGATGACGCCACCAAACTATTTTCTGAGCGTGATACTGGATTGACAGCGCCACAACTTAGCCCCGAAGGCTCCTACTGTTATCTCGCCATAAGCTTTCTCTTGCTGAGAATCATTGATGCTGTCGTACATTAGATTCTCCGCGGGTGTGTGGTTCGGGGTTATTTTATTTTATCTTCTATTTGTGTGTACCCTTACCAGCTCTTTGGGGTGTCCTTGGTGTCCAACACAAGACTGCTGTGGGGCTCATTCCAAAGCCCAGGAATACGGGTTAATTGACTAATGTTGTGAAACACTGGTGTATATTAGTATACATGATAAGATTTACGGTGAGATATGGAAAGCAAACGGAAGAAAACGAAATGTTCCAGTGTTAATAAAACGTCAGACAGTACAGAGATGGGCCTCATATGAGTAGGCTCAAAGGAGAGGGAATGAATATGAATGAATCATGAAGCCTTTACAGGTAGGGCACTGGGCTTGGGCATACCACTGCCAATACTGACACCACCACTGGCACTAGCAGTCACAACAGGTACCGTAGCGCCAACAGCAGCAGAGCTAGCGGTATTAACTGCCAGTATTTCAGCCACACGCGTATGTATTGCCCTCGCCAACTTGCGGACAGCAGTATATTCGCACACTACACCCGAATCGATCCTGGCAATTTTACCGGGTCGGATATCGCCAGCCGCCAGCCCGCTTTTAACTACCTCGGCGATGATGTCACGGAATTGGGGTATAGGTTGTAGACCGTGACTCGAGCCTCCCGATGTTGTTGATGTCGATGGTTTGGTGGAAGAGGTGGTGGAGGAAAGAGAGGAGGGTGAAGAGGGATAGAGTGAATGTGAGCCATCTAGAATGGCGATTCGTTGATTCGTCATCAACCGGAAGTCCAAGGAGTGTCTAAAAGGGAAGAAGAAAAAAGCAGGGAGGTTCAGTCTCATTTAATCACCAGTGAGACCACCAAGTGCGAGGCATACCTGAGATCACCGTATAGCAGTCGATACCACCCCGCAGCTTTAGGGAACGTATCCACAACCCTATTCTTCTTCTCCTCGTCTCTTCTAATTGCCTCCAATTCAACAATTACGGGCAACGTCTCTCTCAAAAGAGCGACAAGTCGGTGTAATGACGGTGCTAGACGACCATGTCCCTGATGATCATTTCCTTGTTGCAGCATATCCCGGAAGAACGGTTCTGCGTCAACGTGTGGGTTGAAAAGATCCTCTTCAGGAATGTCCTCATCCATCGGAATTCCAGCTCCCCGAGCAGAGGGTGTGAGTGCCGCTGGTAATTTGCGACGGGCGAAGCGGAGTACGAAATGGCCCCCTGTTGGCGAGAGTTGGTCTTCGCATGTTATTGAGACAGTGTAGTTCTACAATGAGGGATGGGGTGAGATCAGCTTTTGAGAGTGTATCGTGGGTTACACACCTCGGCATATGCGAACTCTACGGTCTGCAGGTCAAACGACAGAAGCTGGATGTCAGGCCACATCTTGCCCTTGGACATTTGACCAACTGGGAACAGTTTCATAACTCTAGCATCCACACATGAGTGTAGTAAACTCACCTTCCCGTGCAATAACAACCATCTTTGATACCCTTGCCCACTCCTTTACAAACTCCTTCATACACCCTTCCACGTTCTCCGAGAAGAACGACACAACCGCCTCCTTCGAGTCATATATAATCCCTTTGGAAGGTCGAATAATTGCCCCGCCAACAGTCTTCCCCATCGGCTGCTGAACATACTTCAGTTTAACACACGTCACCACTTGTACGCTCTTTTCAGACCACCAACGAAGAGCTACTACACGGATATTCGGCATTGCTGCTTCCGCAGCTGGGACACCTGAGAGAATGTCGTTGGACTGCACGCAGATACCTGGAATGGAGCGAACGAGAGAGGATTGGGCGTGTGCTAGGTCTTGCGTTATTGGTAGTCTACTTGTGGGGTTGACGTATGTGAATGGGATGCTCTGGTTCTTGAGTTGCCATTCAACGTTACTGTATGCTACTCTTGCACTGTAGACCAATGACATCAGAACAAATTACGGGAAATTGCACGGGGGGAGATCATACCAGCAGTAAGTGTACAGTTCTCGTAGCATCTGTGTTTCAAGATTAAAACTAGCAAGCCCAAAATTAGTCACAAATAATCAAATAAAGCAAGAACAGCCATTAACTCACTCCGAGAGCCCAGACTGTGCGTCTGCAAATTCCAACTCCCTTCTCCGCTTCATCCCAACTCTCCCATCCGGATTCAAACTCTCCGTTATTCTTGCCACAGCCAACGATTCCTGTTTTAACCTATCATAATCCAACCAACAGATGTCATTGATAAGCATATGCGCAAACGTGGCATCCCGGATTGTCTCGGTGGTGATTAGAGCAAAACGGAATCGCGCGTCGGTGATGATGATCACAAGGTAGTGGTCCGGGAAGTTGGCGAGCTGGATAAAAAGGAATGTGCGTATGTCTGAACCAAGTTTCTTCAATTCTATGGTGGCTCAAAGTTCAACAGGTGTTTTAAAGCGTCCTAAATGTAATTGCTTACCATCACGCTGGAAATTGCGCATCTTGTAACATTGGAGGCCAAGATACTTAGCCTTTTGCTCTACAAGGTCCGAAATGGTCTACAGGAATCAATTAGAACACGGAACCTGGTCATGATAGAGCTCCGAACTGACCAAGAAGCGGAATTGGAACACAGCGCCAAGTAGTACGGTAGGATTTTCATTGATCCTTTCGCTTATGGTCTTGAATCGAGGTCCTCGACCAGCAGCCGCAAGGTCACCAGTGTCCCGCAATGTTATTCGCCCCGTCCTAGGATCAATCGTGATAATGACCACCTCATCTGCGCAGAGATGTATACGAAGAGCTGGTGAACCGACTGCCAGAGGTAGATGAGTATAAACTTAAACCGACAGAATTAGGAGTACGACTCACGTTCGGTGACCCGTGTGACAACGCCAGGCGGACCGAAGACTGTTTTTGCTTCACCTGTTTGGAGTTGATACTCGAATGACATGAGTATTGCAGCTGTATGCTTCTCAATAATCGCCTTTAGCATCGCTTCAAAGTCAAGACATTCCGGTTTCTGTTCAAGCATGTTAACTTTTGAGCGCCTTGTAATCATAAGTTTGGACTCACCACTCGCAAAAGCTCCTCGGGCAACAAAAGCTGATCTGAAGGAAGGATTACACCCAATGCACCTTTCTCTGGCTCCCACTTGACCTCGAATCGTAAACCCTCAACCTCATCCGATGGTTTCATGTTGCCTAGTTTAGTCTTCCGTTGTAACTTGGCTAGCATCCTCGACTTTGGCGATCGCTCGGGACCAGGGCCAGCCTGTGGTGGCCCATGCGTTTCTACTATCGATATAGTGACTTTTCCACCTAATGGTGGTACTAGGAATTTTCGTTGTTGTTGTGGTGGAGGTGGTGGTCGCCTGTTAATTGTTGCTTCCGTTGGTCAATTGCAGGGAGAAAAAGGCTAGGGCCACTTACAGCCAGTATGATACTGTCATGGATTTTCGGTCTCGAGACATCTGCACTGACATGTACTTGGCCCAGCCGAGAGAACGCATCCTCTCAGCCTTTCAGGGAAGGGGTTAGGAATGCCATCGAAAGCTAGTAAAAATAACACTGACCTGATACCATAGAATTTCCAGCTGATAGGACAATGATATCATCTCTAGATCCCCGGCTTCACGTTAGAGAAAGCATCAGGAACTGATGCAAATGACGACCTACGAAGGAAGTTGAACATGCGAACCAACGGTGCATCAACATAACCCAGAGGCAGTTTCGGTCGAGGAGGGGGTTCGAAACCTGGTGGAAACGGCTGCTCAGGTTTAGGTCGCTGCACGTAAAGTCCTAACCGGGAATCGGCTTCTTCTGTGATATGGCGCTTCAGAATTCCACTCGGTATTCGAGGAAATTCTACGAATAATCAATCACATTCCAGGGAAGTAGGTTGGGATGACACATACCTTGCAGAGTCGCCACATCACCGCCGACTTCGATCAGGAACTCGACATTCACAAAGAACCAGCCATCATCTGGACCTACACCGCTTAGGCAGAGAGACGTCTCGAAGAGGTTCGGAACCGTGAAATAGACTCTGCCATCAGCTGGTCGGATGAATCAGTAGAGATTGCTTGTAGAGTTGGGAGTTACTTTACCTATCCGGTATTGCGCCATCTCCACCGGAACGATTTCAGACATCCGCAAGCGAAAGCGGATGGCTTCTTCAATGCCAGACAACGTCTTGCGGACCTCTGCATCGGTCAATGGTGTTTGAGGGATGATGTATTTCTGCAGAGGTAATTTAGCCTGTAGTTTCGTGTTTAAGTGGTTCCGTAAGTACCTTAACGCATGTAGGTAGACGCAGATACGATCCAGTAGTCAGAACGTCAAGAGAAGTGAGAAGATCGTGGTTACGCAATCTGGAGGCAGTTCATATCCCTGTAGTAAAGTAAGGTTCGGCGACGGGAACTTGCCTTGCGGGGTCCAGCATGTCTCGCGCATTTTTGAGGGCCCGCGTCACGTCCTCGAATTGTTGGTTTTGGCCCGAGAGGAATACGGTTATATTCTGTGCGGTATAAACGGCATGGCTCGTTAGAAATTTATGAGGGCATTACCATGCACTTCTGCACAACATCGGCGTCTCTCGACCACTTTGCTACAGCGTACAGTTTCACCACCTGCTTCTTTGTTTTCACCACCCAGTCTGCCAAGGTCCGTTTCCTCGTTATATCCGACATTCCCGGCAACCTAGCGGTGCAAAGAACATTATAAAATACACCAACACGAAGTTGACAAAGTATCCATACGTTTCTGCCATTTCAGAGAGTTCGGAGTAGATGTCCTGCATGACGCGTTGGAGGAGTTCGCGGAGAGGAATCTGTTCATGGTTGACAAAGGGAAGCTCGCGTTCGAGGATTTCGAGAGGAACATCGTCGTCGGTGTCCTCGAGCTTGATACCATTCGAGTGAGAAGGGCCCGCAACCGGTTGCTCGCTGTTGGCAGCGGCGACGGGGAAGGAGTTGTCGAGCATTGGGGAAAGGGTCAGAGGGAGAGCATGGGTGCGGTGACCAAAGAACAAACAAGCCATATATCTCTCTCACACCCATGGACTACCTCAGAAACCTGGGATCAGCCCTCGTCCAAAAGTCCGGCCTCACCCTCCCATTTTCTCTAGGCCAGAAAGTCGCTGCTTTTGAAGGCCTGTATGCCCTTTACGATGCCACGAAACGAGTGAGCAACGTTGCCAACCATGCTGTCGTGTCCACCTGACAGCATTCCAGGAAGACGGTTCCCCCGTCTCTGTCTTTGAATACGAATTCAGCGACCCGTCTCGCCGCAATTTCAAGGCCTTCGCACAGAATGCTCTTAAAAAGTTACGGACGACGAGACACCCAGATGTGCTCAAGTTCATGGATGCCGTTGAATCAGACACATCGATATATATAATGACCGAACGAGTTCAGCCTCTGTCCAGCACACTGCCGACGTGGGCATCTCGCAAAACTCAGGAGAAGGAAGACTGGCTGCTATGGGGTCTACATCGCATATCGGTCCGTGTTCTCAAATTTGATCATATCTAAGCTCACTGTTGTTGTAGGTTGCCCTCACGTTTCTCAATGACCCCTGTGCATCTACTCATGGTCGAATATGTACTCATTCGATCTTTATCTCTCCCTCTGGCGAATGGAAACTTGGTGGTTTCGAACTTCTAAGCAACCCAAAGGACGATGCTGCCGTTTTATATGTGCGTTTCCAACCTATCGCCGGTCATCTCATTCTCACAATATTTAGAACCTCGGTGGTGCATTTCCTTCATCCTACTCCTGGTCCTCTCCAGAAGTGAAGAAGAATGGCTGGTCAGAACTCAAACAGTGAGATCCAATAATTTTCCTGACAAGACCTGAAAGTAAACGTGTTCAGATACGATCCCGCAGCACCAGATGCCTACTCTCTTGGTTTACTCTTACATTCAGTCTTCAATCCCAACATACCACCTCCCGAAACCTCTCAACCTCCACATCCGCCTCCAACCGCCGCCTCCCGTGGAGCTATACCCACAGCAGTGTTCAATGCGTACAAGAAGCTTCTCAACCCAAACCCAAAGAACCGCCTCAACTCGAAAGGATTTCTTGAATTGGGTATGGCAGAGACCGGCTTCTTTGCTGCTAACAGACTAGTCAAAGTCTGCTTGGGCCTGGAGAACTTTTCGATCGAGAGTGAAGCAGAGAAAAACGCACTCTTGAAGTGAGTGACATCCTCATTCCTTTGAACTAGCTATCGATCGAATACCTCAGAACCCTCAAGGAATCAGCATCGTCCTTTCCTACAGAATTTACCACTCACAAAGTTCTTCCCTCCCTTGTCTCGGCGCTCGAATTCGGAGGAGCAAGTGCTGCTACGATCCTCCCTCTCGTCATCCAATTTTGCAAAAACATGCCACCAGAGGACTATCCCAATACTATCATCACACCTCTAGTCAAAC
Source organism: Leucocoprinus leucothites (assembly GCA_013368445.1). Taxonomy (NCBI): domain Eukaryota; kingdom Fungi; phylum Basidiomycota; class Agaricomycetes; order Agaricales; family Agaricaceae; genus Leucocoprinus; species Leucocoprinus leucothites. Next base: position 251,638 of record JAACJO010000012.1, read on the forward strand.
TGTTTGCCAGTCCAGATCGAGGCACGCGAATGGCACTACTTGAACAACTTCCTGAGTACGTTGACAAACTGGACAAGAAGACCATATCGGACAAGATATTCCCTCATCTCGTGAGTTCGTAAATCCATTCCGCATCGTAATCGGCTCAACCCTATCAGCAAACTGGTTTTTCTGATACTGTCGCCGTGATTCGTGAGGCAACAACCAAATCCATCGCCCTCATAGCACCCAAGGCAAGTGTTCCTCCCTCATCCCTTCCTTACTAACTAATAAACAACCATCAGCTTTCCGATCGCATCCTGAACAATGACCTCCTCCGACTCCTTGCCAAAATGCAAATGGATCCCGAGCCCTCCATCCGCACCAACACTTGCATCCTCCTCGGCCGTCTCGGTCCCACACTAGGCTACAACACTAAGCGCAAAGTCCTCGTACCCGCCTTTGTTCGAGCCCTAAAAGACTCGTTTGTTCATGCCCGCGTGGCAGGTCTTATGGCTTTCATGGCTACGATTGAGTGTTTTGAAGTCGAGGAGATTGCGACGAAGGTGTTGCCGAATGTCACGTTTACGATGGTTGATAAAGAGAAGTGAGTTTTGAACTGTGTTGATGAGTGACTTGTTGATGAGCGGAACTATAACTCAGGCTAGTGAGAGATCAAGCGTTCAAGGCCGTTGAGCTGTTTGTGAAGAAACTGGAAGAACATGCAAAGACGATGGTACACAGCTTCTCTCACCTTTACACGCGCCCATTCACACATCCTTGCCTTTCAGCCCGAAACAACGGAACCAGATCCAACAGCACCCTTAACAGAGCAACAGCTCGGCGGAGCACTTCCCGTTCCAGGTGGTCTTGTCAATAGCGCTACAGGGGCTGCAGGCGCACTAGCAGGATGGGCCATCTCCTCCATCGGCAAACGTGTAAGCAGACCTCACATCACTACACCATAATTTACTTACACGTATCATATGAAATCATCAGCTCGCAGCATCCGATCTGCAGACATCAATGACAGCAGGCTCAACAGCCGGAATGGACCAACTCGGCGCAATGCCGGGCTCCCTCGCGGGACAGTCAACGCCATCCTTATCGAACATTGGCGAACTTCCTAGTAAACCTTTCTCGACCACAAGTCCACCACCCGGCACTTCCACTTCGTCAGCTTCTATCAAAACAGGAAAAGGCCTACAGCTTGGTGGCGCAGGTAAAGCACGTGCGAATACAGAAGCAATTGCCGATTTTGCACGAGAGTTGGAGGATGAGATGAATATGCCTGGTGGAGATTGGGGAGCAGGAGGGGGAGGGGGAGGGGAGAATCCCTGGGGTAATGATGATCTTATGGATGTTAATGCTGATGAAGACGATTGGAGTACGTCCTCTCCAGCTTTCCGCTTTCCTTTCTCTGCCCTATGAACATAGTACTTATCGGTGACAATTTCATGCAGGCGCATTTGAAACAGCACCAGTACCAAGTGCAACACCTTCACCCACACCTGCAGCGCTACTCCAACCTCAACCCACCAGACTCACATCATCAAGCAACACGATCCTCAACGGCGGATCAAGTGGTACCACTACTACTAACGGGGCCAGGAAAGTATCATCCCCAGCCATCACCCTCTCCCCACCAACGTCGAAGTCAAGAAGAGCCATTTCGCCTGCACCTTCGATGAGTCTGCGTTCGACACCTGTACACTCACCACCTTCCGTCGCAGCTGATTGGGGGGATGTAGCAGCAGACGATTGGGGCAAATCCGAACCTGCTACAAGCTCCGCGGCTCGGTCACCTAGTATGTCGCCTGCGTCAAGTGTCACCCCGATGACGAAAGAAGAGAAGGCCGCCGAGATGGCTAGGAGAAAGGAGGAGAGGAGGCAGGTTAGTCTCCCTGTTCAAGTTCGTGTACTCATTGGTTCAGAGGTTGATTTGGCTTGTTTCAGCGGATTGCGATGCTGAAAGAACAGAAAAAGAGTGTGGCAAAGGCTTCATAGGACCCTGTGATGATAACCGCCGGTGTACAACCTAGAACTTGGTTTATGGATCATTTTTTGTGCTGATAGTACACTATTATATACAGGTCTTAATCCTACATAGCCGCCTTATCTACAGAGCCACGTTCCAGCAAGCATATATATACAGTACAGCTCCTACGGAATTGGCCCTCCGCCACGACCGCCTCGGTTCATCCCGCGACCAGCAAATCCGATTCTGTGAATATATGCCGCGCCTCGGTGAGGCATATGGGGAACGAGGGGTGGATTCTGCCACTGGGACTCGCCTTCATATCTGTATCTTCTAGTCTGTTCTTCCAGCTTCAGGTGAACCTTGTCGTCTTCTTCCTTCGCATCAGGCTACGTAGGCACCATTTCAGCTTTTCTCCCTGCATCAGAAAAAGAAGACATGAGACGGACCTCAAGGTCAATAACCAAAGCGCCTGTATGCCATCCAGCAGCCGTAGCAGAAAAACAAAATCTATTCTTTGGCTCCTTTCGTCCATGATCGAACCTTACTTCGGTTGGGGTACGAACTTCGTCGGGCTCAGACCAGTTTCTATTCCTGGTATTCTGATCTCTGAATCCGCCCGGTGAACCTAGCGGTAATTTCTGTGGATCACCGAGACCCAGTGCACCATGTGAGTATTTCCCCCAAGTATAGAGTTTGCCGTTTGCTGCGAGAGCGGTACTGTGATAGTCTCCTATTTCAACGGAGATGATGTCTTTGTGTTGTAGCTCGGGTATGATTTCGGGTTTGAACTCGGGTGTTGTTGATGTTTCGCCTTGGAGGACTATGGAACTGGAGCCAGTGGAGAAGGCGAAGAAATGGTTGAAGTGAGCCGAGATCTGTTGTTGCGTTAGGATGGGACCCGGCGGCATGTACCAAAAAGACGCTCACATGTGTAACTTTCAACGTTTCAGGTAATGTCACCTTTCCTTCGGAGAACGCAGGAAGCTCACGAAGTCTAGTTAACTCACTAAACTCTGGAAGCTGGAATGAGTAGACGTCAGCAGTGCTGGTGCCATAGCAAGCAGCGAGACGTACATATTCCCATGCCCTTCCCATGGCTTCCTCGTGGTCAAGTCCACGGAATATAACGACATGCCCGTAGTTCGTCAACCCAACGAGATGACTATCCATTCCACCGATTTTCACCAGCTTTGGTGGATGTTTCTTATAATCTTCACCCATGTCCGCTATGTCAGGTAACGGTGGCAAAGAGGGAAGCAAGACCGGATCGAGGGAAGCTTTCCAGGTATGACAAGGAATGGTATCATCGCTTGTTACTTCGGCTTTGCCAATGCCCTCGGCGTTGAGCCTCTCTGCTTCCTCTCTTACCACGTCGCCGAGCCTTCCTCTGGACGGCCACCAGACCAGAACTTCGCCATCCGCCATAAGAACAGATGAAAAGCCCCACCCACACTCAATCTGAAGTGGTGCAGATTCAGGCTGAGAGAGGAGGGGCGAAGAAAGCTCGAATGGCCTTCCCCAGTTGACAAATGTCCAGATCCTGTTCTTGGTATCGAGAGCGCAGGAGTGCAAACGGCCGCAGCTAAGATATGGATGAGGCAATTGTGGTTAAGACGAGTAAAAGGAATAAATCTACCTGATACTTCGAACGGCGTTAGGCAATTGCAGTAGGAGAGGTGTTGATGCTTTCTTCCCGCTTTCTGAAAATCCATCTCTATCCAGAGCATAATTTGATCCATTAAGAGTACCTGTGAAATTTATGAGAAACAATATCTCATTATAAAAGAGCATCACATACCCCAGACGTAGACATTGCCTTCAGTATCCAGGGCATGGAAAGACCTGAGAATGATCGATCAAACTCAGCAACTCAGACAAACCAAACGACGTACATTCCACCAGCTATGAGTTTAACGATGCGTGCACCTGGTATATCGAGCTGCACTGGGAAAGGGACGCCGACTTGAGTACCTTCAGGGTACTGCTTCAGCCCGAGACGTCCATTAGCTCGTTCTCTGAAGCAACGGGTGCTCAATCCTGGCAACGTTCACGGGCATATCTGAGATAAAACGTACCCCCAAACATATACTATTTTGCAAGATGATAAGTGGTCGCCTCGTGCGTCAATCCCTGGATCACGTACCTCTTGGCCTGTACAGTCCGCGATAGATAAACTTCCAGCCTGTCCGCCTCGCGGTTCCTTCACCATCGAAATTGAAATCTTCATGTAGTCTGCGCTTCCAAAATATTTCGTCCGAGCACATAGAAGCAAAGTACTACATTAAAGAGCACTGAGATATATTCCTCGAAAATCATGATACGGGACGCACCTTTGATGTGACGGCCAACCTGAGAAGGTCGGCAGTCGAAAGGAACGAAAATAAGTTATCAAGAAAGAGCTCAGGCGGCAGATCTGCTAGATTTTGGGACATTTCGTGTACAGAAACTATTCGGTCAGAGTAATGGTTCGAGGTACAGATGAGAGATTGACTAGGTGCGCAGTCCGCTGTGATCCTGATTGAACGGTACTGGAGCGCCCAGACCTTAAAAGGTGCTATGACATCATTTCATCAGGATTGGTGGTTGTATTGAAGGTCCTTTCAGTTTAAATGAGGAATAGTCTCAGCTCTCATTCTAAATCAGTGCTAAGTGCCTGTTTGCACATTAAAGCTTGGATTTACGAGATTTGCAAGTGGCTATTGGTCTCGATCAAGGCAAATTGCCAGCCTTGTGGCTCAAAGGCAAAGAGAGCGAGAAAAAGATTCGGGGGCCCAGAGCATGCCTGCTCGGCAAATGAATGTAAGAGGTAGTAAAGAGAATAGGTGCTATTTCGCTTCGACTCCGAAAAATAATTATTAAATCTTGAAAATTGCGAGGCAGTAATGACAATTTGAGGCCTGGGCAAAGATCAGAGCCCAACATAGCCTCATGTGGGTTTGAGCGCTTATAGGATGATGGGTGACATTCTGTTAATTGAGGAGCGTCTGATGATTGCCATAAACGTCAATGACGAGCCAATGCTATTCTTGTTCTGAGCCCAGAAAAATCGTATCGCCCATTTGACACTATCTTCGGAGTTTCGATCGTTTGTACTCGGCGATGAAGAAATGGAGCTGGATATCTTGACCTGTTGAAGGGAGTGAAGGATACGAGAGGCGCAGCTTTCGACCTCTGTAATAATAGATTCACAACCTGCTGTTTGCCTATTGTTTGCAGACCAGAGAAGGTACCTTTTTTGTTGGACTACGGCCGTAGAAACATAGCTCTGCAAGAACATTGGATCTATCGGTCGAATTCATAGCCTTTGCCTCGTGCCTCGATGAACTTCTGCTTCGGTGGCGGATCGAAGGATTAGTGACCTGTCTCGTATAGCGAAATCGGGCATGTCCAGACCCGATGCTGCATGGCGCATAAAAGTAGATTGATTGGCAGGCAAAAATAACAGATGAATTGAGAAAGGATGAGATCACAACGTGTGGGGCTGAGAGATCACGTCGTGCGTGATGGAGGCGCCGGATAATAACGATGTCCAACTCCACCCACATTATCCCTTCCCGTTCCCCTCTCAAGGCTGTTCCATCGGTCTCTCGTACTCTTTCCAACTAGTACATGTCTATCGACAGGAGCCACGTCTTGAGTAGTAACACAACGAGCAATTTCCTTACTGCTCTAGTGGTTAATGGTGCTCTCCTGGGGGCAGAAGTCGGAGCTTTTCTCATTTTGAAGCAGAGATTATGGAGAATCTATGGTCCAAGGACAGTTCTGCCTCCACCCGAGTGAGCTGGTGTTCTCAAATACATTTACCGACTGGCTGACCTTTTAAACAGTAAGCGGGCACCCCATTTCCCAGCGGGCATGGTCAACTGGCTGCCAGCACTCATACGATACCCAACAGAGGACATCGTACGTTTCTATCGGATAGAACTGTTGTTAGGATGCTGATTGGTGTATCTTCTCAGATACACAATAATGGGCTTGACGCGTACGTTCCACAAGATGACCCTCTCAATGCGTGAGCTGACAACAAGAACCTAGCTACATGTTTCTACGATATCTCAAACTCTTGATGCGGATTTTCCTGGTTTTCACCCTCTTAACATTTGCTGTCATTATACCTGCGGATGCTGCTGGAATCACATCCTCCAAATCAGGGCTGGAGCGTATTTCCTGGACCAAGTGAGTTTGAATTTCAATCTTGGTCGTATGTGCTTATTGACACGGGAATCCAGCATCATAAGACCTCAAGATCAAGATCGATTTTCTGCTCACATTGTCGTCGTCTACATCCTTACATGTCGGTATATACATCACTCTACTTCAGCTGCGACTCCTAATTACCTCTTTTCAGTTTTTGTCATATGGATGATCCGTCGTGAAATGAGCGAATTCGTTCACCGCCGACACCAATTTCTCATTAGTCATTCCCATGCTCGCCTCCCACAAGCACGTACAGTGCTAATCACATCGGTACCCGACGAGCTCGCAAAAGAACGCGAATTACGCACGTTCGCAAGCTTTGTCCCAGGGGGCGTGGATCGTGTTTGGCTCTTCCGTGACACGAGGTCTCTAAATGAGCTTTTTGAGCGTCGGCAACAGGCATGCGCGAAGCTCGAAGAGGCTGAGACGGCCTTACTCAAGAATGCAGTATTAGCCTGGCGTAAGAAAGTTAAGTTGCACAAGAAAGCGATGAAACGGAGAAAGAAGGACGAGGAGGGTAATCATATGTCGAATGAACTTGAAGTACCACCTATCACAGGAGAGTTCTTGGATGAGCTCGTTCCTCCTGCTGAACGCCCTCACCATCGGACGGGTACTTGGGGTATGATTGGACACAAGGTTGACACAATCGAATGGTGTAAGGTGAGCAAATGTTAATATTTCGTGCTGTATGGTTATTGTCTTAACATGCATCATAGCAAGAGATTTCTGAGCTTAATGAGAAGCTCAGACAAGGTCGCGAGCACATTGTGAAGGGTAGGTTCTTAGGCAGTGCATTCATTCGATGCAACCTTCAGTTAGGTGCCCATGTTTTGGCACAATGTCTGAGCTACCACGAGGTCAGAATTTCCGACACATTTCTCGTTGAAGTGGTTTGATGCTGATGGAAAGGGGAATAGCCGCTGCGTATGCACTCCAAGTGGGTGGAGGTTAATCCAAAGGATATCGTCTGGCATAACCTTGATGATGGAGCCCTCGAAATGCGGTCTCGTAAAGTAATTTCGTGGGCTGCTACGATTGGTCTGATTATTGCTTGGGCTTTCCCTGTTGGTTTTATTGGTACTCTGAGTAATTTGGATGATTTATGTATCAAAGTCCAGTGAGTACTAGTTTCACTTTTTGAGCTGGTCGCCTCAATTGATTCTCTTGAACTATGTAGTTGGTTGGAATGGTTGTGCAAGGGTATAAACCTATTAATTGTTTCAGCTGTTTACTCGTCTCTAATCTTCTTTCTATCTGTTTAGCGAAACCTCCTGCGCCTGGGATCATACAAGGCGTGCTTCCCCCTGCTTTGCTTGCCGGTCTGTTTGCACTACTTCCCTTGTTTCTACGAGGTGGGTTGATTCCGTAAAGCAAAGACTGGCGCGCTCACTGTGTCTCAGCTCTTGCTTGGTATGGGTGCATTCCTCGATATTCCCTTATATCTGTTAGCGTCTACAGACGCTTCTATTTCTTCCTCCTTGTGTGAGTTCCCCTTCAATTTTCTATTGAATATCCATTGACCTAGTGTGCTTCAGCCATGGTTTCTTGATTGTCACCCTGTCCTCCGGAATCACGCGGGCAATCCAAAAAGTTGATATTTGCATGTGAAGACAGCTCAGTGGCTCACTTATTGTCTAGATCATCGAGAACCCAACCCAAACCGTTCAGGAGCTGTCTAGCCAGCTTCCAGGTGCTTCAGTGTTCTTCCTTACATATATGAGTATGTCTCTAGAGGTTATAGCGTGCTTGTTTTTCTGCCAGTCTAATGCTTCTCTAGTTACGCAAGGTCTGGCAGGAGCAGGAGCAGCTCTCCTCCAATTGGTTGATCTGGTCTTACACTTCATCAAGAAGTGGTTCCTTGGGCGTACACCTCGTCAGGCTTATGGTGTAACGTTCCTGATGCCCTCGGTTTGTTTTCGTTTTCCTTGTTCCTCGGCACCCCTTGATGTCTGTATTAGGCCGATTTTGGTGTCATTTTACCTCGTCTATCGTTACTTGCCACCATCGGGTTCGCGTACAGCGTCTTGTCACCTTTGATCAATCTCCTCGCCCTTCTTTGTAAGCTCAGCATGGTTGGTTGCTCTCAACCCTTTACTGATGAGTTGATAGGCTATGCTATGTTTTATATCGCCTGGAAGTTTTGTACGACTTTGCTTAGCCTTACCTTCTGGGTCTTAACCCCTTTTCTCATCAAACCCATAGTGTTTGTACAGGTTTTTGATCAAGCGGACGAAATGGAAACTGGAGGTCTTTATTTCCCGATGGCAATCGGCAATCTCTGTGAGTGTATGCATGAATTTGTGTGATAGTACGCTGATTGTGAGTTCCTAGTTGTTGGCCTATATATTGAGCAGATATGCCTGGCTTGCCTATTCTTCCTTAAGACATCTGGCTCGACCACGGTGGCAGTCGCTCAGGCAGTTGTGATGCTTGTTCTTTTGGGTATTACCGCCCTCGCACATTCATTTATTAATCACAGTTATGGTCGTGAGTGCAAGTCTACAAAGTATTCCATGACCGTGCTTATTTAAGTCCATCCCCAGCACTTGTCAAGTACCTGCCTATGTCATTGGCCACTCAGAAGATTGCCAGCAAGTATGAGAAGCAGAGGAAGCATAGGCATGAACGTGGTCAGGGCGAAACCGACGATGAGATAGACCTCTTCAGCCGTACTAGTGAGCCTCTCCGCATCAAACAGATAGTGATCATGCTTATTTTCACCCCAGCCATCCGCAGTGTCCGCAGAAGGATTAAGAAAATACCCAAGGCGCTAGACCACACCCTCGACAAAACACTCGGCACAACTCTCAATGTCATCAAGACAGGCCTGGTTGGGGAATCGAGCTCTGTGCAGAAACATTCTGCAGAAGTAGTCGATTCTCCGAAGACCAGTGAAGACACAATAGCTGAAGCAACAGGGATGAAAGGAAGCTCAGAAATCTATCGCATGAAATCCATCGACTCCCATGTGTCAAGGGCAACGCACGCCTCCAAAGCCTCGAGAACATCCAAGAAATCCAAACATTCAAAGAAAGATGAGGAGACAGACGAGGACGAGCAATGGGTGTCGCGTCCCAGCCTTGAACTACCAACTTCTGCGCTCATGGACGATTCGGACGAAGAAAACGAGGATGATGTGCACGCGTTTGATCACCCCTCGACTTATGTAGACCAGCCGTGGATTTGGATACCAAAGGACCATATAGGTCTCAGTGCATTCTTGGTGAAGGAGTTGGTAGATATTGGTGTGAGTGCGAGTGATGTGGGAGCTGAGATGCGGGAGGATGGGATTGTGGAGGTATCGAGAAATCCTCCGGACAAGAACTGGTCTGGTGGACATGATGCTTAATAACCAGGCGGAACTGTAGAATTATACCACAATTTTAGGACGGATTACAGTGTTATAATACCTGCCGAACTCGAGAGTTCAATCGGTAGAGAATTATGGCTGTGGAGTTATGATTGATCGGAGGACTGTTGTTGGAGCTCCTCGAGCGGTAGACGGACTAGGCGCTGTCCTTCAGACGCGTCTTCGCTCCCGGTTTGCTCTCGTGAAGCCACTAGAGAGGATCATCAGTTGAAGATGTGGGAAAACTGTGCGATGGCTACCTACAGAATAAGCTCAATATTTGGAACATCCGTGGCCATTGTTCGAGGACTTGACCATGGACTGCGACACATTAGACGAGTTTTTGCAACATAGAGAGATTAAATCTATTACTTTCGCCAGCCTTCGCCATAATTTCACAATCTTCCCCAAGAGCCTCTATCCGTTGAAGATACAACGCGCTCGCTCTTTCAAGAGCAGCTACAGCATCGTATTCTTTCTTCTTCTCCAAAAGTTTTGCCAATGCAGCAGAGGACCCTCCCTGTGAACTTTGTGATGACGCATGAGAAGCCCGCCCAGCTAACGAGGACTGGCGCGTCGACATCGAGAATGGTGGTGGATGATCTTGACAAATGAAATGGCGAAGAGTGACTGCCGAATTAGGCAGGCACTCCGCCTTCGGACCGCCCACATCGTCAGGGACCTACTCAGTCCACGGAGAAACTCCAGAAACCCGATCCGCGCACAGCTTATCCTCTAAGTTTCCTCTTCCCCTCACACCGTATGCGTCCATTTCCTGTCCATCTTACAGATGCGCGAACGCAAAGATGAGAAGCAGCTGCCGATATACGAGTCGCGACCTCCCAAGTGGCTGCCCAAATCCCATGCTACGGCTGACCTAGGTACGCAGTATTATTTATTAGCAACAGCTAGTGAGCCTGGCTGATTTTTGCACGTCTCGTTGGAAGGGTATCCTGGGTTCTTCCCTCCTAAGCCTGGACAGGATGAGGATGTGCTGTCGGAAGTGAGAGTCCGGACAGGGTTTGTGTTGGGACACCAGGTTTCGGTGAGTTGTATTCAGTGTGTTCAAGTTTATGAGTTGTTAACCTCGGAGCTTAAAGGCGGAGACATTCAGTGCTCAGGCAATCATAAATGAAAACTTGAACGCTGGAGATACTCTCAACAAGCTGGAGGACCTGATCAATGAAGTCTTCAAACGTCGTGCAGACCGTGTGCCCTCAGTTCCGTGCGTGTGTTAGGCCGTAACGAACAAGGGTGGTGGTTTAACAATTACACAGGTCGTCAAGCTTTCATATACCAGCGCGGGTAACGCTCAGTGAGACCAAGAAACAAGCGTGGTTCGCCGATCTCGCTAATCCTGATGTCCCCTTGAGCAAACTTGGGAAGAGTGTACCCCATGAACGTAAAGACCATGGTTTATTGGACATGCTACATCAGAACAACGTTGCTATACCTCGCGCTGTTTGGTTTCTTCGAGTATCTGGTGCCAATGAAACGGTACGCTCCCTACGTTGTTAGTACTGAGCCCCCTAGATGACGCGAGACATCTTTTCTTAGGTTGGATATCGTAATAAGAATTCTGCCAATCCGAATCAACATAGCGTCGAATGGGCGAATGTCATGACTGGATATATGAAGAAACAGCTAAATGAAATTGCACTTCCGAGTGCTCCCCGACCTGGGCTGAACATTAAACAAACGTTCAAGGGTGTACTCGCCGATATAGAAGGAAGAGAGAAATGGATATCTCGGTTCTCTTACTGGTATGTCACCTTCTAGTCCTCCTAAATCTTTGGTATAACACGAGGTTCCTTAGTTTGAAGCTCCTTCGGACATTCTATACTGAAGGGCTTGTAGATCACCAAACTTTCCTCGTGTGGTTTGTTAACCAAATGGGAGCATGTAATCTTGCCCAAGCCGGATTTCTCAGTCGTCTCGCAGACGAGTATTTACCTCCAATCATGACCAGCCGCGCTCTCGCCAAACCTTTTGTAGAAGCTTGTCTCAACAAACTATCGGAGGTACTTGTGGGTTTTGTGCCATTAGAGTGTTAGTCTCAACAATTCTGTAGATCCGCGAGACTGCACAGGACTATCTCTTTGACACGGAGAGACAGTTCCGCACCATACTTCAGGTGAGCTCGTTCTTATAATCTTTGAATAAATCCAAAGCTGACTAGAGCCAGCGGGTATGCCTGGCCCTACCGGACGCGTTTGTCTGCCCCCGGATGTGGCTCTCGCATTCAGTACTCATTAGGAACGTCATGGCCACCGATACTATCGAAGTTCCTCCTGGAATTGAGCAGACTACTGACATGGCCATCCAGGAGATTCAGCGATCGATCAGTGACAACCTTTATGACATTCAGATGCGGAATCAGGCTATCCTTTTTCATGATCCTCCTACGAAGGGAATTGGACGACTGGGCACAGCGGTCATCGACGTAAAGGTGTGTAGCATCCCTCTCGCTATTCGTGTCATGTTTCTCACTTATACTGCTCAGCTACTGAACTCGATCTCAGCCACTACCGATATGACGACGGTATACTTTTTCCAAAACGAACTGGACAATACACCTGCTTTCAAGGAAAAACTCGACATGCTACTCACCTGGAGTGTGACCCCTCTGCAATACGGTGATCATCGACCTTTTGCCGCTGTTACCCTCATCCGGTTATGGAGAGATAGAGCTTGCGAGCGTGCTACTCGTCGTGACATTGAGACTCCGAACGATTTCCTCCAGGACCAGTTGTTTGACTGGCTTGATACTTCGGAAGTTGCTGGAGAAGCAAAGAATATCCGCCACATTGCTCTCCTTTATGGGAAGTTGGTGAAGCAGGAGCTATTCTCATATGCAAAGTATATCCAGAGGTTGATTGCACGAGGGGAGGCGGGGCTGTCTTTCACAGAGGTTAGTGTCTTTCGGATGCTACCACTTCCATGTTCTGATTAGTCTCTTCAGACTGTGGAATCTCGACACCGTCAATTCTTACGCTGGATCCCACTTCATAGCTCGACTTTATCTGACTTGAACCAGCGGAAAGTTACACTGTACGGTGTCAGGGCCCGGGAGACTCCTGAGGATGTTGCTGAGCGAGAAATTCGGAAAGAAGTCCGCCTCATTCTTCCTGAACTCTTTGGTAGTAAGCTCTTCTCTTGCCACTCTTCTTCGTAACACCGATCGAATTTCTAGGAGAACAAGATGACTCCAACGTACCCAATTCTACCACCCTGCTAGACCGATGCAAGACGCTAGTCCAGGCCACTCGTTTCGAACAAACCAGAATATTCAAACAGTGGTTCCTACCTCGTCTTCAACAAGAAGTGGCTAAGTGAGTCAATTACCTTGTTTAGGGTACATACACTGACAGTTTCGTGAACAGTCCAGATTCTACTATTACAAGTTCCGCTCTTTTGCGCATATATTGCATCTCTGTTGAGCTTATGTTCTACTCTAAATGTTATGATTGTATCCTCGAAGTAAGTGTTCATAGCCTTGCAAACCAATAGGTCAGCGTGTTCATTGGTTTCCAACGGTACAGCTTACACTCCGCATGCTCGAAAACACCAAGCTTCCTGAACTGCTCGTTGCTATTATTGATACCCTGCATCGCTTTGCAACTATCTGGTCGTGTATGAATATTCGTCAAGATATCGTCCTTGCTCTTGATACTGCCCATCAAGCTTGGAGAACTCGAGGGATACAGTCGAGAGGGTTGCTCTCGTTAATGATTGAATTTGATCGGGATCGTCAATATCTCAGTCCGGCATCAAGAGAGCGCATAGACTCTGACCTCGCTCACTTCACACTGGTACGGATTATGCGGTTGACCATGAAAGCCTCGAGCTTACTTAAATGCATCAAAGGCTCTACGACCAGCGACAAAGCGGCCAGAAGCAGTGCCCGACGTCCTTACCGAGATCCTCATGATGGCAGCTGATACGGAAGCAGAGGCACCCTCTTTGCTTGCGAACGGGCTTTGGATCAAGTACCGCACCTCTCTTGACTGGGCATGGAAGGTCTGGGACAATGCAATCGCTAGCCTGCGCCAAGTACCGGTAATAAACCCCGATGATGCCCAGCGGAAGGCTTGTGCCTTGCGATATGGCATCTTTCTGTGGCAAGTTGATCAGCATCTCCCTGATGGTCTGGATGGCGATGTTCAAAGATGGTTTGCCGGTCCTGGCCAGAATGAGATCGCGGCATTGAACGCTGAAGTTTGGGATATTGTCACGGTGGTTCTGTTGTACCTTTGTGTTCATGGAGCTCTCAGGACGACAACAATCTTGACTGGCGTGGTTTATCCTGCATGGCAGCTTGGGGCGACCGAATCTGGTCCTCAGGTTCAAATATTTCTTAATGCCGCTAACAATCTCTTTCAGCAGCTACTGCTACAAGAAAACCCCAATGCCAACGGCATCCCTCCTGTCGACCTCTTTGATGTTCAGTGCCTTCAGACGAGGCGCCGTACTGTGTACGAGGAACCCCACTTTTCCTGCTTGGTCTCAAACGTCCCCCTCCTTATATTCTTGGAAAATAAATCAGACATACCAGAAGATATCAGGGCGGAACTTACCTCACTTCGACACCGGCTATGCCATGATACCCAGTTTCGTCAGGGTGCTTATAGGAATCTGGATGTTATTCGTGCAGCGTTTGAAGACTCTCCGTACCTATCCGAGACATCTTCAGCCGATTTAGGACAGCATACTATAGCTGGCCTGCGGACTATTCTTGGTGAAAATGTTGATGGTGAGTGTCAAGGTTATGTCCGGCATGTCACGACGCGTGGCCACTAATTCCAACGTTGCAAGAAGAAAAAGACATGTATGATTGGCCCGAAGTAACGTGTCTCCTGAGCCCTTGGAAGATTGTCGCCACGACGATACAAATGCAGTTCTCCGTCAAACAGTTAGGGAAAGCGCTTGCACAGGAATCCACTCATGAGGCGGCGAGTGGCAACCTCAACAAGTTGTCCATCATGCTTTTTCATCAGTCGATGACTTCGGAGGAGGCTTACTATGTTGGGGAGATGGCACAAGGGGCTGATAATATGGTTGCCAGCAGGGTCAGTTGATTTTGTCGTGTTTTGTTTTTGGATTGACTGATGAGATGTCCGGCTGTACTTTTTCCGTGACAAAGTTTATTGCCAACGGCCTGAAATGTATCAACGAGCTGCTTCAGGAGCTGAAGTCCGGCCATATGACCAGTGTCGCCGATAAGCTCCACCGAATTGGAGAATTATTGCGCGCGCTGGTGTATATCGCTCAACCTTTCCGGAAGGAAGCACCTTTGCTCCTGAATCTCGATCCAGCAATTCAAGATGACTTTGTGGCAATCCTTCACGATAAACTTTCTTCAATCAAGGCGACCCTTGTTAAGTCGAGCGCATCTGCCCAAGTTCCAGTAATAAGCGGAGAAGATCCATCGACAGTCATCTCGCAACAGGTTGTCTTACTGGTTCGATTGTTGCAGTTCAACCTTGGTTTCCGCGGGGCGTGGACCCAAAAACTGAAAGATCTGAGCTCAAGCTTCATCACCAATCTCTTTGATCTTGCCTTGGTACATCTATATTTTCTCTTCATCCTTACTAGGACGCTCATATTCTTATTGTCACCCCGCAGCATTATGCCACACCTGACCACCTGAATCCCGTCGTATACCCACTCCTTATTGACACACTTCTATACCTAATAGACGGTAAGTCGAAACCCCACTTCACTCCAAGCCTAGGGATCGGTGCCTACAATTTCCAAATACTGATACCTCGTTCCGTATACCAGAAATACCCCAACCCGCGAAACCACTGTCTTTTGATCCATTCAGGCACTACCCAAGGGCGCCGATTTCCGATCTACCTGCCGACCTCCCACTAGAGTATCACAAACAAGTCCTCTCATTACTCTCAACCCTATCAACCAACAACTCGGTCTCCGACCTTGTCAACTCACATTTTGATGGAGCTGGGAACTTGATATTTGACCAGCCGGTCGTCAACAAACCTTGGGAATGGATCGAGAATCTAGGCGAACCCTCCGTAATTGATGGAACTGCTGTTTCTAAAGATGAAGATCGCGACCGCGAGGAAAGGGCTCGACTCAAAACGAGGTACCTGGTCAAGAACTCAGGATCTCTATCGCTTGATTTTTTCGGAGCGAAAATGACAGGCGATGGCGTCATTGAAAACTTTGCAAAAGATTACGACGCACAGGTGGAGAATGACATGAGAGCATTTGAAGATGGTTTATTTGCCGAGGGCATATTGGCTAGAGATTGGAGGGCAAGTAGGGTCGACGTTGAACAGGAGCCTTCACCAACATCGGCATCCAGTGGTCGGGCGATCCAGAGTATTGGTGGCACCAGTAGTAGCGGCGATGGTGATCTGGAGTCTGGGCTAGCATCTGGCCATGTGAAGAGCGAACGGAGGTCGACCCCTGTGAGGGCGTCGCCAGCTTCTTCTATCGTTTCAAGGAGCTCTGCGAAGGGCTCAACTACATCGTTGAAGCAAAGCCCAGCGACGAGGTCGATGTTGGATGGAATGGATATGGAGGGTAGTGCGCCACGGAGTGGGACTACTAAGCGCAAGATGGAGGATGATGACGATGAAATTGAGATTATTGAGGGGCCAATAACGGCTCGGGCTGCGCCACCTGCCAAACGCGCCAAATCCAGTGCTGGGAAGACCGCAGGCAAGATGGCCGGGAAGACGGCTGGGAAGACAAAGGCGAAGAAGCGGTGATATCTCCCAATTTACGCATTTACTTTGATTCTATCTGCATCTCACATGTTTTGTAATGCTCTCCATCTCTGTAATCTAGTCATATTCGTACAATTGCAGTGCTTTATGATATTATTAGTGTAGACCGGCATGATTCTGTAGCTAATTGAGGGAATATGGAACAAATGAAGTGCCAAGGTTATGACCGAAAAAAGATATGCAATAAAAGAATCAAGCACAAGAAAGAAAGAAATGATCATCGTTCCCTAGGGAAATAACCATCCCAAGGGTCAACCACAACCAGGTGGCCATGTCTTTGTTCCACATAGGGCTGATCTGGTGGAATGTTCAGCTTCTCCTCTTCATCAGCTGCTGAGATAGTCCGCACGAGGGATTTCAACGTATAAACCTCCACTGGACGTCGATATACCTGCTTACGACATGTAGGGCACGTATATTCAGGCGTGGGTTGTTGTAATTGTTGCAATTGATGGTAGAGCTGAGGGTGTGCGAGATACTCTGGTCGAAGGATAGTTTGGAGGCGTTGAACGTATGCATTCATCGTGTTCTGATGCCAATGTGGATGTGCTTGGATGAAGCGTGCTTGAGCAGTTCCGAACCAATCACGGAGACAAGAAAGACAGAAGGTGTGGCCACAATCAGGTAGTCTATTTACGATTGTGGGTTTAGCTTCTCGGTGGAACTCGGTTGGTGTTAGGGGGGTAACAAAGTAGTGCTCACAGGCAGGGGGTGTACATGCGGCGTGTACAGATCTCACAGTTGAGGGTATCGTCGACTTGTGAGGGATCCTGGATGGGGTCGAAGACTAGGGATGAGATCCTGAAGGGATATAATTACTTGTGCTGGTGACGAACCAAGACGAGTTTGCCGTCTGTTGACTGGTGTTGTGAAGCCTTCACTTTCGCCTCCTTGAGCTCTGTATGACACTGGAAAAGCTCTTGAGCTAATGAGGTAGAGCTATTCTGGTACCGTTCGACCTCCTGTAACAGAAAGGGATATTTCCAACTTGAGAGATAGTAGTGAGCAAAAGCATAGACAAACCTGCTTCAGTTTCTTCACCTGGCTTCGTAGGTCTTCAATAAGAGACTCCTGAGAAGGTGGTACATCGTCCTCGTCAGACGATATTTCAATGACATCTACTGGTTGTGACTGCGCCTTTGGGTTCGATTTTGGCTTTTTCTTGAGTGTGAGTTGGGGGATGCGCTTCTGGTGTTTGTGTGGCGGGTGGAGAGGGGTATCGTCGGAACTTGTGAGCTCAAGAACATCTGGAGAAGAATCCAATCGCCTAGAAGGAGGCTTAGGGGGGAGAGGGGAAACTCTGGAATTTGCACGAGTGCTGCGAGGAGGCGTCTGGGCGCGCGGCATTGGTGTAGATTGCAAGGGAGAGGACCGTAATTATAGCCCAAAAAGTTAATTGCAGACGCGCCCTTAAACACTTCCCACGTGATCTTGGCCGGTGCTCTCAGCGTTCGGTGTTGAGTCAGTAGAATTAAAAAACTATTACTACACAGTCGATGGAAGCTCTTCAATGCACTGTCTAATCACTCGAAACGTCTCCCCTTTGTCATAAAGCAACCGAACGCAGTCTTTCTTATTGCACTTCGCCCTCCAACAAGCTTTCGCCTCTGGCCAATCATTGAGCCCAGGATCAAGAACTGTATCCCCTTGAGGGCGACGGTCCATCTCAAGAACAATTTTATACTTGAGCTCTCTCCAAGTGTGGTACTCAATAACAGAGTCACACCGGACACAATTCGCAGTCGCCCCAGAAACAAACGGGGTGGTGTCCAATCTACTCCGTAATCTAGATATAGCCGTGAAGGGTCAGTGAGTTGTGATAACGCCCTGTTAATAAAAGGACACACTGTTCTCGTCTTCTATGACGTAGATTCAGTAGATCAAGTAACGCTTTAGAGGGGAGCTGCTGCAGCGTTTCTTGATGACAAGGATCAAATAAATCGAGTTTGAGCGTTTGTTTAGACGCCAGTTTGGCTTCTTCCTCCCACCCATGCCGACAAGCAAACGCGTACAACCGAAGTGGATTATTTAGGAGATCTTGGGTGGAAGCCAAGAGTCGAAGAGTTGATATCGGTCCAGGCATCTCATATTTTTCCGCCACAAAGAGTATTTTCTCGATCAAATCACAATCTGTCAGAGGGGGCAACTCGAGGCCGCTAACCATCCGCAATAGTGGTTCAAGCACCTCAGCGTCCTCATCTAGATAAATGATGTCGTCCACCGGGGACTTTGACCTGCAAGCAAGCATGAGCTTCTGAATGTGGAGAGTAGTAGGAACTCTGGGCTCACTGCGGTAGGCTATACATGGCCCTGAAGAACCCAGAAGTGGTCTTGAGAGTATAAGTATGCACTCGGAAAAAGGTCTGGCCTCCACGAGCAGATAGCACAACGTCACCATCTGGTGATGCAAAGAGTGGGTGGAGGCGGTCTGTCACAGACTGCTCTTGCACATCCATAGCATGATCCCTGGGGAGAACCAGTAGAATAGGAGCATGTCCATGAAATGTCTCTTCCGGTGACTGCATAATGATCTGCTTTTTCAGACAGTAAGTGTTTCCCAAACAGGAGAAAAGGATAGAAGGATGGGAGGTCGTACTTTGAGAAAAGTCCCTAGTCAAGCAACAAATCTCGGGGCAAGAGGAATGGCGCCATGCCATAGAACAAACAGCAGAACAGTCACTGTGACTAACTAGCTACATACTTAGTCCTTTGTAAAGCGGCTACCTTTTTTTTCAAAGCCGGGCTCTAAATCCATTGGGCCAAACCCGGGCCGGAGCTTTTCCAAAAATAGGCAATGATCCCAAAGCTTCTGTTTTCGAAAACCCTGGTCCAATGCTTCAACGAGTTATATGTAGGTTTCCAGTATCAAGATTATCTTCTTCATCTCTTCTTATTGAGAGATTCCTGCCTCTCAGTCACTACTGCCTTGAGATACAGAAATATGTCCACAGCTCCTCGTCAACGTTGGCTCGTCTACGCGCCTGATAAAACTGAAGAAGGCACTTTTGAAAAGCGCATGTCAGTTAGGCCGACGCATATTGAGAATGCATCATCCAACTTCCAGAAAGGAATCGTGCGTACGTTGACTTTCTTCGAACGTTTACCTTGCTTGAGGCTTGTTTTCTGATTTATGGACTTGATTTCCTCTTGGTCCCCAATGGTATGCAGGCGTTGGAGGCGGTCTCTTAACCCCAGAATCGGTCGCCACACCAGATGCACCGAAAAAGCTGATCGGTTCTGTGTTCATTTGTGAAGCCGATAACATTGACCAGTACGCTCCCTCTGTTCCCTGTCTATGATCCACTTAGTAGTGACTTGGCTTTCTTATCAGGGTTTGGGAGACTGTAAAGAGTGATATCTACTATACCTCAGGAGTGGTAAGCCTCACCTCGCATTCTCGCTCCCAAAAAATACAGGCTAATATTATATTGCCAATGCAGTGGGATCTTGAGAAGTTGACAGTATTGCCATATAATATCGCTACACCCTTCAAGCTCTGACCATGAGCTTTCTTGCTTGTCAGTACATACTACTTGCACCGATTTATACGGCCCGGATATCCCGTTCCCCTTTCCCCAAAGCACATTGTTTGAATTGGCTCTTGACAATACAAGAAGCGTTCGTGAGAATTGTTAACCATCTCACCATAGAAGCAAGGGTTGTTCCTACGTCGAGTCAAGACCCAAGCGTCTAATTCACTTCTCCTCTATCCAATACTTTTATCTTGCAAAAAATGCATCGAAGGATACCCCCATTTCACCGTTTTTTCCGCTCAATACATACGACGAATGTCAGAGCTGCCGAACGAAATAGATTTTTCGTTTATGCACCTGACTATCCCAACTCTGTTGCCCATCGATATGCCGTGCGAGAAGCTCACCTCGCAGGTGTGAAACAGCCTATTGAGACCGGTGTAATACGCATGTATCTAGTTTATTTCCCCGTGCCTATTGGGCAGGAATCCTTCATAATTGCGTGTTTCAACTGCTAACTCTTCTCCTCCATCAGCTGTAGCCGGAATGCTCGCAGATCCTGAACAACCCAAGACCAAAATTGGCAATGAAATGAGGAACAACGCAACGGGATCTGTTCTTATCATAGAAGCTGATACTCTCGAAGAGGCAAGACAACTTATAGAAAATGACATTTACTGGAAGAAAGGCGTTGTAAGTGCTCTCTGACTCGTATGTTTGGAATGGTGATT
Source organism: Leucocoprinus leucothites (assembly GCA_013368445.1). NCBI lineage: Eukaryota > Fungi > Basidiomycota > Agaricomycetes > Agaricales > Agaricaceae > Leucocoprinus > Leucocoprinus leucothites. Next base: position 272,109 of record JAACJO010000012.1, read on the forward strand.
TTCTACTTCTGACGCTATGTGCTGCAGTGGGACAAGGAGCGGGTGATCATCCAACCATTCTTCGCAGCAACGCCGTTTCCATAATATTCCATGTGATATTTCCATCGCTTGTATACCTACATTTTCGTCAACTATTCCTCATGATCTACCGGAGACCACTTGAGCTCCCCAATAGATCCTTGATGCCATTACGTATAGTAAATCATCAGCTATAAGAGTTTAGGACCGTGGGCGTCTAGCAGCTTAAGCTCCGGCCAGTCCTCACACGAACCCAGAGAAATATCATACCGGTTACAAAACTACGGTCCTACTAGAACCACCGACCACACAGAAACCCGCAGTCACGTTCTGATTTACCCAGACGAGTAATTCTTTTATCCATTTTCCCAGTCCATCTAAAACCGCCTTTGTACATGGCTCACTATATCTCCCGCGCTTCCCTTCAAAACCCTCTCCGGCTTTCCAACCTCACACACACCCGTTGGACAATCACCCTCGCAAGACCCGCTGCTGTACCTCAATACCGCAAGATGTCTTCTGCTGCGAACCCGAATTATGAATATATCATAACGTCTCGCCCGGAACCTAATGTTCTGCTCATTCAGTTAAACAGACCCAAAGCACTCAATGCTTTGTGCAGTCCGTTGTTTAAGGAGTTAAATCAGGCGTTGAAAGATGCGGATAGAGATGATTCGGTTGGTGCTATGGTATTGACTGGGTCGGAGAAAGCTTTCGCTGGTATGTAGATGCTGGGGATTGCATTCTATGAGTCTAAACTGACTGTACTATGTTCCTGGTAGCTGGTGCGGATATCAAAGAAATGAAGGACAAGCAGTGTGAGTACACTGCCTTGGCTTAGACTCTCATACATCATGCTCATACAGATTGGAAGTCGCGGATGTATACAAAAACAGGTTCCTCGGAGACTGGGCCGACATGACAAAAATCGGCAAGCCTATTATCGCTGCGGTCAGCGGATACGCAGTACGTTCTCTAAAATCTGCCATAGCTTCACTAATAAGCTTATAACTACTTAAAAGCTTGGGGGAGGTTGCGAACTTGCGCTCATGTGTGACATCATCCTCGCCTCTCCGACCGCCAAATTCGGTCAACCCGAGATTAACCTCGGCGTTATTCCAGGAGGCGGAGGCTCTCAACGTCTAGCGCAGCTCATTGGTAAATCCCGAGCTATGGAGGTGGTGTTAACAGGTCGGATGTTTACGGCCCAGGAGGCGGATAAGTGGGGTATGATTAGTAGGGTGGTTGGAGAGGGTGAGGGGCAGGTGGTCAAGGACGCAATTGCGATGGCGAAAGAGATTTCTGAGAAGAGTCAAATTGCAGTGCAGGCTGCAAAGGAAGTTGTCAATGAGGGTACGTCGCGTATTCGCCCTCCAAGGTTCGGTGAACTAATCGCTGATTCGTAGCATATGAAACTACGCTGACCGAGGGGTTGAAGTATGAGAGGAGAATTTTCCATGGGTTGTTTGCTACCAATGACCAGAAGGAAGGTGAGCGACTCTTGACGATCCTACAGTAAACGCAATTCCACCTGACATCGCACTTCCAAAGGCATGGCTGCGTTCGCCGAGAAAAGGAAAGCCAACTTTACTCATTCATGAATGCTCGAGCCTTGGCCGTATGGTATATAAATGCATAGAGCACTTATGCCTAGAATGTAGTGATGAAGTCAGTCCTAGTAGAAGCAATGAACTGTGAACCCTACATAACCCAAGATTTTGTCAGATTGAAAGCCACCCTATTGAGTCCATCGAATCACACTCCCAACTAACATGGCTGTAGTCGAAATGAGCCTAACAGTTTAGACTCTACAACCATATCACTACACGCACCAACGCCCAAGCCACCGATTATCCGCTTTTGAGCAGGCGTACCAGGTGCGCTAGCTCTTGCTTGCAATAACGCGTAAATTCCAACCCCCGCAAAGGTCCCAGTGCCGACAATACGACATGACAAACATTCCTTGCTTCCGGCTTCGATCTGGTTGGCCAAACTACGACTCGCATCGCCCCATGGCTTTGTTTCTTGACTCTTGTCGTCGTTCGTCACGTTGCTCATGGAATATGAGTGGTAGTGTATGAGTTAAAAGCTATTGCAGTTAGTATCGCCTACTCGAGGGTAGCTGACACGTGATCTGCCGAAAATGCATGTGCTATTAGAGTCTAGACGCTGAAGGGGTACATCAAACACTAGCCTTTTTTCGTTTCTGTATCTCTTAATCCTAAGAGGCTCAAAGGTTTATGCAACCCAAATGAATCCACTCCACCACGATGATTGGTGTAACACGCCTTTACCACGCCATCAAGCTTCGGGACGCTCAAATTCTACCAGAATCAACTCGACCCGCAGGTGACAAGGTAAGGAGGACGAAGAAATTAGGCTCATGTATTTATCCTATCATTTGTTTCGGAGAGATCTAGTGCGCCGACATTCGATTACGTGCTAGACTTGTCGACTTATCGTGTTCCAGCCATTTCGGCTTTCTAGGTAAGCCTACGAGAACCCCGCCATCTCGCGGATGCCGTTCTTGCTTCTGATGCCGAGGCTTCTACTGTCTAACGTGCTGTAGATATTACAAACCAGGGCTGCTCGTGAATTGCGCTTTCTAATCTAATTCAATGCCCTATCCAATCACTATCAGGCTGATTTATGTACGCCACGTTCATGCCAGTACGAATACGGCCCGGGGGGGCAGTCCACACCGGAAGTTGTGTGGTGAAAGGTTCGGGGCTGAAAAATTGTTGATGGTTCTCTATTCGTGTCTGTCAGTGGCCTTTTCTTTCTTCCTTCCATGCACGTGTACTGAAATTACTGAGAAGCTCAGCAAAGGAATCATCAAGTCAGCAGTCAATCACTCACAGTGACAACTCCTCCACGAATGACCTCACTTTCCTAAATCAGCACTAAATGCGGCTGGGTAAATGGATCTCCCATACAGCTCCGTTCAGTTCTCCAATAGCCACAAATGCAAATCACAGAGGCATTTACCCATGCGCGTATCGTCGGATAGGCTGCTATACAGGCAGCAGTTTACACACGGCAACCATTCTTGTCTATATTCACCATCACGTTTATATCCATATCCATGATTCTCCCCGCATTCTCGTTCCAACCTGAAGTGTTCGGCGGCCGATCATGTGAAGCAGCTTATTGCATGATTTAAGGGATGATATATATCCTTGGGCTCGAAGCGATTAGGCGTTGAGCACTTGGACTTCGCTACAGCTTAGTGGACTCACCTTATATCCTCATTTATCTCTGCGTACTTCTGCAGGCCCATCCTTGGAGCTTCCGTATCCATCTTTCCTACGAGCTCTCCAACACATCTACCAGAATTGTACTTGCAGCCCACACAGGCTTTTGGCTGCTTGTCGGCGATCAAGTTCTGTGGGTTCTACTTGAATCCGTGGTATTTAATCAATTAGCGGGGCGAGAAAACTGCAAGCTTTCACATTACAGTGATACCACCACCTTTCAGCATTGCTGCTCTTACCACCGATCCCCGGCTTTGAATTCAAGAGGTCTCATCATCAGTAACTGAGAAATTTTCGCAATGCTCAACACGACCGCGATGCCATTCATACATGACACATTGTTTCTCAGGCTGTTTCCTGTCTCGCAGGATCAAAGTGCAAGCGTATGTCATGGTTTCACATTCGCGCCACTGAGCCTGTCTAATCTGGATTCAATGCCCATACATGATGTATGATGTCCCGCGACACCCAGTCACTGACCATTGCAATTTTCTCAGCGATTGTGGGCGGCGTGTATGCTCTATATCGGAAAGCGACGAGAATATCAGTCGCCCACGTCCGCGGGCCGCCAGCGGAATCATTTACACTGGGTACGTTCCCCAGGAGATACAAACGTGAGATATTGTTGCTAATGGAATCGGATTGATAGGTAATTTGCCCAACTTGTTCCAAAGCCAAGTTGGGGATGCGGACTTCAAGTATCAAAAAGAGTACGGTGACATTGTTAGAATTAAGGGTGCATTTGGTGTACGTCTGTGCATCACATATGAGGAAATGCTGTTGGTTGAGGGTGTTTACTTTTTTAGGAAGACCGTCTTCTGATTTCGGACCCTAAAGCCCTGCAGTACATTTTCCACACTTCGGGTAGGTATCTCTGATAAAGGCGCGCGGCTGTCAGTTTTGATGATTTTGACGCTGTTGATGCTATAGGGTACAATTTCCTGAAATGGCCTGAGAGGACGGAAATATCTCGCGTGCTAATGGGCCGCGGCCTACTATGGGCGGATGGTGAAACTCACCGGCGCCAACGCAAGGTCATGCTGCCCGGATTTGGTGGTGAGTTCTTGATATGAAGATTGCAGCGCTGTGGAGTGTCTAAATGTTCAACGGTGCTTTCAGGCCCGGAGTCCAAGGCATTCGTAGCTATCTTCCGACGAGTGGGTGCGGAAGTATGTTTCATATTCTTGTCAAGATGGCTGGCGGGGGTTTATATTTATTCGAAATTATTAGTTGACGAACCAATTGACGGACAGGCTTGTAAGCTCGCCTGATCAGACTGCAGTATTCAACATTGCCACATGGCTTTCCCGCGCGACGATGGATTCTATTGGAGAAGGTAGGCAGAAACATGTTCTGTTACCTAGATGCCTAATAGGAACCATTATGGCGTTCGCTAATCACGGGGTTTTTCAGCGGCGTTTGACTATCAGTTCGGCGCGTTGACAAATACGAAGAACGAGTTCATGGAAGCGTACATGGGACTTATGTACGTTGAGCGCTCTTCATGTTTCTTCTGGTCACGTTCGAGTGATGCTATTTCTTGTTCGGTGCTGAGTTGCCTCATAGGTCAGACACCCTTGGATCACCGCCAAGGTCGGCCATCTTGATGCAAACCGTGCTACCCGTTTGGGTGCTCCAGCTCATGTCAAAATACTCGAACCGGCGCAACCTCAAGCATGCACGCCATACGGCCGAGCTGGCCAATATTGTCACGCGTCAGCTTGTCGAATCGAAGGCCGAAGCCGCACTACAGGGAAAGGGAAGTAAAGACATTCTTAGCCTGCTTGGTGGGTGTTGTAACTCTTTTTTTGCTTTCTGAGCTACTAAACCTGCGATATACGATTTGGGAATGGTGTTGATGCCTATAGTTCAGGCGAATGCATCGGAGAACGCAGAAATGAAGCTCACCGATGAAGAGCTACTGGCGCAAATGCGGTGTGTTCTAATCCCTCCGAATTGCGGTTTTTCTTTGACTGACTGAAGAGTTTATCTGATTTTTTCATTTGGATTGACTCTGGGTGGCTGATCACCAGGACGATACTCCTAGCTGGCCACGAGACAAGTGCTACAACACTCTGCTGGGTGGTTCTTGAGCTAGCACGTCATCCAGTCATCCAGGCAAGACTTCGAAAGGAGATACGGGAGACTGAGGCAGCCATTCATGCGCGCGGAGGGTCCGACTTCACCGCATCTGATCTCGATGGTATGCCCTACTTGAACGCGGTTCTTAAGGTGAGGCATCTATCAATTTGTCCGCGGTCAAACGAACCGTCTTTTGGTCTACGTCCGTATTCTTGGATCCATAACTGACTCCTGATCATCCCCGTTGTACTTTAAATGTCCGGTTCGTGGCAACTCATAGGAATCGATGAGGTTCCATCCCGCAGTGTATCACAATTATAGGCAAGCGGTCAAAGATGATGTATTGCCACTGTCCCAGCCGATTACTACGACAACTGGCGAGATCGTGTCCAAGCTTCCTATCCCCAAGGGATTGAAAGTCATATTGTCTATCGCGGGGTATAACAGGTCTGTGGTTCCTTTCTCGTCACTTAGAGCTATAGTACTGAATTACAACGGGACATCTTTTCGATTCCTTGCTTCCTGTATTTCATCATTTCTTGGGCCACGATGCTTGTGGTGCCGATTGCGTGTTTCTCGGGTGTCGAAACAGGAATCGAGAGGTATTTGGCGAAGATGCAGATGTTTTCAATCCGGAAAGGTGGTTCAGGGATTTCGGTGAGAAGAAGGGGCCGAATGTGGGCGTATACGGTAATCTGTGAGTCTATTTGTGTGGTCCATAGGTTGGTTCATCGACGTGCTCATGACATTTGTTTGTCCTCGCACCAGTTTGACTTTCGCCGGCGGCGTGCGGACTTGCATTGGCTGGCGGTTCGCACTTTATGAGGTTCAAGCACTGACAGTTGAGATCATCAACAACTTTGAGTTGGGCCTCACACCAGAAATTGAAAGGTTGAGGAGGGAAGCATGTTTGGTTATGATCCCCACGTTGGAGGGTGAACAGCTCAAGGGCGAGAATCTACCCCTGAAATTGACCTTCGCACCGAGAGATTGAACACTCTCTTTCAGTATTCCATTTCCCGTGTTCCTTTATCGTTTTTGCTATATATCGGACGCTTGAACTGTAATAACAGATACCTATGAATTCGGAATACAACAATTATCAACTTAAAGTCAGGGGCATTATGATGAAGCGCTTGTGTTGTTTGGGCGTGTTATCCAAAGCCATTATGTAGCATCTATTTCGGGACCTAGTTTTTGGGGAGCGACGGCGTCAACGTGATTTGCATACATTCATGTTCAGCAGAACGAACATTCAACGCAATCTTGGGATTTCGTCAAGGTCATCCGCGCTGCTCACTTGTAGGTTCATTGCCCTCCTATTAAGCCATAGGCCTTATATTGGATCGTCTAAGCTTCCAGGTCATGCTTTCATACGATCCAGCGGGAGCTTCAACCGCGGTTGGAAGCAGAATGTTCCAAAGCTGCGTCTACTCGGTCACTTAATCCTTCCGCACCTTGTATACAAGCCAGGTGGAATTCATCATCTTCCAAGTAAGCGATGTCTGTATTTCAAATCATCTGAAAACTGATAGTATTTCGCAGGTCTGACGCCAACCACTCCCAGTCGATATTCAGCGCTGCTTCATCGTGGAACCAAGTCGTCGCTGAACCAGACATTCATATACCAACGGCCAAACGATCTTCTCAAGCGTCTTCTCGGCCGGTTGATCTGAAAGCGCAGGAACAGAGAGCCTTTGCAGACCTTTTCGACGAAATATTCAAGGCAGCCGAGGTAGCCTCTGCCTCAGAACCTGCTGGAGAAGAAAAACTTGTCCCGTCCCCCAGTGCGCCAGCCTTCCCGAGCGAATTTTACGAGCGCATTCGGCGGACACCTGGTAAACCCAAGTTTGGGCAAGTCATGGACGAGGAATTAGACAAGAAGAAGGAGGAGATGAATCTATGTCGCACGGATTACGAGCTGCTGGACTGGGTACTCGTTGATGTGTTTGCTGAGGCGCAGGTGTTTGAAGAGGAGGCGAGGAAGATGGATACGCAGACGAGGACCAAGCGGAATATCACCCTACGGCCTTCATGGTACCCGCATATCATTGCTTTCCTCATGCAGACTTTTCGTGATAAGTATAAAAACCCACACACGGCACTCGCTATCTTCAATTACGCCAAGACAGCATCGATAGCTTCGTATGCTTTCGGCTGTTCGACTGACGCGTACAATGAGGTTATTCAGACCTATTGGTCGTGCTTCCGAGATGCAAACGCTGTCCTGGATGCAATCAAAGAGATGCAAGTGAACGGTGTCAAAATGAACAGCAAGACCGCCAAACTCATCGACACCATTCGGCGAGATGTTCCGGTGGAAAATTTATGGTCAGAGGATGAACTTTCAAATATTCTCGCCCAACTAGACGCTATTCGACGAGATGCGAGTGGGGACCTAACATCGAAGAAATATAAGACCCAAGGCATGAAGTATTTGGACCAGTGGAAGAACCAAGAACTTCGAGATGATCCACAGGATGAGAGGGGTTTTAATAAATGGTAATTGAGCTGGCTTGAGGAGTTAGAGTGTGGACCGGTATATTCCATAATATTACTAGATTTGTGGTCGATAATTACAATATACAATCAACTAAATGTGAAATGTGATGGTATCCAAGCAAACAACAGAAGAAAATTCGCGGAGTCATATCATACGCATTAGGCTGGCAAGAAGTGAGCATAAGACCAAGCTCAGAAGGTAAGGCTGTGTATAATACAAAGTTGCCCTAAGATCTGGTTTCATCACCGTCGGCGGTCTCGCGACCTGGAGGTTTTACGGGGACGAGTTTCCGGAATGGCACCAAGACCATGTGTCGGTTTGAAATGAAGATCCACCTCGCTGCATTTGAGATGGAGTAATAGATGGTAGACAAATAACTGTTCGTATCTGCCGAGTGGAACGAACTGATCAATGGACAATTAAAGTGGAGGCTGACCAAACAGACTTACTGCGCATTAGTAAAAACAATTGACATAGAGTCGGAGCTACACCTTAGCAAGTTAGGTGCCATCACCAATGCCAGATTTGCCGGTGTCATCTTGGTGATATTCTGTGCCTTTTCCTCCAAAAATAATTGGAGGAAACTGATCAGAAACAGTACGACTCGTCTGTTAATTGTCGGTAGGCGCTCGACGATACGGACGCATGAGTCGGGATCGTTGGAGTTCATGATGCACTCATTGTACATCTCATCAGGTATCAATGGATCGCAAAGCTCTCTCAGCCACAGCTTCATGAGAGAGGCAAGAACATAGGGGTCATCGACATTGTCCAGGGTATAGTATCCACGATCGATACGAAGCTTGAGCTCCGAGACTGAATCACCATCGCCCGGTACCCGAAAGATACCCTCTGAGCGAAGGCCTCCTAGTGCCAATATGCCATCGGCGAGGAAAGGAAGGATAATAGGGACCTTCTTATGTGGATAGTTGCGCTCTTGAAGGCGGATGATCGCGTCTAATGATTCACCAAATGTTGATGGATTGAAAGCGGCGTCCTGGAAGCAATCATGAACGGTGTTGGTCGGTTTGATTGATGAAAGGGTATGACGGAACTTACTGAAGCTGTCTCTATTTCTGCGGGAGTAGGCGGCTTGCCGCGTGGACCTTTCTTGGTTATTGCGGCCAAGCGGCGCAGGCAGTATTTAGCAATAACATCAATTCTCCCCTCTTGTTGATTTGTATGTTGTTGGATAAAACTTTGAAGAAAGGTTTCAAAGTCTTTTGATGGGGGGAAACTGATGAGAAGCACGCATAGAAATTGCCAGCCCCTGAATACACATTCCCTGTATAGAGAAACTAGTCAGCGGCACGAACAAAGATCTCTGGACCAGAAGGCTTACGGATTGGGATTTCCAGTTAGTTGTTTCATCACCTGGCAATAGATCTCATCTCGCAGTTCACCATGCGCAAGGCCTTCTCCAATCAACCAACGCTCCTCTTCCAAAATACCGGATAGGCTAGGGGTTAAAGATGTTGAAGACATATTAAGATGTGCGGCCATAACTTTGGTGTCCTGTTGTAGTCGGACTCCGATCGGCCTCTCGCGTTCGCGATCTCCCATGATTCGTTGAATAACCTTAAAGATTCTGACGGCATCCTTGCTAAGTGATCTGTTAAGTATCAGGAGCGGCGATGTCAATGGGGACTGGTTCAAAGTCGAAACGTAAGTGCTAGTCGCATCAAACCGAATGAGACTGACCTTCTGCCAAGTCATGAGTTGTTCAACTGGTACTCGTCTTTTGAAAATGAAACCGCTCCTGTGAGTGGAAAAATATTGCTTGGCATAGTCCGACTGCGAGAATTGTTGAATGTCCGTTTGAAGATCTTGTGGTAACATAGGATACGGTCTGCACGGTTGCCTCAGCCTCACGACTCGTATCAACTCGGTGTTTGGGACTTACGCGGTACTCAAACTAATGTTCGAACCATTCATGGGTGCAGTCCGCAGATGTTGTACGGGTATAGGTTGGCCTAAAGCACGGCTTTTGACTGGGCTCATCTGCATTGTAGCAGCTAAGGAAACAATCAAATGTTAGAAGGGCACTCGAGTGCCGAAATTGGGTCATACCATGATTTGGCATTGGTGCACTAATGCCTTTGGCTGCGATTTTGGACGTGCTCAGGCCATTTCCGTGGGATCTGGAGGAACCTTGTCTGGACACTGGTGGAGAAAGATCTCGGAGGCTTCGTGCACTAGAAGAATCACTTTGGACGTCGATGCTTGGTATGATGGGAGCAGAATTATAACTTGAGATGGTACCGAAACTAGCCTCCGTAGGCGAGTCCCTTTGGTGAGCGTTAGGATCAGGTTCGGAGGCTGCTAATAGCTCCAAGGCTGCGTTGAGGCTCTGCGGTTGCGAACGGACCGTAAAAGAGGACCCATGCGCTCGGCCGAGAGAGTCGGTGAAATGAACATCGCCGTTGGAACGGGCTTTCCCATTGACACCATCATGGGTACTTCTCGGAGACGATTTGGGACTACTTTGTAGCTTGGAGTGATGAGACAAGGGAGAAGGAGGTGTTGAGTGCTCTGTTGTGTACGGAGATCCCGGGATCGGTGTGAGCTTCCGCAGCCCTCCATTCGACGGGTCCCCGGAATGAGATTTTCTGACAACTGGCCTCCGAGCCGAACCACTGTTGGGTGAACGATTAGACTGGGTGTGACGAATCTGCAATCTGTCGGGTGCAATGCCAGCAGAAGCTGATTTCTGTGAACGTCGACTAGCATTTCTGCGAACACCAAACTCATCGACAATCTCTACATTATCAAGGCCAAGAGCGTCGGGGATTGATTGAGAAAACCGATCGTATTTGCTTGTGGACAGGCGGCGTCCAAGGGCAGTATTCTGTCCGCATGTTTAGCTCAACATCGCATGGTCAGGGAAGCAAACAAACCTGTACTATTCCTAAGGGTATCACAAAGCCGTCAGGGCGCTCCCAGACAGTCTCTCCAGTTTTTGTTTGATAGTAGTATGGCATACCACCGCGTGAATCATCGCTAAGCTCCCACCATTCCCCTTCAGAACTGGGTGGTAGGCTTTAAGCCGAGGTAAGCTCAGAAAGCAAGGACGAAAGTAAACAAGCTTACACGAAATTACCAACGGGAGCTTCCCAACTGACTTGGCCAGTTGCCGGGCAGGCATAAAAAGACGTTTGTGTCTGTCATATGGCGTCAAGCTCTCTATAACCGCGGTCATCACCATCAAGTGCAGCTACAGACCTGCGGATCAACTAATGTCACCCAGAAATTCGATCCCCATGCAGCCTCGTCTGTTTCATGCCCACTTCCTGGGGATTTTTGGGGCGACCTCTGGGCTGGATGGCGGGAAGAATTGCGTGAAAGTGAGCGCGAAGGTGTAGAGATGCGCTGTTCGGGTGCTTTTCCTTTGCTTGACGTCGTCGGTTGATGGGATGACGATTCGGGTGAGAGTTTCGGGAGAGTTATCTGGGGTGGGTTGTGACTCTGGGCAGGTTCGTCTGGCTTGGTGGTCGTAGTCGCCATCGGGGAGTATTTTTACGTTGCTGGTGATGAAAACGAGTCGTACAGCTGTGACTGATTTAAAATTGCAAGGTTTTGATACAGATTGGAAAGATGGGGACAAAACGGAAAGTCGTATTGTCGAGGATCTATGGGTATCACAAAATGGTGGGTGTGGTTGAAAAGTAGCGAGCGTTTATTGAATTCAACGTCACCAGGCTTTGCGGACTTGCCCATACATATCGAGGCACAAGGACTAACCCAGAATAGAATCCCAACTCATGACATACGCGGCTAAGGATACTTAAGATCATCCTCGGTACTACAATAAGATTTTCACGTCCCTTGCAACGCCTTCTGAGCCGCACCCACAAACTGCTCTAGAACCTTTATGTCCTTTCCATCACCGTTGATCGAAGCTGCCACTCTCTCATAAAGTTTTGCCATTCCTTGGTGAATGTCCCCTTGCCCTTCGCCTACAAACTCTGCGATCTCCTGCATTTCCCCTACAAATCGGTATGCCTTTGGCATCATGGCAGGAACTGACTTGGTAATGCGTCGAAGTATCTCGGGCTGTGAGGCATTCAGCTCCGAAACGAGAGCTTCCGCGGTCGCTGGAGAAGATGCATGCGCCGCTGTCATGAGTGTAAGCCAAATGTTCTCCGTACCCTCATCTTAAACTGACCCAGAACCATCGTTGCTAGGAGGCCAGTAATACCCTTCGTAATGCCCTGTTGGAAAATGAGCGGAAGCCCAGCACGAAATTAGTTATCCAAGCCACCAACCGCATAAGACATTTTTAAGGCACTTGCGTCTCCTACATGAGCGCCTTCACCGTCAAGGACTTTTATAACGAGTCCCAGAGAGGACAAGCTCAGAAAAGCCTTCAAAGCTTTCCGATCCTCTGGATCTGCACTGGCATAAAAAGTGGGATTATACGATCCCTTCGGTGGTCCCCCTATGATGCTTGCGTCGACGAAAGCTACAGAAGTTCCCCTGAAAAGCTCTGCGATCCTCTGAACAGTCTTATCGTTCACGGCGTTGCAATCTGCATAAACCAGTTGTCTATCTGCCACACGCGAACGATAAGCCACCTCCTGAGATATTGTTTGAGCTAGAGTGAAAGCATCGCGGGGCGGAAGTATGCTGAGGATGAAATCTGATCTTTGAACAATCTCTTTCAACGTTGCATCAACTACTCCTGCCTCTTGTGCTCTTTTCCGTGTCTGCTCCGAGCGTCCCTCGAGATTTGTCAAGACTGTGGCTCCTGATTCCGTCAATTTTCGTGCAACAGCACCGCCCATAGCACCGAGTGCGATGACTGAGATAATTGGCGCCATTCAAAATTATGAAGGAATGCTGGAGGCTGTTCTCACTCGTGGTGCGAGTTAACTACTTGGTCGGGTGATACGGACTGATAAGTCAGTTTTTCTGATTGTAACCATAGCCAATTTTAATCTCCCTGCTTCTTCAAAAAAAAGACTCCCTGTGTTTTCTTTGTCCTCCGTCCCCTGAAGATACTGACACCGGGCAAAGAAAATCACTCCATCATGCTTATATAAAATCATGTATTTGCATGTCTCATGTCACGGGATGTACATTACCAAGTAAATGTCATTGGCTGTGATAAAAGATGATAGGGTGGAAAGGCAGAAGCGAATTGAGCGGAACATCGCGAGCTCGTCCAAGTTACATTTATTGTATGTCGCCAAAATCACTGGTAGTAAACGACTCTCACCAGGGACTCAAGCCCATCGTTACTTATTTTAAGCCGAGTCATATGCAGGGATATAGCTAGTCTGTCCCCGGGCGTTAGTAGAGTCGCCTGCGTACAGCTATTTTTACATGGCACCCGAAATCATTGACATCCGGAGGAAATAATGCCCATCTCGGTGTTCGGAGGTCTGATGCAACGATCTGGTCAAGCAACAGTAGGCCCTCAGCCCCAGGGTACCTTTGTGGAGCGTCGTAGATTTCCCGCATTCTGTAGGCCCTCAAATGCATTGAGAATACGTCGAAAAATAGCACATTGCATCAGACCCGCGTTTAAAAATGCTCTGGAGTAACGACTACGAGACAATGTCATTGGTATGACGAGCCTGGACAACTCTCTCAGAGCTCCTGTGCACTATGTAATGCCCACGTCTGCCCACGGCTCATACAAGATCCACGGTATTCGGTTCGGCGACCGCAAACACGAAGGCCGACTCGGGAATAATGCCACTAGTAGGGATCAGCGAAGCCATTGGCTTGGTGCTCATGGCCATACGGTTTTCTCTGACAACCACCATCACTCATGCTTCGAACGAGCGGTTCATTGGTACCGAAAACGACCTAACAGCACTCGAGATTTACTTGGCATAATAACATATACACATGTGCCGCGAGAGACCGGGCCCTTTCGTGGGTCTCCCTGGTCGACGGAGATTCTTTGAGTTATCACCCTAGGTGACTCAATTTGCTAGATACAATACATTACGATATTCACGCCACGGGCCACCTCCCATCTGCGCGCGGCTGTTCGAAGACAAACACTTGCAGATTTGGGGTGCCTGTTCCGTGACTTCTTTAGGCTTCCAGGAAAAAAAAGAACGAGCTTCTGCAGTTCAAGATACTGTGTATTAGCAATCGTGTAGTAACAGGTTAGGCTTGTCATTTACCAAACGGTCTCGTTGGATGACCGGGGCGGGGCGCGATTCGGTGATTACATGATATGAAACACCAACTTTCACCGACTCGCCCACGAGAAGAGCTTTAGTGATGTGTGGATGGTAATACTTATGATCGACAGTCATTCCTTCCCCTGATTGGAAATTAAGCACTGCGGGTCAGCGCTGAAGTCCCACCGTCCGATGCTAACTAAATCGGCGGTGTGTATCATGCCAGACCTCAGTATAGAGCGTTGAAACAAGGTGTTTCGTATCCAGGGCCCAGGCTGTACTTATAATATACTTGGGTAGCATAGTTCATAGAAACGTGCTTACCCAATACTACGACCCCCACGGAAAGAACAAAGCTGGCATCAGTCTGGACAAGATGATCTTAGAAATGCTCGAGTCATCAGGGCGGAAATTTATCTGCACTCCCTCAGATAATATTAGTACATTGAACCAGTTCGTTTTTGAAGAAATCGGGCCCGCAAAGTGATGGGTACATTGGCTAACGCAAAACATCTATTCATCGTCAATGTCCATGCCCTTTGCCTTGCGTTTTTCTATTCGCTCATGCATTACTTTCTGTGCATCATCTTGGGCCTTTGAAAGAAGGCCACCCTTGGCAAGTGCTACAAGCAGTGCGTGAGCTAGTCCAACGTGGTTATGTCGTCGAAGGCTATTCTCGAACTAGATCCAATATCAGATCCTTTCCGTTGTTTTTGTGAAGAGGCACACTCACGGCCCAGCGTTCGCGCTTACTGTTTTCGTTGCTTATGGTTGCAACAGTTTCTGCGGCTTTCGCAGCGTCGCCCGAGATCTGATGTTGGTCAAGTTGCGACTGTAGTGCAGGGAGAGGGTCATCTCTCAGTGCGAGTAAACTGAATTCTAGCTGGAGTCCGCATAAACATCACAACCATAAGGGCAGCGTCTTTATTTACCGATCCAACGGGATATGTATTTATACGAGCCTCGATGACTTCTCTGATCAACATGTGAAGTGAGTATCAACCAGCTAGGGCTTAAGAGGAGTACATGAGACTCACCGCGCTGTCTTTAGCCATCCTTCGCCATCCTCTTGATAAGGACCGTGTCGAACCGGGTGGGGCCTCAGTCCATCCAGTTCGTACAACGCACCCAAATACGGAAGGTAGACGATGAAGTGATACGCGTCCTCAGCTTTTTTGGGCGCATCCAAACCATCCAATGAAAAAGTGTTCGGAGGTGATAATGCATTGTGTGCTTCTCTCAGCCAATCCGAGCTGGTGATGACAAGTCCACGCGTTTGAGGGTCCAGCTCACTGGCAAAAGACATTAGGTCCCGAAGCTGAGGTCCGCTCGGAAGATCGGGAATATTTCCGAGGGCATTCATGACAGCCAGAGTTGCGCAAGCGTTATTGACAACTTGATGCGCGAAAAACCCAGAGAATTCCGCGTCATAATCCCCGCTAGAGGTGCCCGAGGCACTCGTTGACATAGTTGGTACCCATTTGAAGAGAAAGATCAAGGCATGAATGGGTTGAAGCGAAGCCAACGATTCTGGGTCGAGTGAGTACAAATCATCTACGATGTAAGGGACGCCGAGAGTTTTCAGGAGTTCTCTAGATGAGAAATTAGTCAAAGAGATGAAAAACCTAAATAGAATAAAGTACGTGAACACCCCGGGATCGGACTCGGTTAACTGCCAACCGCTTGAGTCATCGTCACCCGACATTGTATGCTTTGAATTCTTCTCTTTTTCACCTAGGCGACAAAGTTCTGAGGTCGATGATAAAGCTTTGCGTCTAGCCAATGAAAGAGCAGCGGAGGTTGCGATACGCGCGTCCTTGTAAGGTTAAAGTCTTCATCATAGGTACGTCATGTGACGATTTGTTTGTCGACGAGTTTAACGGCAAGCAAGATTAGTACTCAATCTATCTTCTGTCATTCTTACTTATGAGCGGTCCAACTCTTCAAACAGCTACCGATGAACAAAAGGCAGCAAACCGTGCTCGATTTGAACTCGAGCTAGAGTTTGTTCAGTCACTGGCGAACCCGTTCTATCTTCAGTCTCTGGCACAACAAAATATTCTCGAACAGCCGGCTTTTATTAACTTCCTGGAGTACCTGATGTACTGGAAGGAAAAGGATTATGCGCGGTTCATCCAGTAAGTTCGATACCCTCCTCGGCGGATGAAGACGTACCTCAATGTAGAGCATGTCAGTTATCCACATGCTCTTCATCATTTGGAGCTCTTGCAACATGCTCGTTTTCGATCTGAGATGAAGAAAGACGATTACTTCAGGGAGCTTTTGCACCAAAAACAATTCGATCATTGGCGGACGTGGTAAGTAGGCCCGACTCCATATGCCAAAGATAGGGAATTAACGTCGTGTATGGTAGGCGGGACCCGTCACATCTCACCGGCACTCCAACTGCTAGTGGTGAGCCGCCCTCGAACACGAAACCTGAAACAAACGATCAAGATGTTCAAATGTCGACAGGAATATAATATGTGCCTTGTTCGTGCCTATCATTCCGCGGATTCCTTTCGGCCAATAGGTTGTAACATCATACCCTTGGACAGCTGGATACAGATTTAATCCAAAGTTCTACCAAGGTATATCGTCCCTGAGCGGCAATAGTCACCTGGGCCTCAGAAACAACCAGTCGCCGGGTTGGAGTGGGTCAATGCTAGGAAATAGCGTGTTATTCATCTAGGATAATGAGCTTGAATGCTGCCAGAGGCTTGGTGCCTGGAAAGTGTACCGAATCATCAAGACTTAAGAGGGCTATTGACTGAATGTAATTTGATGGTTGACTTGCTTGAGAACGAGACGCATGCTCGCTTCGATTATTTCTCGGCACTTTCAACTATTTCCCAGAGGCAAGGGAATTAATGAATACGCCTCAGGGTGACTAACTGACCTGCGTTTTATTGCACCTCGAAAGCAAGGTCACTGTGGGAAAAATTGAGCGTCTGTCTGATCATTTGCAGGTCCACACTTGTACTATGTGTGTCATCACCTTCAACATTCCATTTACCCGATCCGTAATGGGCCATGGCTCAACATCGATACTCTAATATCTCGGAATATACACCAACGCCGGATATACGTACTTCTCAGGAAGAAGAACTCGAGCTGCTAGAGTCTGAATATGAAGACTACCAATCGAAAGACGTTCACCTCGCATCCTTAAGCGAGAAGAAACGTTTATGGTGGCGGAACGCTGCGATAAATGCCTTTTACATCCTGTCTTGGTGCGTCATGACGGTCTGATGGTGATTATATGCATTCGACAGGTGTCATGACATAGGTTTTCCTTTGCTACAATTTTGTCCGTGTACAACAAATGGATGTTTTCGAAAACTCGCTATGCTTTCCCCGCTCCTCTCTTTGTCACTAGTATGCACATGTTCGTGCAGTTTTCCCTGGCTGCCATCCTTCGATACACTTGGCCAACCCATTTCCGTCCACCAAGATCGCCCACCCGGCAAGATTATGCGTGAGTTTACTTATCCCGGTCAGCTGGCGAGTCTGTGAATCCACCAGACAACTCCATGTTGGGCAGGTAGCTGCAGCGCTTAATTTCCATGTCGTACACCTGCCGGCTGTCACTCTACCAAGTCATACGACTGTCGCAAAGGGCTGCTGCGGATTGACTGGCAGGATGCCGTATTACTCGCCGATACGGCCTACCAACCTGCGAATAGTAGAGTTCACGTTCGTGGCTGCAACTTAGTTTTGCAGGCTAACGGCATCAAGTTTGGACGAACCTGCTGTGCCGCCCTTGTATATCATATGCTTCGGCGGTGATACACCTGCTCGAAACAAAGTTGTCTTGGCCTTGACTGTATTCAATCATTTCCACTGCGGTACTCATATGCTACTTTTTTTAGGAAAAAAGCAGTACCGACGGCAGTTGCTACGAGCCTAGATATCGGTCTCTCGAACCTTTCTTTGAAAACAATTACGCTGTCATTCTACAGTATGTGGTTATATTATTGCCTAGGAGGGACATCTAACGTCATAGTATTATCGCAGCTATGTGCAAATCATCCTCCCTAATATTTGTACTTTCATTCGCATTCTTATTTCGCCTAGAAGTATTTTCATGGAGACTCGTGGCGGTCATTTTCCTGATATTTTCGGGTGTTTTACTCATGGTCGCAACGGAAACGGATTTTTTCTTGGAAGGGTTTCTCCTAGTAATCACTGCGAGCGCGATGGGAGGACTGCGATGGAGTCTCACCCAAATTATGCTGAAGGACAAACAGATGGGATGTGATAACCCTGCTGCGACGATTTACTGGTTGTCCCCTGCCATGGGCGGGTGTCTGGGTATCGTTAGTGTGAGTATAGAGAACTGGCCATCCCTGTTTCGATCACAGTTTTTCTCGGGGTTTTCAAAAATACTCGAAACGCTAGTTTTCCTGAGCGCGCCAGGGGTCGTCGCCTTTTGTATGGTCCTGAGCGAATTTTAGTATGTATTTCAATCTTGCAATCTGTTTATGCGGAGCGTACCGATGACACAACCTTCGTAGCATCATCCAACGCGTTGGCGTTGTTCCGATGTCAATAGCTGGTATCGCCAAAGAAGTAACCACTATTTCAATCTCATCATGGTTCTTTGGAGACCGGTTGACACCACTAAATATCGTCGGTGTAGCTATCACTGTCTGTGGTGCGTCCTTACGGTGGATTTTGAGCGAAGTGCGCACTGAAACACCTTGGGCCAGGCATTGGACTATTTACTTTCCATAAATATCACAAGTCCCTGGAATCCAACATCCCGCTGGATGCCCACGGTAACCCAGTTACGGGGGAGGATGACGACGCTGATTATGCCGGGGAAGCGAGCAATAGGGTCGTTGCCGAAGAAGAGCGCATCCGTTTGACTTCTGAAGCAGAGATTCAGGATGATTATGGAGAGGTGAGATTTATACCAGTGATGATCGTAGAAGAAGACGCATGCCACTGACGTCTGGTCTAGACAGCATCGAGGAGCGGCGAGTCGCAAGTGCTATTTTCGGCGGATGATGGGGATGAGGACGCGGATGAATTACGCAGTCTTAGGTCGTCTAAATTCAGGTGGAAGTCTAACAGCAGTAACAAGGCACCATCGGAGGGGTCTACCAGATTGGAGGAGGCGAGTGCGGTTGTTGCACGCGAGTCAATGGAGCTGGAGAGGATGTGGACGAGAGATCACACGTAATTGCAGCAGATGTATATGAGATTGGCTCCCTAGCACTGTGATCTAGAGATGAAATGATTGTTGTTCTGTTGATCTGGTGTAGTAGCGAGTAGATCTTGACATGATCAAGTGAGGAGAGCTTCTCGTCTCTATCTGATTAATCACACGGGTGTTACTTATCTCGACATGAATCGAGCTGTTGTTGAACCGTGCTGGACGGAGTGAAGGCCTGCGAAATGGGCAGCTAGGGAGGAAATGGCGAGGAACGCCGCGGGCAGGGCCACGTGAGCGATCCGGGGCCGAACCAGGCCAACTGGCGCGGTTGTGTCAGCAGGACAGAGTAAGTGGGATGTGGGTTCAGGCTCAGGATCAGGCATCACTGGAGACAAGCTAAGCGACGGTGCGTCTGTCAAGCCCACTCTGGCTGAAACGGCTGGGTAAGCCCGGAGTCTCTCCAGTCGGGCGGTTTGGCGCTCCAGGGCTATGTGAATTTTCAATCTCAGCTTCCTTTTGTGTCGGTGCGAGATCCGATCGGACGTTGTCAACTGTAACTCACCTAATGGCTGCATATTTTATCGGCTGTGTCTTCAAAACGATTTTCTGACCATCCTGTAACGCTCTGGTGTGACTCTCTCTCAACCTATATAGCACTCCAAGTCCAGTCTACATCTGATTCCTATTTCCGCTCTCTCTCTCTCGATGGAAGACACATTTCAATTTATCATAGAGTCACCCCAGCACAACACGGGTCACAAGAAACGCCCCCGCCTGGTCACCTCTTGCGACAATTGGTCTGTCCTTCGTCTCCCGAGTTTATTCCTTCTTCTGGCTCATCCTTCCTCAGTCGCCTGAAAAAGATCAAGTGTCTCCAGCCCTCCCCCGAGACAAAGTGCGAGGCATGCAAGGCCGCCAAGATCCCCTGCCGTTTCAAGGATAGGGAGAGATATTTTGCTGAGAGGAGTCGAGCGATTGCGGGGCCCAACACCCCCAACACCTACACCCTGGATCAGAGGTGAGCACCCAACCACCGAGCCACGCTCTTTTTCTGCTCCTTTGCTAATCATTCTAGGACTGATTCTCGTGGTTCCCTCGACGCTTTCACCTCCTCTGGGTCCTCCAGTCCTTCCTTGTCCACCCTTTCTCATCCGAGATCAAATTCTCACTCACCAAAGGAACCCAGTGGCCTCGTGTCTGCAGATCCTGACTTTAATGGTGGCCGATACATTCCATATTCCACGGACTCGCGGCGGCAGCCAGACTATCCGAGGTACGTCGTACCTTACCACTCACTCCCCGTGCCTCCTGCTCATGGGGGGCTCATAGACATTCCTCAATGTCGGGTTACCACTCAAGAAACAGCTCGATGGGCTATAATAATATTGTTGGTCCCGGTTCTACTGATATCCTGCGGCAGATACATAATACCTATCCACCACAGCCCGTGGACTCGCGCTACATTCAACTATTTGATCCTGAACATCCCCAACGGCCTCACCCAACGTTGATGCCCCACTTCCTCCAAATCTTCTTTGACCACTATGCCTCTGAATTTGCCTTCCTCACCTACGAGGAGACGCTGAGCAAATTCTGGGAACAAAGGCTTTCCCCTGCTCTGTCCAATTGCATTGCAGCAATGGCAGCAAGGTAAACTCTCTTCCGTCCCTAGCACCTGAAGTGTCGTCTGATCACAGAGTTGCTAGGTATGCCAACATTCCCGAACTTGTCGTGCGGGGTCTTCATGAGGTTGCCGAAACGTATACTGAGAACGCAAAGGTATGTCACAGAGCCCCATCATACCCGCGTTCTTACCGACGACTTCCTGTTTCAGAACATCTTGAGTTCCGTTGCCCATATGCCGAGCATGGATACGTTGCACGCGTTGATGCTGTTGTCCTGGTCGGAGTACAAGAATGACAGAATACCTAGTGAGTTCCTGGCCTTGTGCGGGCCGACGATCGTACCCCTAATTACTCCTGTCAGGTTTCCGGCATTACTGTCAGATGGCAATGAGGATGGCTATGGATCTGGGCCTTTCAGACCAGAACCCTCCCAGTCACCTGCCTGAGAACGAACGCAACCGTCGCCGTGCAACCTGGGCAAGTATCATACAGCTCCACCTTACATCCCAATCTCGATAATTACTTGGTTAATCGTCATCGTCCTCGCTGGCGCGCCGGATATATTTTTAATCTCCTGGACTCCAACCCGCAGAGCGTGTTACCACCTGTCGATCAAAGCATTTCGCCTTCACACTTCTCAATTAGTAGTTTTATCGTACATTTATTAATAATTTTAATCGTAGCGCTTAATGTCATGTCCAAGTCAGACGAGGGGTTTTGCCAGAGATATGTATATGTCGGCGCAGTTTTGCCGCCGAGGGTTGGAGATCTGGTTCCTTAGGTAAAAGGACAGGTTTCAAATGTGATAAGTTTTAGTAGAGCAACGAGCATTCTCCTGTCAAGCTTTTGCATATTCCGAAGGCAGCGGCTTAACGATTTCTTTCGAGTGATGGCATCCAACTACATCAAGGAACCTCTCAATAAGTTATGGAGCTATAAATACGCTATCTTCCACAAACAAAATGTACTGCAGGCTTCACTTGGAGAGTTTGTGATACAAGTCTGGGGGCTTGGCTCATTGACCCGTGAAATTGGCAAGATCTGCAACGCGCGAATTTTTACGACCACATTGGGGATAAAGCAAATTCCGGGGTCGATACGTTCCATCCAGCAAGTCTACATTGGCTGATGGCTCCACTAGTACTCCCTGGCAGTGTGACGACATTAAAATCATTTCTCAAGGGTTTTTCAAAAGTCCACATTGCCAAGCTCGATAGTGATCGGAGCCAGCGCACCCCCTGTGAAACCAACAATAACTACAGGTCGCACACTGCTCTTTTGCGTGTTTTACCAAAAAGTAACAGCGTACGAAAGGCGCGGAGGCTTGCGCCAGAACAGCTTAAAATAGCAGGTAAGCCGCAAGGTGAGATGAAACGCGAGAAAGGGA
Source organism: Leucocoprinus leucothites (assembly GCA_013368445.1). Classification (NCBI taxonomy): domain Eukaryota; kingdom Fungi; phylum Basidiomycota; class Agaricomycetes; order Agaricales; family Agaricaceae; genus Leucocoprinus; species Leucocoprinus leucothites. The sequence continues at coordinate 294,279 of JAACJO010000012.1, forward strand.
CGCAGACAGCTTCCGAAGAAGCCGACGAGTTCCACAGCATAATGCGCCGACGATTCCTTTTGATTTCTTCTTTCCGTGTCCGACGAAGAGTTGAACTGTCACTGACAAGCTGCTTCGTGGGTGCGGCCCTATTGGCTTTCGAGAAGTGTTGGCGTATTGCCTCAGACTGACGCAAGTTTGTTCTGCCTGGCCAAGTCAAGGGTGCCGGTGTGGAATCTAGGCCAACATTTTTGATCATCACACGATCACCGGCAGCAGTCCACAATAGTTCTTCCCTCTTGAGGGGTCTCACGACCCCTTGCTGGATACGTTGACTCTGGCCGCGTAATTTCCTTAAAGATGAAATGGATGCTTGGCGGAGTATGAATGGGCCGATGTGACAGTCATGAGTTCGCTGGTTGTGCCAGAGGACCATATGCTACTGTCAAATCTTCCCATCAGCCCATCAGTGACTGAATTGATTTTCATGAGATCCTTGCTACTGTGCCTATTGGTTCCTGTAACTCGTTTAGACTTGTCGACGCTTGCCAGATCAAACTGGTGGCATTGATCGTCAGCGCAGTCTCCACCGTATGTACACCTGCCGAACATGAGCCCGTTCCTCAGTGTATCACCGCGTCGACCTCTACACCACCACCTCTAATCCCTCTTCCCTTGTCGCAGCCACCATGGAGGAATCCACGATGGTGTGGCTGCCCAAGGGTTACCAAATCCAGTCCTTCCTGCGAATTGCCTCAATATCCGTTGCCTTATACGAGTTAGGATCCTTACTCGTCCCCCTTGGTGGCTGCGTGAACTCCCCTTTAATTAATGTTGTTTTCTCTTTCTTTCTTTTAGTTACTTGGAAACCGCCCCGACGGCGTACAGATTCTACAGAGAACAATGGCGCTCACGGAGATTGACGTACGCGTTTCCGTCAATTTGAATGGTGGCTGTATGGAAGCAATTCCTATTTACTGAGTGTCTCTTCTTTTTTTGATTATCAGCGCATCCTGCGTGCTGTTCATGCTGCTGCGGTGCGTCTCGAGTTTCGTGTCAATGAACCCTCGGCCACGTTGTTCATTATTTCCGCATGATCGTGCACTACTCTACAGGCTCTTCAGCATTATCGCACTAACTCTAAGCAGTGTTAGAACAACTTTTTTTCCAAAACGTATATCTTCTATTGAGGCTCATGACCCGTTTTTCTTCCTGAAACCAGGTCGGGTTCTTCTATGGCGGTTTTAATCCCAAATCGTGCGAGAGGTTCTTCCTTCTACCCCCGATCTTCAAAGGTGAGATTCAGTCCACCCTCATCGCACTCAAGTGGTACCCACATAGTTCTTCTGTGCCAAGTCCTTCAGATCATGGTTTCCCAAGCTATCCTTGGCTTCCGGTACGTTACCTACACCCTTTAGCCGAGAAGGATGAAGTAAATATGACGATTTTGATGTCGTCAATCCATAGGGTTTACAATCTTGCCCAGCGGTCCGAAAAAGTTCTCTATGTCGGGCTGTTTGTGTACATTACTACCTGTTCGGTACGTACCCTTGAATTTTTTGAACTCAATCTCCCCACTCATGTGTATTCTTAGCTGCAATGGGTGTCGACACTGGTTGAGAGGGACGGTACGCCTTGAGGCATTCTATTTCTACGAAAGATCCGACTCATGGATCACTCTGGTAGCTGTGGTTGATAAACACGTAGTGAGTTGCATTGACAGATCATACTATTGCACAGCACGACTCATTAATTCATTCATTGAAATTTTCATTCCGTCCAGCACAAGTAAGCTTTTAATCCCCAGCCCATGGTTTCGCTGTTTCCTGTCAGCTGACATGACGTGATGACTACAGCTGTCGAGCTTTTAGTGAACAGCCAAAGCATCTTGGAGCCTGGGTTTTTTATACCATTGCTATGGTATATGATATCCTCATGACTTTGACTTCGGTGTTCTATTTGCTGAGATACAAATTAACATCGTCATCTGGTTCACTGTAAGTGGAAATGGTTCTCTCGGTTTTTCCCATGACTTAATAACTATTCTAAACCTGGAAAACAGGATGCTTAAGCTCGTCAACATGTGGGTTTGTTCATCAACGCTCAACAGTTAATACGACGCTGTTGTATTTATAACCTGTGCATTTTTTAAGGATGCTCTCGGATGGGCTTGGCTATCTCATCGCTCTGACAGGTACATACTGATTTCACCAGTTTGTCCTCCAAAGGCACAGTTGCTCACCGGGTTTCGACAGCGACAAATGCCATTAATGTGACTCTATACAAAACCTCTACTGACATTCAGGTCGGTAGTATATTTACTAGTGCAAACCGGGATAGATACTTACATGTCAGGGACCGTTGATCATCATCCTTTCACACAGAGTGCAGCGTACGTTCTTGGCCCAACATGGCTTCATTATGCGAGCTCATCGGATACCCCAGAGCGTCACTTGGCTACTGCTTGACTTGGATCATGTCGCAGAGGCTTCTGATTCATCTACATGGTTTGATCAATTCATTCTACTCGCCACTTGTCTCCAAACTTATGATTTCCTACTATAGATGCCTCGAGGGAGCGGCGGATGGAGAGCGAAGATGCCTTACCGGCATATACCATCACCTCTGACATCTTATCACCACGGGAGCTTAGCGAGCTTGTCCGAACGCAGCTGACGCACACGCACAAACACTCAAGATCCAATCCGGCTTCTTTTCGTCATCAGCCACACTCACGCCAACCCTATGACTTGGAGCGAACTGATATTCAGGTGTTTCCTGAGGGGCATGGCGTTCACGTGAGTGCTAAACGGACAGCAAATGGGTTGAGAGACTGCTGATCACGATCTAGCCTGAACATTATCCGCGAAGACTGCCGAGGAAGCCACCAGGGTGAGCTGTTCGAACGTGACACTGGCGTCCTGCGCGTGCGACATCCGTTGTACTTTTATTTCTATCTATTTGTTCCCACCATATTATACCGGGAATCATTACAGCGCGTGTAAGAATAGTAGAGTTCCGTGTACTTTATTTACGACTGTCATTTATCATATTTATCAGTACGTAGACTCTTTAGAGCACCTAGCTGCGCACTTACAAAGGCGATAATACATGACAGGTCGGCTCGACATACCGCGATGCTTCTTGGAAGTTGACGTCTTCGTGTCTTTCAAATTCATGAGACGCTCAGCCACCACACTGCCTACATCCACACCACTCAGCTGATGATAAGACGTCAAACCGGAAGTGTTTCTAGCCTATTCTGTCGACGCCGATAACGGTTTTTTCGATGCTATCCTTGGAATTCTTGCATCAAGTTCAAGTACAGTAGTACCCCGTTTGATATGGTCTCTCCATCGAGATTGGGCTTTACTAGGGCTTACTACCCTCGCTCCAGAATGTCTTTTGCGATCAAAGCTGAAAACGCAGCCTCGTCGTCTATACCCGTTTGGACATTCAGCATTGCTGTTACATTGATCTGCCTGTCCCTACCGACTGGCTCCCAAGTTACAGATTGTGCCTGAGGACTCCATGTTTACAGTGGCTATGTGATGCCAGGAGAGCGGTCATTAACGACGACGAGAACACAAAGGCAACCTCTTTCCCCCCTCATCCTCTGCGAACCAAGGCAGGCCCTTGCTCGTGTCTGTGTGGCGAATTTCCGAGGCTGGTCCTCCTAAATACTGTGTCCGTCGTTTTCGTGTACTGGTTACACCTCTCCGCAGTTGATCATCATAAATCGGTCATTTAAGGTGAATGGAAGAAACGCAACATCTACCGAGCGGGATAGAATTCATATTGAAGGGGGAATACACTAAGCAGGAATCTGGAGGTGTAATTGTAGGTACCGGTCCGCTTTGTTCACCGGGTCCTACGACAAACCCATTGCAATCAGCTGGTTCACGACCTTGTTTTCGCAGGTTCTGATAGTAGTTTCCTGTTTGTCTTTAATAGCCGCGATCCTTTTACTCTGCGGTATAGGAGTGAGTCCCTCATTGTGCTTTTACGTTCGATCAAGTCGGGAAGTTCTCTCAACCCTTGCTTTGTTCTGGTTTCTGGAATAACAGGTGACTGTCGCTAAATCAAGAAGCACACTACATAACCATCTATTCCTGCGGACACACGTTGCTGGTTATTTCCTCTCTTTGATGCTTTGCCATATCTTTCAAGGTATGATAGGGTCGATGCCACAGATATCTTGATGAAGCCCTCAGCAGTCATTTGAAATAGCAATCGCATCAATTATGAACGCGAGGTGGGTTTCGCGGGGTCATCTCGAGACGGGACATTTCTGTATGTCTCAAGGTTCGTGCTAACGGAATATCGTTATCAGCTGACGGGTGAGATTGATAAATCAACTCATTACTCACAGGAATCCTCAAGCACATTTCTGATGTGGGCACGGCGCTCTGGACTTTCGTAAGTGAATTGGAATGCGGAGTCGTCGAGGGTCAACTGAAACGCCCAATCATGCTCAGGTGATCGCCGCCCACACATTTTGTTTGCTCTTTTGGGAGATGGAAGGGTTGAGTGTTTTCACACTTTGGGCGACCTTGGTTGGCGGGTGGTCCGCTATCGGCGCCATCGTCATATCCGGCCCTGCTGTGATTGATCTCGGAAAAATGGGTCCATATTGTAAGTTCCGTTTTGACGATTCAATGCCGGAAACAAGCCTAAAGTCCATATCCGGCGTGGCAGATAGCGTCGCGGGACTTTGGTGCTGGATTGCCCCTCAATACAAAACGCAGCAGATCTTGTACGTGTGGTTGTTTTCCAGGGATGTACGTTTGAATCTGATGAATTTGTTTTGCGGCAGGCTCGGCTGGTTACTGGTGAGTTCTTGTGCACAAGCCACATGTCTCATACACCATCGCTTGAGATTGATGAACCCAAAAGCTACTCATGGCTGCCGCACTAAGTCTTGTTCTTTATCCCTTGATTTTTCTCCGCCTGAGAGGGAACATAATCAGAAACGGGTGGCGTATCAAATTCACGAAGACCGCGGTGGAGAACAACGAAAGATGGCGCGGTCTTCCCACAGGCCATTCCATTCGTATTGCAAAGCAAATGTTATTGTGAGTACCATGACGAATTAATGATTACTGCGGGCACTCATGCTTCGGTCAGGTACCCGGTGTGTCGGACCCATATTGCGACCTTACCAATTACTGACTGATCGTTGGCCGCTAGGTTGTCTATACAGTTTTAATTCTCCCAATCGTGACAACCCGATTGATTCAATCCTCAGGCAAGGAAGCAGCCTTAGCTGGTTTGATTTTCAGGTGAGAAATTTATAGTACGCTAATAAAGGAAGTTCGTACTCATTTCAAAACAGCGATGCCGTTTACCAAATGTTTGGCCTTGCGAATGTCGTGCTATTCGTGGTTACTCGGCCAATACTTTGTAGCGATACGCTCCTCTTCAAGGGTTGGAACATATCTTGGCCGTTTGAACGCCCAGATGCACCGCAACCCCAGAGTTCTCCTAGCCGAGCTCGTCGACGCCCCTCTTCCCAGTTGTCCAAAGACTCAGAATCCCAGAATCGAAACTCCCAGTCCGTCAAGTCAGGGCCGTCGTGGACACAGAGAGAAATTAAACCGCCACCAGAAATCGTCATCAGAGACAGTATTGGAAGCATATACAGCATCTATGACGAGCATCCCCAGTTTCGTTTTGAACCACCACTATCATCACATTGGAGTCCAGATACGCCAACCAGATCGGGAAAGCAGTAGATGAACATGTGTGTGATTCGAAGCGGAAAGGCAAGGGCGCAGAAGCGTAGCGTATAGCAGCTGTAAAGGTTCTCATAGTTCTTGTCCATGTGCTTTACTCCATGGGAGTCAGCAATCCCTGTCATTGGATCTGAAGCATTCCCGATCAAGCTTCTACCGTTCGCGTTCCTGGTTAGCAGTGAATATATTCTTGTTTCATTTAGGTTACCGAAACAGAAACCACAGGCACAGGTGCACCGTAGAGGGCGTTTTTGTAATGTTTTGATGAACATACTATTCATAGTTTAAATAACCCTGGGGTCAAAACGAACCATTTAGGCTATGAAAGAAGGTCCCAAGGCAAAGGCTCAAGATATATCTTGGTCCAACCACCATCTTGGGTGTCAGGACACCAGTCTAAAAGCTGGTTCAGTTCTGGAGCACTGAGATGATAAGAATGGAATCGGCGGAAGGGATTCCGTTGGCGACGTTTCTCGATGAGTGGTGGATGACATCCATATGAGTCCTTTGAATAGGGTATAAAGCCGTTTTCGCGCTTGGTATGGAAAGGTCGCGGGGCGTTGTCAGATGTAGAGGTGGGAGGGTCAGATATAGCCACGCTCACCTCTCCATTAGATGCGATGCGTACATGGTCCAAATCGTCAGGGTTTATGCCATAGTAGGCAAACTTCGTCTCCGGCCAGCGAATTGCTGTACGATGCAGCTTCTCAAATCTCGATTTCTTAAATTCATAGCCGACAATGGACACGCGATCAGGGTATCTCCCTGTAAATTCTTTGAACCGTGCGATTGAAAACAGGAGGTTTTGGAAGGAGTCCAGAGCGAAATCTTCGGTGGTCAGGCGACCAGAGACGTCCTGAGAGGACGAGGTGGGATCACCCAATAAAGCTAGCCGCAAATACGACTGTGCTTCAGTCATAATCGATTGTAACCGTGTCTGGCCCCTACATTCCGAGCAAATTGGCGGATGTCAGATACACTTAACAATGAAATGAACCATACCCGCTGAACACTACAAGTGCATGCTTGTCTTCCCTCGCTATGTCCAACCTGGTAATGTTTGTGATTCAGCCTGAAAACTTAGTTGTAAAGAACTAGTTTGTCAGAACTCACCCTCGTTGTATGTGCTGATACAATGCCTCCAACCTAGCCTTTCCTTTCTGGTAAGGTTCCAATATCCACTCCGAGTCATTCAGTCTATACTTTGGGTCATGTCCTGTCCAAATCGCGTGTCCAGGGACAATGACGAGGTGATCCAGGTTTTCAGAACTTAAACGGTGGGATACGGTCGCCCGCCATGTGCTTCCGAATTTTGCCAAATATTCATGCGTAGTATGTGTGAGTGATGCTACAGGGGGTAGGCATATATTTGATGTGTTGGAGTGTGGATTTGAGGAGAGCCAGACGCGTAAGTTGTGGTAAAGAGAAAAGAATGTGAGGATAATCAAGAGGACGACACCGAGATTTGTGAATCTCGACCGGCTGAGCAGAACTTTCGTCAGCTTCCGTCGGGGCCCAGCCTCAAGTCGCTTGAAACCTTTCCTTGGGCCCGAGCTCACTGGTGAGGGAAGCATTTAACCCGACGATTTGAGAGAGGCAATGGTTGTAGCATGGATATCAAAATGACTTTTCCACGCTATCTATACGCTAAATATTTCACGTCCATGAGTGCCAATCGTACAAATTACTTAGAGACGAGGAAGACAGCGATATTCGGTATGCGACAGAGGTGGAAGAATAATAAAAGCATAAGTACAGGAAGAGCAGCTTACACGAGGGTATTGAGACTAGAGTACAGGGAACGAAAATTATACAGATGCCTACAGAATCAGTGAAATCAGGGTCCGAAGAAACCTACGATAACTCAGAGAAAAACTCTAATAAGCCCTCATCCCCTTCCTCGGGGTCCTCTTGTTGCCAACTCTGCAAGCGAAGTTGCATGAGCTCGTCCCAGTAGAGTGTTGGTGCTTCGTCGTGACTTTTTAGGAAGGTTCGGATGTGTCGCAACCATCGCTTCACTAAGCGGAATCTCACTTCCACCTTCTGGTTGTTCGGTGAACCGTACTCGAAAGGAGGCAGATTTTCCTGATACGCGAGCATAGCAACCTGTCCAAGCCAATAGAAAGGCACCACTGTCAAGGTAGATGAGTATCCGAGGTTATTCCAACGCGGAGAATGACCTACAGTTCTGAATGAATGGAGGTTCACTTGATCCTTTTTCTATACGCGAGTCCGGCGAATTTTTCCAGTTATGCAGCCAGTTGTGCATTGCGAACTGGAGTTTGAACATCTGCGGATCCATCTCGTCACTACCACCTATGGTTTTCTTCGGCGGCTTTCCGAGAACACAATACTGGAAGAGTTGCTTGAGGGTGATGTGGACGAGGACGAAATGAGCGAAAGCACTAAGAGGAGCTTCTGAGGGTATTGTTCGGGTTTCTGAGAGGTAGGCCACCATCTTAGGTATGCTCATACCAGTCAGCCTGCTGGACTGAGTTGTGCCGTAAGGCGACGAGCGCTGAAGGACTAGATACCAATCTGCCGCGGTCGTAGCCTGCCAGAGGGCGTTTTCACACGGTAGATTGAGAGTGACTTCTTGTGGGTGATAGGAGGACGGGAGCGCAAAATAGATGCAGTGACAACAATCGTGCATGTAAGACCAAAGAATTGCTCTGTCATCGTGTGAGTCGAGATCGGGTAACAAAGACTGAAAGACAGTACCGCTTGGTTATCTCATGTCTTGCCCAATCAAACCACACACTCTCCAAGTTACTCTCATCTATGCGGGATGGCTGCCAACTGGCATTCAAGGGAATCAATCCAGTTTGCCTGATCATCTGTGGGAGATGAATACGTGTAATGCGGTCAGACGAAGTGGCCACTCACCATGACAAGCATCCCATGGTAGATGCTAGATGATGCTCTCTGGTCCATATCCTGATGAAAAAGGCCGATGGTCTGGAGTAAGACAACTGCGAGAATGAGCTGAACTTGATCCAGCCAGTCGGTAGATTTTCTCGCCTATGAGTAGGAGTTATGAGTATATCCGATCACGGCAATGAAGACTATCTGATGGACTGACGAAATCGTGTACAAGCGTCTCACGAGCATAAGCAAGTGTCTTTGAAATGAAATCGGTTGCCCGCCTAGTTCCAACAAACAAGGCCCCACATGCTTGCATAGCACTGAGCAAAACCGGTGACTTCTTCTCTGCTCGGAACGTTGGCGCATGAACGATGGGAATTTGCGCCAAGAAGATTGTAAAGAAAATATGCACTGTGATAACGATCAGGAACCGAGCGAAAGCACAGGAACTTGGCAACTCACAATAATGCTGTAGCTCGGCCGGGGTAGGGTCAGGGCTCATAGGTCGCAACCGTCCGACTGCTCTGTCAACTTCAAATGTCTGGAAAGGATCCGGTTTGATATTTTCAGCCGCAAACGGCGGGCTCTGGGTAGTAGCAGGCGGTGAAGACTCGACAAGAAGCCGAGTGAATGGGAAATCCTCCGGCGAGTCCCCTCTAACATTGAGTTCTTCGATGTTGAGCGTCACCTCTGTCAGTACAGCCGTGGGCGGTGTCATTTGGGGGAAAACATTCGTGAAGAAGGGCGTAAAGACATCGCTGCCGTATGCGGGTGACAAATGACTTGAAACAGGAACCAACTGGTCGTCAGCGTTCGTCGAGTCAGACTCCGAGGGCGAATAAACCTCGACTGGTGGCTCGTTCAAGAAGCCACCATTATAGATAGCTACGGAAGAATAATCTGACGGGTTAGGAGCAGTAGTAGGAGGAGAAGCCTGAATGGAAGGTTCGATAGGTGTTGCTAGTTGTGTCTGCTGGTGATAGACTTCAGGATCCTGAACGTAAACAAGTCCAGAAGTCCGGATAGAATAAGCTGTTTCCGGTCTCCGTACCGACGCCGAGGAGGAAGACGTGATGGAAGTATCAGAGGGGGAACTGGGGTGTGAGGATGTGGTCGTCCCGACTTGGTTAGGAAAGGACGTCACAGTAGGGGTTGTAGTGGATGCAGAAGCGGTTCTCTGAGTGTGAGGATGATTCTGTTCGACCTTGGGAGGGCCTATAGGGCTACCGTTGGTAGATTTGGGGGCTACGGCGGTCGAGATCTTCCGTGTTGTGGGCCCATAGACACATTCTGTCCCTTTTGACACGCACTTCGCACATGGCACCTGGCGGTCGCATTTGATCTTGGATTCCATGCATGCGAGACATGAACGCCTTCGAGAGCGACTTGAGCTAATGAGACATCACGAGTACTCAGTAACCGCATTAGACAAGTAAGGGTTGGGCACAGGCTCACGGGTTGTTACAACTCTTTTTGTGTCTTGTTAGGAGATCACTCCGAGTGAATTGCGAATCGCAGGTCTGGAAAAACTTATCAGCGCCAGGTACATGAACATTAGAACAAAGCGGCATACGTCGCAGCGATGAAGTCTTTCGTTTGTATCTGTGCCGACGGACCATGAGTATTATTATGAAGCTTGACGAGCGAATAATCCATACGGTTGCGCAAGTGGCGGTTAAGGTGCGTAGTACGAGTAAACTTCGCCGGACAATGAGGACAAAGCTTTGTCTGAGGTAGGACGGGGATGTTGCCGCGGTGGCTGCGTATCTTGGAGAGTGTGCCATCCTTCTTTCTCAGAGGCTCGAAGTCGGGACGGATTACGAGAGGCATCTCACAGCCTAGTGCAGAAGCTAGTGAAGATTGTGTGTGTTGGGGAGGGTGTTGGGGATCATGCGGATTCATGGAGATGGAGGGAAGAAACAAAGGAGGTCAAGAGCAGGACCATCGGTGTAATACTCGACTAAATTGGCGCTCAGCCTAGCCTGACCATTTACGGCAGGTCTCCCCCGGCGTTGCTACTCCTCACAATCACTCCCCAATCTCTGAAATTTCACTATGCTCGCCTCGGCCCTCGCTACCTGATTTATTATGTGTATTCGCAACATCCCATCATTTCTATCACTCGGTAAACTACGTACGAAAGCGATCAAAGCTGATCATCCGGCTCCTAGCCCCAAAGCAAGGTAGGGAGCCTTGAGGCTATTCTAATCTACCCTGAAACAGCAGCTTGCTCAAGCTCCCTGCTAATCGCCCAACGAACAGCGATCTCGACGTCTGCTGCTTCATGCGTTGGTAGGTGACTAGGCTCTCCAAGTTCAGGCTCGTACACTCCAGTTCTGACCAGAACCGAGTGCCAGCCTGCGCCATTGGCACCAGCAATATCTATTTACAATGAGTTTCGTATGAGATCCATCATTTCGCAACGACTCCGCGTACCTGACTCTGGGTTGTCTTGGGAAAACCCGGTTAGGCGAGTCGATCCGAAAATCACTCTTTTCACTCACCTCCAATCATATATCTGGGAGGAACGGCTAAGTATGGTTAAGGGGTGAGTGGCGGAAGACGCTTACACATTAGGCCGTGGCAATCCATAGGCACCATATAGACCACCCAAACGATCTACAAGGACTTCCTCTGCAAACTTGTAGGTCTCTCGAGTTGGTTTGCCGAACTGTATATGGGGATATTGAGTTCCCGTTAAAGCCTAATGGGGCTGAGTAATCTAAGGGGCAGTGCACAGCGAGGAAAACAACTAACCTGATAAACACCTTGAAAGGCAGCTTTGAAACCTCCCTGACCTAGCCGCGGGCGCGGAAAATCAGACTTCCAAAGTAGGTCGGGATTGCAAAACACGAGCTCGACAGGATCTGGATTTTTCATTGGGTCTATGTGTGGACCGCCAACGACTCCACCTGACTGAATGATATCACAGAGTATCTGGCCTGCATGAACATAGAGTTATGTGAGCTAACGCAAGGATTACTTGTGGCTGGAACCGACAGTCTAGCGCCCAGTCTCGAGGATCATGAAACACAAAGGCTGCAGCGAAGCGCGTTCGGCCGAGGTCAAGCGTCTGCGACCACTACGGGTTAATGCTTTTCCGTAGTGGTAGCTCCATCAACCATACCTTGGCTGTTTCCTTTTCTAACTCAGTAAGCGAGTGGAACGGCCACACCCTGCACTTTCCTTGTCATAGTCTGGGGATAAATGATACATTAAGACCTACTCACGACGGATTCGATGCCAACACGTCAAGGGTTGTGTGGGCCTGGTGAAAGCCATAGCTGATAATGCAGTTCAAACACCGAGCGAGGCGGCGCAATGTATCAAGACGTACTCTTGAGCAACTTTTCGTAGAGTATCTAGCCGTCCTCCAAGAATAAGTACTGGTTCCTTGTCATATTTGTGAGCAAGAGTCTTCAAGATGGTGTGGGCTTGAATGTACTGGTCATTATCAATCTAGAAAGCTACCGGTCAGAACTCAATCGCAAAGTTCAAAAACGAGGGTCGTACGGAAAAGCCCAGCTGCTTCGTGAGCTTCTGACAACGAATTTGTTCGCTGACACCTCCGCCGTTCGTTAACTACTCTCACATAAGTCAAGTTGTTGAATGTTCCGTGATTATAGGTACCAATATATATGGAATTTTGCTGGACAGAGAAGACCTTAAGGGCCGACGCCGAGATGGATACCACTCGAAAATTGGACACACCAGCCGAATGGATTATCGCCCTCCAGGATAGAGAGTGCACGCTTAGCTGCGGGTAGTGCATTGGGACCACGTATAAGAACACCATCCTGTTGGAATAAAAGTTCAGCCCAGCCAACAATAAAGGTTTGAGCCCCAAATTACATACAATATCAAAGCAGAATGCCAGCGGTGGAGGAGCGACGGGATTTGACGATGAGAAGAAACGTGTCGAATGGATAGCTCCACATTTTTGGCAGCTCAAAGAGAAATTTCGGCGGAGTAGAGCTGAGAGTGTGTGAGTTAACATTGTGGGCAGTTGCAAAGTCGAGCAACATTTCCCATCCTGCATCATCATACCGTCACTCATGGCAACACCTCCTTCTTTCCATCTTCCCCATCACTCTTCTGCCCCTGGCTCGTGTCATATGCCTTCAGCCTCATAAGTCGTAAGTAAGCTCATTCTAAATTTGCGATATACTATCTTACGACTGATCCAAGCTACAATTTATACAGTTTTGACAGTTTGACTTGCGATGCCCCTCAGAGTGTCAGCTCCTACCCTGGCAAATGCCTCGCCATCTGTGGCCCTCGAGAAGGGTGCTTATTACCGAACACGAGCCTCCCATAAGCGCAAAACGTCTAATATAAACTCGCCCAACCCGTACATCCATCGCCGTGGGCAGTCCCGAAACGACCAGAATACAAAACTCTCCGCACTTCTGGTCTTTCTCGTCTTAGCCTGCCTCACTTGCTTCGGAACGGCATACTATCTATTCAAGACGAGGTGGGAGGCCCCGAATTCGAGTGTCAATCAAGCACCGTACGCTAATATGCCCTCTCCCCAAGCCAACGTGCCCATTCAAGATAACGACCTTCAGGAAAGAGAAGCAGTGTACTCGGAGGAACGATACCTTGCATACCTACCTCATAGCGGATTCCACAACCAGCGAATAGCTTTTGAAAACGCACTCGTATTAGCCCGTCTTCTCAATCGCACTCTGATTGTACCTCCAATCCGGCTTGGCAATAAACCCATCCCATATTATCCTTTTGACCGACTCTTGCGACAATTGGCACTCGCCGACAAGATTGGGCTGAAACATTGTGCGCAAGTTTCACCAAGACTAGCATTGCCTTCTGAATGCCTCGACTACTTTGACTCCACCCACCTTCCTTGGGATTGGTTAATCAATTTGACTTCAATTAAATCCAAACAAAAACTACATGCAAGATGGAACTTCAATGAGGACTGGTTCATCGAACATCTACGCATATACCCCAAGGAAGCTCGTTATTTCCGTGACCACACGCCCTATCAATACCGCTTAGTTGATGATGCTGCGCGACTCGGCGAAAAGACTTGGTATACTGAAGATATTACCCTCGATTTTCTCTCTCAACAAACTCAAAGGTTACTCCTTTTTGGAACACTTTTTGGTTCGACGCGCTTGAGGTTCAAAGAGGAAGTCAATCAAGCTGTACGAAAGGAGATACGCGAAGCAATGACGATTACCCATCCTATCCTGGAAAATATATCGGAATCAATTTTCGGGGCACTCGGGGGCGCGTATCTCGCCATCCATCTCCGCGCAAGCGAAACCAAATTCAGAGGTTCCAGCGAAATAAATGCACAAAACCTCTGGTGGACTTTGCTCAATTGCTTTTTCAATGCAACGGCCGGTGACACGCTGGAACTGGAAGAACAAATTCAAGGAACCGAGAAGCAGCTTGCAGTAGGTCCTAAGACAACTCCACACCCTTCTCTGTCCCGTTACTGTACGCCTCTCAGTGACGTCGAGAGATCTCTTCTGGCCTCGGCATCTCAGTCAAAATGTCACCAATCCAGAGCATCTCCTTTCGCACGAAGCGTGCTTGGCCTCAGCCCTCCGTTTTTGTACATTGCGACAGACTTGGAAAACCCGCAGTACCAACCACTTCTTGCACGTTTCCGGGCTGTCTTTCCCTGTCTTTCTTATTTATCTGATTTTACGCGGCATTTGGTACCTTTGAATCACCTCAGAAACCCAGTGGATGGAGTTCTTCTCAGACCTCACCTCCTTCCTTTTGTTGATGCATTGGTTGCCGCGAAGGCGCTCCGAGTAGTCGGCACAAAGGGCAGCACATTCAGCTATTACATCGAAGACATACTTTGGAGACGCATCCATAAGCTCCCCATCAAGCAACGCGGATAACCACACCCATTGTACTGGATTCTATAATTATCCCTAGCGACAGATTCTGAGTAACCTTTCTTATATCCCTCTTCACTCTTAACGTTGATTTGTTCCAAGTAGCTGCTTATATACACCAGTAATTCCCAACCAAGCATTCTAATGATGTCAAGCTATGGTCATTCTTGTGAGTGACTAAGGACAAAACAATCTTCCAAACTCATTTGCCTGCCAAAGACCCAAAACATATGCTAATGACTGACGGCAAGCTTTTCATGTTTGATGGGTATCAATAAAGGGATAAGTTTAGAATTGACCCATCAAGAATCACTGGTTTCACTCAGTGATCAAACACTACCATTTTCGCTTGTATGCCGGTTGCGATGATACCAGAAACAGCGATCGCAAGTCACCACTGGCCGTTGGCGTAGCCATATATCAAGTATCAGGTGCAACAATGATTGATTTCAACGCCCAACGCCCTCTCTTTTATACGTCCTGGTGACAACTTCGCGCTCTTCACTGGTACAGGTACCATCCTTGGTTGAACCACATCTTTGCTCTTTTCTCCTCTTCTC
Organism: Leucocoprinus leucothites; assembly: GCA_013368445.1. Taxonomy (NCBI): domain Eukaryota; kingdom Fungi; phylum Basidiomycota; class Agaricomycetes; order Agaricales; family Agaricaceae; genus Leucocoprinus; species Leucocoprinus leucothites. The sequence continues at coordinate 309,297 of JAACJO010000012.1, forward strand.
ACAAGAACTCATAATGTCGAGCCCAGTTGCTGCCACTCTTACTACTAGCACTGCCACTTCTGCTAATATACCTCCTAATGGTGCGACACTCGAGGGCCTTGATCACTGGTTGAAAGACTTTCAGAAGTACGAAGCAATTCTAGTTAGTGGTCTGCTCTATTCAATCCTCAAAGCAAGCTAACCTTCTGAACCAATTTAGGCAGAAATGGCGAAAGCCTCGGCTGATAATAAGTTCAGAGATGAGTTGGCTACGATAGAGCAATGTAAGTACACAACCAGTGAGCTCTTCTTGATAGAGAAAGGGTGCTAATGTGCCCCTAGGGTTCAAGGTTCTTTCCGAGTCAGAACGCACAGCGTCAGTTTACACGCTGCTTCAACATTCAACTCAAGACCAAATTCGATTTTTCATGGCTGTCCTCCAGAAGATGATCAAGCCTGGCGAATCAGAGATCAACGCCTCCGATAGTGAGTGATGGGTGATCTCGCTTCTGACTTGCACTGACGGGATGGCATGTGTGTGTGGCGCAGGTGCTGACGCTACTAAACCTAAAAACTCAAAGGCCGGACTTCGTCCTCCGAGCCTCAACATTCCGTTACCCGGTTCCCCTTCTACTCCAATTCCTACAATTACATCCAAAGCTCACGACTCTGCTGCTGCGCTGCTGGGTGAAAGCAAGAGACTTAACCTTCCAAGATCACCTTTGCGTCAAACCCCTCTGTCCCCTCTAGTCACTCAGGATGGACCACTGATAACCCCCGCTCATGACAAGAGTTGGGCTAGCCTGGTGAACACACCTCTCGTTCCCATGTTCCAGAAGCCGGACCCCAACCGAAGTGACGTGTCAGGAAGCGGCACCACTACTAGTGCCGGCTTAGGGATAACCCAAGCAGGGAGCACTGGGAACAAAGGACCAGGGCTTGCCGCCATCAATCCCGCTACACTCAATATGCTAGCAACATCGGGGTTGACAAATGATGCCCAGCTTCTGGCCGTCCAGCTGGTAATGAGCGGGATTTTACAGCCCACGGATATCACAACCACGGCAAGCAAACAGGACCAAGCCGTACCTCCACAGTCTGCGGGAAAGAAAAAAAGTGGCCATGGTAATTGGAGGGCACCTTCAAGCGCAAAGTACCCCGGCAGTGCTTTGCGAAGTAGCGCACCGAAGAGTAGCGGGGTTAAGAGCAGTGGACTTAAGAGTTCCGGGCTGAAGAGTAACGGGCTCGACAGCGCTTCCATGGAATCTCCCAGAGTTGAAGATTTCGATCCCGAGCTGTTGAAAGATATTCCAGCCTGGCTTCGAAGCTTGAGGCTGCACAAATATACTGCCCGCTTTGAAGGGATGACCTGGCAAGAGATGGTGGCCTTGGATGATGGGGTATTAGAAAAGAAGGGAGTTACAGCGTTGGGTGCAAGACGGCGTTTGCTGAGGACATTTGATCATGTTCGTCGAGAAATGGGAATGGAGGGTGCTAGTAGTGCCACACCCACAACCTCAGTTGTTCCTGCAAGTGCCGCTTCATCCTCCGTTGACCCAGGCTTGCAGATCGTTCCTCAGAGCGCTGCGCCGAGAATCCAACTGTCCGCAGATTCTCCGGCTTTCATGCCGACGAGTAAAGTGCCGCACAGTGCCGCACCGGGATTGGCACCCATTCCAGTCGTAACCTCCGTCGTTTAATTTGACCTTCGGAATGAACGAGTTGAGAGGATAGAGTTTATTTTACTCGAGCTGACCTTCTTTTGTGTTCTCATGGGCTGTCGTACGCTTGATTCATACAATAATGACAGATAATCATTTTTGTTCAACTATGTTGTTGCTCCTATAGCTTAAAATTGGCGGAGATTTCTACGACAGAAGGGTTCTTTCTCGTCTTGACCGACATAGCATTGATCACAGGGTCGCAGTTGGGCAATCAAATTCTGAACATCACCACCGTCGACCGAGGCGTGAATTTGCCCGAAGACCGGGGACTGGCCTGTTCGTCCTCCCGACAAGTATTTATATTTGGTTCCAAGATTCTCGAGGGCTTCGTAAGCTCCAAGCCTACTGCACGACCTAGCATTAGTATAGACTCGGTTCCTACAAGGTTTGATTGCCAGTTGCTCGGTGGATAGCTTACATCCCTTCCGGCGAATCGAAGCCAGAGAGATCATCCACATGCTTGTTTTCTCTGATCAGCTTTCACAAATATCAAGGTGATGAGGTCAGCCATGCGCCCATATCACCCAATTTCCCAGAGTTTCCCCATCCCATACATCGTCACTAGGCATTTTCTGATTATACTTAGTTCCTGATCAAAAGCGTATTCAGGGTTGCGTGGGGCCTGTATGAATCCCAGCCGATCCGAGTGGCATGGAATGAGCTTGAAATACAGCTGTGCCCCGAGTCTTGTCATCTTTCCCTGAATCCCCCATGTTCCAGTCGTCGGACCAAGATCCCCTTGCGGCGGCATTGCGGCCTCCACCCGGGGAGACTCAAGAGCAGCGGGAAGAGAGGGAGGCCGCAGAAGCTCACGCTCTGGAAGTCAGCAGCAGGATAGACGCGGAGATCAAGGCAGACAAGCAAGCTATGAAGAGGCAGAAAAAACCCATTCGTGTATTGGTTCTAGGGCAGAGCATGAGTGGTGGGCGAGCGATGTACTCTATGATCTTAGTATCCGAAAATTACTGACCCGGACTCCCTTCCCCCAGGCAAGACGACCACAATTAAGAGTGAGTACCTAATTCAAGGCGGGCGTTTTCTAGCGCTTCGTTCCATCCGGCGATTGACGTAAACTGATCGACTTCTTAAGACTTTCAAATGGCCTACGCTCAAAAGTCCTGGGCAGAAGAACGAAGTTCCTGGCACATTGTGATTCTCTTCAACTTGGTCCGGACCGTGAACACCATCGCGGACACACTGAATGAAGAGACGACTTATAGTGTCTCATCTGGAAGAAAATCCGCTCTTGCGGAATGGCATCGGAGCATTCTTTTCCGGCTCTCTCCTCTACGTAGGATAGAGAAAGACCTCAAAGCATTCCTTGGCACAGGAACTAGCGAGGCAGTTGAAATCGACTATTCAAAGCGACCAAATACGTCATCTGGACTGCGCGAATCTTCAAGCCCACAGCAACTCTCATCTCAGGAGTATATCAAAAAGCACCAGGAGTTTTGCATCTGGTCTTCTTCTGGCTGGAAGTCAATCCTTGATCAAGTGAAAACTCGGTCTCAGGGGAAGGACTCGCAAGTGCCTCGTGTAGTGCGCACAGTCCTCAGCAGTTGCAAAGACGATATCTTTCACTTGTGGAATGATGCTGTGGCACAAAGCCTTTTGCGTGCCAAGTATGGCAGACTCGAGGAAACTCCTGGCTTGTACGTTCTTAATTGGTGGACATTTCAGGGCTGATTGAGCCGATTCAGTTTTTTGAACGATATTGATCGGATTCTCTCTCCGGATTACACACCCACTGATCAAGATATCGTTCGTGCGCGCCTACGAACGACGGGGGTGCAAGAGTATCGTTTTACGTTGGACAAGGGTGCGTTACTACCTTTCATTGAGCTTTTGACGATGTCAACGAAACATATTTTCTATAAAGGTACAGGCACGGCGAGGGACTGGGTGATGTACGACGTTGCCAGTGAGTTCAGCACGGGCTTTGTTTGTCGCACGAGCTAAACCACCTTGATGGCAGGCATCCGAACGTCGGTGAGTGATTACATGCCGATCAATGTCGCCTCTATCACTTCTCATGACTCGTGAACCTGCTTCACTTTGAAACAGAAAGCCGCATGGATACCCTATTTCCCGGATATCACTGCGCTCATTTTTCTTGCGCCAGTGTCATCTTTTAATGAGCGACTGCTGGAGAATCCGAAAATTAACCGCCTCGAGGACACGTTTGTCTTATGGAAAACAGTCTGCTCAAGCAAACTGTTGTCAAATGTTCAATTAGTAAGTAGAGGCCGCTTCTCGTCGGTAATCTGATGCCTGAGAACCCGAAAAAAAGATTTTGTTTATGAATAAGACCGATATCTTGGCAAGAAAATTGGAACAAGGTATTCAAGTCAAGGATCATATTCCCGAGTTCGGCGGGAACAATAATGACTTCTTGGCCGTTGCTGAATGTAGGCTCATATTCTCCTGTGACGGTGTGAGATGAATAAACTGACACAATGGTTTCAACCAAGGGTTCCGCCGGGTCTTCAAGAGACTATTCATCGATAATAATGGGCCGTCGAATCGCAAATTCATTGCTCATTTCACCAATGTAGTCGTATGTATTTTCCCACTAACTGTTCTTGATCTTCTCCCAACATTGATTGTTGATAGGATACAAAGGCCACCCAACACACTCTCCAAGCAGGTAAGTTCTACTGTTCGTGAAATCTGAAGCGGGGCAGTGACGCCTTTCGGCTTGAAAGTACAAACGGCCATTCTCAGGAATGACATAGAAGAGGCAGGCCTAATGTAGAGTCTTTCTTACCGAGCCAAGTCATTGATTGAGAGGCAGCCTGGTTACTCCATCTATTATTCATTTCCCCCCCTATTTATTGTCGGAGTTCCCGAGGTACAACACACTCTCGCTTAGAACAGCACATGTAGCGGCCGCCTTACATCTCATTCCTCGGACATCATCGTATGGTTACTTTTAGTGTATAATATATAAATGTAGCAGATCAAATTGGAAAAAAAGTTCATAGCACAGGACAAGTGTGTGGGTATAGATATGTCCAAAACTGCATCCGACACAATATACAGTCATGGCTCAAAGATCATCAGCAGCACGCTGGGGTAGATCTGACCGCTTGTGGTAGATATCGTAAACAGGTGGTGTACCTGCAGTTTGAAGCTCCTTGGCAACTCGTTCTGCGCCTTTCATGATGCGTAACAGGTTTCCGCCCGTAAGACCCGCAATTTCATATTTGTCCCAGCCCCGGGATATCAGCTCAGCAATCTGTACATATAAATCATTATGGTGTACCAAGCAAGGGTGACTTGAACATACAAGAGCGGGGTACTTGGAAACATCTTCAAGGCCCTCGGGCGTGCTAGTGATGCCATCAAAATCGCTCCCAATTCCAACGCTACGGGGAGCCATGGATTAAAACTCAACCAACCCCACCCAGTGAATTATGAACATTACTCACTGCTCTTTGCCGGCCACTTGTGCTATATGTTCCACATGGTCAGCAACAGCTTGCACAGTGGCCTCTCCGTCATCAGCCACAAAATGAGGGGCAAAGTTGACCTAAGGGAATATTAATGTCGATACGGACCGGTTTGCTTAAAGGTTTGGATAGGTGGATACATACCATGACTACAGCGTCATTCTTCCACTCTTCCCTGCCAATAAGTCCCAAGATCTCATCAGGTACATTTCGTACATGGTTATGAAGAGCACGAGCTGAAGAGTGGGACCAAATAACAGGAGCCTTTGAGTACTGGATTGCTTGTGAGGCAGTTGCGTCTGAGGTATGTGACAGGTCAACGAGAACACCAATCCGGTTCATTTCGTCAATAAGCCGTTTACCCAAGGAGCTAGAATGTGATAAAAGGTGAGATTGGGGGCAATATAGATGCGAGCTCGCCCTACCTTAGCCCATGATGCAGTGGAATGATTCCAGGAGCGTAACCACAAGAATCCGCGAATGCATTATGACAAGTGTGGGTTAATGTAATATAACGGACACCAAGGGCGTGGTAAGTCCGAAGCACAGCGATGGAATTGCCCAGCTGGTGAGCACTAGAGAATGTAAAGTTAGCTTGGTGTATTTGTGATCTTGCGAAAGCAGCATACCCTTCGATGCCGATGAGGCTAGCAATCTTGCCGCCGGAAATGGCTGCTTCGACTTCTTCAGATGTTGTGGCAGGCTGGAACGTCTATGACAAATGCATCAGCTGAAAACTATGGCAATGAGGTTTTCTGAGCATTACATCAGGGTACTTTGCGATGAGCCCATGTGCGACATCGATTTGCTCGAGAGTATCTCTGTGAACGATACATTGAGTGAGATTATACCCCGCGGCATGTACCCGACGAACCTGACGATCCAAGTTGCATCAAGGAAATCCTTCCCTTCTTCACCAGGTTTAGCACATCCTACGTATGCTGACCTAGGGAACCCCATGCCAACAAATCATCAGTTCATGGAGCCAAGCAACACAACCATTCAGACGCACCAGAAGAATCCTCCGGTATGTCCCTTCCTCAATCTTGGAATATCTACATGGCGGGGGGTCGGTTGCTCTAGGTCAACGGCGGAGAGGTTATTTGCAAAAACTTCCCGAATGAGTATGGGGAGATCTACATTGTGTCATCTCCATTGAGTTCAATTCGCACAGAATGTAATCATTGCACCGACTAACCGACATGACCATCCTGGAATAACGGAGCATTGTTCAGCTTTGAAGATTAAAGACCGATAAGTAAAAAGACACGTACAATAACTGGCGCCTGCTTCATAATCATCAATGCAGCCTTATGAGGATCCTTAGGCAGCAGCCCGACCCAAGGAGCGAGCTTATCGCTCAACATATGTATGAATCCCAAGAAGAAGACGAGTGCAGCGACGAAGAGCACAGTCAACGCCGTCCAGACAATCTTCTTTGACCGCGTATCGGGCTCCTTGCCATGTACAATTCCTCCCGAGTCAGTCCTTCGTGTCAATGGTGGTTGAGAAGCCCCATTAGCGTCAAGAAGAGGCGAGGCTTCGTCCTGTCGTTGTCGGCTGCCGTTTGTATTTGGCGAAGCTGGCATATTGTACTCGCTGTGCACAGAATGGTGCGGTGAGGTTGTGTGAGTAACGACTTGTTGAGCGACCCCTAACAACACGGCAAGTGCAGTGGCAGCTCGAGAAGCGCTGCTCTGAGATGTTGGGCTAGGAGTCTGGTTTTGATTCGTGCTCTGGTGTGTGGTCCTGTCACGGCTACTGCTATCCCAGGGGAGGAACTGTCGAAGGCGCTCTGTGGCGGGGCTATGGGCCCGACGGTGATGAGAGCTAGAGGAACTGGATGAGCTTGAACTAGGACTACCGCTCCCTGACCGGACCATGACCAATCAATACTATGGGAATTATTCGCACCATAGCTCTCGAACTCGAGGCTATATATCGCGACATTGCGAAGTCGGCACCTCATCCTCGGCACCTCATCCTCGAGGCTGTTGTGCACAATCCATTTCTCACTTCTTCAAAAGGTAATCAATGAACAGATGGACGGAGATAACCCAGATGAAAAAAAAAACATGTTGAGATTGCAAACGAGACCATTAAAATACATCGTTCAACATCAAAATAAACATGATATGAACCCGGCGCGATATAGATAAATGCAGAAAGAGAGCAAAAGGGAATGCAGCGGTAATACGAATGTCTAAGCAATACAAAATTTTCATATTTGAAGCACAGCTCATGCCTTTAGCTTGCCAATGACTGCGTCAGGTGCATATCGGGGGATGACCTTGGGATCGTGAAGCATGTTGAACTCTTCGGTGGCATCACGGCCAGCGTAGAGAAGGATAGCCTTCTCACCTCCGGGGTGGTCGGGAAGGAATTTAGTCACGTCGAGCACCTGCCCGTCAATGACAACCCAGATATCGTCCTTAGATTTGTGCTTCTCAACCTCCGCCATCGTGTATTCACCGGAAGTGGCCTTGCCGGCGGGGGCCGCAGAAGGAGCGTCAGGCGTGGAAGCAGCAGCAGGTGTCGAAGAGCCAGCGACGTGGCCAGCGACGGCGCCGAGACGACCACCGGCCTTTTGGACAGCAGCAGTGGTGGCCTGGAGAAGGTAGGCGGCAGCGGCATCACCAGAGACGCGTCCGAAGACAACACACCCGAGGAGGGAGGAACCGCCGAGACGGTTAGCACCGTGGACACCACCAGCAACCTCACCGGCTGCGAAGAGACCGGAAATGGGTTTACCAGACTTGTCGATGACACGGCTCTCGGGATCGATCTCAAGACCACCCATAGTATAGTGGAGGACGGGTGTCATAATGGCCACGTGGAAGTAGTCATCGAACTTCCATTCACCCTGGAAGAACTGGAGGAACCGATGAGATGGAGACAAAATACATAGAAAACAGAAGTTTACATACCTTCTTGCCGAAGGGGTCCTTCTGGGTACGGACGGAGACGTTATAGTCATCGAAGGTCTTCCTAAGAATCTCAGGAGCAACACCAAACTCTTTGGCAAGAGCTTCGCCGCTGTCGAAGCGTTTCATAAGGCCACGACCCACATAGTGCTTGCAGTGCCATTCAATTTCCTTAGAAGCCTTGCCGTTGAGAACGAGGCGAATGGGGAACTTGCCGTTCTCCCAAATCTTGCCAGTGACATAATCACGATGCTGAAGTTCATCAACAAAGCGCTTGCCAGTGTTGTCAAGGAGAAGACCACCGACACCACGGAGGGCCTCAGCAGCCAAGAACTTGACCTTGGCGTCAGGCTCCTTGGGGTCAACCAGACCGGTGGGGTGGACCTGGACCTTTTCGAGATCAACAGCGCTGGCACCTATCTCGAGGGCAATCTTGTGACCATCACCGGTGGAGTGCTCGCCGTTGGTGGTGGGAAGGTTATAATATTCAGGGCGGTGTTTTTTTAGAAGAGAGTCCTCAGTGAAGTCGGCAGCATAACCACCAGTGGCGAGGATAACTGGACCATAGGCGGTCTCGGTCTTTCCATTCACCTCGTATTGGGCGCCAATGATAGCGCCAGAGTCATCTTTGACGAGCTTAGTTACGCGAGCCTTCTTGATAATCTTCACGCGGTCGGGGCTGCTGACGGCAAGATCCTCGAGGCGCTCTAGCTGGGCATACGTGATAACCTAACAGAAGCGTCGGTTAGACAAGATGAGGGAACACGAACAGAGACGGATGTAGAGCGGGGCACCGGGGGCGGGAAAGGGAACGGGATGCGGACATACCATGCCTGGGAATTGAGCATTACCACGGTGTGTACGAGGCTGACTGTGACCACCAAGACGGGCGACCTTGGAAAGATCGAGACCGAATTTACTCTGGAGCCAATGGACAGCATCGGCGGAGCGACCGGTGAGGACACGAATCAGATCGTCGCGAGCGAGGTCACGGGCCTGCATGAAAACGAGCGGTTAGATTGAAACGGTACCGGGAGATTAAAAACATACAGATTTCTTGGTATCCTCGAAGAAAGTTTTGGCGGAATCGGGAATGCCAGCGTCTTGCTGAGTCTGGGTACCAGCGCCGTTGATACCAGAAGTAGCTTTTGTGGAGTTGCCACCCATGAAGCTAATGAGGAATATAGGTATTAAGGTATTCAAATGAGAAATGGGCACGTACGGTTGCTTGTCGAGGACAAGCACATTCGCACCACGCTCGAGGAGAGTGTGTGCAGCGGAGAGACCAGCAAGACCGCCTCCAACGACGATGACCTGTGCCATTTGGAAAGAAGAATGTAGTGGTAGAGAAAGAGAAGAGTTCGGAGGCAGAGGAAGGGAGATGCGGGAATAAGGACTCTTATATCACGGGCGGCCAGTGTCGCCAGTTCCGGACGCCTGAGGATTTGGCGATCTTGCGCATGTGATTTCAGGCAATTGCCCCGCATGTGATCGGCGTGATCTTTCGTCACATCCGTCACCTCGTGACTGCAGCTCCCCGCTGTGGGCCCAGCCCACTAGCGACACCGAAAGGAGGTCTCACAAGAATTGTAAGCCTCCGAGTCAGAGCTTCGGTGGTGTTCTCGATGGCTAAGTCCCCTACACCAATCACCAATTCACTCTGAATCATAGCTATGCTAACAATACCAGCCTTAGCCAGGTGAATATACTGGTCAACTGCAACCGTTCTCGAAGAAACATGCACTCTGCCGGTAAGCCGAAATAGCCGGAATTAGGGTGGCTGATTGTGTTGGAGTCCTTCCTCGGCCCACCTTCCGCCATCCGCTTGCCGGGGTCGCCTACAATTCTGATCATTCCATCAAGCGCCCATGTACTCGAGTATTTAATGCGAACAGTTCAAGACTTAGTTTCTAAAAGAATTAACAATTCCATCTATAGGATGAAAAATACTATCGCGCATGCCCAGAAATCTACGGTTCATACTGTCTCCTTTAATACGCGACAACTCCGATCGACCGCTTCTCCCATTGTCATATTTAGCGTCTCTAATAACACAAGCCCCTCTACTTTGTCGCTTGGGGCACCGTGTTCAACGTCTCCATTTACAAACGCTTCACTATGCGCCTCAAGATACGCTGGCCATACGATTTGTTCCCAGTAATCTGGTGGATCCCGCCATAGGTTGCCCTCTGGGTCAGATTGGACTCCAGGCATAGAAATCATGGAGAAAGAGTGGCCGTTGACGCGTCGTTTTGTCGGTGTGCGGAATGTGCGGAAATAAGGCGAAGTTAATCGCGGGGCCGCATAGGCCAAGGCAATACCAGATGAGCACGCGACATTAGCGAAAACACGTCCATTCACGGAGTGGTGGATGAGCGGCGGAAGAAGGAAATGTGTTAGTATAGACCGGCTCGACCCTTGTTGGGTGCACAAAATCCGATAAATTATCTCACCTGCTGTATGATAGCCATGTCGTTCGTGTCTCCGTTTCTTCAAAATATCGTGAGGGACCCGCAACATAACGCGCACATCGAGTTCTGCGATAACATCCTGAAGACGATTCAATCACCAATTTCAGCACCTCACTAACCAAAAAGAAAGAGAATACTGACCTTATGCCAATAAAGCAAAAACCCATCCACCAGTGCCCATATAATCTTCGTACCCTCTTCTCCGGCTTCCCTCTCTTCTTTAATTTTCCGAAACTCCGCGATCCAAGAATTCCTCAGGTTTTCTGGTACCGGGACATCTTTCTGCTCGTTCAGATGGTCATGACTCCTATGGTTTGGAGGTATCTCTCCGGTCTCCTTGACACGGCGTAAGAATGTAATTAATCTATCCCATGAAATGGCACCAGCTGGTGCATCCCAGTCTTGCACCTGGTGTACCGAGTGCACTGGCACGAGTTCTTGCGGCTAGAGTCAATCACATGTTATTTGCTAGGCGCAGTAGGACACAATCACGCGCGACGCACTGGTGCAAAATCCTATAGAGTATCCACGACGCTCAGACTTTGTATCACAGAAAAATCGGGGAGCTCACATCTTGATGTATTATCACGCTATCTGGAAGAATACGCTTTAGGTGCTTAGCGAGGGTGGTTTTTCCCGAACAAGTAGCACCTCTAAATAACCATGAGCTCACCTCATTGAACAAAAGGAAAGAGATGGACCACGTACCCAATGCCCACAAATATAACTCTGACCTTCTGTTGAGCATTACCCGTCATGGAGGAAGCCAGAGAGCAAGGACAAAGACTCGGGAACAGGGTAAAGATCAGCTAGCAGACTAGCTGTGCACGACTTAAAAGGGAGTGAGTGAAGTAGATAACACACCCAACACGGGGATCACCACGGAACGCGGACCTTGGTGTCTCTCAGGAGTTTGTGTCAGGAGGAAAACTTACATTATAATTTTTTCCCTTTCCCCTTCAATTGAAGCGAGCACTGACTCGGCGATTGAATTGGTGATAAGATTGCGAGCGATCACGTGGCAAGTCAAGCATTTTTAGCTTCTGGAAGCGGTCTGTGGCGGTTAGTGGTAGCGAAGGCAGAGCTCGTGTGCAAGTCGGAATCCGTGTATGGAGAGGCATTTAGAGTGTTAATCAAATGGAGATTGTGGAGAAAGCAGCGGCCACACATGCTACCATCCAGACCTGCCGTCTGACGCCTACAATCGTCTACAATCATCGATCAATCAATCATGACCGAAATGAGATTGCAAGTAAAGTCAGTAGCGGAGTACTGCGTCATGGGAATCACACACAATTGATGAAGCATAGATTGCGTCGACATTCGGAGTGTCGTTCAGAACAACCATACAAACTCGACGCGAACCACAGTGTGCGAACGGATGCACGTGATCATACGTCATAGACGTCATAATGCGGATGCAGAAATAGAGATATAAGACTCGACGAGATGGTAAAGATTCTACTCCAAATAATCGCTCTTTAAACCATCATGCTACGATCTCAAGTAATCCGCCTCACCTCAAGGAGAACACCCTTAGTCGTTTGTGCTGCAGTTCCTTCACGAGTAGGCAGCTTTGAACTATATTTGAGTGAAGATCTAACAATCAATGATACAGGTCTCAGCTCGTCACTATGCTACAGGGACTGAGCCCAAACGAACGGATGATAACACACTTCTGTATGCTGCACTCGGTGTAGCCACAGTTGGTGGTGCTTATTTTTACTTCAAGAGGAACCCTGATGAGGAAGAGAAACTCAAGAAGAAAGCGCGTATCAATGAGGAAGAGATGAAACAGAAGGCTCGCGAGAGTGCTGCTGCTGCAAGATCAAGAGCAGGTGACGCGGTGGAGGAGGGTAAACAGAAGTACGAGGATGCTAAGGTTAGTGCACCTTTGCAAGTGCGCCAACTTCTACTAAATAATCCACAGGGTGCTGCTAAGAGGCGGTTTGATGAAACTCGTTCCGACGTTGATCAGAAGGCGGAAGATACAAGGGCTAGGGGACGCAGTATTGTTGATGATGTCAAGGAGCGTTCCAGTTCCATCGCACGCGATACGGAAGCCAAGTACAACCGTGCCAGAGACTCAACGGAACAGTTATATGACGAAGCCCGTGAGGCTGCTGAGCGCAAGGCTCAAGAGATTAGAGGCAACACGGAGAAAGCAGGGGAGGAAGCAAAAGATAGCTGGTTCAGTCTCAAGAGTTGGGGAAAATCTAAAGTAAACGAGGGCGAGGATAAGGTAAAACGTGGTGAGGAGGACGTTGAAGAGAAGTTTGAAAAAAACAAACAATACGCCGCCCAAAAGGTAGCTGAAGGAGCAGAGGGAGTGCGAGGAAGAGCCGAAAAACATGCATGATCAAATTATTGCAATCGTCGGACTTTGTACTATATGACCAATTAGTTGTACACATATTCATCAGCATTTAATAGTTCGTCTGATCCTGGTGAGCGACGAGGGAATTCCCAAAGGTTCCACAGTGGCCAAGGTCATTCCAGCCCCACAATATCCGAGTCATATTAACCGTGGCGGCGGACAGGCAAAAAGAACCCCTGCAGTTTTAATAATACGTTCACCCAAAGGTACAGATCTTGATCCGCTGAGAAACGCTGAATATTCTTGTTGGTTCAATCACTCTATCTGACATTCCAGGAGAAGCATTTATCCAGATCAAGGCCTGCACCAGAAAGCACAATGAAACGAAAGAAACTGACAAAAAAAGCGTTGCTTTACGATTGGAACGAGGGGATGCTAAGTCTTCACAACGGAATTCTCTGGTCAAATGTCCGAACAGGACGACATTTCAAGGCGGCACGGCACCCATAATAGAAATCACATCAGTTATTGTTACCAGTCCAATAGAACCAACAAGGCCATGAGTGCATGAAACAGACAAGTAACCGAGATGAAACTCCCGGATGGGACGTAGATCGCGGTTAAAGCGCGCCGCCGGCTTTGATGCATCTCTTCGGGTTAAATAGTTATGCTGATTTCCGATTTCATCTCCCCGAGCCCTTCATGACGAGCGCCCGCTATGGATGAATTCCGATTTCGGAAAGATTTAGCTGAGTGTTGATTCCCAAGAGATCATGGAAGGTTTAAAGCTCTGGGTGCTCGTAATCATCGTTCCAGGGTTTCAACAGGTAACCGTAAGCAGATTATTGGCATAGATAACGTTCCTGGGGCCCATACCACTGTCAAAAGGTGTTATTCCGGAAACAGGTAGAGAGTTGAAGCGTATAGAAACTAGATCACAATATATCAGGCCACCAGGATGCTTATCGAGAGCTAGTCCTCTAGAACACTCCACATCCAACGAATATTGCGTCCGGGTGGAGTACAAATGATGATGAAGTGCTCGGGAGCTAGTTGTTCGGGTTGGAGTGCTCGGGGTGTAACTTGAAGGGGGTAAAAGGCTCATAGTATGAGCCTCATACTTACCCTCGGCAGTGCACGTCAACGGACAAGGTGTTTTGGGAAAGACGATGACTTATCGACATGATATCCGAACTCGAAAGTCCGGAACTGAGTGAGGTGTTCAATTTTGTATAGTGGCGGAGTGGCAAATTATCAGACCACGAGGAATCAATACATTGGACAGGTTCCGTCACAGTCCATACCAGCGAAGGCAGAGATATTAATGATATCATACTGACTCCGGCTGCTCGTTTATGGCGAGGCTTCGGCGAGAATGTGAAAAGCAGTTTAAATTTGAGTTCACACTGGGCGTTGGGCTAGACCAAGGAGTTGGCGCTTGGCGATTTTGTTCGACTGAACTGACATGACGGTGGAGAAGAAAACGGACCTTGGGAGGGGAAAGCGGTCAATAGCTTGAGATCAGATGACTGGGGTGGGATAGTAGTGGTTTTAATTCAAAGTGGGAAAGATAATTCAAGGTGCCTTACATATGTCTGAATCTGATCGATGATCCTTCAGCTTCAGCGCTTTCAGCTCCGGTTCCTGAAAACAAACTCTAAGTCTCGGCTTCCAATTTATCGCTTACAGTCACGATGATGGGTTCGAAGTTATTGAGCCGAAACGCGGGCAGGGAAAACCGCCACTAAATGTGGCCGTCACCCTCAAAGACAGTATCCGTGCCACGAACTTTATGGCATTGGTACGACGGACCTAGTGAATACGTACATGAAAACCGAGGTCTTCATGCTTTCACTTGAAATTGCGACATTGAGTCCCTGAAACACCATGTAACGTTTGTTTTGTCATACGGTGAACAAGATTGAAATGGGTCTTTACACTTAGATTACGACTCTTTACGTCGAACCCCGCAGATAACTGCTGAGCTCAGGCTAGAGCTACTGAGGCTGCCGGCACTCTTACTGCAGTACATCACTGTCCTCGGTGTGGTGTACCCTGCCAACATTTTGAAATTCGAACCTCGAGCCATTTCAGCTTTGTGACATACCCACGTTGGGATCTCCGGGAGAAAACCGGAGAATAAAAGTAATATAGTTGTATGAGGAAGGATGACGGCAGGGCGGAACACCGGTGAAGTGACCACTGACTATCAATAGACTTTGATGCATACTACACAAAGTGATACCAGAGCACTGGGTTACCTGCCAGCACGTGATGCTCGCCTGAAATCTCTGAAATCTGAATGCTTGTCAGAGACCGCGTCACGACTGAGTGACACAGTACGTGTAACTGTCATTGACTTGTTGATAGCTCACTAAGAATCCGAGAGTGAGAAAAAAAAATGCGACGGCGAAGTGACTTTTTACCCCTGCCACCCGATAGACATCACGAAAATGAATACATCCAGTGGAAGAGATAGCTCAGGAGGTCGCTTAGAAGCTCGGTTGTATAGTATTCGGATGTCGAAAGGATTGTATGTCATGATACGCAGGTCATAACCGAAAACGGTGTGAATCAGTGTGAATCCGACTTCTATAAATCGTTCGAGCACGTTCATGATTCATCGTCAACGGAATCGTCTCCTTAGCTTGCGTCTCAAAATCCTGCCTTTTGGTAATCTATTTCCCCGAGGCCGAGCGCAATTCATAGTTGCGGCGACCAACATTATTTTCCTCCGCGGAACCAAGTTTTTACATACGTAGTCCTGGGGGATGTGGATACGTACACTGTTGGTCGCCTCAACAGAGGTGGCGGGGCCACAACGCCACGACCACAAAAATACATGTTTCCACACTAAAAGCAACACGATCACAGGTCCTGAGAACTTACACGTTGAACTATTTACATGATTCGGCGAACAATCATCCAAAAAATTTCATTCAACACGTAGGTACATACTTTCCAAATCCATGATGACTACAGTCATCGGGTGCCGCTTGGTGGGAGTTGCGTTGCAGAATAAGGTAAAATGATCGAATTGGGCGTGCCCTTCCGCTTCTTTCCCTGGAAAATCCCTGGCCTAGGAGATAATGGGCCTGGTGAGGATTATGTACGTATAATGCCGGAGTGGGCTCAGCCTCTGTTGGGATGCTAATACTTCTGAAAGAAAGCGTGACGGTCATCGAGTGTCCAGGCCGCGGATTTCTCAGGGTTGATAACGGTGGAGTACTGGCAAGGGTCGCAGCTACTAAACCTGAGCACAAAGGTAATTTCAAGCTCCGCGAGCTGATCATTTTCTCTTCAGCTGTCTCTGTGGAACTGAAATCACGGCCGTGACGACGAGTGTATGCGAATATTATGTTATGGACATCGTGTCTCTTGCTACAGCGACACAGCCCCATCGTCGACGTTGTCGACAAGGTTGCTATCACTGGCATCTGCCAACTCAAAGCGGCAAAGCATACCGAAGGAGTATGCGGCCCTCCAAAAGAATTGCTCAGGAGCGTATATTCACTGGCAGATGGAGATGCCGAAGGTAACTTTAATTTCCACATGTGCGCTAAAACAGCCTCGCGGTCTCGCTTGTCAAAAAGTATATTCAACTAGCAATTTCTTTTTGTGCCTGCCAAACTGTCGAGCAAGTTGGACATCGGGCGTAGCGAAGTGGTTTAAACGAGGTTTTGCTGACGGGGAGATATTACGAGCAAATCGAAAATGCAGATAAGCATAGTATGGAAGATTGGTGAACATACACGAGGTACGAGCTTTTCGGAGTGTTTTGGTGTCTGATTAAAGGGACTGGGTTGATCAGAAGGCGAGAGTGTTTGGCTGAAGGCGTGGTTCTGAAGAAGCATGATTGAGTCTGCGCATGGAAGCAAGGAGATGAGGAATCACAGTTGATCTTCTGTTAAGAATGTAAAATTTAAGCAAGAAGCATTGAGCGCTGAAACTAGTAGACGATGGAAATATGCATCGTCTAATGGTCAAGTATTCCGTTTTGACGGGAAAGAAATTGAGCTCCGACTATCATGGAAGGAGAGATACAGTGGGTTTCCGCCTTGATGCGGCCAAATTTGATTCTGATGAGTATCATGGGAGAGAGCACAACAATGGACAAGCGGATTTAACAGCTACGCCGTATATTGAATAGCTACTACCATAAACTGGATACGAAAGACAAACGAGAGAAAAAACATGTGAAACGTGTTTTGTAAAGCGATTAACTTCGGTTGAGATTCGGTTGGCCCATGGGATACTTGCAGGTGGCATGTTTGGGAAGGAGGGAAGTAAGTCGGGGGCGGTCACTGAGAACTGATTGACTGTCTCCATTTTGTGGCACCCGATGAGAAGTGTTGCCGCTGTAATGCCTTTTTTTTGGCCCTTTAGGCCGTCAAACGAGAGGAAGGAGATGGCGGATATACACTAGCTGATGTCCGTGACCTTTGTGAGGAGGCCAGGATCGCGATTCGCAGAACTAGTTATATGATCGATCGGAGTCGAGGACAAGAATTAGCCTGATGTTTGATGTTTGATGCCTGATGCCTGATGCCTGATGTTTTGGGGGCTCTTGGGGGCACAATTTCCAGGTGAAATAAATGGAGGCATGCCACTAATGAAGTAGCTGTTCATGTTAATGACTTGAAGGGCTGTAGGAGGGGGATTCAAAAGGCACATTAGTCGCAGGCTGTCAGAGCAACAAGGACAATGATCAGGAGGTTACTAGGGTAAACTTCTTTTGTCAGTTGCAATAACACGGAGAAGCAATTTCCTAGGGACAAGCAAAGACGATGTGCAGGGCGGAACCAAATTAGGCTGTCCTTTGGGACACATGGTTGCAAGTAAAGGCAGAGAGACAGGGAAATCAAGCAGTGGGAGATACCACGGCGGTGTTCCACGTGAAATAAGGCTGCAATGGGGAAGTAGTCCGGAGGTAGATATAAGGACACGTTATGGCCGATTTGAAAGAGGGCTTGTGATTTTAGAATGATGCGGAGAGCTGCTAAAGGCAGAAATTGCACGCGAGCAGTTTCTATGAAAAAGTTGGCAGAGACAGGTTGTGAAGCTACATGGCGATCGCTTGGTGTTGAAGCAAAAATCTGAAGGACCGAGAGCTCCGGGTTTATAACAGGTGTATCAAGATATTATAAGACCAAGCTATGTCACTGAGTGGGTTAACTTGTAGTGATAGCCATTTCTCCGATGACCGATGCAACGTCCGAGTGGTATTGTTTCAGCTGGAGCGGATCACAATCGGTATTGGGGGAGGAACCGGGGGTTATGATGGTATTGGGGCGTCGGTTTGGAGATGAAGCGAGTACATGACATGAGTAGGAGAGTACGGAGCGATGAAGCGACGCTGAATGAGCAGAGTTGAAGCTGAAGAGTTGTTACCAGCGATACAGTACGATGTGGTTCGTGTGTGTGCGCCGAGGCCGAGGTGGAACGCGAAAATTGGCCAGTGCGTCGGGGGCCCAGAGAGCTGGACCCAAGCTGGGGAGGGGAGACGCCGAGGATTGACAGGGTGTGACAGTGTGACAGGGATGTACGGCAGCCCTGGCTCGAATAGGCGATGGCGAGATCGAGTACGGACAGATCTCATTCATCTCACCTGGGAATCGCCCTCCCGTAATCTCTATATGCACTGCACCACATCCTCGCCTCTTTCTTCCGTTCATACTTGACTTCCCCCTCCTCCTCAAACCCCTTTCCCTCGAATGCCCAAGTTCAAGCGCACCCACGATTCATACAATGCCGACGAGGATCCTCTCGCCAGGGCCATTGCACCCCCAGCAGATGAATCTCCCAAGGCCCGCGAGGTCCGCCTTGCAGAAGAGGCTGAGGCGCAGCGCAGGTCAGATGCTATCGACGAAGAGCTCAACAGACAGAGAATGGCAGAGAGAAAGGCCCCCAAGTGTATTCGAGTCCTGCTGCTCGGTGCGTGTTCTTCATCCCCCCACGCTGCGACTCCACTAACTCTGCTCTGCTGTGCAGGCCAGAGCGAATCTGGTAAGCCGGTCTTTGTTCCCAACTTCCTAACGCTTATCATACTCCCCAGGGAAATCCACTACTCTGAAGAGTGAGTTGTTTGGTCATATGTTGATTTCTCCGTTTGCTTATTCTTCGTGGAACTGGAAGATTTCCAGCTGATCCATTCTCCAAAGGTTAGCTTCTTGCACCGCGGAAACTCCAAAATCTCACCCATTTCTGTAGGCGTTCCGCGCTGAGAAGGCATCGTGGAGAGCTGTCGTCCAGCTAAACGTAGCCCGATCCATCCGTCTCATTCTCGAGGCTATGACCGACGCTCAGACGCCTCCAGGCTCTCGATCGAATTCACCCATACCCACCGCTGACCTTCCCACCCTTACCCCCGAGCATCTCCGTCTCAAGATGCGCCTTCTACCGTTGCAACAGGTTGAAGAGAACCTCTTGCGTCGCTTGTCTTCTGCGGGATCCGCCGAAATCGAAGCTACTCATCTATCACCTATGACAAATCTCCCTTATTCTGGTAGAGCCGCAAAGGGAAAAGAGGTCACTGTCAACTCCACCTCACAATGGAAAGGCGCCTTCAGCCGTCTCTTGTCCCATGCAAGATCCAGCTTCGAGAGTGGTGCAGATATTAACTTCGAAGATCCCAATGACCCTGGTGTTATACTTCATGCGTGTGCCGAAGACATGATTCAGCTCTGGAATGATCCTACGATCAAAGCCCTTCTATCAGCACGAAAACAGCGACTGGAGGATATGGCTGGTTTGTAAGTAGGCTATTTGGTCCATTGGATATCCATCTAATCACCCCATAGCTTCCTCGACTCCCTGGAGCGAGTGACATCGCTTCGATATGTGCCAACAGATGGTAAGTCTGTCAGTCTACTAGATAGAGCGGCCTAGTCATTTCGGATCTGTTCAGAGGATATTCTGCGAGCGCGCCTAAAGACAATCGGTGTCTCTGAGCACCGCTTCACTCTAAAAGCTGGTACGTGAGATACGTGCTGCGACTTACCATTATTCCTCAACGAGATTCAGGAAATATGCTGAGCCACGATTGGCGTGTCTACGATGTGGGAGGTGCACGGTCCTTGGTAAGTTCGGCGTCCTTGTTACCTTTCCCATCCATCTGTTGACAGTCATGGTCTTGGCATTGTCATGTTTCTGTAGCGTGGTAAGTGGAATTTTGACATATCAATGGTCGCAATATCTCAGTGGTTCCATCATCAGCTGCGTGGGCACCATTCTTTGACAACATGGATGCGATTATTTTCCTCGCACCAATATCGTGCTTCGATCAGGTTCGTTTCCGGCTCTGTCACCCATTTCAGCGCTTCTTAAGCTAGTGTTACCGGAACACAGGTGCTTGAAGAAGATCCCTCTGTCAACCGACTGGTGAGTTATATGTTCTAGGACATGTTCGAGGCAGTTTCCTGAACACCTGTGAAATTACAGGAAGATTCAATATTACTTTGGAAATCGATCGTGTCAAATCCACTTCTCAAGACTACGGAGTTAGTTCTTTTCCTGAATAAGACCGACATCATGCGTGGTGGGTGATTTCGAATTCTGGATAATCTCTTTCTCAAAATCCCCCCGTCCAGCCAAACTTCAAGCAGGAATACAATTCGGTCACTACGTGATATCATACGGGAACCGGCCCAACGATTATGAGAATGCTGCTACGTGTGAGTACTAATGCTCTAGCCTACCCTATTTTTTTTACATGTAACGAGACTGACAAATATTCGCACAGACCTCAAGAAGAAGTTTGGTGGGTTTCACAGATATCAGAAATCGGGCTTCTGTTCCTGATGCTAGTTAATATTAATAGCTGCTCTGCACAAGCAACATTCACCTTCACCGCGGGTGTTCTACTGCCATATGACGAAAGTTACAGTGCGTGATCAATCGACCTTACTCTTTAGTAACTAAGGTGTATTTTCGGGCCCATGTAGGATCCTAAATCGACACAACACATTTTAGGCAACGGTGCGTTCTCCGCTACCCAGTCTAGTGACCTTATTGCATTTGGTCACTAGAAATTAAACCGGGGTTACTAATGACTTCCTTTTGTCTCTATAGTCAAGGATATGGTCATCAGGCAGAACCTTCAAGACAGTAGTTTAGTCTAAATTTTCCTGCCCCGCGCTGATCGACCCTCTGGCGCTTGTCGTCCATTGACACAGATTGGCCGCGGATTATTATCCCCATGCCGACCTCCGAAGTTACAATTCTCCTAATCTGACGGGCTTGCCAGCCATTCGGGCATTTATCCTTCACTTTAAAAGCCATATCCTTCTTCCTTGATTCATTTCTTGTGATTCTGATGGACAGTGGGTAGGGAGGGCACTGGATCACATTGACCCAGTTTTTCATCCCCCCCCCCTTCTTGTTTAATTCCTTCCCCTTGTTGTCCACACTCGAGCTCTGCTCGAAGTACTACTTCCTTCCCTCTCCAAGATTACCACTCCGCCACCCCCACGCCGGATGGGCTTAGCCTTTCAGTCTCGTGCCAGATTTCCATGCCTTTCGACGAACACGACAACGAGTTTTCCGGGACACAATGCAACCTACATCCATTGTTTGCGTTCAGCGTCGGCCTTCCAAATCCTCCAACATCCGCCGCTTGGTATCATTTTACCCTACCTGCCTTTGTTCCACCCTTACGCTTGTGCATCCCACCATCACCGTGTACTTAGTTCAATACTCCATAACTGGATATCCCAATACCTGTAATATATTCTGTGTACAGTACACACTAATCTCTTCCCGTACATCCTTGGTTTCTCTTGTCCTCCTTTATAGTTGTTTGTTTGTATATAAGTAGGTAGTAGCTGGATGCGGCAAACGTGAATGAGTGCAATTTAGCCTATGATCGCCAATTACGAGCTGCTTGAGAGAGTGAATATCAAGTCTTAATGGGGGAATGTTCTGTGTGTATCTTGGGACCAGAGTTGACGATGAGTCAAGGTCATGTGTAAGTGGAGGCGCTGCGCCTTTGCCAGTCTAGGTCACCAGCCACGACCTTGTAGGATATATAGCGCGCTTATCAGGTGCCGAATGAAGAGCATTTAGCGCTCAAATCAGGTTCGCGAAGACTCCGGGGGAAGATATGCACACTGTACACGTCTTTGCAGATTGTATATACTTGCAAAGAGGTGGGTTATGCTGGGATTTAATAAGGCTCTAACGCGTGAGCTAGATCAGGATCTGATGTATTGAATTGCAATTTTTAAGTGGAAACCTTCGCAAAGTTGATGATATTTCATAATTGAGCTTGGTTCGGGTGTTCGTGACTATGTAAACATCAGAGTTGGTTAACCAAGGCAGGGGTAAAATGTATTGAGTTGTTCCGAGTCAGATGAGACGATTATTGAACATGTCAAGAGATATAAAGTGCTGGTGTGATTATGTTCTTCGAGTTGCTGAGGTTTTTCGTATCATAGTAAGAAAATACGAGATGAGCCTCGTTTGGTTTAACCCGAGCCAGCTCCGCAGATATACTAAATGTCAAGCTGATTACTGGGTTTATTAATGTCAGTTGCAGTGCTTGATCGGGAGCAGGAGTGGGGAGCCAGGAATAGCGCTAAGTGGTGATCACCGTTTTTGGCAAGAATGATACGTGAGAACCTGGATAGGGGCCTAGCGCTTAGCTATTGGGAGTTGATCCATTCGTCCATTTGTCCATCCAATTAAGTAAAGCGCAACAACGCTCCGTCCATCACGAACTTTCACACTCTGTAGATCACAAAAATTACTCGACTATATTCTTGCTCTCATTTTTTATCGGTGCCCATTGACGCAGGCACAGGTCCCAAGAGTTATTCTCGATCCCACACTACACGCTTCTCAATTCAATAAAACGCGCGAAGTCTGATCTTCATTCCAGGCGCTCGGAAGGGCACCATTCTCGTATAGCATTTTGTACTCTGCGACAGTAACAATCTTCTCACTCCTCTCACTCCTCCTCCTTTTCGCTCCACTTCATCATCTGACCCCGCGGCGTTGACTTGCCCGCGTGTATTGATTCAAGCCAATACAACTACATTAGAGAAAGCACACATCGTCATCATCATCCGACATCGGAACCGACAAAGCACGCAGCCGAGCGTGACCAACGTCTGATTCTATCTTTCCCTTTCACTCAACAGCGAACAAGAGCACCGAACAGATCTTACGGTAAACAAGAAGTACCGGTACCGAATTTATATCAAGCACCATTCAATCTTCAGCAGAGCGAGAACAAGAGAGATTCACGATGTCAGCGGATATCATGGGTGCCTTCAGTCCGCTGGACGAAATGATCCAGCTGATCTATCAGAGTATACACCAGTTTGTTGTGATGTCGAGCGTGACGCATGATAAGTGGACGGCACATGTGGGTATGGTAGGGGATGCAGGGCGGTGGTGGCGTGGTGTGTGGGAGGAGAAGGATGTTGTGAGCTTAGTTGTGAGTGCTCTGTTTCTCCCTGACTCAATTAAACTTTTCAGTTTATATATCTGAGACCTTGGGTGGTGGAGGAGTGTTATTTTTGGCACATGGGTCCGTTGCTATTGGGGTGTGAGCTGGTGTGAGTGGGAGAGATGTTGGTGGGGCTGGGTACACTGGTTTGTCCGTGCGATGAATCGATAGGCTTGGTTGGATTTGTGTCGAAGTATACCTGGTTCGAGGACGTGATAGATTGGAGTGTGCTGCGCATTATTTCCAAATATTTCGTGGGGGAGGTGTCTGCAAATTCGTGTCATGGGTTTGGCTGGCCATGATCTCGGTTTGTCTAGACTTTGTGATTTCGGAAGCATGCAGCTGGAACACGGAAAATACTAACGGAATTTTCGGTCCTTTGTGCCTTTAACAGGGACCCAAGCCTTCGGCAAAACTTTTGGATACCTTTGTGGACAAGCTGGTTGATTCGATCGTGGGCGGAGAGCTGTACTTGGCTGACTTTAGCACCGAGAAAGGTGCGAAGATCAAGGTAAGTGCGGGAAATATTCACCAATTGCCCCAATTGATCAGTTATTCTGACGTCCTGTACTGTGGGGTACGGATTTAATCTTTACTCGCGGGCTTAGTTGACGTTCGGGCCTACGAGTGTGAAACCTATCTCAATGGCTTTGGATGAGATCACACCCGCAGAGGCTGCTGCGCATGCGACGAACGTCTTCCTTGAAGTAAGAGGCTCTAGTTCTATTAAACCCTCACCCCACTTCATGTTCATGATCGACGCCATACTTACAATGACATCCATTATTACTTCTAACTGATTGCTTTTATGAAGATTGCCCTACAA
Source organism: Leucocoprinus leucothites (assembly GCA_013368445.1). Taxonomy (NCBI): domain Eukaryota; kingdom Fungi; phylum Basidiomycota; class Agaricomycetes; order Agaricales; family Agaricaceae; genus Leucocoprinus; species Leucocoprinus leucothites. The sequence continues at coordinate 333,440 of JAACJO010000012.1, forward strand.
GCACAGTCCCGGAAATGTCGATTGCACCCTTCAGCCTTCACATCTATATCTGTCCCTGCTACAAGAGGTTCGGCAGGGGGCTCGAGGGCAACAGGCACTGAGACAAGTAGGTTGATAATATGCCCGGTTTCACTGGACCCGATAGCTTTGGAGATTTCTGACGCTGTGCTTCCCAGCGGCCCGCGACCAAGGGACGAGAGAAGATACCGAAAAAGTTGAGATCATAACCGGTGGAAGTAGTAGTCCAAGCCATACAAAGGCTAGACCCAGGAGCCCGGAACTTGAGAGGCACGATGTAGAAGTGAAGGAGGCTGGGTATAACCATATGAAGACATCGAGAAGAGAAGAAAAGGAGAAGCCAAAGAAAAGACTGCTTTCCCCTTCTGAAAGTAAGTGATGATATTGATTTCATGATTGTTTTATGTTCCGGTTGCGATGCTAATGGATTGATTTGCAACAGAAACACAGCCGAGCGTTAAACCAAAAGCAACAGCGCGTCCGCCAGCTAAAGCTGGTGCGTCGCTGGCAAACCCGAATAAAAAGGCTCGCAAATTTCAGGCAATGGAATTCGAGAGTGACGACGAGTAGGGTATAGAGTATATGTCAAGGGAGCCGCAAGGAGCCCACGTTTGCAGGAAACGTGTATGTTAAGCAGGGCGGAGAATATGTAGACGGGCACATGAACACCTGCGGATGGATGTTCGGAAGTACCCGAAGAGGAAAGTGCATACCGAGTCGACTTTATTTAAACCACCATACTCTTCATATTCCACACTCTCTTCCCACATGCCTATGTACCCCCAATCCTTTGTTTCTACTTCGACTGCTGGCCAGCCTGAACATAAGGCCAATGGCCTCAATACTACTGAGCTAATGTTCCAGCAAATTCTTCAAACTCTTCAGAAATCCGTTAGTCTCCATCGGAATCTATATGAGCTGTCCCAATTTACAATTCTCTAGCAAGAGGATATTGCTGAACTCCGACGTGAGACGACTGAGCTTCGCTTGGCCAATGCCAGTCTTGAACGCCAGATCCGAGATGGTCTGCAGGTACGTCTAGACACTGACTTTCACCCCCGCTGTATGTCTGACCTTCGGAAAGCACAACTACTACACATCGCGCAATGGTACACCTGGCTTTATGACACCTGCACCCCCCAGTCCTCAACTTCGTGCCAAACTTTCCCCGTTCCTGACGCATGCCATCCCCGCTGTCGCTGTGCAACCACCCGAGCCCTTTTACCGACCGTCACCGTTAGGAGAAAACTCTTTGGCCGCAGTCCCATTAGGAACTCGTGATATCCCCGGATTCTATGTCGTTATTCCCGCTGGAGGTGCAGGAACGCGTCTCTGGCCGCTTTCTCGAGAAGATCATCCCAAATTCCTCCTGGACGTCACCCTACAGGGCCGTTCTCTCATTCAAGCAACCTGGGATCGACTGATACCCCTTACTTCATCCGCCCGAACAGCGGTTGTGGCCGGACCAGCTCATATAGCCTCTATCCGGGAACAACTGCCAGATTTGCAGTTGAATAATATATTGTGTGAGCCTGGCCCCAAAGATTCTATGGCTGCCATTGGCCTTGCTGCTGCTGTTCTGGCGAAACGCGATCCAAATGCCATCATAGGATCATTCGCTGCCGACCATATGATTTCTGGAGACGATGCGTTCCTATCCGCAGTCGCTGAAGCTGTTGCGGTGGCGAGGAAGGATTACCTTGTTACGATTGGCATCGCCCCTTCGCACCCCTCGACTGGTTTTGGTTATATTCGATTAGGCGAGAAACTCGGGGACAAAGACGCTCCAAATGCCCGCCTGGTCTCAAGTTTCAAAGAAAAGCCTGATGCTCGAACTGCGGCGTCCTACATCGCCACTGGTATCTACAGGTGGAACGCTGGCATGTTCGTTACCAAGGCTACGCTCCTCCTTGATCTTCTCAAAGAGTACAAACCGGATCTTCATGATGGGCTCGTCAAGATTGCAGAGGTGTGGGATGAAAGTGAGGCAGCCCGTGGCCGAGTCCTGGGTGAAATTTGGCACACACTTGAGAAAATTCCCATTGACAATGCTGTTGCCGAACCTGCGGCTGCACAAGGCCGTGTCGCAGTTGTACCTGCCACGTTCGGTACGCATTGTAATATATACGTGTCGAGATCAGTTAACGAATGATGTTTGGATCATTTTTAGGTTGGGATGATGTTGGTGACTTCTCATCTCTGGCAGACTTGCTCCCCGCAGAAGCTAATCAGCCACGTGTGCTTGGAGACAGCCATCTTGGTACGCGGTTTCTATTTTTGCGAGTGGATAGCTAAATGATTGATGGCTTGGGTTAACAGTGTTGACCGAGCAAGTCGCTGGTGGTATTCTTGTTCCTGGCTCAGGCAGGCTTATTGCATGCCTTGGAGTGGATGACCTTGTGATTGTCGATATGCCTGACACTTTGCTTGTCACAACGCGTGCTCGTTCACAGGAAGTTAAGCGGCTGGTGCAGAAGTGCCGTGATGCAGGGTGGAAGCAGCTGCTGTAGTGGGCCATGGCAGGGGCGTATCTGGGACGGTAGGATACACATGTAACTCCGAGGGCTTTTTTGTGGACATTGTTTTGTGCTGTACAACTTGGAGGTTCCGATTAATGGGCTTTGTGTATGTTGTGTTTGGAGTACAGACTAGCATGCACTTGGGCGGATTCACGCCCGTAATTATATTACTTGCTTATAAATAGCCTGGTTGCTGATCGTTGGTGTAGCCAAGGCTCGAGGCGGGTAAGCTCCAGACCGTGGAATTGCGCCATCGTTCATCATTGCGCTTAACTCTCCTCTCGGCGCTTCCGCCATGTGGTGCTCTTCTCCGTTCTCCCCCTGTCATTGGCTGCTCCGTACCATTTTTTCATAATTCATAATGTCGGCTGGTGCAAATCCATCCCAGCCTCTCCTTTCACCACCACGTACGTTTACGACCTCGCTTCCTGCGAGCTAACGAACTCAGCGTCATGAGCGTTCATAAAACAGATTCTAGGACCTCAGACAACTACGGCGCTATCTCTGGCACACAGGCGCTCTCTCCTACAGAGGAACAATCGGATGTACTCCCAGCCCCACCAGTCGACAAGGACAATGAAAGACTGCACAGAGGCCTCTCGGCGCGTCAAGTGCAAATGATAGCGATTGCGGGAACAATAGGGACTGGGCTGTTCCTCGGTACAGGCAGTTCTCTCGCGACTGGCGGTCCTGCGAGCATGCTTATATGCTACACCGTCATTGGATTCATCGTATACGTTACGCTACTACTCCTTGGTGAAATGGCGACGCAGTACCCCATAGCCGGGTCATTCGGAACGTACTGTACGAGGTTTTTCTCGCCTTCGTATGGGTTCGCGTTGGCGTGGAATTACTGGTTTAATGACTCAGTATCGGTGGCGGGAGACCTAGTAGCAGCGCAGTTGGTGATGTCGTACTGGACGGATTGGCATCCTTGGGCGATTGGATTGATTTTCTGGTTTTTCTTGGTGGGCGTGAATGCTGTTCATGTGAGGGCTTATGGAGAGCTTGGTGAGTGCCACTATTGGTCGTGGCGTTAAATGTGTGTACCAACGAATCTTCAGAGTATTGGCTTGCTTCATTGAAAGTCATTGCGATTATCGTGTTCATCATTCTCGGTATTCTTGTGAACGTTGGTATCAATCCTGAACATCGGTATATTGGCAGCGAGTACTGGAGAATTCCTGGTGCACCTTTTGTGGGAGGATTCGGTGGATTTGCTCGTGTATTCGTAACAGCGAGCTTTGCCTGTGAGTAGCGCTTACCGCTCTCTTGTCTAATGGGCTTCTAACTTTTGTGGTTAGACGGTGGGACCGAGAGTTTGGGTATTACGGCTGGTGAAACCAAGAATCCGTCTAAGAACATGCCTAGAGTCGTCAAGTTTGTCTTCTGGAGGTGAGCGTATCCTGCATCTTAGAAATGTTGTATTTATGCTAAGATTCCTCTCAGAATCCTCATTTTCTACGTCGTCAGTGTACTGCTCATTGGTCTCAATGGTTAGCACGGTATTTTTTCTGCTTCTGTGAACTAATGCTAATATGATTTTCATGACAGTGCCCTACACATACCCCGATCTTTCCAACCGGAGCGCTGTCACTTCACCTTTTACGATTGTGTTCCAACAAGTTGGCTCCGGTGAGTTCCAAGTTCATCCGGCCGACTCAAACGCTCATGATACCTTAATCTAGCTGGTGCTGCATCATTCATGAACACAGTCGTCTTCACATCGGTGCTTTCTGCTGCAAATCACGCGCTATTTGCAGGTACTCGAGTCCTTTACGGTAGGATACACCATTTCTGGACATGAAAGGCTTCCTCTGACAATGGTGTATTTTCAGGTCTCTCCGCCGTGAAACAGGCTCCTCGCCTCTTCTCCTGGACTACAAAGGGTGGAATTCCTCTACCTTCGTTGTTGGCAACGAGTAGCATCAGTATTCTCTGCTTTGGTAGCAGCTATATCGGCAATGGGGTGCTTTGGAGTTGGATACAAAACCTCGTCGGCGTATCCAATCAAATTGCCTGGTTTTCGATCGGCCTTGCAAGCTGGCGGTTCCGCAAGGCCTGGGTTAGACAGGGGCGTTCTTTGGACGATATGAAATTTCGTGCGGCGTGGACATGGCCTTGGGGCCCTGCATTCGTGGTACGCAAATCCCATTCGTAGTCATCATTGCTTTCTGAAAGCCTGCACAGGTTATAACCGTCTTCTGTCTGATTCTGAGTAAGCCTTCTTTTATTTGTGATGCTGTTCGGATACTTGACTGATGGGATATTGATAGTCCAAGGATGGTCCTCATTCTACCCAACATTTCAGCCGATCGACTTCGTCTCATATTATATTGAGATTCCCGTCATGATTGTGATGTATATCCTCTGGATGCTCATCAAACGGCCGGGACTTCAAGCCTCCACCGAGACCTCTCAGTCAAAGCGGCTGTGGTACAGTGACCTTGTAGACGTCAGTACTGTGGATCTATCCAAGGACGAATACCAAGATGTCGAGGTTGACAAAACTGAAGATGAGACAAGGCAGAAGCGGGTGACGAAAGGGAACCTTGGAGCAAGGATGCTCTGGAGATTTTATTATCTGGTGGTGTGATGGCCAGGCTGTAGGAGCTTTGTAGAAGTTGATTTTTACGTTGTTGGTGCTTCCCTTTGATTTCGGCCGCCAAGCACACCCGGTGAATGCTCTGGCCAAGGGGTGGGTCGACAGCACCAGAACGCAAGTAGACAACCACGCACTCCACGCACGCAAAGAAGTGTGTTGTTCGGTTGCGCTATCCTAGATATCCGTATACCTTGTCTATATCCTTTATACACATGTGGTCTATATGAACAGTAGCTCGATTCCAAAGCCAGTGGGTAATCGACGCACGTTCAAGCGCGAAAAATAGTTAATCGTTCTTGATCACGTCCTGATTGATGTACGGCAGGAGCTTGGGAGCCTCATGATCATATATATTTCCTGCACCTCATGTTTATATAAGTCGGACAAATGCCGAAAAGCCTCATCAACTCACGTTCCTGTTCCAAGGGTTGACATCAGATGTATGGGCTATAATCATGCCTTTAACCTGATCACGCGGGCTTGGGTGCTTACAGAAGGACAAGGGGCTGTGTCCTTCGCTGATGGGCGTCAGCTGTTTTGAAAATCGAAAGCATTTAAGCTCTCATAACACGGGGTTAACATGTATCGCTTATTGCTGCCACATCCCTAATTTCTGTTTCACGACCCTTTACCCCAGAGCCATGCTCACCTCAGTCTCTTACTCTCTTCCCCTCTCCAATAAATACCAGAACTCCTTTGAAGGCCCATCATTGTATTTCTGGGCCCAAGAGGACGGGCAGGTTCGCGATATCTATCGCCGTTCTCGAAGTCTGATTCTTTGATGGTTATTTATAACCCTTGCACTGCACTGCACCTGAGGCAGGCAGCCAACCAGCGACCTCACCGCATTTGGCGCGTGTGTGTACTCCAGGCCCTTATTGTAATATATAGCAGGAGACGTGAGCTGGGACCTTGCCGTCTTGTCATTCCCTTGTCCGGATCTATCAGAAGTGCACAAGGATCACTCCTCCCAAGTGGTACCTAGGATAAACACCGCCCACTTCACATTCTCCTCCTTTCACTCGTAGTGCTTTCGGTTGTATCCTTGGTACTGCTCCCCCCCCCTTTCGCTCTGCGTAGATCCAATTCGTTTGAATACCTGGTGCGTGTTTCTGTCGGGGAGCTACTGCTTGTTCACAAGGAACTGATTCGTCGTGAAATTACTCGTTTACCAGAAAAGAAATTCATGAAGCCCCTTGCAAGGTTCAGATCCTCTCCCTTTGAGAAATGTCTATTCGCCGCCTTCTTCAGCATCCTTCGACTACGCATCTTCCAGCTTGTCTTTGTCGCCATGCTTCCAACAGTATCCGCCATCCCGTCGTCTTGGAGTGTCCGTGAAGCAGCAGGTGTAGATGGGTTTCCAAACACGCCGACATCGACAGAACCATTGGCTGCATCCGCATCAACTTCAAGTCCTTCCGCATCTAGCCAATCAGGATCTGAGAATAGTTCCATGTCGGACACACAATTGGCAATCATGCTGAGTAGTGAGTTTACCTTCAGCTTGATCAACCACTGCCTGCCTCCCTCCACGAGGATACACACTTTCCCCTCGCTGTCTTAAAGAGGAGGCGTCTAAAAACACCACCAAGACTCGCATCTCTTCCTCTATTATGAGAAAACCAATTGACTGACGTCATTTCAAGTTATTGCCAGCGTTATCTTCGCGGTTGCCGCCATTCTCTTTTTCCGGAGATGGTGGAAGAAAAGACGAGAGCGTTCGAGGAATCAGGGAAAATACGAGGACATGGAGCCTCTGTCGGCAAGTTTTCAGCCTGGAGAGCTACCTACTCTTCCATATTTGCCAGATAGTGCTGCCATGCGAGCGCCAGGATTGGCATGATCATGCTCGTACTCCATGTTTTGTTGTTGTTTAGAGAAGACGTCGTGGGTCCAAGGTTCGACGAGCAGAGTCGTACCTTCTTTGACGATGCGGTGGCGAAACCTGGATATATTATTATCCTTTTGTCCGTCGTTTTGTGATAAGGACTATGGGAATCGGCAACATGGATAGTGTGTTGTCCTGGGCATTTTTGAAGCAATAGCTAGTATCGGTCCATCCACATCTTTGTATTATTTATCCCTCTCTTGCTCTAATTCCTTATGGGACTGGAATCACCTCTGATGCGGTATCAAAATAGTGAAGCTTGGCTATCTGCAGAAGCACCCTACGTGATTATCATGGTGTCTGGTCTGGTGGAACCCGAACGAGATCCTGCACTTAATGTCTTCCCCTCTGGGTGATACAATAATTAACTGTGTAGTTCCAAGATCGATTGAGTGGAAGGACTCGCCTTCCGCAATACCATTTGAAGCTTGAGTTGTCTGTGGATGAGGCAAAATAAATGTGACGGGGTCGGGAAGTACTGGCCAGGGTTTCTGAGCATATTGATTGATCCGGGCGAGACAATGATGTCATTCAATGTGAATGAAGGAAACTAGACAACAAGTGTTCCCTCTCCAGAGTTCTCAACTCGATACGTATCTGGCTCGAGGATAAACTTCTCTTTAGCAATTAGTCAACGCGCATACAAGTGGCTGGGCCATACATACTCTCCTAATTCAAGGATTATATTTTGTATCAATTTCAACCTCTTCAAGTGGTAAACATTTGAACTGGCGAGCCCGGAATACATGGCGAGGGCCCAGCAGCCTAACAACAAGCAAATTATGTTTCGAGACCTATTGTCTGGTATTAATTATGTAGGGCGTCGTGATACCCTTGGGCAGTGCTTTCTACCGGCGATTGATGCATTAGAAAAAGAGATAGGTGCCAATGCCGATGCCGGCCATCCTGAATACGGAGGCTGGCGGACTTCTGTGTAGTTACACCAGCCCTTGCAGTGCTGTCGACATGTTCTGTAGATTCTCCTTAGAGGTTAGAATAACTAAAGAGCCCTCTCGGTGACAAGCATCCAGTCGTCTGATGACCCATCCGTTCTGATCTTTGCCGGTATTTGCAATTTGTCTCGCTACGCATAGGTTTATCTGTCTCATGTGCTTCCATTTATTGATAGCAGATCGATCAGTTTGAATCGTAGTGTTCATGGATTACAATTGAAGGTAAGTAGGAAAGCGATGAGAACGTGGTTAAGGGGCGGATAGAGGTCCACAACGGCCGTCTGCGATTGCCCTGCCAAGTGTTTGTCCGACTTTACTTTGTTTCCTATTTCGAAGTCAAGGTACAGGGCTAGACCAACTGGCAGCGGGGGCAAATCGCGAAACCAGGACGCACCTCCGGAGGCCGCGTACTAGTAGTAGGTTTTCCTTTGACAGTTGGTTTACGATGATAACCGAACTGCACCCAACGTGGTGATGTTTACCGCGTACGAACCTTGAAGGCACTTTCTAGAGAATATTCGTCCTTCAGATAACCCATTTGAGTTGAGTTGAAGACTGTTAGGAAGAGACAGGTAACACAAAGTCCCAGACGCGATGCAAGACCAGCTTCGACCACCGGCACAGGAAACCCTATATGTACAGGGCGAAGCTCGGTCAGTGGAGAGTGGCGCACAAAACGTCAACGCACCACCGGGAATTTAGAGATATTAGTAGATGCTATCAGGTCATGTTAATATGGTCTAGTAGTAGTAGCGAACAGCTACGCAGATCACCGCTTCATGGATGTAGGGTGAGCGCCCTTGCCTCGCCTTCAGCTGAACCCTGATTCCCATATAAAAGGAGGTCGATCTTTGGATTGCTACAATTCTTCATAGTTTCATATCCTCATCGCGAATAACTGCGGCCTTCTTGCTTGGAAATTTCCTTCAAGAATGTTGATAACACCCTACATCATGCGTCTTGTATATCTCTGTCTGCTCGCAGTACTTGTCAACGGGAAAGGTGGAGGTGGAAAAGGGGCCAGTAAAGGTACTAGCAAGGGTAGCAAAGGGTCTACGAGTCGGAAGCGGCCCATCATTATCGTCAACAACGGTGGTCATAAGGAGTGCCGAGATTCAGTCACGTACGTTAACAATGTCTCTAAAGTTTGATATGATAACTGAACCTATCACCACTGCAGCAACCAAATTGTAAAGTGTCCGCCAGACAAGAAAGCTGGAATCATTGCTGGAGCTGTTATCGGCGGTGGTGGGTAGCCTCCAAGCACCGTTTACTTTAGCTTGGATTGATGGACAACAAACTCACAGTTGTCGGCCTGATACTTATTGGTGGACTGGTATGGTGGTGCAGACGTCGTCGCAACAGAGGACACTCGGTAACGAGGGCGCTCAATGTGCCGCTGATGTCTACGCGGGAGCGCAAAGAATACAAGCATCTAGGTTCAGAACATGGCCCTTCGGAGTCCAAAGACAAGGACGTCCTAGAAAGCAAGACCGAGCCTAGTGTTTGAAGTTGCAGCTAATTTTTTTACCCATATCCGATGGAGTACCCTCGAAAGTCGCGTAAATATGTATCTGTGTTCTTGTGTTTACAATTTAGTCGTGGTGCATTGTTGTCTTGCTTAGTGGGTGGAGGTAATATAATTTGTTGCTGGGTCTGTTGTACATGTTTATCATGGTCATTAGTCACATAACATGATCAAGACGCGCCACGCGTTGTATGAACGTTGTCAACAATTACTAAATCAACTCAGCCTCGATGCCCTTCTTCTAGCATCCCTTTCTACCATGGACAATGGGCCACTTGGAGGCTTCATTCACCCGATTCCTGTTCCTCCTGTCGCGTTCACATCCTCTGCTGGGAGTTCTAAATCGAGTGGTAGAGACTCAGTAGGTAACTACAGTCGCCAGTCACTCAAGAGTCTTGACCGTCTACTGGGAGACCACCGTGACCCGAGGAAACTGCAAAAACTTGTTCATAAACTGTACGACAACCTCAAGTTTGAGAAGGATAGAGCTGACTATGCGGACCGTCGAGCCTCAGAGGCCATCGCGTATCTCAGGACCATCTGCGAGGAGAAGCTACGGGCTACGCGAGAGATCTCTCGTTTGGAAGAGGAACTGAAGTCAGCCTTTTCCTTTCAGCACAGCTCTTACATGCATGACTGAGTGCTCTCGCAGGCTGTACAAAATCCAGTACGAGGAAGCTCAGAAAGAGATCTTCCGTGCCCAGGGTGTAATTGGAGAAGTAGATGAGAGACGTTTCCAAGCCGAGAAAGAAGCTGCGGACGCAAGATCTGCTATGCGGAAGATGAGGGACCAAATCAATGTCATGAATGCTCAAGATGAAGGCAGGCGACAGGGGCTCGAAGAAGGCTTTAGAAAGGGAAGAGAAATGGGCTATCGAGAGGGGCTGAGGATGGCTGAGTCTGAGCTAGAGAATATTGCGCGGACTGGGCCACCTGTATCGTCTTCTGCGGACGCGGAAATGCCGCCTCATTCAAGTGCAGCCAGCCAAACATTGGAGCCACAAATACCTCCTCGACACTCCAGAGCACCAAGTAACATACCCTCGAGGCCACCTACAGCGCCTCCAGAGACGCCGTCATCACCCTCTGTTCTTCAGGCTACTATCCCGTCAGTAAACCAGCCAGTACAACCAGTCTCTGAGATGCCGGAGGAACCGGAAGTAATTCGTCCTCGAAGTGTTCGGGCACTTTCTCCCTCACCTCATATCCAACCCTCTGCGATCCCGCCAGACAACTTCATCCCTCATCTCGAGGAGGATAATAGGATACGCCTGCCGCCACCCCATGAGTTCGGTCGTCTACCACCATCTCCTGAGCCATCAGTGGCCCCTGCTTTGGCAGGCCCTGCCGAAAATGAGGAGCCTAGAATGATTCCTCCCAAGGTTTCAACCAACTTCCGAGCAGCTTCGGGACATAGATCGACCTCTCCTACTTCGGCGTCAACCACTCTTTCTCATATGGATATGATCACAGACCCCTACGATACTGGGAGATCACCTATGAGTGTCATCCCGGAATCCCTGAGCCAAGAGGGCAGCCCAGATGTTCGCGGTGCTGCAAGCCTTGGGCGTCAGCCTTCGCTTGTGAGTAGGCCCTGAACCCAGACAGTCATTTATAGAGCTGATTGAACACAATAGGGCGCACAATCTGCAAGGCTAATGGGATCAAATCCTGGTCAGCCTATCTACACTCGACCTCGAACAACTTCTGGGGCGTCTTCTATATCATTCCAACCTCCGGTTGTACCGGACGCAGATCCACGTACAAGTGTATCAACTACGAGCTCTGCAGCACCCAATATTATGGTCCTACCTCCGGTACGTCCTTTCGTTAGTCGCCTGGGTAGGATTAACCTATGATCTTTTTTATTTTATTTTCTGTACTCTTTAGTCTGCATCTGGCGCTGGAAGTGGCGAATTTTCATCTAATCCTCGGTCACGGCCGATTTACGGTAATCCAAATATGGACAGCTCGGGCGTCTCTTTCATTTCACCGATACCTGAAGCAGATTCTCAGCCCGCTCATCGTATATTTCTACGTTCTCAACCCTCCGAGTCTCAGATGCCGTCTATGATATCTTCGGGGCATATGCCAGGTGATTTGGGTTATGGCCCCGAGAACACTTCCGGGGACAGTAGGAACCCACCTGTAATACCCCACCTTGACCTCTATGATAACATAGATGAGGAGGGGGATGCCGTATCGTCAGGCTTCGGTAGTGAGGACTCTTTGACAACGCCCCCCACGAAGCAAGAAAAGTTACCAAGTCGAGCGGGAAGCATAAGGGGTGCCGCTGGGAGCGCTCTCTCTCATCAAGCAGGAGGGGCAGGTGCTCGTAGCCAGATGAGAGCCGGAGGGTCTCAGGCTGGACCTTCCAGGGCCGGTTCTGCCGTTGGGGCAGCAGCAGATCCGAATGACGGCGGAGCTGAAGAAGGATACCAGCCCGACTGGGGGGAGGTTTATCGAAGCACTTTCAGTGTACCGCTCAGGTTTCCTCAACTCCCTCCTGATCTTCAATCTGCTTCTGGGCGTGCTCCCTCGAGGGCTTCATCGAAAAGAGGGAAAGGGAGCGTACTCTCGATGAGTTCGAGTAGAAATGGGCAATAGTGTGTCATGTGGCATTCACCAAAGTTTATATCTACATGCTGATGTGCTGATGGTGTTCCGAAATACAGACATATGAATACAGACGCCTGACATGGATTCATTCGAAGTCGAAAGAAGTCAAAACTTGTTCCTCTTCTTCGTTACCTGACGTCCCGCGAAGCATTTTTTGTGACATCTCATGCATGTGGATAATCATTCGACAGGTCTGCAGTTGCGGTTTCAATCTTCAGTTGGTAGAAAGATGGCATTACACTTACTGTTGAGGTTGTAAGCGTCAAGAATAAACTGTAATGGACCACGAATCAGAAAGGCTTCAGAGGACGATGTCACAAATGACCTACGGAAAGGTAAGATAACTGATGATAGTCAATTGATATGCAAGCCTTGTCCAGATATCTTCTGCAACCACCATGAAAGGCGCCACTGTGGGACGACATATTTTTGTTAGAATCACACAGTCCTCTGAATCTGGAGGCAACATCCAAGCCTCACCGCAAGCGAATATCACGACAAGAAGTGCTTCGCGATTGAAGTGCGTAATGAGCCAGTCCGTATTCCTACTGCATAATCTCCGTCTTAACTCGGCCGCTTTTGTGAATGAAAGGCCCCATAAGATAACCTGGACAGCAATTTCTACTCCACTAGGATGTATTGGAATGAGTCTCATATTACTGACGAGCTAGCACTCACGAAAGGTAAGTAATTTCCACAGGAAATCCTCCTGATACGAGACAAGTAGCAGCAGTATGTTCGAACTTTCCGATACCTTTTACACAGAGAAGTACGTGAGCGATCGCCCAGAGCCCAATCAACAGAGAGAGAGCCGTTAGCATTGCGGGACTGCAATTCCACAGCATATATACTATTCTGGCTTGTTAGTCCAAGTAAGTATTGAGTGTGGTTTGATGTACCGCGCTTTGCTATGATGATACGAAGCAAGCCTACGCTAACCATCACGGCAAATTGTTGAAAAAACCAATAGATGGCGCAAGTTGAGCGTGGGGTTTTGGCGGTCAAATTTGATAAGTACTGGAATGTGGCGATGTCTAGGCTTGAACGTAACGGGTAGGTTAATGAGCGACGAGAAGCTGTAGACCGAAGTCCGAGATTAGCCGTACACACTCACATTTGGGCTATAACACCATTGTAACGAGCCAAGACGTAAACTGTCTTCAGATGAAAAGGAACCCCGGAAGTACTGAAAAAATGGCCTTGATGATGAGGAATGTTCCAGCCTGTAAACGAGGTGAATCAGGCATGCTTACCGCCAAATACCCCCAACTTCGAATGGGAGGCAGCTAAACCATTCACATATCGTGTACACCAGTGCCACATCTACATGAATAGCCTAATGAGGAAACAAAAAGCGCATATTCCAGCACGACTCACAAGAACTCGTCCGTCGGAGCACAGGAGGCGATAGAGTAAAGGGCATCAAGCCACCAGATGCTGCTGCCAGCGGGAGACCATTGAATGTCTCTCTACTCTATTATTCCCTCCCTTTTGAAGGTGCTGCCCTTTCACGAGGGCGCAGGCTGATCAATCGATCAAGGGATTCAATTCAACATAGGTCCCATAAATTTGGACCATTAGCTCGAGTTTCAACTCAATCGTTCCTATGCTAGCCTAGGTGATCGAGTCAGCCCTTCCAGATATGCGGACCGATTCAAATTTAATCCGATTTTTCGCTTCGCTGGCGTGTCGAGCCCGGCCCACAGGCCAGTCATACCCGGTAAAAATTTTTGAACTTCGAGGTTACCAAGGAATTTGATGGTTTTGCGACTCTGCCAGCGTTCTGCCAGGTTGAGGTTCTGCAGTAATTCTGCGGTGTGGCTGGCCTGAGCGTATTCATGCAAATAGGAGGCTATTGGACCTCCGGCGATCTAGCTGTCACTTTCTTGAGGTTTCCATGGGCATGGGAATATATTCTCAAATACGTTCAGCCAGGGGCATGAAGAAACTGAAACATAATTTCGAGGCTTGTGCCTCATCATACCGGAGATACGTGTGCACAGACATCATCGACGCATCGTTGGTTGATGAAAACAGAAGAGGTAAGAGTCAGCGTGTTCCGATATCAAAGGCGTCATGGAAAAATAGCAAGTGAGTGTATTGTTAAATACAAGCAGACGTGGGTAAGGGACTAATTCGACCATCGATAGCTTTATCCAGTACGAGTTCCATAGTCTCAGGGCGTAGTCCGGGTTCTAAACGAAATTCTTGGACACTTTGGACCGGCTTGGCTAGGCAAATTAAGACAATTCTAAACTCTCATCGCAACGACGATTTGGGTTCCGCTCCCGAGCCAGCTAAATTCCAGGATGTCATCGTCAAACCACCCTCCAACGGTAGTATTCTGCATTGGAGTTTCGCAGTCTGCTCGAGGGACGTGACGTAGCCGATGTACTTCGGGCCATACGATTGTTGATACTGTATTTCGACTCTTCGGGTCCAGTGAGTTGATTCTCGATGCAATCAAATAGAAGCGTGGAGAGGGGGAATTACACTAGTTGACGGTATGTATGCGTCGTCTTCCGTTGTACAGCACCAACAGTTCATTCGTTATCAATCGACATCGGAGCTCATAGAAGTAAGGGTTAGGCCCTCTTCCTCGTTACTGACCGTCTCCTGGAGCAATTTCATCTTCTCATGGTGGATGGTTTTAATAGTTCGGCATGTCTGAGCATAGATGTGGTTCATATTTTCAGCTCATTGTTCTAGGAAAGAAACACTTACTGAAGAGGTGATGACGGACAGAAAAATTCTTTTTCACGGTAGTAATCAGTACCGTGATCCGTTGAACACATTTAAGACCCAACTCACGGAAATGCTGGATAGCCGATGATCGCCATATCTATCAAAAATTTGTTCCATAGTGCATTAACCACCACAGCCGCTGGGATTGCTGGAACAAACGGCAAAACGTCAACAACTCAAGCGAAGCATATAGTTTCATGGAATCCACTACCGCAGGCAAGGAACGCGACTAGTAAACTCTCACGGTTAAGCCTCGAGACCAATTGGACGGTTTTCCTGTGACTCGGTTGTCGTCCAAACGATTGGTACTTGATAAATCCGAGCGTCCAGATGCATACGTGAACGAAAAGTTCTATCCCGCTAATGACTGTGAGCAATATTTTCGTGTGAGTAACAACAAACATCCAAGGACACACCAAAAATATGTCATCGATTTTGGCCAGTTTTCAACCATAAAACAATTCATATCAATATATCTTGCTTCTTGCATTGCTAAGGGGTTGAGAACCATGCAGGCTCCAAGCTCAACTGCGAATAGAAGGGCCAATAACGCTGCTATATATCGGTCACCGCGCCATAAAGCGAGCACTGGATGAAGTGGTAATTGGATGTTGCTAACGAGCTTCAAAGGATTATGCCTACCTTTGTCTGATAAAACAATCTGCAGCAACAGGAAGCCAGCCGTCCCTATATAGTGCTGCATGTAAAACCAGTATAGGTGGCAGGTCAAGGGAGAAGCCGCCGAAATGCTCAACAAGTACTTGGATGCAGCCAGGTGTAGTCTTGAAGAGCTCAGCGAGCTGTCAATGACATGGCCATTCCAATACATCTGCTTACCCTTGACCTATGAGGCCGATATATCGTGCTAAAATGTAGATACAACGCAGGTGGAACGGAACATCCGTTTTTCTGGCACAACTGTTTAAGTGGTCTGGGTCTGTTTTGCATGAATACAAGCTTCGTAACAGACCTCCAAATACTCGCCACCTCAAAAGGCAGACAATTTAACCATTCACACACCGTGTATGCCAGACCTGTATCTGTCCACAGTAGGATCAGGAGACTTGCCGTGAGCGATGGGGTGAAATATCGGGGACTCACAGGAGCCTACTTGGACGAGCACAGAGGGGGAACCCTGTATCATCTCCGACGGCCTGTCAATTGTTCAGTGGAGCATGAAGTAGCTCGCTAAAAACGTGCAGTTTGGTTGAGTTATATGCGGGTGCTTCGGACTGTATGAATTGAGAAGAGAACCAGCCAAGCCATCGATTTATTACAATTGTCAGGGAGGCGACAAGATACGAATATCTGTGTCTGGTTGGCTTGAATCCATTAATAGCGTCTGTTTGAGTTGAAGTTTGCAGTCCCTTAGAATGAGACGCAAGGCCTGTCAAGACTTCGCATGTATTGCAGTCAAAAGCTCGAAGCCGACGAGTGATGGCGTGTTGACTGGAGTAAATCATTTGATCCATATCAAGTTAGTCAAAGTCCAGCACTGGAATGAAGATACGTAAACGGAAGAAGCTAGTGCCGACTGACAAAACTCTATTTATATCCATAGCTTCAATTGAAAGAGGGAATTCCAGAGCTTTCACTTAGGTAGTATAGTATTTTGCGATTGACGAGTGAATGTTTAAGCAGTCGCCGAGTGGTTGGCCAGGATAGGATCGTTGATTCCACAAACTTTGGAGAAGGTGGGGAGGCTCGAGAGATTCAAAGATCCACTCAACTTGAAGAAACTTCTTGAGGTGGCTCACAGTTAATCTATTACGTACTTAATAGAGTCGATGGCCGAGCGCTGGGCACCAAGCGAGACGGACACGGTCACTACGTCTACTGTCCCGTGGTCATGTAGGAACCATGACGGGTTCGCATTGGCCGCCGTAGACCGTGCCATAGACCTTCCAGAGCTGGCTCTGCTATTGGGGCAGCAGCTGGTCCAGATGACGGTAGAGCTGAAGAAGGATACCAGCCCGACTGGGGGAGGTTTATCGAAGCACTTTCAGTGCACCACTCAAGTCCCCTCAAGTCCCTCCTGATCTTCCGAATTCCGCTTCTAGGCGTGCTCCCTCGAGGGCTTCGTTGAAAAATGGAAAAAGGAGTGTATTGTCAATAAATACGAGTAGAAAAGGGTGATAGTGTTGTGGTGTTTACATGCTAATACGCTTGGGTGATGAAGCTCGAAAGTGCAGATATAAATACAGCCACCTAAACATGGGCTCATTCAAACTCAACAGAGGTCAATACTTGTCCCTCTTCCTCGCTGCCTGACGTCCCGCGAAGCATCTTCTGTGACATCTCGTGCATGTGGATAATCATCCGACAAGTCTACATTTGTATTTTCAATCCTCAGCCGACGGGAAAGATGGCATTACACTTACTGTTGAGGTTGTAAGCGTCAAGAATAAACTGTAATGGACCATGAATCAGAAAGGCTTCAGAGGACAATGTCACAAAAGACCTACGGAAAGGTAAGGTAACTGATGATAGTCAATTGATATGCAAGCCTTGTCCAGATATCTTCTGCAACCACCATGAAAGGCGCCACTGTGGGGACGACATATTTTTTTAGAATCAGTCCTCTGGACCTGGAGGCAACGTTCGAGCCTCACCGCAAGTGAATACCACGACTAGAAGAGCCTCACAACTGAAGCGTGTAACGAGCCAGTTTGTCTTCCTGTTGCATGATCTTCGTCCTAACTGGACCGCTTTTGCGAATGAAAGACCCCATAAGGCAACCTGGACAGCAATTTCTGCTCCACTGGGATATATTGGAATGAGTTTCACGTTGCTGATAAACTAGCACTCACGAAAGGTAAGTGATTTCCACAGGAAATCCCCCTAATATGAGACAAGTAGTTGTAGCATGTTCGAACTTTCTGATACCCTTGACGCCGAGAAGTAAGTAAACAATCACCCAAAGCCCAATCAACAAAGACAGAGCCGTCAGCATTATGGGACTGCAATTCCACAGCATATATACTACTCTAGCTTGTCAGTCCAGGGATGCATTAGGTATGGTTTCATGTACCGCGTTTTGCTGTGATGATACGGAGAGAGCCAACGCCGATCGTCGCGGTAAAATGTTGAAAAATCCAATAGACAAGGCAAGTCGAGCGTGGGGTTTCAGTCAGCTTTGATAAGTACTGGAATATGATGACATCCGCACTTGAACGTAACGCATAAGTTAACGAGTGAAGAGAAACTGTAGACCGAAGCCCAAGCTTAGTCGTACACGCTCACATTTGAGCAATAACGCCATTGTAACGAGCCAAGACGTAGAGCATCTTCAGATGAAAAGGAATCCCGGAAGCACTGAAAAAATACCTCAACAAGAGGGAACACTCTGGCCTGTAAACGAGGTGAATTGGGCATGCTTACCGCCAAATACTCCCAACCTCGAACGGGAGACCGTTAAACCATTCGCATATCATATAAACCAGCGCTACATCTATATCGATGGTATAATAAGGAAACAAGAAGTGCGTATTCCAGTGGCATGACTTACAAGAACTCGTCTGGCGGAACATGAGGGGCGGCGGGGTAAATGACATCAAGCCACCACTAGACGCTGTTGCCAGCGGGAGACCATTGAAGGTCTCTCTACTCTATTATTCCCTCCCTTTTGAAGGTGCTGCCCTTTTCACAACGGTGCAGGCTGATCAATCGATCAAGGGATTCAATTCAACGTAGGTTCCATAAATTTGGGTCATTAATTCGAGTTTCAACTCAATCGTTCCTATGTTGGCCCAGTGGGTGATTAAGTCAGCCAATCTAGCCGATTCGGATTTAATCCGATTTTTCACTTTACTGGTGTATTGGACCTGGCCCACAAGCCAGTCATACCCGGCAAAAAAGCTTTGAATTGCCCGGTTATCAAGGAATTTAGTGGTTTTACCAGCGCTCTGGATTGGAGTTCTGGAGTGATTCTGTGGTGCGGCTGGCATGAGCATATGTAGATAAGAGGCAATTGGACCTCCAGCGATCCGGGTGTCAATATCTTGAGGTTTCCGTTTCCATGGGTATGAGAATATATCCTCAAATGCGCTTGGCCAGGGGCATGAGGAGATTGAAACATACGAGGTTTGTATCTCGTCATGGCAAAGGTACGTGTGTACAGACATCATCGGTCATCGGTGAAAACAATAGAAGTAAGGGCCAGGCTCACGTGTGGGCGTGTTCCGAAACCAAAGGCGTCACGGAAAATAGCGAGGGAGTGTATTGCAATGAATACAAGCAGAAGCGGGTAATGGTGTGAATTATGTTGTCCGACCGTTCGACCATTGATAGCTTTATCCAGTATGAGTTCTATAGACTCGGGGTGCAGTCTGAGATCTAAATACTCCTGGACAACTCGGGCCGGCTTGGCTGGACCAACCCTAAGGCCTAAACTCTCACCGCAATGACGGTTTGGGTTCCGCTTCCGAGCTAGTAAAACGCCGCCCGAGGCAGTTAAAGTCCAGGATGTCATTGTGTCAAGCCACCTTTCAACGGTAGTATTCTGCATTGGAGTTTCGCAGTCTGCTCGAGGGATGTGACGTAGATATCAAGTTGCCGATGTGCTTCGGGTCATACAATTGTTGGTATTTCGGCTCTCAGGTTCGGGTCTAGTGAGTTGATTTTCAATACAATCAAATAGAGACAGAGAAGAGAGACCACGCTAGCTGTACGTATGACAATTGTCCTCCATTGTACAGCACCAACAGTCCATCCGTTATCAATCCGCATCTGAGCTCATAGAAGTAAGAACCAGGCCCTCTTCCTCGTTACTGACTGTCCCCTGGAGCAATTTCATCTTCTCACGGTGGATGGTTTTAATAGTTCGGCATGTCTGAGCATAGATGTGGTTCACATTCAACTCAGTTCACTGTTTTAGGAAAGGAAAACTTACTGAAGAGGTGATGATGGACAGACAAAGTCTTTTTCACGGTAGTAATCAGTACTGTGATCCGTTGAACACACGAGAAGAAAACGAACTCACGGAAATCCTGGATAGCTGATAATCCTCATATCCATCGAAAGTCTGTTCCATAGCCCATTAGCTACCACGGTCGTCGGGATCACTGGAACAAAGGGCCAATGTCAACGGCTAAGCGAAGCACATAGTTTCATGGAATCCACTACCGCAAGCGAGGAAGGCGATGAGTAAACTCTCACGGTTAAGCCTCGAGACTAGTTGGACGGTTTTCCTGTGACTCAGGTTTCGCCCCAACGATTGGTACTTGATAAATCCGAGTGTCCAAATGCATACTTGAACGGAAAGTGTTATCCCGCTGATAACTGTGAGCAATCTTTTCCTGTGAGTGAAAATAAACATTCCAGGACATACGAAAGATATGTCACCGGTTTTGGCCAGCTTTCAATGATAAAACAGTTCATATCGATATATCTTGTTTCTCGTATTGCTAGAGGGTGGAGAACCATGCAGGCTCCAAATTCAATTGAGAATAGGAGAACCAACAACGCTGTTATACGTCGGTCACCGTGCCATAAAGCAAGCACTAGATGAAGTGGTGATTGGATGCTGTCAACGAGTCTCGAAGGATGATGCGTACCTTTGTCTGATAAGACAGTCTGTAACAACAGGAAACTAAACACCCCTAAATAGTGTTGCATGTAAAACCAGTATAGATGGCAGGTCAAGGGAGAAGCCGCCGAAATGCTCAACAAGTACTTGGATGCAGCCAGGTGTAGCCTTGAAGGGCACAGCGAGTTGTCAACAACATGTATATTTCAACACATCTACTTACCCTTGACCTATAAGGCCGATATATCGTGCCAAGATGTAAATAAAACGTAGATGGAACGGAATATCCGTTTTTCTGGCATAAATAGTTAAGTGTTCTGGCTATGGACAGAAGCTTCGCAACGCACCTCCAAATACTCGCCACTTCAAAAGGCAGGCAGTTTAGCCATTCGCATATCGTGTATGCCAGACCTGCATCTGTCCACGGTAGGATCAGGAGACTTGCCGTCAGAGATGGGGTAAAACATTGAGGACTCACAGGAGCCTACTTGGACGAGTACAGAGGGAGAACCCTGTATCATCTCCGGCAGCCTATCAATTGCTCGGTGGAACATGAGGTAGTCTGCTAAAAGCACGCGGATTGGCTGAGTTATAAGCGGTACGTCGGACTGGGAATATAGCCAGGCCAGCCATTGATTGGTTTCAATCATCAGGGATGCAACAAGATACGAAAGTCTGTGTCTGGCTGGCTTGAATACATTAATAGCATCGGTTTTAATTGAACTTTGCAATCGTTTTGAATGAGGCGTTCATGACCTGTCAAGACTCGAAGCCGATGATGGTGGCGTGTTCGACTGGAGTATATCATCTGATCCATATCAGGTTGGTCAAGGCCCAGCGGTGCAGCCTTTGAATATATGTAAGCGTGAAATGTTAGTGTCCTGTTTATAGGTATCATAGCTTCATTTAAGAGCATTTTCTCGGAGAAAGGATTCCAGAAATCTTATTAGACAGCCTGGTGATTTGTGATCGACAAGTGAACGTTCGAACAGTCGAGTTGTTGGCCAGGATAGGATTGTTGATTCCACAGACTTCGCAGAAGGCCTGAGATTCAAGGATTCAAAGAAACTCTGAGGTGACTCATAGTGGGTGTATTACGTAATAATCTGCAATGGCTGAGCGCTGAGCACTGCATTTCTTTTTGAGCTAATCCTCCATGGCAGCCCCACAGAAAGTCTCTTTTACTGTGCGCAGGCCTACGCCCGTCTCGCGTGCAACCTCTTCTGGCCCTGATTCAGACAATCCTTCTTTCAAAGTTCCTTCTCTTCCTCGCCATCTCACCCAATCAACAGAATCCACTCCTCTCGGCAGTCCTCTCGCTCGCGGCGGAGCCGACTCTCCGTATACCAACGGATATGATGATTCTAGTGATGAGGACGACGATATACAAGATGAACTAGTCACCGGTTTTGATAAATTCGGTGTTCAGCGGTGTGTTACTCCTCCCCTTGCTGGTTACAGTCATCTCAACTCACAGAAGCTACTATCGGTGGCCCTTGAATAAACAGGTTATATGAAGATGGAAAGAAGAAGAAAAAGGAGCCTCTTGTTATCCCTGCTCTGAAGAACAAAGATTGGCGAGAACTGGCGCGCAAACGACGAAGTGCTCAGCAGTATGTACCTGTCTCAGCCCAAGTTCAAACCGGCGCAGACGGCTCTGTCGGAGGTTTAGGCACAAGGGACGTTATTGGGTCGGGGCCCGTGCCTTCTGGGCTTCAGCTGAGCAAGAAGGCAGTCAAAGTTGAAGCCGACGAAGGTACTGTGACGAAGAAGGAAGTAGTGGAGGACGTCAAGATGGAAGAAGTTAGTCTTTCCGAGGATGAGGCCGCACGACGTGCTATTCTGGTCGAAGCGAGTGGTCTGGCGTTGGATGGACCCGCCATTGATGCCATTCCGGCCCCAGTATCCGAGGGAGATGCGTACAAACAGGATGTTGAAGAACTTCCCGATGTCGCGAGCCTCGAGGACTATGCTCGAGTTCCTGTTGAACAGTTCGGCGCTGCAATTTTGCGCGGAATGGGCTGGAAGGAGGGGACAGCGGCATCAAAGAATGGCAAAGGTCTGGTGCAGCCGTATCTTCCAACGGCTAGACCTGCCCTTCTTGGCATTGGGGCCAAAGAGATGGAAGTGTTCGACGATGGTACCAAGAAGAAGCGTCCTTCTCGCCCGGAGAGGAAATATGTTCCAGTGATCAAGAGGGAGCGAGTACGAGAGGAAACGCCGGGTTCAGGTCGAGAGCGCTCACGATCTCCATATCGTTCGAGACGAAATTCGCCGTCTACTGACGAGTCAAAAGAGCGTGGTGACCACCGTCGGATTGACGACTATGATCGGAAACGTGGTCGAGATCGTGAACGTGAGCGGGACGGAGAGCAAGAACACCGAGACAGGGATAGGGAGAATAGGGAGAAGGACAAGGATCGGGACAAGGGCCGTGACCGAGATCGATATGAACGACACGGCGACCGACGTGACAAAGAAAAACGGCGAGATTATGACCAGGGCCATTCTGATAGGGGAGACCGACCAAGAGAGTCTAGCAGAAGAAGAGATTACTAGGTGGTACATTTGATTCGGTTATCCAACTCAAGGTTCACTATATTTCAATGTATCCTGGATTCAAGTTGATTGGTCTTGTCCAGAAAATCTCTCCACCAGTTACTTGTAGATACCCCGCGGCCAGGCTTGTGATGTCGCCGAAACCATGAGACATCCCGCTCATGCGCCTTCAAAGCTTCATCGCGCGTAATATTTTACTGGGTCAAGGACCGGTATTTAGCGCCCATGTCTCTTGTCATGCCGTACAATCGTTCCCCGTTAACACGATTTTCGATTTTCATTCCGACGCCCGAACAAATCTGCTGGGAGTGTATTTGCACTGCATTATCGAAAAGTCTGGCTTTTGCGCAACCCTGTCCCGATGTCGCACGATGTCATGGAAAGGAAAACACGCTCCTCCGAAACACATCACCCCGGAGAAGGGTCCTTTGCCCAGAAAGACAGAATCCCTTCGTTCCCACTCATTCCAGGGTCCTAAGTATTCGGCACCTAGCCTTAGGTTTACAGCACCCGAACATCCTATCGGCTGATATAAGCCCATCGCATAATCGAGTTGAAACCTCTCTAGCGCTTCTGTCAATTTACCCGATGATCCTCCAAGAGATGACAGAATGACAGTCATTTACTTCACGTGTCACTACGATTTTACTGCCGCTGAATGGGTTAATTGAGGGATGTTGTGGCCTGACCCCAAATAGTAGCCACTGGTAGGCTGAAGGTGCACTTTTGCTTCTGCCTTTCATTGCCATCTTCACTGCTAAGCTAACCGGGCGTCCAATGCCCCAGGTCCCACGTTCAGTGGTAACGCAAACGAGTGCATGTCCGTGGCTTCTGTCACACTTGGAACTTCAATATTTACCTTGCATTGCTTCTAGGCGCTGCACTTGTGTACACGGTCTGCGAATGGGCCGGTGGGCTTGTGTTCGAAGTTGCGAACATTTGGAGGTGCGATGGTTATGTGTATCGAGCTATTGCATCTGACGGGATTGTAATTGCTAGAAAGTCTACGATTCCTTTGCACCTGAGATGGATATATATTTTAGGGCGTTATGTTGGCCTCGTGGGACAAATGTAAGTGCAATTCTTGCCGATTATCACTTGCGTCTGGGCTAATTTAAATCTCTAAGCTGTTATATAGCTGCGTTGAATTACTTGATCAATGTGCCTGAAACACCCCAGCCGTTGTGCAATTTGTACTGGTCTGCCCAAGTGTTACTCTCTATATTCGGCTTGAGCTTGCCATTGTTTTTAGCTTCGAAGCGAGGTATGTTTGGGCTTTCTTGCCCCAGACCTTAGCCCTCCGCTGAACTCCTTTCCATGAGCCAGTTTATTTCTTGTGGGATCGCGATTTCAGAATAGGAATTATTCTTTCTCTCTTGGTTGCCCTTGTGGAGGTCGCAGCCCTCGCTACAGGCGCAGTCGCTGTCAAGAGCATGCAACATCAAGACCACTGCCTTGTGATGCCGCATTTTCCAGGAGAAGCGATTTATGGTATAACGTGCGTTTTGTTCCAATAGTCTGATTACGATTTTTTTTTCGATTTAATCCACCTCCTAGTGTAGTGACAGTCGTCGTACAAGCTTGCATAGGCGGTTTGGGGCTCGTCAAAGCCACGAGTTTAAGACGGGAATCATTCAGCACAAAGCTTAATTGGGTTGTGACCCGTGTTAGCAGAGAAAGTATCCTTGTCGCCGCATTGAGCTGCGGTGAGTGCCAACCCAGGATTGCAGTGACTTCCAGAGGGTGATTCTCTTCTAGTGTTGCCTGCCTCCGTAATTGTAGATGGCATCTGGTCAAAATTTGAAGCGGATATAACTGTAATGACTCACCTTGCTTTCCCGTATGTGCAATTGTCTCCTTTACTCTGCCATGCTTATTCTCGACTTTTCAGAGTTTTCCTCGCCATTTCAACTTCCACGGTAAGTTGGAATCTTTGACTCTTGGAAAGCAAACCTTCTTGATACTCTCTCTCAGTCGTGTAGAATGATCCAAAGCATGCATCAAGTAAAAAAGGAAGTTGAAGAGATCCCAGGCTCATTGCTCGGAGAGGACTCGTTGGTTCTGACCTCCATCGGTTTTGAGACATAGACTCATCATATGGACTTTGAATTTTCTATATTTTATATTAGTACGCATAACAATGATGTATTCTACTCCACTACAAATGCACGTATTTTGGTTCCATTTCCAACGCCGAGGGTGTGCTTGGAGTATTCGAAATAATTTCTCAGAGACTCAGGCTCAGCTCTGGACGCTAGTCATGTGACCACCACACAAGCAACAACGTCTCTTTGATTTGCAATCCGACCAATACACTCCACCATTCAGAATAGCTGGGGCTGAAGTGCCTCTTCATGAATCGTTAGAACTTAGGATCGATTGTGCCACACCAAGAGGATAAACTACAATGTCTCGTACCCAGCGTTCCATTTTTTGTCTTGCCAGAACTACGTCTCTCGCGTTCTCTGGTCAACTTCAGGCTCCTCTATGCCACCGTCTCTTGCTATCGAATACCCTTCGTTTTTCCCTCAACAATTCAATATCATATCCCACAAGATCTCTGACGACAACCACGCCCCGCCGTGCTGCACCTGCGGACCAGCTACCTTCAGAACATACTGTAGTGCTACAAGCGCCATCGCCAGAATATATCGAGCAAGAGGAACTTGATGTCGAGCTGCTACCCCCAGGAGAAGTCAAGCTTATAATAACGGACAGAGCCGCGGAGGTACATCATACTTTTTTACAATGCCTATCTCAGCCGATTGCTGACTACAGATTCTAGCAACTTAGATCAATAGCGACACGAGGGAATGACCCGACGGCCGCTCTGCGCATATCAGTAGAGTCCGGTGGGTGCCACGGATACCAATACAAGATGGAGCTAGCCCGGGATACACAGCCAGATGATTAGTATGCCCTATATCTTATTTACTTTCCAACGTGAGGGCTGATTCATTTGAACAGTCACTTTTCTCATCCAGTGGTCAAGCCCTCCAATATCCTCGTTGATGCTGTTTCTCTGTCGCTTCTCAACGGCTCAACGATAGATTACGCAACGGAGTTGATTGGAAGTAGCTTCCGTGTGGCGGACAACCCCCAAGCAAAGGGAAGTGGGTGTGGGTGTGGTGTTAGTTGGGAGTTGAAGGATTAGATTTTTTTGACCCTACAATTTTATTGGAGGGACATGTAGGATATTTAGTATGTCTGGCTTACATTCAATATTTGCACTAATTGTATCCCTCGCTACTCATTTGCATTCTAGCACTCATGAACGTGCATTTCCAATTCCTGGGGTTTCAGCATTTACTCCACTCACTTCCATCTTTCTGGACATCGGCGAGAAGGCCGTTTTGAGACATTCACTAGTGAATCCTGCCTCGACCTTTAGACAGAGGGATTCTCATTCTGAAGTCCAAGGAACAGAAACAAATGCTCTCTTGTCAGGTAGATACTGTATGCTACGACTGCCTCTGGGAGACAAGTCCGGTGCTTTGGACTTTGGGTCCTGGGCATTCCTCGTAGTGGCAGCAGAACAAAGCAGTGGGTCCGTCCTATGACCATGAGCGGTATTCTTCTCGGAGGTCTAACATCGCTGGCCAGTTTGGGTGATTTTTACGCCCTTCAAGAAGCCAGTTAGGCTGACGTTTGTTCCGGAAAAACGGTTATAGTTCCTTCTGCCCTCCCTGATGACTCGCATTCTTATTTTGAGACATGGCGGCAAGTACGGGCTCACTCCAAGTATCCCCTGTTCATTTAGTCTCGTCGATTGGAGCTACCGAACATTCACCTCGCTGAAGTCGTACGGTGATCGCACTTCAATATTTCCAGACTTTACTTATGTGGTAAATGCACCAAGCTCAAAAATCCTTCCAGAAAAATTATCTCCCGCGTGGGTTCACGGTCACGCTCAAACACCCAGCGCCCAGCATTAACGATATCTTCTGCGCCACGCCTTTGTCACTGATTTGAACCACGAGATTACGAGACGAGCACCCACTTCGACTTTCTGACCCACATTAAGCAACAGCAAAGACCCCATGCACACCACATCAAATATAAGTATCGCCATCACGGTGCCTAACCGTTCCTCCCCGTCGGTATGTTATTATACCGAGGCCGCCGAGAGCTCACGAGATTCGATGGGAATCACGCTTTGTTGGAAGGATGGTTGAATGCCAAAGAAACCTACAAAGTTGACCATGAGTGACTCAGTTTCGATGGACTTGGGGGAAAAACTGACATAGTTGGGTCAGAACCTTGGGCGGTACTTCCGATTCCATATTAATGAAGTGAAATTTCGGATTATGTGTTAACCCTCTAGGCGCTCGAGCATCACACCAACAAGTAGTAAGCTCATGCGGCGGCGGAAGCGTCGGGAACGGCGATTTGATACCGAGTTCGTCTTGTTAAGCATCAGGATCCTCTATTCGCACTAACATGGTCATAGAAATAACAATCCGCTTGATATTTGTTCCCTTTCAACGACACTCCGCAGCCAATTCTAAGAATGGAGACGGGACATCAAGCTTACAAGCTAAAGTACGATATATACGAATTACTCAGGTACTCACATAGAGCAACAGCGATCTCACCAGTCCCCCCTAACGTTCGTGCAGAGCTTTGCCACACATCGCCACTTACGTCGAGCTCGAGGGCTCGGGTCCCGTACGAAACGTGGATCATTACATACAT
The DNA here is from genome assembly GCA_013368445.1 of Leucocoprinus leucothites. Lineage (NCBI taxonomy): Eukaryota > Fungi > Basidiomycota > Agaricomycetes > Agaricales > Agaricaceae > Leucocoprinus > Leucocoprinus leucothites. The sequence goes on from JAACJO010000012.1 coordinate 361,096, forward strand.
GTGTAGATGTGTTATTAAACGAATGACTGATTGAGGCCGACTAAAACGGGTGACCAGTAACGACTGGAACATTGAACACATACATCCAACGTTCAAAATAATCAGAATGGGCATATAAGTGTCCAGAAAAGTCTATCGGGAACAAATGCGGTCCGTGTTTCCATGAAAAAAAGGAAACGTTTTATGGGTGCGGGAGAATGCATGTCAAGTACTGTCACGATTCATAGCATATAGACAACGTGGATGCGAGATGTGGCTGATATGTCTAGGAAGCTGGGGGAGAGGGACAAGGGAGGGAGATGTACCAGGCAGAGAAGCAAAATACAAGCGAATGAATACTAGACAAACAAATTCAAGAAATATGATACCAACTGAAAATATGGCTCACCCTAAAAGCACAGGGCAAAGTAGGAAAGTTAGGAAAGTAAAGAAGGTTATTTACATCAGATAATGCAAAAGGATGAGGGTGAAGGGTTGTAGGGTAAATCTTCCAGTGTCCAAACGGCAATGAGACCAAAGATGAGGTTGGCAGATTCGGCAGCAGGTCATCAAAGATGGCGGTAATGTAACAAGAAGGAAAGGTCAGAGTCGAGAATAGAACAAACCATCAATCGATGTCGAATGTCCGCCCCCTAACCGCCGGCTACCAAATTCTGTCTGTTCAGCAGATAACACAGCATTTCCATCCTTTTCCGGTCTCGTCAGATGGGGCCCTCCCAGAGCTCCGTCGTCGGTGATGCCTTGCCTCCGCAGCCTGAGGATGGCTAGGAGCACCCTCTCGTACCAACATGCTGGCCCTTGTCGCAGCCTCAAAGACATCGTCAACACCTTCTATCTTTAGTGCCGAGCATTCCTTGTAAGCACGAGCCCCAATAGCCTGGGCAGCACGTTCGCCCTTTTCACGCGTCACCCATGGGCACGGGTTGTCCGGTGTATCCGGATGTTGAGTATTTGGCCTCAAGTCTGCTTTGCATCCCACAAGGATAACCGGGATATGCGGACCGCAAAGCTCACGAACTTCTTCAATCCACTATATTTAACAACCAAGGAGATTAGAATGATGAATGATGAACGTCGGGGAGAGAGGTATATGCCATACCTTGGTTGTGACGTTTTCTAGAGAGTCAGGGGTATCGAGAGCAAAGGCAATGAGGATAACATGGGAATGAGCGTAAGACATGGGCCGCAGTCGCTGGATTACGTTTGTGAGCCTATCAACGGTTGGTTGAACTGATGGAGCCAACGCACTTCGTACTCTTCCTGACCACTGGATGCGAGCCGAAGAAGGGGGATACTAAGCGAACTGTTTCCGCGGGGGAGAGGTGGTAACGCACGCAGTATCCCATAGTGCCAGTTGTACGGGCTTTTCGTCAAGTTTGATCTCTGCTACATAGTTGTCGAACACGGCTGGTGAAACGACTGAGCCACATCTAAATGTAATGCATGATGGAGAGCATACTTGGTTCCTAGCATGAGAGAAGATGAGAACAATGTTTAACGGTTTCGAGATCCAGGCTCACATATTCTTTTGGGAATCTGCCCAGTGCAAATGAACAGAGAAGCGAGGTCTTTCCGCAAGCACCTGGCAGGGAAGTCAGAATAGGGAAAGAGTAAGAGGGGTAGATACGTACCGTCGCCAACGATGACGAGTTTCCGCCGGATCTGTTGCAGAGGGTAAGCAGGAGGACAGTGGACACAAAATCAAGAAACCAACGGGATTCTGGAAGGACATGGAGGGAGAAGGACGGAGAGGTGGTGGTCACAGCCCTAAGGATGCCGGGAGCAACAGACTTCCGTTTGTCTGTGTTTTGTCTGGGCCATCGCTGATGTCATTCACATTTGACAAGGACTACATACTAAGAACTACCTAGCACCGCTTCCTCTTCAGGTTCTTCTTCTCTACACATAGGGGGCCTCGCTCAACAAGTACATGTTCTGCACTATCCCATTCTACTCCCAGATCTTCTGCCAGTTCTTTCGCATCCTGGGGCGCGAGAACGTCCGTTGCAAGCTGCCAAAACCTGCGACAGATCAACCGCGTGAGCTTCTTGACTGCGCACATTCTGCCACTAGACAGGCAGTCCTACTCTGTGAAATGCTTTCGCCGCCGCACCCATTCTGCTCGCCAGCGAGTCCACTCTTTGTCCACTAGGGCCAAGTCCTCGCCCGAAATGGGCGGAACTCCTTGACGCAGGGGCTCCAGGCGTTCCCTCGCCTGGTTAATCTGTGTGTGTCATAGATAGCCTGGATGAGAGAAGTCTGTTAAGCAAAATACCAGTTTGGTCGTGTCAGCGATTCGAACATTGATTTCGGCATCAGTGGGGCTCGATTTCAGCTTGACTAACTCTGTCCATCACAGAAGTCAACATGGAGTGAAGATAGAAGAGTCACAGAGGCATGCCAGTCGATGCGTTTCTCAGCTCGATCGCTAGGGCCCTGTTCTCGTCTTCCACGCTCTTCAATTCATTTTCTAGTGTCGCGATCTCTTCCGCAGGAAGACAGTCTAGCTTGGATTGATTGATCACAAAGAATGTCGTCTTTCCTGCAGTGTTTTGTCAAGCATTGAAGCGCATATATGCACCTCGCTGAAGATACCATAGGTCTTTTGGGTCAGTTCGCCCCTTTCCGCGAGCGCCACAAGAATTTTCTGGGTAGTTGCCTTTGGCACGGCACCCTTGAGGTTGGCAGCTACATCGACGGCTCCAAACGGGCGGTTCATCTAGTTTAAGGCGTTAGTAGGCTCCAAAGCGCGAGATGTAATTTACGAGTTTCATGTATTCGAGAATTTTATCCTCGGCCTCCTGGCCCTTGAGGACGGGGACTTTTGTGTCTGACTTAGCCTTGGATGCCATGAGTAAGATATGGATTAAAAAGTAAGAGGCAGACGCGTTGGCCGAGATATCGCGTGAGGACATAGGCTAGTCCGGCAGACGCCGGAGCGGATCAATGGGCGTCCGAGCGGACCACGGTGTGTGCTACTACAGTCAGCTTTCCCTTTTCCCAGTTCTCTGCATGTTCTTGTGCAGCCTGCACCCTTCGAATGAGTTCAAATGCCTCCCGGTCGCCTAAAGACAAGCAAAACCTCAATTATATCATTCGCTCAGGGCTCGCAGGCGGCGTCGCTGGCTGTGTCGTATGTGACCTTCTTTCTTGATCAGTCATCTGGTTATCATCTTGTTTCTAGGCAAAAACTGTTGTCGCCCCACTTGACAGAGTCAAGATCCTCTTCCAAGCATCAAACCCCGACTTTCAGAAGTATGCCGGTGAGTAGACCTCATCCGGATCTTGTGCAAGTTTTCCAACTCGACATCTCCAATTCTCCCCCTTCCAAGGAACATTTGTTGGTACATTCCGCGCAGGTCACGACATTTATCGACAATCTGGCCTTCGGGGACTCTTCCAAGGCCACTCCGCCACGCTCATCCGTATCTTCCCGTATGCAGCAATCAAGTTCATGACGTATGACCAAATCCATCATGTACGACAGTTTTCCCTCTTGAATCACGGGAACAGAATACTCAGCAACGGAATAGGTCCTGATGCCGACTAAGGTCCAAGAAACTAATATGCGCAGATTTCTGGCGGGTGCCATCTCTGGTGTGTCCTTTATCTGCATGGGAATTGTGGCTCCGGCACTACTCAACTCCTCATCTCCATTTGCGTATAACCAGGGACCATGTCTGTTTTCTTCACGTACCCACTCGAACTCATCCGCGTGCGAATGGCGTTCCATACAAGGACAACAAATTACGCCCAAGAGGCACCCCGACCCTCCTTCACTCGAGCATTCTTGCACATTTACAATGAACGACCGGTTAACCCGGCTCACGCAACCGAAGTAGTGGATGCAGCCCATTACTTTAACAGATATCCTTTCCTCAAGTTTTATCGTGGTTTTACCGTGACAATGACCGGTATGATCCCATACGCTGGTGTATCTTTCCTCACTTGGGGATACCTGAGATCACGATTCTTGCCCCCTTCAAAAACGGGCCACGAGACCCCTACACCAATGGCAGATTTAGCATTTGGCGCATTTTCCGGAGCTGTTGCCCAGACAGCCTCATATCCATTTGAAGTGGTGCGACGACGGATGCAGGTAGGCGGAATTACACGACCTGATAGATGGTTGGGGTGGGGTGAAACCGTCAAAGCCATTTGGCAGGCACGGGGGTGGCGAGGTTTCTATGTCGGGCTGAGCATTGGGTACATGAAAGTTATTCCTATGACCGCGGTCAGCTTTACGGTATGGCAAGGGGGAAAGCGGCTTTTGGATGTATGAGAGTTATTTGCGAACGTTGCTCCTCGATACCGTGGTCGACGTGTAGAAATTAGTTTAACTTGTAGGCCTCATGATTAATTGGACAGTTCGTCATCAGTTTCGGATTCTCGGGTCCCGGGCGGAATGGTGCCCACTTCGCTTAACCTCGCTTAGGAACAAGTTTTGTCCACAGCGTATGTATGATGCGTTTGTATTAGAGACGGGCCAACGATGATACATATGGTCATTACGGGCGTTAGTTAGTCAGAAATCGCCGCGTGCACGTTTATTTAGCAGTTTTCTTTCACAATCGTTGTTGCTTTTCGACTCAACTCTTTCGCTCACGCTACTAGGACTGTACCATGGATCCACCAGCAACAGGGCTGGACTCGACACAGAGCAACGACGGGGGAAAGGTGAAGAAGGCGAGGAAGAGGCCAAAAACCAGCAGTTGTATTCCGTGCTCCAAAAAACGCCAGGTGAGTAGACTCAAGTCTGGTTCCTGCGTTCTGAGAGCTTGGGTTTTACAGCAGGCACCTATTTCACTACACGTGCGCCCTGGTATGATTCAAAGAACCCTTGTTGTGAGGTTCTTCGAAACTTTATCCAGGGTTTATCATTCCTCGAGGGTCCTTGTCCGTCTCGGCAGACGTTCAGCTGGGACCTTGACCACCGCTAGATGACGATTTCTTTCACTCCAACTGGCCAGCTTCTCCGTCGAATTATTTTTGGCACGTCGTAATGACCATGCTTCTCGAGTAGTTGGCCTTTGCGGAGGCTATCGAGTACCCAATGCAGTTAGCGCTGTTGTTCCGCGAGCATTGTTTTAGCGCCCGTCGTCCAAGGGATATCCCATGTCCCAGGTTCCAGTTACCCCATGCTGGCATCACCATGGCACTTCCTGGGGTCTTGCTGAACCCTTATCCTCGACTTATTTCCGACTCTCCGTGTTTTATTTTTGGATGCTGTCTGTTGAACCTGTTTGCTGACTTGTGATCATCTGCCTCACAGAAATGTGATCGCGCTCGGCCATGTTCGTCCTGCGTTTCCAGGAGAACTCCCCATCTCTGCAAGTTCGAGTCGATCCCTGATGGCCCGAGCCCGAATCGATCTCCTCAGGTCACGGCGAAGACAGAGGGGATCGAGGAAAGCGATGTGAACGAGGACGAGATTCCGCCAGCGCTGAGGACGACAAAACTGGATTTGAGCGAGAACAGGGAGATGCTGAAGAGGCTGAGCAAGAGGATACAGAGCTTGGAGAGCAGAGTGGTGTCGACAGCAGGCCCAGCATCGGCGCCCGCAGCTGTGGGTCCACGGAGGTCTTCAATGTCGCTGGACGCGATGGGAGGTGGCGTGGAGTATAGCAAGGTTGAAGGAGCGTATCAGCCTGGACCTTTCACTGGTATGGGCTCAGGAACGAGCGCAGGTGGGATGTCGGGCGTGGTTCAAGGGGGCTATGACTATGGAATCGCCTCCGCCCCAATATTAACCGAACCCATGCCGGCGCACGATGTGTCACCTGGGGCCCCAATGACCTCGCCTTCGATGCAGCCACCGCAGGTTCATATACCTGCCAGGCCCCAGGCTTCCCGAAGGCAGTCCGAGGTTAGCTTCAGGGCGCCTTCTGCGCCGCGTGATGAACCATATACACATAGTCTCCCGTTTTCGTTGGTACACCCTGGCGAATTTGTTGGTCAGACAAACGTGTCGAGCACTACCCATTCGGTACGTTCAATCTGCTTCACTGTCCTTCCACGAACATTGAATTGGTTGCTAGATACGTTCGCTATCACCCTCCCGTTTACCCCAGGCTAAACCAACGGCACCTACGAGCTTATCGTTAATACACGTCACGCCACAGATCCAGACCCCCATTCCCACTCCCGAGATCCAACACCTACTCCAGTACCTTCCTGACGTGCAATCAGGCAATTTAATGATTGATGCCTTTTTCAAAGAAGTAAATTGGCGCTACGGGCTTCGAGAAAAGTGGCTTTCAATCACTTGTTCCCAAATGTGGTCAGAGCTCCAGAACCCTTCTCCGAGCCACCAACTTAACCCGTACTGGCTCTGCCTCTTCTTCTCCATCCTTGCTTGCTCTCAGTCGCTAGAGAGCCTACCTCCGAATGCAAGACAACCAAGTACTTACGATAGTGACACATATTATTTATGCGCGTTGACAGCGAGGCGCATAGCAGAGGATAGATATTTCAGTTCGTCAAATACGACTTTGGGTTTGGGTGCGCCACGTTCCTCTCCGGCGGATGGCTGTCTGTTTGGGTGTCTGGCGATACCTCTTTTGTGCGATTTCTTGTCAGCGAGAGGGAGGATGAGCGAGGCGTGGAAGTTAATGGGGGACGGAGTACGTGTTGCACAGTCCATAGGGCTGCACAGAGATCCAGGAAGTCCAGTGTGGCAAGAGATGCCCGAAGAGGAGAGGGATTTGCGAAGAAGGGCATGGTGGGGATTATATATTTGGGACAGGTAAGTTTAATTACGCGTGTCTGTCTAAACGCGCATTCCGATCTCGGAGTTGATATTTTCGGGTTTGATTACTCTTCAGGCTTTTATCGTACATCCTTGGCAGACCTCAAATGATTCGCAGTGACAATTGTGATGTGGCGAAACCTTCGAGTTTCGATACGAAGGGTCGAAAGGACAGCTTTAATTTGAGTAGGATCGTGATGATACAACTCGCGGACCTTGTAAGCGAGATTCTGGACCAAGTGAGTCAATTCTTCTCCAGGCTTTTGTTCCTTGAGGACCCTGTTGACCATATGGCTAGTGTATGAGTGTTACACACGCCACATGGACGATCCTGGCGGAGATGGACTCAAAGTTTGAGATTTGGGAGATGAGCATTCCAGCAGAGCTTCGTCCTGGGACGACACCTGAACAAGATATCATTCTCTTCGTCGGTCTCTCGCCACTAGAAATCAAAAAGTTCAGTCGCCATCGTTACATGATTACAACATGGTACCGCCTTACTCGCTTGAAGTTTTACACCCTTATTATAAAACGTCATCAACAATCGGCTTCAACGACATCACGAGTAGAGAGTCCAAGTCCGATCCCGGAATCCGTTGCAGAAAAATGTGTTCGGCTTGCGTTAGAGTTGATCAAATACCAATGTGACACTTTCGACCGTATGCGAAGAACCAAATCCGGCGAAAACTGGCTAGGCGAGAATTGGTATTTTGAGGGATGCTTGTCTGTATTTGAGGCAGCTGTGGCGCTGCTTCTCGCTTTAACTAAATTTCCAACGACATTTTTCGTTCCCCCTGGCGCGGCCGTGGTGGAGGAGTCGAAGGTGGGTCTGAAGTTGGAGTATGAGGAGATGACGAGAGTGATTTCACGCGTCATGGATGTATTCTCGGAGGTCGTTGTGAGTCAGAAGAATTTTGACAGCGGGAGTGGTGAAGTGAAGGAGGGGAGGAGGGCAGAAATTGCGTCGAAGGCTCTGGACACTCTTCAAGTATTACTCAAGGAGCACTGGTGGAAGCTAGACCCTAGGATGGAACAGGGTAGGCTTATACGAGATTCACCGGCCCATCTGTCACCCAGGAGAACGGGGTCAAATCCAGCGGCAGGTATGGTTGGATCAGGACCTGGACTTCCATACAGCGGGACTGGTTATGCCGGCGGTTCCACCATGGGTCCCGTATACGCCCCGCAGCAACCTGCCCAGCTACCCTTCCGAACCCAATCTCAGCAAATAAGCCCCGTTCAGGCTTATTCAGGACTCGTATCTCCCTCCACTTCGGAAACGATGCCTTCTCCATCGTCGATACAGCAACAGCTTCAATACCAGGTAGAGCCGAATGTGTACGGGAGTACTGCACAGTACCCTATGACGACTGGCACATATCCGCCCTCCGTGATCCCGCCACCACCTTTTAAAAATCTTCCCGTTTCCGCAGGAAGTCTATCCTACCCGCAGTATTCACCAGCTAGAGCCCCCGAAGCCCCCTCTGTGGCCTCACCGCCGGGTGTCGTTCAATCATCTCCTTATGATTATCAGCCACAAAATTACTTCTCCAGTATAGACACCCCGACATCCTACCCCTTCCCTTTTACACCTGTTTCCAATCATGGCTCAAATCAGAGTCTAGACCAAAATCACAGTCAACAACAATCTTATCAACGAGTACCACAACGACCATTTAATCCAGCTCCTTATCCCACTCAACCTTCACCCCGACAAAGCGCTTCTACGAGCGCATATGCCTACAACTCAGGATCCTCAGTGACTACTTCGGGTTCAAACAGTGCTAGTAGTGGTGTTCAAGTCCCTCCAGCTAGAACAATCCGCTCCTCGCCTGGTGTTCCCCCACCAAGCCAGGGAATGAAGATGATACATTACGTTGCTCCTGGTTCAACGACCACTTCGACGACCACCGCCTCTGGTGCGGGCATTATGGGAAGCCTGGGGGCGGGGACAATGAGCTTTAGTGTGAGCGGGATGTCGCAAGAATCATCCCTGCCGGATCCAAGATTCCAGTCGGCTCAGCAAATGCAATCGCGATCAACACAGTCGCCGCAGGAGTCGAGGATCGTGTTGAGTGAGTTTATGGGACGGACGACACCGACTGGAGATGGTGGGCCAACAGGGTATTATCGATGACCTCTATGGTTTGAGACCAGGTTTGGGACTATGTTTTTACTATCATTACGCGTCTTTGTGTTTGTGTGTGATATATTTGGATGGTCACCGCTGTCGAGGTTTTGTTTTCCCTCGACCAGCATAAGTTATACACTCCGTTGTTCATATCTGTTGCATATGTACCACACCATCATGTCGCTCATTATCAATAAGTTGTATGTACCAACAATATGCTATGTCTAACTGTTTCTATTGATACACGATTGAAAAAGGGAGGATTACTTGGATATGGATATCATTATTTGTACATTTGTAAGATTCTTCAAAGGAGTACAAAATAGTTCACTAGTTCGTCTTTTATGATGCTTCTATGTTTAATTGTATACGCGAGGCTTTGTTCCATGGATGGTTCACCGGCGGTAGTGGTTTCCGCGTCTGGTTCAAGAGCAACATGAAAGCGAAAAGAAGCGGCAGAGCCTTCTTTGTGGATTCTTCTTCCATTTTCTTTTCTCTTGATACCCCAGATTTTTGATCACGAACTTCAATACAAATGGTCCTAGATGTTTTTCGTTGACCCTGAATATCGACCCTACTTTTCCGTTTATGGTACACTGGCGCCTGAGGGATAAAAACAGCTCCGTGGCTAGCGTGTTTTGAACAACTCTAGTTTAATGAGTAGTAGCAAGAATGACATCGGAACTTGAGATAGTGGACAGTAGCCTCGTGCCAAGTCCGTATTACTGTTGAGCCAGAACTGGGGAGCAAAGCCTTCCATGAGCATTGTCAGGTCTGGGAACCGGTTGGAGCGGAGATGGCACCTCATCGTGTCGTATGATAATAATAATAAGGCATGAGGAAGAGACGAGACGGGACAAGACGCGACACAAGACACAAGGCAGGCAGACCTGGCGGGTTATGCGGTACAGGTTGTAATAGAGAAAATCGTTGGCATGTGTTCAGGGCGCTTCAGGTCCCAGGGGAGAGGAACGGGAGTGGGGTGAATGCGGACTCCGAGTCGATTTCTCTTTCTTGGTCACATTGTTATTTTAGATGAAACTGGAATTGAGGGCGAGAGTTTTGAATATGGAATACCAAGACCTCGTGAACGAGGTAACATTACTGATGGGGAGAGTGGACCCTTTTGTGAGTTTGATCATTTATGAACACGATGGTTAGGGTCTTGTGATGGTTGAGAGGGAGATTTTGAATGTCCAAGGGTGACGCGGGCGGGGTTTTCAGACTCTTTGTGCTGTGAGCCGGGTTTTACGGATGTGGTTGAATTCAGAGAGGCATATGCCTGTGGAGCAATATCCTGTAGTTTATTTTCTTCGAAATCAAGCCTGAGGTGAAAGAGGCGTGTATGTATCAGCCGCCAAAGTCAGTTGAAATTACGGGTCACAGCATGTCTGAGTTTGACATTCAGCGGTCAATGCAAAGGCAGATTATTGGTTAAAGAGTTGCTTGGGACATTGAAGGAGGAAATCAGCCGCAGTTCCTGTGCCTTAGAGAGACATGACAAGAGGCCTAATTAGCGAGTGCATATCAGAGCTGAGCGGGGATAGTGTCTGCGGATCAGAGCAGGTACAGGTTAGTGACGGAGAACATTCGGATCCGAGTACTAAGACGTAGTTGAAGAGAGCAAGAAACTACTGCGGCTGATTTCGGTTGGGAGTGGGAATATATTCTGGGGTAGATGGAGTTTTTGGGAAAATGGGAGAGGGCAGGTGAGAGGTGCAGGATCCAAGATGTGGGCTGCTGGTGAACCATGTTTGACATTGTGGGCATTAACAAATAAAAATGTAGTTAGCCAAGCCCGAATATGTCGTGGTTTTTTTTGTGAGAACTGCGAACTATGTTGTGGGAGAAGCACCCATGTGGGAAGCCCGACAAGTGGACGGTCTAAAATTGCAGCGAAGGTGATGAGAACAGTCTGAGAAGGCCGGAGCGCTTGGATGAGATGAGATTGGACGACGAGAAGCAATTTTTCGTGGAATTTTTAGGGAAGTTCTTTTGAAGACCGAGTTGTGGTAGGGAACATTGAGAAAGAGCAGAGCTAAAAATACGCAGGAGAGTCAGACGATGTTCTACGTGGACGTCATCTGCTACTGTATGTGGACGCTGTGGCCACCAGGGTGAGCCTCATAGAGAAAGTTCTGTGGAAGGGAGCGTGGAAATGGGGAGAGAGTGGAGGGAGAGTGCAATTATGTTGGATTCGCATTACGAGAGACGCGGAGGATGAGATAAATCACTGCCCGATCTGGAGTACCGTCACGGATCACGTGTGACTGGGCAAAAGGCCGAGAGACGATCGCACAATAATCGTCACACCAGGTCCACTTCGGCTATCTTCCACAAACCACATCCGCCTCACCCATCCGCTCTCTCCCTCCTCCTTACCACTTACACCCTCCCCGCCCCAACTCCCCCCGCCTTCCCCCACAATTCTCAACCGAAACGCCCGCCCTGGAATACATACTATGCCCGTCCCTCTGCGGGCGAACCACCATCGGGTGGACGTAGCTACCGAGTGTGAGTGGCCAGAATTTTCCAGTTGAGCTAGGCTGACCGCGGTTCAGTTCAAAGTCTTGGTCTTCATTCTGCAGCATCCACCGGCAATGTAGGCCTCGTCGAATATGCATTATTGCATGGTCAACCTGTAAACTCAGTCGTTGATGGTGTTCTGCCTCTCCACGCCGCCTGTGCGGGAGGGAACACTCAAGTCGTTAAGCTCCTTATCGAGTACGGCGCAGATGTAAACGCCCCGCGGTAAGCATCGGGTTCTATTACTCCTACTCGTCTGCTAGAGTTTCTCATCCTGCTTCTTCACCTCATTTCTGCTCCACCCAATTCCGACCAGCCTTCCAAAACGCTACTCGAGTAGAGACTCTTCTGCGCCCATCATTGGAACTACAGGCTCGACGCCTCTCCACTTTGCTGCCGCGAACGGGAACAGGGAAGCGATCATGCTTCTTCTTCTTCATGGTGCCCAGGCAGACCGGTCGGACAAACATGGCATTACACCGGAGACTCTGGCGCGACAGCATGGCTGGATCGAATGTGCGGACGAACTTAAACAATGGATAATTAACAAGGATAAGGATTTAAGAGAACGGGCAGAGTTTGTTGCAGTCGATGACAAGGAAAACGGAAAACGACGCCATCGCATTGGTTCATTCGGTGACCAAGAGTCTTCATCCAGGCGCCGTTTACATGTCAAGCAGTCTATCGATACAGCACTTAATATGCTCAAATCGTCATCATCCAATCTCGCAGAAGCTTATCACCGAGGTGCCCACACCCCGACTCCGCCGGTTTCGCCTACTCGACCGTTTGGTGATTATACTTCGACCCTTGGTCATCTAAACGATGATCAGCTCCCCGAACCTTCTACACGTCGACCTTCATTACCTTATGTCATGCAATCCGACTCATTTCCGCGCCCTCGCAAGCCATCTGCTCAGTCAGCAAACACTCACAGACCCAGGTCTGCCGGCGAAGGCGCTGAAGAACCCGTAGTCAACTCTGCTCCTCGAATTGCTCGGAAATTAGGTAGCAAGGTATCTCTGCTCAACCTTTTCCGTAAGGGACAGGCCGAAGACAACAACAGCAACATAAATCTTCCCATTTCTGATGCGCCGTCACTTTCAACCTCACCACCTGCAGCCTCAGGATCTTCTCTTGCCCAGCTTCGACAGCGCCCCCATCATGATAGTGATGCCTCGATCAGATCAAGAAAAACAGCAGACCCATCTTCAGATTCTCTCGATTCCTCGTCACCCTCACCTATGCCAACGGCCATTGACGGGCACAATGGACTGGTAAAAGATCAGCGGTTGAATAATCGCGACCGGTCAAGGTCGAATGCCAGCAGCCGATATGAATACCTCAACGACGATCCTGTTTCCTCCAGTCCAAATAGCTACCATAGCCCCAGCTCTAGTCCACTCGCTCGCATAGGCCTACTTCGAAATCAGCAAGGACATCACAGGACACGTTCGGGGTCCGGCAGTAGCCTAGGATATGAAGCGAACGTACCCTCACGCTTGGGAATTGCACCGGCCACAGCGGTGGATGATACTCCGAATAGGCCAGGAGGCATAGGTGCTGATTCAGATAACTTATCAAGGTCATTACCGCGTTCGGGTATCCTTAGACCCCACAACCGAAATGGATCTAATGTTCAGGGCCACATGACACCTTCAGCGCTCAGAGCCTTAAGGTATGACATAGTTTTATTTAGCCAAGAAAGCGAGCTTGACACGGAATTTAGCTCCCAGAATTCTGATGCGATTTCACACTCTCCATCACCCAGAGGTGCATCTGCGGGATTGAAAACCAGTAATAGTTATGGCTCGCTTGGGCGATCAGACTCTTACCAAAGACGGCGCAGGAGCATGCGCCGTACAAGTACAGGATCGATGACTGGCTCGAAGCAAGCAGGCGATGATGGCGACGCCCCTATTGAGGAGGAGCAAGAAGAGGCAGAAGGATATGGGAACCCCATTGAGGCTACAGAGAGCTCCTTATTAATTGGAGTAGCGAAAGCGCCCTCTTCGAGAGGTTCACTCTCCCCTATCATTTCAAGCGATCAAGTACCTGGAGAAGACGAGGATGCTTTAATGGCGGACTTTCCTTTCAGCATCAATCGTCCACCACCCATTCCTACAGATGGGGAGATGGATGAAGCAATTTCCCCATCTATATCCATCTCCACAAGGGCGTTAACCAACGTTGCCGACAACAGGCACAGGGGTGATTCTTTGAGTAGTACTGAGACCACCGATAGTCGGGAGTATTCACAAACGAGCAGTACGGCCAGTACGATGATGGTTGCAACACCACTCATGTCATCTGAAGTTGTGGTACCGTCTGTACGGAAACAGGAGCGCTGGTGTCAGGAGTAGAGGCCGTAGATAGGGGTGAGGAGGCCCAACGTTCAGAGTACGCTGTTGTGACAGACGTTTCTCGTTCGCCCCCTTCGCTACTTTCACCTCCATCTCAGACTCATCAACCACGACGACCCCCACCCCTTCCTCTTGGTTCGCGATCAGCGCATACGTCTCCAACTCAATGTCAAGTTTAGCACCTCGAAGTCTCGATTCTAGGAGTCTAAGTGGTCGTAGAACACATACGCCCTTCGATATCGACATCTCTTCCATTTCAACACATGCTCAGGCTGAGGCACTTGTGGAGAAAACAAAACAACAAGTGATGGAGTTTGCTGGTCATGATGGCCAGGAGCTTGACTCTGGAGCCGGGAGTGATGGGCGTACCCCCTTGAGCGCAAGATTGGCAGCATATGGCGAGAGTCTGGCTTTAGCGAGGAGGTTTAAAGAATTAGAGGAGGGAAGAGGGAGTGCGGCAAGTGGCGCCACAGTTAGTACTACCCTCACAAATGGGGAAAGTACTGGCACGACAGTCAGCTCAACCAATTTGTTACTGCCGGTTGCAAACCAGCGCTCGGATAGTTCAGGGTATTCGTATTCAGGATCATTGTACAGTGCAAGGAGTGTGGGTGGGTTGAAGGATATGCCGTCTCCTCGGTCGGTAAGTGTAGGCCTGAATGGCGCAGGACATCCAAAGAAAATGTCGAGACCCTCGACAGCGGAAGGATGTGAGTTAAACATTTTTTTGAACTCACAACTACATGTTCTGACATGTCTCTTGTAGTAGCATCGCGTGATATGAACCTGTCTTTATCAAGTGGACAGTCCGACCAGTCTATGCAATTCATGAGATCAGCATCTGCGCTTGGCTATCGACAAGCAGAAGTAAATCCATCCCACCCACAACCCATCCCCACCCTCAGCGTCTCCGATGCAGAGGATGACTACGTTTATCAGCCACCGAGCCTGACTATCTCAAGGTCACGCACACCAACAGGTGAACGTGAAAATGAGCACAAGACCAATATGACCCTCAACAGGATGGGCTCCTTGGATGGAATAGGTTATGTCGATGACGATTTTGGCCTGGCTCTTTCCCGTGTCTCTACAGCACCTTCGCCTGCAGCGAGGTTACCACCTTCACAGGGTCGAAGTATGAAGAAGTTGTCAAAGATGGGTATATCGGTTGCAGATCAGGCGGCGATGGGCGGGGTGTTACCCCAGCAAGTGGCAGCTCATTCTGGGAAGAGGTTCAATGCACTTAGGTCGTTCTTCAAGGGTGGGAAGCCTTGATGCTGGTTTCTAGTCGGTGAAAACATGGATTTGTCCCCTGTCGTGTTCCTTTTTTTCGGCTTTGGCCTTTATTCCTTTTTTTAAAAATTGGTTTGCAGTGTTTCCTTGGCTTTGTGTATCTTCGAATTCGGTTTCCTTGTTTCGATCTCGTGGCTTTTTCTACAGTGTATATTTAGTTTCGGTTGCATCCCATTGCATGATTTCCTCTTATTTATTTCATCGGCTCACCAAACTCTCTTACCTTCTGTTTTCGATTGGTTCTTCTCCCTCTCAGACTTTTCTCGTTGTACTTGTCAATGCTATCTGTCTAGGCATCGCTTCAATGTTATCGATTCAACTCATTTCTTCCTTCTCCCAATTCTTACTTCTTTTTTTCATCTGTCCTCATTGGTTTTTATCTTCAGCCACCCGATTTTTGTCACGGTGTCTCCTTTGACTTATCCGTCGCATGAACTATGTGGGCATTCTTCATTCCATTTGTTCATACTCGCGCATTCAAACACTGTCCGGCACTTGCCAATTCAGCCTTCACATTTGTTCATACTTACCCATCCCTACTCACACGTTACACCCCCACATTTCGCAATCACATCATCATCACCTTATGCTGATTTCATTGCTCCTTTTTTTAGTTTCTCCTTCCACATCCCCGCACTTTACTTACGCCATGGGGGTGTGGCGCTGAGCTTTGTATACATCGTGTATCAATTACCTCCTCGTGTTTTCTCTCTTTGCACTATATGTGCCCAAGCCTCCAGATGTTACTGGACGGATTGTCAGTGTATCCATGTGCTCGTAAACGTGTTGTACATCACAATATCTTGTTTACTGTATATGCTGAATACACTTGGTTTTCTTAGGGATAGTCATCTGGCTTGACTGAGGACTGGAGATTCCTCGGAGGCAATTCCGTTGGGAGTTGAAAATAATATGATAGCTTAGTTGTTCAGTTGTGGCGCACGATGGGAATGGCAGCCTGATAGGACAGCAGTCACCATGGCCAAATGAGCGATTGTTGTTATCTCCCCGATTGTTGTATGTAATACGTCTCTGCCTAGCGCGGTCACAAGCGGGTTTTGAGAGTCATGGCGGTCTCTGGCACTAACAAGCGTGCTCCAAAGGAACGTTCGACTTCCCTGGAATTTAGAGATTGAGGGAGGCATCGTGGTTACCGTGACCGCAAGAAACCAGAAAACGTGTTTCCGAACCGTGGAAATGAGACAGGTCCAGTAGAAGAAGCTTTGTTGCCCAGGATATATTCTATCGTTGATGGAGACAGTAGTCTTCCAACAGCCATCGCAGAAGGCTAACGAGACAGAAAAGACTCCGTTCTATTTGGCAATTCGTATTCCCAGTAGACGTGGGTTCAAGACCGTAAATAATTTGGTGTTGCGACGAGGCTGTGTACCTAACACTTGGGCGTTCTGATTTTCCGAGGACCCTACTATGGTGCTGCGGTTCATTGCATTACAGGAAAGGGGTGCTACCTGGTGCTACGGTTGTTGGAGCCAGTTCTCGGTGCCACCGACTTTTCGAGGATCCTGGTAACAAAGAGGGTGAGTATCAATAAGACTGACCCCTGGCGCCTTCATGAGCATCACGGGTTATGTATCAATTATGTATCATGGGGAAACGCGAGGGCTCATAATTCAATCGTCGGAAAGGGTTAGAGCAAGGGAAAAGCCGGATCATGAGAAAACTTACCAATGTCCAGACTCCAGATACTGGTCTGAACTCTGAACATACAGGTCAGCGATGTTAGAAAATATTTCGTCCCTGCGATCCAAACAGCAGTGTGGCTGCTCATACTCGGTTTTGAAGTTCACAACCCATGGGAGTTGATGCCATCAAAGACCCTATTAGTACCCGCTGGGCTGGCTTGGGATCCTTCGACATCATGTTACCGATCTCAAGCTTTTCGGACGTTGGGGGACGGTATCTAATGGGCTATAGCCACTTTCACGGTATGCGGACGAATGGATACGATTATCAGGTTCTATGTTTGGCCCTGAACCTCCCACTCATACAATTTTCGTGCATCGTGGCATCCCTACGACTTTTCCAAACACCTTTCATTAAGGAACAGAGATTACCCGTCCTGTTCATCTGAACAAAGAGAGCGACGAGGCTCGGTGACTTTACTACTGTCAACCTTCTCCACCAAGAAGAATAATGTTACACCTTCCACGTAGTGTGGTCGTGCAGACGAGTGCGAGTAAGTTCTCGTTCAGTTGTAATTCGTGCATCTACTCTTACCTTTCTGTTCATAGTTGTGGGAATTGCGTACACTGGATGTGAATGGTTGAGTGGACTTCCCTTCGAGGTGAAGGCAGTCTGGAGGTAGATGCTCCTTACCGCTTGAACCCCTTGATTCCACTAACGGCTGCCTATATCAGTGGCTCAAACGTCCCTCTCCATTTGAAATTAATCTTCATTCTGTCTCGGTACCTTGGCCTCTTCGGACATGTGTGAGTATAGACGACGAAGATGTTACTCATTCTTGATTTGAGACATATGACCCCTCGCCTCCACTGCAGGTTGTACATCTTGGCGTTCAACTATGTGTCACAAGCCTCCAAGCCTACGCAACTCCTGTGCGAGACTTACTGGAGCTGTCAGCAATATGCCTGCTCAGTGAGCATGTGTCTGCTCTCGATATTGTCGGCAGAGCGCGGTACGGACCTAACGACTTTGAGCCCTTTCCCGACGCCTGACATATCTTATCTCTCAAGTGTATGCTCTGTGGGGTCGTGATCTCAGAATGGGACTACTTCTATCCCTGGTTGTGGCCTCTCACCTGATTTTCAGACTTGCTGTTGGAACTTATGCCCTAAGAAGCGTGACATACAACAATTCGAGCTGTTTTAATATAGATCTATTCCCAAAGGAAGTCATGTACATGTCGTACGTCCCTCCGACAACCTTTCTAACTTGCTTTCTGACACTTCCACGCATAGTTTGTCAGATTTCGTGGTTCATTCCTGTATATGGGTCCTCGGACACTTGAAGTGTACCTCAATCAAACAAGGGATCAGGAGCGTGGATACTGTTCAATTAATTTCCCGCGTCAGCCGTGAAAGCTTCATTATTGCTGTTTTTGCCTGTGGTAATCGTGGCAATACTTTTCACCCGCACCTAGCTGATACGAACCTCCTAGTCGTTCCCGTCGTATTGATGGTCGACGGGCTCTGGACTAAACTCGCAGCACAATTAACCATGATCACCTATATTACCTTTCCGTATGTGCCCTAGCATTCGCCGCTATCTACCTCTCTTTCTAACAGAAACAAAGAGCATACTTGTCCATAACCACGTCTCTGGTAAGTGTCCGACAGCTCGGAGCCTGTACGTAGTAAGTCTGATAAACATCCCGAAGACTTGTCGAGCGATCAAGAACTTGCACAACGTATCGCGGAAGGTTTGCGAAGACATCCAGAGCACTGGCAATGGGGAGAATTTAGCCTTGACCTCCATCAGTATTGAAGAGAGCAGATCTTTGGAAGGTTAATTTTTAGAGTTAGTGTAGTATTTTGGAATGATATAAGGGATTTCATTCATCACTTAACGATGCAATTGGTTATATGAGTCGGCGACGCTGGAGGATGTGGGATGTCGATTTTGTTGTATAGTCTACAATAAACGGTAATGAGAAATGGAATTGGAGGCAAAGGAGCGAAGGAAATTGGTATCCAAACTAGTTCAAAATTAAGAAATTAATTCACAGGAGGATACCACTGCAGTGCACATAATGACTGGTAGGCGAGATTGGTCATTTTACAGTTGTCCATACAGGCAGTGATATTCCAAGGGAGCTACCGTCGCATGCCCGCCAAATATTGAATTAGCGCCATAACGGAAGCATCTTAGATTTCTGAAGTTGCTTGAGTGACTACAGTGGCGTAGAGTGATACCAATGAATGATCGATTAATGATCAATCGATCACCGGGCACCCACTCTTATTCATCCCGAGATACTAAAATTGAGCGCTGGTGTGGCGGATTACCAAATCAAGTACAAGGCCTATACCGCCGTTTCCATCCAGATACTGTGAGCTATTTCATATCTCACGCTATCCCTGCAAACCGGCAAATGGGGGCTACAGCAAGAGATGAGCATCTATAAGAAATGTTCTACAAATTTCTCGCCTTCACCTTCGATGTTCTCCCTTTCCCCATAGTCGACTTCTAGTTTGCTTGGTACGATGTGGTATATTCCCCGGACTGAGATCGTTCAGATTAGCTCGTGTGAGTGATTGTCGCGTTTTTTACTGTTATCCATGCACCCAATTTTCATCGGCTACAGGTGCTGGACTGGTGTATACGACATGCGAATGGTTGAGCTGTCTTACATTTGAAATTAATCACATTTGGAGGTGCATATGTCTGCTACGCTGCACTTGTAATGACCTCAGTCACGCTAAGAGCTATTTGCCTTTTCACAGAGATTCCGATTTTCCCTTCCATCTGAGGTGTATCTATATATTGGCACAGTACGCTGGACTTTTTGGCCAAATGTGAGGGATAATGGACTATGCATTGTTAGCTTGCTGATTTGAACCCGCCCTCAGAGAATACATCATATCTTTCAATTACTTGGTGAAAGCTACCTCAACCTCGCGTTTAATCTGCAACATCTATTGGTCGTTTCAGCAATATACTTGCGCGTTCAGCATGGTTCTCGTCTCTTTTCTAACCTTAAAGCGTGGTGCGTCATTTTCGACCTCTAGACCTATGTAAACTGTTGTCCTGACTCAAGTGGCTATAGTCCATGCGCTCTGGAACAACAACTTTTGGATTGGAGTGCTTGCATTTTTACTTCTGGCCCTGCATATCGTCTCGAGTTTGGTTTTCGGAACTATAGGTATCTGGAATGTAAGATATACCGAGTGCAATTGTTTTGCACTTGAGCACTTTCCGAAGGAAATCATGTATTGGGCGTACGTCTAACCTTCATTCCGTATCTCATACAGTGTTAGCTTGCCCGCTAACCCGTAAAAGCGGTATCGAAGTTTTCATCCAGACGTCTATATGGGGCCTTGGCTTCACCAAATGCATGTCTTTCAGACAAGCTCTCGAGAACGTGAATACTCTTCGCCTGCTTTCTCGGGTCAGGCGCGAAGGGTCCGTTATTGCACTCCTTGTCTCTGGTGAGAGATATACCCTTGTTGCCGCAAGGCTTCGTACTGATATTTATTGCTTCCCTTGCAGCGGTGCCAGCCTGCATTGTGGCGGACGGGATTTGGACAAAGCTCGCTCCACAAATGACTTTGATAATCTACCTTGCCTTTCCGTATGTCAGCAAATTGACCTCAAGTCTCAGATTTATTTACTCTTCCCCCTTCTGTTACCTAGGGCTTTTCTCGCCATCACTACCTCGACAGTAAGTATGAGTCAAATCATCTTGTCCATTGCTTTCAATCAGTCTGACAAGTCACCCCAAAAGACATGTAGGTCGATAAAGAGCATGCATCAGTTATCGAAGAAGATGGTTCAAGAGAATCAAAGCAGCAGTGGGCTTGAAGAGGGGTTGATTCTGACTTCGGTCGGGTTCTACTAAAGCAGTCTTTCAGCTCGCCTTCTATGATTAACGGCATACTGTATTATATACTTCGCAGATCGTTATGGACTCCCGGAATTGGCAAATTAGCAAATTCTATCATAGCCAAAGCGGAGGACATGTAGATTATTAGCTGCTTTGGCTTAGGGCTAGTTCCGAATCCGGAGGACCCTAGTCAATATATTGGGCACGTGAATGTCGACGCTTCCGGTCCGGGACCTCAAATGTAGCAACCATTCTTGGATGATTCTCTGGTAAACCCTCCTCCAGTTTGTGCAGCCATCCGTCTATTGTGTACTGTGAACGGTACACAAAGCAATCAAAATGCCGAGGAGAGCCCGGATACACTTTGTTTCCATTCGGTCTTCGCTCATCAATCTTCCGATATCCATTTACGGGCCCTTGCTTGAACGGAGCGTTGTGCGTATCCCAAGGCATACAATCACAGACATCCATTAACTTTAACAGAGGCCGCAACATCTCGCTGTCCACTTAACACGTATTTCAAGTGGAAGAGGAGGATCCGATGACAAGCTCGGAGCGTATGTTGGCTGGACTGGGATGGCCTCTGCTTCTTCATTGGCCCATTTCAATGCGTCACAATCATCTGGGGGGGAAAGTTTTGAAACCGTAGAGATAGATCCGCAATATGCGCAGGGTCTGGGATTCGAACAGGATGATCTCGTATGTCCTTATTCAAATCTCCGTTCCAAGATATCTTAACAGGTTAACTAGGTTGAAATAGGACTGATTCACGACATGGGCCAGGCCACTACAGTGGGGACTGAACCACTCACAGCCGACGATTGGGAAATCATCGTGAGTTGGTTGTCATTTCCCCAGATTCCCGTTGCAAGTTCATTGATTGGTCGTCCAGGAAATACACGCTGCGCACGTTGAGTCCACCCTTTTATCTCAAGTTAGGGTAGCAAAGATTGGCCAGGAGATAGACGTCTGGGTGTTAGGAAGAACACGAGTTCGACTACGAGTTGGTGTGTTGTTAAGTAGCGTTCATAGTCACAAAAGGGCTGACACGGGTTCAGTCAGTATCGATCCGTCCGCTAAGGATGGTGCCTTGCTGCTCACAACAAACACCGAAGTTAGTATCGCTCCGAAACTACACAAACAACCATCTTTGTCGAAAAATCTGTCGAACGGCCATTCTATTGCCAGCAGGAAGCCCGTTGAGGGCGTACAACCAAACATGAATCTAGAACCTACAAGCAAACCAGGCAATAGTGAAGTGTTGAGGGTGTTACCCTCCCGCCTTTTCACAACATTGCCAGCGTATTTAGGCTCGGAACTGATTGCATTCGTATCTCCACAAACCTTCGGAGCACTTTTTGGGCCCGAGCAAGACAGCTTGGCCAATGATCACTGTATATGCTTCCAGGCGCGGTTCAAGCTACGGCAAGGACCTGTGGACCCGACTTCCAGTTCTTCGAGCGCGTCAAATCAAACACCTGTTGCACGTGTTCTTAAACCTGGATCGTCTGAGAAAGAGAAGGAGAACCAGAGTACGAAAGCTCCTGAATTTCCGGGAACTGGGGAAATCTATATCGGATGCCTGCCGGATGTTGTTGACCAACACATCGTCTTTTCTGCACTAACTGAAAGTGTGCAGGACTGGGACGTAGTTAGGTACTTACAGTCACCCTCCTTTCTTCACGCCTCTAACGACTCTACAGGATAACTGCACAAGCTGGTGGCTCCTCCGTAGCTGTGGAGAAACTAGGTACCCCGGAAGTTGAACCGCCGTAAGCCAGCCAATTGCATTTTTCCTTTATGGATACGCTACATTATTATCCCAGCGCGCCATCTACTTCAACCGGCTTTCTCGCGGGGGTTGACGACATTTTGAAGCAGTGTAATGAACATTGCATTCATCAATTCATGTTGCACTCCCAACAGGATTTTGTTCATGGAGGTCCGTATATGCTGTTACATCCTGAGATATAGAAGCTCAAAGTATGTCAGTTTCTGGTCTGCTTGTCACTGGTCGGTCTGGTGCAGGAAAAACATCAATAGCCCGCTCTATAGCCAAAAGCTTACAAGAGGACTCGCGAACACTTACTTGTGAGCCCCCTGACGTACCATATCCTAATATCCCTCTGAGCAACAATTCTAGACGTACATCATGTTGATGTATCCAAGTATGCCGACACTCCAATCTCAACTGTTAAAAATCTTTTCAACTATTGGTTCGAAAAGGCTATCTGGCATAGGCCATCGGTCGTCGTACTAGATAACCTAGATAAACTGCTAAGTGCTGAAGTAGAAGTAAGTCCTCCCTCCTGCTTTGAGTGAACATCCATCTGATCTGATCTATTGAAGCACGCCGATTCTTTCCGCTCAAGGCAATTGACAGAAGTGTTCCTCTCGATATACTCTTCTGCCGCTCGTACTGCAGCTGCGAATTGCTATGGTATAATCATGATTGCTACGGCAGCGTCGACAACTTCAATACACCCGTTGCTTAACTCCATGCACCTTTTCAAAGAGGTTGTACATGTACAGCCACCGAATAAGGATGCCCGGCGAGATGTTAGTTGCTTAGTTTGTTTCTTCACCCACATACCAACATCTTCGTCAGATCCTTTCACGTATCGTCCAGAAGACGCTCGAGATAGCGACTGATATTACTGTCGACTCACAGACATCCCTCAATTTCACTGCGCTGGCAACGCAAACTGAAGGCTTTTCAGCACTCGATCTCCAAGACCTTGTCGCACGGGCGATCCACCAAGTCGCAATGCGGGTGGCCCAGAGCAATTCACAGACAACAAAGCTTACGGCTACCGACTTTGCCAACGCTCAGGCTGATTTCGTTCCTCTTTCATTGAGAGACGTTAAACTACAGAAGTCGGATATTGCGTGGTCAGACATAGGTGGTTTATATGAAACGAAGCAAGTTCTGAGGGAAACGTTGGAGTGGCCGACTAAATATGCACCAATCTTTGCTCAATCCCCTTTAAGGTTGCGGTCTGGGTGAGCCTTGCTCTTAAGTCAGCGTATCAGTGCATTTGATGACGATTGCGATAGGTTGTTGTTGTACGGCTACCCTGGTTGCGGTAAGACGCTGCTAGCGTCTGCTGTTGCCAAGGAGTGTGGATTGAATTTCATCAGCGTGAAGGGTCCGGAAATTCTGAACAAATACATTGGTGCTAGTGAAAAATCTGCGAGTTCAAGCTAACTCTGGTTGGCATTCCGATTACTTACTTTCTCCTAGGTTCGCGATTTGTTTGAGCGAGCGAGTGCTGCAAAACCTTGTGTGCTATTCTTCGATGAGTTCGATTCAATAGCACCTAAAAGGTACGATGACAATCTTTACGACGTGGACATCGAGCTGAACTGAAGCTTTATTTCAATAGAGGGCATGATAGTACGGGTGTGACAGATCGAGTTGTCAACCAACTGTTGACACAAATGGACGGTGCCGAGGGTCTTGAAGGCGTTTATGTTCTGGCCGCTACTAGGTACGATGAGTAGTTTCTCATCAAACAAACGATATATCTGACGCATAAAGTTCAGCCGACCTGACCTTATTGATTCGGCTTTACTTCGTCCAGGTCGCCTGGACAAGTCACTGCTCTGCGACATGCCAGGAAAGGAGGAAAGGAGAGATGTAAGATTAATATTTGCACAATCCACGCACCTTGCTTACCCGCATATACGCACATAGATTCTCTCGGCAGTATCTCAAAAACTTAATCTCTCACCCTCTGTCGACTTGGATACGTTAGCTGAACAAACTGAGGGGTACTCTGGGGCCGATCTTCAAGCGGTGATGTATAATGCACACCTTGAAGTTGTACATGAAAACATTGCCGCCCTGTCCGCTATGGATAAGCCCTCTACTCGTGATGACGAAGCACCGATTGAATTCGTCGTGCTTAGGGATAGGAAGAAAGGAAAAGATAGTGGTATGAGTAGAGCAGAACAGATGGCTCTTCAAAGGAGGGTAGGTGATGTCCATGTTTCAAAGTTGAAAATGTCGACGAAACCAATGCTTAATATGTCCGTGATCCATAGCTTCGCCAAATTGTCGACAATCATAGAGATACACACCAGTCGGAGACACCTACATCCAAAGCAGCTAAAGGCAAGCAGCCTGAGACGAGGCCTAAGGTGACAAATAGTTTCGGATTAGTTATAGTTATTCAAAGCTCTAAATTTTCTCGCTTTCAGCACGAGATATGCGAGAATCATATCGAGAAGGTTCTTAAAACAACACGGCCTTCGGTGCCTCCGGAAGAACGCATTAGGCTCGAGCGGATGTGAGTAATTGCTCGCACTATGGATATGGGCTTCTTGACACTGAACCTTTCCTTTAGATACAAGGCATTTGTCTCTGACAGAAGTGAAGACTTGCCTGTACCACCTGACGCAGGTGGCATAGGCAACCGCGTATCCTTGGGGTAGAAGCCTCGTTACGAGAATATTTAATCCGGCATCGAAAGGCTGTAACTTCAGTGGTGGTCGGTTGCTGGCCCGGCGCGATGCATTTATAACTGAGAGTCATAGAAGGGCATGACCACATCATGTAGCCTAGCTTCACTTCTGACATGGCAGACCTAAAGAACTTCAGTTAATCAATAGAGGAGGTTCGGACTCCGTATGCCAGAGCATTATTGTGCTCGAGAATACCAAAGGGTCGTAATCGTGACCCATGATGCTTTGGACAAGAAGCCCCCGCCACTCGTAAATATCTGACATGGACAAAGGGGTATTTTGTGGTGTAGTCAGCGTAGAACTCTATTCTTCAGATGAAATTGTCAGAACTGTGGAAAAGTCTATGATAGAACCTGCTAAGATTCATCGTGCGACGATGATTTATTTTTTGCTCAGTCTTTTTCTCACCCGTAAAAAGAAGTCCACCATTGTTATAATTTGGCATACTATCACAGGCACGCAAGATCCCATCTTGAGGCAAAAACGCGGGGAAGCAGTGAACTAAGAGAGTATCCCAACAAGTACCTGATTGAAGGCGCAAGTTTGGATATGAATGTTTAACGAATACAAGCCAAAAAAACTCTATCCTACTTGAAGCGTCCACAAGGCACCATAGCACAAGGCACTCCATCACCTGACGAGTGCCGAGCTTCTCGAAAAGATTTCGATTACGCGGACTATTCATGGTAGGAAAGGCAACGCCGGATGTTGGGTGGAGAGTTCTGATCGGAAGAGTGCACTTGACGTATTTTGTCCGTCTGCTGTGCGAACGAAGCTACTGTGCGGCACTCCTACATATAAGAAACGGTTACCAGTACCAGCATAAGTAACGCCTTCCACAGCCAGCTACCCATCCAGAGTAAGGGAAATGAAGGCCCGGTTCACTCTCGCTTTATTAAGTGTCCAAGTCGTATTCGGCGCGGTATTTTTTTAGGGTCCCGACGAGTTACCCAATAATGCGGAATATGATTTCATTGTAGCTGGAGGCAAGTATATATTTAGTTGCACTGGACGAAAAAACGAAATAATGGCGGCTGTTTAGGTGGTACCGGGGGTGGAGTCGTGGCCGGCCGCCTCGCTGAAAACCCGAACTGGAAAGTTTTGGTTATTGAAGTAGGTCCATCGTACGTTCACCGAGGTAGAACAACCCGGGTATATCTGAGCACTGAAATCGTCACTTAGAAATCGCGATATTTTTGCAACGCAAGTTCCAGGCTTGTGTCGCGAGCTTCCCAGAACGCATGTCGACTGGAACTACACCATAAGCCCCCAAGCTGGATTAAATGGACGAGGCCCGAGTTATGCGAGAGGAAGAATGCTCGGAGGATGCAGTTCGCATAGTGAGTATCGAATAAAAAGACCCTGAGGATCCTGATGGTTGAGTGTGGTATCAGACGGGATGGTGTTTACCAGAGGATCGAGAGACGACTGGGATCGGTGGGCGGAGATTATAGGTGACGGCGCCTATAGCTGGGACAAGATGCTACCTTTCATGCTCAAAGTAAGCGTTTTCTCAAGCAACAAAGGCCAGATTTTGTTTACGCACACTCGTGCATTGATAGTCCGAAAAACTGGTGCAAGACTCAGAAAATCAGACTGAGGAAGGACATATTGACCCTTCTATTCACGGTCACGATGGCACAGTGTCCAATACAGCACCCTACAATAATCATCCGATCAATGAGATGCTCATGCAGACGACACAGGATCTACCAGACGAATTTCCGTACTTACTGGACATGAACAATGGAAGCCCTATTGGAATTGGTGAGCCCTTCGAGATATTAAATTTGAAAGACCTCGACTGAAATGAAAACGAATAGCATGGAATCAGTTTTCCATCGACCGGAACGGGGAGAGGAGCAGTGCCGCCACCGCATACATAGAGCCAGCGGGAGATAATCTGCATGTCCTGATCAACACACAAGTCACCCGCGTCTTGCATGTCGGGGATGATGAATCCTGTTTCCGTGGAGTCGAGTTTGCGGCTGACGTAGAAAGCCCAAAGAAACAGATCGTCGCAAGCAAGGAGGTGATTATTGCGGGTGGAGTCATCGGAACTCCACAAATTCTGTTGAATTCTGGCATTGGAAAGCGCGAAGAGCTAGAAGCTGTCGGTGTCACGACGTTGATTGATAACCCGAGTGTGGGGAAGAACTTCACGGATCGAGTCTCGTCTATTGTCATGTTCAATACAACAATCCAGGACACTGAGTGAGTGAGGTTTTGAAAATTCCTTCCGCGACGGCAGGTACTGACGTTGAGGACTAGTTTTGATAGAGACAGGGCACTCGCCGAGTGGAACACCACACGGACTGGACCACTAACTTTGCCAGGCCATCTCAATCATATCGTTTACTTGCGCCTCCCAGACGATGCAGCGCCTTTCAGCCAAGAAGGCTTCACAGACCCAACTCCAGGAGAGAACTCGCCGCACATCGAAATGGTCTATTCGCAGATAAGCGCGCATCTTCCTCAAACATCCATTGACATTCCTTCTCCTCCTCCAGGTAAGTAAATACCACGTGAAATAATCAAGAAGTAATAAAGCTCACTTTAAAAAAGGGACAACGAATGTGATGATCCAGTTATTTGTCGTCAACCTTCATCCCATCTCGCGTGCGTTTCAAGTCAACACAAAAGCAGTCCAAAAAGCTAACACTGCACTGTACAGGTGGTTCAATCACCCTGAACACCTCAGACCCATTTAAACATCCAATAGTGGATTTTGGCATGCTATCAGAACCGCTAGACATCGCAATCATGCGCGAAGCATTCAAACGTGCCCGTGACTTGTATTCAGCACCAGCCTTCCAAGATTCTGTCTTCGGAACACTGGTGCCAGCCGGAAACGTGGCGACAGACAGCGATATTGAAGACTTTCTACGAATTGCTTCAGCCCCCTATTTGCACGCCGTGAGCTCTGCCGCGATGTCAGGTTATAATGCCAGCTAGGGAGTGGTTGATCCCGATTTCCGGGTCAAAGGAACCACAGGTTTAAGAATTATCGATGCCTCCGTGATTGTGAGTGATTTTTGCATGAGCCTGGTAGTGTTCTGCTTTGATGCAGGTTGCAGCCGTCTGCGCCGAGTGGACATACACAAGTACCAGTCTATGCGTTCGCTGAACGCGCGAGCGTATTAATTGCGGAATCGTGGGATTGATGGAATAAAATCACGGAAGAGGTTGTCATATCTCAAAGTGCTCGTAGCCGTTCATAATGACGACTTGAGCGTCGTCATTATTCATTTCGTGTTTCATACCTCAATCTGAGGGTGCAAGTACATGGTGCGACGTACAATGATGGCAATGGACTGGTCTGAAAGATCATGGCATGTAAAACACAAACAAGAAAACATAATTAGCAAAGATGTAATGGTGGAAATAAATGAGCGTGTTGTGGGAGTGAAAAGAACAATACTGATCTCCAGGAGAGTATTACTGCGAAAGGAATTCCACGAGAAAAATCGACTTAAAGTGATACGTTAATGCCGGGGAGTTTAACAAAGAAGTGCAGTGAGATGAGGTATAATGTAGAGTCCTCAGATTTTTTAAAAAAGAATGAAAACGAGTAAGACGAAAAAAAGGGTGAAGAGAAGAGGAGAAAAAAAGAAGAAAAAAGGAATAAGGTAATATGAAGATTATAAGATCCATCGCACTCTTTTCAAAGCTTCATCAACCCCTTCATAGCATTCGCAATCGCAAAGCTTGACTTGGCCATCGTCTGCCTCGACTCCTTCGTCAGCTCGCTCAACTCTTGCACCTCGCTCAATCTATTCGCATGTTCGCTCAACTCGCTCAAGAGCTCTTGTCCCTGCTGTGCCGATGCGGCTGGGATATTATCTTTACAAACTGCAACGATACTCGATACGATCGTAATAATTTGTGTGATGTTCTCGTGGAGGACGGAAGTTGACGGTGTCGGATTCCGAACACCCGAGAGCACGCTTTGAATGGCGTAGACTATGGATTCGGTCTGTGCGTCGAGGTATGGCTATATAACGAAGAAAAGGTGAATATATGCAGTCGACTAAGCAGAATGTAAGGCTTACCCTGAGTTCAGACCAAGGATCCTCAGGTCCCTCTCCAATCCCAGAATCATCACTCCCAGTTTCCTGGCCGCCCGTCCGTCTATCAAAAAGCGGCGGAGGCGAATTGGTCTGTTCCGAACTACTTTGATCGGACATTGGTCTCCTCGATCCCTTTCCACTCCCATTACCCAGACTAGAAAGCAAGCCAGTGGGTGAATCTGTATAGCGACCCGCTCCTCTACTCGAATTGGACACCATGCTGCCCTTCCTGTTGTGTCCGCTTCCTGATCCGCCAACTGTTCTTAGCTCCTCAATTGTGCGCATGGGAACGAAACCAGAGGAAGGGGATGGTGAAGTTCCGGAGCTCAATGAGGAATTTATCGGTGTGGTTGAGTATGGAAACTGTTCAATCTCTACTCGAGTAGCTTTCCTGATCAACACTGTCCTTCCAATTTCGCTGACGCATACCGATACGTGACTGGCTGCGGCATCCAGCAGACTAACCGGAGACATTCCAGAGCTAGTTGCGTGTGTTTTTGATGCAGCAACGAGGTTGCTCAGTGTCGCATCAGCTCGCTCTCGAAGGGCTCGGAGAGCTTCAATGTCAACGTCTGCACGCTCACGTGCCGGACGGCGCTCGAATGTTCGTGTGTCGTCAAGAATGTTTGTTACAGCGTTAACAACAGTTTTCATCGGGGCAAGGACACGTGTTGGTGCATTGCTACGCCCAGCGGCGAGTAGAGTATCGATAGCAGAAACGAAAGCGGTAATGTGGATATCCAGGATGCCGCCTTCTGGCGAAACAGGCAGCTGATCTTCGAGTCTATCAACTTTGATGCCTTGAGAGTATAATTGCGAAGTCGCTGTTTGAACGGTGTCAGAACCTTGTCTGCTTCGCGAAAGCTATGAAGTCATGCGAGATATAGTTTACTTACCTTTCACGTTTCGAAGCTCTGTCTTCGCTTGTTCGTATTTCCGCTTATACTCTTTGAATTGAGAATCAAGATCTCTGATAACGTGAAGATCATTTTCTTTGGCAGTCATCAGTTCGTCATTGCGCCGCGAGAGGTCATTGAGCTCGGCGACTAGACCCTCCATGTCATTTCGTAGTTGGTCTATGACTTGTTGATCGGTCTATAGAAATGGAGTTCGATGAGAACCGATACCTGAATATAAATGAGCTAGATAAAATCGTACCTGCATCTGTAAATCCTGTTTGTCCCGCTCGAGCTCTTCCACTCGCTGGCGTAGAATTTGCAATTCATCAGAGTCGTCCTGGATCCGCCTGGACTCTCTTTCCCTGTCTCTTTGTCTAACTTCTTTCAGCTCATCCAGCTCCTTCTGGAGTGAGCGGATAGTGTTCGTTTGCTCTTCCAACCGCTATATCCCAGCCATCATTAGTGTTCAATCTTCTTGAGGAATCAGCTAGAGAACTGACCCAACGTAAATTCTCTAATTCCTCAACCTTGGCTTGCAGCTTCACATCCTCCTCCTTCCTCTTCCTCTCTACGTCTCCTTTTGCCTCCAGCTCCCGCGTAAGGTTCGATATTTGCTGTTGCATAGTGGCAATCTTGTATTCATAGTCTCTCCTCATCTTCTCCTGATCCTCGGATAAACTGCCTCTCATCCTCATCCCTAAACCAGAACCACCCCGCTCGGAGCCCACAGACGATCTCCCATAAAACTCTTCACCACCACTCTTTCCTCCGTGCCCTGAGATGTTACCGTCCTCGTCCTCGTCTCCCTCTACGCTCCTCAGTCTCGCCGCGAGCCCGCCCAAACCAGCAGGGGGACTTCTCGGGGACATTGGATAATCACTCGCACTGTCCGGTTCTCCATCGGTGTTATATGCCCCTCCTCTCGTATCACGGTAACTCACGTTCTCACCACTCCGTTCATCCATCGTCGTGCTCCCACTTTCCCTCTTATCTTGTCCGTATGGAATCTTGATGTCCTCCTCTTCCATCGTACTCTTAGTGGGAATAATCATGCCACTCATGGCTGTTGCACTTTGGGCAGTGGGGATAGCGGTTGTGGTGGTGTCACTTGTTCCACTCGTGCTAGCAGCTGCGCTTGGTCGTCGTCCATAGTCGTTACGATCCCGATCTTCTGATCGTCGTAGGTTGTTGGTATCCTGTGACTGTTTGCGTCTTGAGGAGCTTGAAGCACCAAAACCATCCTCAGATATCCGAGTGGTGAACGAATCGTCCGGCCTCCTGAAGGTATCTTCACTCCTCCGACCGGGCATAGGATAATCCTCACTGGGCCGTCTTCTGTCCTCGGATGGTCGTCGGCTGCCACCATATCCACTATCACTAGGGCCACCACGTTCTCGATCGGACGACGTACGACCTGAGATTCTAGAACTGGGCTGTGAACGTGGAGGCGATGTCGAGGTGGTAGGGAATCCAGGTGCAGGATAGTCATCATAGGTTGAGGACTGGGAATTTCGGCCTCCTGAAGGCTAATAAGAGAACAAGAGTTGCGATGTCAGTAACAAGGCAGTTGTAGGTGGTTGCTATAGTACGCACGTCCTCTTTGAACTCGGGATACCGCCGTGCTAGCTCAAAGTACACATCACTGGAGAGGTCTTCAAACCGGGAAGGTGGGAGAGTTGCAAGCTTTTGTCGAGCTTGATTGCGTTTCGGATGAAATTCCTCTTTCACGGGGAGGAAGGGCACTGGAGGGGTATAACCAATGAACAAATATGGAGGGTGATGTTCAGTGATGACGACGCACCTTCATCGCCTTGTTTCCTACGGACTAGCTCATCATAGACATCAGTTGAGAGTTCGTGGAACTGCTGGATGGTAAGCCTCGTGAGTTTCTGCCGTGCAGTGGTCCGGGAATTAGGAGGGGCTAGAGAGGAAAATGAGCATGAGTTCTATGTAAGAATGAAGGAACGCGGGACCTTTAGCGAGGTAATCAGCAAGATAGCGATTGAGCTCGTCGAAATGAGTGCGTGAAACGGCGCGGTAGTCGATGGGGAGAGCAGGAGCATCCTTTGTGCGGGTGCGGTATGAGTCGTTGCGGTAGGTAGAGATGCCGGAGAAGGTGGTAGGAGTGGGGGACGGTGCGCGAGACGGTTGGCGCTTCATAGTCTTGGACGAGAGACCATCGATGTCTTCAAACACGGTTACTATTTAGCGAAACACGCTGCAGTCGCATTTCATTCCACAAACACGTACAAACACTACAGCTATATATATCCTCTACTGTGCTTTCGCCACCTTGCGCAGGGCTCGGCGCCGGATATCCTTGTGCAGATTGTGTGTGTATGAGATAAACAGGCTCGGGGCACCAACGAGCGTAATCAACCAGTCCAACAACGCATGCGACCAGTAAGGTGTGGAGGTGTTGGGGCGGCCACTGAATGCGGCTCCACATGGCAGGTCGATTTTGGAAAGGGCGGAGCGTACATATGCCTTTGGTGTGGGGATGAGGGCAGACGCTTTGCGGATCTTGGAGAGTTTGGACACCTGGTTGAGTCGTGAGTCGCTGCAGGACAGAGCATGGTGTGTAGATACGTACGACAAAGTAGGTGTTCAGGTGCTCAACCACAATATTGTCCTTGTGCACCTCTTCCGCAAGGGCACTAGTGAATGTTGACAGGAATGCCTTGGTTCCCGAGTAGGTAGCCAGCATGGGCGATGGGATCGCGCCCGCAAATGATCCAACATTCAGAATCAATCCACGTTTCCTGTTCGCTTTCATGAGCACCATACCCTCCGCCCTGAGCCCAGACCCACACACCTCTGTACCATGCCTGGCAAAACAGCATAGGTGACTTGCAATGTGGCGTTCACGTTGATTGTGACTATGTCAGTAATTTCCTCCTGGGGTGTATCAACGAGGTACGCGGGCATGGCATGCGATTTGCCAACGTTGTTCACTGTAAGCATCATAGGTCAGTGGCGTACGCCAATCTACTGCGGTGGTGCTCACCCAACACGCCAACATCGTACTGCTGCAGCACACTAGAGAGTTCAGCGTACTTCCTGGTATCGGCTTTCGCAAAGTCAATGACGTGGGTTTGTGCCTTGACGTTGTACTGGGACTCTGCTAATCGGGTCAGTCTTGTACTCGGGTGACATCTTTAAAAAGAACTACGAACCGATCTCCTGAGCGGTGGCTTTCAACAGCTCGGCATTACGCGCGACAAGAAGCACGTTATATCCCGCCTTTCCGAGTTGCAACGCAAACTCCTTTCCAATCCCATCCGTAGAACCAGTGACTACAGCCCAAGCCCCCTTTTTCGCACCAAATTTGGACAACTGCTCACAGAAAATTAGCCCAACAGCACCGTATGTCGACAGCCATACAAGAAACACGCACACTCGTTCCAGGAAGGACAAAAGTCTGCAGAAATACAGACAAGGTCTGATACAACACGCGCGCAACGCTTAGCGTGCCGAGCGCCAGGAGGACATACGACACGTATGGCTTGCTATGGACTTGTCCAATGACTCTCCGTCAACACTACGAAGAAATTACTACAGCCAAAAGCAGCACTCACTGAGATCCACAAGTTCCTGAACTTTTGACGCGTCCATCTTGGGGGAATACAACTGATTCAAGGCCTCTCGTCGACCTTCACGCTCCTCCAAGTCTGTAGCAATATTTACATGTGTTTACGAGCACCCTTGATCGCGTTGATCGCTGATGGCAACATTTTGATTCTGGAAAACTCAAAAATAGCTCATCTCCGTTGAGTTCATCACATGGCTCTCTTCGACTTCCTGGAGCCGCTATCATGCGATGTCGGCCGACTATGATCATGTCAGTATAAGCTCACTTCTTACCCTCACCACTTTGAATTGCAAAGACAAAGCCATACTATGGATATCGAGGAGTACGTGCACCCGAACCCTGAACCCTGAACCTTGACCTACTTATCACTTTTAGATTCCGCAAAGCGGGCTACGCAGCTATAGATCGCATCTGCGACTACTACTACTCTCTCTCCTCCCTCCCCGTCAAACCCTCCGTTGCCCCAGGGTATCTCTCCAAACACATTCCCCCAGCCCTACCACAAACAAGCGAACCCTTCAACGAGATCCTGGATGACTACACCAAGTTGATCTTGCCGGGGTTGACACACTGGCAACACCCTTCGTTTTTTGGGTTTTTCCCTACAGCGTGTACATTTCAGGGCATAATTGCAGATTTGTTAACGAGTAGCACTTCTAATCCTGGGTTCAACGTGAATGTCCCAGTTTGCTCTTATAGAACTTTGCTCATGAGTCATGGTAGTGGGCCGTCAGTCCGGCATGTACAGAGCTCGAAGTCCTGATGATGGACTGGGCAGCTGGTCTACTAGGTCTCCATAAGGATTTCTTCAACTCTTCCAAGAAAGGCGGCGGGACAATCCAAGTAAGTTCGTCTCTCTTTCTCCATCTATCACCCCTAATCTCAATCTATATTCCCTCATCCCCCACCGAAAATAGACCACAGCATCTGACTCGGCTTTAACAGCAGTCGTAGCCGCCCGCTCTCTCTACGCTCGCACACACCCTGAAGTCCCACACGAATCTCTAGTCATTTACGCTACCACCCAAACGCACTCGCTTGGCCTTAAAGCCGGAAAGATTTTGGGTTTGAGTGTACGCTCGATTGAAGTGGATGCGAACGACGGGTATGCCTTGCGTGGAAAGGCGTTGAGGGCTGCGTTGGATGAGGATTTGAAGAATGGATTACATCCGTTTATTCTTAGTAAGATTTGGTTTATTTATTTATATTGTCCTGGTGTTGATCTTGTGTAGTTGCGACTGTTGGAACGACTTCTTCAGGTGCTGTCGATAACTTACCAGAAATCAAGGAAGTTGGTATGTCGAACCCCACCCAGTCTTTACCAAGGAACCCAATCCAACATTATCATCGTCCTCTCTAGCCAAAGATCACCCCTCCCTCTGGATCCACGTCGACGCTGCCTGGGCGGGTGTTGCTCTCTCCTGTCCTGAATATCGAGAAAAACTATACCACGCAGAGATCAACGAAATTGCCACATCGTTCTGCACCAACTTTCACAAGGCAAGTCTTGCTCCTTAAGAAACTAGCTACATAAACTAATACACCTACAGTGGGGTCTTGTCAATTTCGACTGTTCGACTCTTTGGGTTCGTGATCGTACCCTTTTGACTGAAGCTTTGGATATTACACCTCCTTTCCTGAGGTCCAAGGAAGGGGATTCAGGTATGTCCTACGACGGCCTTTGTATCAATCCCAAAATGACCATCCCTTTCTATTTTTCTTCTTAGGACTCGTTATTGATTACCGTAACTGGCATCTGAGTCTCGGTCGTCGTTTCCGTTCACTCAAGCTCTGGTTCGTTTTCCGAAGCTACGGAGCAGAAGGATTCAGGGACTACATTAGACGCGTACGTCTCCGCCTCTGGTCAATACAAACTCAAAATAACTAAAACATTAAAACAACAGTGTATCGACCTAAACACGACCTTCCAAGCCAAGCTCACAGAAACAACCCTCCTCGAACTCGTCACCACACCGTCCCTCTCACTCAGCGTCTTCCGAATCTCTCCCAACGCTCTCCCCCCACCAGCCTCTTCCACAACCAGCTCATCCCCCATCAATTCATCAACTACATCACCCACTAATTCCTCACCATCCAACGAACCTACACTCGAAACTATGAATGAACTCACAAAGTCGCTCTATTCGCGCTTGTCTGCTCGTAGTGATATCTTACTCACGCAGACGGTTTTGAATGGCGTTTTTTGTATTCGGTTTGCTGTGGGTTCGGAGCGTACGCGTGTTGAGGATATTAATAAGGCTGTGGGTGTTATGGTTGAAGAAGCAGAGGTGGTTATTCGTGAATGGTCGAAAAATGTGGATTTGGATTCAACGTTAACGGTTAATGGCAGAATGGGCTAAGCTTTTCAGAGTAGAATGTTGTTCGCGTATCCCTTCTGAATTTGACCCTCGTGTTCCGCTTGTGGCAGCTATTTTTGACTGAATGTGTACTGTAGCTGATGACTTGATAGACGCCAGAATCACTTGTTCATCTGCTTCCGGCATGCCCTACCTACAAACATTCAAAGACCTGGTGAACAAATTCAACACACGAAAGCGCAAGGAACCACAGGCGCCGGCGGCAACACCAGCAGCTCCGGTTGCAACCCCCCCACATTCCCTCGTGACGAGAGCCCAGGAGCCACTAACCGAGCATCGCCTGATCATAGACGGTACTCCCACGACTTTGGCTCCCGAGACAGACGACCACCCTTTCGAAGACCCGAGCAACCTGAAAACGTTGCCGATCAACGTAGATCAAGACAGCAATGGGTCCTCTAATGGTTTAGGCCAGTTGTTGGAGACTGCAATCAATGATCATGCGAAGCCCAGGCACAACGCACTGAACAACACAGATGATCGACTTGAGGAACCGGACGATATGATCCCATCTTTGAAGAGTTAGTAAACGCAGTTCCGTACCATTATGCACTCGTTAACAGGCTGTATCCAACAGCGAATCAATTACCGGGAGGTGATTTCTTTCATGGAGCCTCGAATATTGCGTTCAGCGGCCCAGTGACTATGGTATCTCACACTGTTGATTCAAAAGAATCTAGATTAGGTATGTCATCCTAGTCGATCAACAGATCGTCGGTAGATATCCATCTCCTCCAGTGATACGACACCTCGCAGACAGAGGAATGCCCGCAGCGATGCACGATTCTTCCGCTCGAGCATACCCACCACGATGTCACGAAGACACCCGCATGACACTACGAAGCAGTATTGTTAACTGGTGCGATAATCCTAATCGACAACGGAAAATGCGCTGGTATATGGGTCCAGCTGGCGTTGGAAAATCTGCCCTTGCTCAATCTGTCGCAGAAGAGTTGGCAGGCAAAGGATTTCTCGGCGCTACCTTCTTTTACTCCCGTCCAGCCCAGCTAGACGATCCCGATGCTGTGATCCCGACACTTGCCTATCAGCTCGCCATGAAGAACGCCGACTATAAACACCTCATTACCCAACGTCTAGGAGATGATCCATTGATTCTTACAAAAAATCGCTCCACGCTTTTCAAGGAACTCATTATCGACCCTTTTCAATTGCTTGCAATCTCAAATCGAAGTGCCGTGCAGACCCCATTACTGGTTATTTTAGATGGATTAGATGAATGCAAGGACAAGGAGGCACAATGCGAGCTGATCCATCTTATCAACAGCCATATGAGGCGGGTGGCGAACCTTCCTCTGCTTTGGATGGTATGCAGCCGCCCGGAGTGGCACCTCAAATCTATCCTGTCTGATGTGGATTGTCCCGTCGATTGCGAACAAGAAGAAATCAGCGTTGATGACAAAGAAGCGCAGGCAGATGTCAGACGCCTTCTTCAATCTGGACTTGACAAAATCCGGAGGCAACACCACCTATCACCCAACTGGCCCTCGAAGGAACAGCTAGATCTCATCACTAGTGCAGCATCTGGTCACCTTGGTTTTGCATCCTTCATCCTCCGCTTTATAGCAGACGTAAACTACGGTGATCCGAGCGAACAATTCCGACTTTGTGTCAAGGTTATCAGTGGCTTCGGTATTGATCCTGGTATGCTCAATCCATTAGAGGCTCTCGACTGCCTCTATCACCGGATACTTTCCGATGTACCCAGCAAAATCCTTCCTACTACAATGCGCATTCTCGGTCTATCGATACTATATTCCGGTCACTCCCTTTCTGCCCAGGATCAGGCTCTTTTCCTGTCTTTACCTCGAGTATCATACGATACAGCGCTCAGACAGTTGCATTCTGTTGCCTACGTCCCGTCATCGGGCGAGGCTGCTGTCGCCCCTCTCCGCCTATACCACGCTTCATTTTCCGACTTTCTCAAGGACCCCATTCGGTCCGGCAAATTTTGGCTTGATGAGGGCAAAGTGGTACATGACGTCGCCATTGAAAGTCTTCGTCACCTTGGTCGATACAGTGGCAGCTCAGCCGATCCCCTGAGTGACCGTAAGTGCGGTTGCCGTTGAACGTGTTATTCGGTGACATACTTATTGCCATAATCCAGTGCACGGCCGCCATTTTTTGGAATTTTCCCGTGATATTGTGTGGGACGCCTGTTGTCTTGTCCCTGAAAATTATATGTCCGATATTTTAACCGAGCTGGGGCGCTTCGACTTTGGAAACTTGGGAAGCCTGCTACGATCAAAGCATTTCTCAAGCGCCTTCGCAGAATTCATTTCTTGGCTGTATACTCTGTCTGTGGGTTAACTCACAGGCCAATTCATCGCTTCCACTGTGGCTCATATACTTGCCCTGACAGACTCCTCGAAGCACCTCGCTCATCAAGTCTGTAGAAGAATTCGAGCAAGATGCTAGCTGGCTTGATCTAAAAGTCACCCATTCCACAGAAAGATGGAGAGAGTATCTTGCGGCATTCATGCGAAAAGACATGGAAATTCCTAAGCCACCAGTTACCTTGAACTTCCTCCTGGAAACGGCTACTCGGGTACACGTCTCATTGACTGTGTTGGACGCTGTTTCCCTCCCCTCTATGGCCGAGATTCAGAAGAATCCGTATCATTATCTCAGGACAAGGAAAGTACGAGCGGCATCAATGGAGTCTACGGAAGCTCAGATCGGGGAAGCAGTTAGTTGATTATTCGTACACTATATTGTCAACATGCGACTAACTGTACCGTATCTTAGTCTCCCGCTAGAAGTTCCCCGATCGAAGATGAAAGAGTTCCCCAGGATTTCTGGCCCGAGATTAATCCAACTGATTCTGCTCAAGATTGGATAGGAACAAATGCCACCCTCGATCCTGGACGAACAATTAGGCGGCCGGGTATTGTTTGGGATGTTCCAGAGGACCCGCCTCCAGCGCAGATGGAAGGGTAAGTGAAAATCCGCGAGTACTCGCGAAAAAACAAAAGACTAAACTTAACACTCGCGAAGATCACGCAGGGAAAATACGAGTCCTGAGCCACTTATACGGAGGACACGTGCATCGAATACAAGGGTGTGAAGTAGAGGGTGTCGAAGGTCTAGGTGTAAGCTGGCGTCTTCGGCTCTAATATCACCATTTGCCTTTGTTTACTTTTCTAGTTATAGTAGACGACCGGGTTAACAGTAATCGGGCTTGGGGGCAAAAGTGGCAAGACCCTCTTTATGGCGCTTGTAGCTATTTGATTCTGAGGATATCACATAGGCTTCCCCCAAGACAGAAATAGAAATGGACTTGAGCTCGGAAAACCAAATCCACCGAGTCGACTGGAGGCGGAAGCCTGTGATGCGAACAGCGGATATTCTATTGGAATGTAATGTCAATAAGCAGTACACAAAGCTATACAACCTATGACTGCCTAAAAGTCACAGACCGCATCTTGCCCGTCTGTCGTTTCAATACCTTTAAGAAACAAGACATCCTCCGGGTTTTGTTGTCCACGCATCGCAAATCTCACTTCCACCATCTCCATCCTGGCGCACCCAATCTCGCAATCTGGTCGAGAGCCCAATCCCCTTGACCGTAGCATCCGGGCAAGGGCACCATTCGAGCAGGCGATACATCTCGAAACCACCACCTTCCTCAACCGTGGGCACAGAGCTTCGTTTTCTTTACTCTCACTTTCTTCCGTCTCCTTCCCGGAGCGAGCAGGTGCCGTGAGTCTCGCGAGCGCCATATCTGATATGCATACCTCTCCTCGCATACTCCGCACTTCTAACGTCGTCAGAGTCGAGGAATTTCGTTCTAGGCATTGCAGTAGCTCTGTCTCTGAGATGCCCACGTATTCGAGGCATAGACATTCTAGTTTGGCGGCTGAGCGCTTTAAGAAAGACAAGAACTGTCCATTAGGCCACTCATCTACGCCGGTCCTGGCGTTGATTTGAATGGATTTAAGGCCGGGAACGATGAGCAAGTCAAGAAACGATCCGAGGCCTTTGTCGAGGCACTGCTGTCGAAGAACCATGGATTGAAGACAGTGCAGAGAAATAGGCTTGAAATCTGCAAGTAACTCTCGTGTTATCCCTCCATGCGCAAAGCGCACTAACTCGAGCGTCTCCAACTTGAAACATTGCGAGAGAATTTGGTAAGTAGTGCTCAGGGAGGTGTAGATGTTTAACACGAGGCGTGTGAGGTTGCCCCAAGGAATGTTGGTTCCAAGGAGGTAAGAAGCGGTTGGGGTTGGTGATATTCCCCAGTGGTCTCCGTCAGTCCATTCAAGTTCTCTGAGCCTTGGAATCGTGGACAAAAATGTGGAGAAATGTTTTATGCCCTCTATGTCCCACCCGTTTAGATCAACGTAGAGAGACTCCAGGCGAAGCGGAAGGGAGTGTGTGAATAGGCCGTTTAGATACGACTCGGCTGCGGGGAGGATGAGAACGGCTTTCTTCCACCGCGAGATAGATTGCGAATAGTCAAGGTATTCGAGGACAGGGCGCGCGCAATAAAGTGCATGGTATGAAAATGGGTCACCGCCATCGACCTTGATTGAGAT
The DNA here is from genome assembly GCA_013368445.1 of Leucocoprinus leucothites. Lineage (NCBI taxonomy): Eukaryota > Fungi > Basidiomycota > Agaricomycetes > Agaricales > Agaricaceae > Leucocoprinus > Leucocoprinus leucothites. Next base: position 401,643 of record JAACJO010000012.1, read on the forward strand.
AAACAGGTCGTTTAAACCAGCAGACTGTAGCCACTGCTGGATCAGAGGCATTGACGGCAATAGCTCGGATTCCGAGACGGCGATTGAGAAGTTAGTCCAGAGGTGAGAATGCGCCAGAGCTACCTCCCGCCAGTGTTTACATACGCCGAGCAAGAGCAGTGGTGCGTTGTCGGGTGAGATGGCTTGGTATGATTCAATGCACCATCCGAATATCTCGCAGAGGACCTCGGGAGGAACACGGTCAATGGAGCAAGTCATCTTCAAGTGGAATGATCAGGGGCTTAGACCTTTCACAGAGTTATTGGACTACGTACTAGTGAGCGAGTAGCAAGAGTCGTAGATGGTGCACACTGTTATGTCGACAAGAAGAGCTCCGGATACGAACGGGGGGGCCAGAGACAACGTGGCTGGGAAGACCACTAATGTAGGAGGTTGTCTGCCGTACGTATATCCAGGGTCCCATAGATTCATGAATTCTTACATTCCATATCAAAGAGTCCCTGGTCAGAGCGAGCAAACCTAGGCTCAGTCGCAGCCAAAGCAGGTGAGAAAGTCGATTGCGTATCAACACAATAGACGAATTCTTGTTTTGTTCTCCCTATGTATCTTGGAGAGCCTTAGATATTGGAAGCAGAGTAGGGATCAATCGCCAGTTCAAGAAGAGGTCCATGTCCGGTCATCTGCTCGAAGTGACTGAGGATACTGGCTACCAAGATTGAAGAGCTGCAAAGATGCCAGTGCCAAGAGGAGACGCGGTCGCATCATCGTAGACTCGACGCGGAGGGGCAAGTCACGCGAAGGCAAGAGCTTCATCACGTGATCTGAGCACGCCATAGCACGCCATCGACTGAGTTTGAACCGCAAGTACATAGGCCAGAGGGCAAGAAAACACTCTTTCTTTCAGATCTACATGCTGTCTTCATGCTACCATCTCCCATCGCCCTCTTAAATGTCCCAGGGCCCAAGCCTCTGTGGCCCTCGTTGTAGCAAACGTCCACCAGTCTTCCCTGGCTTATTTACTCTTGCCTTTTTTGGGTGATCGGCTTTCATACGTTCGGTTTAGCCAAGGGATCCTTTGCGCTCTATCGAAAGATATACCAGTATCGTGTCAGGCAAGACAGTGAAGCCAACGACCACCAAGACATCACTCCGAAGTCCTATCCACTCAAACTCACTCCTACTCGTACGGCTCTGCATCCAAGCGATCATGGTTCTCACCCAGTTAGCATCATATTACATCTCCGCCGCCCATTGTCGGACCTCGTGTCGCACAAGTCGTACGACTCTTTGCCTCGTGACTCGCTAGGACCATTGCCGTATCTGAACGGACCTCAATTCTTACCCTCTCTCCCGTAATGATCCTGTACCAAGAACACGTCTACGACAAATACAGGCCTTCCTGTTCGTTGGAGTCGTATCCCCGCATATCACCTGCCTTCATTTTCGCTCGCAATTGGACAATGAATGCTTCTTTGGTCATCGTCATTACGCGACAGACACCCAAACCTGGGTTTCAATTGACTGGGACCCGATATCATTCGCCCCGCACTGGCCATCGGCTGAACCAGGAGCTTGTTTTTGTGTTACTTAGGTGTTTGTACGTGTAATACTAGCTCTTCCCAATTAAAGCCATTTTGCCTATAAAATCGCTCCCTCCACCGCTGAGGGTTCTTTAACCAAAGCTGCAATGAATTTTGCAAGCTCTCCATCCTCCTCCGCCTCGAGCTCCGGACGTGTATCGCCTAGTTCAAGGGCGACCTCACCGTCTTCGGAAAAAGCGGATTCTACTCTGCTGCCCCGTACTTTCGTTTATGCCGTGAATGCTACTCCTGAGTTCTTGTCGGCTGCCTTCGATAAGCATGTCGACTCTGAGGAGCATGCTCTCGGTGTCATCTTGGACGACGAAGATGCTGTTGCTGTCGACATCGCCAGTTGGCGTCCTGAAGAGCTCATGGGCTTTAACTACCATGTTTCTTCATTTCCCCATGCTTCTCGCATCCTAACCTCTGTATGTCATTGACCAAATTTCGATTGTAATCTGTCACTAATAACCCTTAGTCTCCTGAATTTACTACTCCAACACAATTCTCTCAAGCAGATCAGCAACTTAAATTTGCGCTTGCTTCTCTTCGCTCGATCCTCGCTCTTCCCTTTAACGATGGAAAATCTACCCTCCACATCGTTGAGCGGCCGAAATTCGTCTTCACCCCACTCTCTCACACAGTCGGTTTCCAAACGTCCACACCAGTTCCCTGCCCTCTTGGACAGGACCCCTTACCCGGCAATATCCCAACCCTCCAGGAATGGGATAAACTCTGGGCTGCCTGGGATATGGTTACCCTGCAGATGATCCCACACGAAATGCTTCACCAGAAACCGATTGATCTGAGACACAAGTGTCTGTTCTATATCGGCCACATTCCGACGTAGGTTTTCTTCTGATATATGGGTGGTATGTAGGTCGCTGAACGCAAAGAACATCTGGGTAGCTTCCTCGACATGCTTTTGAATAAGGCAATTGGTGGTGGCGCCACCGAACCTGCTTACTTCTGGAAGATCTTTGAGGTAATGCCAATTCATGTAGGGCGACGATGGCTTCCTGACTTTTTTTTTTTTTATAGCGAGGTATTGACCCGCACGTTGACGATCCCGATCACTGCCATGTAAGTCCTTCCCTTCTCTCACCGCGCTCTCGAATCAAGCTGATCACGACTTGTCTACCAAAGAACCACTCGGAAGTCCCAGAGAAGGATGAGGATTGGCCCACGCTCGAGACCATTATGGCTTTCCGGGACGGTGTGCGTCAACGTCTCCGAAATCTCTACCATGAGCTTGAGACTGGCAAACGTGAGCTGACGCGCAACATCGCGCGTACGCTTGTCATGACGCACGAACACGAGGGATGGCATGTCGAAGTCAGTAATGGAACACTATACTTGTTACGTTACTAACATAGTTCACCCAGACCCTGCTGTACATGCTCCTTCAAAGGGCAGGCTCGGGCACTCGTCCACCCTTTGGGTTCACTCAACCCCCTTGGCACATCCTGTCTTCTCAATGGTCGCGCGTACCCCTCCCGTCCACGCCGACGGTTACCATTGGCCCAAGTACGGTCACACTTGGACACAACGATTCCGAAGCCCTCGACAAACAACCCGCTCACCTGCACGATGTCCAAAACCACGTCTTCGGCTGGGATAACGAGTCCCCAGTCCGTACCGTAAACGTGAAGCAAATTAAAGTTGAATGGCGGCCTGTGACGAACGGGGAGTTCGAAACGTTCATACTCGAGGGCAAAGGCAAGGGTGTTGTGGCCATGCCGGAGAGCTGGATTCAAGAACAAGATGGAGAGCACAAGGTTCGGACGATGTTTGGTCCAGTATCCTTCGCTGTGGCAAGGACATGGCCTGTCCTGACATCCTACGATGACCTTGCATACTATGCAAAATGCAAAGGAGGACGCTTGCCGACAGAACCTGAACTTAGGTTGTTCCTGGATATGTATGATGTTGGATATGAGGGTGGTGCAAATGTTGCGTTCAGACATTGGCACCCTATTCCGTGAGTACCTTCCGTTCTCGAGTCACTACCTCCGGATGTTCACACAGATACAGAGCAACTACTGGTTGCGACAATAGCGGTAAAGGTTCGAACGGTGGTGTCTGGGAATGGACGTCGACACAATTCGATGGCCATGATGGACTCGCGCCGACGGAGCTCTTCACTGGATATTCTACAGATTTCTTTGATACTAAGCATCAAGTGGTTGTAAGTCTCTTTCATCACCAACCACAAGTCCCCCTCTGATAGCTTTACTAGCTTGGCGCTTCGTATGCAACGATACCCAGACTTGCGGGCCGGCGCACTGTCCGAAACTTTTACCAGCACAATTATCCCTATCCATGGGTTGGTGCCCGCGTCGTTTATGATGCTTAATAGACTCTATGTAATCCTGTATAGTAATGCATTATGGTATCATTTGTTGGTCATGTAGTCGTGTAGTCCCTCTTTCTCAATCAACTTGTTCGTCTCCAACTTGTTCGTCTTCAATCTGTGTTCAATAACAGCCGCCACATACCAAAAAGTACGTTGGCAAGAAATCCAATTACCAAACCCATCTGCATGCGACGTCTGAAAAGGGAAAAGACGTTATAAGCTATCCCCCCGAGCACCTAGGTCAAAAGATCTACTCACGAGAAGACAACGTTACTTGTTGGGTCACTCTCACTACCATCCTCCCAGAACACCGCGGGCGCTGAACTCTTCATAAAGAAGAACGGTAGAATGGGGAAGAAAAATCCAACCATCGTGCCCTGAAGCACTGCGGAGCTTGTCGATGAAGACTGTGAGAGAACAGCACTTCCAGCGCCGTCCATCGAGTCTATCCACTGTTCTTCGAGCATTCGGAAATGCTCATCATCTATCCACCTGTGTGAGCGAAAAATCAAAGATTTGAGACTAAGTTGTGCATTCGTACATTCTTCCTCAGTCTCAAATTCCATGTCGAGATAATTAGAACTTGACTGGTTATGAAACTGCCGTCGGAAATTCGCGATATCTGTTTCAGAAAACCCTGCGACAGCCAGTCTGTCGAATCCGCGCACTGGCCTGAGTTGCACTTCCTATAAAAGTAAATCAATTGGTGGATTTCCTCTAGGAGAGGAGTATAAAATATCGAACGCACTGGTTCTTTCTCGTCCTCTATCATATCCGCCTTCTCCATCTTGGGTCCAACAGAACAGTGTATCCAGGTAGTCGCTGCCTTTCGCGGGGCGTTGGACTCTGTATTCATCCCCTGTTGTCGTTCTTCTAATGCCATTAGCAAATCATGGAGAGATGTCCCGTCCGTCAAGAGTCGACCAGATTGAATAAGCCGTAGCCTTCTGTCTTTAAGGTCAGGACGAGCTTCACGAATCTATATGAATGAATTCATGGAATCCAATCAACCGACTATAGTGGAGGGGAGAAACAATAAGCCCACCTTCCGTTTGGCATCTTTTACAGAGTCCTGTTTCTCTACCGCTATAGTCAGGTCTGGCAAACCGTCTGTAAATCGAACGACCAAATCGCGTGATAACTGTTCCGCGTCTTCTGGCTGTGCTGACTGTGACGACGTGCTGGCACCGTTGGTATTATTTAGAGAATCTATGGCACGTCGTTTCCCTTTAGCTTTCTCGCTCAATGGCATAGAGGTCATCTTTGAAGGTGAAGAGCTGGAGTGAGTCTATCGGCCAGACGAGCTGGCAGTTCGCGGAAGGGATTGTGTTACCATATGTGGAAATGCTTAAGGAACACCAGATCACATCTCTGAGCCTGGCAATGGGCATCATGCCCATGTCGCTCCATTTCTAACGTTGTTCTTGGCATGACCCACTTGATCAACGCTATACCCTTCAGGCCAAAGATAAGAAGTTGTCTGCAAGGCCTAAGTAGAAGACAAGTAGAGCGTTCCAAAAAAAAAGACTACCAAGTGATTGTATAAACGTACAAACCGAAACAAACTACCATCATATTCGTGTTTCATTACCAAGTACTACCCAATTGTGCTCAACAGCAGGTATTATCATGATCAAAGGAACGTTAAACAAGCATGCCGCTTCAAGCACCCGTCAGTCCTGAACCACAGCGAGTGAGATGATCACGTACACAATACCAGCAGTTTGGAGGGTAGACATAAATCCACAGACCATGGCAGACAGGGCAATTTGAGCAATGACCTTACCACGTGAAGGCGCTAGAGCACCCAGTACACCTATCTGAATACCCAGTGATCCAAGATTTGCGAAACCACAAAGACCGTACGAGGCAATGGTATATGCACGATCGCTCAGCGGGTCAGCGCTTTTAGTGATGGCTTGAAGCTGAAGATATGCGGCAAACTCGTTCGCGACGAGTTTTGTGGCAAACAGCTGAGAAACACGCAAGATTTCAGCGCGAGGACAACCGAGTAGGAAAGTGATCGGATAGAAGATGTAGCCAATAATCAACTCGAGGGTAAGGTGGTGGATACCAAATCCTCGCCCAATCCAAGTCAAAAGCCCGTTGATCCTAACAAATATCTCGTTCGTAAGAAAGCTAACTGGAGAGTAAATGTCACACACGTTGCAACCAGAGCCAAGACAGTCAACACATTGGTCCTTGCCATTCACTTCAGATTCAACTGACTCCGGGTAAATAACAAGGACTTACAGGATCTGACCGGCAACGATGAGGCCGAAGACGGCACCCTGGCTGAATGCATGAAGGGCATTGGCCTTTTTCCAAATATTGTCAATGAAGGAAGTCCATAGATTTCACTAGAGTACAGACCGGACGTTGGGTTTCCTTTTCTCCACGATCAACTGTGACACGACCACGAGTAACTGGTTCTTCGAGTTCAGGCAAGCGCATCTTGCTAATCGCGATCGACGCGGGAATACTCATAACAGAGGAGGTGACCAAGTTTGTAGGAGGGACTCCAAGACCGATGTAGGCAGTCATCACGGAACCGGCAATGGTAGAGAAACCGGAGGTCATACTCAAATCTAATAGTGGTGGTGAGCAATTAGCCTCAATTTATACACGATTATCGTCACGAACGGAGTTCCGATCTGGTCATGACTTGGAAAATATCAGCGACGAGAAGGATTCATTCAAACCGGGTACACGCACGATCGACATAGGGCCTAACGAGACAAGCAGATTCTCCTACATGTAATTCTCAGCGGGACGGTCATCATTTTCCCTATTAGTAAAAATAACCTTGTCCGATCCAGGGGGAAGCAGCAGCGACGACGGCCTCGGCACCTGATACGTTCATAAGCTTGAAGAAGAACCAGGCACTAAAAGAACTTAGTCAGGTCGACGAAAGAAAAACTGCAAGCTTACAAGTTTTTGATGATCCACTGCATTACACCCAAGTAGTACATCATTTGGACGAATGCGACGAAGAATATAATCGCTCCAAGCTAACAAAGTTGTCTTTAAATTCCGACTAATCCCGAAGAAATGACAAGAGATTGATAGACGTACTGTGTTAACAAAAAACCAATGCTTTCTCAACGTCTCAGCATCAAAAAAGAACCCAGAGCCAGCGTCAGCTTGGCTCAAAAAATCAGCAGCCAGAGTGGCGATCCAATGGAAAATTGAGAAGCCAGCACCGCTCTTCAGTACGAACAACGCAACCGCCTGTTGAAGGAAGAGACCGACGATAACAGTTGGCCTACATAACCATCAAAACCTAACCAGCTTTAAAAGGTATCTCACGAACCAGGGAATTTCACTCCTGCTGCTGGAGGTGATCCAGAAACAACATTGGAAGATGAAAAGCCCAAGGACTGAGATGGCACGATCACCATACGTAGTGTTCTGAAAACACATTCAATGAAGAAATCATTCAATCAACCAGTCCTACGCACGCTTTGGAGGGGAAACCCGAAAGCCGACCCGAAAACTATGGCAATCAAGCATAGCCATCCCAACCCGAGTCGTACACGATACGGAAGTTTATAGAATGGACGCTGGACAGTAGATTCCCAAATAGTGCCCACGGGTTTTGAAACGACCGAGTTAGGAATGAAGCGGAAAGCAATGATCCTTGGTTTCCGTTAGCACGATGTTAGAAGCAGAACAAGTTGAGACTCACAAGATGAAGGCCCATGCAAACAGTGTTTGAACAATCCTGGTCCCATGAGCAACGACGAGGTAAGCAAACAAACGATGGACATACCAGCGATGTCGGGTAGCTGGCAAAATAGTCGCACTAATCCACCAACCCAATATTACTGTCGCAACACCAGAGAGGATAAATGGCCGATATCTAGTGTAGAATGTTGGGCGGCCCTCTTCTTGCCCAGCCTCGGTCTCAAGCTTGCCTTCCACTGTCTCGGTGCGCAAGTTGGTCTCCTTCTCGTATGATAGAGACTCGGAGGTGCGAGTACGATGCACAATGTTCCCTTTCTCAGTGTCGGTGATGAGCGGTGCGGACGTGGCCATGGCTCTGGAGGTTGTTGAAACCGATGGATTGGAGGCCGTTGGAGGAAGAACAGGTGGGGCGGCGCTAGCGAGAAAAGAGCCCGTTCAACTAGGAGCTAGTATATATTAAAACTCCCAAGGTGATAAGGTGTCGCAGAAACACCCATGTGCTTCAATCAAAGTCGTCCCCCTGGACTACCTCCCGGGGCAAGTAATTCAGAGCCGATAAGAAGCCTTGTGTACAATTGATGATAGAAGTGACGGGCACTCAGAGTGGAGAACGCCGGTTTGGCTCCGGTATAAGTCTGGTTCCCCTGTTTCTAACTTTATTCACAGCCTCTGATCTCATCGGCTACATTTCTCTGGCGATACCCCGCCTCCGAAAGCAAAATTATCCAAGTTGGTGATCAACTGAGGCTTGATAATACTTGGCTCAGCGCGCAGGGAGGATTTCGCACCATGTGCATTTTATATGGACGCTGTCAAGTTGGAGATGAACTGCCCACATGGGCTCGGGCACAAGACAGAAGATTTTCCACGGGTATTGCCTGGCCGCGCCGCGAAGCGGACAAAAATACTCGCCTGGCTTCTCTGAAGGACATAAACTTGGGACTAACCCAGAAGGGCCACGGAGCCTGTTACGCACCCCGGCAGCACAACGGAGCGACACCGGTAGAGCGGATGATAACGATGTACAGATGGAGGATTCGGACGTCTGCAAATCAAGAAGTTGGTCTGCGACTTCTAGATCTAGGCAAAATCGAAGATCGTCCGAAATCGCAGACTATAACTCATTCTCTTAACCCGCCATACTCAGGCTCAGTACTTGCACTTTACAGAACGTCGCATTCCGAAGATCTTTCACTGGCAACCGTTGATATTCATGTACTTTCGAGTGGCTCGCCCAGTCGTACTGTGTGCGTTTCGAAGCGGCATTCAACATGAGTCGGTGCTCACACGACTACAGGCTGGCAAACCTAAGACCAGTATTTTTTAAGAGATTTCCTGGGCCAAAAATAAGTGGGTTCATGTGCCAAGTTATATAATAATGGCACAACGATAACTTGTCAAAGGAACGTCTGCCAGTCAACCCAGTTTACATTCTACCGCCATTTGTACAACACATTCGATCCATATCACTCAGCCCGCGTGGAACAGTCTCTCCTTACTTCTAGGTAACGAGGCTTGCTGTCGCGCCTGTGGTCTTGCCTTTATGAATGCCAAGAAAGTTTTCGAGGCCACGCGAATCCTTTGCCGCTTTGACCATGGTGAAAGGGGTATCTGGAATCTTGTTTCAAGGGATCCAAATAGAACACCATGGTTTATAACTCGTTGTGCACGAACCTATGCATGAAGATTTGGGATCCCATGGAGTCTGTCAACCTTCTTATAGGCCTCCTCGAGGTTTCTAGACCTGTGATAGTGCTTGGAACAGCGGAGGCGGCTTATGGTTGCCAGCTTCGGTTATTTCAGCGCTATTCTTGGCGTCTTTTCCATGAGAACCTCGAGCCCAGCTCATGAAGAAAAGCAGTCAATTAGCCTCAAATAGACTTGTGAGATGGCAATGTTTTCCTTCTTCCTCTGTGGTGCCATCTTTTCGATATCATCGCCAACTCCCCACTGGGGATGTCCTCGTCCGAGAAGGACTCGTTGAAGGCCTGAGACCGAGCTCCCCGGGAGACCATTCCATAGGATTCCGGTGCTGTGGATAGAGTTTGGTTCCCCACACAGGGTACGTTATGGCTGGGCCAGCGCTTCAGGAAGACCCCCTGGTCGAAGAAACACCATATCCACCTGTTGTAACAAGCACTCACTGCTGCGGACCATAGTAAGGGCCCCTTGGGGTGCTAGTCGATATCTAAAGTGACACTATGAGCGGCTGAGACCACAGCTGCCGAGTGGCCTGTACTGGGAGTTGCGAGTTGATTCGTCATTGGGGTTGAGACGGCAGGACCCGCATAGGTCCTGACCATGGGAGGATATCATTGTCCCTCGGATTACAACTGTAATCATGATTATGTTTCCTACTACCAACTATGTTTTCACCACCGTCTATGCTTCGACCGCCGACCAATAACCCCGGGCCTACCAAATACACCCACACATTCTTCAGGACTCGGACAGTCCCTCCACAGTAGTTACAACTCCGCCACCCCCGGGCCAATGGCTTGGAACACGTCTTCGTGCTATTTCAGCGCTACGAAATAGGCTGGCTGAACATGTGACCGCGAGTGCGTTGAACGAGGGGGGCGCTAACTTTATGTAATGATATATTTACATTTCATCCGTGTCCTCTCCCCATCGCTCCAGAGCCTCGACCCTGGTAATTGCTATCAGTAAATAGAGCTTGTTTGCAAGACGATTTTGCCTCAAAATGACTCAGTTCTCCCTCAATTTACTAGTGTGCCCCACAACGGAGTGGAGACTTTTCCCTGGAATCAAGCCGAATTTCATTCGCTCAAAACCCGGTTGTAAACAACCTCTAATACTATGCTCACTTGAACTGAAAGGAACCTTCGGTGCGATGTCCAACAGCAATAGTGTCAGGCCCTCGACGCGAAGTGCTGAACCTCGCAGCTCATCTGCTTCCCACATGGTCGCTCCGCGGCCCCCACCTTTGCAACCACCAAGTACTGCTTACTTGAACCGAGGAGACTCTTAATTTCCGGTCTGCTAGCGATGATGCAAGGCTCCTCGATTCTCGTTATGGGTCGTCATATCTACACTCCAAACGTTAAACAAACGGCCCCAAGAAACACTGGTCTTGCCGTTAATATGTGGCCCTAAATATCAGGCCGCCTCCACAAACACCCTTTACCCCAGAGCCACCTCGCCGCTGATTATTGAATTCAACAATGACTCAAACTCCCGAGCTTGATCCCGGAATGCACGTCATACAATACACTTCACTACCTCATATATAGTTGCTCAAAGCGAACTCGAATTCCTAAACAATATCCATATCCCTCCATGGTCCGCTCTAAACCTACTTTCTCTCCCCCTGCAACTACAAGGAACACGGGACGTGCTATTCGACGTCTAGTATCATGTTTTGATAACGTGTTGGCTATTACTGGAGAGTCAGATCGGCGTATACTCATGTCCGGGGACTCCGACGATCCACTCAATCAGAACAATGAAGACGATGAAGAATCCACCCGAAAGTAAGTTGACTGCGTTGTTTTCTCCTCATCCCTACTGATCATCTTCCAGCCACGACCGCCTCTTCTCAGCCTTCGGCCTACTTGTGAAAGCAGATCCTCATATCAAACCCATTCTCAAGAGTCCCGATCCCGATACCTTACGGTCGTACGCAACTACGGTATCCTTATATTCCTTGATTAAATACTCCCCGCTGCTGACTTTTGATTCTCAAAGCTCCAGGAGGGTGCTAACGCAGCACGAAGTGACGATATAAATCGAATCAAAGCTGACCTCGCCTTCTACCTCAATAAGCGGATTGGAGCTGCTGATCCACTTAGTCCAAGGTCGCGCGTGAATCGTGGCCTTCAGCATGATGTTTGTGGGAGACTGTTGACTCCTATTGAAGTCGACTGGGATGATCTCGAGTAAGAACTTTCTCTGATTCTGGATGGTGCTGATGTGTGCCATATGATTCTTAAGAGTTCGAGCTAGTATTCGTAATGGGACCGAGTCCTTCAACATCAATAACAGCTTCTATTTACGATGCCTGTACCCCAATGGCATGGGTGACGCAAATAATGCAGAGGATGGCTTTCTTCGTGGTGGGCTGTTGATCATGGTATGGTGACTATGATCCGGTAGTCGCATGTCAAGCGCTAATATCCGTATCTAGGCCTACCGTTCGATTTTCATGTCGTTAACCAGAAGGAAATCCGAACTCGACAACTCCATAGAGGGTGGAGACCAGGCAACTGCTCTCTTGAACCGAAACATGATGCAACAAACGTTCACTCGAGCAAGTGTGGCATCCACTCTTAGAATGGATGGCAAGGCTACTGGTCGCTCAATCGCATATGTAGCTACTATTGTGAGTTGTGCCTTTAGATGACCAAGATCAGACTCATATATTTTTTCGCAGCTTGTATTCAATCTCACAGACGCAGCTCGGTGGAGAAAAACCTACAATGGCTTCAACTTCCAAGCTTTCTATAATTTCCTGGTAGATTATTTTGAAAACGTCCCTGACAATGCCTCGCGACGTCAAGCTAGTGTTAACAGCCTGCTCACTTACTGGAACGGGTGAACCACCATCGAGTTCCCTGCCACCTTTCTGCTGACATCCCTCCTAGCATGATTTTTCCCGATCCTCATGCGTCCTACAAGAAGCTCCAGGCACAGCGTGCAGCCCGCCACCGGGAAGCCCAGTTAACCCGCCAAGCTAGCGGTTGAATTTGACTATGTATTATTTGTAGTATCCTGTCTGATTCGTGTGTAGTATTTGTTGATATATTATTTTCCCTGTCTATTCCGGTATGCATGCAGCAAATGAGGAGTAGATCTGAGCATTGGATTACTAAATCGTCGGTAGGCTGGTGTCATATAACACACTATCCATCGTCATTGGTTATCATTATGTCGCCCATTGCTCAGGTGTTTCGTCGTTGTAGACACCGTGACTTGTCAGAAGATATTTAAGTGGCACAACCTGGCGAAATCACTCCAGTACTCTACCCTTACAAGATAAGTTGAATACTTCTCTGACAGGTACCTATGAGACGACTCATTAACCAGGATCCTATTGCCAATTATAGTCATTGGTCGCTACTAGCTTGAGTGAGATTCACAACACAGTCACTGCTCACACTTTGTACCTACTGACGCCGGTAGTATAGCGCTGACCTTGGGCAAACATTTCAGGTTCTGGCATGGTGTGCTTAAGCTCCGAAAGGTAGCCAGAAAGCTGAAGCCAGCCGTGGTCGACTGTTGAAAATACCAACCAATACTGTAACGGACCTTCAAGTACTACAAGATTGTTCCAGCGAAGTCTATCTACTTGAAACTGTTAGGGACACTGAAAAAATACTACTCCCAAGAACCGTCGAGGAAGTCCCGAGTATCAACAACAGAGGTAGCGACTCGAGGCAAACGAGCGACGGATCGCCCAAAGTTGACATCATCTTCTCCCATCAGCAACCGGCGTCAGGATGACTTTGCATTTCCTCCCTCCTTCACAGCTGGCTTCTTATCGCTCCCAGGCTTTAGAGCCTTGATGGCCTGCCGGAAATACCAAGATACTCAAGGGTTGATCTAAAGACCTTTTCATAGCAGTTTGCTCACCTTTCTAATCCCAATGTCCGCCAATGCCACGAACCTGTCGCCAGCACTAATATCATGAACAGGTGGGTCTCTTCTTCTCTGGGAGGCTTCGGGATTTCTTCGTACTTCGGGATTCAGAGGACAGGGACAATCATTGTGTTAGTACAGTTCACTTAATCAATCCTGAGTAAGTTTACCTGGAGCTAGGACTATAAAGAGGGGCTCGTGAAGGTAAGTCTGCTGAGATTCAGTGTAGGTAGGGGGTTGGGAAGTTGGTCGTATTGGCGGTGGCATCTTGGTAGAGGGCAAGCGAGAGAAGGACAAGTCCGCAGGCAATTATCAGGGTGGAGTTGGTTTTATAAGTCGTCAGCTTCGTTCTTGAGAACCCACTGCATCCATCAACTGCCACATGACTTGTGTCTTCGAGGGAGAATCTGTACTAATATTAGGACGGCTCGGCAGTGTTGCTGACTAGTTGACAGTGTGATGGAGACATCTGACTGCTGAATACGACTCTGCAGTCACCGTGGTCGCGAACGTTTATCAAGGCTTTCTGCCGTCGTGCTAAACAAACATATACTTTGCTGCAAGTTTGTTGAAGCTCCCTGATTCCAGGAATTCGGGTACACAAAGTGGACTCACCCAGGTGGAGCCTCCCAAGACTGGGTTCCATTATGTTGCGGTGATGGAGGTGCAGAGAGGCTCCACTGAGGTTCTAAGATCTGGGCTTCCTTTGATGATGCCAATCCTCAGATCAAGGCGCGAACACATCAAGGTGCCAACGACTTGGGCGACTTGCTTCCTTAACACCGGAGATCAATACAGGCACCGTGGGTGACCGCATCCTCAAGATCCTACATTTGAGGCTACGAGAAGATTTCCTGAAAATTGGCAGTTGGTTTGGTCAAATAGTCATGTATTCGTAGGGCAGGCAGTGTCCTTGAGACACTAATCGTGACCTAAGGATCTTGGCATTGAACACGTACATGCTGCAGTACACACAGGCGGACAAATGCTACGATCTACGCATATGCAAATGGTTAATGAAAATCCATGCAAAAATGTGAATATGGAGGTATGGTAAAAGAATAATGATACAGTTGGGATGGAGATTGAGGACATATTGACAGCGAGATGCGAGATAGACAAATAAACAGCGTCAATATATGGGCAAAACCAAAATGCAACACGGAAAAACGAAGAAGAAAGATGCACGATACAACACTATACCACACAGCCGCTCAATATGGCTTGGAGATCTGCTGCAATCTTGTGATGATCAACAGACTGGTCGACTTCACCATTAGAAAGTCCTTCAATTGCGCTGAAATCGAAGCTAGGCGTCTGGTCGGGAGCACCGGAATGAGTTCCTTCTGGGACAAAGGGCTTGAACCCTTCCAAGAATTTTTCAAAATCTATGTGGTCCCCACAAGGTGCAAACAACGAGCTGATGTCATCTACACCAATATTTTGGCTCTCTTGGAGGCCTCCCTGCACGTCTGTCAGCCCATCTGAACTCCCCAGGGTTGTGAATTCTCGAAGGAATGCCATTTCGTCGATGGCTTCCCCTTGATCTGAGGTGGCATTTTCGGGGGCTTCTATCGGCACCGGGAGCGTTATTGTAAAATCATCGACATCAGCTGGGCTAGGAGACCAGTCACTTTCCGTCGTGTTAAGCATGTCATCATCGCCAGGCTCCTCGGGTTCATCCGTCTCGGATGCAACAGGAAGTTCTTCCCCGACTTCTTCTGGAAGTCCTCCATCATCATCGATAGGCATTAGACAAGGGCTGGTGGGTGGAGGAGGGGATGATGGAGGTAAGCCAACCCAATGCTGCTTATGTGGTGGTAACTCATCGTCGTCGTCAAGTCCATCTTCTGTTGGTTGACCATCCGCTGTCTGGTCACTCGCGTGTGAAGTGCCTCGCATGATGGTGTCTTCAAATTCACTATCTGAGCTGGCAATCGGCAATGAGCTGGGTGGACAATCCAGGTCTTCCTGAGTATCGTCAAGTTCTAGCTCAGGACTCTTAGACCTCGCTAGTGTATCTTCGCTAGCCTCGTTGAGTCTAACGGTAATCGTTGATGACTCAGAATCGAGCTGTTTGGCAGTCATTCGGTAGGCGGTGGGCGATGGCATTCCTGGTCTCTTTCGAGCCAAAGGTGAACCCAACATGCCTGGCGAGAAGAGCGGGCTGCCGCCCATTCCAGTAGAGCGCCGAGCAATGGATAAAGGAGTAAAAAGTGAGTCTTCATCAAAATCATCTGCGCCAGGGGTGGAAGATGCGACCTTGGACGGACGTTTAGGGGTAACGGGGGGAAGGAGTATAGACGTGCGTGTTGGTGGAGGGGACTGTGCTCGAGGATTGGTCGAAGGGAATATGATGAGGTCGGCCTCGCTAGAGGCAATGATGGGTGGAAGGTCACTATTGGGCGCAACGGGGAGCGGAGGTGGTTGCATGAATCTATGAGATTCAGACGGTCCAATGGGTTCTGAATAAGGTGTCTCCAGATTTTCTGTATTTGCCATCTTTTCGCGCTGTCGGTGGCGATCTTGGGCAAGGGCATTCGTCTTCCGCCTGTTCGCTCGCCGCTCCTCCCTTTTCCTTTTTGCCGCCTGTTCGATTGTCTTCTGAACTTCCTCGGATAGTCTGGGCTTGAGCGCTGTGTCAGTGCGAGCCCACGAGGGGACTGTGTACGGTTTCTTGGATTCGGTGGTTGGTTTGATTGGGGAAGAAGCTGATACTCTAGGTGCCTGAGGCGAATCAGGTATGACGATAGGCCGGTTGCGTGATGTGCCACCCAGTGGGTCCGACATTCGCGAACGAGGACTTGCGTTCTCTTTGGGCGGCCGAGGAGGTGAAGTCCACGTTTCAACAGGCGTGCGGTAGTAAGAGATCGACCCAGGTTCAGGCCGAGAAAGCGCAGTCGGCATGAGACGAGGATAATACTTGAAGCCATCCTCATGATTGGATTGGTTGAGTAGCCGAGGGGCATCTTTCTTCTCTGAGCGCTCCCTTTCTTTTACCTTTGTCCTCTGATTCTTGTTACGCTTGTTGTCCCTCTCTTCCATACAATCATCAAGAGTACGTTTACGCGTGTTCGCCGAAGAACTTGTTAGTGGTGCTGATGCAGCAACAGGTCTGGGAGGCGAATTCTCGATGGAACGAGCGCCAAGCCCACGGCTCAGCGACACGGTCTCTGTACTCGAGTCATTTGATAGAGTGGCGTCACCAGCGAGTTTAGCATGTTGATACTCCTCTTCAGAGCCCCGCCTGATAACTGAAGGGTTGACATTCTCTTTATCTAGAACACCTTTGTTGCCATTTTGCGGGGCCAGATTCGTTGAGATAGGGACACTAGGTTCCGTGGCAGGTGCTGGAGCACTTCCAGAATGCCCTTGGGCGTAGACGTTACTTAGAAGCTGACGAAGAGCGCCTACAAGGGCGGGATTCACAGGTACCTGTGTCTCACTTTGAGAATTCGAGGTATCGATGAGGCTTAAAGCCCGAAAAAGAAGTGCGTTCTGAGCTGCTTCATTCTGAGAGCTTGAAAACAATCCAGCCAATCCAGCCATATCTACTCCACCGGGTGGTGGGGAACAGCTCGGATCTTCCACTTGGATCCCCGCAGTATCGGTGCTGGAATCCGGCTGGACCGTTGTACCGGTAGACACTGCGGCGCAGTTACTGGGCGTGGGATGTGATAAGGGCGTCGAGAGGTTTTGCGACCCCAGACCTGCCGAGTCTTCAGGTTTAACTTTGGACTCGCCGTTCGTTTGTCCCTTTGGTCGTCCCTTCTTCCTGATAGGTCCAATGTATGTATCAGCACTGAGGAGTTTATCCGATTCTGTCACTGGTGTTGATGATACTCTCAGAGGTTTCTTTGGCTTGTTCTTCGCTTTTGTCCGATTATGAATCGAAGCAATAGTCGCACGAGTCTCTGCACTTGGTAGTTCATTGACAGGTGGGGGTAAGGGATCTGAGCTAGAAGAGCGGTGAATTGATGACTATTTGTCGGATGGTCAGTTAAAACTAGGCTGGATAAATGTTTGGGAACTTGCCTGCGTATGGCTGTTGGCTTGGGGAGTATTCCACGAACGGGAAGGGTTAGATAGCCGGGTTTGATCCACAGATGTAGTCTCGAATGCTCATGAGTAAAAACCATTTGCGAACTATTTAGGCATACCTCTCTCAGGGCGACTATGACCTCAATCGCATCCTGGCCAGTCCCAGTTTTGCCTAGTGTTCCAACAACGGTTATGGGATCCTTTTCTTCCACTGACAACGCCCACGACATGAGCCCCATTCCAACCGCAACACCCCGGGATTGTTCGGCAGCGGGACTACCTGCCACGTCTGTCGACCGACCGCCAGTCGAATTAGAGATATCCAGAGGGGCTGGTATAGCATTCGACTCCAGGGGGTCGAGGACATAAACGGAATAATCTTTGGAGCGATCGTGCATGAGCTCTGGGCTCGAACGACATATGGCCTCCAGACACGTCTTGAAGGAGACGGCGCCATATGGTTGAATGTCCGGCACGTCGTCATTAATAAGAGTAACAGGAACGGGAACGGGAGAACGAGCAAGGATATAATTTGAGCTATTGATAGTGTAGAGAACTCTGAGGAGCAGTCGACGCGATTCTGGCATGTTGGACTGGAGGCATCCAGCGCAAAGGACAGGTTGAACGATCACACCAGGGCTAACATGTCATTTCACAATCGTACACAACGCGGCTGACTAATCGACACGCTCGGTCACGCCGTGACGCGACGCGACGCGGAATTTCCTCATTAATTAAACCTCCCCAGCGTCTCGAAGGAAATAGATATCGATGCTCGCTGTTCTGCCGCATCCGGTATGCGTATGAGTGTATGTGGAAGAGATTTGGCTTTATTAAGTCGTTCCATTTCTCCAGAAAGCTTAGGTTCCGGTTGGAGGGACTCCGGTGGCTTGACGGGGCAATCGCAGGGTGGGGAACAAATATCATGAGCCGCCTGTCGGGAAGAAGTCGGGGCATCATATCCACGCTGCCTACTGCACCACCATGTGAGCTTGCGAGGACATAGAAAAGCAATGACTATCGGCATGGGGAATGGCGAAGGCGAAGAGTCGATATCACGGATCCAGACGTCGCCGTCAAAAGCTGAGACAGTAAGCATAGCGATTACGATCAAACAGGTGGTATAAAGGATGTCTGTAGGTTACACTGAGCTGGACTAGAAAGACTTGGCCATTGGAGGACCTACGAATAGCTGAACTACCAATAACAAAGGTTTGAAGCAGGAAGTAAACTGCAGGAGAGGTTTTATCTTTGAATTCTGTTGTCGCAACAATTAAAGCTAGGACTGGGACGATGTAAGTCGCCTTGTTTGAAAAAAAATGCGTGGAAGCCCACTCACTGAGGTGAAAGGGAAAAAGACTGAACAATCCAATCGCTTCAGAGGCCACCGACTGAGAGGTATTCAGTAGCGACTTCCTGGTAATCCTGCTTTTCATTTAATAGTGTGAAAAACGGACGCATTGAAGTGACAAACGACCACAAAGTTCGCATGAAGCTCAGCGTTTGGATAGTGACCAGTAACCAAGGAACAGCGTTGTGAACAAGATTCGGTAGCGCTAAGAAGGCAAGGACGATTGTCGTAGCGGAAATCACTAGCATGGCGACTGCATCTGTTATCTATACCGATATAACTCGTTGCAAGGCATAATACATGTTACTCACCTGAAAGAGCCCGACGGAATGTCCGAAAGTAAAAGGTCATGGTATGACAATAAATGAGAAACGGAATCCTTTCGGGTAGCCGGGGAACGGGGAGGATTATAAACACTGCGGGTATGTGGCTTTCATGCTGGACCACTGGCTGACGCATTGAATTTTCTGCCCCGATGATAATTGGGAAACGGACCAGGAAAATAGGCTACGTCGAGCTCATAAAGCCTGTCATCGGATATCGCCCATTCGCAGAGGCAGAGATATAGCACTTTTCATTTGGTTAATCTGGCAGAAGCAGCACATGGACTCTTAAGCGTAAGGTGGGAACAAGACGCTATGGGTGACCATCTCTATTCTTATCTCTCCGAATATTCGTGGAAGCAAATAGATATAAACATCTTTTTACGCGTCGGCGTCCTCAGGTTCCTCCTCTAGATTACTCCCCAGCCCCCCCATCCACCCTCGAAAATCATACAGTAGTCTTCCGGCACTTTCAAAGGCTGAATATATCATGTCTGCCTCGACGACTACTGTCTGTGAATCAGCTCAGGTTCTCGGGAAACGGGGAGCTGACACTCGTTTACTTAACTTTTTCCATCCCCGACATTCCGGAACCAATATTCCATCCGAACCCAAAGAACACCCTCCACATATTGCTTCGGGATCTACTAGTAGTGCCCCAATAATCATCAACGGGAAGCTCCAAGCGAATACCAAGAAGCGTTATCATTGCACTCACAAAGGGTGTGATAAAGCCTACTCAAAACCTTCTCGCCTGGCTGAACACGAACGCTCGCACACAGGAGAGGTGCGGCATCGACTACAAGAATTTCTGCTCTCCCAGCTTCTCATAATACCCCCAGCGTCCATTTAAATGTGAAACATGCAACAAATCCTACCTGCGGGAAACTCACCTCCACGCTCATACCCGAAGCCACCTGCCAGAAGCATCTCGGCCATTCATTTGTGATAAGACCGGATGTGAAAAGCGTTTCTGGACGGCCCAGCACCTGAAAGTGCATATTGGGTGGCATGAAGGGCCAAGCCTTTTACCGTAGGTCCCTCGCCTTTCAATTGGAACTGCATTAACCCATGATCAGTGCCCAGAACACGGATGCTCTGCGGCATTTGCAAAACACCATCAACTTCGCTCTCATATCGCGAATGTTCACTCACCTTCTGGTACAAAACCATACCGATGCGAGCAACCCGACTGTTCCAAGTCGTTCTCGACCAATCAGAAACTGAAAGCGCATGCTAAAACTCATGACGGTATGGAAGTTCATCCGCCTGCTCTAGCTACTACACAGGCTCATTGCAAATCAGAAAAACGCTATGCTTGTGTTCACATCCGATGCATTGCCACTTCCGGTGAAACCCCTTCTTTTCCCACTTGGTCCGCTCTTCAGTATCACATCCGCAACGTTCATCCACCTACCTGCACTTACGAAGCTTGTGCTGGTCGCACTTTTACGACTCAGAAAGGCCTACGTGCACACATGAGACTTCACGAACAACGAGACATGATGGAAGCTCTAGAAGATAACTCGGCAGATGACGGCGCTGATCATCAGCCTGTGAAGAGGAGAAGAGGCGGAGATTGGGGCAGAGATTGGAAATGCGACTTTGAAAATTGCGCCAAGGACTTTAAATCGGTGAGTCCGACCTGTCGCATGCCCTGGATAGTCAATCAACCACGAATCCAGAAAACAACCCTCACGGTCCATAAGAACGTGACACACCTTGGCCAGCGTAATTTTGCGTGCTCTTATGGAAGCTGCCAGAAAGCTTATGGCTATAAACACCTTCTCCAACGCCACATGGCTAAGGTGCATCGAAGTTCAGATGATGAGGCACCTATAGAGTATCTGGACGATTCACTATCTGCATCTGACGAAGGAGAAGACGCTGCGGATATTTCACTAGATATCGGAACCATCACTGGCTTCGCCTACTCTCAGTCTGCTCAAACTAAGATCGCAGAAGGAAGAGCCCTTCGGTGTCCGTTCCCGGACATCTCGGGCCTCCTGAGTGCGAGCGAGCTGTCCGAAAACCTCCATACCCAGCTCACGAACCCAACTGCGCAAGATGCCAACTGTGATTATGCCTTCAGGCGTGCCTACGACCTTCGCAGGCACCTTCAAGCCTCTCATGGATTTTCTGCACAGAAGGAAACTCTGGAGCTCTGGGTTGCAAAGCAGAAGCTGGCTTGGTATACATAACAACTTGATGTTGCATGCCTAGGCCTTATCTATCTACCACCAACCCTTCTAAGTGAATCCCTTCTTTATGGGACCTACTTTAGAGTAACGTATCTACGTAGACCTGTATTACTCCGTGATTAGCACTTGAGAAATGTTACATATACTATATGTTAATCCGAAGATCAGCCTGGTAGCCAGTTCATAATAAAGGCTCCGAGGTCCCTGGTGCTTTGTTAGTTTTGCTACTACGAGACGGCCGCCGCAATTCTAAAGTTACAGAACAACACAGAGCTCAAAATCACCTGTCAGCGATTCCATCAATCAAACAAGTGTGTATTCATAGCGGTCCTTTGTAGAATCGCTTGCGTATTGATCGATCACTGCTTGTGACGCACACTCCCATCGAACCTAATTCTGCCCCGCTTGTCAGAACTTGGGAAGAACCCAGACTACACACCCCGTGATTCGATTTCTATTTTGACAGCGGATTTTCCGGTGATATCTCACATGGCTACTCAAGGTATTTGTGTCTCCATTAACCCACTCAGGCTCATGAGGTCACCGGTCAGTCAATCAAGTCATTCTCACCGAGTACCCCTCTTAATCGTTGTCATATCTAACTCTTGGACAACTTTTCAAGGGCTTACCAGACGGATTTGGTGTCACCAAGTCTCCCTCGCTGATCCAAGACGTCATGAAAGAAGATCGTACTGCCCCCGCTAACAGAAGGAACGTCTACAAATGTTCTGCGAGCCGCATGGCTTCCTACCCATGTGCCTCCTGAGGTCTATTGGCACTTGTGGTTCTTTCCACTAGCGGGCTTCCATGCAACCATCATAGACGCCCGACCAAGAACTTTATAAAGGTTAGCGTCGTTTGCATTAAGTCTCCAGAAACACTGACACCGTGTTCAGCCCTACCGTGATGCGTATTTCCCCTGCGTTCGTATGGGTCGGTTTAGCCCTCTCGTGGGGAGCACACGCTCAATCTAGTTCTGTGGACGCCTACCTGGCTTCCGAATCTCCAATTGCTAAGGCTGGTCTTTTGGCCAACATCGGCCCATCAGGATCCAAATCCCATGGAGCCAAAGCTGGGGTCGTGATTGCCTCCCCTTCCACCTCAAACCCCGATTACTTGTATACATGGACTCGTGACTCGTCGCTCGTGTTCGGGGCAATTATCGATCAGTTAGTGATTTTTTCTAATTCTACCACTATGAGTGACGTTGATCGCGTTCGCTATGCGCCAGATATACTCTAGGTCTCGATACCTCTCTGAGAGGTCAAATCGACAACTTCGTGGCCTCCCAACGAATAATTCAACAGGTTTCAAACCCTTCTGGAACCGTCAGCACTGGTGGCCTAGGTGAACCAAAATTCAACGTTGACGAAACGGCGTTCACTGGTGCGTGGGGGTAAGTCAATCCCAAATGGCCGCTAAAAAGAGGCACCGCTAATCTTAATTTATCTCTAGTCGCCCTCAGCGAGGTAAAATTGCGTCCATTTCTCATTCCCTGAATATGAATTGACGCTCTGCAAAAGATGGGCCTGCTCTGAGAGCAAATGCACTCATTACTTGGGCAAACTTCCTTCTAAAGCAATCCAATTCGAGCTACGTCACCAATACATTGTGGCCCATTATCAAGCTCGATCTCGACTATGTAGCAGCAAACTGGAACCAAACCACGTATGCATCCCAGTGCTTCAGCTGTTCGAATCGTCTGACCGTTCTGTAGCTTTGACCTTTGGGAAGAAGTTTCATCTTCCTCTTTCTTTACTACAGCCGTCCAGCACCGTTCGCTCCGTCAAGGTGTCTCTTTAGCAAATGCTATTGGCCAGACTTCTGTTGTCTCTGGTTACACGACACAAGCCAACAATCTCTTGTGTTTCTTGCAGGTGAGTTGTCAGCTAGGTCATTTTCCTTGCACTCCAACTGATCCTCTTAAGTCTTACTGGAACAATGCTGGATATATCACCGCCAATACAGGCGGCGGAAGGTCTGGAAAAGATGCCAACACCGTCCTTACTAGCATACATACTTTCGACGCTGCCGCTGGCTGCGACGCCGCAACGTTCCAACCTTGTTCTGACCGTGCGCTATCCAATCTTTTGACTTACGTCAATGCATTCCGAAGCATATACTCCATCAACTCCGGCATCGCCAACAATGTTGGGGTCGCTACGGGGAGATACCCTGAGGATGGCTATATGGGAGGAAATGTAAGTAATTACTTTGATTGTTGAGTTGGAGGAAATGTCTTAACGATCATTCAGCCGTGGTATTTGGCGACGCTCGCCGTCGCTGAGCAACTCTACGATGCACTTATCGTTTGGAAGAAACAAGGCTCAATCCAAGTAACTGCTGTTTCTCAACCCTTCTTCAGCCTCTTTTCCTCCGGGATCCAGACCGGCACAATCCCATCCTCGTCTGCTACTTTTAATAGCTTGACCACTGCTATCAAGAACTATGCCGATAGCTTCGTCGCTGTTGTTGCCAAATATACCCCTTCCGGTGGAGGTCTTGCAGAGCAGTACAGCCGTAGCAATGGTTCTCCAATCAGCGCAGTTGACTTGACTTGGAGTTACGCTGCCCTCCTAACAGCGAATGGTGCGAGAAATGGAGTCGTACCTGCAAGCTGGGGTGCCAGTGGATTGGCTGTTCCTACAACGTGTTCTGGTGGAGGGGGCGGAGGTGGAGGCGGAGGCAACACCGTTTCCGTCACCTTCAACGTTAATGCCACAACAGTCTTTGGTGGTACGTTACCCTGACACTTCGACATCACATCATAATGATACGTTAAAACAGAAAATATTTTCCTGACGGGATCCATTGATGCCCTTACCAACTGGTCTCCTGACAATGCTCTCGCACTTAACGCTGATAATTATCCTATCTGGAGGGGTGAGCTCGTCCTTAATCCAACTCGTCCTTCTTTTTTACAATGAGATCTAGTGACGGTAAACATCCCTGCCAGTACTTCCTTTGAATACAAGTATATCCGGAAATTCAATGGTGCTATCACCTGGGAGTCGGACCCCAACCAGTCCAACTCTTCCCCCGCTAGTGGGAGCAAAACAATAAACGACGTCTGGAGATGACCTATACAAATGTTATAAATCACTGTAGCTGCTATTTGAATGTATTTTTCCAGCATCTGCTGGCAACATAGACATCAATTCTAGTTGGAACGACTCCTATAAGCACGAGTGCCTGATATTCAACAACCTATCCTTGGTCTGGTTCAACCGAGTGCGCTCACAACAGGCGCACAACCAGCATTATGGAGGTGCCTTTATATTTTTTGCAGAAGTGGTAAGCTGAGGTGCAAACAATGACGTTGATTTACTCGCTTATGAATAACCCTGGTCTAAGGTGCTTGGGCACCGTTGTGCCTATCCAATAGTCCCATCAGAGACAAAAATGGCCGGAAATCACATCTCGTGGTGCTATAGTGTAGCGGTTATCACTCGGGATTTTGATGCTCTACTTCTAAAGTTCCCGAAACCCAGGTTCGATTCCTGGTAGTACCTGAATTTTATGCTTCTGCGGGCTTTTGATCAACATTGGCTCTATTCTGCTTCGTGGGGCTAACCTCGAGCAAATTCAAATTGCTTCACACGATTCCAATCCGATCCCTAGCTGGCAGAGAAATCTCTGTTAATGGTGCATCTGAATGTATATGCATTGACGATCACCAGGCTACTGTCTAGACCAAATAAACAAATAAACAGCCAGATTGCCCGTCCAATCATTGCGCGCCGCACTGCACACCTCCAAATCGCCGCAGAAGGTTCATTACTCCATGCTGCCCACCTGCTCTTCCGTAATTTTCCCCCTAGCTTTGAGGTCCCTCTGCGATTTTTCTACTTGGTCTTGAACGAACTCGATGGATTTGAAGTATTTCACGGTTTTGACGTGTAGTTCTAGCACACACAGGCGGGTCAGGAAGGTCAAATTGGGTGATTTTGATTACAACGTACCGGCTGTTGCATCTTCATCGACAACGATTAAAGCCCACGGATGTAGTTGTAGTGCAGAAAGTGTCCACTAAGAAAATGTGTCAATCGTGCCTCGGTAATCATTGTAATTAAGGGACATACCAGGTGATTGACGCCCTCCTCTGTTAGGATGAAACAACTTTGATCAGCTTTCGTGGCGCTCGTGCAATCGGGCTGAGACGTACCAATTGCTTTACTCAAGGCCAAAGCTTTTCGTTGACCAGTTACGACGACTACAACCTCTCTGCTGTCGAGCACTGTCGCAACACCAACTGTTAGTGCCATGCGAGGTACAGCTGAAATATCATTGTTGAAAAAGCGGGCGTTGGCAAGGATAGTGTCATATGCCAGTGTTTTGATTCGAGTCCTCGAGGCAAGTGAAGACCCTGACTAAATGTTAGATGAGATTGGTTAAAGCCAAAGGGACAAGTACCTGGTTCGTTGAAAGCAATGTGTCCATCTTCACCGATACCACCCAGGAAGAGCTCGATCCCTCCGTAACCCTTGATTCTCTTCTCATATGCGTTACATTCTGCGATCAAGTCTTCAGCATTTCCATCGAGAATGTTGACTTGGGAAGGTGGAATGTCAACTGGGAGCCAAGATGAGCACGGTTTTAATAAACTAAACAAGGCGACTTGCTATGAGAGAAGAATTCTCGGAACATGAAGGTGTGGTAGGACTCGGTATGGTCGCGTGGCAAGCCAACATATTCATCCATGTTGAACGTCACGACATTTTTAAATCTTGGGAAGCATTGATTAGCAAATTAGAAAATATCAGACATGAACGAGACATACGAGAGCTTTCCTTCCTTCACGAGTTTAATCAACGCCTTGTATGTGGGGATAGGCGAGGAACCTGTGGGCAAACCGAGGACGAAAGGCTTCTCAGCAGTCGGACCAAAGTCATTAATGCTGTCGTGCCACCATCAGTTGTTTGTCCCATGGGCTAGGAAACGAGCACGAACCGTTTGCAGATGTAATTGGCAATGTAGCTACCGACGGCGGTAGGATCGTCACGAATAATGAGACCTGGGTTCGAGATAAATCATGGGAATAACATAGTTGTTAGGAACGCAACATACGCATCGCGCAAAATGTCGATCAAGACAAGGAGAGGGGTTTGTAAGAGGTAAGAGAGGAAAGGGGCCAAACCGAGCTATGGGTCATCGCAGAGGGGTTTTAGTACTTCCACTGTCCCACTGAACAAATGGGATCATATGGTCAGCGGTAGCACAGGGTATGTGATGACATTATGATGACACTATAACATGGATCATGTCGGAATGAAATGGACATGCTGATGACTCGGAGTGGATTTGGCGAATGAATTTCCTGATTCTCGAGCCTTCGCTGCCTGTAAAAGGGTAACTCGAAGTCTCAGGGGCTGTGGTGCACACACTGCACCCTGGAGCGACCGCACGGCCACCCACATATCAAAACAATTGCCGCGGCTCTTGAAGAAAGCCCCTATAATGGTTGCAGCTCCCATAGGTTGATCTGAGGCAAACGTGCATCACTACGGTCGTGGTTAGAGCGATGTTTAGACTGAAACAGGATTGCTTTCACCTTCAACTGGTACATGGCGGACTGAGTTTCACTGGTTTGGTGTTTCCTGGGTTCCAAGAGCATATGGTCTGTGGTGATCTGGAAACATGCCAAAATAACTGTTCCTATCGTTGGTCGCACGGTTCCTGCCCTTACTGCATGCCGCATCTCCGTCCTTGGTGGCCACAGACGCACTACTGGAGCTCTTTGCTTCCCCGCACGCATGTGTCGCGCCGATCTTCCGCAATAATTATCCTAAGACGATGGAACTTCCCCTCGGCGCCATGTGCGACACCACATGCAAAGACTGGCCAAGGGGTCAAAGGTGAGAACCACAGCAATTAATTTGCTGGTGAACCACCTGTTCACATATATTCCTCGGCATTAGACGGCTGGCCACATAAAATATTTGCGTCTGACCGCGTGATAGACCGCAAATCAGTTTTCCAGGCCCATGCAACAGAACTCCGGGACGTGGCATTATTGTCGATGTTTCTCAATCATTTAACGTCTTTCCCGAGCTTGAAACGCGCGACCCACTGTATGTACGCTTACAGGTCAAATGAGAAGTGTCAGGGGCATGAAAAATTGGCATGTGGCCAGAATGATGGTGGTGAGAGTGGCAGTGGGGACCGGCTTTCGAGGCTTCTCGAATTATCAAATTGCGAGAACGTGGTCGTGGTCGTGTCCAGATGGTATGGGGGTACAAAACTCGGCTCTGATCGATGGAAGCGCATTTCAGAAGTCGCGAAAAAAGCCTTGAGTAAAGGTGGTTTTATGATAAAGCGGGAAAACTCGCAGCTTCCTGTAGCGAAGAAAACGCGGCGCAAATGAACTCGGTAAACAGACGCTACGGGATGCTATGTCTAGGTAGCTGATATACATTGGCTACTATCGTACTGCTCTAGTTTATTAGCTCCGGAGGAAGTATACTATTATCTTCACCAAAGCTAACTGCAAAGTACGGCCAGCGGGATGATCGGCGGGTAATCGCAGACAGTCCTTTTGTCGTCCTTCATGCTCGAGACCTGTAAACGCCAGATGTTCGGGAGTGAGAGGAAGAGTCATTGGAACGTATATAATATCGTAGTACGGAAGTATTGCAGGGAGAATTTGATCAATAATGTACACTAATGTGAAAAAGAAAGTGAATGGTTAGACCGCCTGAGGACGAAGGGTTCGAACCTTGAGCGTTGTAAAACAAGGTCCACGGATCTACTTGTCGAAATTTCACGTTGTTCTCCCATATGAGGCTGGCAGTCCGAAAGTCAGAGCCCAAGCCAGCATTGGTGCACGTAGGATGCTGGTGCCACGGCCCAATGAATAACCGTTGGGACTTGCCCGTTAGAGAAAGGGCGTTCAGAGCTTGTAGGAGATCAGGAACGTATTCCTGAAAGACAACATGCATAGCGGCATTGACCACCACAAGTGTGAGATTGTTGACCCGAAGCCTAGCGTATGCCTCTTGAGGAATTGTTGTTGCGAAAGACCAATTACCGGTATAACCATCGAAGGTCGATGCAGGGGCAGGCAAGGGACCTTTGTTGAGTATCAAAACTTGGGCCTTCTGAGAATCTGCAAGCCAATCAGAGATGTATGTTCGGATTCCAGTTCGAGGATCAACGACCGGCTGAGCCACCATTCGGTGTTGCGCGTCCCGGAGGGGAGAAAGGGTATCCGCGAGGGAAAACGACAGCCGAGCGAACCCAACTGGTAGGCTCTGATGAGATAAGTTGCGCGGGTTAAACGGTAACGTCCATGATGGTCCCAGCTTGTTGTCTGGACTGAGATTCCCGCAAACAAAATAGTGACTTCCACTTTCTGGGCTTCTGTTAGGGTATGACCTGTTGTCATGTAGTGCAAGAGCTTGAAGGAGAAGGGCTTGTGCGTGGTAGAATGCGCGTGAACCGACAAGAAGGAGTCTCTTGCCGTGAATGCGGTTGCAGAGCAGGCTCGTCACCTGTGGTAGATCAAGGTCTTCTAGTGAGGGCCAGTTTTCAAAACAATTCGGATCGTGACGATAATGAACATGCTTTCGACCTTTGGTAGTCCAGGTGCCGTTGTTGATAGAGCAGGCCAGTCGGGCCTGTAATTTTTGAGCTGCCTCTCTCGTCGCTCTGGGACTGATGACTTTATGATGAACCAAGTGCCTGAGGATTTGATTGGTATGTCCAACGATGGCGAGATCGAATTGATTCTTCAGGTGGAGATCGAGAGCAATGTCGTCTGAGGGTTTAAACAGGATATAACACAGGCCATACAGAGCTAGGGCTAGAGAAAAGAGTTTAAAGAAAGGAGTTTGAAAGATCATCGGTGGGTGCAGGGGGTCCTGTCTCTCATCCACCAAGATTTCCCTGACAGGACCCCAACCACCAGATGGCTGACTGGTTCAAATGACACGACCCCCTGGGGGACAATTGGTTGTTATGGGGTCTCGCATAATCCCACTCCGCATCTGGGACAGGACCCGGGGAATGCAAAGTGGGACCATGATAGGATACCCAAACTGGGTCCAAGGGTCTCGACTTTCAACACACAAGCACAGGGACAAGGGCCCCGGAAGCTGGATCAGGACCCCTTGGACCTTGGCAATGTGCTTTCTGGTTTCCAGGGTCCCTGTCGGACCCCAGACAAGAGTTGAATCGTGCGACTCTTGACATCATCGGGTCCTCCCAGCCAATTTAGGCTTTGGCTACTTGAAATCCCTTCTTTATGTCTCCATAACACCCTCTCACCACATCTAAACTGCTTACTATACCATATTTCTCTGAACTTATAGAAAGCTGGTGAGATTTTTCCAGCCCATTCACCGACGCTTTCTAACTGTTTCACGTTAGCAATGCGCGTCCCTTTCCTTGGTCGACTCTCGATTCATGAATATCTCGCAATAACTTTGAGCTTCTCTGTCCTTGCGCTCGCATCTATTCTCAAATTTGTCATCTTGTTTCTCCCGAAACCCGTAATCAATTGGTTTTATAAGTGGTCTCGAAGACTCTTCATCCAATACCGCAGTGAAGAATACCCGTCAGAGGAAAAACGAGTATCGGACCAAGTACTCAAGGCAAAGGACTTTGAGGATCTCTGTCGTATATATGGCTACATTCACGAAGAACACGTTGTGTTGACCAAGGACGGTTACCTTCTGGGTCTCCATCGGTTGCCAGGAAAGCGGGGAGAAAAACGAGACAAACCTGGGACCAGCACCGGAAAGCCTGTTGTGTACCTTCACCACGGCTTGCTTATGAATAGTGAAGTATGGATCTGCCTCACAAACCCGGAACGCTCGCTAGCGTTCGTGCTAGCAGAGCATGGTTATGATGTGTGGTTGGGAAACAACAGGTGATACCCCCGCTATAACTTTTCTCTCTCCGAAGCTCACAGTAATTCAATCACCAGGGGAAACAAATACTCGAAAAAGTCGATTCATCATGGCCCCAACACAACTAAGTTTTGGGACTATAGGTGGGTATATCTCGTGTTAAAGAATTCACTACTCATCCCTCTACACCCTCTACAGCATCGACGATTTTGCTTGGCATGACATTCCAGATTCAATAAATCACATCTTGCAAGTAACGAAAGCACCACAGTTAAACTATATTGGTTTCAGTCAAGGAACAGCCCAAGCATTCGCAGCCCTCAGTATCCATCCCCAACTAAATGAGAAGGTTAATGTATTCATTGCTCTTGCCCCCGCTATGAGTCCACCGGGTCTGGCTGCTCCAATTGTAGATACACTCATGAAAGCATCGTAAGTATTTCCCCAGCGCACTATTGTATTTTTGCTTAAAACATTGCCAGCCCGACGTTCCTCTTCCTCATTTTTGGCCGCAAGTCAATCCTCTCCTCAGCAACCTTCTGGCAATCCATCCTCTACCCACCAATCTTCGCCTCCGTCATCGACAAATCGCTCAGCTGGCTCTTTAACTGGCGCAGTCATAATATCTCTCCATACCAGAAAATCGCAGCCTACGCTCACCTCTTTTCTTTCGCATCCGTCAAGTCGGTCGTACATTGGTTCCAAATAATGCGCAACGCCGCTTTTCAGATGTATGACGATGATGTCCTCTCCCCAGTCGTCGTGACTTCTGTCAGCTCTTATCGACCTGTACGATTCCCTACACGAAATATCGTTACGCCAATCGTACTGCTATGGGGAGACTCGGATAGCCTCGTTGACATTAACACCATGTTGGCGCAGCTTCCTAGTCATACTATCGCGAAATGCCTGCATACCTACGAACATCTGGACATTCTCTGGGGCCGAAATGTCCATATTGATGTAATCCCAGAAGTTTTAAACTACCTAAAGCTTTATAATACCGAGGAGCAAGCTGTTGGTGACGTTAATAGTAGGGATGAAATGCAGAATGGATACCTAGCGAATTAGTCCCTGCTATGTTGTGTATAACACGCGTGGGCATTCGAGGAGAGAGGACTAGATTATATATTGTTGTGTACATCTATATTATTTAGCTACAGTATTGTTAACACTTCGTTTTTTTCTTTGATGGGATGCAGTTTGAAAGTATCGAGTATGTAAGCTGGATGATGTTGGACAGGCGTTCGCAGTCCCACGGACTTGCTCCAACTTCTTATGATAAATGATCACATATTAATTGTTTGCATCATACTCACAGTAGACCTGTTAGTCCTCGTGACAAGATGACAGTATCAAGAAAAAAAGGGAGATAAAGGATATACCCATAATCGTACACTAAATAAGCCCCCGAATAAAAGCCCAGCTCTACCTATACTACAACTCAGCACCTCCCAAAACTAATTCCTACAGGTGCTTATCATCTCGTCATAGACCTCTAAAACCTTCGCTCTCACCTGCGTCACAGGTGCTCTTCTCCCAGTCCACATCTTACATTGCTCGAACCCTTGCTCGAGCAGCACTTCAATACCCTCAACGCCAACCCACTGCGACCCCTGCAGTCTTCTCCGTTCCGCAAGTTCTAACAACAGCGTCGTCCGCTTCTCATATGCAAGCTCCAGAGCAACGCCACCATTCATCGACAAATGATCCAACCTCAACCCGATATCTACAGGCATTGGTGATTCAGAATCAGCGGCCC
Organism: Leucocoprinus leucothites; assembly: GCA_013368445.1. NCBI lineage: Eukaryota > Fungi > Basidiomycota > Agaricomycetes > Agaricales > Agaricaceae > Leucocoprinus > Leucocoprinus leucothites. The sequence continues at coordinate 433,391 of JAACJO010000012.1, forward strand.
CAGCAAATACGGGAACAGTAGAAACAATGATGGTCGGTTGAGGGTTGATAGGTAAAGGCAGGGCGAGACTATCAAGAACCTTGATGCGTAAAAGGTGATCCAACCGCTGGAAATCATACACCAGCGATTTGGCTTTGGCTCCACTTCGATTATACACGAAGATATTCACTACACCGATCCTATACAGCGCATAAATCGTGGCTCTTGCCGAGCCGCCTGCGCCTAGGACAAGAGCAGTGGTCGATGAAGTGACCGTGTGTGCAGGCGTCAGTGAACGCAGTAAGCAATTCTTGATCCCCCTCCAATCGGTGTTATCTCCGAACAACTCATGACCACCATGCGGCACCGGATAAATAGTGTTGACAGCACCGATTATTTGTGCGTGTCGTGATAGGCGTTGGATGAGTGGAATAACATTGCGAGCATGTGGAAGAGTCACACTGGCACCTCCAAAGTCCGGACATTCAATCATTCGACGAATTTCGTCCACGCTCGCCGTGTCAAGTTTGCTGTAACTATGCGGTAGGCCGAGGGCAGCGAAGGCTGTATTGTGAAGCACCGGCGACATCGAGTGAGGAATCGGATGACCAAAAACGTAGAATTTCTTGGGTCGGAGGAGGCCAGTGAGGTATAGGATCGACTGACATTCTTGGAAAGTGAGGTGGCCGGTGGTTCCGCCAATGGGCAAAAGGGGATGCGAAACTGGAGTGAGGTAGGGATTCAGAGCTCGTGAGATTTTCCCCTGTGAATGAAACAGCACAACTGAATAAAGATAATCATCGCGAGAACTCTGGACGCACCTCGATTCCCAGGTTTATGGCAACGAGGGGTATAGGTCCTTTCTCTACGGATGAAGCAAACGTCTGCAAGCTCATATTGTCCTCGAAGGATCTAGCACGAAAAATCATCGTCGCCACATCTGCACCCATGTTAACAATGCTGTCGTAGATACGTCCTGCTTCTGGGCAATCCCATCGAAAAGTACCGTTCTGGTCGTAACAGGTGCCAATGATTGATGAGCTACCCTTTATGGGAACGATGTTCTCAATGACGGAGCGGGGATAATCTTGTTTGAGCTCAACGTACTCGATCCCAAGACGAAGAGCATGTTGATAGTACGAAGTCAGTGAATCGAGGAGTGGGGTATTGTCGGTGTCAACGTCAGGGTATTTTCCCAATTCTGACTTGGTGCGAATTATGAACATCAGGGGAAGGGCTGAATGTCGACGGAGAGTTGCGACCTGAAAGGAGAGATAATTGAGATCGTACGACGCCATAAGGTCGCCCCGGATAGCCCACAGATCGAGACCAACAGATAAATCTTCTAGGTGCGGTATTGCCTGGTTCACATCGTCATAAGTGAGGGTGAGAAAGTACGTCCTATGGCCGCGAGTAGGAACTTTGTTGGTATCCACACCATGAATAAAGCGGAGTAGCCTGAAAAAATCTTTTTCGACAGGCTTGAAGATGACCGATAATTCATTCGCGCTATCTTCCATCGACACATCCTCCTCGTGTTGTAGAGTCTGTACGGTTAGCGAGGGAAATTCGAATGAACAGCATTCACGGTAGAAAGCGGCCAGGGATTCCCAGGCGTTCGGATCCTGTTTAAACGCGGCAGACCGACGCAGATAAGGAGCGACAGACTCTTTGTCTCGAATAACGTGGATGACGAGACCCTGGCCCTGATCCCGAAATTTCTTGAGTACCGCTCGGTTCTCCTCGAGCTCGCTAACCCGAGAGCCGCAGGCTATGACCTTCTCTGTAAGGTTGCTATGGAGCACATCTGCGAGAACCTCAGACTCTGCTTTCCGCAAGGCGTCGAGACCTCTGCTAGCGATAAATTCCGATATTGTCATCTGGTGTCTCGTTTCAAGTATAACATCGGTGTCGAGCATTTCCCATCCCAGGGCCTTCGCTGTTATCGAGGCGAGTGTAGTCTTGCCAACTGTGTATGTCGAAAGAATGAGCGGTGGAACTATGAGTCGAAGAATGCAGACATTGAACCTCCAGGCATCCCAATAAGTGCTATGCTTGCGCGCCGACATGGGCGCCGTGCGTTTCCGTCTAGGGGTGATGGTGCGCGAGAGGGCGGGATAGAGGGAGTCGGGCGCAACATGCTGTTTGCTTGCCGATGCTGAAGGACAAAAATGTGGGTCAGAAACACACTGTAGGGAGCGGGAGAGAGAACTGACGCGGTCGTAGAGAACGGCCCTGTGGTCTGGGGTCGGAGACAGGGTACTGGAGCGGAAGGACTGCGGGTTGGCCCTTGGAGGGTTTATGAGATCTTTGACTTTCATGAGAGTACTACATAAGGACGGAACTGAGTGCGCCAGTAATGTCGATAATGCGTGTTGTGTGTGATCGGAACCGGAATCACATTTTTCCGTGTCCACACAGGAATATCTATCTACGGCTTAAGCTGTCAACCCGAGTTATCTGCCCTACGCCGTTTTGGCTCCTCCTTCTACTCCTTTAAAGACGCACTTAGTGCTTTCTTTTCTTTTTTCCGCCGCCGCCTTTCCTCCTTGTCCTCCTCCGTCTTCTCTGTCGTCTCTGAAGGCCCCTCTTCCTTCGGAGCTCCGCTTTCGGTCTCCGTCGCGTCTAGCATCGATGACAGTGAAGTTGCTGCCATAAAAGACGACGACACGAGTGCCGAAAACTTGGAAAGACCTATTCTTGGTGCATCATCCTCATCCACCATGGGCCCCGGTCGCGATCCGATACCACCCCGCAGAACACCGTCATAGTCATCTACCACTCTCTTGGTTTCTGATTGTAGGCTCGTTACCGCGGTCGCCAATCCCTTTAACTTGCCCATTTTCTCCTTAAAGTAATCCTGCAAACTCTTTGTCGACGTCGTGATTTTGTCAATATCAGTGGTATCGTCATTATCATCATAAATGGATGTTAGTTTGCCTTCTTGTGGCGTCTGCGTACCAGATGGTACAGCAGAAGATGAAAGCGAGGGTGAGGGTGCGATCCCAAGAATTTCAGAAATTGCAGCTGCCGATTTCGACCCAATCGATTTGGCAGCAATGTGGCGTGCTCGATGTCTGCGTAGAATTTAAGGTCCATGAAGCAACAAATTCATGAAAAAGCAAGACGTACGACCTATGTCGTGGTATAACACGGGTGGACTTCTGTCCAGTTAAGGGTGTAGGTTCTGGAGACGTGGGCTTTGAGTCTACAACGCTGGACTCGAGAGCGGGTTCATCGTGGTTCTTTTTCTTCTTTTTCTTGCTACTGCCCTCGTCATCTTCTCTTTTCCGTTTTTTCTCTTTGTCTTTCGTCTCTTTGCCCTTGCCCTCCCTCTCCCTCTCTTTCTTCTCCCTCTTCTCCCTCTTATTCTTCCCCTCTTTCTCCTTCCTCTCCTTCTTTTCCTTCTTCCGTCTCTTCCGTTCCCTTTCCTTCTCATCTTCACCCATTTCCTCGTCAACATCCCCTTGAGGTTTGACAAACCCATCAACCACAGTCCCCGTCTGCTCTTCCTCCACAATCCCATTAGCCTCATTCAACCTCTTCAACAAATTCTCATAATCCTTATTCTGCTTCCACGCAATCCCATTCGGGTCCTTTTGATGTGCAGCACCAATACCCATCATATCCAACTTTTGTGCAACCTTGATATGGGTGGTGCGTCCCTCCCCACTGACCCCCAACCCTTTATTTGAGTCCCAGCCAAATTTTGCTAGATAACTTGACCCAAAACGCGCTGCGTCTATTGTTCATATTTTGCGAATTATTGAGAGAGCGAGTTTAGAAGGTGTGATTGCATAACGAGGATTAAATTGAGGATAGCTGAGACGTCAGTTACGGTATTTGTACGATTGACCACAGGGGGGACGAACCATCGGCCCATGATAGATTTCGAGGATCGTTTCCAATCCTCTGCTTTTCTTTTCGGCCAGAGAGACCCATATGGAGGGGGGTGGAGGGGGAACTTAAATGAGGAAAAGCAGATTGTAACTTTTGATCTCAATTTCCAATTGCTGACTAATCAGTAGTAATGATAACTCTTCCTCCCAGTTTGAGAATGTCGTATCTTATTTTGAGCGCTACACCTAAGGCTACAAGGAGGAAACAATATTCCAGAGGTCCCATATCTTTAACGCCTTGTTATTTCATATTCAAAATATAATCTAAGGTCTAATTAAAGCACAAGCAACACGTCTTTATTCCATGGCGTCCTCCTGGGATTGAGCTAGTAATACAGAAGTAAACCACTATAATGCTTCACGAATGGAATGAGATATGTACAACTACGAATCGTACAGAGAGTAGCAAGCAGAGGTGGAGGTATCAGGTCGGGAAGGGTAATGAGGACCGTCGGTAATAAGTAATGGACCGTGAAGCGTTACCGCATCAGCGGTCGATTGAGTTTATAATATAGCATGAAGGGGAGGGAGGCGGAAAGGTGGGTCGAATAGAGGCAGATGAGATGAATATAGAAGCCCGGGAAACAAAACAAGAGTCAGAGCACGAATCTGTGGGCAACTATCGGTCAGAGCACCAGATTTCAAGTCTACCCTCGGCTTTGCCTTTCGAGCCTGCTCGTGCAGTCTCGATAGCAAGCTCAAAGTCAGATTCGTCCGCGAGGGTGACTTTCCCACCGTCCTCGTCCTGGAACTTGAGACCAAGTCCCTTCGTCGATCTGTCAAACTTGACAGCAAGCTTGTCCATGAACTCGTCATAAGACGTCTCGGGGGTGACGGCCATCCCGCGAACTTCATCCCTGTAGTGAATCTGGCAAAAGGAGGTGAGCTTTGGCATCCCGCACCAGGAAAGGATTTGACACCAACCTTGACGCGGATCTTCACGAGCTCGTAGAGCCCATCATCATAATCCCCACTGACATAACCTTCTTCCTCATCTTCTTCGTATGCGCTCTGCATACGATAACTACGTTGGGTAGGTCTTCGTGATGGTTTTCTCCTCATCGACATTCCGCCGTAAGAGCTCGGCGCATAACTGCTAGTAGGAGCACTTCTCGAACCATTGCGAGACATGCCGGGAGGAGGGGCCCCAGTGGCATTGCCCCTTGCCCAGGCAGCAACACGATCGTTGGCGGCAGTGGGTAGCTTCGGTACGGCAGGCGCTGATGCAGAATCGGCGTAGGAATCCAGGTACTCATCATAGAACTCTGTGAGACGAGCGTCTTTATCCTTTGGTGCTGGAAATCTGTCAGTAGTGCGTCAGGAAAATACCATATACTTTCTCTACCTTTCGGGGGCGGGGCGGGTCCGGCATCGTTGAGTGCGATGGGAGCCGGAGCATCATTTTGTTTTCGAATGCTCAAGCCACGGACGGGGCCTCCAATGCCGACACCTGGAGGAGGTTTGCCGGGAGTGATTTGTGTCGGGTTTCTTGTCAGTGCGGGTTCGAAATTGCCACGATCGCCGCTAGTAGGCGAACTTGAGCCCCTACTGTTGGCATTCGGGGATGTCAGCTCGCGGGCATTAGAAGGTACAGCCAACGTTGTCTTGGCACGTTCAATTCCCATAGATGGCGGAGTATCTACAATTGTTTCTGCCCAGTATTAGGTCAGACATTCTACAGGAAGAAGAAAAGTGACCATACTTGTCCCAGGAGTGACTGTTGGTAGGCTCACGCTCCTGCTAACGCTGGACTCTGGTTGATCAAGGTAAACACCGCTGGGGCTGACTCCCTGCTTCAGACGAGTGGACCCAGTGAAGGTGGTGAAAGTATCGTTGGCATCACTTGCAGCTACCAAGATCTGAAATGCTGTTAATCGGGATGCTTCATACTTGTAGGGTGTGGGACATACTGGTTCTCCCAAGAAATTTCTAGCAGCCGCATTTTTCAGTTTCTTCTCAGAGGGACGGTAGAGAACGCCAACAGGCTATGGCAACCGTCAATGGAATGTCGGAGGAAGGATGAATGATGGCGGCGCACCACACTGAAAACCATGTAACCCTCTCCACGGTCTCGTATAGCCTCATCAATAACTTTATGATCGTCTATAGCCTTGTCGCGGCTCGCTTCCTGCATATCTTGCATTCCTTCTTGCATCCTTCCCATATAGATTAATGTAAGTCCTTTATTGTATAACACTTCAGCAGAAAACAATCGGAACTTGAGTCCCAATTGTTCATAGTTACTAGGTGTGACACCGTTAGCTTCAAAAATTTTGGCTTCATTGACGAGGCACCCACATTGCCTGGTTCCCTCGAAGATAAAATAATGCCTGCTCAAAATCTTTGAAAGCGAGATCGTAGCGAGTGAGCAAGAAGTTTGAAACCCCGCATTGGAAATACCTGCGAAGGAAATATACCCCCTGATGAGCCACAGGACAAGAGTGATCGAGAATGACGACATACGCAACGGCGAGGTACTGGTCGAGAGCGGTGGCTTCGATAAAGCGCTCGACAGCTGCTTCATGCTCCCCTAGGGTCGCGTAGATTAACCCCATGTTCGTAAGGATCTTGGACGAGTCCGCAATCCGCTGTCAATGAACGGCCCTTGATCAGCGACGACTACGAGGGGCATAAGGCAACTTAACAAAGGGCATACCGAGAAAAGGTCCAGAGCCTTCTCAAATTCCTGCTCATCGTAGGCTTTCAGCGCAGCAGCCCAGGTCTCCAGCTCAGCCTTGAGTGACATGGTGATAGTGGGAAGATGGGTGGGGTGGTTCTCTTCCGGAAGGAATAAATGGGCGTTCCTGACGCGAGGTGGACGGTGCTTGAAATAGCAACAAGAACGGCAAAAGAGGGGAAAAAGGAAAAAAGTCGAAAAAAAAAGAAAACGAAAGAGTGAACGAGACGCAGTCTCTGAGAAGGCGAGCACAAGAGATTTCAAGATGTCTTTGTGGGTATATAAGCTGGCCAACGCAGAGCGTATCACTGATGTTGTTGCCAAGGTTGTCGTCGGCATCTCCCGCACTCTGTTGTTTTCTATATCTATCCACACATTCTCTTTACCATATTCCCCTTCATGGAGACGGCACTCCTTTTGTCACTTTTATACGCCTCGGGACTAGCTCTCGTGTTGTCCAGAAAACTCTGGCTCGAGCTAGATCGCTCTCCACTTTGACGAACATTCTTGGATCAGGAAACGGACATTTGGTCATTGACCTCGCATCACTATCGGACTGGTTTCACAGGCAACCGACCTGTCATCTCCATCTACTGTATTCCCTCGTGCCCGCATACAGACTGATTCCATTCTCTGCGACCCCGGCTCTAGGTGACCAGCTAATCAACAAACGCTATTCTCAAATAATCTTTGGTTGAAATGATTGTGATTGATGTCCTAGGACGCAACGTCGTCTCCGTCGCCCGTGGCACAAGGACCCAAATAATAGATGCACGGGATAAGACCCAAAGCTACTTGCACACACTTGCGGATCAAAGAGTGTCACTAAGAGTCGTGTGGACGCACCCTGGATTGTCTGAGCCTTGAATGAACTCACATTGCCACTGAGTGCGATCAGTTTCGTCCCCTGTTTCCCAACACATCCAACGTCACAATCTTCAAACGCCATATCTGCATGGCATCCATCATACACGGTGATGAACTGCGAACGCCCTGCCGAGCGTTCATCAAGCGTTACCAAACGGGGTATACATACCAACTGACAGGTCACAGCATAAAATATGATAAGCAAAAGGTGAGCAACAGTATCATGATTAGACAATCATATGCAATATAAATTACATTGTCCCATTTATCTAGTATTAACCACGTTCAATCCAAACGAACGACGAAGAAGTTGAATATAAAATGTCAGCTCTATGTGACACAAGAAACACGGGGAAAGAAAGCTAATATCCACTAGGTCGAGCATCCGACTTTGACGTATCGTAGGCACGAATAAGTCTTGCCTGATCCTGCTTTCCAGCAGTTTCGGTTTGACTGAATGCGAACCCACGGTTCCTGCGCATCCGTTGCACCGCGCGCACCTTCTTGATCGCCTTTTGGAACCTGTGGCGCGGGAGCGAAAAAAAAAGTGTAAATTTGAGGTCTCCAAGGTACCAAATGAGAAGAGTACTGACTGTTCTTGCCTTGGCCGGTAATCGGGTATATTGTATTTTTGCAACTCCTGTACGATATGATACGAGGACGGCATGTACGTTCTCCGGTAACTGGAACGAGTCAGCGTCACAAACAATAGCATGAAAGCGCAGCACTCACTATTTCCAGACAAAGTCACGTCCCAGGCAAAATATGGGTATAAGTATGAGAACAAAGTAAAAGACTCCATTCGTCCATAAATGATTCACAAGGCCAGAGTATTCTGTGGAGAAGCCAATTGCCGGAGCAACGACGGCATAAAGTGGCAAAAACAGCATGGTGAAAATGAATGATCCAGGAATAGCAGCGACGGTGTACTTTGTCCAAATGCTATTTTCAAACAGACTGTCAAACCTCACCATTGCACATCAAATTTCACGACTTACTCAGATATCAACGCCGCTTTTCCGAGTACGGTTAAGAGAACAGCGAGATACAAGGTAGTACCCCAGAACCAATGGCCAGTATCAAGACCGCTCGTCTGCTTGAGATCGCCCCAGAAAAGGATAACCGAGAAACCGAATAGGACCTGAAAACCAAATGAAATTGAGTCATGCAATGCGTGATGATCGGCTTACGATGCTATGGTACAATGCATTTGCGACCCATAGCCAGAATGCAGTTTTTGTGAAAAATTCGTTCTTTTGCCCAAGAATGTAAAGCTGTGGGTAACGGTCCAAAAATCGCGCCGACACGAATTGGTCAAAAATACCGATGACAAGCGGTGGTAGGACGGTGAATACGACGTTGAACAACGAAAGTGTCCACGACTCATATGCAATTTGGCCGGAAAAGTTATTGAAGAACGAGAACTAAAAACATCAACCATATCAATGAGTTCACCAGCCCCAATAATTGAATGCCTAAACCAACAAACTCACCCAGAACTGAGTCATATACAGCACGATGTTCTTGTAGAAAGAATCTATAGTCGCTCTCAGCATAGTGCTCAGACCAGTCGAAAAAGAACACACATAAAAGCAATTTTGATAACCGCCGATAGCTCCATGCCCCATGTACGAGGAGCAACTTCTTGAGGAACCTGAATTGGGAAATGGCAACGTCCGCTGAGCGGGCCGCTTGTAAACCCTATACCCAATTATCATCTACCTGATTACTTGACCCGTTTGCTGACGTACCTCGACACCAGAGATACCAACACCAACATGCGCAGCTTGGATCATGCTGACATCGTTGGCACCATCACCAATAGCGAGCAAAATGGCTTTCTGATTTTTCTTGACGAGCTTGACAACCAACGCCTTCTGTAGTGGTGACACACGACCTGTGCAGTGGTTATCAGGGTGACTCGCTCCCCACTTTAAGATTGACACATACAGCAAATGACCGCTTTGCACATGATAGCAAGTTCAAGGAAGGTCTTTGACAATTCCTTCTCCAAAGCGAAGGTAAGGCTTTTGCCATCTGGATAAATTAAGTTAGGTCGAAAGATAGCAACATTACGAGGTTTTTCCCCTATACCTATAATTAGTGCTAGATCCTCCACATCACCGGCGTTCCTCTGGTTTTTGATCGCTGATAGTCGCTTTTCCAGAAATTCTTGTGCGTCTTGCGCAGTCTCTTCATTGACGATCACCTAAATGAGTAATAATAATAATAAAACATCAGCACCGGTAACCTCACCATCCTTGAGAAAATCATACCATATTCATGGACTCCGAAATAAGTCGGCATGACATCCCAATGTTGATAGCAGTCTCCTGACGGTCACCAGTGAGCACCCAGACCTTGATTCCAGCCATTTGCAGAGTATGAATAGTATCAGGAACACCATCCTGGAGCTTGTCCTCAATAGCCGTGGCACCGAGTAAGAAGAGGTCCTTTTCAATGAGCTCGGCTGCTTGGTCCAGAGCATCTCCTCGACCATTGATTGTTGCAGCAGCCTGGTCATAGATGGCAGACCACTGCTTGTACTCTTCTTCCGGAATATCACGAAAAGCGATGCAAAGTGTTCGTAGTCCTTCCGTTGCGTAGTCCTCGAGATGGGCCAGTGTTTTCTCGGTGTAAGGCTGGTGCTTGCTTAACCGTTCTAGAATGACGGTATCCGCGCCTTTGGTATAAATCTTGATCTTGCCATCGGGTCCCCGAACAACCGTCGACATCCTCTTGCGAGTTGAATTGAATTCGCACACGTTCAAAACTTCGTACTCTTGATCTTGACCTAGAATCTTGACGAAAACAGATTTGGGTTTCCTCATCTACGATGAGTCATTATGTATACGGGGGTAAGACGGTATGAGAAGCTGGGAAACGTACGTAGAATTGAAAGCCAAGCAGCTCTGCACCGGCAACCAAAGCAGCCTCGTCCGGACTGCTTGCTTGATAGACCATCTTCTCGTTTTTGATCTCAGGGATGACCGTATGGCAGACAGCCAGAAGAGTGAGGAATTCAACGATCGTCTCTCTCTGTTTCGACTCCTCGTCCATGGTGTTAGAAGATGACGAATCCACAAAAGGGTTTGGATTGTTGTTCAATAAACTCCTCATCTCCTCGAAAGTCTTCCACCCGTCAGTTCCTTCCCGCTTTGATTCATCAACCACATCTGCATACGCCACACCACCGATAGTACAGCATCGAAACTCCATCTCGTTACAGGTAAGGGTTCCAGTCTTGTCGCTGAACACGTATTCGATTTGACCAAGTTCCTCTACTAGTGACGAAGTTCGACAGAGCGCAGCTGTATCCGTCTTTGCGTAATACATATCCAGGTCGGAGTTAATGTATTGGGCCTGTTGAAACTTGACGACTTCCATCGTGACGATTAGGGATATAGGAATGAGATTGTTGTACAGGATGATGAAGGTGAGAATATCTGGAAAACACATCAACCGTCAAGGTAATGACCCATGAACAAGATAATTAACCTTCAATGAAACCGCGAGCTAGGGGTTCGAAATTAGACGGTTTGAGGATAAAAGAGGATCATCCACACTCACCTCGTCCACTAAGAGAATTCTGTTCGAATAAATACCACTGTTGATTCGAGAAGAACCACGAACGAATGCTGCTGCCAATCGTAGACCCAATAGATAACGCGAGAAGAAAGAAGAACAGGAACACAATCTGTACGTTGACTTGGCGTTCAACGGCGGTTCGTTTGATGGGAGCAGCACTACAGGCACCCCCAGTTAATAAAACATGCACACGATCTCGAGATGAGGACCCACGTCGCGTTTCGCATAAGCTTCGTCTCGTGGCCAGTAAAGACTGTCAGTCCGTATGCCCAGGGTGTATTGCGTATCTGAGCCCCTCGAAGAAGAATCTGGTCAGGGCCTAGCGGCACCTGCTTTGGAGTTCCATGTTCCGTGATAAGCTCTAATGTGCCTTCGTAGGTATATAGGGAGTTGTTGGGTTGTTCGGAGCGAAGAGCGCCACGTAACCGATTCACGAGTTCAGGAGAAGTTAGCGATGAAGTCTGTGTATTAGCCTGTTTGATTTTGAGGTTGGTTTCGCTGAAAGAAATTGAGGGCTAGAAGAAATAGAATATAGGTGAATACGCACCCGTCAAGATTAGAAGTTTCAATATAGCAGAGACCCTCCGGTTCACTTGAACTGAGGAGAACCATGTCCACGGGAATGAAATCATCGCTTTCTAACCGCACTACGTCTCCCACTTGAATATCCTTCCACTTTTTATCCGTAAACCCTGCATGCTGATTCATGACTTTCGCCAACCGCGAATTGAGCTCTGAGTCTGATTGATGTCGTTTCTTGTACACCCATAAGTTTTGAGTTGCAACTGGTAACCTGGTAACTCACAAGATCCTCCTGTACTTCCTTGAACGCCGAGGCTAATAGAACCACCGCCAGCGGTGCAATAGTGGTGTATTGATTTGTTGGAGACACACCAGGGATTTGCTGTATACATGCGGTGAATAGGAAAAACAAGTTGGCATATTTTGAGAATTGCTCTAAATGGCTGATCAGCGACAACCAAAAGTAACGGGCTAAGGCAACCAGCGTACCAAACAGAAACTTGGGCATGAATGTTGCAAGATTGTACTTGCTGGTTGAAATGAAATTTGAACAAAACTCCCCGTTCGCCGCACTATTGTTCAGCGTGATAAGTCTCTCTCCAGCCAGCTCCTTCTCCTTTGCCCATGGCCACTTCCACTTCCTGCGTTTCGGAGGCCCAGATGATTTCGGTGTTTGTGACTTTGTCCCTGGAAACGACCCAGATCCCGAAAACGGTGCCGGATTTGAAGGAGTCAAGTCCTCGTCATCGAAATTCCACCCTTGTGGAACACCCTCCCCAAGCGTGACTTTGGAATGACCAGCAGGCGCGGCTGCTGTCCGACTTAGTGGAAGACCACTCTCCCGCGACTCCATTGCCTGTGGCCGTCCGAAAGCCGAGTCCGGGGCTCCATCGTCGTCATCGTCGAAAAATGGGTCAAGAAACTGAGGATCGGAGTGCTGCTGTTGGTTATACGGGCCGGCCGACGGAGGATAGCCATTGTTGGTCATGGCAGGTTGGTATTGTCGCGCTGCCGGGTTGGCAGACGATACAAGTCGTAGAAAGTCGTCAGCCATGGTGACCGCAGAGGTTATCTGCGCGGACCGGGAATGAGAATGTGGCTGCGGGCACTGTGAGGATGGATATTTGGTTGCTGCGACACCTACTTCCTTTCTGAGCTTACGCAAAGGCTACTGCCAAGCAGTGCAAAACACTGGCAACTGGGCAGCCCCGAATTCTTTCCACTACCTCCATTCAACCTTGCGCAGCTCTCTTGTGATGCCTTTAACCCAAGGCCCAAATATTCAATGAAGCCCATTATCACCCTCTCGATGATGTGTAGCAACGTTCAAGTGGATATATTGGGGGAATTACTATGATAATAAAGAATTCCGAATGCGTACAAAGTCCATAATGTGCAGATATGTAGAACAAAACGAGAAAGATAAAAGTATACTACATCATTCTAGACTTTGTTCTCAGAGTAGTAGTAGTTCGCAGCATGACCAGTGGCCGGAGGAGAGGTAGCGTTTCCGAATGAGTTTGGTGCATCGCTGTAGGGGTAGTTGTATGTAGGCTGGGTCAGAGGATGAGTCTCTTCATGGGGCTTGACGGCAGTATATTCTGGCCCAGTGGCAAGGGAGCGAGTCGCGATAATCTCGCGATCGGCCCTTTGCTTGGCAAGACGCCTGGCGTAATTATGCACGACATAGCAAGCATCTGGAAGTGTGATAAGATCGATCAGATTTGCGCGGCTTACACGAGCTTAATGCGTGGAGGCTTACAAGCAACGACAACGATAGGAACAATGGCTGACACCCAGATGCTCCACACCGGCAGCTTGGAGAAGTTGTTCAAGGCGTCACAATAGTTGGTAACCGTGCTATTCGTCGAGTTGTCGAAGAACTCAGTACAATCTCCCTTGGCTCCTGGATGATTGCGGAAGCGGTAGAACATCACGAGGGAATAGATCCCTGATGCGATTTGGAGTAGGAGCGTCACATAGAGGAGGGCCAAATATGTCCTGACGAGTCCATTCTTCTTGAAGATGGCTCCTATGAAACTACGGGGGAAAGTCGTTGTTAGACCTCGGCATCCACGCCACAGTGACCATCAGTATTCCTCACCCGAAAAGGCCGATGACGGCCGCAAAAGTATAAACGGCGCCAGCAACGATAAATGCGATTTTTGAACTGGTTTGCAAGGTTTCATCTAGACAAGGAGGGCATTTAGCAATAGCTTGAAAGAGAAATGCAAGTCAGCTTACACCATCCTTGCTCTTTGGTCAGCCAAAGGAGGTACCAAAAGGCGCCAGCTGCAAGACCACAGAGGATAAACTGGATGAGCGAGATCACAAGGGTCCCAAACCGCAGAGGAAGACAGCAACAGAATTTGGGAGACATGGCGAAGAAGGGGGATGGGCCAAGTGCTACTGTAGACGAGGCTAATTTATATGATGTGGAGGTGAAACAACCTCAGCCGGTAGTTAACGAGGTGAATGGACAGAATAATTATCGATCGTCCTTATTCTCACATATATACCTTTTCCCTGCCATGCCCAACAAGGAGAGCCAAGACCCCGTATCACAGCCTCACCCTAACCTGGCTGCACCAGTGCAAAGAATTCCGCCCTAATGCACTCATTGGACTGCCACCATCACTCGAGATAAACATCACAGCGCTGAAGCGTACGACCGATCCCCCTTTGGTCATTACCGCAGCTTGCCACCCCCATGTAGGGAAATATTGAAATTATTATAGGGTTTCAAGCTCAACCTGGAATAAAGGCTGTCCGTCGCTCCCAAAACCCGGTCCCTTTGAATTCGACATCAACGAAACAAATGCACGTTTCTACATAACGGAACAGGTTCGATTATGAATAATGTCCAATGTTTATGTACTGCATTATACAAGTGTACGATAATAATATGTACTAAAGTCCCATTCAGCCTGTCATTGAATTATTTGCCGAACACCAGCGCCGAGTCGCCATGAAGCTCGCCGCAGTCGCATCGCTTTTCGGCGTGCACCAATTCTAACGTTTTGATTTCGTGTAACGGGCTGCGGAATCCATGGTAGCTAGCAATGTTATTTCAGAAGAATCGCTAGGTTGCGCCCGATGTCCAAGTTCAATTGCTACTGGCATTAACGGCCGAGCAAGTGGGTCGTGGTAATGGCCGCCCTCGCTGACATTAGCGACGTCCTCCAGATCGACAACATGATATTTGTGAAGGACACCTCGCCAACGCCAAAGGAAATAAAGGACCACTACAAAGTCCGTGGGTCATCAGTATGATCAATAGTCAAGAGAAAAATAACGCACATGTCTGAACCACAGTCTGGACGATAAAGGTAATCCAAACATAAGGCAGAGGAGCTCCGCGGAACGAAACGAGGTGCCGACACAGCTCGACATCCTCGTCATCGCTGTCTTCTTCTTCAATCTTTTCCTCGCAGTCTCGGACCTTCTTATCCCTAATAACTTGGTAGTAAACCACAAGGTACCAGATGCAAATGCCAATATGGACAATCCACACGAATGCCTGTGGTTTCCAGAAATCTTTCATAAAGCGCTTCCGGCGAAGGGCACCATAGAGGCTGTAGGTTCTAGTTCAGCTTGTAGTCGCATTAGGGGCCTGACAGCTTACTCACGCAACAGATGCGTTGAAAGCTGCATAGATTTCCCAGATGGCCAATGCAAGAGCGCAACTAACTAAAGTCTTGAGTGGCTCCACGTCTACTCAGGACAAGTTAATGAAAATGCTTGGCAAGGAAGTAAAAAGAGGAATGTACCATCATCATGGCCTCTTGTAATCCACCATATCAGCCAGACTGCGTCTGCTCCATCCACAACAAGTTGGAATACCAGAGATACCACCACTCCATAGAACACAGGGATGCAGTGGAGGACCTTTTCGGTCATTAGAGAAGAGTAAAGCGGCGGAAGGGAATTCATGTCGGAGTGCAGATGATTGGTTAAGTACTGGTTCAGCTGCCGGAGTCCACTTTGCTTGCGTCACTGACTCATGTACAGGTAGCGTATATTGAACCTTGGTAACGCAGAAACATCGTGTTCAACGCCCTCGGCCAGCCCCGAGTTTTACCGGCGATGTAGGAGGGCATTAGCGCGTTTTGCGTGTTTGGACTGCGCCCCTTTGGACGAAACTGAATAATTTTTCGAAGGATCCTGCCATGTTACGCAATGAGAAGCGTTGAAAATGGTATAGTCTCTTACCTTTAGGATGCGATCAGCCAGATACTTCTATATTTAGAACACCAGGGGACACACCTGAAATCTAAAGCTCGACCATGGACATGAGAGAGAAAGCACAAGCGCAAAAATGGATCACACATTTTGACAGACATTAAAGCTGGTAAAGAACAACAACAATGCTGTTGAGGATGTCGGAATGAGCTCAATGGCAGTTGATTGACCTTTCATTTGATTGGTTCTTCACAGCGCCGAAAGTTATCATGCGCGCAGCCACATCGATAGCACCATTTCACCTATGGCCAGGTCCAAACCCTAATATAAGGATCCCAGTCGAAAAAAAGGTGGCATCCGAGAAAGCCGATTCGAATGCCTCAGAGACCATATATCCAAGTCGTGGTGGACAAAGACGACCTCCAGCAGCGCCGATCACCAAAGCGGTGCAGCCGAAACAGGCAGGGCTAATTCAAGCCTATTGTTGACAGATAGATCTCACAATCCTTATTTATCATATCGATGCCCATCCGATCCTCATCCTCCTCCAGTACACATATCACCATCCTCCCCCGCACCTCTGGCTCCTGTGGACGATGTCGCGGCACTCTTTTCAGGCCCTGAACTCGACGTTTGTCGTCGATGCCCAATATAGGATGGTCAAGGAACTCGGCCAGGGTGCTTATGGCTGCGTCATAGCCGCTGTACATAGCAGCACTGGTGAGGGCTGCGCGATTAAGAAAATCACTAATATCAATACCAAGGTTGGTATACGTTTCATCGCTGCTGTGGGCGTATCCATGCTGATATTGTGCTTGGCAGCGTATTCTCACTAAGCGTTGCCTACGCGAAATCAAGTAAGAAACAAGCCCCTGACAAAAATGCATCTCAATTAATTCTTCAATCAGGCTGCTTCGCCACTTTAGAGGCCACAAGAACGTCAGTTTAAGACCTGTCATCTTATCCGTCTCAAACTGATCTCAAGTAGATCACCTGTCTTTATGATATGGACATCGTTTTTCGTTCCGACGGTAATTTCGATGAGGTCTATCTCTACGTGAGTTCGATTGTGTCGCATTGGAGGTTCAATCTTTCTCATCTCGGGATATCATTTAGGAAGAACTTATGGAGGCTGATCTTCATGCCATTGTGTGTATCACTGAGGTCTATTGATTCCAATACTGATAACAGCGACCAGATCCGTTCCGGGCAGCCGCTGACTGACGCCCATTTCCAATCTTTTATTTACCAAACCCTGTGTGGCTTGAAATACATCCACTCGGCCAATGTTCTCCATCGAGATTTGAAACCAGGAAATCTGCTCGTCAACGCTGATTGCGAGTTGAAGATTTGCGATTTCGGGCTTGCTAGAGGCTATAGTCCAGGAGGCGGCACTTCTAGGGCAGCTGGCAACCAGGGTTTCATGACAGAATACGTTGCAACCCGTTGGTATCGTGCACCGGAAATCATGCTCAGCTTCGCCAACTACGTGAGTCATTAATAGCTTGCAGAAAGACGTTCCTGACTGCTAGCCAGACTACCGCTATTGATGTCTGGTCGATTGGATGTATTCTTGCCGAGCTTCTCGGCGGAAAGCCGATTTACAAAGGCAGAGAGTAGGTCCTCCCTGTTCGACAGAGGTGAACACTACTGATGTTGAATCTAGTTATGTGGATCAACTAAACCAGATCTTGCACTACCTCGGGACGCCCCCAGAAGAAACCCTTCGCCGTGTAGGCTCTCCTCGTGTATGTAATCCAATTTGAAACCACCGCCCTGTAATGACCGCAGTTCTGCAGGCTCAAGATTATATTCGATCTCTACCAATTAAACCCCGTGTTCCTTTCTCGACACTGTACCCACGCGCAAATCCACTCGCCATCGATCTTCTAACCCAGATGTTGCACTTTGACCCTATTAAGCGGATTAGCTGCGAGCAAGCACTCAATCACGCTTACTTTTCTGTTTGGCACGATCCTGCTGATGAACCCACCTGTCCCTCTGTGAGTGCTGAAATTCAATACCACACCTGATACTTAGTTTTCTTTGCAGACATTCGACTTCAGCTTTGAGGAGGAGGATGGGATTGAAGGGATGAAGAAATTGATCGTCGACGAAGTCCGAAGCTTCCGAGCTGAGGTCAGGTCACAAGCCAGAGCTTCCACGCAAATTCGCCGTCAGGATAGGTGAGATTTCTCTTACATTATCCACAAGCTGACTTACTAACGGTACTTAATAAGTTTGCCAATCCCTACCCGCGAGGAGATTATCAACTCTCCTGTTCAGGAGCATGCCCCTCCTCATGGAGCGACCTCTGGTTTTACCACCAAGGACTTCTCTCATAGGCCGCCCAGTCCTATGTATGATGATCCTAGTGCAGAGCTTGAGCGTGAACTGGCCAGCACTCACTTAGCAAGGTGATGAACTTTATATCCCTCTTTATGCCCCCTTTTTTCTTGCGTTGGACAATTTAAATGCTAGTATAGTTTCAAAGCGCCTCTTGCCTTTGAACCTGGATGTTAGGATTCTCATTCAATGGATTAAGGAATATCTGAAATGTGTTTAGCTTGTTGATCTTCTTGTATAGTATCTGATCCCTCCTCAGCGGATATGAGTTTTTTTTTGCTTGATAGTCTTTTCAATGAAGTTTGATTTGTTGGCTTGTGATCAAATATTTACATATTTGTCGTAAGGGAGCCACCGAACGATCCCTGGTAAGTAATAAGGGTAAAGTGTACTCAGTATAGACACAGGTTTTGTCAGCGATTTGTTTCCCGAAGACATTTCTCCCAATGTCTTGAAAGTCTCGTGAATAGTAATGGTGAGATCCACTTACCCCCAGTCACACTCCTCCAACCCTGCCCAAGGTTATCTGATAATGTCCATGTCTTCTGTCCTCCTGACTTGCAAGTCGGGCAACGACTGGACACAAGCTGACCTTCAAAGATTTGCCATTCGAGTCACCGACATACCCTTCGAGGGTTTCTTCTCCCCTCTGTCTCTGAGTGACCTTCCACCCCTTCCACATTCGCTAGAGCCCTTCGCATCCATACCGCACCACACACAGGCTCCCGACGACGCAACATACAAATGGCTGCATTACCTCGACCTTGCGCAGGATGACCCCGAAGAAATCGCAGTCGATGTGTTCGCGGATAGACTGCTACACCTCATCGGTTATGATCAAGGTCGCAGACTCATTCTCACCCGCCATGCTATTCCCTCCGTCTTTTGCGGGATTCAATACAGTCTCACAACAGACGTGTGTATATGCGACGAGAATGAGACCATACTCCTCCTAGCAAAGGATGATAAGAGTCATGTACGCAGGGGATTGGGCGACCACGGAATTCATGGCGTCATATGTGGGGACGCATTTCCTGGTGCGAGTGGTAGGGCCATCACTGGAAGGGGAGAAGCCGAAGCAACACTCATCGCGAGCGCCATTGCCGCATTTCGAAGCAACAACGATACTAGGTTGAACAAGCTCGGGCTGCCACAGTTAGAGGAGATGTCGTTCCCTGGTATCTCATTCACCGGGACCCTTCCGACGTTCTATCGCATCAGAGTGACGGCCAAATTGCAACAGGCAGTCGAGACCGGAACTCATGCAGATTCGGTGACGGAGGTCCTTCGTCATGTTCCCAAAGTTCCTGGTTCTCGAGATAAAGGAATGAAGGATCTAGCCAATCGTCAAACACTGCTGCGTTACTTCGTTGCTTTCAAGAGGTTCCTTTTGTAGGAACGGATACAGGCTTAAAAAATGCGATCTGTACATTATCTAATTAATTGTACAAAGACCAGTTTTACAGCCGATATGAGTACAAGATGATGGTTCCAGCTACAGTTAACAGTCATGAACGGCACATGCGATGAGCAAAGTTGGTATCAAATATCCTTTAGTCGCTGGAAGGGTAACCTTTGGCGCGGCAGATAAACTCCCTGACTTTCTCTACGTCCTTCGAGATGCCATCTTCCGATTCAACGCCGCCGCTCACATCGACAGCCCAAGGCTTAACTTGTTTCACAGCATCTGCCACGTTCTCCGCAGTCAAGCCGCCCCCTAAGATGACTGGAAGTGGATGGCTGCCTATCGAGTTCGTGGAAGCCGGTGTCCCGTTGAGATCCGCAGCACCCATGTACGCCTTGGCACCATTGAGTAAGATTTCGCCACCCTCGACGACCTTTTTCGCGAATGCCCAGTCAACGACCTTTCCAGAACCTCCACTCAATCCATCCTCCCGCAAGCTATCGAAGAGAATAAACTGGTGAGCGCCAGGGCGAGTGATGCTGTCAACGCCTGTAATCTTGCCTCCCGACGATGCGAGGTGGAATACACGGATGACTGGGACAGGAATCTGCGATGCCCAGTCCAATGGCTCATTCCCGTGTAGTTGCACGAGATCAAGCTGAACGTCCGCAACAGTCTCGAGGACCTCCTCCAACGTGTTATTCTGGAACACACCAACCAGGAGGGGACGCGTCTGCTTCGTGGTTTTTCCGAGTCGCTTTGCGTTAGTCGTAAACCAAGGGGTATTTGTCGAGGGAGTCGAAGAAGATGAAGCAGCACTGTAATCAAAGTCGTACCGACGCGCCCGAATTGCCGCAGAGATATCCTTCGCGGTATGACGATCAATGTAGCGTTTGGAGTTCTTGACAAACATCAACCCGAGGAGATCTGCACCGGCATCTGCGATCGCAAGCGCCTGTTCTCGCGTTTTGACACCGCAAATCTTTACGAGGGGCTTCTCCTTCTCCTCGGCCTTCGCAGAGGCAGGTTGCGAATCGCCAACCAACTCTCTGATGAATGCACCAGTATCCTTAGCCTTCATCAGGCTCTCGCCAACTAGTATTGCACGAACGTTCTGACCCTTGTAGCGTTCGACGTCATGTCGGGACGAGATACCGCTGAGAGCGCAGAGGACGACGTCTTTGTTCCTCGTCATGTCACTAAGGCGGCTAGTAGTGCTCATGTCAACGTTGAAGTTGTGAAGGTTGCGGTTGTTGACACCAATAACTTTGGCTTTCAAAGATAGTGCCACCTCCATCTCCTGGGCGTTGTTGACTTCAACAAGGGGCTCCATGCCGAGCTCAAGGGCATAGTTGTACAGGTCACGGAGGAGAGACTCCGAGAGCATGCTGACGATGAGAAGAATAGAATCGGCACCCCAGACTCTCGATTCAAGAACCTGGTATCTACTGAGAATGAAATCCTTGCGGAGGATGGCAGGGCGATTGGGAAGATGAGCGACTGCCTGGCGCGCGTGTAGCATGTCGTTGAGGGAACCAAGGAACCATTTCGGTTCAGTGAGGACGGAGATGACGTGGGCACCAGCTAGAGCGTACTTGAGTGCCTGGGCTGCTGGATTGATGCTGATAGCGATAGGCCCCTTGGACGGCGATGCCCGTTTGATTTCGGCGAACATAGCGGGCCTCTCGGTAGAAGCATTCTGCTTGACACGAGCGAGGAAGTCGTTCTGGGGTGGAGAGATGTTCAAGGAATGAAGGGTCAGCAGATCTTGAGTTGTCGAACCCGGTGTCGCTTGAGCTTGATCGACATCGATAAGGCGCTGCTGACGGATTTTATCCAGGATCGAGGGTACCTTCTCAGTGGTGCCGTCAATCTTGACTGGGGCGGATTCCTGGGCGTTGGCTTCGGGTAGGAAAGGTGGTAACTCGGGGTCGACAACATGGACCTCGGGATTTTCCTCCCAGAGACCGCCTCGCAGTGAGAGGAAGTTCTTCACGAGGTCGTCACCTCCTTCACTAAGAATACTCTCTGGGTGATATTGAACGGCCTCAAGGGTGTATTTGCGGTGACGGACACCCATAATGACGCCAGATTCTTCCGTCACGGATGTCACTGCAAGATCTGCAGGTAGGGTTTCATAGGAAGCGCTCAAGGAGTGATAACGGATGGAAGGCAAGCCCTGCGGGACGCCTCTAAAGCATCCACGGTTGTCATGACGTATGCGACTGACTTTGCCGTGCATGATTTCACCGGCATACCTGACAAGGCAAGAGATGTAAGCATAAAGCACAACCGAGAGGTATCGATCAAGAGCGAGAGTTGGCGGTCATTGCAAGAGTAAGCCATTTCTTTGAAATAAGCGGAGGTAGAATATGTAGGGGAAGCTGAAAATAAGCGAAAGATAGTTTACTCACCCAATGGAGCCTCCGAAAAGGTCGACAAGACACTCTAACCCCATGCAAACGCCGAGGACTGGAACCTTGCCCGTGAAATATTTGATGGCATCCTTGGAGACACCCGAGTCTGTCTGAGGATGACCAGGTCCTGGAGAGATGACGAGGGAGTTAAGTCTAAGTAGAGGGAATTGAGCAGGAGTGATAGCGTCGTTGCGAATGACGGTAACGTTAGCACCGGCAAGGCAAAGCTGCTGGTAGAGATTCCAGGTAAATGAGTCAAAGTTGTCGATCATGAGGACATCGAGCTGTCCGGAGAGATGGGGTGGGAGAGCCATTATTTCCTCAGCCGTGTCGATAGGAACGAATGGGCGGGGTAAAGATGGGCGAGTAAGAGGCCACTAGGAGAATTTTATATGAAGACGAGTGGCAGCCAGCTTTCACCAAAATCTTGATCTTGTGATCTCAGGGAATTCCAGTCACAACGCGTTACCGCGCTAACATAAATACCCTAAATCTGATCAGTATTCAGTAGGCGATCTTCGGCTATGAACACTCTGCGTAGCTTCTCGTCCGGATCGGGATAGAAAGGTGTGCTTTAGCATCTCCGCTCAAAATTTGTTAAGTGTACTATAACAAGCTACATCACATTCTGACTGTCTAATCCGGTACACTCTTCTCGGAGGGCGGTATATGATCACCTTACGTAGATACAGAGTCTTGATGCCCCAAGAGGTAGCTCATCGTGTTAAATGAAGCCCAGGGAACAAATTCTGCCCCAGTTAACATTCAGTGAGTGCCGATCCTCAAGGGGGAAATGATATTGACTTACGAGGCGTCATATGTCCGCTATAGAAGAACTCAACGTCTGCATAATCGTGATGAGCATTGATAGGGACAATGAATCGCTGAGCATCACTCACAGGTCAGATTACGCTCAGTGTGGGTATGTCCGAACACTCCGAAGCCGTCAACTGTGAAGCTTTCTGGCTCAATTGGCGTTTGGAAGCCCTGCGCTCCATTCCAAGTCATGTTCCTGCACAGACATCAGTAGGAGATTTCATTGGCCAAGTCAGAGATTATTACTGTATGGCAATACGAGTTCCTTCCGCAATCAAGATCATATCCTGTAGCAGGTTATAAATAGTCTGTGACAGATAAAACAAATACCCTTGAACATACCGCCAGACCATGAACAACAACCACCCTCTCAGAATTCTCAATCACGTTTGGCATTACACCGCTGAGCATCGAGGGCAGTGACTGGTCACTACGAACATAAACATTCCTGTCCGAGCAGGTCGACCACTCCATGTGAGGAGCATGGATGGCGTCTTGCACCTATTCCGGGTGGTGCCCGGGTCAGTCAGTTGTAATGTTCACGACAGATGCAGGGGCGACATCAACCCACATCAGTCCTGATACATAAGCCGTTAGCACGAAAAATGAAAATAGATGAAGCCTAAAGCCCACCTGTTGAAATAAATGAATTCTTGAGTGTCGCGCGGGAAGCCGAGAACACTCCCTAGGATCTCGTCAATTCTCGTCAAAAGCACGCGGAAATATTATTTACAGAGGTTAGGGAAGGTGTCAGTCACACTGATGATTTCGTTAAACCGAGAACGAGCAACGGCTTCGAAAGATAAAGCACGCACCGGTATACATTGAACGCTGGGTTCAGACTGCAGAGATGATCAGGGTTGATCGGAGAAGTTTGAAATTTTACTCACACTCCAACTGCACGTTGTATCAATCTGGATATGCGACACTCAGGTGCCGTACCCACCAAAGGCAACGGACCGTTAGGTGGATAGGTGACGAATTTATCCAAATAGTCGGTGAAACCGCAATCATCGGATATCCGTTGTAATTCAGCCCAGAAAGAACTATTGAAGGGGAACACATTTTGATTGGCCTACGCCGGCGCCAGAATGGCTTTAGCGACAGCGGGCATGGAAGGTGTCAAAACTCACTTGAGCGAAGCGAAGAGCGGGGATATCCCGTTGGACAGTACCGCTCGATAAGGATGGATCGGCTATCCAGATACCCTTGAGGTCTAATGGTAGACCAGGATGCTCGTATATCCAGTTGGCGATGTAGGGCACATCTAAAGTTAAGCGTGAAGTGAAGCACATAAGTTGATAGAATGCTACAAGAGAAGGACCTGTCACTCACAAAAGCCGGCATACTAGGAAACGTATCAAATCATTCATATTATCTGATTCATATGAAAAGGACCACTAACGCTCTCCCCTGTCAAGTAGAAATTGCTACCCTTGAGTTCATCAAAAACTTCCAGGAACTGTCCGAGGAATCCGACCAGCTGTTCTGCAAGCTGGTCATCATTTGTGATGTTGGCAACACCCTGAGTAAAGCCAGTCTAAGCACAAGAATGCCAAAATGAGCTCCGGTTTCACTTGGAAGATATCTTGTCAAACTTACTCCAACAGGCTGCTCGACCCAAAGAACATTCGCTAACTTCGTCCACGAGAACGGGTTCCTGTCATCAAGAGCTTAAAAGGCTGATTCTAATAATAATTGATAAATATAGGCGTACGGAGTGGGCTCAGCTTGGCCCCACGACCATGAAATGGGCCCGTTCTCTTGCAAGAAGCCCTCGAGCGATGAGCAACCAGGGCCACCTAGATGATGTCAATAATATAGCCCAAGCGAACAAACACACTTCCATACCATTTGTCCAGAAAACCAGATCATTGGCATTATCAAGGTTGGCCGTGGGCCAGAACCAGAAGAAAAGCTTGCGGGTTTCATGTTCTGCTCCAGAGATGGGCAATAAGCCCGCCCAAGACGGACCGGCGTCAAAATTGACTTCGGGAATCTTCGTTCCATCGACAAAGAATTTGCGGGCTTTCGGGTTTTTGAAAGGGAGATCAGTAGGCGGACCCTGTCTCCGATCGAAGGCGTTGACTCTGGCGTCCATCATAGCGCGCATTCGTTCAATTTGCTCTTTCTGCATCTCCATCGCTTCCTCTAGTCCCTCCATGGCGCCGCCCAAGCCGAGGACGGACGGAATCGAGGCAAGGGCCAAAAGCGAAAATGATAAAAGAGTACGCATTGTCAAGAACAACAGCGTTAAGAGATGTATAGTCGCTTTGTGACGTCCTTATATCATATCATGACTCCCTGTTTCCAAAAGCATAAGGAAGAGTGTCCATGTGCATGTATCAGTTAGTACAGGGACGAAAATGGCGCAAGATACGCACCTCAAGGCTCTCTGAGGAACTTCCCGCCAGAATGAAATCGGCACAGACTCGGATGCACTTCCGCAGCCTCTCTCGCAACATCAAAGAAGTTCGGAACTAGAGTCGTAGAAGACAGAATGTATCTGGTGACAAAGGAGAACTTCCTTCCCCCTTGTAAATGGGATCGAGTGTCTCAGGCTGAAGCTTTGGAGAGCCAAAGAGATCAGGTTGGCTATACAAAGTACTCTACTTCTTTGCCAAACGCCACATTGTTGCCCTCGGTCGAGAGACATGTGGCCTCTGCCGTGCCAAAACAAAGCACATTGGGGCACAGGCTTTCCCAAGCAAAGGCCTTTGCGCATGGTGGAAATCGTCGAGTTTGGAAGAAAGTGGTGGATAATCACTTTATCGTGTGTTCTTGACCCATAAATATCGTTTTTTCGGGACACCATCCCCAAATGCTGATGAAGGAGGCGGTGAAGTATGGGAAAAAGAAGTGGGCAAGGCATAAGGTAATGTTCAGGTGCTGGAACTGGAACTGTGGTAGATTCGACGCGTCTTCAGGGTCTATAGAAGAATAGTGCCTTGGCCGCTTCCCGACGCCTCCAATCATCAGCTATCAAGTTGAGGAGTATGGTAGATGGTATGAGCAGGGTTACTGGCGTTGACTGAACATGAGAAAGGGAACCATCAGGGTTGCGAACATGATTTACCATATTTAGCAGCCTTCGACCACTGACCGCTGACCTCATCCTTTCTGACACTGTCCCACGAGGCTCACATCGCCCTTATCGTCGACCAGCTCTGGCTGTTTCGTCTAAGGTAATGGAATCTTACACTGCAAACTGAACTAGTCTCTGCAAGTTTTCTTTTCGCAATATTTGATACCTCCGTCGTTTTTCTCGAGCTTGATCTAGGCCTTTTCACGAATACTATTTCACGATTTTGTCACAATCTCCCTCCCCCTTTGCTTTTTTTCTTCTTCTTTGAAAGATACATTATCTGCCATTCTGATTGGAGTATGGCTTCACCTCAAGATTCTGAAGTATGCCGGAAAGAACGAGCGGAGGACCCCCCCTCCCTCTTTCAAAATGGAAAAATCGTAATCCAGAGTAAGTTGCAAGCTTGTGTCTCGCAGCTAAACTGATCCAAATTGCGGGGAAACAGCACATCATGTATGTTGAAATTCAAGACAAAGGTGTCTATGGGACTAATAAACAATGTCAGATTGGCTGGATTATCGCAGGTTGCTTTACCGTGATTGCAGCTGCAATATCATTCTGGCTGGTGAACAAACATCTGCAGTGGTACACAAATGTGAGCTACTCGCCGTGTCTCAACCACATAAATACTAAGGCTATACAGAAACGGGAACAGCGTTGTGCGTTTATACCCTTCGCGAGTCAACTGCTTGCTGACTCTCGGCTAGATATCGTTCGGATCCTTTTCATGGTCCCTCTGTATGCGGCCATCAGCTTCGCCTCTTATCTGTGGTGGGTAAGTTGCAAATCCAAGTCGTCATACCCCTTCGTCAGATGGCTAACAAACCTCAGGACCATGCGACGCCTATTATCTTGATCCGAGATGGCTACGAATCGACTGTCTTAACCGCATTCTTTTATCTTCTCCTTATGTATCTGTCGCATGATCCAGAAGAGCAGCGGCTCATATTCCTGAAGCATGGGCTATCACGCCAGAACGATGCTGAAAGAATCAAGAAACGCGAACCAGTCCAGCGTTGGGTATTCCCCCTTGGATTCATAAAGTGGAAACCTGCAGTAAGCAGTGTTTATATGTGTGAGGTTGTTCGAACTCAACTCAACTCCTGTAGGACGGGCTCTTCTTTTTGCAGCTCATGAAATGGGGTGTCCTACAATATTGTGTCCTTCGCCCTTTGTATGTAAAGCGAATCAGATAAGAATTTGCACCTAATACCCTTCTAGGACAACACTCAGTGCTGTTGTTCTTGACTACCTGGGATTGTACTGCGAATCATCTTGGGGTCTTGGATGGGGTCACATCTATGTATGTATCCTGCGATTTAACGTGGTCTCGACCTGACTTTCGCCCTCAGATCACAATTATCGTCTCAATATCAGTGACTATTGCCATGTATTGCTTGATTCAGCTATACATTGCGGTCTCCAAGGACTTGGCCAGGCACAAACCCCTCCTAAAGCTTTTTGCAATCAAAGCTGTCGGTGCGCGATCATGTCACCAAGTGTTTCGATTTTCACTCACAATAGTGAAGTTTTCCTTACCTTCTGGCAAGCGACATTCCTTTCGGTGCTGAGTCTGTTTGGAGTGGTCAAAGACGTACGATGCACGCGATCACCCATCTAAAAACTGCTTACACTTCTTAACAGACCCAATATATGACAGCGGAAGATATCAATATCGGGATCGGTGCTTTGCTCGAAACCTTTGAGATGATGTAAATGTGATTGCAGTTTTTTTGCGCATTGCTGATGTTCACCTATGCAGGCTTTTCGCCTTACTGCATGTTAAGGCCTTCACCTACAAAGTTTACCGCCCTCCATACGACCCCACCTCGGACCCTATACCACCTGAAAAAACGCCGCGCTTGAAGTCTTTAGGCCACGCTATGGATTTTCGTGAAACTTTCAGAGAACTATGGGTGGGATGTGTCTATATGTGGCATGACTTTCGCGGAAAGGAACCTGCTATTGATACAGGCGCTATCCGTGCTACATATTACGAGGGCGTTTTTGGGAAGCAAAGACCAACTCGGCACCAGCGGCACCAGGATGATGATACCTCTAACGATGACAACATCGACCTCAAGCAGCCTACACTGCCCCGGGTGCAAGTGGAAATCAATGAGCGCATCGAGGTTGACGTTGGAGGTGAAAAGCAGTGGTTAGGTACCGGTGACAACTACGGCTATGGACTCAAATTCCTCCGAAGAGAAAGAAGTGAAGGACTAGAAGAGCAAATTGAGAAGGAACTCGAGAAGCGGGGGTATACTCTTCGTAAGTTCTTTCTTCGCAGCCCATCCAACCAGCAATCCAACTAATTCATCCACAAGGTAACGAAGACGATGATGATATGCAATCAACGAAACATTCCAAGCAGAAATCCTGGTGGCGCTCGATTTATAATCGTATTTCTCATACTGGCCACGACGATTCCCGCGAAATCGAAGGAAACTTGTTCACCAACGTGCCTCCACAACGTGTCCCTTCCCGAAACAGAACAAGGCGACAATCCCGGTCAAAGCGCAAGGACGGTAATACTGCACAAAGGCTGCTTCCTCCCATGGAAGTCAATGCAGCAGACCTTGATCTTGAGGATCAGCCCCCTCCTAGCCTCATTGTCCGCAAAAATCGGCGTGAGCTGAGACGCTCCGTCGACAAATGGCGGCAAAATGTCGTATCTCAAATAAGGAGTGAAGACATCCTAATGCCTTTACCGGAACCATTGCAGGAGCAAGTTGGTACTCCACGTACAGGCCGACATGAATATAAACGTGTGCATGAGAATAGACATCACGCAGAACCGTTATCTGACATGTCAAGCCCGCCAAACATCGAGACGACTCCTGTCATCGACCCAAGACAAACCAGCCCTTTACAGAGTCCTGGCTCTGAAGGGCGGCGGTTAGAGAGGATGTTCAAGGGTACAACCAACGATTCTCCAATGGAGCTACATCGAGTACGAACAGGCACCGCACAATCAGAGATCTCGTCCGCCGAGGGATATAGACTCGCCAAGCCAACGCCCCCTATTCTTTTGATCCCCTCCCAACCACCCGCCATAACTGCCAATCAACTAGGCATGTCGTCTCAACAGCACTCTGCGCAATATCATCTAACAGATGGAGACGTTCACATACCGATGACTGCCGATGTTGTCGTTGCCGGTAATCATCTCGCCGAGGGCCAGGGAGATTGTGGCGTCGTATCAATCTCGACCTCTCCTGCTCCTACTCATCGAAGGGAATCGGCGAGTTCTAGGATCCATAATCCAGATCTGAACGCTTTCCCGATACTCCCAAGAACTTCACTTACCCCTACACGTCAGATGGTACAACAACAGCCGCCTCAAGCTGGGCCTTCGACATCTCCTACCTCCCCTCCACCCCTACGGTCACCTCCAGCTCTCCGACGAAGTTCAGCACAATATTACTCTTCACAGTTTCATTCCCATAAGCGACGGTCTATTCCCTTGAACGTTGATACCCCATACCCAAACTCCGTTTCTCCTCCCGGGTCTCCTGTTGGGAGAAAGCAACCCCGTCATATTAGGCAAGGACATCTTGTAAATGAAGATACCTCGGTCTCTTCTAATGCCAATCATAACCATACACGCCAAGTCTTATCCACATCGACATCACCTCGGAGCCATCATTTCATCCCATCGTCAATAATTGATGACGGGCTTTCTCGTTATCCCACTCATTTCTCACCCAAGTACTCTGCGATGCCACGAAATTCATGACCTGAAACGAACGCTAATGACCTATTGACGACTTTCAACTATCTTTTGCGCTTGTTATTGGTTATATCTTGTATTTTACACTTATTTTGTTGCATCATTTATTATTTGGACACATCTACATTTGTTGTAAAATTATGTATTTTTTAGGCGTGTGTTTTTGTAATTTTTGTCAGTGATGATTCTACTGGAAATCAGCTTAAGCGTGCCTTGTTCTAGTAATGAGACAGAGCGCCCCTGAATAGAACGGACTGATCAACTATGACGGGAAGTACAAGAGGCTACAAAAATTCTATAATAACCCAATCAAGGCAACCGAATCAAAATACTCTTTAATAGAAGTGGATGTAGTTACGTTTGTGGAGTGAAAACCTGGTAACAATACACAAAGAAACGGGGAATCCTAATAATACACTGCCCGAGGATCTAATCCGTAGAGAGACAGGGGAAAAATTGAAGACGAGAACAGGAAAACATGACGTACTCCGAAAGCGATCTAGAAAACAATATAGCGACAAATGCCGATAGCAGAGCTACGGGTTACTTCAAAAGCCCGTACTAAGAAAGAACCAAGATGTATGAGTCAAAAGCCATGATAGCGATACAGAAGAAAAGGAAACACGTAAAATTTCGTCACGGAATCATGTCATGAAGAGTGTAAGAAGAGTGTTGATAAAAAGTGAGAAAATTGCGACGATCCTCTCTACAGAGGTCGCAGGTTATCTGGAGCAGGGCTCATTTTGATGAGACCGAGTTTTCCTCTCTCGAGGTGAACAACGTAGCCCTCCAAGTTCTCCAATTCCATGTTATGGATGGCATATTCTGAGTGGATAACACGCCTCGCGTTGACCTTGTGCAGCACCATTCTGGTTTCATTGGCCTTTTCCGTGTCCGATCCAGAGTCTTCGTCGCAGGAATGGCCAAAGGATTCGACGCTCAAGGTTTTCTCGAGGACACCGGGGTCAATGATAGGGGTGCTGACGTCAAGAAGGTCATGAGGAAGGCCATCCATAAACGAAGCGCGTTCGTGGTCCTCTGGGGTTGTCGGATCAAAAAGTTTGACGCAGAAGTCGAGTGACTTCTGAAGCTCGCTTTCAGAAAGGCGAGCGCCCATTTCGGATGCACCTTGGATGACTAGTTTCGCAATTTCAGGGACAATCGTCGTGATATTTGAGCGGACAAACCTGGACGAAGATACGCAAAGGCGCGGTCGTAATTATCCTCGTCAATGTCAGAGAAAACATCATCAGTCTGAGATCTGATCTGCTTGTATGCACTGAGAACAACGACTTGGAATCTTAGGTTCCATCAGCATTGATAGGCTCCATCGCAGGATTTGCCACTGACCTGGTATAGCTTGTCGCCACCCGCTGAGTGTGCCAGGAAGCAGCAAGAGCTTCTGAACAGTTGCCACGGATTGACGCGCAGACAGTCGCAGCAGCGGAGAGTGCTGAAGTCATGGCGAGGTGAACGCCGCTCGAGAAAAAGGGATCAATAAATGCTAATGGCCTCAAAATCAGCATGGGTCCTTCTTCCTGTGTGGCAGCGCCTACCTCCAGCATCTCCAACGATTCGATAGTTGGGTCCGGCGTAGGAAGGCGCAGAGTAACTAAAGTCACTGGCGGTTTTGACACTACCTTCGACGAGCTTCCCATCGCCGATGAGATCCACGACACCGGGCGCAAAGCTAAGATTAACCAGATAGCGCGCGGCAAGCGTAGAAGCAGCAGCGCTGGGAGCCTGTTCAGCGTTGAAAGGTGGTGGCGGGAGCGAATCTACTCTGGCATTATAAACCTTGTGATTGACGACGATACCGACCGAGGTGGAGCCATTGTGAAGGGGAATAAACCAAGCCCAGCCCGACTCGTCTAAAAAGGATAAATGAGCAAAAAAAGCGGGAAAAATGACAGGGCACTCACCTGTCAAGGCCTCAAACCAAGGCGCGCCGCCGCGTTGCGTCCCTTCGCCGTAAATTTTTGCACCCTTCCAGTAGCCCCACACAGCTATATTCTTAAGCGATGCATTGAACCGCCGGCTGTGCAGATACCGCGTTGACATCAAGCCTGCGCGGCCAGAGGCGTCGATGACGTGAGTGAAGGCTGTCGTGCCTTGAACAGGCCCGGTTGTATTGGACGGTTGCTCGGCATTGCTGAACCGGCGGAGGATTCTCGAGAAAGTTGAGGTCGTTGGCGAGGCTGGGGGAGAAGGGAGGCCCGGCGGTGGGGTATGAGTCCACGAAACAGAGACGGGTCGCTCTGGGTTCGAGGGGTCAAAATGAATAGCGTCGACCTTGGTCTGCTCATAGACTGCTGCGCCTGACGCGCGAGCATGATTGAGTAGTAGCTGGTCAAACTCTGACCGCACCTGTAACAAAATCAACTTTACAAATCTTGTCTATAGGGAGATTTAAAAAAAGTACTCACCACATTCCAGGCATTGTTGTTATGTCCAAGTGCCACAAAATCAGTGTCTGCAGCAAGTTCGAGTCTATCTCTGGGCACAGTGAACAAGAGCAAGACTACTCACATCCTTCGCGCTTGAACTGATTGAATTTGATCGCAGAACCCGGCTAGTTTCTCGTCAAGATCACCCTCTAAGAGATTTTTGGAATTCACAAACCTTGCGCACGAAACCGTAGTTGGCAAGTTTATCTTCTGCGCCAATGAACCTGAGGTAGTGTCGCACGGAAGGAATTAGACTCTCCCCGATGTGATACCTGATGCCGTGAGTAATTTCTCTCTCTCTGTTGAGGATGTCCCAAGTACCTTGGGAACTTGGAGGCTTCTAAGAGAGTAACGTTAATGCCTTCGCGTGCAAGGGCGGAGGCGGCGTAGGACCCCGCCGGTCCACCGCCGATAACAAGGACTTGTGTATGCTGCGAGGCGGTGAGACTATGAAAGCAGAAGCAGAACTCTGGCATACCTTAGGTGGCAAGGAGGAGGTAGCCATGAGGGGGGAGGGAGA
Source organism: Leucocoprinus leucothites (assembly GCA_013368445.1). NCBI lineage: Eukaryota > Fungi > Basidiomycota > Agaricomycetes > Agaricales > Agaricaceae > Leucocoprinus > Leucocoprinus leucothites. Next base: position 465,874 of record JAACJO010000012.1, read on the forward strand.
AAGGATGAGGGAGGTGGACGGACGAGCCAAGTTTTATAGTACCGCGATAAATCAAGAATAACGGGTGACGCAGAGGGCAAGAAATCTCATTCCAAGCCGTCACTAGGACCGGCGCTGTCCGAGGTATCCTGCTCTCTCTTCTGTCCCTAGAGAACTTCCAAACTCCATCACTTCCTTCCATTTCTCGATCTCCGCGTCTTGCGATCAAGCATACACACCACCCAAAAAAAACTCCCCGTCGACGACTCTATTGCCATACATTATCATACACTCTGGAGTGGGCCTCCTTTTCCTCGGATTTCACCTGCCCAGCCCTTCAGGTTTCACCACACAACTGTTGGTTTCCCAAGCAACTCTTCTAGAATTATGTCCTTGTACGTGATTCCGGGTTACAAATAACTAAGCAACTCGATCACATCCTCGCTTTCCAGCTCTTTTCATCGAGCCACGTGGTCCCGAATGCCGTGGTCGAGAACACAGAAGAACCAACAAGTCGCCCTCCCCAAAATGAATTCCACGCGAGACCACCTCTCCACTGTTCCGGTCAGATTCGCATTTTCCTGTATTTCTCTTTGTCCGCTGGTATCGACACGACATGGCGGCCATATAGCGCCTATGTTGCGACTTGCAGCATGCAGATCCTCGATGCGCTGCTAGGTTTCTCAGTAGATTGTACTCTTAAGTATCCATCGACACCAGAGGGGTGTATTCCATATACGAGGGGTCTAGGGCCATAGAGACCACCTTGGCTGCGTTGGTGCCAGGTCCAGGGTGCATTACATACCGTTATCGACAGGCAATCAAGCAGACTTTCTGTCGTGGCCCCAAGGGAATAAAAACTGCCCAGTTCCCAGCCTATTCGAAGTCGAAGCAGCTCCAAGATGAAATAAACTCCAGGGGTTTAGAACCAGGCTTCAAAAATCCCATAGACAACCAGCCCCAAAAGCCCACTCAATAAACCAAAAACAGAAAACCGAGAAAAATAAGAACAGGAAGACGTCACGGTACAACGGGAGGAAGAGAAATATGCAATCCGCGGATTTGGCGCTCGGACAGATGGGCACCCGTCGGGAAAGACTTCGACAAAATTTGACACTGCGAACCCAGTGAACGGTGTTCGTGATGACACGAGCCGGACAAGCCGACGGTCTGTGGTGCATTTCCTGATTCTCCAAGTGACACCGTATCGTAGTTTTTGGCATTTTGAAGGTGCATTCCGGACAGTTTCTGCCACCCAAGCGTTAGCTCATCGGAACTCGGAAGCCAAAAACGCTGAGCATATGTCTGCTTGTAATTTTGAAGTCGCAACAGGAGCCAAGGCTAGACGATGGTCATCGAACGCCGCGTAGGAGCCACGGGTAAATGCACCAGAGTTTTGCAACAGGTGCGGATAAATTCAATAGCATAGGTCTCGTTTTTTGATAAGATGCTCAAAATAACAATAAAGCGTGCCACGGATCGACAGCTCGCAGTAGCAGTAGGCTTTCGAGTGGTGTTCGCAAATTCTGCACGAGTGACGGCGGCATGGTGAGATGAAAACCACGCGATGGCGGACCTGAGAGACGAAGCCTAGTCAGAATGCTGCCTCGTGTTTCCCTTCGGATTGTTCGAGCTCCAAATTATCATTTTATCAAAAACATGGGGTGTCATCCAGTCTTCTGCTGCATTCAAAGAGGGCTAGAACCTCGGTCAGAATAGACCCTGACTTAGACTCGAGAGTAATGCTTACTATTTTGAAATTCCAGGCTTCTCCTTCGAGGGAGGGGAGTAGGAAATTCGGGTGTTTGAATTACTGGCCGAGGCCGTAACGGAACTGAGCCAAAACATGGTAAGGTTCTCGTAGTGACGAGATGTCCCGAGGCGTTCTTCTCTTTCGAGGATCCCGATTGAAAAGAAGTCACCGGTGGATGAGTGAGTAGCTGCTGAGAACCACTGAGCAGATACTGATTGACAAGACAACTTGCAGCGTCGACAGCAGAGCGGGCCAATGGCAGGTTTAGTCAGGTTCCGTTGAGGGCACACAAAAGACTGAGTTTGGAAGTAACATATTGAGAAATAGGGGAACAAAGCAGCTCGTTGCCTCATCCCCGTGGACTCCAGTCCACTGTGAAGAAATGGCACAATAGCGCATCAAGCTTCGAGTTGAGACCGCAGACGATGTTGCTGCACTTGTGACATTTCAAGCATGTGATGTGACGTAACGCGAACGCAATCAACCGTGACAACGCGTCACTCAGACGCCCACAGGATAGGGGTGTTGATTTGATGCGTCCGGGTCATGCCAGTAGACATCTCGACTCTCATGCCATATGCCCAAAGACACAGACGACCATCCAGCGCCTCGAAAAAACTCAAGAAATATCAATAACCTCTATGATCTCACTCGTACGTTCCCTCAAATCCTCGAACGCTGAAACCGTTAAACTTACCCTTGTTCACTCAGGATACGTTCAAACCAAAACAGCAAAAGAGGATGACGATATCGTAGCCAACTTTTCAGAAGTAGAAAAAGCCTGTCGCTTCCTCCTTTCCAAAATTATTGCTAGAGAGGAAGACGACCCGAACAGCATCCCAAAAAACGCGTTCGCCAATTTTCTGGATGTCCTCTCGCATGCCGAGTCTTTTCGTCTCAGAATTATCGAGCAAGCAGAGCTGGCTTTGAACACCTGGCATGTATACTATGCGAGAGAGGATCCTACTCAGGCTCTTTCTCTCGAAGAAGCCGCCAAGCTGGAGACAATTCTTAAAAGCAAAGTTGAATGGAGAACGGTGTACATGAAGATAATGAAAAAGACCATCACTTTGGTACGGCTTCCCCATAGCTATAAAGAAAGTGTATAATGTTGAAACTCTATTATAGGACATGTATTACCTATTCATTTCAAAACCGTGGTTTGCCTCGGACTTCATGGTCCGACTACTCGAATACAATCCACATATGTTCCAGGCTACAGAAGAGCTTAAACCACATCCGCGAAATTGCATTCTCCTCCTTTCAGAGGATGAACTCAAGCAGATCAAAGAAATGAGCAAGAAGAGCCTACAGTTTATCAAAGACTCTTATGAGTGGTTGGAAGAGAACTTCTCCAAGTGTGTCATGCTTCCCCAATGCTTCATTGCCCACACTCACAAAGCACTAGTGATATCATGATGGGTCTATATTCCGAAGAATTCCAAAAAACTCATCCGCCACCAACCGACCTCCAACGTCTCCAAAATCTGCTCCGCTACTACCTCAAACACATCTCCGACATCTACCTGACAGTCACCACCATCTTCCCTCCTCAACCCAGCCAAAACTCTGCTTCATAGCCTCAAATTACCCAAGTCCACCACCCTCGCATATCCTCACAGTACCCATTGTCAAGTACATCAGTGATAATATACAGTCATCCTTAAATATCTGCATTAAGGTTATTCATATTTGTGTACTTGTCTTAGCCATCCGCATCCCATAAAATTTTCTCGGCGTATTCTTGGATATTAGAGACGAGTGAATCTTTAATCTCGTCTCCAGCGCCTGTAGCGACTTGAAGAATGATCTCGTTCAGACCTGTCGAGCCAAGTATGTCGACGTGATCACTTGTGTTGGCGCCACCGCGAGGTATCAATGGGTTTGGTCTATGGGGAAGCTGGGACAAGATAAGCCTGAGCGTTTTGAGAGTGTTCGTGTGCTGAAGCGTACCTCGACGGTTGTAATCTTAATCCCAGCAGGATTCCATCTCTTACGTTTCCACCCCTCCACACACATTGCTCCTAGACTAAGGAGACTAACAGTCCCATCCCCCTCTCCCAATTTCACGCCGTTCTGTACCTGAAAAGATGTATCAGAATAGAACAGAGCATTCGGAGCATTGTACACGAGCCTTGGGAATAGTTTCATCGTTGGAGTACTCCGAGTCTATCCAGCTCTTCCTTGCCAGGGGAAGATCCAGCGGGCCCGCATGGGAAGTGGTACACCCATCTACCGAGGGTCGTGGCACTCTGGCTTTACACCGTCCGCAAAAGTGTCGTCGTGTTCATACTCTCCACGAGCGTACCTGTAGCACATGATTGTCAGTGTTAATCCGGCTTGGGGCCAAGGTTGCAAGATTTACCAATATGAGCGCTCAGTTTCTTTTCCAACGCCATATACGCAGTAGATTTTCATTGAAGGCGCATGTGGCAGCCTAGTGAAACATCATGTTTATGGAGGGAGGAACGAGAGATGGGACACTTACTGGACTTCGAGAGGATTAGACCACTTCTTCGGATCATTCCCATTGTCTTTCAGCTTCTCCTCATCTCTCTCAATCCCAAACGAATAATTCGTAGCAACCATTTTCTATTCAAATTGACTCGTATTAGTCGCCATTCAATCATTTGCAAAGAGAAGGAGAAATCGTACCTGGAAAGTCGAAGGCGTATGCTGCAAAATCCATTCACTCGCTTCATCAGCCGTCATATTCCTCGATGTCTCTCCTCTAATTGCAGTATCAACCTGGCTCTGTCTGAAAGCGATCAGCTGTCCATGGCTATGGGTGGCATTACACTCGTCGTCTGGTGCATGGACACCGTTTCCCCATACGGCGTTACCGCCTTTGATCCACATACTTGCACTACCGGCCCAGCTGCGGAAGAGTTTTTGACGTTCTTTGCGGGAGAAGAAGCGCTCAAGGACTGAGTTGTGGATATAATAAGGGTGGGGAGAGGAGCGGAAGTCAAGGAATACGCGTACCATAAGCTCCTGCTGGGTTCATTTGGACTGTGTCTTTCATCTCGCCCGAGAGAAACGCTGCGATCGCTTTCGGCTACGGGTCTTGTCTTAAGCATGACGAGGATCAAAAGTCAGGTTGACCTTACCACACCCTGCAATGTGTAAGCAGATAGTTTAAATAGCGCCAAAGCTGGAAAGACTTACCAGGTGAGACCCAGCTATTGGAATATAAGCTTCAATGTGATCCTGAGGACGCTGGATGAGATGGCATTAACAGAATTCTGGAAAATGGCTCACTGCAACCCAATTTGGACCACCACCGCCGTATTCTGGTGCTTCAACCCATTTAAAGCTGAACAAGTTGAGATATACTAATATTCGACCTAGGTTGAGGAACCTGACTTACAAGTACTAAGATGGCATTACGCCTAGTAAGTTGAGAGAAATTTATGATTGCAGAAGGACTGAGACTAACCAAAACTACCTGAGTAAACGCGCGTGGATTATACACTCTGAATGACTATCATAAAAGTCTTACTCACAGATGCACCCATTGAATGCGCAGCGATTACTGATTTGCGTTTTTGTCGCTGTTTGAATAATTCGATTGTTGATTTCAGCTTTGAGAAGTAGCCGTCGCGTTCTTCGAGATTATAAAACGACAACCTCCAGTCGTAAGGGGCAAGGTATAAATTGTTCGTGTCATAATTAACGACTGCCAAGTTTTCAATGATCTTCGACCTGGGAACAGTTTAAGGAGAACACGCAATGAAGAGTTACTAATACAAACCAGATCCAATAACCTTGGATGAAGGTGCTGGCAGCATCTATTCCTTCAGCAGCGCGGATTTTGACGTCAGGAGGGTCAAGTCCAGTGACTGGATCCAACATCATCGCAGCTATCCATTTCTCTTTGTTGAAAGTTACTTGTGAGATCATATTAAAACCGCCCCATAATTTCTCTCGGAAGAAAGCACGGTAATCTAGTGAGGTCGACCAGGATTCCAGTCCCTGAAAACGAATGAGTTTGCTGAGGTCAAGATATGAGCTGTACAGCACACACGGTCGATATAATTCCAGGAATTAGAATCACAGGATACTCAGCATCCAGACCCCTAGCTTTGAAGGATTCTCCAACTTGAAACTCGCGTCCATCGTTGTTAAACTTCCAAACCTCGGGTATACTACTCCGTAGTCGCTTCCATTCTGCCTCAACACGAGAGAAATCGAAATCCGGAAGCTGGGGCACGCTGACTCCAAAGACAGTCATCATAAGTGTCACTTGTGTATGAATATCTTGAAGGTTCTCTGGCTCGACGAACGTGAACCCAAGTAATGTTCCGACTGTGCACGTCAATAACGCGTTTGTTGAAGCGTGAAACCAGAGGGCTCACCTATCATTCCAAGAGGAAAGAGAAAGCGGCCTGTCCTCCACCATGGCCGTTGAACACTCTTTCTCGCGTCTCGTACTGACTCAGCACTTTTTCTCAAATCGTCTTTCAGCTTTTGCGCGGTGTCGTTCACCTCTATGGCGCTAGAAGTTCCAATGACGACACTGTCGTCACTCTGACTGGCCCTCAGAGCCGGTTGTCGTTTCGTAAGTGTCATGTCGGATAGTTTTTTTCTTCAATGTCGTCAAAGATAGGAGAGCAAGAGCCTCGAGGAGGCTGCGAGGGAATGAAGCGAAAGTAAGCTGAGTTTAAACTCTGGGAGATAAAGATAGCCTGATGTTGATGTATAAACGCTCGTAGAATCTCCTGCCTCTTTGGGAACTCTGCAAAGTTGTACTCCAAGCGCCTACAAACTGAGATCGGGAAGTCTCAAGTCTTTTCCTGTTTTTAAGCTGTCTGGAAGATGCTACAAATAGGATGGGCAAAGTGATATCTCAATGTGTTCAGCTTGCGGTTTCGAAGATTTTGCTACTGAGCCCAAGTGGCTCCAGGGAAATATGTATCATGACAACCACTGCCCACGATTTTGTGGCATATCATTTATCCTCTAGATAACTAGAAGGTTTCGTGGCTGAAAGGGAGTCGGAGCGTTGGACGAGGTAGAGGCGTGAGAACTGAGTCCTTGAAAGAACGTGATTGCGGATCTTTGGACTGGTCGGATCTCCGGGGACCTCAAGAGCTCATCGTCCTTTCCGACGACCTCCTCCTTTCTTCCCTTTATCCCGAAAATGCTTCGCAGCAGATACATCCAGTGCTATAGAACTTTTTCTCGTACATACGCGACGGCCACCTCGCCCCATGCCCTTGTTTTCCTCGAGCACCGACAAGGAGTCATCGACTCGGGTTCACTCTCTGCCCTTACTGCTGCCGGGGAGCTTGGAGGAAAGGTCTCTGCACTAATTGTTGGTGGTTCTGACCATGTGCCCGGAGTTGTTGAACAGGCAAAAAAGTACGCCGAACATCTCCCTCTCACCCAAAACTTCATCTAACCGTTATACACCCAGACTCAAAGGACTTACCACTGTTCTACACTCAACTTCGCCGCAGTACTCAGAGCCTGTTCCAGAGATACTCTCTCCCCTCCTTGAGAAGCTTCTTTCAGACTCTTCTTCCTTCACACACGTCGTCTCGGCCACTTCCTCCGCTGCAAAATCTCTCTTGCCCCGTGTAGCCGCAAGACTCGATGTCCCTGCTGTTTCTGACATCATCTCACTCGAGCACGACGCCGCAAACAACAGTACCACGTTCACGCGTCCCATCTATGCCGGAAATGCCATTGCGACAGTGCGTGCACCTCCCTCTGTCCAAATCAAATTCTTCACCGTCCGATCGACTGCCTTCTCCGCTGCTTCGGTTCAAGATGACGCTGAGGCTGAAACCCAAGCAGTTGACCCTGTCGACGTCCCCGACTCCCCAAGCAAACATCTCAAGACCTCCATTGCCAAATCTGACAGGCCTGATCTCGGAGTAGCGTCCCGTGTTGTCTCGGGTGGACGGGCTCTCAAAGATGTGGAGACTTTTGCTACTACCCTATACCCACTAGCAGATGTTCTTGGTGCTGCTGTCGGAGCCTCCCGTGCCGCTGTGGATGCAGGTTACGCAGACAATTCACTCCAGGTTGGCCAAACTGGTAAAGTCGTGGCTCCGGAGCTTTACATGGCTCTCGGTATTTCTGGTGCTATTCAGCACCTTGCCGGAATGAAGGATTCCAAACTTATTGTCGCTGTAAATAAGGCAAGTGTTTGTCGCCAGTCCCTTCAACCTCGCTTTGTCCACGCGTACACTTACACTGATTCTCATCTCTCAGGATCCCGATGCCCCTATTTTCCAAGTCGCCGACGTTGGCCTCGTAGCAGATCTGTTTGAAGTCGTGCCTCAACTCATAGAGAAACTGAAGCAGTAGTTTTGTCATTTGACATCATCGCTTTCGTCAGTCAGTAACATTGAAGCATTTATTACTATTCTAAAGCAATGACACTTCGCCCACCTGTTGGGGCCACACTTTGCTTCGAGGCGCGTTGTGAATAGAATACTCTATTGCAGCAGTTACACCTTGTTTCGCCGTGGAGACTAATTCAATACAACCAAGTCTGGATCCAATGCCTCTTTCCCGATTCAATCAACTCCTTGAGAATCGCATGCAGCTCTACCTTTCCATAGTCAACAAAATAACTGTTGAACCGTGCCGATCAATGCCTTGCAGGTGTGCATACACGATGATGACGATACGCTTAGCACTTGATTGCGTTTTGGTTTACCAAAGTAGCTGATCGTCTTGCTGAGTCGTCCAATGCCAGGGCCAGGGTGCTCACCTTGATTGCTTAACCAGCTCCCGCCCCTCGTGGGGTGCCATCTCATGCACCTGTTTCAAAGAATGAGGTGTTTGAAACGACCTTTGAAGCAGGTACAAGCCCAGCTGTTTATTGTGATTTACAGTACCGCGAGACCCTGTTCAATGGGTAGAACGGAAGTGGGTCAAGGGGGTGGATCGTTGTTCTACGGCTTGGATGCGTTCAATGTACTGCTCGAGTGATTGGGGCGAATGTATGGTCTGACGAACGTTTTGGGGTGCTTTGCCCGATGAAACTCTTGGCTTCATGTTCCTGGTTCTTGTATGTGCAAAAAAAAATATCGAGGACTTTTCGTTGCCCGATTATCTGGTAAAGAACTGACCTCATCCCTCTTCTCTGACGCATAGATGACGACTTTCGCCATATTGCCTCATGACATTGTGTGGTGGTACCTTCTGCGACTACCAAGATGCCAAAGAAACCTGCATGTAGCAGATAGATCTCAAACATGAAGAAGGCATGGACTAAGGCAACACATGATCATCTCCCACCTCCGGTTTTTATCATGGATGTACGAAATTAGGATGCGAGCTTCATTCCCTGCTGTGGTCGTAGTAGATCACTTCCTGTCTGGTCTTGCACCCTTCGGTGACTTCGTAGAATACAAAATCTACGCCGATCGCTTTTTTTTCGGATCATATCTCATTTGAATGTGATATCCTCGCAAGAAGTGCCAGCGCATACACTCAGAAGCTACGAAACAGATGTACAAAATCAAAGTACAGAGTCACACACCAAATGATCGCCGATTGGAATCGATAGATTTGAGATGAATTAGTTGGAGCGCGGTCAGAGCCCACACACCCCAGCGAGTCATCTTCTCTCCCTTTGACACTGCTCTGGATGCTGAGGAACCAGCCGTACTCGTGATGAACAAAGTCCATGACAGCGACCAGAAGTAGACCGGGCAGGTCTTTATTGAACAGATCAAAATACACAAGTTTAAGCAAAAGGATGATACCGGTGTAACCCCAGCTATTGAGACTCAAAAAGGCTGTCCAACTAATGCCATAAGGCTGAACTTGACACTGTCATCGATATGCGTGATAGAATCTTTGATAATTGCTAGAGCTTTCGGTAGGAAATCTTCCCCTGGTGCAAGCCCTACTCCAGTGTCAACAGGGCCTTTGCGGACGCCGTCCATAAGATATATCTTGTTGGCATGTTTGTTGGGAACGTAAGCGATATAATGATAGTCGACCTCTTCTCCGAGAGCTGGAGGTGCAGTGTCGCCCTTCATTGCCGCCTCACTATAGGCTTTTTCAATCTCCTCGCTATCCTCCAGCGCGAGTGCCCGTTCGTCTCGTGCGAGGGGCCTCGCCTTTGCCAAAAAGCGGGAAAGAACGGAATTGGGAACTATCTCTCGAAGTTAACATTCTCAAATTCGAGTGATGTACGCTTATGTGCTTACGAATGTGGTCCGCGGCTGGTCCATTCGAGATTGCATGCAAGAGTCCATAGAATCCGCAAGCGTTGTGAATGGTCTGCTCAAACCACGTAACATCTTCGGTCTCGCCAAAACCATTGTACACTGGCCTGGGCTCTTCATCTGCATCTCTCCATTTCTGATACTTGTCCGTCGCGATCAAGTTAAAGATCAACGCGTACACAGGACGAGGGACCATTGCAATCAAGTCAGGATCATCGAGCGAATATATATCCTGAACCGAGAGCTGCGGCTCAGCACCCAGTTTTCCAATGAGTTCTGTGAAAACTTCGGGATTAGATTCAAGGGGAATGTAAACTTTGCGGCGTTGAGTCGTCATTGTTGTTGGTAGAGAGCTATGCTAGTGGGGTGATCTGATAACCTGGGCTTGTATATTCTAAATGGAGACGTCATCACTGCGCCTGCGAGTTTCCAATGACGTTCATCTACCCAACCAAAGACTTTGAGTATGCTGGGAAGACTCTCATAGTCGTATGTATATTTTCAACTTAGCAGTATGACTGTACTTTGACTTAGCCCTTAAATCTAGCCAATCGTGTCAACGGCTAATGTATCCCAGTTGGCGGCTGATCTCATTATCGCGACGCTAACGCTAGAACGCGTAGGCGTCGTCGACCCGAGTTACTTCGTCCCCGTCGTAGGCGGAAGAGAAGACAGCGAGCCTGGTATCACAACCGCACTAGAACGTATGTCTAACCCGCTAAACTATCTTCATTCATTTTCTGGAAAATGTGCACGAAATGAAATCTTATATTGGATCTCTCAAAGTCTACGGTAAACCCGAATTTGGCGTTATGACCTTACAGCAGCGTTCTCCTGTACTTAAGGTTCGCTTCTCTTTTTCATATACAATTTTACGGGACAACTGACGTTTCTCGAAAGTCTCGGAAGGAGGATTTCGTAGCAGCGCTCCTCGAGTTTATCAAAACATCCAAATTTGCTTCTGTATTGTTCCTCGCAGGGGTGGACGTGCTAAATCGGACAGACGCGCAAATGCTGTGAGTTTTAATTTCCTTGTCATCGGCCCGACTTTTCCTCATCGGGCGTCAGTACTCCGACATACCAGATCGTGCCTCCAAGTGGACCTTCGCTTGTTCAAACTTCGCTGGACAGCCTGATGTCCCTACCGATACCCGTGTATAAATCGCCTGTTCGGCAACATGTTCAGCCACATGAACAAGGCAATCAGGAGGAAGGGGTAATCCCCTTTATTCCAGGAGGAGGTCTTATTCGTCGCATTCTCACGTCAATCCGTGAAGATTGGTCTATTCCAGCTGCGGCTATCCTACAGTTTGTTATGGAAGGGGACAATCGCGCCGATGCAAACCTGCTTGCAGCCGTAATCGCCAAAATCCTGAACCTCAACGCCCAAATCCAGGAATGGCAGCAACCGAGCAGCTGGCAGGAAGGGCTTTTCGGTGCACCACATGACCAGACACTGTATGGATGAGGGGCTCCTCTATTTGTTTTCATACATCTCTCCTGTGTCCATCAGAAATGAAATGTTTATATTGCAACCACACAGCAGGATGAAACACTAAAACTAATATATCACCGCTTCGAAGCGATTCCGATGCGCTTGTGGCCTTTTCCTCGCTTAGCCGCGTCAGATAAGGAGAGGTAAGCGTATGGATCTGTGCCGTGCTTCTTGACGTCGCCTCCAGCTCTCTGCACAGAAAAAAAAGAAATTAGTCCATCGATGGATCTCTCCGACAGGAACCAGATATCTACACACCTTGGCTTTGAACTCATGCCCAAGCTTTGGCTCGCTCTTTTCCTTCTTTTTACTCTTCTTTCTCCCGGTGCTAGTGTTTTCTCCATCAGCCATTTCAACGTCTTCACCCATGTCGTTATCTTCTCTTCTTCTCTTCTTTGTATCCTTGTTGAACTTGACGCGACCCCCTTGACCTCTGGTAAACCCATCAGCCGATGTCATGCTCTCTCTATAGGCGTTGCCAGCAACTTCTTCATCTCCGTTGCCATGTTCTGTTGCTTCATTTTCGTTAGATTCATCATCGATGACCATCTTGCCAGTGTTCTCGTCAGTTTCAAAATGGGCGGCTTCTTGTCCAGGTTTGCGCCGACGGTTTAATTTCGCATCTGAAGAGATAACCTAACTTAGAAAAAGGTTGTGATTCTAGCTGATGGCGCAAAAAGACATACTTGTGATATTTCCTGCAGCGCCCTGAAGAAGATCCATGGGTTCATCATCATCTAATCTGAGACGAGCGCCTTGCTCTGTGATCTTCTTGTTGGATTTATTCGTGGAAGTGGGAATATCTTCATCATCGCTGTCCTCCAGTTCGCTCTCACTACCGTACAACACGTCTTCGAATGCGTCACCTGCTGTAGGCTTGCGAAGTGATGGCTGTGAACTCAGCGTTAGTAAAAATTGGGCTTTCTTGAAATGCTATACCGAACTTACCTCATCTTCGTCCTCTCCTGCTTCCTCTCTAGCAGCCTTCTTTCTCTTGGCCCTGTCCTTTCTTTTTTTGATATTCAACAGCACCTTTCCGGCTTCATCATTTCCCGCACATGCATTGACCTCCTCCCAGCTAAATCTTCTCAGAATTCGCTCAAATATATGCCTGACCTTCACTTTGAAGTGGTTCTTGTGATCGTGTGACCATCTCAGTAGGGCGGGAACCAATTCGCTGAGATGCGGACGTAGAAGATCGGTGGAGAGTGTGTGAATAGCAAGTTTTATGAATCCGAACACGGACTTTACGATCTCCCGATTTGCGGACGTAAGGAAAACCAGGAATGTTTGGATGATCTCGTTATGCATTTTCGCGGAGATTGCATCTGAGAGGATGGGATTGACCAAGTGCAACGATTATGGGATGGAGATACGCACCCTTGAACTCGAACACAAGTCGTGAGATGGCAGTCACCGTCGCACTGATCATATGTGGACTTGCACCTGCGAGACCACCGGCGAGCATGGTCATGTACTCCTCAATGTTTGCCGCAGCTGTATCAGGTAAGTTAGTGCGGTGCATGGTATGGCTGAATGATTAAGCACCCAATACCTTCACTAATGTCTTCATCCATGCCATCCATCAAGCTCCTCTTGACAACACCTCCGGCACTCATCTTTCGACCCATTACGAGAATGAGCTCAAAGGCAGCTCCACGGGCCTTTTCAGATGGTTCTTTTGTCCCAAGAACAGCTTCGGGAATTATTGAGGGTATGATATGAAGCGCTGATGCCGGTAAGTGGGGTACAATAGCAGACAAAAGATTAAAGCGATCCTATTTGACCGTTCAATAACAGATCCCAACAATCCCGGACCACTAACCTTTTTGGCGGCCGGGGTTAGGCCATCTAGTAATTGATCCAGCTTCTGCAGAACAAGCAGCATATCGACCTCAAATTTCTGAGCTTCGACCAGTCTTGTAAGAATTTTATACCCGCGCTTCTGCACTCCGTTATCCTTTCCACTTAATACTTCAGGAGTGAGACAGAATTCAAATAACGCCTTTGCATCATTCTGAGTCAGATAAGGGAGTAGGAGAATGAGAATATCTTGTGTCATTGCAGTGGCACTTCCAGCCTCGGAGCTGGCATTAGCAGTTGTTGGTGCATTTTGCGTGTTGCGTAAATTCGTTTTGAGTAGGCCGATAACCTTTAGATAAGCACCTGTGATTACCTATAGTAACAGAATGAGTATCAACGGGAGGAGCGAATTTTTATAATACTCACGGGTTCGTCAGCGATAGACGCCCATTGTATTATTACATCGCCAACCATGCCCCTGGAGTCGCGGTTGATGCTGCCAAAGACATTGAATAGAACAGCTAGCCAGCTTTCTGCTTGAGTTTTGAGGAAAGCAATGTTGGAAGCCTTTTCCTCGGAAGTGATATCTTTGATCACCGGCTTTTGGGAGTCATCTCTTGATGTCTGGTTGGACTCCACGAGAACTTTCAGGGCTTTGAGGATCGCTGGACGGAGCTCGGTCTGTGAATATAATAATTGAGTAAGGAGCTGGGCAAATGCCGGGCTCAATGCCTGGATCCACGGAAATGAGATGGATATTGCAGACGAAGAGACAATTGAATGCACGCACCTCTTTCAGGTCAACAGGGGCATAACAGTATCCTGCCAACCCTGTCCAGATCTGTCCAACAAGGACGCTCCACACCTTGGCCTCGGACTGCCGACCTTCGGATTCGGCCGTTTGTTGGAGGTCGAACATCTTCTCGCTCAAGGGGACGAAATAAGATATGAAGTGACCCAAAGGCGAATTGTGGGGTTGGGGGAGTAGGGGAAGGAGATATGCACGGGGTTCTTTCCCGGCTTTTCTGTCATCGGATTCAATATCATGGTGAAGCTGACAAAGAGAAGGGTTTACCTGTGTTCAGGCTCAAGATTTAGGGGTAGTACCTGAAGCAAGACCTCAGGTCCAAGTATTTGCATTGCGGTGCTTAGGGTGAAATCTGCGGCCTCCTTGAACTCGAAACCTTTGCGGGTGCGAAGGTCACCAACTCTAGAGATGAGAGGAAGGAGGAGAATCTCTGCGGCTGTCGGCGACACTCTAGACACTCTCCTTCTAAGCCCGTTGATTAGAGATGAGGTAATGGCTAGCAGCTCAGGCATAGAACGCGCATAGGCCACATTGTCAAGCGCTTTATTGACTTGAGAAATGTTCTTAGCTATTGTGGACGATCCTTGAGGATCTGCGACTGCCGCCGCCACCAGCGACGGTGGGAAACATGATATGAGACTACTGAGAGAAGAGGAAGTTGCTTTCCGAACTCCAGTGTCGCTGGAATCAAGGAAATTCCAGATTGCTTTCCAAACCCTATAAAGTTCTCTACCACAGGCGTCGGCATCAACTGTCTTGTAGGCCGGCATGGCGCTGCCCAAGACCCGAACCCATGCGGGCGAGATAGTTGTATCGGTTTTCGCCGGCGTGAAAGACAGAACGACACGTAATACTTCGGGTAACTGGTCACCAAGTTTGATTCCGTCATTTTCATCGGGAAGTGTGAACAGGTCAGATAGTAGAGAATAAGATGCATGGGAGAGGTATGGGTTTCCGAGGCGGGGGAGATTGAGAAGTTGACCAGTAATCTCAGCAAAAGACTAATGCCAACGTTAATATCAATTCCGTGATTCAATGTCAAAAACGCACTGAAGGGGGTAGATAAGAGAGGATGGGTCCAAGGACGGCAAGGACATGGATTGCGTTTTCGGAAGTTCCGCCGCCTTGCTTTGGTTTGCCTTTAGCAAAAGGTATGGAATTCGATTCTGAGAGGGCAGATTTGACCCAGTCAGCGGTTCTTTCGGCGTATGGGTGGCGAAGGAGAGGGCTCGGAGGGTTGCACAGTGTATCCTTGACCACGTCTGCAGCCTTTTTGCGAACTTTTGGTCGTGGATCGAGACATAGGTTCAAGATAGAAGCAAAAGTCTGGCGGATTCCTGACGTTTCAAGTTGCGATCTTTCTAGGGACTGGAATATGACGTGATATAAAGAGAGCTGCGAGCGTAATGGAGGAGCATGGGAGTTCAGGCTAGGGAACAATGGTGCGGTGAGGCTGAGCAGCGTATTCAGGTGCGTCCTTAGAACCGGTTTTGAGACAAACGAAACAACCAAGGCAAGTAGATAAAGTTCTGCAGGGAGAATTGCTCCATCGTCCAGACTTGTGTCTTGCCGTTGTAGCGTGCCATCAAGGGTGGTAAGCAATGTTGCAAAGTAGGCGGTGGGTGTTGATTCGGCGTTCTGTTCCTTCAACGTTGACTCTATCGCTAAAAGCAGTGTGGCCGGGGCTTTCTGATGGGCAAGTGAAGAAGATGTGTGAGGTCGAATTTTTGCAAGAGCGTCCTCCATGATTTGTCGTGATAACTTCGAATCTGAATCTGTGATGCCCAAAATCCTAAATTTGTGCTTAGTCAGCGGCTTGTACACAACTAGACTCGCATCAAGCTGTTTCTATTCTTGGGACATCTCCGTCATAACCCATGCCTTAGCGCTTATTACTCCGCCCGCGACGACAACGTACTCGTTCTAGGTTCCTGGTTCGCCATTCACATTCAACATGGGGAAGTCAGGCTCGGAGACGCCATGGTCCTTTGCGCTCATCAGGTATCTTTTTGCAACACCCCTGGCGTCAGTTTACCTGATAAAATATCTCATCAGACTCCTTTTCCGGTTCGTCCTCAAGATCTTCTATGGCTCAATCGTCATTGAGAATGCGCACCTCGTTCCCAAGACGGGCATACCTTGGTTGGACCAACTTTAGCCTCTTTCCAGACGTCTGAATATTGACACGTCAGATAGTATCGTCTGCGCAAACCATAGCAATTCCCTTACCGACGCCCTGTTTGTTGATTCTCTGCATTGGCTTTAGACCCTACTAATGATCGTGTAAAGGCTTCTCACCACTTCTATTCCGACAAAGGTTAGAGTATCCTTTACATTGCACTCCCTGATTCTCAATAAACCAGTGTCGGAACATGCTGCGGTTGACCGCCAAAGCAACCCAATTCGGACATAAGACGTTTACAAGCTGGTTGATTGAATCTGCGGGGACAGTACCTATTAAGAGAAGGAAAGATTACACGCGGGACGAGGATGCCGACAATACGGAAACCATGTCAAAACTCTTTGAGGTACGTGTTAACTCGGCGAATGAACGGCTTAATCTCATATCGGACTTCTCCAGGCCCTTGAGTTGGGTGATGCTATTTGTCTGTTTCCTGAGGGGATGAGCCGCTACCACCCTACTATTGCACCACTCAAGACGGGCGTTGCCCGAATTATTTCTGATGTGCTTACAAGAAATCGTCTTGACCCGAACTTTGAAATACATGTGCTTACCTGCTCAATTACTTATATGTAAGAGACACGCTCTTTATTCTAAGAATCTCCCGCTAATTTTAGGTCTATGAAAAGGCATAGACAGCACTTCCGCTCCGACGTCCTGGTAACGTTCCATGAGCCAATGATTTTTACCCCCAAGGTGAGCATCGAGATCATATATACCTGTAGGTCGGGCGATTAACCAACCTCACTCGATCGAAGGATAATCCAGAACTGCTTTCTCCCGTGGATTTCCAGCACATACGTGACCTCACGAGTCAACTGCACTCAAAAATCAGCTCTGGAACTTGGGACGCGCCTTCATGGGATCTGATACGTACAGCCAAGTTGGCCGCAAGGATTTATGCTCCACTCGGGACGTCCATGACACTCGGAGACCATGTGCGCCTCAGCATAGCCTTCCAGAACATCTTCAAGGCCGCAGATGCGCGTACCAACGAGAATTTCAGTGGTGTTACTGCCGCCGATCAAACCGACTATTCGATTTCAGAAGTCAACCAGCTGCGCGGAGATCTGAAGGTCAGTTGTCGAAGTACTTCTTCTTTGGTGTTAGCTTCAGAACTCAGGAATACCTAGGCATACCAAGACCAGATTGCGAAATGGGGAATCAAGGATGACCGTATTAGACATCCTCTCCCTCGACGTGTTATCTTCTTTCGCCTCTTCATCAGGTTCACCTGGGCTGCATGTCTGTTTGTCATATCGTTACCCGGGTTATTCCTGTGGCTTCCAGTGTTCATCACCACGTTCTATGCCGTGCGTAATTTCAAGAAGACAGGCCCGATCTTCGATACCTGGGACGAAATTGCTCAGTACAAGCTTACCTATGGGCTTATTTCTGGTATATGTGTTTGGATATTTGGCGTTGTCCTGACTCGGTCAATCGCACCATTTACGGTCTTCCTCATTCCCTCACTGATGTGGATGACGATTCGGTGGTTCGAAGACGCCGTGTCGGCATTCCGTGCGTTCACAGCCCTTCAACGGCTGTTGCGCGTGGGGATGCCGCAACTTAAAGCCATGCACGAGAAACGAAATGATTTGCATAGTCAAATTATGAATCTCGCTGTTAACACACTTGGGCTACCTGACGACCCTGAAAACTATTTCCGTGCAGCTGGAGGACGACAGAAAGGTCGTATACAAGGGAGATGGGATAGCAGTGCCAGGTACTTCTCAATCAAACGTAGGAGAAAGAGAGACTGGAACGAGACTTTACGGCTGTATGACAAGGTGGATTATCCGGAAGACGATTCCTTTTGAACTCGATCTTGGAGATTCATCTCCCCTACTTAGTTACAGGTCCCTTTCTACTTGCTTTGGTTTAATTTGACGAATGCATTGTGACACTTCATAGAAACCATATATATATCCTCTGATCTTTGAACTAGAACGGAAGTCGAGTCAAATCAAATGCTATCCTAGGCCCGGATCCCGTGCTTAACTCAACAGTAACTCTCGTGCAGTGCAATGTGGTATGAAAGGAAATCGAGCTGGTTCGTTAACAATGGGCGGTGAAAACGGGGATGATACTGGTAGTATTATTGGCACCGCTGGGGAGACCTTGACAAGACGACGGTGGTCAAACCGATTTTCCCAGTAGCTTGGCAGAGGTTTGGAGTAGTCATCCGACGCCGCGAGTAACATCCCGAGGGTGTCGCCGAGTAACTGACCACGGGGAATGAGGGACAGTACTGAAGTAGGTTTTTTTGCGATGCTTCGCAAGGTAGGCAGGTGGTTTTAATATAAGCGCATCTTGGTCATCATTGAATGCAACAGCAACCGAGGGGAGATCTGTTTCAATAATGGGGCGCGCTAACTCTGGAGACTCGATTGAACGCTTTGCTGATATATCTTTCTCTGCATATGTCTCGGGAGTCAGCTCCTTTTTGATGGGGTTGATACGTTCAGGTCGTAATTGTGAATGATGTATAGGATGAGTCCCCATGATGCCAGTTCTATCAACACTTATTCTGTGCGCATACCCACGGAAAATCTGATTGCCCTCTGTTTTCCTGTGCAAAAGAGACACAGTTTGGTCGACCCACAATGAGGAGGTCTCTCGTCTTTGAACAAACCACGGAGCTTTAGGCATCATCGGATCAGGCGCCTGTGATGCGGCGTGAAGACCCTCATGGAAATCAAGCGGGGTGGAAACAGCAGAATATGCGGACGAAGTATCGTGCAGAACGAAGAGAGACGCCTCGGCGAAGCGACGAATTAGTAGTCGGGACGGCCAGCGTTTGTACCGTCGGACAAACGGGGAATATGAGTGGCTTACTCGGCTCAGAATGATTAAGCCCTTCCATATGTAGAGACGGCCCACAAGGGCACATGGAGCCCACTGTAAGTTCCGATGCCTGTTCGCCGACTCTGATACAATTGCAGCTAAAATTTAGTTGTCGCATTATAGGAATCGCTAAACCGGCTTGGTGTGGCGGATTTGGGAACGAACGTCGTCTATTCCTGGTAGTGTCCTGGGCGTTAGCGGTCGTATGCAAGGGTGGTGATGTGATGTTATGAAACCGCATCGAATGTGGGCGTATTAATGCCAATGGCGGTCAAGGGTAGTGTTCCACAATGACCGAGATCCTCTTTGGTTTCTCCCCACTTGGCAGCCCTTCGATGCGTTTTCTCGTCAAGGGGCGCCTTCTGCGGGAAAGATGATACCAAAACAATCCTAGTGCGAGGTTGAGAACCACGATTCCAGTGGCAATTCCAGTAATAATCGGTAGACTCAAAACCATTGCACCCTTCTACAACAGCCGGGGCCCTAGCCTGCCTTATTTGAAACTGAGTGAGAAAGGCCGCGGCGATGATCAACGTTAGAATTGGGGGAGGTGTAGACGCTGCAATCGAGTCGGATGGATGACAAGAAAGAAGAATAGGAGTTATGGATTACAGACCAGGCCTGGACTAGGATAAGTCGGTCTCATCGCATTTCATGATGCCGTAAATAACTAACAGTCAGGTACGTTACGCCGGTATGAGTCAAAAGCTGAGAGCCAATGATTTACCTGTTAGAAAAATAGGATCCCTGTGTTGCTTGAAGAGCATAAAAGTATGGCTTGAAGCACTAGAGTAAGACTCGCTGCCGTTACATTTGTTGCACGTTGGGGTGTGCAACTCATAATAATCCACATGTAGTATGCCATCAATACAACAGGCGCCTAGCCGGCTGGCTAAAAATAACAGCCATGTGTAGTTCACGAAAGTCGAAGATGCAACGCGGAAGTCGTCAGTATCTTCTCCTACCCAGACAGCGGCCTGCTCGTCGATGTTCTCGTTACGACTGAAGCTTTGAAGCTGGCCGGACTGGCTAGCTTCATTATGTACACGCCAAGCCTTCCGCGCCGAAAGATCAGCATTGTCCAGCTTTCCGCTTTCCGCACCTGAATTGCTCCGAGGCTTGGCTGAAGCCCAAAGGCGGGTGTTACAGAATTATTTTCCGTGAAAATTGAAGGTATTGCCTTTTATTTGAGCATAATACATCGATGGCATGAATGCAGGCCCTTTGTGTGCCGGGCTCCAGCCAACGTCCTAGTGGGAGTGAGGAATTTATTTGATTGAATGGGCCGGCCATTGATCCTCGAGTAAACCTTCAACCAGCCTCATGGGTTGTATATAGCCTCTTTTCTCGCTGAAGAACCTCGTCTTTCTTTCTTCTGCTTCCGGGAACTAAGTCCTCGTGCTCTGCAATGGCTCGCGTTCTCTTCTTTGCTATCACTCCTTTCTTCCTCCTTTCTGCCATTCAGAGTGTGGCTGGCCACGGGTATATCCACGAAGTGAACATCGGAGGGCAGGACCTTCCGGGGTGGCATCCCTTTGACGATCCGTACGCCGTGAATACGCACTAATCTGGGATTGATACTTATCTGCTTGCAGTTACCGGAATCCGGTGCCCGAGTGCGTTATTCGCAAAATTAAGGATGACGGTCCTGGTGAGTGGTTGAAATGGCATTAGACAGGACATTTCAGCTCAACAGACGACTTAAAAGTCCCAGGTACCAGTAATGATATGAACTGTGGCATTGGGGGCGACACCGGGACATCTGTAGTTGCGGACGTCGCTGCTGGTTCTCAAGTAGTCTTCAAATGGGAAAATGTGCGTGTCACTGCTTCTCTCCAGTAATCCGCGTAACTCACTGTCTTCTTGTTCGCAGTGGCCCGCGGGTAAGCTTACTATTAACACTAGTTGTCATCCGTTCTTACAGGCGATCTCATCTTGCTACTCAAGATCATCAAGGTCCCGTTTCAATATACATGGCCTCATGTGATGACGATTGTACTAAATTCTCGGCAAGCAACGCGAGATGGTTCAAAGTCGATGCAGGAGGCTACGATCCGAACACCAAGCAGTGGGCTGCTGACCAACTCAGAGCTAGTTTGGTGTTCCATTCTCTGATCCAGGGACCTCTTCTGACCGGATATTTCCAGACAATTACACATGGACCTCTACAATTCCAGCTCAATTGAAGACTGGCCAGTATGTGAGTGGTACTCAATTACGTGGAGATTCTTGGTCCTCGTTCTCATCATTCTTACTGGCAGTTGATACGGCACGAGATGTGCGTGTTATTGGCTATCCTATGCGATTGCTCGCTCTTATACTTTAGCCTAGCGTCGCCCTCCACTCACAGACACCTCAATTCTACCCTAGCTGCACGTAAGCCTTGTTCCTACTTTTGAGGATCAGTCCTGATTCTAACGATGTGCGTCCAGGCAAGTCCGAGTGACCGGGCCTGGAACAGGAACCCCATCCGATAGCGATCTTACCACTATTCAGGACATCTATCGTGATGTAAAATGGCCCTTTATCTACGGAGACTTTGGCACCTTCACTATCCCCGGTCCTGCGCCTGTTATCTTTGGTGACAACTCTGGAACGGATTTTGGAGCGACTACAACTCCACGGTCTTCCCATTCTTACCCCTCTTCTGTCCCTACTCCTACTAGCTCTGGAATTTCAGGAGGGGAGTTACCCTCGGAATCATCAGTGCCAGCTTCAGGTTCCACAGGGTCCGGCCATTGCCGCCTCAAGTCACGAAGCCTTATCAGGAGACACCTAGTCAAGAGCAACCATTAAGGAGGTATTTATCTCGACCCTTTCTTCTCAGAACAACCGCTGACTGACATTAGTGTGGAGACGGAGTCTTTAAACTTTTCTAAGCTGGTCTTTTCATTTTCTCACGAGCAGATTATGAGCGCTGACGGTCAAGTTATTTTTATTGTATGAAGTCGATCTAACCCCTCCTTAGAAAACGAACCTTGGCTGGAGATGTCGAGTGCGAGTCACCCCTTATGGTCTATTTTATGTACCAGGACGGATTTATGTGTAGTATCTTTGTGTCGAATATAACTCAGGAATGATTGATCATGCCCTCGCCGAGTCATTTTATGATGGCGAAAGATCTCAGCATTTACGTGAGTGATGGGTAAACTTTCTGAAAAACTGTCATCCCCAGGAAGGTAATTTGCGTCTTCAGAGACTGAGAAGATCTTCGTCTAGATCTTACAAACATGTGGGATGATCTTCAGGGCTGATGTGTATACAGAACAACGCAAACTACATGATAAAATTCCCCAGATAGACAGTATAATTTAATAGATACCTACGCAAGTTAGTAAACAAGGATATAGCGAATCGCCAGGATACATAGAACGACGTAGAGGATAGCATCATGAGATCGAATAACCTAGCTACTGAGGATTAATGAAACAATGATTGATTAACGGCTGCTAAGTTTAAAGTTGAAAGATGTTCTACCGTAATAAGAAGCAAGATAATGAACCTAAAGAACGGATGTAGCTATGTCGATTGGGTTGGAGTACAGAGTGGGAGCGTTGTCTTCTTTTTAGAAGCCACGGGAAGACCACTTTGGAGGTCCCATGGAATCATCTTGACCAGGACGACGGTGGGGAGAAGACTGATGAGAACGGGTTTGATCTTGGGAAGAAGAGATGTACGGTGGTTCTGTAGTCGGACCGACGGATCCAAGGCCCCTCGAGGAGCCATGGGAAGTTCCAGGCGAGGTTATAGAATATGGCGCCTGAGAATGACTGCTGGCAGTGGTTGACTGGCGGTTAGTCTGACGCATCGATTGCCTTTTGTTTTGGAACCTGCAGGAACACCGCCAATTATTAGCTTGTTGTCGAATTCATTAGCGAAATGAGTTATTACCAAATCTGTACACTCCTCGGCGACATGTCAAGCTGCTTGGCCAAGGCATTGCGCTCTTCGGTCGAAGGGAACGCGGTTCGCGCATAGACCTCGTTGAGAACCTTGAGCTGATTGGCATCGGCGCGCTTGCGCTTCTTCTTGATGGTTGGCTCTTCGGGGGCCGTGACAGGCGAAATAGGAGGACATGATTGTGCGAAGTGGTTGTCCACCGGTTGCGTTTGGTACGAATCCGGAGAAGACGAGCGAACGTTAGGATCCATACCAAAGATGTTAGGACCCATCTCGAACTGGTCTGAAACCGCCGGCACATAGGTATACGCGCCATTATTAGTATAAGGGCCATAGGCAGGTGGATAGGACGCTGTTGGGGAGCGAATGCTTGTCGTCGAGTAGTTGGGAGAGATTTGGTAAGTTCCCTGTTGCCATCTGTCGCTGCCCGCAGCTGAAGACGTAGTGAGTGGGGGAAGCCTCCTAGACTCCGTCGGATTCTGAGGGAGCGGTGGAGAGGAGCGCGCAGAAGGATAGGCTGTGTAAGACGATTGGGTATTATAGCGATCTTGTGGTTCATAGTTGGGAACAAATGAAGAGTCGGGCAATGGAGGAGCTGCCGAAATGAAGGTTTTCATGTGGGACGAGGAAATAAAGGAGAAAATGGCGTACAATTATTGCCGGCGGTGGACCATTGGCCATAGAAAGCAGATTGATTGAGCATAAGCCTGCTCGGAGAAGAGCGCGGCGCCGTATAATATGTCGTGGGCACTGTGTGCGAGGAAGAAACGTTGAGTGCGGTGTGTTTAGAACACGATGTGAAGAACAGACCTGGAAAACGTGAGGTTGGAAACGCAGAAGAAATAGGAGGGAGCACTGTTCGCCCACCCTGTCCCTGAAAGAATACGCTGTTTGGTTCCCCTGGGGAGCCTCTACGCGACTTCCCAACACTACCAGTGGTATAGTACTGTTCCTTGCTTGAGCCCGACATAATAGTGAACGAATAGGAATAGGTATGAGAGAGAAGAGAGGGAAGGAAGATTATTAACGGAACAAAATTGGATAGAACTTCAATATAAGTATTAAGGACCACGTTGGTTTGGAATGCTTGGGTTAGTCGGCTGCAGCGATAGATCAAAAAGTGGATGATCCCTGCAATGCGGAAGACATGTACTTCAGGAGCGCACGAGGTAGCGTGGAGGCGGTCGAGTGCAGGTAAGGGTTGTTATGAAACGGGGCAGGAGGCGCAGAGTTCTGCGTAAAGCGAGGAGTTGAGAACGAGTTGAAGAGGGGAGCCTGCATCCAAACAAAGGCTAATCATTGTTGTTGTGTTGATTGGCCATGGCGTAAGAGAACAGAGAAGAGTCCACCAAGCCGGTGCTCCAAATCCTGGCCCGATCTGTGTTCCCAGAAAGCGGTGTCAATGGCCTAGCATGTGTTGTTAGCGTTGTCACATTCATAAAATAATATGAAAGCCTCGTGCCCAGGTTGCTTTCACCGTTGACCAATACAATTGATCTCTTGACCGAGCAAGAGCTCGGTTTCGTCCTAATCAGTTTTTGCCTCCAGTTCGTTAGATCAATCTTGTATAGATCCTGACGGCCGTCACTCACTGCCGTAAATTCCAGGTGCAGAGGCGCGAGCATAAGGATAATTTTTGGCCAAGTTAGGAGCTTAGATGATCTGTGCTTCTTGCGTCAAAAAGAAGCTACCTAAAACGTTGATGGATCTCGATGAGGAACAACAGACATGGAGACCCTTGCCCAGTCTCAATCAGACCTGACTGAATTTTCTGCGAAGATTCCGCCAGCAGAAAATATGTATGATTTTCGAGTCGTGGAGCATAGGCTGGACGGCAATGGAGTGGAACTAGACACCAAAAGAAGTCACAAATCCACCCGGGGCGCTTGTTGCACCACGAGGCGGCAAAATGTACGTATGACAGGGATTATCTGGGTGGAGGGTACAATGTGATGTTTTATGTCAATATTTCGTAGTTGTATACTGTAAGGCGAAAGACTAGACCTTGAAACAGGCTGGGCAGAATTTGGGCAGATTGTGGTGGCTGAAAAACGCGTCCCACGCGACTTGTGGAACTAGGCACGTGCTGCGACGACGTCAGCGGCGACGGCTCGACGGCTGAGATGCCCAACTAGGGCTTGAGCGCGTCTGATCCAGAGAACAAGAGCTGCTTGCATCTGGCCCTCGTCGTAGCCAGAGCCGTACACAAGCCATGGCGACCCGTCGCGCACTGCCTAGCCCTCCAAGTCCCTCGACTTTGGCCCGGCAAAGGGCAAATCAGGCGCCTCCAGCCCTGGACCCCTTTTCTATGAGCAGCCCCTATTTTGCACCGTATGCATATCCGAGCTATGCTCCTCCACCTCAACCTGAGATACCTGATGAACCAGCAACAACCACAGTGCCAACGGGCACATTTTTGCACAAGGGTTTCTATGATCTGCTTGCTATGATACCTACGCCTTCCCCGTCTCGCCTCATTTGGGGAGCTCCCAAGACAGAGTCTGTTATGGCAGGACCTCGCTATGAGAATATTAAGCCTCCTCCTGGAGGTGCAGTCAAAGCTTCCCCCAAGAAAGGACGGCGAATTAGCAAAGACATGGTGTCCAAGCCTACTGGCTTTGTGTACGTTCACACCGTTTCATGTCTCCCTTCACTGACTTTGAAATAGGCACCTTGTACATGCATCAGACGTGGACCAGCTTGAGGCACTTTTGACACGATGGGGACCCGATGGCCTGGGGAAACTTGGAGGTTGGACAATCTCATTTTGTTGTAATTTTCTGTCTAATGAACAACAATCTCCAGATCCGTACTGGGCCAATCCTATCAAGGCTCGCGTGAGGCAGAACAACCAAGCACGAGCGATAAACGAGGTAGTGAACGCTCTAAAGCCCTCTCAAGGAATCTACGGTGAATTACATGTAGTCAACGGTATCAGCACCAATACGTCCTCCTCCCTCCTCACGACTGTCGCAAAAGAAAACTATGTGACCCCATCAAATATTGATGGGCTCCCAGGAAAACCTGGATATTCCACAGGACGTTGGGGTGGGTTACGGTCACATCCTCAGATCCAGGAGAACGAGGAGCTAGGCCCAATTGACTTAGTCCAGGTCGAAGAGCCACCCCCGCCTCCCTCCAGACCGATCAATCCATCACTCGCCACCCTCGAGAAAGCGGTGGCTGCAAGAATCTATTTTGAGAATCTCTACTTTCCTTTGTTCCGCCATCCTCCCTCTAGGGAGCAGAGAAGATTGGCCATGGAAAGAGATATGGAAGAAATGCGGCTTTCAGATCCCCAGAAGGAGCAACTCAGAATTCGTTGGCGACAAAATGAATCAGATTATTTGCGTGAACGGAGAAGAAAGGTTGATGCAAATGCCTTCATCAAACTCAAGACGATTGGACACGGTATGTCAGACCTTGTTCTGTTCTTGTCCTGTTGTCATATTCTTAATCTTCTAGGAGCTTTTGGTGTGGTTTCTCTCGTGCGAGAGAAGCCTTCGGGAAACCTTTACGCTATGAAGCAGGTTCGAAATGAAATTCCTCGTTCCCTCGCAACCAGACCATACTCATACATCTTCAGTTGCGAAAAGCTGACATGCTTCGTAAAGGGCAAGAGGGCCATATACGCGCCGAGCGCGACGTTTTGAAAGCTGCATCACTCGTCCATTCTCCGGGTAGTGCCGAGTGGATTGTGAAAATGCACTACAGTTTTCAGGACAGTGATAATCTATATCTCGTGAGTAACTCAAAGTCAAATCTGTCATAGATTCAATGACATTTAATATCGATTTCATTTAACTTTCATGCCCACCCTTACCCCATACAGGTTCTTGAATACATGGGCGGTGGTGACCTTCTCAATTTACTCATAGAGCGAGATGTTTTCGAGGAAGATTTTACTCGCTTCTACATCGCAGAAGTGAGTCTTGCCGAATTTTCTAGGTGATAATTGCCTCTTGACGACGATCGGGATTAAGATGGTTTTAGCTATTGAGTCCTGCCATAAACACGGTTTCATACATCGTGATATTAAACCTGATGTGAGGTGCACCTCATTGACCATCATGATGGAGCTTAATCGATAGTCTTCTGTAGAATTTCTTGTTTGATCCCAACGGCCATATCAAACTGAGCGACTTTGGACTAGCGTTAGTAGAGTTCCAAGTGATCTGTTCACTTCAGGGGAGTTTACACTACATCAATTCAGAACCGATTTACACTGGGCCCATGACACATCATGTTGGTATTTCCGAAGTCATCATCTTACGTCATGCTGTTCTCGACTGATCGCCGACACAGATTATGAGAACCAACGTTTGCACTTGTTGCATAAGCATGGCATCGACCTCGAGGACCCCATTACAGACGGCAAGAGGACGAAACGCATGACTCCGCGAGAAATTGAACAGCTGATGGGAGGTGGTCAAGGTCAGGGTGGTATCTTTACCTGGAGGGACAAACACCGAAGAAAGGTTAGTGCCTTTCGGTTGGTTCCCCGCCCTTCCGCTCATCCGATTAATCAATTAATCTCGTATTAAGTTGGCCTATTCAGTGTACGTTGGTATCTTCCAATATGTGCTCAATGTTTACTCACCCTATCACCCAGATGCGGCACGAATTCATACAGTGAGGTCCCTCAATCTCACAGCTAGATGTTCAATCTAATCAGGGCGCTAGTGTCTCCCGAGGTGATCAGAGGTAATGGGTATAGTTATTCCTGTGATTGGTGGAGTCTCGGCGTCATCATGTTCGAATGTCTCTATGGGTAATGCTCCGATTTTCTCGATTCTCTACAGTGCTGTGTTGATCATATGCAGGTTCCCACCCTTCGTCAGTAATTCGGTTGGTTCCTGCCCTCGTTTCACTCTCGATAACATTCCTCTCTCAACAACTCTATTGTAGCGACACGTCACTAGACAGAAGATTCTTAACTGGAAGCAATCTCTACGGTTCCCTTCAAAACCGCGCGTTTCACATGAAGGTGTAAACCTCATGCAGCAGCTCCTCTGCGAGCCCGAGGATCGCTTAGGCTCTCAAACGTCTTCTTCAGTGAATAGGCCTGACGCGTTTGTCGTGCAAGCACGACGGAGTAGTTTCATCCCTCACTACGGATCGACCGGGAGCGTGGATGGAGCAGAGCTCATTAAGGTATAGTATCTCCTGCTGCGTGGACCTGTGTTTGTGTCATAATATGACAATGGCTGACGGCAAGCCAGACTCACCCTTGGTTTGCGGGGATCGATTGGCCGAACATACATCGCTATCCCGCTCCTTACAAGCCGGAGCTGCGACACCCTGAAGACACTAGACATTTTGACTCCGACATCCCAGCTGAGGTGTGTTATCATCGTTGGCGCAACATGTGTCCGCGGACGCTAAACTCGATTCGTTTCAGCCCTTAGCTCCGGCAAACGGTGCACCACCAGATGCGACCCGCGATCCTCTTCTTCGGGACAAGGCCTATGGTGCAGAAATCCTGGACGTAAGAAAAGCGTTGGCTTTCGCCGGTTTTACTCACAAGAGTCCCCGGACGATTGAATATACCCGTGTGGATCAAGCCTTTGATACCTCGCCTAACATTGGTCATGGACAGCAAGGGACGGTGAGAGGCCGGCAGCTTGTGCGAGAGGCACGCTCTGTTGGCAAGGGACGCGCGATCTCGATGTAATGTATTGGAGTTGTGATCGATCAATCAGTGTTTGATTAAATACCTCACATATCCCAATTCAGAATCATGTACTCTACATGGACTATGTTATGCTTTGCTTTACTTATGATGTGTATTTCTATTCTGTATAAGTATAGGTCTCTGCTCGAATCCATCTCTCAAAGTCATTGTTCGACAACTTTCTCGTAATAATAACTGTTGCTCCAACTAGATATTGCCCCCGATTTCCCTTGCACCGCCGTTAAGTCAGGTAGACCGGAGCTCGGACAGCGGGACTGATGGACATGCATCGTGTACGAACATGTGTAAAGAGGCGACCAGGACGTTCCAGTCAAAGCGAAAAATGTGTACAGGTCCAATGTTATTATGTACAGAGTCATATCTGAGTTTACGAGAATACAGAGCTTCAAAGTACACATACATTATCGAGCGCTATGTAGTAAAATCTACGTAGCGCTTGAGAATCAGTATAGCAGAATAAATAGAGCTGGCAGCAACATGACAATCAGGCTATGATTTAAAACTAGTTGGCTACAGTGTAGAGAAGAAGATTCCGCCAAGAGCGGAAAGAGAATAAATATATACGTCGTGGAAACACCTTCCTTACCGGCAGATGAAAAGCTTACATTGAATGACAGATATTTCGAAGGCTACGAGCTTCACTCGGGACGTTGGCGGCTCCGCTTTTCGGACCTCTCCATTTCCTCCATTTGAACACCGTCAAAAGAAGTGTCCCGACCTTGTCTTGAGCTTGAACTTGAGGCAGAGACATTACTGTCCAGTCTGTAATGTGTCTGACTCGAACTTGTCAAGGTCTGCACGGGCGCTGCCTCTTGAGTCATGGAGGAAATATTGGGCGTCGATGGACTGGTTGGGGAGGACCGACTGCTTGTCTCCTCGTTCAACTCCTCCGGCTCCTGTTCTCTCGGGTTGTTCATGTGAACCCGCGCGTGTCTTCTCATGTTGCTAAGCACACTAAAACTGCGCCCGCAATCTGGATGGGGGCAGACAAACGCTATTGGGACGTCAGTCAAATCGGTGGGAAATGATCAATTTGCTTCTACTCACGTTTTTCACCCGTATGACTATTGAGGTGGATCTAGTTTGATTGTCAGCTTGCTGTAACTTTAAGATGACACTGAGTGACAATACCCTTAAGCTACTGGGTCTATTGAAGAGCTTGCCACAAAACTTGCAGTCGTATTTTCCAAGCGGAGGCTGCGAACCCTCGTCAAAAAATCTCCCGAGAGAAACGACGTGTGAAGGGGACCGTCCCATTGGCCCAACATCGAAGGGACGGGCAATTGGTGTTCTTTCGTCATCCTCGTAGATTTGGCCGACGTCCAAATTTGTCGCTATGACCCATGGAGCTACGGCTTGCACCAGCGCAGGGGGCGAATC
The DNA here is from genome assembly GCA_013368445.1 of Leucocoprinus leucothites. Taxonomy (NCBI): domain Eukaryota; kingdom Fungi; phylum Basidiomycota; class Agaricomycetes; order Agaricales; family Agaricaceae; genus Leucocoprinus; species Leucocoprinus leucothites. The sequence continues at coordinate 495,911 of JAACJO010000012.1, forward strand.
AGGACCATGTACCTGGGCCGAACCAGCTGGATTAGGGGGAGGAGGTAACCGAGGCGTCGGGGAAAGATTACGACGAAGGGGTTCCCTAGCTTCAGCATAGGAGCTTTGGGTGTAGCTCGGATGCGAACGTTGACTTGAGGTGTCCATCGACCAGTTTCGGGACTGAGCTTGCGACTGGGGGGATACACTGGCATGGGAGTGGGGCGAGGAATAATTTGTCGGCCTCTGGCTAGACAGCATCTCCGACCGTCTTGGGGCTGAAACACTGGAACAGGGTGTGGAAGCCGAGGACGACTCGACGGACCGGTAGTGATCCTGGTAGAGGGATGTGCTAAAGGTTTGCTGCTGCTGACTAGCGCTGGATGGATAGATGCTGGGTGGCGAGAATTGGTCTGACGTTGACTAAGGGTGGAGTGTAGAAGGAGAGGTAAGTAGCTTGCATGAGATAAGGAGAGTCTATTTACTCTATGCATGTGGGTAGAAAAGCGACTTTGTCCTGGAGATAATGGTACGATAGACGAGGGTTCATTTCCATCATCATCCATTCTCAGCCTCGCCAATGTCGTTGCAGGAGGTTCGTGGTTAGGAGGTTGAGAATGCATAAATTCATCTGCTGTATATGAACACTGGGAATACCTGATCATTGCACGAGGACTCTACCTCTGAAAAAGTCTCTTATTGGTGGAAGAGTGACCCGCCTATCCGAGCGGTTGTTGTCCGATGGACTGGACATGTAGGCTGGAGAGAAAGATATGGATGTTAAGACGTGCCGGATTAAAAGCGACGTATATATTGGGCAGCCGTTTCGGACGGCGATGTGTTGAGCTGAGAAATCGGCAAGTTCGTCGAGACCGATGAGATATTAGGGATCACCCCAAGAAATGTTTCCAAGTTTGTAGTTGGCGCTGATACCCAATAGACACAGCCATCTACTTGTAATACTGTTTTCCGGCAACGCTGTTGCAAATAAACTGATTCATCCAGAGCTTTCAAGATGATGACAGGCCGGCGGTGACGACGGATTGGCCTGCAAGATCTGAGATGAAATCTTGGACGGGGGCAAGGCCGATTCTCACAAGGAGACTCACTGTCTCTATGTAACGAATGGAGCCCGTGCATGATTTCGGTGTAAAACCATAAATTGGGAAAATTATAAGGAATCACTGGTGAGTTAGAAACACTTCGCTTAACAATATATCAAATGACACTGCGGGGAAGATCAGTGCGAAAGCATCCGGGGCTGAGGAAAAACCACAAACCAATGTCACAATCTCCCGCCAAGTGCAGGGATATGATAATTAGTGCGTGGCTCGTATTGCTTCTTCTTCCGTTCTAGTCTCAAGTGACAAGGCATGTAGCCCTTGGGTAAACTCCTCCGACAACGCTGAATTAATCATCCGGTGCCTCTGAATAGGACTCTATGCATATTGTTGTCAGAGAAGGACAATAATCAGAGTTTTGACTTGATGGACATACCTTGCCTTCGAAAGCATCGGAGACGATCCGAATCGAGAAGTCTGGGTTATGTGATACACAGAAGAACTAACGTTCCTTCTCTTCTCGCACTTACGAGTTTCTCCGTTACCTCCGTCCTGCTCTCGCATAGCGGCATGATGACGATGCTTCCACGAATCGTTATTTATCGTTAACGAGACCGGGCGTAAGAGGGCATTCAACTGAGTAGGAACCAGGATGTCAGCAGGCCTATCAGCAGCGTCGAAACAGGCGGTATAACCTTTTCGCGGATAGATCTCTCCACAGGACCGGAATTTGCTGATCCTTCTGACATAGTTGAATAAACCCTTTTCCAGGAGAGTCGAAGTGGGTTCACCGAACGGCCAAACATTCTATCAATGACGAACCATAATTTGCAAGTTCTCAGTGTCTTATTTGGGCTTGCTTGGCTAAATTCGGTGACTGCCGATGTAGAAGTAGACTGTTGATTACCGAGGCGGTCAACTCTTCGAGCTTCAGCTAGAGACTTGAACAGTGGTCGTCATGTATCGTGCATATCGTACTGGGAGCCTTTCACTTGTCATTTGCATACACTGTTTATATCCACTCGTGAAAAAGTATCTCGTTGCTCTCCTAGAGAAGCAACCTGATTCGACCTTCTTTGATTGGCTGGAATCAGGTCGGAGGTTATATGAAACCCCTTAAGGCCATTTTTGGTTGTATGAAGTAACCCACTCGCTTTGACATAAGTAGATCACTGGCACTCGACATATCAACATACGCCCATGATTGCCCCTGTTCGCTTCAGCGAACTAGCGAGTTATCTGTCCACAATTATACAGTTGATACTAGGATTCAGGAGAGTCTAGATGTAGACATCGTCCTCGCCGGCTCTGGTGTCACCGTCTTACCATTTCCCCCGTTACAGACCCTGGTCATTGGAAAATGATGGTCCAGAGATAGTGATCTTCACCATCTATCAAGTCCAATGCCAACTCAGATGACAACTCCCCAGCCCTCATAGAATACACACACAGTCTATTATTTACCTAGCTCTTTTCAGAGTAAAAAATCGAAACATTAGGACTGAAGCTCTCAGGTGATGGGGCATGCATCATGCGTCGTGGCTGATATCGGGCTTCTATTTTTGCTACCTTAGGAGAACGTATTCTATGGTATAAACTCCGAATCGGGTTTCAAGGAAAACCGTGATGCTTGCGAAGTCAGCCTCTGGAAATGATTAATGAACACTCATCGATCATCCTCGATTCTGATTAATGTCGAGGTGTCCTTCAGTTTCCACTTATCCCTACAAGATACTAGCTTAGCTAGAGCTAGTGGTAATAACGTGATCGTGTGACCACTGGCGTTCGTGACTGCTGTATAATGCATTAGCGGCGCGTCAATTTTGATTTGCATCCCAAACCTCAGAATCAGTTTCAAAGCCGCAGACCCAAAACATATAGATTGAACCTCACAATGGCAACCGATATTAGCAAAAGCGCGTGGGAACTAACCAGGGCTCAGCGCGAACTTGTCAATAATTGCTTCGAAGAACACCAATATGAAACGGCTATTGCTATGCTTGACCAGCTATGCACTTCGGAGTTTAACCCTTGGCCGTGAGTGCACTCCGGGTGATCCAACAATTTTCGCTCTGATTTCTACAGGTCTCACATACGTCAATTGATATACATTTCCTTGCAGTCGGCAGATGAGTCGTCTGCGAAAGATGAAGTTGACACCTCGGTTCAAGCTTCACCTTCCAAATTTATCAAACAACAACAGCTTCAAATGTCTACGAACTTCATCCCAACAAAAGCCGTTTTTGATGCTCAGAGAGTTTTAATGGCGTATCTTCACACCAGCTCACCTCGTGCATTGTCCCGCGCCCTACCTCAACGAAGACCGCCGCCTGTTTTAGCAATTGACCACAATGAGGCAGAGTCAACAATTGCGAGGCGAGCAGCTTATATCACGCAGTTCCAAGACTGCTGGGAGCTTTTGCGCAATGACTTTTCTCTACGACAGAACGGGCTTCCCTCAACTCCCAAGGCGAAATCTAAAACGAGGCGACAGTCAGAACGACAGAGTTATAGTAAACCGGATGCAAGCTCGCCCTTGGCAGTACAGGAACATGCTTGGTGTCTGCTAGAATGGCTTATTGGTCTTTTCGAGAAGGACGAGAGACTGACCACGTTGCCTGGTAGGTGCTCTGCTTTCGCCCTGATTCCTCCATCTCACTTAATTTTAAGATCCAAGTTCGCCTTTGCTGGCTGATCAGCTATTGGACCAAAGTGGAAAGGCTTACCTCGAATCTCCAACTGCTATCATCGCTTGTTGCCTCCAACAAACTCAACTGCAACGTCGAAGACTTGGAGGCCGTCTCTTGTCTCTCGTGGGTGAACCACTTTGTCCTTAACCATCACAGGCTCATTAGCTTGTAGCTGGTAAATCTAACAAGTACCGCCGACCTAGACCTGAACGCACTCGTCGTTGCCATATACACCCGCATATCATCCCTCTCCCAGCTCTCCCAACTCTTGTCTCAGCTCGGACACTCAACTACTCAAGCGCTTAAATTCAAGGTTGCGCTTTGCCAAATGTTGATTAGTGGGCTGGGGTCGTCCACCTTGGGCAATGCACCCAAACCACAGCCTAGAATGCGGCCAAAGCCAACGGAAGCAGACAGTCAGGACCTTAACGTAGAGTCTCAGTTGGCAGCCAAGCCATCGGTTCCATCCATACCCGAGGTTTTGCGCCTTGTACGAACTGCGACGCCTGAAAGAGCTGCAGATGACGGCTCCTTTACTCTCCTTTGGTCTAAGTTTCAACTTCTCTTGGCATATGGTACCCTCCAAATACGAATGAGACCCCAAGATCGAGACCTACAGTGGATCAAAGCAGTGACGGAGACTCTTCCTCAGCTTGCCCGCGAAGTGTTCGAGCAGAAGGGGACTGAGGCGAGTATGTATCAATTGTTGCTCGAGAATCAAACCGCTAGCTGGAGACAAGCTCTGGATGCAGCGCCGTAAATCCGGAAGTCACCTCCTAGTTATACGGTTATCCAACGGCATAGATTATGAAGTTGCCGAGCTATCCCCTGATACACTGAGTACCTGCTGTTGTACAATATGGGGATCATCCCAGTCGAACATTATTGTCTTGGCAGCCTGATATAGCTGCAATGGTATATAACCAATATAATGTTCACTGGCTGCGTGTGAACGAATTGACCTATCATCTGATGACTCGGTGTACTTACTCTCCGAAGCCACCGACAAAATAAACTGTCTAGATATTTTTATCGGTTGAGATGGGAAGATCGGTTGGAGCGGAAACACGTACGTGAGGATCAAATCGAGACCAGTAAGCCTAACAGAAGCTGATTCAGTTGTTTGTGCCACAAACGGTGCAACCCCAGGCCGAGTGCTGAAGACTGACTATATGAGCTGCCTCATCATCATCTGGCAACCATTGCCGAGCATCAGGATGTTTCGAAAGATAACAGTGGCGTATGTGTGAGACATCCGGAACGTCGGTAGTATTCCTGAAAACCGTTACATTGCCAATCAGTGCAACTCGTGCGTGAGCTGCTATGGGATTTGGGCTTGTAATCGAGATTGAAGCGGCCTGGTCGGTACTCTGCAGTATATTCTGACTGTGACGAGAAATAGGAAGAAATAATAAAGTCAAGGATCCATTCTGGTGGCAGCTTTCAAATGAGGTGAGCTGTGATGTCGAGCATTCTGGATATTTGACTGACCTCGCATAATACTCAGGCAAAGAGAATGGCATAGCTCGGGACGGTTAAGCTTGCAAGTCTCCATCAATATTTCAAGTTCCTCACCAGGGGAACGGGGGTCATTTGGAGGGAACGTGGTCGCCATTGATCCAACTGAATTGTTGGAGTGCTCGACGAGGTCTCTCGCGATCTTAGCTAGAGGCATATCATTTGTGGTCTCAGGAGTCGTCGGGTTCTCTGTGGAGACGCTGAAACTTACCAGCATCATAAACTGTCTCTCGAGCATAGCCAGTCAAGCACAGAACTATCAAAGTGAACAGGCGTGTTCGAAGTGACCTCATGAGGCTGAACAGGAGAATGCGTATGTGTGTAGACTTTCACTGCAAATGGTCATGGTTCCCGTGAGTACTCAAGTAATAGTGGACCGAGACATCAAATCACACGATGGCAAAAATTCCCATATATTACGGTGATATAAATGCAGAAATACGGTACAAATACTGCTAGCAATAGATCAGGAATCTTCTGAATCCTCCTCAGATGCAGCGGATGATACGAGAAAGTCAACGTCCACCAACTCATCTCCGTCGTCATCTTGACGGTTTCCCTGCTGTTTCTTCCATATTGAAGCTAGAAATTCAGGTGTGCTAGCTTGTTCAATGGACTTGTCCTCCCTACTCCTCAAATACCGGGGGAAGCGTAAACTCAGACCACGAGAAGGAGATACCAGCCCTTTAGCAGCCACAGATACAGGACTCAAGGTGATGCTGGTAGCAAACGTGGAAAGTCAGTCAAACGTAGGGCTAGGGCTTACGCTGTGTACATACTCTGCTCCACGGATCTCCCACACTTCCTGTGGCCGAAAGTATACATCCGGCTGAAAACCTGGAAATACGGCGCGTCGAAAGATAGACTCATCTGAGCAAAAAAATTACTCTCACCTCCAAAATCGCATTCCCATATTGACTGCATAGAACATACTGCCCCGGCTTCGTCTGATGGTGTATATCTTTCCCTCATGTCCTTCTTTGGCATCAGAACATTCCTGCAGGAGGCCTCAGTTGAACGAACCAACCTGATAAAATTTGTCCGTGAAACCTACTCATGCTTGAGCTGTCTGTCGAAGCGAGTGCAGTGGTACTCACCTGACATGCATTTGCAGACAGCAACAAACCGACCGGTGCTTGTGTCATATAATCCCATAAGTATGGGACTCCACCATTTAACCTTCCGTCCGTTACCATACCATGCACCGATGGGCACCATGTCGAGGCTGTCGCCAATGCCAGTAACATAGTCTTTCTTGAGCTTCAACCAGGCTGCCGTTCGCTTGTCGGGTTCATATGTTGCCGGTAGGGGCTTTTTTCTGGCGGATTCCTTGCCGTTCTCCTCAGTGACCACGAAATTATCAAGAAGCTGACAGGGGTGACCAATAGTCCCAAATGTAAGTCTTGAAATCTACTGACCTTGACCATCAATCCCTCAGTCTGGCTCTCCACAGATCGGTGCCAAAATATCTCAACGTTGTCTCGGCCTCTTTCGCTCTCCATACTCTCCACATGGGCAAATCGAGCAGAACCAAGATCATTAGGAGCATACGGTGCGAAGTGGGTATGGAGAAGAGCTCTTCGTTCTCGGAAAGTCTTCTGCAAAAGTGTCTAGATAGTGATAATGAGTTGGTCGCCATGAGCTCAAATTAATAATCCCACTTCTCCGTTGAGATACATCAGGTCAAATGCATACAGGCACACGGTTACCTGTATATCCTTCAGTTGTACGTCCTTCTTGGCCCGATTGGATAGTTCCTGAAAGCTTCTTAGAACACCAGTGCGAGGGTCGATAGCAACGATTTCCGAATCCATAATGAATGATGATATGGAGGGCGATTGTTGTAGGAGAGATGTAACAAGTGCCTGAACATCAGGATACTAAGAACAAAATCAGTGAGGCATGATCTAAAGGTGGGTTCAACAAAAGACACCTTAGTTGTCATATCTTCCAAATGCCGTGAAAACATCTTGAATTGAACGGTCTTTCCATCCTCAACGGTAGCGTGTACCTGGGCTCTCTGTCCGTCATACTTGAATTCAGCAACAAATGGTTGGCCTTCCATCCGTTGATAGACTTCGTCGAGAGAACGCATGGGTGATCCAAGAGTTGGGTGTAAGGGTATGCCTATCCAGAAGATGAGGCAGGAAAAAAGGAGAAGAGGAAGATACTGACCTATCGACAGAGGCACACGCTGATCCAAGCCAATCAGACCAGAATCCAGTAATGCTGAGACGATATCATCATAATTGGGATGCTTGACGAAAACTCCTTTGATCAATGCTTCCGCATTCGAGAAAATGTTATTAAGCTTGGCCCGCGCGGGTTCTAATGTCTTCTTTTTGATGTCCAAGGCAGATTTCTGAATCTCGGAAAGGAGGGAGAAAGACGCCTGTATGTGAGAACTGTGGTCCGGTACGTTGGCTGATGCACGACAAAGAACGGTGGCTCGTGCCAAAGCCGTGAGCATAGAAGTCCGAACAGCGCCGACACGGAGATTTTGACAAAGGGTCCTCGTAAGATAGCGAACCTCCTCTCCATTGGCCGAGAGTAAAAGTTTCTCAACGATCTTCTCCTTCTGTTTTGCCGCCCCTTGTCCTTTACAGCAAGCAGCTCTGAGCAGTGACTCATACACGTATGAGATGGTCAAGGGTGGGTGCGGAACCAGCGTCCGTAAGTTTGACTTAGCAGACACTGCGACATCCCCCGGGTCTCCTAGTGCATTGTAGAGTCGTTTCAGAGCAGCGGGAGTAACTCCAGAAACATTTTGGATAGCGCGCGAGATGATTGATGGCCCAAGCCCAAGTTCTACGGGAGCATAGGGTGGCGCGAGGGAGTTAGATAGAAGGTACAGGGAAGCAAGCAGAGAATCCGGGTGCTTGACAATGATCGTTTGTAGACAGTTGGTCAGGGAATTGACAATGATAATACGTGAACGTGTTTGTGAGAGTGTTGAAAGACAATGTGCTAGGAATGCATATGGAGCACCGCTCGAGAGCCAGGGTTGCTCATGCGGGGAATAGTTTACTGGATCGATATCCAACGAGCTGAACAGAAGAGGTCCAGTCTTCGTGAAGGTCGGCTGACGTTGGGCCTCCTTTCCTTTCGTTTTCGAGACGGAAGGGTTTGGTGTTAGTTTCGAGTCTACGTCAATTGTGTCAACGTCAATAACCAAAGGTCGCGATACGGAACCTCCTGCGTCGTCGATTATTTGCTGTCCTGCACTCAATTGAGTCAATCGCGGCTTAGTAGGAGAGTTACTGAAAAACGCATCAAGTCGAGCCTGCGTCCCGGGCTTGGTCCGTTTTTGGGCTGGAGATTTAGCGTCGTCGGCAGAGAGACCGCGTTTTGCCATGAAATCTAAGCCTAGGCTGTCGCAGAGTGTTGACGCGCTACTAGGTTGTGTCTGACACAAGGCCCATCATTTTACCATACAGGGAATAATTCGCAGGATATTCATAATCCGTGGCTCCGGCGGAACCGCTTGCCACCCAAGGGATCGAGTGAATACAATCTGATAACAAAAAACAAGCTTCTTGTTTCATATATACCAAATGATGGACCGATCTACTCATGAGTTGAACAACTAAAAAGCGCTGAAGATACACGCGCGATGGCTTTGAAATTTCTTATTTGTGGGTTTATTGTACATCGCGTTCAAATTGCGAGGGTTTTAAAGTCTATGTGGGCATCCTAAAAACCCACCAAATCAAATTCACCCGAGAGCTAGGAACCTTCGAATCTTTTACCGTATGTTAGTGTTTGAGTGACTATCCCTGGTCCCGGGTTGCGAGCTGGTGACGGTTGAAGGTGACTCAGATTCTGTTCAGACCGTTCATGGTCATCATAATTGCCAAATGCCAAGTCTGAAGTCTGCTCAATGACGCAATAATCAGCTACATTGTTCAATTATACTTTTCTCCAGCCGCATCTGGCTGGTTTTGTATAGGTAAAGATCACTGCTTGGAGCTGAATGCAATTACGAGTGAGATTCTATCACTCTGGACGTGAGGTCCCTAGTCAACAACAGGTTGTTGTCTACCCCCACTGAGTAACTTGTCATCGCAATTTTCTATCTCCACGGCAAATGGCTATGCTCGCAAGCGGAGAATACATTTCAAGCACCTCTCTTTCGCAGCGAGAGGCATGGACAGCTGTCTTCCGCCACTTCGGTAATTGCCCGCCACCAAAAGCAACAAAGTTCCGCTAATGAAAATTGAGACCATGCCGTTTATTATTTCTGGGGCTATAATGGCTTGAAAATCCAAGTATTTGAATAAAGGATCAACTACCAACAGAACCAATCTATGTAACCTTAGCTAGCCTTCGGACCGTCGTCATTCGAGCCGCGGGTGTTTGTTTCCTACACTCCGACTTAACAGCCGGTCAAGAACCGAACGAGATAACGTAAAGAAGGCCCATATTGCCTGTCAATCAAGACAGATCGTTTTCAGCAACAGTCGCCAATACATGTTTGATTAGGACCCTGAGAGGTTCGGACAGATGAGCCTGACCAGAGGCGAGCGTGCCGATGTTGTCGAAGATCAACAAATCAGCAACCAGCTCGAATAGCTCAGTACTCACTGCTAAAACGCATTATGGCTATGTAAACTGCACACAACGGAAAATATTATTGCTGCGAGCTCATTCAGCTTCTGGGCTCAGCTTGAATTTCTGGGTGTCAGTGGGAAAGTTCATCCCGAAGAAATGGAGGAACATAACCTATCCGTGATTGCTGATTCGATTCTCGAATTCTTGGACTCTTGCGAGATGATGTCACTCGATCAGCCTTACCACATCATATTAAACAGATGAAATGTCGAGTCTCTAGATCTTTACAAGGTGAAGGCTTCCATTTATGACACTAGTCTAGATCAATGAAAACCTGAACATGAGAAAAAAAGGCAGATTTAGATGATAATTAACTTAGGTGAGGAATTTGCGGTCGAGATGGTGGAGTAAGCACTTAACATTCCAGATAAGTCTACAAAGGGGGACCTTGCCGCGCGAGACACAATTGAAGCACAGCCCTTGACATCCTTGAGCTGCAAAAACCATTGACTGAACTTGAGGCAGAAACCAGGGGTGCTGGATCAATGTTGCATGGTCGACGCTCTTCTGATACTTGTATATGCCGAACACTGTGATGACTGTGAACTCGCAGTATACTCCGTTAGCTTGAGAGCTAAGGTACGGTCCGCTGCAAAATGAAGTGACATAAGGACTAGTAATACTCGTGCACCCATCTATCATCTCTGTCGAAGAAACTACATCTGGACCTTGCCGTACCCTGATACGTGATGGTTTCCAACGACTGTATGCTCTGAATGAAACTCTTCGCGTTTCCTAATTTCTGCTAGTATAGGTCGCGCGCCTAGAAGATATATCGTTATTGTTGGAACAACGGAACCGTTGCCCAACCTGATATGATCGTTTATGGAAGCTGCCGTTTGTGGATGATCAGGAACAGATGACCCATTGAGCACCTGACGACCTGAAGGGGGTAACGTTAGCTCACTTTGGTCAAGGTGTCAAGAGGTGAATTCAGCCATCCTAGAACCTATTCTAGCATGTCTTTGGACCGAATCTGCTGACCGATGGAACTGCTCTCTTCAATAATTACGCGACTCTACAAGAACACTTGTTGGGCGGCCAGTAAAGCGGTCTAGTTAGAGCCGGCTTTCTCCCCGAGATTGTAGTTCCTGAAGTGAGCATCACTACGTGGATCTCGGCTTGCCAACCAGCTCTTGTGGGAGATCTCCGATCTACAAAAATTCAAGCGTTTTACATCCCGCTCTGGTTTCGGACGAAACTTCGGCTGCGTCCTCTTGAACTAACCAAGTTCGGATCCTCATCAACATGGAGACGTGGTTATTTGACCTTACTCTGCAAACGACAGCTTGCGACATGACGGGTCACCACTTCTAAGTCAGGTACCAGATCGAGTGCATATCTTGTGCAACTTAGCTGTTGGCTACTCTTGGCGATACTTCACTTTTCGAAAAAAAAAACCTAACGACCAAAATGGCAAGCATTGACGCCCGCTCTTGGACGTATTTATGAGGAAGCTTGGCTGGAAAACCCTCATTCCATCCAATTCACCTGCAATACTCGAACATGGCCGACCGTCGATCCTATCAATTCTCTTCCATGCACTGGAACGGCACTTCTCCAGCTTATTCTCCTACTGCCGACTACCCCGCTGGCCAATATCAAGGCACTATGCCTTCCGCCTCTCCTCAGTCGATGGGGCAGGTTTACAACGGAGACACTCATTCACCAACCAGTGACGGGGGTTATTCGTCCTCGTACTACCCAAACTCCTACAATCACACCAGTCCCTCGACGGCAGGGTATCATGTCTATTCTTCTGTGCCGGGCCAAAATTCGGATGACAGCGCCACATTATACGCTCAACGCCACTCTCATCATTCCTCGATCCATCGACCACAATCAGCGCATCCCTATTCTGCCACATACTCCCAGTCGAATTCGCAGTCTTATCCGTACCCACATTATTCGTCAAGTGGGCAATCCCGAGGACGATCTTACTCTCAGACTCAGGGAGCATATATTTCCCAGCCTGCGAGCCCGACGTCTTATCAACCATCATCACAATATCCCACTCAAATTCCTCTGACGCCAGCGTCAACCACGTCATCCCAATATCCGACATCGCCCTCGCGCCCGTTCTCATGCGACCTGTGCACGCTGTCGTTCAATCGCCAGCACGACCTTAAGAGGCACAGGGAGACGCACTCGGGTGAAAAGCCTTATTTCTGTAACGGAGGTTGCGGGAAAACCTTCACAAGAAAAGATGCTTTGAAGCGCCATCAGGTGAGTCTGACGGCCACTAATTCACATTCAACGGGTCGCTAATATCTCTCAAGCTCGTCAAGGGCTGCGGAAAGCCAGATGAACCCTGGTCTTCTTCGTAAAACATTTCATAGACTGTCTGGGTGAGTTCACCGGTTCCTTAGGCTTGGTTTCTCGAACTAATACGCTAGATACAGAAAATGCTCGCCCGTTCAATCTAACTGTGGTCCCATTCATATCATTCTTCAAATTTCCTGAATAATTCCTTTTTCACCTCCTATGATCATATAGTTCAGCCCTGTTCTTGACGTTCACGGTTGTATATACTTACAGCATGATAATTAGGTATATGATGTACCCTTAGCTCGGTTTTTTAAAATCTCTTTTCAAGCACCCATGCATCATGAGGCTCGATCTTCCTATAATAGTCCTTATGGATCTCAACTTCCGTGAAACCATGGCGCTCATAGAAAGCTTTAGCCCCATCGTTGGACACTTGCACATGGAGGTAGATTTTCTTGATCTTGGGCTTAACGTGATCTTTCGCGGCTTTGAGTACTAATTCAAGACTTTGGGCCCCCAACCCTCGAGATCTGTATGGCTAGGGTTGGGTACATGATGATTCCGTTATCACCTTTGAGGGGGTAAATTGACTCACAGCCAAGACGCCCATGGTCATGAGGTACAGATGTGTTTGATCGTTCTTGTTCTCCAGTCGACAGCAGATAGTTCCAACCTTTTCGGGAGAGATGGACAAAAATGTCCAGACCACAAGAGATCAACGACATACAGGTATATCATTATAGTAAACTGGAGGAGTTTCCATCAACTAAAGCGACGAGTCATGACGTCGAGAATTCGTACCAAGCTTGCAAAAGTCTTCTGCTTCTGGCAGGAGGATGTCACGGTAGAATTTCTCGCTATACCTGATTGGGAAAAGTACAGAGTTGAGTCTACGGACTGTTCCAAGATTGTTGGACGTGATTGACGCGAAAGAGACGCGAGGGGATGTCTTGGGTGTCGCCGTCGACATGGGCGATCGTGCCAAAGTGGTATAGTAAAGCGTGGGAGTGCAGAGTGATTCCCTGTGATCGAACGTTACCTCACTTGGTAAAGATCAATTTAATTTCGCCCCTTACAATAACCCCTCATGTCGACAGCCTATGGCTTGATGAACGAGCTTTGTCTTATCCAAATCTCCATGTTGGACATGAATGTTATACTGTGCCTTGACAATGCTCAACCGGATGTACTGTGCCGTTGATTATGTTCATTTCTTGCTATTCTAGTCCGCGAGATAATATAATAAGTTATTAACGGTTGCACTTGGGCTTGTTTCAGCAACTCCATGGAATCCTTTCCAGCGGTTCATCTGGTCCTATAGATAGAACGATGTATACTGCGGGCTTCTACATGCAAAATCTCGAGCTCCATGGCCTCTCGTTGACATTGTTCAAACGGGTTCTACGACGGACCGCCGGACAAGACCGAGATACCGTCCTGTCGCTTCTTTCCAGCCGCAATGACAGACGTACGAGCCGCCGCTGAGCCGCACGTACACAGCTTCTCTTTACAAGACGTCATTTATTGCAATTTTAGTACGGTATCTAAACGCCGTACGTTCGAGCCAGTTGTCGTTACATGAGTGCATTACTGTACTGCGCTGGGACAGCAGCTTCTCTGTTGACAACCCGAAACTGACATGGTATCAGGGTTAGACCACTCCATTCAACAATGTCCTTCCATTCAACTGTTGGACATGATCTGACACTTTTCCCCTTCTCGTTTCCTCGCTATGTCACTATTCTAACATTGATTGCTGAAGCGACATATTTAGTGATGCACGAGGATCTCGACCTCATAATCAGCGCGCACCAGGCGCACCAAACAAGACATATGGGTGTATTTCTCAGGAGCCCGGCCCTTCTCTCCCAATCTGCCTGGAAATTGCCGCGAGTTGCGTGAGATACTGTCGCGTTCACAGGCGTCAAAATTTGACTGATATTCACTAGTGCTTGATATCTTGGCTAAGTACTCGTATCTGTTTCTACTTTTGCAGGCGCCAGAGTTCCGCGAGAGCGAACAAAGCGGTCAAAGCACGCTCGCAACCCGCCTGTTTCGGGAGTCAACTGGAGCGCTTTCACTCTTTGCACCACTTTGAAATTAGCTTTCCATCTAATATCGCTTCTCGGCCCTAGCTCAGGGCTTTGTAACTACGAAACCTGCTTGTTTAGCGTCAAAAATCTGGTATTGGACTACTAGCCGCGCCGCATTCCTCCGTGAAAAGCCTATACCAAAACTTGCTAGGTGCGCCCATCGTTTTGGCGGGATCTCCAAGCACTTGTCGAAAGACCGTGTCACCCGAAAATATCGCCGCACATTAACCTGAACCGAAAAAGATTGATCCTGACACAAATGGGTCCGCTTTAGACCACTAGGATACGCCAACTGTCACCCGAGGGCTTCGGTGATGCGCTTCGATGGTGCTTCTCGACATATGTCTAGGTGACCCGTTTCATAAAGCTACGGCACACAAGCGGACGAGGTCAAGACATGTAATTGTCGAGGATAACGACGCGAAATTAAATGACAAAAATTGTCAAGCCAGATGAGACGACGTCGATGGAGCCTTGTCAGAAACCGTTTGCTCCAATATCTTCATGCTTTTATGGCAGCTGTTAGTACCTTGAATTTGATGATGATCAATGTAACTCTTTATGAGCATGTTTCCAGTGATTTGATTGGTCTGATGCAAAGCCAAGATGCTATGCTTGCCCAGACGACCAGCTCCTAAACTTCGACAACTCGTTCGATACCTACTGAGCACTCTACACCTGCGGCGACAAGTAGGTTTGGAGCTTCCAAGGGTTGATTAATGTTGATCGGTGACCCGCGAGAATGCAGCTAATTCGGGCTCGAGTCGCCTTGAGATTATCAACGCTCGCAGATCGGCCATTTGAGCATAGGAAGTGATTTATCAATTCCAAAAGTTAGATTTCTACACCGGAAACATGGAGCAAAACCAGAGCCAAAATGGTGAGGGGGCCAAACTAGAAATTACGCAAGTTGGGCGTTTGTTTGCTTCCATCCCTTCGAAAAGCCGCTTTGAAAACCCTGAAGGCTTCCATTAGCCTCTTGGCAGTGCGCTATCCTAGGAAAATATGGGTATATTAACTTATAGAGGACGGAGAATACAACGAGAATAGCAATACAGAGTAGCTGATTGTGATAGGAAACTTCTCAGTGGCGCAAAGCGATCGCTTTACGTACCGATGTACAAATGCACAAAATGTCCTTGGGAGTGGTACAGCGTTGATGGAGTGATGCAGGGAATAAGTACAGATTGGAGATGCAAGCAACGATGGACTGACATCGAAGTCAACGGTGAGTAATTTTTATTTTTTTTTTCGTTCCCGTTAGGCAAGGACACGTACTGATTAAGTATGTGGTCCTATGATGCTGAATCCTGACGTCGTAAAACGGATTTTCGCCACTTAGTTTTTTTCTTCGGTGTGCGATGTAGTTTTTCCAGATAAACATCGTCATAGCTGCGAAAGACACAGGTGGCTTGCCGCTCGTCATACTCTTCCATACTGGCCCAGATGCAATGCCAACGCGGGTTCTGCTCCGAGAATTTCAAAGCGACGGCAAGATGCTTTTGGTCCCAGGAGTCTGCTTTTAGCGGGGATTTGGCGTGTTTGTGATCAAATGCAGCATCTTGCAGTGTTATTAACGCGCAGTCAATCACCTCGAGATTGAGCGACTCATGGGTGAAAAGGATGGCGTCAAGGCCGCCGTCCATTTCGAGCTGCTTGGGGATGCCTCGGTGAGCGGGATCATAGCCGTCGACGAGAACTTGGACAGTTGTATTATCAGAGAAGTCAAGAGTGAGTGCAGGGTGTGTGGAAGAGCGGCGGGCCCTCTGGAGGACCTTGCCAATGATTTCGCTTGGGTCTATACTGTGGGGGAACTCAATTGAGATAGGAATAGACGCTCGAGCGTGGGCACGTACCCGATATGGTTGAGGCGCAGCGAGTCGGGCCTTTTGCGAGCGGCAGTGGGTGACGGGGGAGCAGAAGGGACAGTTGAGTTGGTAGAAAGGGGCGAAGGCGAAGAGGAGGACGCGTCTGAGGACATGGTAGAGGAAGGAGAGGAGGCGGAGGGCGGTCAATAACACCAAGGTCCATAGGACAAAACAAGGACAAGCCACTGATTGGTCACGCATCTTGTCCACGCCTCTGTTTTGCTCAGCCTTCTGCCACGCCAATACGCACAATCCACCCGTCGTCCCTCTGCTCACTGGTAGATCCAGATTGCCTATCGTCTTGCCACTGAGTGTCTCGTAGGCCTTTCCCCGTTTGCCTCGGATTTGGACCAAAGTAAATAGCCACCAATCTGTCGTCCGTAGAGTCCCCGTCCACATTCATCCACACAACACAAAGGATGGAAAGGGCCCCTGTCTCGCGTCCAGTTGGCCCCCGTGACCAATCCAGACCCAGGTCGCCCAGTAGACAAAATGACTTGCGTAGACAACAACGACCCGTCGTTTCCATTCCAAGCCTCAAGCCATCTACTGGCGGACTTCGATTGAATATTGCTGGTATCGCCCCTGTATCCTACTACAACGGTGGCCCCGATGTCCCGCTTCTGGACCACGCGTCACCAGACGAAGCAATCACCCTTCGGCCAGTATCTCAGGATACTACCCTGCCTACCCGTACCACCTCTGAGCCTCTCGACAGCCTTGATGGCTTGATCAGAGAAATCGACAACATGACAACCCAGACAGTTCCTCCTCATGAGGATGACGCGTACCTCGATTCCGATTCATCAACAGCGAACCTGGGTAACTGGTCGGATGAGGTGATTGAAGAACTCCAAAGGTTAGGTGAGGGTGCCGGCGGCGCGGTTCACAAGGTCAAAGATAAGAGATCGGGCAAAATCATGGCAAGGAAAACCATTACCACACGTCAAGCGCCCAAACAGCTGCTACGCGAGGTACATATCATGACGATTACTCAACACATCAACATCATCCGCTTCTATGGTGCCTACATCTCCCCGTCAACAAGTGAGGTCAAGATCTTGATGGAATATTGCGAGGGAGGTAGTTTAGAGGCAGTCGGGAAGCGGATTCGCGAGTATGGTGCCGTCGTTGGTGAAAAGATTGCTGTTCGGCTAGCTGAAGGAGTGAGTTGCTACGCAACCCCGTCCGCTACTCAGAATCTCACTATGTCCTCAGGTCCTTCAAGGTCTCGCTTACCTACATACAAAAAGGACCATACATCGCGATATCAAACCCTCAAACATCCTTTTGACAAGGGAAGGTATCGTGAGGTTATGCGACTTCGGCGTCTCTGGGGATTTAGTGGATTCGATTGCACACACTTTCACTGGGACGAGTTTCTATATGGCTGTCAGCATCTTTTACTTTCCTCGCTATCCAGTCTTATATTAACTTATTTTCCTTTAGCCAGAGAGGATATCTGGGGAAAAATATACGATCAGATCTGATGTATGGTCTACTGGTATCACTCTTCTTGAATTGGTTCAGAATAAATTCCCCTTCCCCAATGACCTGGCCCCTATTGACCTTATGGTTTATATCACTCGAAACGAGGTATTTTTCAATGAAGTTAAATATTCCGTTCAGTGATAACCCTCTTCTATTATAGCCTCCCTGCCTCGAGGATGAACCAGGTGTCACTTGGAGTGACGATATGAAGGACTTCATTAAGCAATCGTACGTTTACCAGTGATTTTACTGCTAGGCTTGAGTTGATGCTCGTTAGTCTCATTGTCAACCCGCACACCCGCCCAACTCCCAAGGACCTATTGGTTCACCCGTGGATTATCAACACAATGAAAAAAGAGGCTCATATGGCGAAATGGATTAGTGATGTATATAAATGGCCAGAGAGGAAATCAAGTGATCAGTAAGTAGACTATCCATTCTCCAGGCGTTCTCGTTATGAATTCAACCTTCCGAAGTTCCCAATCTAGGCCTTCCTCAAGCCGTGCTGGGTCTTCTCTGTCAAAACGTAGCAACTAAGTGACCACACCCAGCTTTACTCTTTCCCACGTGTCTACCGAATTTCTTCCACCCTCCCAATATGCGGCTAATTCCACCTCCTTTTTCTCTGTTGCTTGTTCTTTTCGGATATCCTTTACTGTTATGTATACTCGCACCAACATACCCGCATCCTGGTCAGGACAGTCATTTGGAATTGTTGTCTTCGCATTCCTGCCGTGTTGTTGTTCATGCTCTTTGTCACTTGATGAGCTTTCTTCCTCTTTGGATCTGTTGCGTGTACTAGAAACTTCACCCCAGACTCAGATTGTAGAGGCTGTTTTTAGGGATTATGTAGGATCTCGTGTTGATTTGTACTAAGAAATGGACCTGTTTTGATTCCGGGTCTTTACTTGCTTCGATCCTAGACTGGATGTGACAGGGCTGTGAACATTTACCTGGTGTCGATGGTCGGTGCAGGAACACAACACCGCGGAACAATCTGAACATGCAATATCAGTGATTCTCCTACTCTAGTCGCTCAACTCCCCGGTGTTGCTACTATAGCTCACGCCCGGAATGAACCACTTCCGGAGGCTAGTAGCCCGAGGAAATCTTTCGGACAACCTAAGAATAGTGGTATATTTCTACCTATATCATGATGACAGGAAGAAGCCTCTGACGCATCATTTGATCTCAATGAAGGCCCAACAGGTCCTCCTATTCACTCAACTCATCTCCGCATTATCTGAGGGTCGGATGCTCCATAACTTCTGAGCGAATATGGTTTACTGAAGGCTCGTGGTCTGAGGGATGCTTTTTCTCTCGTGTTCTCTAACGATGGCGTAAAGGGTGGGCCCTGATGAGTATGAGAAGGAAGCATCTCACTTGGGAGTCATGGCAGCTTGGCCATATACATGCTTTTGGAAGACACGGTGGCGAAGGGGCCTCGTATTAGGGTAGGGTCTAGAGCGAGGATCAGCATTCAACCCGTTCCAACGCCTTCCTATCGGTTTGAGCTCGCTGAGTCTTCAACTCGTGAATTCCCGCTCGAGGATGGTATTCGTTTCATCAGGGACCATGATCATACCGAATCCAGGGCTCACTCGAGTCGTGAAGGTGCGGGTACACGTAGTCTGTTGTAACCTCCTCGTCTGCATGACAGGTCAGTGGATTGTCTTCTCCGCTGACGCCGCCCTATGAAAGTTTACCTCCCTTAGGTGAATGATCATGGAAGAAGCGACGGAACTCTGGCGGGTACTGATAAGGTGATACCCTTTTCCGTTGACCCTGTAGCTTACACTCAGGGATCGATATTTACTGAGATCCGAAGTGTCTAGAAAATCGCACATTTTTAGGAGCTGAAATTCAAACACAAAACACAAATACGAAGCCTAGACAGAGGCCCTCAAAAGGGGAGATATGAGAGGATACTTTGTTGGATGGCAATTGCCGGGTCCCAGGTTGTCAATGGGCTTCTTGGCTGAGGGATTTGGCGAGAAGAGGGATCACGAGATGACCACGATGAACTGAAACGTCCTTGCTATCCATTTGCATTCATCTATTCACTAAGAAGCCAGATTAAATCGGATTATGAATAATCTACGCTTGTGGCTGAGGGATCGGCGCAACAGTCTTTTCATCCCGGGAACGTGTCGGTTGAGTGAGATACGCGGATAAAGGCTTGTCAAGTCGTTCCCAGTGTCGTGCCAAATAAATGATGGACGGTATCTGATATGTATCCAATGACTGCGGGAAGGGATGATATCGTCAAGAAGGAAAACAGACTAATACTGGTCCCGAGTTTTCGACTATGTAACTGCGAGGACATCCTCGTTCTCCCTCCGCGGAAAATACCAAGTGGGGCGTTAGGTACCATTCGGCTGTTACGGCTAAGCCAAGATAGTCGTGGGCGTTTTCTGTCAAAACAAGAACAAATTCGCGCATGCTCCCAAAAAGTCGCCCGAGAAAGTAGGGGCCGAGAATTTCTGAAATATATAGACGAGCAGTGTCTCTTCAACATGATATTCAAAAATGAGAGTGCGCGAAGGGTTGTTCCTGAAATACTTCTTTTTTGTGTAGGGGTCTACTTGATAAACGGAGATCGCGGGAAGCGGGTGTCTAAACAAGCGAGGTGATGCCCTCCTTAGCGAGGTTCGCAGAGTAACACAGCCAGGAGCTTAGAGACGGAAAAGGAGTCGTCATTGTTTTGGTCGGCGCGCTTAACTGGTGGCGGTGCAAATTCATCAATACTCAGGCTTTTAGGCGTCGGCTAAAAGTTATCGTCTAAGCGGCAACCTACTAAGCGACTTTCTAGTACTGGGAATGCGCTGAGTCCAAGCGACTGTTTTTCTCGACAAACTCTCGAACGAGGTACATGCCGCGGGGTGTCTGCGACTGTGTACTGATCACTGTGAGGACGAGCAGCAGCGAAAATCTACATAAGCGCGAGGGAGGAGGAAGTAGACTCGGACAAACTCTCTGAGCAACCTGGTCCCCGCAATTTCGAGCCCTCCTCCAGCGACAGGTCGACTGGAATTCTCGCCAAGCAATCAACGAAACAGCCTCTTCTATTCATTCCTCTACTCATACCTGTCAGCCTTCCAAAAAGTCCGACTCCGATTATCCAGGACAATCGGTCCCGCCAACACCGTAACATCTTGTTGCTCCCTATAACTCAAGATACTCTAATTTGATTCATTAAAGAAGGGTTCCCTGAAAAATCAGCCTTTACCCTCTACATACTGCCGACAGAAATTACTCGAATCAGAATGACTGTGACACGGAACCGGGGCAAAACGCCCGCTGGCAGACTTTCTATTATATCATGACCTAATGATGCTCTGAGAAGCATCGTCAAGTGAATACGAGCATCCTGGGTCAGTACTCAGTGGACCAGCTGCAGCTCCTGAGTAAGGGCCCAACTCACATCCGTTGCACTTTGCTCACACTGTAGAATTGGTGCCCTATGATGTAATTTGACGGGACCATGCTGCCCTGCGTAATAGACCCATAAATACAACGCACAGGAAGATCATGCTGAGAGTGACCATCTGATGTGTTACGTGCATTTCACTAGAAATCACGGTGAAATCCTCGGTGTCACCAACAAGAGATTTCCTCGGTGAAGTAACAGACAAGTATCATCAAACTAAGAATGGTGTCCCTATCATTTCCCTCGGTGTACAAAAACACAGCTAGCGCCCATGACTTCATAGGGTCTGGCTGTGAGCAGATTTACCATAACTCTTATCCGCGTCATAGGGACTGCTTGTAGGGACTTCCTTCCCAGAGAGCAGAATACATAGATAGAAAAACCCTGATACGTGGCCACTGGGCCCTATTTTATCGGGGTAACAAAAAGAAGCAGCGAAATTTACCCATACTTACAAAGCTATGTCCTGATGTTTTATGTACGCCAGCACGCTTATGATGTGGGCGTGTAACACGTTTGGACGCTCAAGGCTTCCACATGTTAGGCGACGCCCTGTGTGAAACCCTTTGGTAATGGTCCATCTAATGTATCTATCCTGAAAATGACCATCGAGAACATGGTTGCGATCAAAATTCAATGGTTTTGTTTGAACTTCCACGGAGAGAGGAGTTCCAACTTACGTCTGCTTCCGGACCGCGGCGGTGGAGATAGTGCCATTCCTGTCCCTGGGATAGCCCCCCGTCCACTAAATCAGGCACTTGTCATCAGGCATACGAGCG
The DNA here is from genome assembly GCA_013368445.1 of Leucocoprinus leucothites. Lineage (NCBI taxonomy): Eukaryota > Fungi > Basidiomycota > Agaricomycetes > Agaricales > Agaricaceae > Leucocoprinus > Leucocoprinus leucothites. The sequence continues at coordinate 517,699 of JAACJO010000012.1, forward strand.
CCGCGAAGCCAACACACGGTAATCTATAGAACGCAGAGATGGTGTTTGCTACTCAGTCGTTGGGGATGAATATGAGAAGTGAAGATGGACTTTGGATACGGCTCCAGACAGATGGTTGATCGGAGCAAGCCGGTGCCTCCGACCAGCACCTTCCTTAGTTGGAAGCATCAGAGATTCAAAGAAGAATTTCCTCCACGATGTTCCATGGACTTGCTTTCAGGTGGATTTTCCCCGAGAATTCATTCCAGGAAAAGTAATGAAAACAGAGCTGACTTTTATTTTACTCCTGCAATCATGCGGTATGTCAAGGATTCAAACTCCTCGCATCCGATGGATTTACGGCCTTGTGCCATAGAATTTGACCGCTGTACCTGGCATGGGGTGGAAAGAAGCTCATGTTCTCTGGAAACAAACAAGATCCCCCGCACATGGCATCTCCTAGGAATTTGGAGTATGTGTGCACAGTGCAGCGACCCTAGATCTGATGAACTCGGTGATCCACCCCGATTGGCGACCCGCTAACCTGGCTCAAAATGCACTTGGATCTCCCTCCTAAACCTTTATAAATGCTACGCGAGCACACCGAGTCCAGAGACTCTCCCTCCCTCTTCGAACAACCATGGCTGATAGCATGTCGTAGTCAGTATCGCTTCTGCTTCGCGCTTTGATAGACGCTAAACCCCTTCATTCTAGCCCCGCGACTAATCAATACCTTCCCGCCCACGCGCAGTACTACCCAACACCTCACGTCGGCCACAACCATGTGCAACACGTTGTGCCACCTCCTCCTCGTCAAGATGTTGCTCCTAGAAAGCGTCCCAAGTACACTCGCAGCAAGACGGGTTGCATGACATGCCGAGTCAAAAAGATCAAAGTAAGTCGCGCGCCACACTGTCCAGTTTGACTGATAGGTTAACCACGTCCATCTTAGTGTGACGAAACAAAGCCGAACTGTATGCGCTGCACTCACGGTCAGAGAGATGTAGGTACCCATTGCGACGCGACTCAATTCGGCCTAAACATTTTCCCAGTGCACTTGGCCTGAAGGTGTTCCCGCACGAAAGAAACCCACTGGCAGGAAAGACTCAATTGACGGAAGACCGTCCACTGCGAGTTCCTCCATCTCAGAAAGTTCTGGTACTCCGCCAACTCGAGAGCCATCGCCTCCACATCGTCAACAGCAAATTGACCTGAATCTCATGCCTCTTACGACACAAAGGAGACCAAAGTAAATATCCCTTATCTCCGTCATAAACATCGTCTAAGCATGCTCTAGCGACGCGTATTTGCAATTGCAACCTATTCAAACGAACCTAGATGCCGTTCGCCCTCCAATGTACGTTCTACTGCACCGCTCTAACCAACGATGATCACTCATGAGCCGGTCCAGGCCAAATGATCGCCCTCACGGATACCCTCAGCAGCACAATCCTGCTTCGAACCTGCTTTCAATGATGCCTGAAGCCTCTTACCAACCTCGCTATGACCCTTACTCAAGCCCCGCTCAGCGGACAACTATGCCACAAACCTACCGCTCTATGACCCATCAGCACCTTGCTCAGTGGAGTCCCCCTCCAGACCAGATGGACCCTTACGTGAGTCTGGAATCTCTATGTGTGGCGTTTACACCTTCCTGATTCTCCCTCGAAAACCAGTACCCCACGCTCCAGGACCGCCTGGTAGCGCACCACGCGTCTGCTAGCGACTCTCATAGATACCAATGATATTGTTCCTTGACGGAATGGACTCTAAAACTTTTACTGCTCGGTTTCGGAAATGTTCCTTGATGAAGGAACAGTAACAAATCCGAGATCGAGTTCTAACTCAATGACCGCAATGACGATACTTGGGTTGTCGTTTGGCTTATATTTCCTATATAGATTGTGCATTAATCACGACGTCTAAGTTTAAGAAACTGTGTATTATTCCCTCGCTGTATCCCCCTCTACCAATACCCTCTGTTATTTTCGACAATATACTTATCATGACTATTCAAGGTTTGCACCTTACCCCATGAGGCTTTGTATTGAGAGAGGTACTCCAAGTTTTGATGAAAAAAAAAAATTAACGTTTGGAACTTTGCGGTGCGTCTCATCCATATGTCAGGGCTCCAAAATCCTGACGTTTAGTTGTAGGATTGCCAAGACCCTTACAGCCCTTTGTTTACTGTGCATTACAGATGCTGCCATTGTTCTTGGTGTGGAGCTTGAGAGGGATCTTCTCTCTTTATCTGGTGACATGCCTGATGTGGATTCGGATTCTAGAATCAAACGCAATAACTGGCTATCCCCGACAATCACCCAGCCACTCGAACAGGGAATCACCATGTGATTAATTTAAGAATCCCTGTCGTCGTTGAACTTTACCATGCCACCTCATATAAAACATGAAACCACAGACGGAGCTTGGGTGACTACTAGCAACAACCATCATGTCATCACACGTCTATTTGTTAAGTAGAAGCACTTCAAGTCGGAATACAGTTAAACCAGAACCCACTTCAAAGTCTGGCCGGTGCGAAACCCATGCGCCGGTTTTGAATATCCCAGATACTGTACCAATGCTTTAGGACACTACCCCCAACGAGCTCCAATCCGTCGAATGCATTGATAAGAGTTTGGCAGGTTGATGGGTCATCTGCAAATGGCCCGACTGAGAGTTCACTGTTGGGAATCGTCAGGTTGAAAGGGCGGCCATTTTGTGAGGTAAACGTGATGTCGATCATTGCAGGAAGGGATGAAATTCTGTTGCAAGCAATCCCATATGTCCCTGGCTCGTTGGGATTCGGCTTAATATCGGGAGAGATGAGGGCGTAAATGGCCTGTTCAAATGCCCGTCAGCGTGTGGAAAACACGACCTCGAAGCACAAGTAATCTAACCTCAGTTGTATCTGTGGAGAAAAGGATATTGCTTGTCCCACTGTCGAAAATGATGTTGCGTGACCGGGTTAAAATAGAGTTGGTCTTGCCATTCACTGATACCCTCGGCGAAGTTAGCGACCAAGTTGAGCCGGTAGATGCCAACGAGGCAAAAATAGGTGTCCCTTTAGTAAGATATTATTAGATTGAAGCGATTCGAGAATTTCTTGTAAAACCAAGAGAACAATAAACGACAGCTACCCACCGGTAAATTTGGTATTATCGATCCCTCCAAGTGTCAACTCAGCATTTCCTACTGCTCGGGGGTGAGATACATGCTGAAAAGGGCTGAACACAAGGGAACATCTATAAGACAAACTTGGAAATGAAACGTTTAACCGATACTCGTACATGGTAAGCCTTGGTTCACGAGACTTGCAAAGAACCCTTGAGCACGAGCACTCATGCCTTGCAAATTGCAAATTGGCAATCAGGAATCCTTGACGATGGCTTCCAGATGGGGACACACCTTGAATCCCACTGAAGGGTTGATGTTGAAGGTTGGGGTCTGGTCCGTAATGAGAAACAAGGCAGTGCTCGGGGCACTCAAACCCCCAACAGAAACCGTATCGGTAGCGCTCCTTAAGGTCAGGCGATAGTTGTCCCCGACGACGGGGTCCACGCCGACACCAGTAGAAAATGTGATACTACTTGTCCTTCCTCCGTCTCGGAACGTTGAACTCTTATCGGGGTTGAACTGGACTTGATGAGAACAGGAGGCGCAGAGCGTGCTTGCAAATTCAAGGGATGAACTTCCTGTGTCAAATACGACCTATGACACCTCGTCAATGCCAGTCCAATGGTGACGGGTGGCGAAGGGCTGCATACCGAAATGGTTTGGGGCGGCGTTCCGACTGCGGAATATGGTTCAGAGGGACATGTTAATGATACCGCGAGAAGTGCTACCTGTCATATTGCCAAACCATCTTTTCATTTTGCAAGGGGACATGTATTAGCGCTTACTAATGTCCACACCCGTAATGTACTTACTGTAACTCTGTGCCTAGGAAGAAGTCTGCCAACGGAACAGTAGTTGGATTCAAAGCCCGTCGCTTGAGTGACATTCCTTGAGGAGCCACCCTTGATTGCAGCGAGATCGTCTGAGGGTTTGCATTGGCATGCACCAAACCAAGGAATCCCAGGGCTGCTACAACTGTTCTCAACATCTCGCAAGGAATATTTAGTGGGGGAACGGGGAGTAATGCGAGACCGTCCGAGAAGTTGGTGTCTCTTATGGAGAGTGCATGAGAAAGTATCCTTGTGAGGACCTCGTTGCATGAGTCGCGAGACGCCGATCCAAACTGTTCGGGAGCTAATAATAGCAGAGGAAGCACTGATAAAAGATACAACAATGCGAATGGAGGCACTACATCCCTGCTCGGGTCATAAAGTCAGAGTGCAACAAATATCACCTGGCGATTTTGAGGACAAAATAGGCAAACCGTGCACAAGACACAAGAAGCTTATGAATTAAATTAGAATCACGGCTGTGTCTTCGCAGAGTTCCAGGAAGGACGTTGCTTCGTCCCTAGTGAAAAGGAGTTGGAGTGCATGCTGCGCCCGGGCGTGCTTGAGAGTTAGAATCGTGGTATCAATGTGGTGGATGAAATGAAGAGGCCGATGTGAGAAATCCAAGAACCTCACCTGAGCCACTGCCTCTGACCGATCAAGCAACCGATTTCAGTTAGCATTCCTTGTAAAAATATGACTGGACGACTGTACTCGGAGCTTCAAGAGTGCTGACTCGGACGTCACGATTCTTCTCAGAACTTGACTTTCGGAAGGCAAGTGGTGTGTTTCTTGATTCAAGATTCCCATTAGGTGCAGCAGAGCATCGCCTGGCGACTCCGACATTCAATCTCAATAATCACACTCCATCTATTGAGGCATGCGATGAGAGGATGCAACGATCTATCAAGCCTCCACTGGGGCTGATGCCTCCAAGTTGGATGGAGCAACCCCCTTGCACATGATTAATCCAGTCTGGATGGTCACAGGGTGGGTTCGAACATTCATCTATTAAGTATAGCCGCTCAGAAGCTTCTGACCAATTTAGGCTCTCTTTCGCATCTCCGCCCCCAGTGCTCCAGCTCTTATCCAGTCGTAATCGAATCAGAAACGAAAGATGGGTGAGTTGATCCCCTCGCCACGCTAGAGGTTTCTCTATTGTGGATCTTATCTGAGAGATAAATCTCCTAGCCTCCACTGAACAAGTTGACTTGAATGAACCTCATGCACCCCGTGAAAACGCCATCGAAGCGTTCAATGCTGTCCTACCTCAAATCAAGAACGAGATCATAAAATCCCGCAAGGATTGGGACAAGCACGAACCTAGAATGTGGTCACGGGCTGCTGAGTTGTCTGATGATGAACTGACGAAGTTTACGATCGAGAATGACCTGATTTCGGTACGTAGTATTGTATCACAAGTTCTACGTGTTACTTCGATCCATCCCTATTGTACTATACAATCTTCCGGCGCATATGCGTCGGACGTCTCGGACTTGCGTTGTTGTGTTACGGCCATCGTGCCCTTCTTCTACAATTACGCTATGACTCCTGAACATACAAACAGGTCCGGAGTGGTGCAACGTCCTATGGGAACATCATCTTTGGGAAGATCAGAATCCCTGCAATCAATGACGCTGAGGGCGAAGGCTTTATCCACGTCAGGTATGACACTTCTTTTCGCCGCCCCCTCAGTCATCCTCGACTTCTGATATACAATATTTTCCTGTAAAACCCACCTTGTCAACATCTACATAACGATATTGCTGTTGTGTACATGTGCAACATTGATTCCCCTTTCATCGCCTATTCAATTCCGACCCGCCATCTGCTGTAACGCGCTGTAACGTTTTTCCTTCCGCTCTTGTCTCTCCTCCTTCTTGGACGTCTGACTGCCCTGAACCTGGTACCATTCGGGTGCGCGAATGAATGACGCAATGCCAAACTTAAAAACTGTCTGCCAAAATCTGCCAAAAAACGCGACCCTTCATATCTCCCACCTCCATGCCACGAATCCCTGTGTATCGCCGCGATCAGGATCCATGACCCACCGAATCGCGTACGTCGACCTGACCCGTCTTCCTTATAATTATATCTCCCTCAATCTCCCTATAATATTCGCCGTGTCGTGAAGCTGACGGACATTCATTATGGACATTGACAGGGCGCCGAGGATGTTTTGTTCCACTCGCTTTGGACGGACGAAGGAAACCGTGATGCTGATGGTAGGCCGACGACTTGGCGTGCTGTCCAGAATGTAGACACGCCCCTTGAATTCTTCAACGAGTAGTCGTGAGTACGCAGAGTGTGCGTTAGAGTACCCAATGCCTAGGTCTTCAGTGTAGTCGGCTAATGTTTGTGTTCGAATAACGATTAGTCCTTGTGGAGCTTTGCAACAAAGAGCTGTCAGCTCACTCTACGTCTCGAAGGAGAGCCTCATCTGCATTGTATGGACGTGGAGCAACAAAGGGTATATTGATTATACACAAGAAGATTACAAGAGGTGGTGGTGTCGCTAATACAAGTACCGGGTTCTAGGAATTACCATCAAGGATTTGCTGGGAATTGAGGCGAGTAACGAAGAGGCGAGAGCCAGGCCCAACCCGATAACAGCCAAGATTTACCCAGATGGAGCTGTAATGTAACATAACCTGTCCATTATCAGAACCATATCATGGGCAAATAAGCAATAAATCAGCAGCTTGGGTGAGTGATGCAACGTCCTTGATGATAATCCGAGAATGGCCGAGAAAGTTCTAACAATGCAGCTCCACAAAACGGAAGAGAGAGGGAAACAGAGATGAAAGAAAAGTAGATAGCAAACAATGAAAAGAAAAGCGCACGCAACGCGCATTCAATCAGCATCAATTTGTTTGAAAGAAAAACAGAAATGTTCCAAGCAACACATATAACGTACACGAGAGTAGAGGAAGAATCAGAATAGAAACAAGAAAGAGACAAGAGAAGAAACATATCACATAATGCATACTTGACAACGTCCGCAGGAGCTATTGACCGACAAGAGGGAGAGATCTAAAATTTTCACCGTCCAGCAGCCAAGGATAGTTTGACACGGGGAGAGGGTAGGCAGCAGTCATGAAATCAGCACTAGTAACGGCCGCCGGGAGTGCGTAAAAACCAAGATTATCAGGCGCCGCAGGTGCCTTTCCAACCCGGTTACTCTTCATGTATGCTGACGGCGAGGTTCGGAACTCTTGAACATCATTTGTGTCCGATCCTGGCCAGAAATCCGTTGCAGTGGGGGCCTGAGGTACCGAATATGTGACCATGGGCTCGTCGATGAATGTGCTCATTTGAATTGTCCGATCTCCCGAAGAGGACTCCGTCGAGGAGGGGGAATAACTCAGGCCTGGAATATCCGGACTCGGGCTCTGACTGAGGCCATCGGCATATGAAATTGCACTGCCAATCTGACTAGGTACCGGAGGTTGAGTAGTAGGTTCGAGCGTCTCCTACTTTGAGGTCAGCATGGGAGCTAAGTTGAAGATATGCCGAATTACCTGAGTATTCCTGCAAGTTGATGCGCCGGTCCGGTATGAGGGAAGTACTGTAAAGACTTCCGCCGGTAGTGTCGAACTCCGCTGGAGAACTCGATTGGAAATCGGATTTACATTCAACGGGCGGGGATCCTGGCGAACCAAGAAAGGCGATCGCGTTGCAGGCATACTAAGGATGTTACTCTCACTTTGAGAGCGAACCACGGGCCGGTTGCTAGTGGTAGTAGTACCCGTCGGGGAAGGGCCAGAGGCTAATGAGCTTTGGACGGGTGTCTTGCCAACCCAAAGTCGCCAGTCAAGGGCTTCTCCCAGAGCGCGTTCAGAGCGGCTGATTTCTCTGGCTGGAAGACCAGAAAGTTTAGCCCAGGCGCGGTTCGAGTAACATTTATCTTGCGTGAATTTTGACGCGAGGATGAGCGAAGCGAGAAAAGCCCGACGGGGGCAGAGGAGAGGCGAGGGTAGGGCGGATATCGAGGGAATTGGTACATCCGAGGGAGGCGAATGCTGCTTTGACCTACTTGGGGGTGTTTCTTGTCTATACTCAGAGGGGCAATCTGCGGGTGGGAGGTCGGTAACACGGATAGTAGGTGCGAGGTCTGGGGAGGAAAGAACGCTGGCGGTCTCGAGGCCGCACATCTCCAGCTGGTGGTACTCTTCCTCAAGCTTGAGCTCGAGTTCTGTCGCAGGGAGAATACGCCCACTAATGTCAGCGTCACCATGTACACCTTCACCCGATTTTTCCTTTTGGAGGAGATCGGGAATCCTTGGCCGAATCGCTTCCAAGTAGCAAAGGGCCGTTTGGAGGACGCAGCCGGATGTGCGAGAGCGACGAATCACTTCGTGCACAAAGCCCTTGATCGGGACAATGGTACGGGCGTCATTCACGCAGCCAGACTGCAATGAAGATGAGAGGGAGATGAGGCTATTGGAGAGATGTTCTTGAGGACTGCCAAGGGCAGGACCTGCACGGGAGGTTGTCAGGAAAGCGGGGGGGATGTCTTGGGGACGCCAAATCTCGCCGAGTGTTTTAACGGCTTGATCTGTGGGCGTTGGCCGATCAGATTCAATGACAAAAATATCGTGGTATGTTCAACTGACCGACTAGTCCTACGGCAAATTGTTTCTTTGAGTTGTCTCGGAGTGGCGGTGCGTCTTTCTGATTCTGGGAGGTGTGGGAAAGTTTGGGTTCTGGGAGAGTGTTGCTTGGGGGAGAAGAAATTGAAGTTGAAGGTGTGCTAATTTGAGTGGATGAGGGGGAGCTGGTTGAAAGAGAGCTGGAAGATGACTGAGATGAGAGGGGATTGTAGGGCTGCCACCGCACCCGGGGGCGGGTAGCGGAGGGGGCCCGATGCGCGAGTGAGTGGGCGAAAGCGTGCATGAATTATTGAGTTGGGTGTATCAGGTTGGTGCAAAAAAATAAAGGTAGAGACGAGTTGGGGTTCAGCAAATCAAGACAGGGGATTTAAAAAGCAGAGGAGATAGCATCGACGGTAGAAATAGGGGAGAATGAGTCAGAGAAAGCAGAAACGATGCTGATCAAAGAGGCTTGCTTGGCGGCGAAAATCGGTGAGAGGCGCATGGAACACATTTTTACAGAAGAAGGTTAGCGGACGTCCAAAGTCTAGAGACTTGGACAATCCGATCACAAAGTCTTTCTGGAGAGCAGAAGACTTTGTGGGCTAGAACGACTGAAGAAACGCTGTGGGCGAGGCTAGGGCGGATCTGGAGGAGTGCGCTGGGTCTGTTTCGGGTCGGGAAGAGGGTCTGGACGTCGGGGAGGAGGCTTTATAGGCGCAACACAACACAAGTTGACTCTGAGGCTGGGGAGTCACAAAGGCCTTGACAAATAGCCACAAATAGTTCCGCATCCGAGTCATCACAGGTGTGTGCCCCATCATTTCCCATCCCCGACTCAACCCCGCCCCACGGGCTCCCTCCTTCCATCCCTCCGCCCCTCCTGCCCCACCTGGCCCTCGTTCCGCTCGCATTGGGCTCGCTACAATGTGCAGTTGCTCGAGAGGCCCGGGGGAATCGAGCACGGGCCAGATACCTTTGCTCCATTTCGCAACTGGCGTGTGTGGAAAATCCATCATGTCACTGTCTAATTCAGGCTCCTAATGCTGTTCATCTGTGCCGTTCTGAATCACCCGCCCATCTTTGTTTGGTTTCCTGCTATTCTAATTCGTCCCGCTCTCACGAGGTCCTACCCACGTGTATCCCCTCACCATTCTTGTTGAGTCAATCGCCATAAAACGGCAACTCCCAAGCCCGTTGCTCCCGCCTCATATTGTTTATCTAGCCCTATTTTGTCTTGTCACCGTTCCCTAGCCTCCCACAGGCGCTGCTAAGCGACCTCTTGTGCTGCCTAGTCTCGGACCTTCCCCCTAAGCTCCGCTCCTGGGGCTGTGCTCCGAAAGTAGCCCTCTGACGGAAAGCAGTCTTTCCGCAGGCCAAGGGCTCCTAGAGCCGATTACTAACATTTATAGTCATGGACTTGTCATTATGTAGTCACAGTGGCTAGCTTATGCGTTCCGAGTGCGATGCTGCCGGAAGAAATCGCAATTTTTGAGAGTCAGAACACGTGTGATCCCGAAGTATTGTTCCGGCCGCTCGGCGGTATGTAGGAAATTTAAGAAAGATGACTCCTTCATTTTTTGACCTTGGCTTGACGGAGATGGACTCTGAGGGTCTTGCCGATGGTGGTGCTGCCACGCCGATTCCATTCACATTGACTGTACACCTCGCGTTCTGGCTCGGCACTGATATAGGTACTCCTTTTAGTGACTAGACGGCAATGAATCAGAAAAAATTGTTGATGGCAATAGCATAAAAGTTGAAACTACCACCACCCGATAAGGCTGTTGGTATCAGGGTTCCCTGAGGAACAATTTGTCTTATCGCCACCAATCAGACCATATCTTGAACAGCCGCAGCTATCAGAGCCGCTGACAGAACCTGTATATCCTTCTGAGCTAACAGCATAACCCAGCTGATCGCTTCTTCGCCTTTCCCTTGTTCAGTATTCTTACACTGGATTTCGGGAAGAATTTGCCCGTCTTCCACACCATTGGTTTATTTCACTATCATCGATGAGCCTGCTTGGACCCGCAGTTTCATGGAGTCATAATACACGAATCCTGGTTGGCTAGCTATATTTTGACCGTCCGAGATTGTGAATTGGTGGGTGCCGAGTGTATCCCTGTGTATCAGGCGATCGGTGGAGTCACATCGATCTCTCGATCACCCATCCATTAACATCAACGTGACGAATGTGATTGCCACGTGAGTTTGATCGAGTCTCTGCCCACACCTTCTTGGTGTTGAGGTTGACTGTACCAGGCTGTTCGAGCGAATCACCCGCTTGAAAATACTTGAGGACAAGTGGATCAAAGTGCGGGGAAATCATTAAATGGCACGACCGACTGTATCAGATACAGTCAGTCGTATCCATATCACAATGTGATACACAAACTTGGAGATGGTTACCTTCAGCGATCATGGCCTTAATTGATCAACAGGAAAACCTTGATGAAGGCATGACGGGTTTGGGCTTGGCCCTGTTGTAAGAGCTTTCACTTCAGGAGTCTGCGACGCGACGTGCTGTGAAGCATCGGACATGCTGTTATGGGCATAGGCTAAACTGAAACTGGGGAAACCCCAGCTGTTAGCTGGCTGATGTTCGGAATCTTCCCGCTCAAGTCGTCAGCGGACCATGATCATTTATTGATCATTTACAGTTGCCATTTAAATCAATTACAGTGATCACACGGACAATTACTCGCACGGTTTGATCTATTTACCGTAACCATGGAACTCTGGTCTTGGTTTGAGCTCGAAAGGCGTCTGGCTTTGGAGGAGCGAAGAGTGGAAAGGATAGTTAGTGCTGTTGGTTCTTGGGCTTCTATAGAACCGGAAATGAGCAGCAAGAAGAAGCTAATCATCCGGTCCGAAGGGGGAGGAGTCTCCTCATTTATTCGAGGCTTGATTAAAAGATTCTGGGGTGACGTAGTTTCATTTTCTTTTGTTTGGCCCTGGTATGTAATTATCTTTGATTTTCTCGGCTACAATTCCTCTGACAACTGGGGTCTCCTGTTGCATTTTCCAACATGGGGCGACGAGGTTTCTGTGCGCCTCTGGAACAAGTGAGGGCACAGTACTTCAGACCGGATCTGTGCCACGGGTTTGAGGGAAACGGCACACTAAGCGGAGTTCGGAAAGATGGAGGAAGACAAAGACTAATCAAGCCTAGCGACCGTGATCCTGAACTTTGAGCGGTGTCCTGTACCCGAAGAAAAGCGCAAGGGCAAATTGCTCTTTGTCCTTCTTATTTTCCTCCTCCCTCGACGCGCTTCCCCTCTCCTCGATCCCCGCCTCCTTCCGTGTCCAGCCTGGACTTTCCTTTCTTTTAACCGTCCAATCTTTTGAAGCCGTCGAAGAATGAAATTTCCTGCCGCCTTTCTTACTCTGTTCCTCACCCTCGTCGTGGTTAATGCCAGCAGTCAGCATGGTCATGGCTTAGGTGCTCGTAACTGGCATTCTCGTCGCCATTCCACAGTAAAGACGTCTCTTCTGGAGAAGAAATCGCCTCAGAAGCGCTGCGCCCGCAGGGGAAACAAGGTTGCTGAGTCTCATTGAAAATTTCTTTGGGTTGAAATTGACAAGGATCTGTAGCCCAAAGGCACATCTGCCAAGAAGGATGCCCCTAAGACGACCTCCTCCCCCAAGCCATCTCCAACGTCGAACCACGACAACAAACAGGACAACAACTACTCAGGTGGTAGTACTTCTGGAGGTAACGTTCTCAATGCCTCTGGCAAGTGTGGTTCCAGCCATGCAGTTGGTGAGTTTATCGCGACTTGCCGCCATCTGTGTTTTTCTGAATCGTCGTAAAGCCAAGACAACCAAGACTAGTGGCCCCAACGGAAGCATTCAGTTCCTGAACTGTGGCATTGATGGCGGAGGATGGAATCCACCTTATATCAACATCAAGGACGTCGTTGTCAAGTCCTTGTCTGAGTCCATCGACTCAGGCCACAGTCCCTTCAAAGCATGCTCCAAATATGTTAAATATTTCAATAAGTATGGTGACCAATTCGGTATTCCACCTATCTTTTTGGCTTCGTTCGCCATGCAAGAGAGTTCTTGCCAGCCAGAAACCGTTGGCGGAGCTGGCGAACAAGGCCTCATGCAGATTACCAAAGACAAATGTGGTGGCGCACCTGGCGGGAACTGTCGCGATCCTGTAAGAGATTGCCTTGTCGATATCCATGCGTTTGTTGCTGACGATATGACTACCGGCTATAGGATTTCAATATCCGTACCGGTGCCAAGTACTTTGCCTCTACCTTGGATGACGTCGGTGGTGATGTGCTACTGGCTGTCGGTCGATATAATGGCTGGTACCCTGGTCTCACAGCTGTACGTGTATTTCTCAAATGATGCTGTGCGGTTCAAATTTTGACGATGTGCCGTCGGACAGTCAAAGGCAAAAGCTGCCAAGGATAAAGGCTGCTGCCGCTGCCAGCAGAACCTCGACTAGTGAGTGTTCACCGTCAACGATCCCACTGGAAATTTTGGAGCTCACCTACTCCATTCTATAGCCTACATCAATTCTTGAATGGCTGGTGTCAGGGTATTGACGCTTATGATGCGAACCTCGGACTCTACTTTAACCTCCACAGCTGTCCTCTCGGCTGAAAGAAGACTGTAGACCGAGTTTGGATTAAGGATCCAGCCCAATGCTCGTTTCCATTTACCGCTCATTTTTCACTTCCGGCCACCCCTGTATGGTTAAAGCACGTTAAGTGGACACCACATTTTCTGATTTCTATATTCTGGGTCTGGATGACTTGGAATACTCCGGATACCCATTAAACCGTTTATGCTCCCCGATTTATGGCCCCGCGGTGCGGCTCATATGACCATATCCTTTCGTCTGATCTTTATAGCAGTGCTATCTGGTGTATATTTATGTGTTTTCGACCAAGTCGTACATAGTTGATCTATATTTGAACCGCCCAGTCCCTTGAAATGACCGAGATCAGAGAAGTGGGTTCGTGGGAAACCTTTCGAGCGATTTTGATTTCGATCGCGAAAATACTGGAAGCTTGGGGAACGCGACACATACCATTCATCGCTAACTGCAACAATGGCCGATTCCTCTCCTTCAAGTGTATCTTCACCTGCGCTGACAGCGTCTTCTCCACCTTCCTCAATCCCCTCTCCTCAGATGCAAAATCTCACTTTGGCAGATCTCCCACCAGTGTCGGATGAAGATAAGGCGGAGGCTACACGAATAAAAGCGCAGGCCAATAAAGCCTTTACTAGTACGTGCATCATTTCTATGCTCCCCTTCTTGGAACTTCGCCTATATTGGTCACCTTGGAGTTGACCCTTTGCGTTTTAATTTTAGGCCATGACTTCCCTACAGCGGCGAAATTATATTCTGAGGCAATTGGGAAGAATCCAAACGAACCGACATTATGGTGTAATCGGGCGTATGCCAGGATGAAATTAGAGGAGTTTGGTTACGCGTTGACTGACGCAAGTGCGGTAAATTGATTATGATTAGTGGGAATTGATGGACCTAAATGAGCTCTCTTTTTTTGCAAACATTGTACAGCACATGCTATTCAGCTTGATCCACGTTATGCGAAGGCCTACTATCGGTGAGTGCCGTACTGGAATTCTTCACGTTAACGCTCTGTTTATTGACTATGCAACTGTAGTCGGGCGACATGTTATCTACAGACGCTGAGGCCGCAACTTGCGGTATCGGATTTCAAAAAGGTCTTGGCCCTTGAACCTAACAATGAGACGGTTCGGCAGCAAATGGTATCGACGCAAAAGCTCATTCGAAAGATTGAGTTCGAGAAGGTATTTGGATATGGGTGGTGCTCATGTCCATTTACTGATCGTATGCTTAGGCGATTGAGATGGAGGAAGAAAAGGATGCTGTAACGAGATGCTTGGAAATTATTCAAGAAGGTGATATTGTGATTTCCGGTGCCGCCAAGTTGATATTGACTCATGGTGCACAAGGGGGCTGCGATCTGGATAAAAATTACGAAGGCCCAAGTTTATCCTTGGAGGACGGAAAATACGGAATCACCCTGGAGTTCGTTCGTAAAATGATCCAATGGTTTAAAGACGGCAAAACGTTGCCCAAACGCTATGTTTGGGAAATTGCACTTGGTGCTCACAGGGCATTTGCCGCCGAGGAAAGTCTGGTTGAGGTTTCCGTCGAGGACGGTGTCACTGTTGACGTTATCGGCGATGTTCATGGTAATCTGATTCATGAACCTACAATACACCCCAGCTAACGGATCGCTCAAGGCCAATTCTATGATATGCTACATCTTTTCTCCCTCACTGGAGAGCCTAGCGAGAAACACTATTTGCTCATGAACGGGGACCTAGTTGATCGAGGGTCATGGTCAATGGAAGTGATCTTGGTTGCATTTGCGTTCAAATGTAGGGTCTTCCGTTCTGTTTCTGGGACTGTGTTCTAACCCGGCCCCTAGGGTTATATCCGAAGTACATGTTCATTAATCGTGGCAACCATGAGGCGAAGGAGATGAATCGAACATATGGCTTCGAAGGAGAGGCCAAAACTAAGCACGGCGAGCAGAGTTACAAGGTAGGTTGTATGGTCTGCTTTTGGAACACCTCACTAATTGCTTGGATAGTTGTTTGCCCACATCTTCACCACACGTTTGTCCTTCGCTTTAATGAAACCTTATATAGCGGCTCATGTTCGCACAGTTCCTCTGGCGACACTACTCAGCGCCACAAAACCTCCGACGGCAAAGGAAGGCGCGGGTGCCATTCTTTCAGCCGATGGCTTCAAGCGATATTTCGTCGTGCACGGCGGTCTCTTCAGTAAAGATGAAGTCACACTAGACGACATTCGCCGGATTCCTCGGGTGGGTAAGCAGCCTGGTACAGAAGGATTGATGTGTATGTCTGTGTGATCTACGTCTCGATATCCCTCTTGCTGATTGAAAAAACAGGCGAGGTATAGTATAACTTTGGCTTGGGTCACCTAGATCTAATCGTCGTTCAGTTGCTCTGGACGGACCCTCAGGAAGAATCTGGCCGTGGGCCTAGCAAACGTGTAAGTGCCGTGAAACACCTTGCTAATGAACCTTCATTAACCTTTCACTGATCAGGGCGTCGGAATTGCGTTCGGACCCGATGTGACTAAGCGCTGGTGCACACTGAACAAGGTTTCTGGTATCATCCGGAGCCATGAAGTTCGACAGGGTATGTGTATCAACACATTAGTATGAGTTGGTTTCTAACAAGACTGCAGACGGTTATCAAATTGAACACGATGGTTTATGTACCACGGTGCGTTATGAGTTATCTAGGTCAGAATAGCGGACTAAATCTATCGCAGGTGTTCTCTGCGCCAAATTATGTCGATCAGGCAGGAAACAAGGGTGCATTTGTATGTGTATATTCTGGAATTTATCTGCGTTCTAGGACTCATGCCATGTGTAGATTCGTATTGATTCAGCGGGGAGCCGCGAATATTTCCAATTTATGGCCAAACCCCATCCTCCGATGAAGCCAATGGCATATGTCCAAGGTGGACTCGGAAACCTCATGATGATGTGATTATCTACAACCCTTTTCTGTCGTATCTACATTCTGCTGTGCATTTGTTCATAACCGGTCCTTTTTCTCGGCTTATAATACAATTTCGGGTTCAGATTAGGAAGCTCGTGTTCGAACCGCTGCATGGGCACCAGAGCGGTGTGGGGCTCACCATAAAACACCTACCAGGCCAGACTCTTTTTTCTTGTGAGTAGAGTCGCCAACTCCTGGTTATCCCGTGCCCGTTCAGAATCTGTGAATGATGAGATCATCCCAGCCAGTATGTACCGTGTGAATCGCGAGTCTCCCAAGCTTGTTCCAAGGCCATCTCTTTGAAGCTTCGAAGCTTTCCAGCTTTCCACTTCCATCCCTATAGCCTTTCAGCTTCTTCGACTGAAGCGATAAACAATACGTTCTACGCGTCATGGACAAGACAAAAACAAAATTAGCAGCATTCTTTGACGACGACGAGGACTCTTCCTTCCCAGTGCGATGGATAGGGTTTATTTGTTCTTCGATCATGCTCACCAATTATCCCCTCGTTCAATAGCAAAAGCCCGTAGATGAAGCAAAATTATCACAGTACACGTCGGGAACTGTGCGTAAATCGCGGCGGGAAAAGGAGCAAGAGGCTGCTGAAGCCAAGAAACGGGAAGAGGAAGAACACGCAGCGAAGGCTTATGCCGAATTTTTGGATACTTTTCAAGGAGATGATGCATCGCGAAGAAAAAGGTCAACGTTCGTTAAAGCTGGCTCAGATGGAACGGAGTACAATCTTCTCAAGGCTGGAGAAGGAAGCTCTTCTCTGGCACGAGCGACGACCATGGAGAGGGTGCGTCAATTATGTTCACTACATTTCTGGCTTATAATTCAACATTTACGCTACTTAGTCAACGTCACCCTCGCCCGGTGCACCGAAACCAAAAGGCAAGAGGGCCATGGATGCATTCTTGGAGGAGATCAAGAGGTAAAAAGCCCACTTGGCGCACATGTGGATATATGCTCAAAGCCGCTGCAGGGAGCAGGCTGAACGTGAAGCCAAGTACGGGAGACAATGTTCGTATCTGCGACGTGATTTATTTCGAAGGTGTTCATCTCCTGATGTTTCGTCCATAGCCCAGAGCCATGGACGCTCCATTACCGCACTTGCGGGTGAGAATTATAGGAATGCGTTTTATGAGGGTCGATTTTCTGAAATTTTCTGTAGCATACGAAGGGCAAAGTGGGAGCAAGGACCGTGGAGATCCACAGGTGACTATATCTGAGATTCTCTCGCTCTACTGGATTCTGACGTGCCGCGAAGACCTCAAATGTTTTCGTTGCCAACCTTCCTCCCCATGTCACAGAAGAGACCTTGGGAAATTTCTTTGCACGAGTTGGACCGGTTGGATCTGTAAGGCCCTTCTGCCATGCTTTTGGAGCTTGAGGACTCAGGTTTACTAGGTCAAAATAATGTGGCCGAGATCTGATGCTACGGTGGGCCCTGGGGCTGATATGACAGCGTCGCGGAGAAGTAAAGCTGGATTGAGTGGTTTTGTGTCTTTCATGAAACGTCGTGATGCCGAGGAGGCTCTTCGCGAATTCGACGGCTATGACTGGGGAGGATCCGTTCTTCGGGTTGGCTGGAGTAAAGCTGTCCCACTTGCTGCCAAGCCTAAATACGGTATGCTCGCACTATTTTTCTACTTCAAACTAGACTCAGTGCTTGTAGTTGCTCCACCCTACCATCGGGGTCGTGAGAAGAGCAGGAGTCGTAGTCACTCGCGTGAACGTCGAACTTCTCGTTCGCGTGACCACCGCTACAAAAGCATGCGTCAATCCCGAAGTCGTTCATATGACAGAGGCAAAGGCAGGAGCCGTTCCCGATCTCGGCGTCGGTCACGCAGTAGGACTCGTCGATACTCTTCATCCAGTCGATCGTCACGCAGAAGATATTCAAGAAGTCCACTTAGCAGGGCCCATACTGAGGAAGAAGAAGCTATCACGGATACTTTCATCCGAGCTGTGGCTGCAGAGGTCAAGGGTCAAGATTCAAAGTTCGAGGATGCGCTTCGGGAACGTGAGCGTAACAACCCCAAATACGCCTTCTTATTGCATAAGAATGTCGGTTCCTTTTCTTCAGCGGTCCTTGCAAATATTGATGGTTGTTCTGGCGGTTGCAGCATCGTCGGCATGCATTTTATCGTGGTTTGATTGAGTCGGACCGTAATTTGAAGCCGGAGTTTGACGATGAGGTGGGTACAGTTCTCTTAGGTGCTTTCATGATGATAGATTTCTCTTCCAGGGCTACAATTCCATCTACTCGACGGATTCTGCCGAAGAATCTGAACGAGAACGCTCTCGTAGGAACAGGTTAGGGAAACTCGCTAAGAGACGGTTTGAGGCGATGCTTCGAGGCATGTCCGGCAAACGTGGCGAGATCGCAAGATGCATGGCGTTCAGCCTCGAACACGCTGAAGCTGCACATGAAGTAAGGATACTCCTTTTTTTTTGGTTCTACTGACTTACTCTCTCTTCAGGTCGCCGACATCATCGTCTCCTCGCTGCTCGTTGATGGAACTGCCGTCCCGAGAAAGGTTGCTCGATTGCATCTCATCTGTGATATCTTGCACAATTCGGCGGCTCCCATTCCAAGTGCTTGGAGATTCAGGCAGGAATTCCAATCACGCCTGGGCATCGTGTTTGATCATTTAGCCAATATCTACCATTCATTCCCCGGTCGTATGACAGCGGAGACCTTCAAGAAGCAGATTGTTGCAGTCGTGGAAGTCTGGGAGGACTGGATTGTTTTCTCTCCCGAGTTCACTACAGAGCTTCGCCAACGCCTGGAAGGAGCCGCTACTCCATCTGAAGCTAAGACGGTGGAAAATGTAGGTCAGCATGAGGAGCAGAAGGCTTCTTTCACTTCTCGGTTCAAGCAGAGCTCCTTCAAGCTGGCGACCGACGTTCCCTCTGTGGTTGGCGAGGCAGCGGATGATGTAGATGGGAAACCTGTTGATGTTGACGGCGAACCTATGGAAGATGTGGACGGTGAACCTATGGAAGATGTAGACGGCGAGCCTCTAGATGATGTGGACGGCGAGCCAATGGAAGGAGTGGATGGGGATCCTATCCCAGATGACCTTGATGGAGAGCCACTCGATGATGTTGACGGTGAACCAGCAGATGTTGATGGGATGCCTGTCGACATTGACGGCGAACCAGTTGATGATGTAGATGGCATTCCTGTCCTAGATGCCTAATAGTCAGGTCTATAATTCCAACCAATAGCTTCGAGTAGCCAGCACTTTGCAGTATTATCATTAAGTGATGTACTTCATAATTCATATATCCGTGCATATCCACCAAGCAGTATATACCAACCTACCAACTACCAAGCTACAATAAGGGTGCCTAAAGTAAATTTGAATTTTTAATTGCGACGGGGCCGCCCAGCGGGAGTAGACGCCAATGTGATGATCGCAGTTTTAGCCGCCTCGATGTCATTTTCTGCACCTATAAATTATGATATTGGTCAGAGACTAATGCATGTCAGAGCAACTAGGCACTTACCAATGATTGTAATCGTATTGTCCTCTCGACTAACAGTAATGTCGGCGCCAGTCTCTTGTCGGAGGCGGGCTACGTTAGCTCCCTTCGCACCAACAATCCTAGGGAAGGAGCTTCTGTCCAGTAAGGTGAGATAGCCGACATGGGTCATCCGCTCTGCGCTCTGTATGGCTTCTTCAATGAGCTGCTGAGCCTTGTCTAGTCCGGCTTGATCTCGCGCCTTGAGGGTCCAGGTTGATTCGCCCTCTTCAGCGTCTTGATAGTTGGCCTCAACAACCCATTGGATTTCGACGGCGGCCTCATCTTCATCTTCGTCAATGCGAGCAGAAGGGGCAGTCTTAGAACTGGGGCCAGTAGGGATGGCTGACTTGGTTGGATGAGAAGATTGCTCAACCTGTACACCGTGAGAGCGCAGAGTGCGGTAGAAAGCTCCCTGCTGTGATATGGCATGGTGATACTTCAAAGGTACATTGACGGTTCCAACAACACCTTCAGGTGTGGGTGGCTTGATTTGACTCTGTTCATATGCTATCAACACAGAACATTATTACGATAGTCTGATAAACATACCTTCAGCTCTACGATGGCAGCCTCACAAGCCTCACGGGTACCGGACACTTTGACAATATCGGCAGGGTCGACCTCGGTAAATTCTTCAGCGTTTTCTGCATCTCCGATCTGAGCATAAGAACGAGAACCGGGGAACTGGATCTGAACACCGGTTTTGTTTTGTAGTTCATTGAGATGTTGACCACCTCGGCCAATCAAGTTACGATGTTGTGCACTGGGAACCTCCACAGCCAGAACAATACGGTTACGAAGAGTAGTGACGGATTTCTCGAGTTCATCCTTGATCTTCTTGACGAGCTTTGGCTCACCACGGATACGAACTTCTTCCGACTCTTCCCCTTGGCGAGGGCTGAGAAACAAGGATGAAGCAACATCTATCATTCATGACAAATGGGCACTTACAATCGGATAAGACCGGTCTGGGCTCTAGAGTCAGCTGGTCCACCACAGCGAGTTATAAGATCCCTGAGACCTTGACCACCAGCACCAATCAAGGTACGATGATATTTGTTTTCGATGGTCAAGGTCACAGTGGTTTCCTCTCCCACCGAGTTGGCAATCTCGATAATTAGAGATTTCGCCTCGGTGATGGCGGGCTTGGTACCGCGAAGGGAGACATTGGTAGTAGCATCATCGTCAGGTGACTGTTCAATGTCAATGAAGGCTCCGGTGATATCCTTGATCTCGTTGATGCTTGCGCCACCTCTACCGAGGATCCGTGCAACGGCGCGGGAGGGCACGGTGAATTCCAAGACGTGATTGGATTCTTTCTCCACCTCCAGGGCCTCAAGAAGTTCGGATTTTGCACTCGCGACACCCTTCTTACCACCTTTGATGAGAACTTCATCAGCCTTGAGTTGTTCACGAGTCCTGCTCTCAGCATCGGCATTTTGACGGGGGAAAGTAATCTTGACGGCGTATTTCTCCTCCAGACGGATCGCGTATTTGCCGTTATGACCAATGAGAGAAGCATGGTATTGGGTGGGGATCTTCAGAACCTCAGACGTTTCGTCGGCCTTAACTAAAGGTTGGTCCTCGCGTTTTAATCATACACGGTCAATGCACTCACGAGTCGCTCAACCTGAGCAAGGATGCGCTTCTTCGCCTCCTCGACGTTCTCTTTTCGACCAGTTATCTTGACTCTGGATTTTTGTGCGGCCACTTTTTTCTTTTTGCCACTGGGTTCCTTCTCCTCTTCGTCATTGACATCAACCCTGACGCCAAGTTGATCTCGGAGCCTGTTGACACCGACTCCTTGGGCACCAACGACACGGCCGACGTATTCACGATCAATCTCAAACTCTGTTGACTATAGATGATGTAGATAAGATGGACATGGTTTACAAATGACTGAGCACTCACGTAGCTGTTAATGATCTCATCATTCTTGGCGTCCTCAACAATTTGGAGGATTTCCTTGACAGCTCGGTCGACGTCGCTGCTGATACCACGAACGAGGATGGTATCCTCCGAGGCTCCTTCACCAGCTTCTGCACCGAACTTAACCGCCAAAGTCTTGTCCTCGCCGATAATCCTGAAGGGGAGCAAACGCTAAGATAAATCACGGGTAACGAGAATAACTACTCACGCATTCAGAGTGGTACCGTTTTGACCAATTATAGTTTCATGCCAGCGCTTCTCTACATCGAACTTCTGGCTCTTGACATCGGCAGCATCCTTTGCAAACTTCAGCAGCTCTCTGGCGACCTCATCGAGGTTGCGCTTCTTGTCGTCTGGGGAAGGCGAGGCATTGGGGGAGAACGGGTCGTAGACAAGCAATACCGTAGAAGATTCTTCAGATTCCCGAGGGAAGAAGACCTGAACATTGTTGGCGTCGTGGAATTGCTTGATCCTGAAAGAGTAAAGCATCGGTAAATCCATTGGCCCCCAAAAAGGCAACGTTGCACAACTTACTTCTTGGCGTTCTTTCCAGTGACGATGCGATGCAAGAGCCAGTCAATCGTAATGTCTTTGGTTGCTCCATAGAGTTTCCCAATAGCTTCAGAGACCTGACGGACAGCGGAGTCGACAACGGGCTTTTCACCAACAAGGTCAATAGTGTAAGACGATTTATCTGGGGTGATACTGGGAAGGAAAGCAATGACACCAGGATTTCTGTCTTTCAAGGTTTCGTCATAGGAAATGTACTTGAAGAAGGTAACCAAGTTGCGAGAGATAGAGACGGG
The DNA here is from genome assembly GCA_013368445.1 of Leucocoprinus leucothites. Taxonomy (NCBI): domain Eukaryota; kingdom Fungi; phylum Basidiomycota; class Agaricomycetes; order Agaricales; family Agaricaceae; genus Leucocoprinus; species Leucocoprinus leucothites. The sequence goes on from JAACJO010000012.1 coordinate 540,049, forward strand.
ACCAGGAATGGGGAACTCGTGGATGTATTTTGAGTTAGCATGCTGCATGACTTCTGTCAAACCGTTCGAGAGATCGGTACCCTGACCCCAGATTGTGATCTCGTCACTGGGGTCGTCGGAGCCGGGAACAACTACAGCGCACTTGCTGGCTGCCATGATCTGGTGGACCACATCACCAACAAGCAAACGATGTTGACGCTTAGGCAAAGCGAGTTTGAGAGGAGTAAGGCTTGTCTTGAGTGATTCAATCGTATCTTTGATAATCTCAACCAAGCGAATGACACCTTCGCGATCACCACTGACAGTGATTTCACGGCTAGGAACATTGAGAGCGAGGTTGACACCAGCTTCCTGAGCGGTGGACAAGAAGTAAGTCTTGCGACCGATTATGAAGGGTAGTACGTTAGCGGGGATGTCACGAATGCGAGTGGTGGCCGTGGAAATCCTGGACGAAATAATCTGGTTGAGGAGAGCTTGGGCTTCGTAAGCAAGAGGCTGGGGACCGGTGAGAGTGACGGGGACAGTAGGCTCTTCTTCATCTTCATCCAAAGATGGAGTGGCCTTGCCGGAGTTGGCAGCACTGACTTGACCATTACCGTTTGCGGCTTCCTTCCTGGGGATATCAACTCTGACACTCGTTTGATCGCGAATTTGCTTCAGGGTAGCACCTGAGAAGTAAATTTAGTATCAATACAGAGATACACGTTTTGCGACGAACCTCGAGGGCCAATGATGGTTGCAATAGTGGATGCGGGAGCGTTAATAACCAGAGTGATCTGTAGAGCAAGATGATTTCAGATGACGAAATCACACATGAAAAAAGTTACGTACAACCGGACTCAACAGAGCAACAAGACTGCGTTTGGCCTTCTCGAGATCCTTTTCAGAATCTGCCTTGAGGTAAAAAGTGGTCTGACGTGTCTTTTGATTCGGGGAAGCCTCCAATTTAACCTTATACTTGGTGGTCACTTGCTTCATGACCTCACCGAGAGCCGCTGGTTTGCCGTCCCTGCCTACGTTGGAGAGGTCGATGTCCGAGAGGGTGATAGAGTCAGAGAAGACCGGCTGTCTCATGATGGCGGCCTTGATACGAGGGCCACTCCATGCGTTAGCGACAGGGGCAGCCGGGGCCGACACAGAAGGTGCAAGAGAGGGGAAGGCAGTTTCCGACTGGGTATCCAACTCGACAGCGGGAGAGGGCTTGACCTTGGGCTTGGTAGGGGTGGCTCCACCAAGGGGAGGGAATGGATCAGGAGCTCCTTCAAGCTCGTGCCTCTTCTGCAAGAACTGTGTTCATAAGCTTGAGCAGGCAATATCAATACGACGTACTTGAAGGTCGGCAGCAGTCAGAGCTGGAGTAGCCATATTGCTCGTGAAACGATAACCGGGGGATTGACCTTAGACGGTATATACCAAACGACGAAATCCGAGAAATCAGACCTCGCCCAGACAGAGTAAAATGAAGTGATGGTTATTGGAAGAACCGGAATTCACCACTCATTCCATGGCTTCACGCTGGCGCGTGGGACTTTCTTGACTTATTGACGTGGCAAGGAGGCGTTCTTCTCCGGATAACTCTTGGGCTACACACCCGGCTGGACACTTGACAACATACAAGTGAGATCAAACAACGCGAATAGGTTTTTCTGTATTTTGAGGGAACATGGCAGAATAGTTTTGATCGTAGTAGCACCGTGCCTGATCCACATCGATGAATGCTCTTCCGCTTTAGAGGCTTCGGCTTCTTTCTACAGTTCTGTAACGTCCACCACCTTCTGTTAATTTCTCGTTCACCTCACGAGGCCAGGTTACTCATCGGGTGCTGCAGATACGCTGCAGCTCGGGGTCGTTGCATCAAATAGCTGATCGGAATATCCTGCGTCCCTAGCTTTCCCTCCGCTTCTGCCTTCACAAGTGCAGCAGATATGTAGGGTCTAAACATATCACAATTTTGCGTAGACCTCGGGAGTAAGTATAGTAATCAAAACTTGCTGTCCAGACAAGCCGAGCCCACTGGCTTTGCAAAAGTAGCCGAAGCCGGGACTTAAAGTGGCAAGGGGCGCGATCATCACGTGGCCATTGATTTCTAAATTCATCTTCGAATATGTAGTCTGGGTCAGCGGGCGACGTGGAAGCTCGCCATCCACTATCCCGTCTGGCATTCCTTGAACCACATCAAAGCATCGCCTTTTATGCTGTGATACACACGTCTCTTCTTTATCCACCTACCTATGAAGTTCCAGCGGCCACGCATCTCGCTCGTCATATTTCTGGACGTTGTACTACTTGCCGGACAGTCGTATACTCAGGAATTGTTCCCTCAGTCTTCTTTTCTTTCAGATACCCTTGTGAGAAAGGACCAGGTTCAAAACGTTCTTGAACATCAACCAGCTAAACATGCTTCTTGTAAAAATACCGTCGTAAGTCACCTATCCTCTTGGGTGGAAATGCACTAATGACCTCTGGTTTAGTTGACTGGTCCAATAGAGACCACACTCTGCGACTACGAGACTATAGAAAGTGTCAACGATGAGCTCTTCAACAACCTCTCAGATCTCGTCCGCATGCCTTTCTTTCGATATTTCCAGGCACGTCCACCTCTACCAATCTCGCTCATTCACTAAGTCCTATTTAGGTTGACTTGTATCGAGAATGTCCATTCTGGGCAGAGCATGGCTCGTGCAATAACCCAGGATGCGCTATAACCACCGTGGACGAGGTTAGAACCTACTTATAAATCCTCAAATCAATACTCACCCCTGCACTGTGGACTTAGAGTGACATTCCGGAAAAGTGGAGGGCAGCGGCTTTAAGCAAGGTGGATCCTGCTTCAATTGACAAGGCAAGTTTGCCAAATTTGCTCCGTTGTTTGCCGGGTCTGACGTTCTATCTCTCCAGCGACACGAGCTCCCAGGCTGTTATTACCGCGACTCCGATTATTGCTTCCTAGACGATAACACTGGTGCGTTACTGTCAGCCCTGAGTTTATATTTTTCTCATCAAAAGTAGAAGGTGACTATTTTGACCTTCAGCTCGTTCCGGAACGATACACAGGATATTCGGGTCACGATGCACGACGTGTATGGAGGTCTATCTACGAGGAGAATTGCTTCGGCTTATCTGAGCTCAGCCTCATGAAAGGCAAATCTCCTGCCCCTGTAACACTGCCGGATACTATGATTGAAGCTCTGCATGATGATGGGAAGGACTCTCCTGCTCAATGCCTAGAAAAAAGAGTGTATTATAAAATGATATCTGGTACGTCGTTTTCCTTGTTGAGAATGATCTTGCTCTGGAAAAGGCGATAATACAGGTCTTCATGCTTCGATATCGACACATATCTGTCATGAATACCTTAATCAATCCACAGGAGAATGGGTTCGTCCCCATATTCTATCAATTATTGCCGTACTGAACCAGCCGCTCCAGGGTTCCAACTTGAACTGCTTCATCGATCGCGTGGCATCTCATCCGGAACGTCTTCAATATATATATTTCAATACGATTCTCCTTTTACGTGCAGTGCATCGTGTTGGGCCGTATCTCTCGGCCTTTGACTACTGTTCAACTGGGAAACACGAAGACGATGCCGAAACCTGGGATCGTTTAGCAAAGGTTTTGGACATAGCCAGAGATACAGGCAAATTCGACGAGACCGTTCTTTTCAGGGGCGAAAATGCCAACGTTAGTGAACCCCAACCCCCAAGAGATTTCCATTCTTATTGATCGTATAGATGCTTAAAGAAGAGTTCAAAACACACTTCCGAAACGTGACTCGCATCATGGATTGCGTCGGTTGTGATAAATGTAGGCTTTGGGGTAAAATTCAGACGACTGGACTTGCAACCGCCCTCAAGATCTTGTTCGAGTTAGACGAAAAAGTGCTAAAGTGAGTTCCGTTGTCGTCGGCGATTCATGCGGAGATTAACTTCTAGTAGCCCTAGGATGAACCCTGATCTTCTGCATCGATCTGAAGTGGTTGCTCTATTCAACACTCTTTTCCGCTTCAGCGAGAGCCTCAAGGCTGTGGATGATTTCCGCAACGAATGGCAGGAATTAGACAAGGAGGAATCAGAGAAAATTATCACTGAGACGGAGAAATCCGCTCGCTCAAGAGTAGGTCGAAACCGTGACGAATTCTAATGGCGTTAGAACCTAATTCGGTCCCATAGCCGAAGCCCTCTCCCAGGGTAGACGAGGTTCATCCCACGACACCACTTCTTATGGCGAGATCTTGGTTCTCTTCGCTTTTCAATGTCTGCAAAGAAAGCACTGCTGGATGTTTTGGGTACATGTGGCGGCAGCTTCTAAAATGGATCGCGGCGTTGACATCATTCTTTCATCAACACTTGAATCTAAACAAAGAGCACGGACCTTCTTCAGCCAATTTCGGTGACCTTTGAGGATTGTAACATACTAAGTTATCTGTAGAGCTATATAATAGAGTGTCTCGGTAGTGTTGATCATAGGCAGGCCCAAGAAAGGACGAGAATATGGTCCATTAGAGCCCCGAAGGCGGTAAGTTTGCGATGACTAATAGAGTTGACGTGAGATATCGAGCGACAATGAATGTCACGTTGCAGTAACCAATTGTTACGCCGAGTGTCAGACTGGGAAAGAAGCTAGGAGCAACGGCCTTCCACCTCCTCTTCACCTTCGTTTTCCCCTTCCTGTCGGGCGGCCTTATTGATTTGGTACCCCTCTGACCAACCGCTCGCCAATGTTCGTGGAGTCATGATAGTCGTCACCGAGGACCATGAAAAGCAAGATTCGTACAGTGGTCCCACCATTCGCCTTCCAGAGCGCGTCGCTCGGCGCCGGCGCTCCTTATCACCTCTTCCCGATTATGAGGCATCCCAGGCGCAGTACAGACGAGATAGTGTGCTCGATGAGAAGGATACGAAGGCTTGGCATCAGACAAAGCTTTGGAGAGCGGTTCTGTTCTTGCTCTTGACGTATGCATTGTTGACGACAGTAATCGGAGTACCGATCATTGTGAAAGTAAGTACTCACTCAAATACACTCGCCATTCTGATAGTTACTTATCTTGCTTTGCGCTCAGAAAATGAAGGGAGGATCTGGTCCACCGCCATGGAATGAAGCCGACTTTTTTGCGAACCAGCCCCAGTTTTCTTCCGGCAGTATGATTAACTATGAGGGCAACCACCCGTGCAACGTATGGAGTAGTGTGGATTATGTGCACTCGACAAGACCTTACAGCGCAACGTGCGTGTTTTTGCCCTGGTGTTTGCATATGCCTTTTAATGCCTCTACAGCCTCCAGGTTCTAATACCAGCAATTGGCAATGTATCCATACGATCCAATGCCACCCTTGAAAACACGCTTCCTTCGAACGTCATCGGGACTTTCACTGCCGAGTATGACTCCGATATCACAGACAACAACGTACACATGAGTGTCACCTTGCAAACAACCTCCAAGGCGCTCCGGGACTCGACTCTTATCTGCTATGATGACATTGGTGCCGATCGTGGTCTCATGATCTTCGTACGTCTTGCATTCAGCCTTCCAAGCTCGTTGACCGACATATTTTAGATACCGAGGTACTTTGAGAACATGGACTCTATCTCGCTGGATATTCATGTGGCATTTCCCCCTTTGACCGCCTCACATCGAATATCAAACTTCAACGTGTACTTGCCTGTGTTTAACCAGGTTTTCAAAGATCTATCACAAATCGATTTCCAGAATGTCTACATCGAGGGTACTAGTCGGCCAATCAACGTTACGGTATGATTTGAGCGACTTCAGATTTTCCTTTGGCTTATCCCTGATGCAGAACATCCAAGCCCCGTGTATTTCGGTTAAAAGTATGCTAGGAGATATTTGTGGTACCTACAATGCCTCAAAATCATTGATACTTGACACGATCAGAGGGTACATGACTCTTCACATTCCGGCAACTAATGCTCACCACGCTGTTATAGCACTATAAATGCTTCAATAACACTCGTCAAAGCATCAGACCATTCTCCTCCAACACAATTAACACTGGATACTGGTGACCGGTACGCTTGTCGTCCCCTTCAAAGCGACCCATTTAACGGTGACCCAATAGCGACATAAATGCTCAGATAACACTGGTCTCTCCTGGTAAACTTTCAAATTCGCCCCAATTTGCTGGAAAGGTCAACAACTTCAATGCGGAAGTCAATATTGCTATCAGCAGCGATCCATCAACACCTCCCGTTCCCATGTATTTCACGGTACTAAACAACCTAGCAAAGACGAAGGTTGTCATGGATCAAAAATTCGAGGGCACATTTCTTACCCAGACCAAGTTGAGCACCGTGTCCGTGGAAGAGGGCAGTGAGAACCACAAGTACGACAACCTGTTCGGCTCAGATCGACCGCGGGTGGTAGTCTTCGATCAACCAGTGTCTGATTCCAGAGCGTCCGGCTGGGTGGGCTGGGGGAAGAAACCAAATCAGGTCATGGATCAGAGCCATGTAGAAGTTATCTCTTCCTTGGGGCCTGTGGAACTTAACTTCGGACCAACGTAACGTAGACTCTTTCGGAGAGCATACCATTTCATTTTCCTCGGCATTCACTGTATTTTTATCATCTGTATATCAACTTATCTAATACTGACGATTTTTCCGGTTGGCCATGCACGAATATTTGGATACATGATAATTCGATATTGAACCTTTGCACCAGTTGTCCACCCTTTCACCGAGCTTCGCTGACATTTTGCTGACGTATCTTCCGCTCCATCCAAGTCGTGACAAACCCGGAGGCTCTGCTTACTTAGCTGGTACCCTGCGTCAGCCGATACGATGGCCAATTGAGAGTCGGCAAATCCGTGGGATCTGATTATCACGACTGAAAATGTTTACCTCATGGAAGGACAATTTCGAGGATTGCGTGATTGTGAACCATTCTTTTGCGACCTCATTTGGCCTTATATTCTGCATTCTCGGAGCTAGAATGAGCATCTCTCCACCCCCTGAACGACCTTTCAACACTCTCCCTCATATCTAAGTACTATGGCTAACCCTCCTCATGGTGGTATCCTCAAGGTGCTTTAAACATCCAGCTCTGATGAAGACATGTGATCTAATATACTTTATCAGGACCTTACCGCCCGTGACGCTCCCATCTCCAGTCAACTGAGAGAAGAGTCACATTCCCTTCCAGACATTATTTTGACGGAGGTGCGTAGCTGCAAAGCCCGAATAACCATGCCTCAGCCTAACCACTTGCTATTTAGCGTCAACTATGTGACTTCGAGCTCATCGTCAACGGAGGGTTCAGTCCTCTTGAAGGCTTCATGAATGAGGCCGACTACAAAAAGTTCGCCCCTCTCCCTAGTGTAATGTAATGAACTCGTACGACCTCTTCGACAGTGTTGTTGAAAACCTCCGCCTTGCGGATGGCACGCTTTTCTCCATGCCCATCACTCTTGATGTCTCAAAAGAAGACATCGAGAGGCTTTCTATTGCGCCTGGTGCTCGTCTGGCTCTTCGGGACCCCCGAGACGACGAGGCGCTGGCTATCCTCACTGGTTAGTGGTTCTCTCACCAAAGTATGAATGTTTGCTGACCTCGCCACAGTCGACGATCTCTATAAACCTGATCAAGTCAACGAAGCTATCAAGGTTTTCGGCGCGGACGACCCAGCACACCCCTCTGTTACCTACCTCCGCAAACGTGTCAAGGAGTACTACATTGGTGGCAAGCTCCAAGTAATCCAGGCTCCTGTGCATTTTGACTATGTTGCTCTTCGATGTATGTGTGGAATCACCGATTGTCCCAGCGTTATTCTGACATTTTCACGTTAGATACCCCTACTGAGCTCCGCACTCACTTCCAAAAACTCGCATGGCGCCGTGTTGTCGCCTTCCAGACGAGGAACCCTATGCACCGTGCTCACCGTGAGCTGACTGTGCGCGCTGCACGCCAACACCGAGCAGTGAGTTCGAGTAACCTAAAGACTAATGGCATCGGTACTCATAGGTTTGCAGAATGTTCTCATTCAGCCTGTCGTTGGTCTCACAAAACCTGGTGATGTTGACCACTATACCCGCGTTCGTGTATACGAAGCCATCATGCAAAAATACCCTAATGGCATGGGGCATCTTGCACTTCTCCCACTTGCTATGCGCATGGCTGGGCCCCGTGAAGCCGTTTGGCACGCCATCATTCGTAAAAACTTTGGAGCGACCCACTTTATTGTCGGGCGCGACCATGCTGGACCTGGAAAGAACTCCGAGGGAAAGGACTTCTACGGCCCCTACGATGCCCAAGACTTGGTCAGCAAATACCATGAGGAGCTCCAAATTGAAATGGTGCCCTTCCAGCAGATGACCTATCTGCCATCGACAGATGAATACCAGCCAATTGATGAGGTTCCCAAAGGAGTCCAGACGCTCGATATCTCTGGGACTGAGCTTCGAAGGCGTCTGCGCACTGGTGCCCCCATTCCCGATTGGTTTAGTTATGAGTGGGTAATGTCGTTGTTATCTCGTTAATGATACTGATTTCGTCCTGCAGTGCTGTCGTCAAAGTCCTTCGGGAGAGTTATCCCCCGAGGAACAAGCAAGGCTTCGTCCTCTTCCTCACCGGCCTCCACAACTCTGGCAAGGATCAGATTGCGAAAGCCCTCCAAGTGTCTTTGCATGAGCAGGGTGGCCGAAGTGTGACCCTTCTCCTTGGTGAGACCGTTCGCCAAGAGCTCTCAGCTGGTAAGCCAACAAACAGTATTTGTTTGAGGTCTCAAAACTAAACTTCAAAATAGAACTCAGCTACTCGCGAGAAGACCGTCACAAGAACCTTCAGCGCATTGCTTTCGTCGCAGCTGAGTTGACGAGGGCTGGTGCCGCCGTGATTGCTGCTCCCATTGCCCCCCATGAGGCTGGTCGCGAGACGGCCCGGGACACGATCCTTCAGAGCGGGGGCTCAGGTGCTAATTTCTTCTTGATTCATGTTGCTACTCCTCTGGAGCACTGCGAGAAGACGGATAGAAAGGGACTATATGCCAAGGCGCGTCGAGGCGAGATCACTGGATTCAGTGGTGTCAATGATGTGTACGAGACTCCCTCGAACCCTCAAATCACTGTCGATGCCACCAAGCAGAGTGTACCCGAGATAGTACACAGTATTTTGCTTCTCCTGGAAGCCCAGTCACTACTTTAGATTTCTTGCGGGCGATGTGATGACCGTGCGTCGCACCGCGGGCAGGATAATCATATAGATAGATATTTATTATTATTGGCAATGTATCATATACCTTCAATCTAGTCATGGCACACGTTTACTCAATAAATTGCGCAAGCCAAGCTTTTGCGATCCAGTCCAACCTCATGCTTGAAGGGCGAAAGAAACCGCCTGCAAGTTCTGGGAATATTGTCGACTCGTTATCAATAATGACCAACGTAATGCCTGTGATACTTATGGCCTACTAGGCGGATGTGTCCAAACAACTAACAATAACACGGTCACGAACTCATGGCCTCTCAACAATCTTATACCAACTTCTCGCGTCAGGTTCGCACCAGAGCCTTCCTAACCGTCGTTTATAGAGATGCCTACCCATGTCTGCGTATTACCCGTCGGTAAGTGCTAGTAATTGTTCCTTGTTCAGTTTCTGACAGTTCTATAGAGGCAGTCCAGTCATTGTCTACACATGATTCCCAAATCCCTTATATTCGGCTTCCACACCCTAGAACAGGTTTGGGATTTTACTATGATAGGGACTCTTTGTTAAATATGTTTTTCAGGAATTCCAGCTCTCTTTCTACCGATAGAAGCCAACGATGATTCAGGAGCGGCCACAAGCCAGATTCTAGAAATGCAAGCGATAAACCCTGTGGACTCACGATCTTGGTTTCTTGAAAATGAAGTTGTTGCTGGTGAGTAGCTCTTCCCGCTGTCAAGGAGGTCACTGATATCCACCTATTCGTCTGGAGACGGAAAACTAATGCTTGTGACCCCTCTCGATCCTGTCTTCTTGCTTTTACCTGTTTTGCTTTGTATTCAACCAGTAAGCTGTTTCAGTGAGAACATACTTCGTTGTTAACTCCTGTGTCCCAGCCCGATGGTTCACCTGGGCAGTTCAGGCCTGCAGATGACATTCTAGAAGAAGCAGCGCTAAGTATACAGGAACATTACCGAGCAAGGAAAGAGGGACAGATATCGAGCGAAGATGTTCTACATTTTTCCAAGTTGAAATGCACAAGAGATGCGCTTAAGAACATATGTGATGTGAAAGGTCGGTGAAACGAATATTGTTGTGACAGGGAGACTCATCTTAACCCAATCACACAGAAATTACGGAAGAGATCACGGTGTATCGATACTCTCAAGATCGAACACTTGAATACCTGCGTGCAAAGGTTGCACGTCTCTCCGAGCCCAAAACGCTAGAAATATCGAAAAGCGTAACTCGAAGTCTGGCAAAGGAAGGTTTGATGGAAGATGGCAACGAGGAATTGTTAAAAGGTAAATGGCAGCTCCCATGCATAGGGACATCCTCTGACTGCGTACCTATAGTTGGGCAGCTCAAGGCAGCTTGCGACCTTGTTGCCCATTATTTATCACCGGGCACTCGGACTCTTTTGTATGCGTCATATGAGTAAGTTTAGATGAGCCTGCGCCTTTGAACAAATGCTGACGATCCACTAATTAGTTTCACCAAACTTGAAGCCTTCCTGAAAAAAGCCGTTGATGAAGCGATGGCTTTGACTGCTCCGCCGGAAAATATCAAGTCTAAACCTGTAGCCAAAACGGTAGTAGGGGACAAGAAACGAAAAAATGCCAAGGCCTCGCATGGTGTAGAGTCGCTCAAGAAGGCGAACGTCAGTGGGATGGCAAAGCTGTCAAGCTTTTTCAAAAAGGAAGAAAAAGTGCCATCATAGTTGTCTGACCTATTTTTATCCGCATATATCCTCTCGTCCCATTTATCTTTCCATGCCTCAGCTTCACGCAATTGGGACTCTCGCTTTCTCTTACCCTTTCCTCTCCCCAGACTCTCGTGTTCTCTCCGCTTTGTTTTTGCTTTCTTAATGAATAATTACAAGACATATGCCGACAAGGGTATACAGACTGGCTCCGTGCAGTCCCTTTCTAGTTCTCGTGCCGACATAGATCCCTCCGTTTTCTCGTATTCTGACGCTCCATGCAATTGCAACCCTCTGGCCGACTCTCAATCGTCAAAACTCTCTTCCCCTTTGAATTTCCCTCACGAGTCCGGCGCATATATCTACTCTGATACATCTCTCTCCGACCACTCTCGTCATATCCCTGAGCCTCCCACCTCAGACGACCAGCGAACAACGAGATATGGCCATTTGGGCTATGGCAAGCCCGGTCATCTTGTCTCAATCAACGACAGAATAGTATCACTTCCAGAGACCTCACCGCCATATAGAATCGCACAGCAACAATCTCGACGTGTGGTCTCGATGCCGGAGAATCTGAAAAGGTCACGCTACCCGCATGGTTCTTCCGTGCAATATCAGGATCGCGGGGACCACTTCAACATGTCTCTCATTTCTAACGATACTACTCGAACGAAGAGTTCCGAAGGCGAACATACCTTTCTTGGCGGCGTACCTCAGACGCCTTCGCCACCTTCCTCGCCTGAGTCAGTGGTGATTATTGGGAATGAAACCCGGGTGCCACAAGCGTTCTTGCGCACCAAGCCAACTGTTGATGAACGCGACCATGGAAGTAAGCGTGGGCGTTGTTTTTCATGGTCGCGATGTTTATATCCTGTGCATAGGCTGGACATCATGGAAGGGCTCTCCACCGAAGCCCATTCCTGCCTTACATGGGCCGCTCTCTTTGCCCTATGCTCGCTGCCCCTCGTAAGTATTACCTTCCTTCTATAGACGCCGAAGCTCATTCAGACAAAGGGGCGCGGAAGGTACAGTCATTGAAGGCGAAGATCTGGCGCATATGATCTGGGGATTGGAGTCGAACGGCTCACAAATCGCTCAGCCGAAAGGTCAATCCGTCGAAAAAGTCTTCAAGTCCCTTTCGCATACCATATCTTCTCGGTCCTCCAGTGAGATTCCTTTTACTTCGCATCAGGATTTTGTCGGCCAAAATCTTTGCAATCAAGAAATCATCGACCTATCCCAACCGGAGTTTCATGTCCCTCCGTCCCATCGTGTTAGCACCATGGAATCTGGTCCGCTTTTGAGATCTTACTTGAGCCCACTGGAGGACAGTCATTCATCTAGGGAAGGCGTTCAAAGTAGAAAAGCAACTATATACGACTTCGTCAGGAGGGATTCACCTATACATCTTTATCCAAGCTCATTCGGGTTTTTGCCAGAGACAAAACCATGGAACGCCGGTCTCGGGATTGATCTCTGGCGAGGCACCCTCGAGGGCGGCGCGCTACTTCCCTCTGACTCTCCCTTTATTTCACTCAACAGCCAGGAGTCCCAAGTTGTGCTTGGTCGACCCCTGGAGAACACCCACTCCACTCAGATCTATCAGACCCCGCGTAACCTTCCCATTCAAGATGCTCGAGCCTTTGAACATCTTGGACGGCGCTCGGGAGTGCCAACTCCTCCGGATACTGTTTCGCCCCAGTGGTCTCCCCGTTTCCGCCACAGTCATTTTGTAAGCAATTCTCCCGAGCTTCATTACAGTCAGATACCGGATACCCATTCTGTCCATAACTCTCGGCGCTATGTACCGCATCCTACCCGTGATACCTTCATCTCTTCTCAGCAAATTCAGCAACACCTCTTTCCTGCAATACCAGAGCGCCACTCTGCGGCTTCCGAAGCCTCTGAGGTTACAGTGGAAGCTCATCGGCTCCCACCTCCTTACCGTTCCCCTGATAACCTCAGTGTCGATCATTCCACCTGCGATAGTCAAAATGATGACACCCAATTTCTCCCGAAAGCTCGATTTTCGCAGGATAGACCCAGCGCAAATAGTGGATATATACCATCGTCTCCTGCTTCACCTGAGCTGCGACGCGGCCTTACTCAACACCAACCACGGTCTATTCCTCTGGCCCGTCTTATTCAACGCAGGCTATCTTCCGTTGTTGAGGAAGAGGTTGAAATTAGGGACGGTTCATGCACTGTTCGCAGGCCTTCTCCCGCTCTGTCTCCTTCTAATCCGGGTCAAGGGCTTGGATACCCGAGTTCGCACTTTGGTAGTCTTTCAAAGGAAGAGAAGAGGGAAACGTATATTCCGAGTCAAAAGACGACTGGTACAAACAGTTCTGCAGGACCATTGACTGATCACGCGAAGCGAGCTTACAGACCACCCGGTCACCCTTCGCGTCGCATCACAGCGGGCCGACGAGATGCACCAATTAAATCACAGAAATCTCCGGCAACGGATCGGCCTACAATATCAGCTAACCACTCTGAGGCAAGCACAGCTGTTACTCAGAAGTTTAACACGAAATCAAAGAGGACCTTAAGGAAGAAGAAACATGCCAAGAAGCAGGACACGGTTTCTACTGTTCCCGATAAATAGTCGTATTTAATCCAGTATTCAGTTGTTGAATTATCATGGGGAAACAGAGACAGACAATGGTATTTTGCATCTAGACTGTACTCGGGACAGCCATCCAAAAAGATGTAAATCTGGTTATCGTGATTAAGCCTTAACAAAGAGGTCTGTGAACTTGTCAACGGGCATCTTGGCCAATCCCTCGGCGTCAGAGACGGTGTCCAAGATTCTACGATGGATGGTCAGAGTATGACTGTAGACAGGGCCGTAAGATGCTTACTTCTTCTGTGTAGCTTCATCGAAGTGGTAGGAAATGTGTCTGAAGAAAATGGGATCAGCAAGAATCAAATTTGAATGGATTGAAATGCTAACTTCTTGAATTTGTTGACGAGGAGAGGAGTCCCCTCAGCACGACGCCTCTTGTGTCCAACGGGGTATTCAACCTCGACTTCATCAAGGACTGTACCGTCATTGAGTTCAACAAAGAGAGCGTTGCCAATAGAGCGCTTCTCAGGATCATGATAGTCAACGCTGAATCGCTTATCTTCAACGCAGTAAATCTTGGCACGCAGGGCGTCAATGCGAGGATCGGCGGCAGCGGCATCAGTGCTGTAAAGATGCTTAGAATTGGGTGGCTAAAATGGATGTGAGACTCACTAGCTCTCAGAGGTCAATTCGCCGAAAATGAGAGGGTAGGCAACCATGTAGTTGATTGCATGACTGATGGCAGATGAGCTTGGAATGTGAAGTCAAGAACCGCATGGATTGCTTACTCTCGGTCGGCAAAGTTATCAAGTGGACCCTGCTTGTCGATGATACGGACGGCAGCCTCCTGAGTGCGGATTCTGACGCTCTTGATATCATCAGAGGTCTTGCCGAGAGCCTTCAGTTTGTTGTGAATGGTATGGGCAGCCTCGACAGCGGTTTGAGCATGGAATTCAGCGGGGTAGGAGATCTTGAAGAGAACATTCTCCATAATGTAAGAGCCGAATGGCCTTTGGAACTCGAACGGCTTGCCCTGCCAAAAAACAAATGAATTCAAAAAAAAAAACGATTCGAAGTAACGCCCACCTTGAAGAGAACATCATAGAAGCCCCAAGTCTTGGCTGTCAAAACCGAGGGAAGACCCTTCTCACCTTTCTTGACGAGAAGAGCAAGGTTGACGGCACGAGAGCAGGCATCGCCAGCAGCCCAGGACTTACGAGGGCCAGTATTGGGAGCGTGACGGTAGGTGCGGAGGGATTGGCCGTCAACCCAGGCTTGAGAGACGGCATCGACAGTTTGATCGCGGTTGAGGCCGAGAAGCTTGGAAACGACAGCGGTGGAGGCAACCTTAACGAGAACGACGTGATCGAGACCGACGCGATTGTACGAGTTCAAGAGGGCAAGGCCACCCTGAATTTCGTGGGCCTTGATCATGGCTTCGAGGATATCACGGACGGTCAAGGGCTGGCCTTGACGAGCAAGGTGGTCGGCCACAGCCAAGATGGCACCAAGATTATCAGATGGGTGACCCCCTGTTAGAGATAAGAAGTCAGCTTCGGTGGGTAAACATGGGAGAGAGCAGACATTCGGCGGCGAGGAAACAGTCATTGTAGTCGAGCCAACGAATTTGAGCACCAATATTGAAGGCACCACGAATGGGATCGAGCTGGAAGTTGGTTCCGGGCACGCGAGTACCTAATGGTCGGGAGTTCGGATCAATTGTGTGAATGTGGGGTAATAGGCGCTGGATGTACAAACCATTGGGGACAATGGTTCCGTCAACGACGGGGCCCAAGAGCTTCGTGCACTCGGGGAAGCGAAGGGCTTCAAGACCACAACCAATAGTATCAATCAAGCAGAGCCTGGCAGTCTCGAAGGCAAGTTCCGAGTCGATCTTGTAGGTATGGACATAGTCGGCAATATCCTGGAGGACTTTGTCGGCCTCTGGACGCACAGTAGATTCTCCGGCGTGGTGTGCGGACATGGCACGAGAGAGAGATGTAGAGAAGGCAGAAGCAGGGGTAATCGATGGCCGGAGAGCCGGAACGGAAAGAGTAGGACGAGCTGATGAAATGATAACAGAACGGAGCACAGACGAGTTTGACCTGGCAAGTCTGCGAGGGCTCGAGGCGATTGTCGTGCGCGTTGTTGCTGCAAACATCTCCCTCAACTTCAGGTCGTTCCAACCAGCGTCAACCTTGCACAACCGCCAGCATACCATCTATATACCGGGTTTAAAAACACGTGAGGATGATCCGACCCAGTCATGTGCATTTGCTTTCCCGGGACACGACGGGCGGGAATATTTTCGACGACCCTTATGGTCCCGGACCATTGCTTAATGGGAGTGCCGAGCAGACGCGTATTTGGCACTGTCATTAAGCACAAACACGCGTCGCCTCGATCAGATCCCCTAAATTAAGCGGTTATATCATCGGCAACATCTTTGGACACCTTGTTGTTTCTACCACCACTTTTGCTGTCGCAACTTCACAATGCAGTCCGACGATGAAACAAGTTCCAACATTCCTCAACAACAGGAACCCCACATGAAGCGACGGCGCCTCCACGGTGCCTGCGACATCTGCAGACGGAAGAAGAGTACGCACTCCCCTAATGCGCTCTTGAGTCGTCTCTGAGATCTGATTGTTCGTTTCCAGTCAAATGTAAGGGTGAAGGGTACTCTTACATCCTCCCAATGCTTAGCGCTTCTAGGTAACAGCGCGGAGATGCCCAGCAGGATATGCTCCAACTGCATCGCTTACAACCTTGAATGCACCCACAACATTCCTCGACATGCGACCAAGGTATTTTTGTTCTTTGTTCCGCCTTTTATCCTACTTATTTGCTCCAAATTGTAGAAAGAGACGGAGAAAGGGTAAGTTAGAACCCACCTGTTCGAAGGTGGTTTTTTGAGAACAGAACCAGATATATACAAGCCTTGGAAGAACGTCTGGACAAAATGGAACAGCTACTTCGAAATGTGCGTCATTGTCCCTTCCGTTCACAGAAACCCATTCACCGAAACCCACTCGAATGCCATAGGTTCGGCCAGAGCTCGACATTGAACAATCTGTAGCATCTGCCAATTCGCCGGAGAGTGCGCATAGTGCGCACACTCCACCAAGTATCGGCTATTCTCGCAATACTCCGGTCACAGATATCCCCTATCCTACTCCACAAACCTTACCAGATTCTGCGGCATTCCATGCATCACCAACGGTTGGAACGCAAGATCTATCCGAAGACGAAGACCTGGCTCATATTGGACTCTCAAAGCAATTGAGCAAGTTGGCTGTAGACACCATTGAGGATAGATTCTTTGGCAAATCGAGGTGAGTAACATCAGCGCCCGCAATGTACATGATACGATGCATTATTCCAGTGCCTTTATGCTGATGCAGCATGCCAAAACCGTTAAACACGAAACAACCGGTGTAGAAGCCCTTCCTGGTAAAAGTCTGCGTCGTCCATTTTTCTGGGACCTTCGCTCTGTAAGCTTCCTAATATCTATCTCCCCATGGAATGCCCAGCTGACCGATCGACAGTGGGAGGTTGAGCACGTCAACTCCGACCTCCCGCAATTCGAATTTCCAGAGAAAGATCTACTAGACCACCTGGTAAACCTGTATTTCGAGCGCCTCAACATCTACACCCCTCTTCTTCACCGACCAACCTTCCAGCGGGACCTCGCCAATGATCTCCACCTTCACGACACAGGATTTGCCCAAGTTGTTCTTATGATTTGCGCACTTGCGTCCAGATGTACGGAGGATCCCCGAGTCCAATTACCGAACGATTCAACCGGCCTCTCGAGTGGTTTTAAATTCTTCCGGCAAACACGCCTCATGAGGAACAAGCTTCTTGACAAAGCCAGCCTATATGATTTGCAATATTTTTGCGTGCGTGTAGATCCGACTGTATCGTGCCATGGAATTAACGTTCGGATAGTTGGTGATTCCATACTTATTGGCATCCTCCCTTCCACAGGCGGGGTGGAGCCTAGTAGCACTGGCTTTGAGGTTTGCGCAAGAGCGTGGAGCACACCGACGAGGACGCGATGGCGAAAAACCTACCATAGTCAAGGAACTCTGGAAACGCTGCTTCTGGTGATTAGGCATCATTTTACTGCGTAATTCTACAACTCACTCACCGTATTAGGTGTCTTATTTCCTACGACAGATTGACAAGCTCATTTGTCGGCCGTACCTGTGCGATCCAAGATGAAGAGTATGTGGGACCTTCCACTTCAGCGTATACGTTCACTGATGAATTTGTTCAGTTTTGATGCAGACCTTCCGATAGAAGTTGATGATGAATACTGGGAATGTGAAGATCCAGAGCTAAGCTGGAAACAGCCGCCTGGGAAACCATCCAAAGTGACCGCATTCAATGCCCATCTACGTCTATGTGAAATCCTTGCTTTCACTCTACGGACGTTGTATTCTACCAAAAAGTCTAAACTACTAACCGGACTTATCGGTGATCAATGGGAAGAGCATGTGGTGACCGAATTAGACTCGTCCATGAACAAATGGAAGGATTCTCTACCGGATCACTGTACGTGTATCCCCCTGGAGACCTCACTTTCGGCATGAAGCGCTGATCCGCTCCCCTCTAGTGCGATGGGACCCAAATCAACCCGACAGCACATTCCTACACCAATCTGCATTCATCCACGCAACGTTTTATTACCTACAAATCCAGATTCACCGCCCTTTCATCCATAAAACCACCTCCCTATCGTTCCCATCTCTCGCGATATGTACCCATGCGGCACGATCATGTAGTCACCTCGTTGATGCAAAGGGTCCCGGGTGGATATACCCATACCCTAATATTTTCGTTGAGTGGATGCTCGTGCTACCACTGCTTTTGATCTGACTGGCACGCGTGGTTTTTTTTTTGGCTTGACAGATCGCTGCCTTTGCTTCGGGGATCGTATTATTGTTGCATGTGTACGGCGGCCGTAGAGCTGGTTTGAATACGGATCCTGAAAAGGAGATAAAGGACATTAAGAGATGTATGGAAGCACTACGAACTATGGAGAAAAAGTGAGTTGTCATCTCCAGGATAATTGTCATTTCGCTTATTTAATTTAATAGATGGCATGTAGCTGGCAGATTGGTGTGGGTATCTATTTTTCCAAAATATCCACAAAAGCTGAAAACCCACCCCATAGCGATATTCTAACAGACCTTGCGACACTTAACGAAGGTCAAGTCCCTCTTCCCAAATACATTTCCGCAAAACGCCCGAGGGATGAGAAACCATCACATACTCCACCCCCGCGAGAACGGCAACTAACCGACCCAACGACATCACCGAATCAACTCCGTCCACAGAAACCTCGACCATCACGCCAGCCCAAAGGATGGCCAGCAACTTCACCGTCTTCCGACGCTCTTCCTCCTACCTTGCTCAAAGCTGAGAAAGACAGAAGTTCAAGATCAAGGAGTATATCTGACCAGAGCTTCTTAACGCCCCTCGCCCCTGCCTCTGCACCACAAACGCCGCTCACCCTGAACAATCCCGGTAGCGCACAACTATCCTATCCTGGGTCAAGTCCATCAGTCATAGAGTCGACTTCTTCGACAGGTAGTACCGGCAGTTGGGATTTGAATCATCTCGTGCTGGCGCAGATGAATTTCGGCACGACATCTCAGTCCTTTGATGGTGGCTCGATGCCCCAAGGGCAGAACTTGTCGAATACCTACTCCAACAACTTTGGTAGTTCAACCGGATTACCCCTCGGCGATCCATCACAAATGTCTGCGACTTTTTCCAACCCAGGTCAAAACTCGTCGTCTATGCCGCCGTTTATGGGGCATGAACAACTGGCTGACGTTAGCCAAGATATGACTGCACTGTGGTCGGATGCACCAAGCGATTTCAAGTGAGTTGACTGGTTATCTGTGCCACCAGATCACTCATGTTAAAAACTCATAGCATTGAAGATTGGGATCAGTTTGTGGCCAATATCAACGGACTCGATGGCCCCTGGATGGGGAGTTCACCAAATTTCAATCACAACGTCAATTAAACCCGCCGTCGAGATTTTTTGCCCCTCCCTGTAAAATGTATTTTATATTATACACAATAATAATAAAGTCAATCACTCCTCAACCAAAGTCAGATTGGACATTGGGGAAAAACATCTCCAGCTTGAATCTATTCCTCCCCCTCATCGGTATCAACATTGACGTGGTGAGTGTGGCCGGGTGGAATTTTGGGTGGCTTGGGGGCGGTAACCAGCGGGTCGGGCATGGTTGCATTAGACTCTTCCCCGCTCCCTCTCCTGAGGATAGCCAAGTCGCCTTGATGGTCAGACTCATCATTATCGTCGACGGTATCGTCGGAGCCGGCATCCTCGGTTTGGTATAGACCTCGAGAGGATTCTGCTTCATCTTCACTCAACGGTTCACCAGAGGCATTCAGGTCATTTGTGGGCCCATGTGTCGAATCAGAGTCATGAGGACGTCCCTCGGGGCCGACCCCGGAGTCAGTATCGTCTCTGACCAACCCGTCGTCAACCTCTGGGTTCTGGGAGGATTCTCTGTCATTGCTGAGAGGTTCTTCAGTATCTCCGCCATCGTCAAAAGTGCCTTTGTCTTCGTCAGAAACAGCAGAAACATCGTTGGCAGAGTCATCCTCTGAATCAGAGTCTTCGGGGTAGTCGAGATTGTCATGATCAGAGCGCCACTCGCCGGAGGGAATGGATGGGCTGGAAGCCCTGTTATCGGGATGGTCATCGTTGGAAACCCTGGCGTCGGGATACCTGTCATCTAAGTACCTGCTGTCGGAGTATATGTCGTCGGAATACCAGTCTTTCGGATACTTGCCGTTGGAATAGCTTCTAGGACTTGTGGAAGAGCTCCAGTCGTCGCCATCATCACCCATACTCTCCGGGGGGCTGGGAGCCGCGAGAAGGCTCTCTGCATTCTTAGTGCTGATTTTTTCATTGACATTGAGTGAGAGAAAAGAGTTCTCGATGTCTTGGAAAGCCGAAGGGACTGCAGGGCCAAAGGTGGGAGCCTGGTATGCCGGCCTAGACCCAAAGCACCTATCGAGCGCCTTCACAAGGGTGTCTCTTGAAATACCAAAGCTGTGTTCAAAGTAATTGTATGCGTATTCACGACCACGCTGTCCAGCCGACTGGCAGACGCAACGCATAAAATAATCTGGATGAGTGTAGTGGGTCTCGCGAGACAGGCCAGAACAGGTGACCGCATAACTTTTGCTCTGTATCGATGAACGCCACGATGAATGAATAGTCAAGTTCAACGAGAGACAGGACTCACATAGGAGCCATCGTGAGGACTGTACAATTTATCCTTCTCATCGTTCCACGGCAAGGCAGAAGAAAGAGCGACAAGGCACCCGAGGGGTACGAGGAGTTGCAAGAAAATCATGAAAACGAAAGTATTGAAAAGACAGGAAGATAGTGGATAATGCAAGTGGCCTAGGGCGAAGACGGTGTATAGGATAGCCCTTGGACGAGCGTGGTTTATATGCGAAGAGAGGGTGGCTGGCCATGTCATGTTTGGTATGACGTATGTCGTTAAGCAATCACTGTGTCTTTTTGGGAATTCCCCTGCCTAACTGGGATAACCATTCTTTGCCCAAGCCATCATGGACGCCAGCCTCCCCAAGTTGCTAGAGTCCCATTTCGGGCCAGAGTCAGAGCTTATTGGAGTCACAAAAGCCATCCAAACTATTTCAGAACAGTCAAAAGCCTGTGCACTCGACCTGGAACAGCAGTGGTCTACAATTTCCGAAGACAGAAAGACAGCTCTCGCGAGTGAGTGTAGGTGAGGCTATCCACCGTGCATATATCCACCTTTGGGTAGATCTGAACGCGTCTTCAGTATTCTGGATTTGAAATCTACGCTCCAGGAGACCTGGTCCAATCCCACGCTGTCCTCTTTCTTGCTCAAGGACCAAGATCGAATAGCCGCTGCCCTCAGCCTCGGATCGAACAAAGATGGAAAAGCTACTCGTCGGGGTCAGCTCTCCGCCCCAGATACAATGCCACTCGAGGTTAGGGCTCTGCACGACAGCATCAATAATATCAAGCTCTCGAGTTGGAAGTGAGCTGCTAACCATTTGTTGGGTTGTCGCGTCAGCTAATAGCGGAAACAGTTTCCCTACAGAAGCCTCTGCCTTCATCAGGACACCTCGTAACTCTGATCAGAATGCATATGAAACCCCGGTGAGACTGCATTGCTATGATACAAAATAGTTCCTCTCATGCTATGCTCAGAAACCTAACGAAACCGGTCGAGCTAAATCCATCACCAGCGAAGAAGAGGCCATAATCATCGTTACAGTATTTGACAAGGTCCCATGGAGCCCATGTTATGTTACTCGTCTGTCCCAACATGCATTCTTATCATCTCAGACACTAGATGATATTTGCAAGGCTGTTCCGTGTGCTCCCTATGCTAGTCCTATTCCATCTAGGCTAGAGGGACCTGTACACACCTATGCACCCGAGGAAGGCCCTGGGCGTGTCCTGTGTATGGAGGGGGTAGCTTATGGAGACAGCCAGGAAGACAACTATGCAACGTATGAACAATAGAACTAGCTGTTGATTTGTTCTCACCAGAAATGATAGGAAACTCGTAAATCATCTCGCGACAGTGTCTAGATCCAAGCTGTCTATCAAAAAAGCCACAACCTCTCTGAGTCAGACACCGCTGTCGTCCATGTCCTTCCGCATTAATGAGCCTTATTGGTTATTACATCGAGGGAATTGCGAACATTTCCTCGTCATTGAGCAAATAAGGTGAGTCAATCGCGTTGAGGACTTTGACGGAGTATACTGAGGTCCCCAGGGCAATTCATCCTTCAGATCCGCGGACAGGTTACCCGATTCTGCTACAACACGCACCCCAGCTCTTGGATATTTGTCGGGCCTGCTCAAAATCCCCTGCTGTGTGGTCGATCGTTAATGATATACGACTAGGAGAAAGCCCTTCGTATCTGTGTGCACCTTGTTGGGCGAATATGGGACTACCGGACACCTCAGAGTACGGTCCCATTGAAGTCATACCTCTACTATACCATGTACCTTAAAGCCGTCCTCAAACGGAGGTCGTAACTTACAACAGTTAAACCTGGTGGATTAAGAAGGGTTCGGTTGTTATGACCCTCTTAAGGCCATCGGCTATCAACTACGCGTACAACGCTAACACGCGAAGCCCCACGAGGTGAGAAGATAGACTCAATCATGCATCTACGCTGATGCAGGCTCAATAATATTTCTTCCCCGTATTTGTCAGAATATCGGCCTCGCTTCGAGCACCCATGGGAATGTAAAGATCCGTATAAAAAGGGGGTCACTGTAAATGAATAGACATTTCAAACCCGTCAGTGGTTCATGACTACCTCGAGTCAACTCGTCTGGCTCATCACTGGGACGTCGTACGTCTTCTTTCTGGATAGTAACCTTCGCTTACCTGATACTAACCGACATATCTTACGGTCGCAAGATCCGGGTTCGGACGTGAACTGGTCATATCGGCTCTTAATCGCGGTGATAAAGTCATAGCGACAACACGGGCCCGTTCGCTGACCCAGCTCGATGATCTCAAAGCTCGGGGCGCGGAAATTCTTGAGCTTGATGTTACTGATCCGGTTGAAACCGTAAAAAGCGTGGTGGCCAAGGCCCTTAGCATATACGGAAGGATCGACGTTCTGGTGAACAATGCAGGTCCGTGCCCCACCAGCCCTGCACATAGGGCCACTTTGGTCACCTTTTCACACTATCTGTAAAGGATCTCTCCTTGTAGGAGCCATCGAGGAGAACACGTAGGGTTCAGCCAAAGCTTGCTAAAACCTACTCTGATCATCCCTGTTAGGCCTGAAGAAACTCTCGGACAGTTCAACACAAATTTGTTCGGGGGTCTGGCCCTTACAAGAGCGATACTTCCACACATGCGTGAACGCAAATCTGGCACCATTGTATTCCTTGGTTCCGTAGGTGGTTGGATCTCCATTCCAAATGCTGGGATATACGCCACAACCAAGTTTGCTACTAGAGGTATGTTATGCTGTTCTGGATTGGCGGCAAGCAATGGATAGCTGAAATTATCAATGCTTAGGTCTAGCTTCAACGCTTCATGACGAAATTGCACCGTTGGGTCTACGAGCGGTCTGCATCGAACCCGGATACTTCCGTACCCAGTTATTTGCGCCTGACAATAAGGTAACATGGGAGTCACGCATTGAGGACTACAAGCCAGTCGCAGAACAGGCAGAAGCAGCAATCCAGAGTATGTGCTTGGTCGAGTCGAAATTTGTGATGAGCTGATTCCTCCGCCCAGTGTACAATGGTCAGCAACCTGGAGATCCTCAAAAGGCTGTCGAGATCATCGTTGATCTGGTACGGGGCGAGGGGGTTGCAAAAGGGAAAGCGTGGCCAAAAAGCTTAGCGTTGGGAGCCGACTGTTATGCGATGATCAAGGAAGAGCTGAGGAAAGCTTCTGAGAACCTAGAAGAGTGGAAGGACGTCACATCAAGTACGAATTTCTGAATAGTGGTTTTGCGGCGAAGGGAACAAGTTAGTGCATTTGCATCATGACATTTTGGTGATTTGTTTTTGCTACCGAGATTCAAAGTAGAGTACATGGTGGTGTGAGCATCGACTACGGAGTCCTTCCTACAAATGAAGAGAAAAATTGTCCAGGAGTGAGACAAACGGGTAAACTTTACAAGGGCAATCAGATAGGTAGGATAGGTACACAACGAATAGGCTAGAGCCAGAGTCCGGAGGATGGACCGTAAGATAAGTCCTGACAGAATCCCTTTTCTGCCCAAATTCTTCCAGGCAACGGCTCTGAATCGCCAGTTTGATACAAGACTCGCTCCGGAAATGCTTTGACTAGAGCTTTCGGATAGGAATAGAAAGGGTAGAGATAGCCATAAAAGTTGAAACGCAGTAATCGTAAATTTGGCCAATTCGAGCTGTAATCACGCGCCTCCATAAGGTCGTTAAACTGAAAAAAATGAGCCGTCGATTTTCTAGGACAAAAGAGTTGACTTGCTATAGCGATGGAAACTATATTTAAGGTAGTAACATGCTTCTCCGACGTCCAGGCCTCAAAAGTGAGACCCAGTGTTTCAAGTGCTGGAAGTTTCTCCGCCAGAAGGTCGAGAATCCATGGCGAGATGCAGCGCAATGTGAGATCCAATTCCACCAGCCCCCTGTCCTTCTGTTGAAACGGGAACGCATTCAGGAGCGTCTGAAACTCTTCCAAAGACTCGAAAACATAGTCTCTCAGCTTAAGGACCCTTAACCCTCTTTCTACAAGCAGCCCCAGATATTCACTGAAGGCGGGTACTGAAGCTTGCCTTAGGAATCTGGGACGACAAGAATGGTAGTACAGCAGGCTGATGTCCAATGATCGGAGGCAGTTGAACGGAACGCTGTATAGCGCATGTGAAAACCAATTGTCCGGTGGTGGGAGGACAAAGTTGTAAAAGGGAGGTACCGGGACGACAAAAGGGATCGCATTTCGGTGTACTTGGAGATCAAGTTGTAAGGTAGTCAACTGCTTAGCATATCTTTGCAAAAACTGAGCGAGCGCGTCCTTTTCTTTCGTGATTGTGTTTTCATAATCAGGGACGCCAACGGAGACGATGGGATTGCTGATTGAGAATGATCGGAGGTGAGAGAGATGCGTCGAGTGTTCTGAGGACAGAGCAAGGAAAAGGGGTGACAATGGTAGACATTGCCAGAGGCTCGGTGGTGCGTTAAGTGAGAGCGCACGCAAAGTCGAATGGCGTGAGATGAAAGTCGGTATCGTGGTTCCAAGAAGGTGCTGAATGGTACCATCTTGTAACGAGGCTAATTCGTGCGTTTTCTGTAGCTCCAAGTTAAGCTCCTCCAGGCGAGGAAGAAACACATCGGGCTTGGATTGCTGCGGAATCACCCTGAAAAAGTGCTCCAACAGATGCAGTGGGATGACCAAAGAAAGTCGAGTGAGCGTGCTGCTAGATAAATGTAGCAGGTCACGTAGGCGATCTAATCCAATCCTCCAGCGTTTATGTTGAGAATGCCACCAGTCGATTGGACCGACGAGTTCGATGCTGTGTAGATTATCTATGTTGGTGAAGGATTGCAATAGACGCTTGGGAGCATAGCGTTCACGTCGAATGAGCTCGTTGAGGGACTGCCGGCCTTTGTTACGGGAGAAGTATGTCTTGATAAGATTCTTTGGAAGGGATAGTTTTAATCTGATCTTCGAAGGTGCAAGTAAAACTTGGTTGTGAATGGTGAGGTAACGGACGCGTTTTGTGAAGTCTGGCATCCTAATGGAGCGGTCAGCAGACGAATCATAGCAATCCAAAAATCGTGCTCACGCCAATAGCTGGATGGCCCTTTCTGTTTCCCATCCGCCGAGGAATAAGATATGAGTGTGTCGCACTAGTTCGTCTAGCACGACTTCATGCAACATTCGATTCAACTCTCGAAGTGGCCATAACGTAGATCGTGGTAGGTGGTGGATAATTGCTTGCCATATTTCGAAAGGGAGGTTTTGTCCCGACGATTTTGGGTCATCTCCGTGTTGATCGACTGTCATCTGTGTCCAAGGAGAGCCTGGTGAGGAAGGGATTTTCACGGTGGGAGGCTGTGAACACATCTGGGCGTTGAAGCTGATAGGGGCCAAACATTGTAAAGCATGGCGAGCCACGGCCACTTAGTTTCCTGATGCAAACGTCCACAACTCAGGTCGTTGACTCAATTGAGCAGTACGACGATGTCGTCTCCTGGATTAACGATACCCTCATCTTTTCTGACGATATCGACGATCTAAACACTGCACACCTCATCAAACTCGACCAGCAAATCACCCAACTCTTGACAACCTTGGACATTGCTTCAGAAGACTCTTCATCTCAGCTAGAACATATCATCGACGGAGTGTCGCGTGGTATACCACGTCTAGCTTATGACCTCCATTTCATGAAAGATGGCGCGCTGACGCTTCAGCACAACATCTCCGATGTCCTTCACAAGGCGCGAGGAACTGTGCCTCCTACCACCGATGCTGTCCTCAAACAGCTGCATGACTTGGACCTCATTAAGAACAGGATGGAGTCTGCAAGAGAGGTTCTACGCGAAGCGGAGAGTTGGAGCACACTAGAGCTGGAGGTGACTTCCCTCATTGCAGAAAAGAATTACGCCAAAGCAGCGGAGCGGCTATCGGAGGCGAGCAAAAGTATGGTGGTCTTCCAAAACACACCCGAGTACGATCCTAGGCGGAATCTCATGGTGAACCTCCAAAATCAACTCGAGGCATCGCTAAGCTCCGCGTTGGTATCCGCCATTAACGCGCAGGACTTAGCAAATTGTAAAGAGTACTTTGCAATCTTTTCAGTCATTCAACGTGAACCAGAATTCCGCAACTATTACTATGCTGCGCGGAGGTCCGGCGTGGTTACCCTATGGCAATCTGCCCAGCTCATCGATTGCGACGAACCTCCATCGAAAGGAGATGCTTCCCAAGTAGTCCGCCAGACATTCACAGAGTTCCTCAGCAAATTCTACAATACACTTTTCTCCGTTGTGAATGTTGAACGTACACCTATATGTTCCATTTTCCCAGATCCACATACCACCCTATCCTCTTTCATTGCGTCGACTCTATCATCACTCCAACCCACCTATCCCCAACGATTATCCGCCCTTTCCAGCAAGAAAAATGGCAATGTGCTTACCGATCTTATTTCTGCGTTGCGACTTACAGAGGACTTTACCGTCGTGGTGGATAAGGTCATGGAAAAAGTCAAATTTGCGACGAGCGGGCCAATGCCGCGGCGTCCCAGCAATGCTGAAAAACCTTCGCACGTCCGTCGAAGGTCTAGTCGAATGTCAATATCGTGGCGCCCTGGACAAAGTCGGTCGGGCTCAGGCCCTAATGGTGGACCGATTCAGCAGGCGCTCTCGCAGACAGCAGAAGTTATGGAATGGAAACAAGAGTTATTCCAGCCCTTCCTTGACTTCCAAATTGACTATGGTTCACTAGAGAAGCGCTTTCTGGAACATTCTCTCGCTGATATCACGGACAATGACTCGCGAGAAGGTGTGGAAGAGGTCGATCGACCTCGGTTACTACGAGAGCGGGCTGTGGATATCTTTGGGCTGGCCGAGGGTAGCATGGGCCGGTGCAATGCGTTCACGCATGGGTATGGAGCTGTTGGGCTCGTTTGGGCTCTAGACAACTTCTTCAAATCCTTCATGGAGCTATGGACAACGGAGCTGCAAACTATGGTCACCCAAACCGGCTCATCTTCCAGAACACCTGTGGGCAGTGAAGACATGGCGGGTATGGACTATACTGCTCATGACTGGTCTAATATCCAGTTATGTCTCCATTTACTGTCATCCGCCCGAACAGTGTCAGAGCGGCTGACTGGGTTCGAGATGAAGCTACGAAGCTATCTATCCCAAGTTGCGACTCAATTCAGCATGGCCCGCGATGATCCCATTAACTTCAGTATTAGCCCAGCGCAGGGTGAAACCCAATTGCTTGAACAATCGACCCTCAATTCCGCAGAGCTACAAACCCTGCTGGAAACTGTTGGAGGGGATCATGTACATTCTCGACCTGGCCAATTACATCAGCCACCTGAACCGTTGCTTGTCAACGCTCGCAGGTCCCTATCTCTCTTCGCTCAGGCGTGCCAGGCCGCCCTTCAGCGGACAATCCTCTCACCGTTACGTCAACACCTCAGCTCCTATTCATCTCTTTCACTGTGGTCTGCGGCTGGAGACCCGAAATCCAAGTCTGCCACCAACGAAAATGAGCTTAAGGTGCCCACCTTCTCATTACCACCTAGTGAGACGATGCAGAAAGTTGCAGACGGGTTGCTCAATCTACCGAGGCTCTTTGAGGTCTACGCAGACGATGATGCGCTATCGTTCTCCCTCGGAACCCTTCCTCACCTGGACTACGACATGCTGAAAGGGTTAACGGAACAGACGGTACCAGAGACGCCGACTGTTTCGGGGAGTGGGAGCCACATGCGGCGAGCTTCGGTGTCATTCAATCCAAAACCCACAATTGTTGACCCTGAAGCTATTTCTTCTGCGTGGCTCCTTTCTCTTGGGCATACCTTCATGGAATTCGTCGTGCAGGATGTTTTGCCGACGATTTCGTCGCTCTCTGCTTCGGGTGCGGCGCAGTTAGCGTCTGATCTGGAGTACCTGACAAATATCGTACGGGCGTTGAATGTGGAACATGAGGCATTAGAGAAATGGAGACTGTATTCTGAGATGGATGAGGAAGACATGGAAGCCAGGCTCAAGGAAAAAGAGAAGACCGATTCTGTTTTAGTAGATGTAGCTCGACTGCGTGGACTTAGCTAAGTAGATTTAAGGAGGTATGCAAATAAGAGTAAATAGAGCTACCTAATTTGGAGCGGACTTGCACAGACATTCGGCACTACTCAGTGAAGTCACGAAGCCCAAGCTTTCACATAATCCACCACTACTATGGCCTCATCTAGTGTGTATGTTCTCCCACTCCGATTGAGCGAGACAGTCTAATATTATTTCTCTTCCAGCGGTTGGAAAACTATCGCGCGAAGAGTTTCGAAGACAGAAGGACCTCGATGCAGCTCGTAAAGCTGGTACAGCGCCGGCTGCCCTTGATGAGGAGGGAAAACCCATCAACCCTCATATTCCTCGTACGTTTAGCATACGTATATTTCTCAAATAGTTTGTTGATTATCTGTTTAGAATACATCTCGCAGGCTCCATGGTATCTCGATACCGGCGCACCTTCATTGAGCCATCAACGTCGACCAGAGCAAGAAAAATCCCAGCTCGAAAATTGGTATGACAGAGGGGCGAAAGCAGGCCCAGCAGCAAAGAAGTATCGCAAAGGCGCCTGCGAAAACTGTGGTTCCATGACACATGCCAAGAAAGACTGTCTGGAGAGGCCCAGAAAGAAGGGTGCAAAGTATACCAGCAAGAACATCCAGGCCGATGACGTCGTGCAGGACATTGTCGTTGGTTATGATGCAAAGCGGGACAGATATAATGGTTATGACCCGGCTGAGCATTCGAGGGTGTACGAGCAATACGCAGCAATGGAGGCTGGCAGGCAGAAGCTTCGTGAGGAGGAAATTGACAAGCAGACGACTACGGATTTGGCTGCCGTACGGAAGGTTGCCAAGGCTGGAAAAGCGGAGGGGAAGTCAGGGGATCCTGACTTTGGCTCAAGTGATGAGGAGGACGCTGATGAAGACAAGTACGCGGACGCGGCAGATGCTGTGGGCCAAAAACTGGATACAAAGACTCGTATCACAGTTAGAAACCTGCGTATTCGTGAGGATACAGCCAAGTATCTTCTGAATCTGGACCCAGAGAGTGCATACTATGACCCTAAGACTCGTTCTATGCGTGATGCACCGGAGAAGAACGTGGCCCCGAAGATGTGAGTCTACTAAATATCAGAAATTCTCTCATACTAATTTACTTGTGTAGGCAAAATTCGCTGGCGAAAACTTTTTCCGTTATAGTGGAGAAGTTGAGGACGTTCAAAATCTTCAGTTATTCGCATGGAATGCCGCTGCACGTGGGAACGATGTGCATTTAAATGCAAATCCAACTGCTGGAGAGTTGCTACACAAGGAGTTCAAGGAAAAGAAAGCTGAGCTGAAGGATACCACCAAAGTCAGCATCCTGGCTAAATACGGTGGCGAAGAATTCCTCCAGGCGGCACCACGTGAACTTCGGGAGGGACAGACAGAAGACTACGTAGAGTACTCTCGGACGGGGCAGGTCGTTAAAGGTAGAGAGAGAGCGAAGAACAGATCCAAGTATCCTGAGGATGGTATGTATTAACAGCCTTTTTCCAATGTACATCTACTCAATCATCATTCTAGTCTTCATCAACAATCACACAGCTGTTTGGGGATCTTGGTACGATGCGTCAGGTGGTACATGGGGCTACGCCTGCTGCCACTCAGTTATTCATGTGTCGTATTGTGCCGGGAAAGCTGGTATCGAGGCTTCACAGGCATCGTCCGCGCGGAGTCTTCTCGCTGCGCCTCCCTCTGAACCTCCCTCCTCTGCACCTCCTGCGAAGGAAGAAGCCAACGAGGGTGAATATGCGAAGGTAGAACAAAACTACTCAAAGAAGCGTGTTGGGGAGGGAGATGTGCGATTAGATAAGAGCCGGTTAGCTCAAGCGTTGTCCGAAGAGAAAAAGCGAAAAGGGAGGGTAGAGGAAGACGACCGGTCTGGCAAACGACGTAAAGGTGTATTGGAGACAGGAACTCATGACGTAACAGAGGAGCAACTTGGTGAGTGATCTTTCATTTGGCCAACTTTCAGGTGCTTATCGTCTCAAC
This sequence comes from Leucocoprinus leucothites, assembly GCA_013368445.1. NCBI lineage: Eukaryota > Fungi > Basidiomycota > Agaricomycetes > Agaricales > Agaricaceae > Leucocoprinus > Leucocoprinus leucothites. The sequence goes on from JAACJO010000012.1 coordinate 570,849, forward strand.
AGAGGCGTATCGGATGACCCGGCGCATGGCCGAAGATCCTATGGCCAACTATGTCGATCGTGAAGACCTCTAATTTCATTATTGTTGCATGATTTGGCTTCGGTTTAGATTACTCATTCAATTCTCATTGTACTATTTAGTACCCACGTGACTATACACGTGTTGTAGAACGAATAATGTTTGCGATGTCGAGTCTCGGCGTCTCAAGAACAACGCCACGGACAGCGACAACCCCCGAACTATGTGCTTATGATACCCCTACGACAACACTCATGCCCATACCCATCCAACCTGCTCCCACCCTACTTGTCGGCCTTGGTGCCCGCATCCTCATCGACTTTTTCAACCAAACGGAAGAACCCTCGATAAAGAGCCATATCCTCCAAGGAGTCTGGCAAGGTGTAGCACTCCACTACGCCTCCAAGAACTCGAGTTTTGGCTTCGCCGTCATCTTCATCGTTGCCGGTAAACTCATTGTTGAATTCAACCTATACCCCGACATCAACAAATGCACAAGTGTCGTCATTGGCATACTGCTTGGATTTCTCGGAACAGATGTGATCACCCAATTCGCGGACTCAGCATTCGTTTACACCGTCCCATCACCCTCTGAACGCCGACGGAAGAAGGTTAGCTTCTCCACTCCCGGCAACAGAGAAGACAAGAAACGGCAGCGGCTTGCTCAGGCCCGTCCTAATGCGCAGGGAGGCAATGAAAGCGACCAACAGTTTAAATACCACCCTGTCTCCGACATTACTTCCGTTGATTCTAACTCTGATCTCATACGCGCTAAAGAGAATATGACCCCCCTCGAACGGGAGGTGGCTGCTCTGCGAGCTCGTGCGTCCCTGGCGGACAGCGAACGTAGACGGTATCGTGAAGAGCGCAAATGGGCTTTATCGGAGGGGAATTCCGAGCGTGCTGCGCAATTGAAACAGCAAGTTAAACGTTATACTGCTTTAATGCAGGGATTCCATCGTGAAGCGGACGCCAAAATGATTTTAGGTACGCTTTTTTCTTCTCTTGTTCCTTCAATGTTCAAAACGCTCATGACTCATAGGGGTACAAAATGTAACACAACCAAACACAAATGTAGATGGACAGCGAGCAAGTACAGTTCCTCCCCAAGAACCCCAGCCACGCGTTCGAAGAAGCAGCCTTGCCAACGGATACAGCAATCCCCAGGCCTCATCATCGTCATGGGATCCGAGGCCAGGCCCATCTCGACGTATTGTAGCTGGTAATGGCCCCGCCGCACCCGCACCGATACTCATCCGACGAGATTCGACGCGATGAACGACTTTTTATATTATGTATTTGTTTTGGTAGATTCTCTTGTAGGCCACGACATTGAGCCACACCTTGGCCTGTCTGTAATCAGGTAGCCCGCCCAGCTATATCAGTCGTTCACAATTCGTAGAGGTTTCTGCTATTACTACTTAGTGTAGCACGGAAGGAGACTAGTACATGTGTAGGTACGACTACGACAAGGCGGAGGAGAATAGGATACACGGACAATGACGGTGAGAAGGGTAAAAAGACAGAAAAAAAGGAACCAAATAAATGTAAAGAAAGGGAATAAGAAGCAAGAAAAGCAAGCAAATGAAAGTTTAGGAAATAGGGTGTCACCGATAAGATTTTCCATTTGCCCTGACAGAACCAGATCCCGAGGTAGACGATGAACCATTGGTCTTCCCACTGACTCTCGGTCTCTTCAGTGTACTGTTCTCTAATGATGGCACCCGAGGTGTCGACTCCTTCATCACCATCTTCGCGTGGATCTCCTCAAGTTTGGACGCTTTCACTTTTTTGGGCCAGAATAGGGTCACAAACCTACCGGAGAGTGCTCAGTCAACAGGTGCAGCGGACGTTAGAAACCATAGGCTACTTACGTCCATAGATGTCGCCTCCATCTCTCACAATCTTCACCATTAGCTTGCTTCACTTGCAAGACCGCCTCGATACGACGCCCAATAGCAGCCAGTGAATCCTTGAGGATCGCTACCTTGTCCTCTCGTGGCATATCCTCTCCGGAAAGCTTGAGTTGTTTCTATAAAGGGTGAGATAGGAGTCGACAGTGGTTGAACCTAATATCAACGTACAAGTTGCTTCTTGACTGGCCGGAGCTCCTCTTTAGTCGCAGCCTCGTCCATAGACGGACTAGAGGGGGGAATTAGCCTTCAAGATCAAACAACGTAGAGATAGCATCACCCACCATTCGTCCGAAGACTCGGAATCAGTAAAGGTCGGTGTGGGTCTCCTCTTTCTCTTCTTCGAGCTAGTATCATCAATCGTCGCCATAGCTTCACTCTCTGCTCTCCTCTTCAAGCTACTAATATGAGAAGAGGTGGAGGCCACAGGCGGAGGCGGCGATGCTGAGACCTTGAGGTGGCCTTTGCTACGCAGCGAGCTCTCATACGATCGTAGTTTCTCGTCATGCTCACGCAATAATCCGAGTAAGAAATCACCCCGTCGCACAAGGTGAATTGCGTTGGGTATAGGCCGGCTTGCTGCATCTTCGCCCTTCTTCCCTTCCTCCAAGAAGAACTTGCCATCTAATCCAAGCTTCGGGTCCTTTTGCATTGCTTCCCAGTTCCCAAATCCATAGATGAAAGCGCCAACGAGGAGCATGGAGTCATCCTGAGGACCCCAGCGGCCAGACCAATTCAATGTAGGGCGAATGTTGTCAATGGGGATACTCCACTTGTATGGATCGTCTAGCTCGGAAAGCGTGCTGTAAAGAATCTGGAGGTCACGATGGCGCGAAAGTACAGTCTCAGCATTGATGTTTCCGACCCCTCGGCAAGTTACAAGAACAGCTTTGCTCTTCTGTGCGTTGGTCAGCGTCTCGCCCGATGCCATACGCGAACGCTTCTGGTCTTCGTTCTCTTGGATGGCTTGGGTGCAGATATCGATTATTTCATCAGCGAGGTCCAAGAGCATGCCCCTGTTCTTATCTTGTAGTTTGGACTCAGTAACCTAATGACCATTATAAGACACCGAGACAAGAACGGCCAGGAAAACAATGATGCTTACGATCACATCATAACGCTGCCTGATGTCGCCCCATCTCTGTAAACTCCTGATCAACACGCGAACATCTCGTTCCTTGAGCTCCATAGCTTTCTGACTTGCGGACTTCCTCTGTATTCCGGATACCTTGGGCTTCTTCGGCGCACTGGCTGAGGGTGGGTGGTCCACATCCATCCCCTCATATGAGACTTGGGCATGGGTACGTTTTCTATCACGAGACTCCTGTGCAGCGAGTTCCTCTGCCTTCCGCTGATCCTCTTCACTTTCAAACTTCTGCCGCTCGTCCAAGGGAATGATCTCTTCCCAACTCATGTCGTTCTTCACGTCACTAACTGCCGCAAACTGTGCCAGGAAACCTTCACCACCCAGAGACGTGCCTGCGTCTGTCGTTATCGTCTCATGAGCTTCGGCTCGATTGAGGATATCGTCAAGATCCATTTCGTCGAGCTTTTGACTTTGCAAGCTATCATCCTTGTCGAACCTATGCAAGTTCATCAATCCCTTGTTAACATTCCAAGCCATGAATGACTCACATTTTCTGAGCACCATATTTCAACACAGCAGTCAGCTCCTCTTTGCTCAGGTTGTCGGGCTTTTGCGGATCCTTGACCTGCGCCTTAGAGCTCAAATGTGCCTGTGACGTATCCATTTGGTTAATGACTGATAAATGATCAACGTCAGTGTTCCAAAAACGTCCGCAAATGCGAATGGCCAAAACTACTCACTCGCATACTCGAGCACCATTTTTTTCTTTGCACGCTCCAAAACATCCTCTTCCATTGTATCCTTACTGACGAAACGATAAACGCTGACATGCGACTTTTGCCCAATTCGATGGGCACGAGCCATAGCTTGCAGATCATTCTGTGGGTTCCAATCGCTCTATAAAACATGAGGTTTAGGGGATCAAACCCGATTTTGGAGAAAATTCAGCCACTCACGTCGAAAATGATCACGGTATTAGCTGTTTCCAGATTGATGCCGAGCCCACCTGCACGAGTGGAAAGCAAGAATGCGAAATCGGGGGACCCTGGGGCATTGAAGTGTGCAATTGACTTTTTGCGCTGATCAGAAGAAACCATGCCATCCAGCCGCTGGTGTGTATATCCTCGAAGTGACATGTAGTCACTGAGAATGTCCAACATGCGCACCATTTGGCTAAAAATAAGGACACGGTGACCATCTTGACGTAGACGAGCGAGAAGTTTGTCCAGGAGCACCATCTTGCCACTGTTCATGACGAGGCCCTTGAGAGTTTCCTCATTGCTATCACTCCGTGTTTCGGCGCCGTCGAAGAGATAAGGATGGTTGGCAGCTTTCTTGAGTTCCATGGCAATGTTCAGTAAGCTAATGTTGTTGTTGCCATTAGCACTCTTGACAAGAGCGGAAAAGTTCTATATAAAAGGCGCTTATTTTAGATTGGCTTCCGAGAGAGGATGATGCGTTGACCGCACCTTTGTCAAGATGTTCTTGTAGAAATGTGTTTGGAGAGCACTCATTTCAACGCGAAGAATACGCTCGCTCTTGGTGGGTAATGACGTCAAGACATCGCGCTTTAGGCGTCTTAACATCAATGACTCGAGTTGCTGGTGAAGCTCCTTGATCTTCTCTTCGTGGTCGGCATCGTTCAAGTCAAATTCGTTGGTGAGAGCGACTATTCTAACATAAGTCCAGTAATTTTGAGAATCAACGGAAAACACATACACTTATCAGGCATCAGGAAATGCATCAACGACAATAGTTCTGGGTTGGATAAGCATCGTCATTGTCATTGTCAAGCGCGATATACTCACCCTTGACATTATTCTGTAGAGGTGTTCCTGTGATTAACAGCTTAGACGCTGCGGAGAACGATCTCAGGGCCTCGTAGAGCTGACTCTCAGAGTTCTTGAGACGGTGAGCCTATGGAAGCCAATCAACCTCGTACCAAAAAGGCTTTGGATAAGCATAAGTACCTCATCAACGGCAAGCACCTGCCACTTGATATCCCCGAGCTCCTTGGCGTCCCTCAACGTAAGCTCATAAGTGGTGAGCAAGACGTTCATCCTGAGCTTCTTATTTGAAGGACCGAACTCGTAGGCACGGATAACTTCGCGAGCCGCGGCCGTTCCGATATAGGTGATGACGTTCATATCCGGAGCCCATGCCTGGAATTGCGTTTGCCAAGCGGTGATAGTAGAAAGGGGAACGATCACCAGGAAAGGGCCGTACTGTTGCAACTCATGGAACAGATAGGAAATGAAGGCCACTGTTTGTACAGTCTAGCCACAAATAAGCAAGAGCCGATCATAAGTCTCCAGCAACGCACCTTTCCAAGTCCCATCTCGTCCGCAAGGATGCCATTGTCACCCTTACTCCAGAGATAGGCAAGCCAATTCAGTCCAGTGAGCTGGAAGTCCTTGAGCTCGCCTCCAGTGGCCTTTATGTAATCAGGATCCTGAGTGATCTTTTTAAACTGTGGTCTGTTTTGCCTCGAGTAGGACACGCTCTTGTAAGGAAACTTGGCCTCTGCTTCACGATGTCTGTATGCCTCAATTTGGTCATTCGCGATGGGCTTCACGTCTTTGGAGAGCTCCCAGGTGCAGTACTCGTAATTGAGGCCTTGCCATTTGCAGAAATACTCCTCCTCGCCATCAACGCCGACTCGGTGGGAAACCACCCGCTCAACATTACGGAAGTTCTCGAGCTCCTCCCTCTCACGTTCCTTGTCTAGCAGGAGTGCTTCCGCGTCCTCGCGGGAAAGCCCCGGAGCTGCTAGCCGAGATTGCCACTGCTTGTAAGCCTTGATATAATTGTCGACACGCTTGAGGCCTTTGAATCGCTTGAGGAACTCATAGGTTTCGTCGGTGTTGTGGAGATGAGAAAAGTTTTTCCATTTGATGTGGAAGCGCTGTGGAAAGTGTCAGAATTGAGCCCAGAATGCTAGTGAACGAAGACTGACAATGTTCTCGAACCAAAGGTCATGGGGGTCGTTCTCGCGGGCCTCATCTCTGCTGTGGCTAAGGACGGCCTCGATTTCATCTTCCTCTAGGAATTGGGCATTGGGGTCCACGATATAAGCAGCCTCGCCGTTAGCCTCTTCCTCGTCGAATTTCTCAAAGTCTTGTACGTCGTCGACATAATTGGGTATTTTCCCGCCGCGGCTGGAGACTCTGATATCCTCGGTGGACTGGCGGTTCTTCTTCTTGCGCTTGTGTGCGCGAGCACCGTAATCAGAGTCAGAGTCCGAGGAAGAAGCGTGACGGGTGGATGCTTAAAAGGGAAGGTGAGCATGCGGCGGGCGTTACGGGAGGCGACGAGGACAAACCTCGGGGGCGTATCGCTGGGGCAGAGGGCATTCGATGCTGCTGCTGCTTTTTGATCTTCTTAGCAGGCTTCTTCTTGGAGCCATACTCTTCGTCGGCATAGGTACCATCGTCTTCGTCGTCGTCGTCATTGTCATCACCATCGGGCTGGTCCTCATAGCCCTAACGAACAAAAGAGTCAATTTTAAGACACATCGAGGTGAGGAGATGTGCATACAGAGTCATCGACGTCCTACGAAAGAAAGAAAGGTATAAGGTTATGAGAGAGAGACAAGAGGCAGAAAAGCGAGAAAGAACGGACCGAGTCGGGGCGGGACTGAGAGATGGAGAGGCGGGCAACGGCACCGGAATTGACATTGGAAGAGTTGGCGGGAGAGACAGTGGCGTCGTCGTCAACAGATTCGCCCTCGGCATCCTGGTCGAGAGGTTTGTCGAACTTGTCGTCGTCGTTGTCATGGTCGACGTCCATGTGAGTATCGGAGTCGTAGTTCAAGTCGAGAGCGGGAGGAGGAGGGGACATGGGGAAGGGATGATGTGGTGGGGAAGAAGAGTGTTGAGGACGGGCGCCAGGCATCGCCAACGGGGAGAATTCACACGGGCAGCGTCGCTACCCCATCGTCACGGCCAACGCCGGAAGGGCCTTCGTCACCGGCGCTCGTGACGGGGACTCCGAAAGATGGCTTGTGGTGGATGTGCTTAGGCAATCAAACTCTTACTCGGACCTCCAGGTTAGGGTTATGGACGCCTCCTCCCATCTCTCCGTCGTCCTCGACCTCCCCCCGGCCCAATGGCACCGCGCAGCACACCACGGCCTCCCCCTTTCTGATTTTCTCTCTCACGTGCTCGTCTTTCTGCACGCCCACATCGCTGCCAATGCCGAAAACTCGCTCGCCGTCTTCGGAGCCTTCCCCGGCTCTTCCACCCTCCTCTATTCTTCCGCCGACCCCGTTCCCGAACATCTACCGATCCACCCCAACTCCTATCCCCCCTTTGCTGCCCTCGACCACGCCGTCAACCGCCGCATACATGCCCACCTCGATGCTCTCGATGACTCTTCGGCCGATCCATCCGCTCTCATTGCTGCCATCACCAAGGCCCTTTGCTGTGCGTTTCTCTAATTATCTTGCCTGCCGTTGTTCATCATGCTGTCCATCCAGATGTGAACCGCCTCTCACTCAGCCCTGCGGCAAACACGAATCCTTCGGCCGAGCGCGACCCGAGCGTTCTCCCGGACCCCCGTCTACTCGTCCTCTCCGTCTCGCCGGACCTCGCCACATCGTACATCCCGATCATGAACTCGGTCTTTTCCGCCCAGAAGCTCGTCAGCCAAACTCTCCTCTTCCAGCCTAGCCACCCACTCACATCCTTTCCAGAAAGTCACGATCGATGTCTGTCAGGTCTTTGGCCCAGACACCGTCTTCCTCCAGCAGGCCGCCCATCTCACTGGCGGCTCGTATATCCATCTCGAGCGCCGCGATGCACTCTTACAGTATCTCATCGTACGTCACTTGTCCCTTTCCTTTCCATTTCTATTGACCCTCCCTAGATGGCCTTTCTCCCTTCACCGGCCATCCGCAACGTCATCGCCGTCCCTACCCAGGACAAGGTCGACTTCCGTGCAGCATGCTTCTGCCACAAGAATATAGTTGATGTTGGCTTCGTCTGCTCTGTCTGTCTCTCAAGTGAGCCCAGGTCCCTCGGTTTCACTTCATGCTTTGACCACCTCTCTAGTATTCTGCCAGCCCGTCCCTGTTTGTTCCACTTGCAGGTAAGTTATTGTCTGGTTCTCCATTCTCAGCAGATGCCCAATACGACCCCAGGACAAAGTTCCCAATCAAGACACTTCAACGTTTGAACCAATCACGCCCCCCTCTCCCCTCCACCCCTAATGGACCAGGTGCCACTACCCCACGAAGTAACCCAGGGACACCTCGTATAGGACCCGGAGGCACAAACGGCACTGCCGTGGCCCGAAGCGTTTCGACTTCGGCCACCACCGCTGCCTCAGGTGAGCTCCCCCACTCGTCCACCATAGGCCTGGGAACCCCAAACGGCAACGGCAACGTGGGACGAAGCCTCAGCATGGGTACTCCTGTCACAAACACAAGTCCCAATGGAACCGCTAGATGACGTCCACACCGGTCACCGTCACAACAATTCCTTGTCAGCGTCGCACCGTTCGTCGTTGCCCCTATCTCCTCGGGCTGTCTGGCGTTTGATGTCAAATCTTGAACGACGTGATGAACACACGTGCTTTCTCTTCCCTCGAGTCCGCTGCCTCCGGCCGCCGCAGTATATACGCCTAAGAGTAATTGTCACTGTTGTTGGGGTTGTTGGCCTCCGCATCATGTAATAAACATACCTTTGGTTTGGGCTGTCGACTCGAAGCGAATGCGACTGCCATGCTGGCCGCTGTAAACCCACACCACACACGTGCTGGACAAGTAATTCAGTCACGGGTGGAGATAAGACGCAGTATCTTACCTGATGCTTGGCCATCCTCAGTCTCCCGCACTATCATCAGCACGCCCCCGGCTGGGTCATGTACACCACGCCTCTTCGCCGGCTCTGAGAAAGAATAAACACCATCCATAATGAGTATAGCAGACCACTTACTCCAAAATTGTTCCACCAGCGTTCTCTGCAAAAGCTCATGAGGGTCCGCGGTTGGAATATATGCTTCTCCGATGCTCCGTGCAAGATTGGCGCGGACTATTTCTTCTCCTGTACCCGATACACTACATGCTATACCGTCCAGGGAATCAACCCGACGCTGAGCCCAACAGCCTGCACCATAAATAGCAGCCTTTGTAGCTTTAGCTTTAGCATGCAGAATGCATTGAGATGATATTCACCTCTCCAACCCGGCCAGGAAATTTTAAGAGGATACCTCCACTGTCAAACATCAAAATATGCCTTCTATATGCGTAAGGAGGCTAGGCTAACCTTGAGACTCCCGCTACAAATCCACCTTTTGGATGCCAAGCTACGGCGCCTACGGTATCCTGCATAATATCCCTTCCGAGATCTCCATCGTCCATCGTCATCGTGATATTGGACTCATTAACTGGCTCGCTCTCAAGCCTGTCCATCCACTTCTTCCAAGTCCTCCTCGCTGAAGGAGTTATCATATCTTCAGGGGGGACGAGTGCCCCTCCAGTACCATATTTCTGTACAAAGTTGGTTGCTCCATTGGATACGAGCGTCCTGTATATATGTGTGCACTCGTGATGTCAATGTATGCTCAATTTACACGTCGTAGGGAGTCTGGACATAGCTCTTACATTGGTGGTATTCGGCCGAGTTTGTCTGTTTTCCTTGAATATTCTAAAATAGACCGAGCAGCCGAGATGGGGTTTTTGATTCCTAGCAGCCAAACCTCTTCAGCACTAAAGGGATTTAGCAGTAGAAGCTGGTATACCGGAAACAGCACCGACACTACCAAAGTATCTTTGACTCGATGTGGTGTCAGGACAAGAGGCGTGAAGAGCAGCATCACATTCTACAGTTCCCTCTAGTGTTAAATTGGAACCGCGCCCTGCATTTAGGTACGGATCGTCCTCCAGAGAAATTATGGCTTGTTCGACCAGAGTTAAGCTTTCGTTTCCGTTTCCATTTGAGTGTTCGGGATTAAGAGTTTCCATGAAACTTTCCAGAGCCTTTTTACATGCCCTAGAATAAAACACACAATAGCGGCAGTTAGGTTTGTGGACGGGGACAGGATAGACGACCTGAAGGTGACGAACAGCCGAAGAGCATGCTTTGTCCGTTTTTCGCTGTCGGGTTGGTGGGATCCAGCACCACCGTGAACAGCGATGAAGTATTCTTCAGGTTCTGGCATTCAACTAAGCAAAAAAGATAACGTCAAAGCGATCCAAGGACTTGGAGCCTAGGAGTGGGGGTAGGGATTAAATTGAAATGAATGCTTGATGGAGAGAAGCGGAATGAAATCGAATTTGATCCGTTGTGGAAGTGATGGTGACCAAGTGTGCAGTTCGTAGCGAGCCATCTCCGATTCCCTTGAATTTCGTGTATTCTACTTTTATTTCGTCATCGTCCATTATAGTAATATAAACACATATATGTGAAGCACTATGTATACAGCGAGCAAGCTCATCGGGTCCGTTCGAGGTAAGCGTGTGTAGTAAAATTTTCTAAAAAAAACATTAAAAAGCTCCGAAGGGCTGTAGGAGCTGTAATGAGTTATGTATGAGGAGAGCAAGGCTTCATCAACACTGAGGACGGAGTGGTAGGATCACCTGTCTCTGATTCACCAGTCTGTACGGACCTCGCATGGTCAGTAAACCCAGTCATGCACTGTGTCATCGTAACACCATTGCCAGTATCCAGCCGCGACGTCTCGTTACTCGAGTGTTGTTTCACAAGTCGAAGTATGATCAAAAACGAAGAGATACCCTAAGCAGGGAATATTAGAACGTTTGTTAGATCAATCAAACCAAGAGTGACACCATTATAAACACTCACCCGGACGTTGACCAAGGTAGCTACCACCATTCTAGCCACCACGCTATGCAGAGTATAGGAGATGATATACACCACCGAGAAAGTGGCATATAGCCCTGCGCTTTCCACCAGTATTGCCAACATGCTATTGTAGGGCTCGCGATGTTCTTTCCGACCTCGACCAACAACCTGTCGCACGAGATGTCGATACCATAAGAGTCGTAGAGCGATAGTAAACACGATGGCGATGTTACACAGAGCGGCACAAATTACAGAGGGGACTGCAAAGGCAGCTTGTTTTATTTCCGAGTTATGATCAAAGTGCTCTGCGATGTACAGGCCACCTGTCACTTTTTGATAGTCATCTAGTCAGCATTGGAAGTCCCGGAAAAGAGGGCTGACGAACCTAGTGACCCTATGTATAACAGAAATGGTGGGATTAGGATCCACTGACGTGTGTTGTAATAGACAATAGCACGGTATAACTTTGGTAAAGAAAAACCAGCCGTCTTTTTCACTGGAAGAAGAAACCGAACGAGACGCACCAGAAACCCATTTGAGAGCCAGATAGAACAGAAAATGCAGATATTCCCTGCAATACACAGATCACCATATTTCCCGGACCGGATCCAAGCACGAGGCCCACCAGGATAAGCCCTATGAGTAGTGAAGGCTTGCACCTCATTCGTAGTATGTAGGCCCATATACGTCGATATAAACACGAATAATAGGCTGACATATAACATCAACACCCATCTGGATGTCGAGCGAGGCCGTTTGTATAGCTCACGAAGACACAGACTGGACGTTAGGATTGTGTATCCTGCCAGTAACACGGGCGTCAATGTTATAGGAAAGGACCGGCCGAAGACGAATCCACTTACCGTACGCCATGAATGAGAGCATCGTTCCAATGAGCATCGCTTTCTCTGCCAGAAGCACACTATTCGCGGAAGGCTCAAAATCAGGTTGAAACATCCCTCTATACGAGAGGATTGAAAGATGGGGGATATAGGGGGTATTGGAAAACTTGCAATTTAGACCACATAGGATCGAGTTACTTGGATTCTGCCACGTTCGGCACGACGAGGCGCTAGCATCAACGTAAGGGTACCTCAACCAAGTAATATTTATCACCAATCATTGCATAACAAACAGAATAATGTCCAAATATTCCATAAATCCAGGATAACGAAAACATTTAGACGATAGGCGAAAGATCGAAGTCCTTGGCGCCCTCAGCCTTGACTGCGACACCTTTTTCCGTCACAATGGCGGTTATAAGCTCTGCGGGGTCACGTCAAAACTGGGGTTATAAATTCCTCTAGCCCAGTCGGTGTAATCATGACTTGTGCTTGTTCAGTTTGACCATTGTTTGGGTATAAAATGCCCCGTACGAGGCAAGCTTCTAGAGGGGGACGATGTTCAATGGGAATTCTGCGGTGGTACTATGAGAACGGATGGCTTTGTTTTAGGGGTTGTGAGATAGACGCACTTGGATCCGTCGGAGATGTCGAGGTCAACTGTGCTGATTGGGGCAACTACGATGAACGGGATATTATGTCGGGCAGCAAGGACAGCTGCGTTGTACGTTCCAATCTAAGTATCGTCAGTGTCACTAAGTTCCTTGATTCCCGGCAAATAAGCGGACACTAACTTTGTTTGCCGTATCACCGTTCCTTGCGATTCTGTCCGCGCCGACGGCTACGGAATAAGTTGGTCCCTGGATGACATTTATGATATCAAGTAACGACTCACCAACGGCGTGGATTTTGTGGTGTTGGAACAAGGAGCCGACCATCGTATCGCAAATCATTACAGAGGGTATCTTCAGCGTTTGAAGCTCGTGAGCTGTCAGTCTTCCAAACGCTGAGAACTACTGCAATTGAAGAGAAGCATTGAATACCCACCGCGAGCCCTGATGATAAGGAGCTGTCTGCGTAAAATGTGCTTTACCGAGTTTTCCTGTTTCATGAAGGTACGTGATTAATCCAAGTGCTGTACCATATCCCTACGAGGGCACATTAATGACGTTCAAATACAGAGCACAATACGCTTACGGCTCACCGAAGTCGCCAGCGATCCCGTATTGCAAACAGTCAGCACGTTCAAGCCCTCTCCAGATTCACCATTCTTTTTGACTTGCTCAATTAGCCATTCGCCACCCCACTTTGCCATAGCCTTGTTCCTATCCACATCTTCATCAGCAACAAGCCTTCCTTCTTTGATAAGATCGTGAGCGAGTTCTGTAACGACCTTTCCGGCCGCGATGCCGTTATTCAGAGTTTTAGTCAATCTCCTTGTCGCAGCGCCAAGATTAACGGCTGTTGGTCGGGATTTATAAATATATGTCAAGGTGGACTCGATGTGCGCCTGGAATGCGAATGTGGACGTAAGGAATTCTGGCGGAGGCGTTGTTCGTAGAGCGCGAATGAGGTGCTGCGAAATAGATAAAGAAGCTAAAGAAGCGATAGCTGGGGCCCCACGAATCTACTTGCAAAATGTCTTGTTAAGCAGGACTAAAGGCTTAAAAGGAACGAAACTGCACCTTCATCGTCTTAATAGCATCAAAAGCATCCTCGACTGAGTTAATTTCGACATATTCTGTGACATGGGGCAACAAAAGCTGATTGACGATCTCTATTTTATCATCGTCAACTTTGATCGACGTCAACTCTGGTGCAGCCACCATGTCAAATCAAGAGCAATGGAGGGTACTAAATGACCTTGACGAGGGGGATTCAGAGAGAGATAAATTTGTGTTCGGTTCGCCATCTGCAATAATATTTCGCAATGATTGATCGTAGGCATGCCCCTGATAGGCTCAATTTTTGGAATCCAAAGTGTGGGGTTAGGTGCTGTGGCGCAGCCTAGCGCTTAGAGGCGGAAGTTGCCCTTCGATACGGCTTGGCCCTCGCCAAATCCCTCAAACTCTCCAGATTCGGAAACTAATTTATATGCAAAATGGTCCTATTGAGAAATCAATTAATCACATGTTAACTCATCCAGAATCAGTTGCCCCCTCACTGCCATGCATATATCCCGTTAGCCTTGCTCCTTTACCACCACAGCCTTATAGTGTATCTGTACTTCTACTAACTGATGATTGACCATATACTTGGACGACCTAATCCATCTTGGAAGAGGGCACAGGTACGTCATCTATCAATTGTTTTTCTGTGATCATTCTTCATGACATCTGCGCGTATAGGTTTTCCTGGTGCTCATTTTCTGGACTTGGCGTATTATTAAGGCGAAGGAGGGACCTCCTCGAATCCTCTGGCTACCTCGACTTAACAGGAGGCTGCGTATGTTCTACTATCCCTTGTGCCGTCTGGGAAGTTGAGCTCTAGCTATACTTGGCAGAGCGCTTCACGCCTTGGCAGCTTGTACTTAGTACACTTACAGCGGTATATGCACTTCGTAACCTCGACAAGATATTCGGCCTTGATGGTGAGTTTATCCCCTATTCACCAGCGACAAAAGTCTGACAAGAAAACACAAGCCCCTGAGCCTCTCCGGAACCTTGTATGCTTAACATCTATCGTTAGGTACCAGCATTTTGACATTTCATAGTACACGCCAGATTATTTCCGAGCCACGTGGATTGTTACTGGGTTGGACGCTGGTTTCGCAACTGCAATGACAATTCGCCCCAAATGGTTCCGCGATATCTGCTCGCTACTCTTCGCCGTGTATTACATCACATTTCCTTCTGCAGCAGACGAGAAAGTATGTCGTCTCTATTCTAATTACTATGCTTGATTCATTGACAGTATTCCAAGCTACGGCGATTTCGAGCTGTACCTACCGTCGAAGTCCTCCGTGCAACATGGAACAAGACTACACATCCTTTTGTACGACGCCGCTCTTCTCATGTCTTGGATGATTGATTTACATGAAGGCATTTAGATACGTTTCATTCAACACATTCCAAAAATGTCCATACGTCGCAAGATTCTGCTACCTCGCCCTAAAGGTTCCTCCTATGACCGGCCTGTCACCGCCTATCTCTATTTTGCCCCACCCGAGGCACAGCTTAAGGAAGCGGCCGAGCTAATTCTCGACTTTCCGGGTGGCGGTTTTGTTGCTATGTCTCCCGAGCACCACGAAGAACGGCTACGTTTCTGGGCAGTCAATTCGGGAAGACCAGTGCTTTCTATTGACTATGGCAAGGCTCCAGAATGTGCGAAGAGCCTTTGCAGTAATTTGATATAAGTTCTAATTGCTCATCCCAGATCCTTATCCCTTTGCTATTGATGAAGTTTTTGACGTCTATCGTCTGCTTGTTGAATCAGGTGAGTGGATTGTTCCATTGCTGTGGAAATATTCTTGACTTGCGACAGCTGGTCGCATTATCGGCATGTCAGGCAACAACCTTTCAGTCATTGTTACCGGAGATTCTGCGTATGTAACCCGAAATATCCGGATGTTTTATTCTAAGACTAAAACTAATGTGACTATCTGTTATCAGCGGCGGAACCCTGGCTGTCAACCTCGTAATCAAAATACTCGAACTCAAGGACGGAATAACAAAGAATCGGGGCCTGGAGATCTTGCCAATGCCCACGGGTGTGGTACTTGCTTACGCGGCATTGGATTTCAACTTCGTGTCCTGGATGTCGGCAGACCATCTACGGATTTTAAGAGCAGAGCAGTCGTCCAATAATATCCCTGGAATGCGGGAATTTGCAGAGCAGAAGGACCACTTGCATCATGTCTCGCCGCTGAGCATGGTGCCCGATCGTCGGCCCAAGAAGAGGGTCAAGAGGCGGTCTAGCTGGAAGGAGAAGCTTCGTGGATTTGCTAGTGGGGGAGAGGAATCGACCCGACCTCCTGCGCCCAAGATATTCAGGACAAATACTGATGACGGAATACTTGCGGATGCAGAATCTGACGAGGACTTTGAGGGTTACAAAGAAGAGGACAAACCAATAGAAGCCCGTGTCAAATACAAGTATGATACTTTCAAGCCGAGCGGTTCGATGCTGCGGACGCATTCGGCATTGGAACGAAAACAGGAGGAGATGGCCGTTGCCTTGAAAGAAGCTGACACAAAGGCTATCCAGGCGTTTGGTGGGAAGGGGAAGAGGGCAGAACCAATCGGGACGCGGTTGACGATGTCAAGCAGGGTGGGGTATTTCCAAGACAGAATCATATCGCCAAGTATGGTGAGTGCAGTGCTGACTGGGGAGAGACGGGTACTAAAAGCCATATATTTTAGATGCGCGCCATGGCAATTTTATATATTGGACCTCATCGAAACCCCGATTTTGCAACGGATTACCACATTTCTCCTATTCTTACGCCAGAATATCTACTTGCGCAGTTCCCGCCATTGATGATCCAGTGCGGTGAGAAAGATCCGTTTGTTGATGACAACGTCATATTCGCAGGTCGCGTGCGCGAGGCGAAGAGGGCGCGAAAGATTGAATTGGAGCTGGCGCTGTCAGGAAAGAGCGCAAGATTCGGAGAAGACCTGAAACTAGAACATATTGATATACACAGTGTCAAGGGAGTGACAAGCGTGGAAGAGATGAAAAGGGAGAGGGACAAGCTGACGAGCGAAAGCGAATATGACTGGGTACAGCTAGTATTACTGGCTGATTGGAGTCACGGCTACCTACAAATGCCGACCCTGCTGCCGAGGGCGAAAGCGGTGAGTCATTTAAGAAGCTGGTTTGGAGTTTGCAGACTACTGAGCAGGGATGACATAGGTGATTGATGATCTTGCAGAATGGATAGACAAAACGTTCAACAAGTACCGCGAGATGCCGAGGGCGAATGGATTGACGCCAGGTGATGGAATCGTTTCAGAAGCAGAGGCGTCTGATTCGGCGATCACGTTCGTATCCAAGAGGCGAGAGTCGTCAGGATCTGACAGCCCTGCTAAAAAGAGTAGCACGACGAGTAGCGGGATAGGAACGCCGAAGGTTGAAAGTAGTCGAATTGCGGGGCACACGATAACAGAATTGGAGTTGGTGCGCAGGCGGCGCCTTCAGGACTCGCATTTGTTTGATTAGTCAAGTGTGCGAATGAATATGATGATTGAATAGCAAAGATCGGGCGACAGGGCTACAGAAGGGGAAATTGCACAGCTTGGGAACGCGAGTGGGCGTTCGGGACTGAAAGTGGTATAAGCTTTAGGTGCTGTGCAGCACTGCCACCCTAGAATGAGCTCGAGACCGGGAAAGTGCTAGGGTCGTGTTGGGCGAGCTGAACGACGAGCAGCCGGAAGAACACCACGGCCGTATATTCCGGGTGGTAGAGAGACAAGGGTTTGGTCGGCAGGTGAAGAAAAGGAACGGGATGGGCAAGAGACGGGGAGGCTGTGCCAGATGACCGGATTAGGCAGGTGTCTGAGTTTACAATGGGAGGACACTCCGCGTAAATGCAGGCCCAGGACGTTGACCGTCTTTCACTTTCTCTTCCTTGCACTACTACCTCCTCCACTGCCATGTACGCTGTTCATTCCATCCAGTCTATCCCCACCACTGGTCCTGCCACTCACCCAGAAGGCCCTCCTCGTGACTTCCCCTTTCCTCAGCCTGTCCCCTTGCCTCAGCCATCCACAGCTCAGGACGACCACCCACCATCCCAGGGCCAACCTACACAGCTACCTCCTCCTCCAGTCCTCCCTCAGATTGCCCAGACTCTCCTCTCCGATCGTCGCCAGAGCCCACGCCCAGACGCCATATTTGCCCCTCATGCTCATGAGCTCTATAGCTCCACAAAGGGTCTTCATACCATCCCACCACCGCCACCACCTGCACCCGCAGAAGGCTCAGAACCACAGTCCGGTGCCGGCGCTAACCACTACCCCTCCTCCCAGGGCGTGCCCAGACTGCCTCCCATCCTCCAGGTAGAGAAGCAGCAGGTAACCACCTCGGCCACCCAACTTGCCTCCGCAAGCCGCCGCAGAAACGAGGCTCACTTTGTCTGTCCTGTGCCTGGTTGTGGAAGTACCTTCACACGCCGATTCAACCTCCGAGGTATGTCCTGCCTCGCTCTTTCCTGATCGCCTTTCATCTGATCGTATTATCTCAGGTCACCTTAGATCACACACCGAGGAACGGCCCTATGTCTGCGAGTGGCCTGGCTGCAAGAAGGGCTTTGCCCGACAGCACGACTGCAAGTAAGTCTAGGCTTCATTCTCTTACTGTTGATCAGATGCTTATGCAGGCCCCTAGGCGTCATCAAGCCCTTCACACCGCCAAGTCCCAAACCAATATCTGCCAGGGCTGCAAGAAGACCTTTAGCCGTCTTGATGCTTTAAATGTATGTCCCTGATTTCTACTCCAGCTTCAAATCTGTGCTCAACCCTGTCTCTCTCTCTCCCGTTCAGCGCCATTGTATGTGCTGACCAATTGCACGGTGTTTGAGCCCCTTCGCTGACTTTTAATTTTACAGTGCGATCAGACGGCGGCGCAGAGTGCAGACTTGTCAGCCAGAAATACCAGAACCAAGGCGAAGGCAGCGATCAGCGGACGGCGGCATCGAGTGTTTCTATGGCTGCGCAGCAGCCGCAACCACCCATGGGTTCTGCACCCGTTCAACCGTAGCATAGAGTCTGCGTTCTTTTGTGTGTGATGATGGATTACCCTCAGAAGCACCACCCTTCATTCGATATTCTTGATACACCGAACTGATTTGATAGTCTTAGTATGTTTTGTGAGAGGAAGGAATTAATCTTGCCGGTTGCTTATTGTAACGTAGAAAGCCCGGGTCTGTAATTTGTTACAATTTAATCTTGTACACTTTTATCAATCGACCTGAGCTGGAAAACACGTGAGAGTCTCCACCTTGATCGACCTCGGTAATTTCGACCCCGGTAATACCACCGCCATCAAGTGGTATTGCGGGACTCAACCTTCTCTGCTTTCATCCTTCACCATGTCACTACCTATGCTCTTCAACGGGGGTGCTGATTGTGGGCCATCGAACCCACTGCAAGGTCTCTCGAAGCGCTTTGACCAAGACAGGGGCATTCAGCAGGTCGGTATTATCAATCTCGTACTAAAACACCTCTAGGTCAAAACCACTGATTCATCAACACAATTCATCTAGGATCAATTTGGGGCGTCCAGAGCAGGACCTTCGCGAGATGTATGTCCTCTTATCTTCCCGACTGAGAGCTTACTTGACCAATTGTGCCTTCCAACGTCCATCAGGGCTTCCGCACCCAGACCGGGCCCTCAGGACAGGACGCCGATGCAGCCAGATTCTTCTCTTCGACGCCTACAGCGGCCGCCATGGGCACACAGGGACTCTCAACAGCATTTGATGTTTCAGCTATGCGTGCGGCACTACCACCAGCGTCCGTGCAAACGCCGCAACTGCAATCCTCCGGACCCACGCGAACAGCGGCACCAGCAGGATGGGCAGCAGATTTTATGGGCATGGATTTTGGCGCTGTAGCTCAACAGCCCAAGCAGCAAATGCAGCAAGTTTCTAATGCTGCAGCTACTGGCCCGATGCAAGCAATGACAATGGATGCACATCATGCAGGCGTTGTGCATTCGCCGCCGCCGCTTATGCAGAGTTGGTATTTTAAACGTTTGTTTTTTCACGGATGTAGAATCTCATTGGTGTCTATCTATAGATTGGAACCCTATGGGATTTGGAGCGCGGGGGTTTGTACCTCAGACGCCACTGCAACAGCAGCAGCAGCCACAAGCGTCGACATCCCGGTTAGACGACCGTACGCCTTACGACCTTCATTTCTCATCAAGGTTGATCTCACTTTTTATGACTGAATAGAAACCTCTTGGGATAAGGAGTTTAGCGTACAAGAAATGCAATTAGCGTCATCCATAATCGAACAAACTCAGCAGCAATCTCAATTCCAGCCCCAGCAAGAGTCCGAAGCTGTCAATAAACCCCATTTTGACGCAGATGAGCTTGCTCGCACAGCAGGCATGCTCATTGAAAACCTCAAACACGAAACCAACCCGAAGTTCCAGAATAGCCAATTCATGGGTTTGATGAAACAGCTTCGGGACGGTGAAGTTGTGATTGACGGAAATCAAATGGTCGAGAATGATAGTCTTATGAGGAACTCTTCGCAATTGGACAAGGGTAAAGGCCGAGCGCTTGACAGTTTCGGCCATTTGGGGAACCACAAGCCCGCAATGGATGCACCATTGTTTCGAGCCGGTCATGAACATGATCTGTCACAACAGAGGGAGAAGGAAGGGGAGGGGGCAGAAGAAGATCCGAATGATGCGTATTTCAGACAAGAGAACGCGGAATATGAGAGATATTGGCGGGAGGCCTCACAGTTCGATGCTAACAATACGCTCGCGACGAATGCCCAAGAAAGGGAATGGGATTCCTTGCAAGAAGATTGGGATCGTTTCGAGGCTACGAGCTCGGGGATCAGGCAGTTGGATAACTATCAGTTCCAGGACAACAATCCTTATGTCCTTGGTGATTCGTCTAGGACACGGCATCACGCTATGCACAGTGGGATGTCGTCTGTTCTTGAGGTAAGTGAATACAACTTTCAATGTACGAGGAGAGACCTAATTGCAACTTGTAGAGTGTTCTTGAACTCGAAGCTATTGTACAACGAGACATGACAAATGCAAGTGCCTGGTACGAGCTCGGTGTCAAACAACAAGAAAACGAGCGCGAACACAAAGCTCTCCAAGCTCTCAAGCGAGCAGTCGAACTCGATCCCACACATCTTCCTTCATGGCTTGCCTTGGCGATCTCTTATACCAACGATAACGATCGTCAAGGCACCTACGACTCCGTTGAAGAGTGGGTAAAGAGGAATGAGAAATATGCTAACATTCCTTATGATGCCGCTGGGGCTGCTCATCTGTCGATGAATGAAAGATATGCGAAGCTTATAGATCAGCTGATTGCTATGGCTCGGAGTGATAGTGGTGGAGAGATTGATGCTGATACACAAATTGCGCTGGCAGTGTTGTTGAATACAAACGAGGTGTGCAATAGTGATTTTTTGGCGATCATTTTATCTAACAGATGGATAAAGGACTATCAGAAGGCCCAAGACTGCTTCAGAACGGCATTAGCCATTCGACCTGAGGTACGCTGCTTTGCTTTCGTGTATGTTACTCTGGTTCTGACGTCGTTGTAGGACTGGCTGTTATATAATCGGGTTGGGGCGACGATGGCAAACAGTGGACACCCCGAGGAAGCTCTTGAATATTATTACAGAGCTCTTGAATTGAACCCGGGGTACATTCGGGCACGGTATGTTGCACTCACTCCGTCTTTTGATTCTCTCTCGTCTAATCCAGTGACTCAAAATATAGCTTCAACCTCGGTATCTCCTGCATCAATCTCCGTGTAAGAATTTTAGACCTCACAAGTATCCTATTTCAGTCCAGCTAATGTTGATTATCCTTGACAGCGTTACGAAGAAGCCGCACAATACATTCTCGATGCACTGGCATTGCAGGATAGTGACGGTGTCAAGGATACGAGCGGAGGACGGGGAGTGACATCAGCAGCGTTGTGGGAGAGTTTGAAGACGACGTGTTTGCAGATGCAACGCACTGATTTGGCGTCGCTCTGTGATGCCAGGGACCTCGAACGTGAGTCGTCGTCCATTTTTACAGGCTAGGAGAGAAGCTGATGGGTGGATGGGTTGTGTAGAATTTCGAGTGCGTTTTCAGGAGTGATGCGGTAGCTGATGATGACGGTATCGGGAATATCGGAGCGTGGAGACGAGGAGCAAGCACGTCTGGATGTTCAATGCCCATAGTGTAGATATGTAGAGTATATGGATTGTAGATAAATCACTCTACGGGAATGCTTCAGCTCTTCTTCGACGACTCTGCTATCAAACCAAGGTCAGACAATGATACCCTAGCTGCGAGCCGAAATACCATCGTCAAGACCCAGCCGTTTCGCTTTATCTTCCTGCTTCTTGTCTTTCTGTTTCGCAGCCATGGTCTTGTTAAGGTACTCGAGCATCTGCGGATCCTCTTTAAGGAGCTCGGGATTTTGTGAAAACATCTTGATCTTGCGCAATAGCTCCTCCTGCTTTTCACGCTCCGTCTTCTGCTTATTATACGCGTCCCTGACGTCCTGTATCTCAAGGTCGCTCAAGGGGATGAGGGTTGGATTTCTGCGTATCATATGTGCTTGCTGCGATGTCAAAGAAAAAGCGCTGCGGGCAATACGCAACCAATGGTGGTGAGCAGAAAGCGAGAAGATACAAACAAAGGAACCAAACAAGTAAACTGCGGGAGACTGCGGGCGCTTACTCCCAGTACACAAATCAGCCTAACAAAGCGAGCACTGGTCATTTACACTCGACACACTCCTTGCCCTTGTACCACCACTACCTTTCACAATGGATCATGTCATACGTGCGGTTGAAACCCTCAAGTCTATCCGAGTGAGTACTAGCACGTTGTGCCACCGTCTCTCCAGCCCCCACCAAAAGTGCCAAGTGAAAAAGCCATTACTGAACTCTCTTGTGCTATCTCGGTAGGAGACTAGACTCTCTGGACTGCGACCACCCAGTGAATTCTTCGATTACCACCGTATCTCCAAGCCTGCAGATTTCAATACTGCTATCTCAGTGCGTTCTGATTCCACGCGTTCCACTTGTGGTGGTGGCGATTGAAAGTGCTGACGCCTCGTCGTTTTCTTCCATCTCATTTAGCGGATATCTCACAACACACGCAGTTTCTCAGGTGAGTGATGAAGGCCTTTTGGTCGTGCAGTAATGGAAGTATCTGGGCAATGGGCTGACGTGTACGTGTGCGCAATCTAGGAAACTATGGACTCATCGTGGCAATCCTCGCGGTGTACGCCGTGTATGTCTAACTCTCTTCTGGTGCTGAGCCAAATCTCGGTGATCTAATGTGACTTGTGTGCAGCCTTACAAACTATCATCTCCTCCTCGCCATGGCTTTCCTCGTCGGAGGCTTTAGTCTGATCAACAAGTTTGGTACGTTTAGTTTTTCAAGCGCTAATCCCGTTCATTCATTATATACGTGTCATGATCAAATCACTGGGAGGCATACCGTTGCCTTTCTTGTCACCCGCATCACAATTTTCATTTTATTTTAATCCTTCCCGTTATTTCCTTTTTCGCCGACAATCTGTGACATGGGACAAAGACGCTGACCGACTTGTATTGACTAGCTCCCGACGCGACCCAGTTTGGCGAACATACTGTGACCCAAAAACATCTCTACACCGGTCTTTTTGTCATTGGCATTCCCCTTCTTTGGTTCGCGTCACCAATCCATACCATCTTTTGGATTATTGGTGCCTCAGCTGTCCTGATTATTGGACATGCATCTTTGATGGAGCCTGGCATTGAAAATGACTATGCTACCATTGATGGAGAGACGGTTTGAGTTGCTGGCGACTAAAACCCCAGTTGGATCCCGTTCTGATCTCGCGATTCCCTCTTATGTCATACTCGGTTGGTTCTTTCCAAATATCCGAAGGACGATCCTTAGTTTACATTCTCTCTCCCTTGTATCTACCGCGTAATTTATTGGCTGGTGATTGTAGATCTTGGGCTTGGCCTTGGCTTGTGGCAAAATTCGAATTGAGGCGTACAACCCCCCATGGCACTGTACAGCCTCCAGTCCGGAATACACAAGGAACTGCGCCGATCCGCTTCATCCGTAGGCGTCACTTTGACCCGCGCCGAAGATGGAGAGTGCGTAGTAATATGTCTTTATACTATCAACGACAGCTATCGGGACAAGCGTGCCTGCATTGATTGTTGAGGCACATTAACATCGTCATCGCTATCGCTCCATCGTATTTGACGCGAGATTGTGGGTGCTATTACTAGTTAGATAGAAACCAGCAACCATGGCACTGGTTAGACCTGTTTTGTTCTTGTACAGGGACTTGCGTCTGTGGCGGATGTCAGCGCATCAACTCTCTTACACAATGCATCTGATCAAACTTGTGCCGACAGGCGACACCAGAAGATGTAAGATGACCCCATACTTCAAAAGGCCAAATGATGAACATATACCCAGGAACCAGCCACGAAGGTCATAAAGTCCGCACCTTTCGAATGATAAAGGAGCTCTTCGCGTGCTCCCAGGGGTGTTTCATCCACTTGGCGGGTTTAGACAAAGCTGGCGAGAAAGTCTCTTCCAAGGAAGCACGAGAACAAGCTTGTTCGTGATTACCCCGACTCCGTCGAGTTCGCACTTGGGCGCATCGCCTCACTTCTCCCGAATCGGATCCAATACGACATTTAAACAAGTTCGTATGACGTTTCGTTCTTGATTTCGCAGGAGGGCGTTGTTGTCCTGCAGGTTATATGAGAGCGAACACTCCGAGGGTTCAACTGGATTAATCAAGGGGCGTCCGGGGCCAAGAATATTTGATAGGGTAGATACATGGGGCACCTGCCACTTATTATTAATATCGAGTTAGTCCCAAGCAGATGGATGCACATTCTCACCGCAACTACCTTCCAGTGGAACACAAGGTATTCGTGGCAATCATTGAAATCTATTCTGGACAACAGTGGGGTTATTCTTTAGATGCGAGGAACCCACAGACCCAACAGGGGATATGACATGCAGAGCGTGAATAATTGTTACAACTAATACATCTGACGAGTTGATCAAAGAATCGGGACGACAGAAGGGAACAAATAGGAGAAAAACAATACCGGAGACGATAAACCAAGCAATGAAATCTGGGGAAAATAGATACCGGCACGTTGAAGTGGGATACGGTCAACGAGCCGGATGCGGGCCGACGGAATATAGAGAAGGTGAGTTGGGAAAGAAGCAGAAGCCAGTCGGAATGCGGCCGCATGAAAGGATTTTCGGGAAGCAATGCAATGTGAATGGGTAAATGAATAAAGCGGACAAGCCGCAGAGATATGAAATGTGTGAAAGCAGGTATGAGCCTGACAAAGGAGTTTTTGGCAATAAGACAGAATAAGTCATAGAAATGCCAGAGGATAATAGAAATACCAGAACATGAAAAATGCTGTAGATGTCAGAAGAAAAAGAAAAATGACACATTAAAGTCGTTATAACATAGCGCGCATCCTTTATTTTTGTTTCAAAAACTCATAGCAGTGGTAGCCATTGGCCTACGAGATAGGTAAGCAATAGAGCAGTGAAGCTAACACGTAGCAGTGCGCACCAATAACCATACTGGGGAGGTCAAACAGATCGCGTCGTATTGAAAAACAGAAAGTAGTAGGTACCGGAGCCCCCGAGGGTTTTAGGAGCACGCAATGCGAATACACGGAACGCGTGGTGTTTTCAAAAGCATGTGAAGCAAAATTTTCCCAATACTCGACCACAGATTGGTTTTCAAAGAGCTGAGAGAACGGATCAGTCATGAAATCTAGACGGCTATCACACGAGCACGTGTAAAACCACCTACCTCGTAGATATACTTCTTCTTGCCAACCAGATCCTCCATAGGCCATTCAGTGAGCATGCAAAACTCGGGAGCGACAAGGCAGATCTCTCCCGTTCGTCGCCACACTACAGTGGGAGTGCCGCTGAAAGATATCAGCTTTTCCATTTCCTTGAACCAAGGTGACGTCAGTTTCGGGTCACCGCTTGCAATCAACAAATAGCGGAAAGTTCTCACCAGCAACGATCGCTGGAAACACTTTTCCACAAATATCTCATCGTCAAGAGACAATGGCATTTGAAGCGCAATGAGTGACGGGCGGAATATCGCCAGCGCTCGTACTATTCGCAAGATATCATTCTTCTCGAAACTGAGGATCAACGTGAAATGTCGACGGTGAAATGTTGGCGGCGAAATACAAGGAGAGAAGAAGCGAAGAGATACCATTTTAGATACCCGTGGAACCCCGAAGTATTGTGTAGAATCACGCACCGAGTGGGTAAGTGTTTCATGAGGAAATGGTAACCTTCTGTGTAGTCGTATGGTGCTGTCACTCGATCATTGATACTCTGCAGCTTTGAACCACGGGATTGAGGTCGGACAAGGTCCGCAATCCCGGAAGGAACTGATGTCGTTGAACTTGGAGAAGCATTGGAACTGGGAGGGGACAACAGACCGGTCGGGGTCTCTTTGCTCACGTCATTGCCAAACGTGTCAGGTATAGGAGACTTGGGTCGCAGATCCAGAGGATATCGCGGTTGCAATGGGTGTAGGGGATAGGTCAAATCGGATAGTCCCTCAGACCGTTGTGACTGTGCTTGTGTATATGGATATGTAAGAAAGTTGGTCTGGTTGCTGGAAAAAAAGCGGCTATAAGGTGTCGAAGAAATTTGATACAAGATCATTCAAACCTTGATGTAAATGAGTCGTTAACGGCGTCTAATCGAGGAGACGTTGAGAAATCGATGGGATCTGAGGCTGAGGACCAGGAGGTATAAGAAGGTGGTGGTGGCGGTGGCGGCGACGTTGAAGACTCTGGCGGGCTGGGATTACCCAAAATTGCCGAAAGAATAGAATATTCAAGATTGGCCGCCTCTGATCCAAAGGTGAAATTTGGATCAAATGGCGCTCCCAACAATGAATCTGCCTGTGCAAAGGACTCTGCAGGGGGAGCCGTGATCGTATTAGATAAGATCACTGATGTTTTACGTAGAAGTATGTCAAGGACAACGACCAACCTGTGGGAGTTGCTGTTGCAGGCGACTCAGCCTTGGGAGGTTTGGTGTCCGAAGTGTTGCCAACAGTTTTGGTTCGCTTCAGAGCCTCTGCGTATACACGTGATCAGCAAGATCCTGCCAACGCGATACTAGGCTGGAATATGACGAAAGTGGACTCGTACCAAGCTCATCTTCATCGAGAAGGTATTTGGCTTTTTTTCGATGGCCTTCTGTGCAGTTGTTTGCAATGCCGCGCTTGATACAGCGCTGACAGGGGCGAGCTGGATTGGAGGGACTTAGCGACGTATCTAGTCGTTACGGTTAAAAGGGAACATACAGTCGTCACATGTGAGATGTGCTTTCTGGCAGTGAAAACAGGCGCGGTTAGCCTTCTTTTTCTTTGGCCCATCTCTAGCTTTTCGAGGCTGTTGATTGCTCTCTGTCGCAGAGTCCTCTGGGGTATCGGTGCGTTTGCGCTTCGCAGAAGCGGCGGAATCAGCAGTTTTTTTCTTTGTTTGTTGGGACTGTGACGAAGGTCCGGCTTGAGCATTCTGCATCTGAGAGGGATTAACGTAGGTTGGGGTAGTAGAGGAGGATGGGGAGGAGAGGGGAACTGCGAGGGTCGCAGGGCGAGGAGCAACAGCGTAGACCGTGGACATGGGAGAGCAGGCCTATGCAACAAAGGAGGCCAGGAGGTAGAGGAGGTAGAGGAGGAGGGACAAGGAGAGCGGACCGAGGAAGACTGACAACAGGAACAGAGGAAATTGACAGCCTAATACGATGGCACCCTGGAGCCAGCTGATCGTTTTTATTCTTTCCCCCGCCAATCTCTTTTCGTCCCCGACGATAACCATATTTGGACATATGCGTCACACCAGGGGTTTTCGGCCGGCTTGTGTCACACTCGGGGTAACAGCAGTGTCGCCGTCACCGCACCGAATACTTAATCACACCACCACTGCATGCAGCACCGGCTGTTTGCTAAACTTGCTGCACAGCTGGGTAGGCAACAGGCTTCTCTTGAGTGGAAATGGATGAACGACGCTATTGCGTCAGACACATCTAAAAATTCTCTCCAAGATATAGTCCGCCGGCGTTGCCTCGGCGAACCTCTGCAGTATATCCTGGGTACTTGGTTCCCCTCGCAGTATCATTGGACCCTTCCACTCATATCTCCTCCCTCTCTGCAGGTACTCAGCCATTCGGTCCGCTTAATCTCCTTGTCCGCCCTCCTGTTCTCATTCCTCGTCCCGAGACTGAACATTGGGTCATTAAACTCTCAGAAGCAATACGCCCAACCGCTCAAAGTCCCTTCTCTCTTTTGGACATTGGTACGGGCTCAGGGTGCATCCCTCTCCTTCTCTGCCATCTCTGGCCACAAGGGAGCGTACATACGCACGGTGTTGACATTTCTCCCCACGCAATACGCTTGGCCAACGACAATGCGCTTCTCGCTGGTATTCCGCCACCTTCTGATGGGGACTACTTAAAACGCAGAAATACTTTTGGAACGACGCCTGCAAATTTTCTTGCACCGACGTTCCCTGAAGAGGCGATGCAAATCAAGCCTCCCTTTCATATTATCACCTCGAACCCACCATACATACCGTGGAAAGAGTTTCTTGAGTTACCTCGCTCCGTATCAGAATACGAGGACCCTAAAGCCCTATTTGGCGGTCCGTCCGGCCTTGAGTTCTACGAGGCAATAGCTCGTTTCGTGGGTCGCAAAGACATGATGACTTCCGACGGGGTCGTAGCTCTAGAAGTTGGGCGGGGACAAGCCAAGGCGGTCGAAGAGCTGATCCGGACCACCGGGCGGGTACACCATACTGAAATATGGACGGATCCATGGGGGATTGAACGAACGGTCATTGGCCGCATGTGATTGCTGGTCGTAGAGGCAAAACCAGCACAAGGTGCCTTTTGGAGCACGATTGTGAGAGCCATATGTCGCGATGGGTTGAGGCATCGGTCCATTGATAAGCCGGAGGATAAAGGTCTTTTGATAATTGCAATCATCCTGCTTTGACAGTCGGACGTCGGCTCCGACTTCTTACCAATAATAGAATATGTAGAACGTCATTGTCGATCGTCCATTATATCCACGTTCTCCTGCTTCCTCGTCGTGCTACAAGTACTTGGCAAGCCACCTTCAGCATCCCCGTCTCCTTTTCAGCCAGGCACTGACGACTCTAGTTATCGCCCTACTCTGCTTATCTTGACGGTGACATGTTGCATACTCGTGCCCGCCCGCTCTTGCTCGTAAACCCCGAGTTTGCCTGCACATCGTGGGTTGCACTCATAATCCTGTAATTTACCGGCGATTGATTAACGATTAATACTACCCAAGACCCTCTTTACGTGCTTCGCCCGGCAGTCGATCAAGTTAAGCCCGTGTTGTATGTCAGCTTGTTCGGTTTACGTACCGGAAAAAATCCCGCTGTTTCCTGCTCCATGCAATGTCTGCGAAAGTGCTAACTGCCAGGTCCAAGCATATAGCTCGACAAGGTCGACTCGTACCACCACCACCACCACCCATTCTTTCATAACACCATGGGAGCTAACCTCTCCCTCACCAACCTTCCAGCAGAGATCTTGCAAGAGGTTTTTTTCTGGTGTCTACCAACACCGTCAAACGCAAGCCAGCAGGCTGTCTTCATGCGGAGGGAGACACTCAGCAGCTCCAGATATGCACCTTTACTTCTTTGCCACGTCTGCCGACAGTGGCGGGATGTCGCCCTTTCCTCGCCTAATCTCTGGACGACTTTGTCGGTTATCGTCCGCTTAGGTGTCGCTGTCCCTGCACCGGATCTGGTTTCGTTGTGGTTATCCAGATCCGGAGCACTTCCCTTGGATCTCGCCCTCTACCAACAAAACGATTCGAACGCGAATTGTGTTGCTGTAGGCCACATCCTCGACATCTTTGAACAGCGTATTTTACGGTGGGGCAAGGTCCACCTCGAGCTATCCGGCCCTTGTTCCACTCGCTTGGGAATAGGCGATGAAAGAGCTGGACCATTGTTGGAAGACTTCAGGCTCTACATTTCCGACAATTTTTCGAGGGAGGAGGATTTGTTCAGCGTCTTTAATTACGTCCCCCGTCTTCAAAGCCTTCATGTGTCACGAATTCCTCGACTCGACCTCTCCGGGGGTAGCTCTACCCAGGTTCCTTGGAAGCAGCTCACCCACCTCTCACTGGATTATGTTCCCGCCATTGGGACAGCACTCCGTATCCTCGATATGTCCCCCGATCTCGAGACTTGTGCAATGAAAATTGACACAATACGGGGCTCTCCGTTATACAATCCTCCTCACCTTCCAAAGCTACACACCCTTTCAATCAACCTCGGGTTTGAGTCCCTGGCTTGGTTCCTTGATCACCTCACCCTTCCACGGCTGACTGATCTGAAGGTCTCTGTTAGGGGGCCGCTTGAGCAATATCGTTGGGCTCAGGAGCAGTTTGACGCATTCGTCACCCGATCCAGCTGTCGTATTCGCCGGTTAGAGATCCACGACACAGGGATGACCAGTTCAGAGTTCGCATCATCTATCCAACATCCAGGCTTGCAAGCTCTGACCGAGCTCGTAATTGACGATACGAAGGGCTGGACTCTGGATCCGTTCGTTACACAGGCAGCTTTAGATCTCTTGACTGTCCCTGCCTCTCACCACTCTGACTCTTCGTACACACGTAACCGCACATCCCTTAATGCTGCCTTGCCACAGACACCTTGCTTCTTACCACTTCTCGAGCGATTGACGATACGAGGAAATTGCTTCCTTTCACCAGATGGTGCAATCGCCAACATGGTTGAATCGCGCAGGAGATGCCACACTATGGAAGTCGCACACCTGAAACTCATGGATGTGGAGTTGCCAACGAACCACAAGGAGGATCTGAGGCGGCTGAAAGAGCTTCAGGGTGAGGGGTTGGAAGTCGTGTTCTCGCAGCAGTATTGACGTTACCGCTGTGGTGAGCCCCGCTGCACCTACGAAGCCTGATAAGGCTTTCGGAGGTTTTCTATATGATGACGCGTTTGCCGTTGTTCCGTTGTTCTGTGATAGGTTCCTTATGATTGGCGGTAGAAGAAGAGGTTGAACGATCGAATATGCATTGCGTAGATTTAGAGGGTGCTATCGGACCTGGCAGCCGATATGCGCCGTATTTCGGTTAGGGGCTTCTTTGCCCTCACTTTTAGATAGACTTTGCCTTGCGATACTTTATAGACAGATCGCCTTCAATTTGTCGACGATTGATAGAGCAGTAGATTATTTCCGTCCTAGTGATAATGATATTCTAGTACTTCTGAGAGTGATCATCATGAGAGATTCCAGTAGGACTCGGGTGTAAAAGTTGAGCTTCGTCAATCACTATCCCTGGTTTTCACCCGGGTATCTTTGTGCCATGCGACAAACTAGAAGGTACGGAGGACCGCTGATCCGTGGAAGTACTTGCAAGTAATTTCGGTAAATACTCAGTGTTCACGTTGAAGGACCCAATGCCTCGTGAGATCCCTCTTATCCTCGCTCACCTCTCTGAAATGTCCGAAGCCTCGATGATAAAGACCCTTGTGTGCCAATGCTTCGTCAGGCCTTATCGCCATACCCTCTCTCTTAAAAAGCAAGAAGTGTAATAGGCTTCATGGATCACGAACGTGTCGTAGTACTTTCCGCTCGAGTAGTTTCCAGTTCTCCGGGTTAGATTCTTGTTGCGTTACTGCCCAGAGGACCCGACAGCAACAAACCGGGGTGTAAATACGATGATTACGGGGGAACGGCGCCGGATACATGGATACATTCCACTTTTTATACTCATCGTGGCATAGTCACGCCTAGTGTACAACTGAGTTACAGGGTGGGATGTACGTCAATCTTCAACACATGGCTGGGCGTCGCCGCGCAGATTTCGAGTGTGCGAGTGTTCTAATCGAATCACTTCGTGCACTCTGTAAGCGACTCAATTGATCCTTGTTCATATACGAGAGTGTCGGACTCATTGGAACCATAAATAATGCTGTGCGGTATGAATATGAAATGAAGATTCATCACGAGGATTAACTTCCTTGAGCATTAGGCTTACTTCGGCACTATCTTTGGGGTACTTGTTAAAGGGGGTCGTCTGTTGATAAGCATGATGAAGGGGGAATTAGATAACTTCTGCGAGTAACAACGAGATAGAAGCACCTCTTCCCAGTGGCATCGAAGAGTCCGGCTTTGCGGGAGCAAAGAGTGCGTCATGCGTCGTCTCTGAGAGAAAAGAGAGAACTTGATTGTGTGCCTCTCATTCAAGCTGGAGTGTGACTCGAGGTAAATCTCGCCGCATTTCGCCGCTAGCATATGCAATGCGGCCAGTCGCTCATCCGCCCCATTCAATCCATCTATTTTTATGCCCTACTGGTAAACCAGAAATAGACCAATCTTTCCGTGGACTTAGTGGAGTCATTTCTGCATTTGCTCGTTGTGCACGAGCTTCTGGGTGGACGCGGAGCCTAGATGGACTGAGCTTTCAATATTCCGTTCATTCCGGAGAGTCCTCGCTCAACACTTCGTAGGATGTGTACCAACTGCAGCCGACTGATCCCCATCCTCGTGCCGCCAGCAGTTGTGGTTGGATCCGATTGGGCGGGTAAGGATAGAAGTACTTCGATATTAATGTTGCGCTTGCATGCGCTTCAAAGATAATGCAATTTTACCCAACTGCAGTCTGAAGGCTAACGTGACTATTGTCGTGAAGAAAACTGCATTACAGGCAGTGGGGGCGTGCTAAGTGACCAATCCCCATCTTGGTTATTTATTCATTTTGACCCTTAAAAGTACGGTCTATCGGAGACACCACTGCCACACTCGGAGGGTGCTTAAGGGACATTCCCGCGTGTGAATAAACGTAAACGTTATCTCTCCCTATCGGACCCCATTCACTCGAAAACCATATAGACTCGGCTCTTTTTAGAACCCATTCCTCGACCCAACTCATAGAGCAATTGTGCAGTCGCCCGTAGTCGCTGACCAGTATACCCTCGAGTATTACCATCGCTTATTGTTTATCTATACCTGCTATCTCCCCATGTCGTTCGAAACGGTACTTCTTGACAAGTTTTCTGATGTGTTTGCAGCCACAACAGGTGTGTAGATGGAACTCGTCGAACTATCAAGTAGTTCTTCACGCTCTTGATATGAACTGATTTTATCCCTCATGGTGTACAGAATTATCTAGTGTTGCCCTTGGTGGACGCGTCGTTGCCGTCTCAGATGAATTCTTTGCCGAGGCCTTCCATTTGTTGTTGGTGGAGGTGAGGTGCATCTCCGACTCTGGTTTCTAGTGAACTCATGGAAGACGTGTCTATACCAGCCTGCTCCCAGCATGAAAGGGCAGTTCGGACCGAACGGTGCCCTGTACAGCGGTTGGGAAAGCCGCAGACATAACCCAACATACGATTGGTGAGCTCTTGGTTATCGTAGCTCTCAACAAGCCTGTTCTCAAGCCAACTTCCAGGTGCATCATTCAACTCGGCGCACCTGGAACGGTCGTGGGTTTTGACATCGATACGTCCAATTTCAATGGTACGTTATCAGAATGTAAGCTCCGCTCAGGGTTTTGACTCGTGTGACCAGGAAATGAGGCCCCCGAGGTTTCGGTCCAAGTAATGTATACCGCTGGCGGAGATCCGCAACCTAATGACAGTCGGGTGAGCGACTCCCGAGGCTGGCTTGCTCTGTTAACTCACGGGATGCATAGTGGTGTGAGGTCCTACCAAGGAGTCCGCTTGGGCCCAATTCTCGTCACCTCTTCTCTATACCAGGAACCGAGACCGTCAACTACGTGAAACTCAACATGTACCCGGATGGTGGCATTGTGAGCTGACTCATTCAAGGGTGTGAAGTTCTACATACTGATGAGTCTGTGTTGTAGGCTCGTTTCCGTGTTTATGGACAAGTGATCCCAGTATGGCCTACGGATCTTAAGTCATTTGACCTTGCACATGTTTTTGCAGGGGGTCGTGTGGATTTTGTCTCCGACCAGCATTTTGGAGTCGGCTCTAACCTCATTCTACCAGGACGTGGGAAGGATATGGGTGATGGCTGGGAGACGAAGCGAAGTAGAGCCAAAGGTCATAGAGATTGGGTGATCATCAAACTGTACGTACTCGTCTTTCCGCCAGTCCGCGGCACTCATACTGCTACAGCGGAACACCAGGCAATCTTGAGCAGGTGGAGATTGATACAGCGCATTTCAAAGGCAACTTCCCAGAGAGCTGTGAACTACATGCTTTGTTTAGCGACCATGATATCAATTGGAAGGCGCAGAACGATAACGAGTTAGATTGGACTCTAATCTTACCACGAACAAAGCTTGGTCCGCACAGACAGCACTATTTCCAACTAGAGAACGTTGAAGGCATGACTTTCACCCACGTGAGAGTTACCATCTATCCAGACGGAGGAATCAAGCGCGTTCGATTAATCGGTCAAAGAGCTGACATGCCGACAGCGTCGATTGAACCAACAGCAGTACCTGTGAATGTTCCGATGACCGTCCCTTCCACAGCTCCTATTACTCCACGAACAGCGCCATCGCAGGGGTCTATCATTCCTGTACTCCCTTTGACACCAGAAGCATTCTTGCCTTTTGGACAGGTGATACAGGCATATGGCGATCACAATGCCGTGCCGAAAGGGACAAAGATCACTCCTGCAAACGGTGGTACTGCCAGCAAGTTCCACAAACTCTCCTTACTCGCATCGTCGTATCCGTCAGGCGCAGGTGCAACGACTGGGATATCAGTATATCGGTGCCAGCCACTGACAGGCATCACGGCGGATGGGACCGTGGAACTCACAACGCTGGAACGTCATCCATTCACGAACCAGGCATTCATTCCGATGGGGCGCGGATGTGAGGAAGAATTGAGTGATACTGCTGACAAGTATTTGGTAGTCGTTGCGAAGAATGGGGAGGACGATCGCCCTGATCTCAAGACAACGAGGGCATTTATTGCCACCACGGCGCAGGGTGTGGTTTATAATACAGCCGTCTGGCGTGAGTGGATTGTCTTTCAGAACGCGTGTGACTGTTTCTGACCATAATTGACACGGGTAGACCAACCTATGACTGTGCTCGGCAAGGTGGGTTAGAGCCAACGGGTGCCATGTCATGACTAACTGGACATCTTAGAACTTGGATTTGGCATGCATTGAGACGCAAATTGGTGACGGAAGTAGCTCAGATTGTGAAATATTGGACTTGGAAAGCGGGATTAGGCTGCAGATACAATAGATTGTTGTGGTAGACAGTCAAGCCCAAATTAGGTGTGCTGTGAAATTGGTAATCCGCCTGACGGAGTTGGAAATTGGAATTGTTTGGCCACCTTGCAAGTTGTACTACACCCTTCCACTCCTCACATCCTTCCTCTACCAATGTATCACGAGTCTCGCAAGAGACCTCACGCAGACGAAGAAGACGACCTTTTGTCCAGCAAGAAACGTGCCATGGCAAGTGGTAGCGGTAGTCCACAGTCCAATGGCCTCAATCACAACTCTGACGAGCCAACTCTCGACAACCTCGAGGTACTACGCGACATATACTTTGTTTTTCCTCGTTATTCATTAAGTGTATCTCTAGCAATTCAGGAAGGAGGCAATATACAGGCGAATGCGCCATTACTCTGCCGAGAATGAGCGAAACCAAATCCGCATCGCTGAACTCGAGCGACGGAAAAATACATGCGAAGCTGGATATGCTGCCATCGTCGCATGCTGGACACAGGTGTGCCTAGTTTCTCTCAGAATTGTCCTATGACCTCTTGCCAATCAACTGTATGCTAGCTTATTGAGACTATCCGTTTGTTGGTGAGACCGGAGGACTTGCCACCGACTGATATCGATACACAAGGTAGCACCTCCATTTTCTCGTATGTATTTCTACTCATTATTTCTTAGCACTTTTTGACTTCGCAAAATGCTTACCGGATGAGTCTCCTAAGCACTTGGCATCGGCGCTTGGGGAGAAAGCTGATGAAACACGGACGCTTGTTAGTAGTTTTGTCCAGCTCGGCGGGAAATCGTCCAGCCGAGTTCTCGACAACGGCTACTATTTGGAAGCACAGAAGGCAACAACTACGGTGACTCATATACGTTGTACTCGCTGTTGACTAAAAACTAATGGGAATGAGTTTACCAGGTCGCTGCACTCAAGTCTGAAGTCGCCACTCTGCGTTCTAAGCTTCAGGAAAGCGAAGACGAACGCGAAAGTATCCGAATTCAACTTGCCGTAGCAGAAAATCGGCTTGAACGCACGCGCAGTAAAACAGTGCAGGCGCTAGAGGCCCGGAAGGCAAAGAGCGGCAAGAGTGAAGGGACAGAGGAGCTAGAGCAAAAGCCGTCCTCTCCTTCAGTGAGTGGTTCGGTATTTTGGTGGGAGTTCCTGATAATTTATTTACGCCTTCTCTAATTTTCTTCTAGCAATCTGTCACGCCACCCCCTCACACATTGATGAACGGCGTACACGACGTTTATGAGATTGCAGCGTTGCAGGAACAAGTAAAATACCGCGAAGCCAAGATCATCGAGCTGGATAGACAAATTGCTACTCTTCGCGATCAGAATGCTGTCCTCGAGGCGGAAGTATGTGTGCCATATTCGTTGACTTTGCCACAGACCTGACTTCAGTCTCAGTTTCGAATGAAGGAAGTGGGTGACCACATCTATGAAAACGTCGCCTACAAAGATGTTGTCCAGTTTGCTCTGAAATTGGATGCTGACCTCGCGGAGAAGTATAAACTATTAACAACGCTTGAAGATGAAGTCAAACGTCTGACGGAGGAGAAGAACAAGGGCAACTCTGACTTCATGGTGCGTCCATGAACCTTTCTCGCCTCGTGAAGTTTGCTTAAGTGTGTCTCAGATGGAAGCTGATAAACAAATACAAGAGCTCCAAATCATGCTTCAGAAGCGCGATGCAGACAACACGAGACTTCGGGAACAGCGAGATCAACAAAATGCGGAGCTTCTAGAGAGACGACACAAGGATGCTTTGAGGACCTCGTCACTTGAGCAGTATAAACTTTTAGTTGAAAGTCGCGGGGTAAGTCCCACTTTTTAGCATCCTTGATGTGCTGCTGATGCCCTGAGAAGGAGCGCATAGCTCAATTGGAATTAGATCTTAATAGGTGTAAAGCTCATCTCGCCGCTCATACTGGAAACAAAGAGCTATTGTTCACGTACCTTCACGGGGACGATCCATTACGACAACGCTGGGAAATTCTAGAGGAACGGATGAGGTATTCTTGCCTTTCCGAAGTGCAAGCCTGGTCTCTTATATATATATTTTAGACAGGCTCAACAGCAGATCGCGGCTATGCGCCAGACAATTTCGTCATACGATACGGATGTGCAACAGGCAATGCAACAGCATGCTGAGATGTCTCAAAGAATATTGGAATTGACGGAGGAACTGGATCGATATCGAGCATTCCTCGGTTCCAACTCATCACCAGACTTGGCGGAGTTATCGAAGCTACTGAAAGACAAGGAAGACGAGCTAGAAAAGCTGAAGCTGCTGGAAATACAGCGGGTAGAGGTGGGCGAATCTGCCTTTGTTTTAGCTGTCTCACGACCTGAACTTTTCTGACTTCAATTAGGCTGAAAAGTCGCTATATGCTGAGCTCGAAAAGATCACAAGTGCTTGGGAAACTCTTGATCGCCAAGTCAAGAGTAAGGTCTTTGACCTTGCGTCACTGGAGGAGAGGTTATCGAAGAGCCAGGTGGATGTGAGTTGTCGAAGATTATACGCGCGTTCAGTTACGTTTTAAGCTCTCTTAATCTTTGCAGAAAGCCAGGTCCGACAACAAGTACTATACGGCCGTACGAGACAAAGAAGCGCTGGAGAATGAGAAGAAGAACAAAGAAAAGGTTTATGATAAGCAAACGGCGGCTCTGGAAGCCCTGTTGGTTACCAGGAAGAATCTTGAAACCCAACTTGTGAGTGGATGTGACTTTTTGCCAACCCGACTTCATTTGACACATGTGGTTCTCTGAAGACACTGCTGGGCCAAGAGAATGCCACGCAGAAAAAGCTTATGGAGGCTATGAGCGAGTATATGCGAGCTCAAGAGAAGTCTAGGTCTGAGCTTCTGTCAACCAAGGAGATGGACAGGGGACGGTACGAAGCAGTGCGTTTTTCACTAGCGTTGGTTTTAGGTTCCTTACCAATTTCGATTGCAGCTGCGACATGTGCACAAGGATTTTGAGAAGGGGTGGGCTGAAGCGAAGAAGCAGGAGTTGCGACAGATTGAAGATGGCCTACTGAAAGCTAAAAAGGACGTGGAGCGACAGGCTGTTAGAATGAAGGAGGTTGTGTCAACAACGCCTGGGGGTTCGGACGTTGAGAATCTCAAGGTGTGTAGAGTCATTTGTGACGTTCTGGGTCAAGATGCTGATATAGGTCATTGTAGTCAATATTGAAATGCTCAACGTGTCGCATCAACTTTCGTTCGACCGTGATCACGAAATGCATGCATAGTACGTTCTTCCCTCTATTGCCTACAATGCCGTATTAATAGCTCTTATAGCGTTCTGCAAGGATTGCGTGGAAAAACGGATACAGACACGACAGCGGAAGTGTCCAGCATGTAATATCGCTTTCGCACAGTCTGAAGTGCAGCAAATCTGGTTCCAGTAATTTGCCTTCCTTGCATTAGACTTTTTGAGTCCACAGGAGTCTCCGAGTGTTACATTCATTTCATTATCTTTATTGTTGGTTCATATATTCTACTTCTTGACATTACGAGGACCTGTGTTTTGAGACATGTTAGTGGTTCATGAGTTCGTATCTTTAATCATATGTCATTTTCTCTTTCCTCTGCGTTTTATGAGGTAATAAGTATTATCATTAGATAAAAGTATGAGCAGATAAAGCAACAGTATATAAAGGAGAAACTACCGCTTGACCCAGGTGCGCTGTGGACGAGGGGTCAATTATTGCGCAGGGACAGGGCGTAGAGCAGCTTACCGCTTTGCGAGCCTTGAGGAGATTTGTCTTCTTCCTCTCCACCATACGCGGGTCACGTCTCGAAAGTTTCGCTGCAGGTAATGAGAAAGATGAAGGACAGGACGATAAAAAGGTACTCACATCTCCTGAAAGGCGTCTCAAGCGCTGGGTTATGAACAACCAGGCCCTTCGCAATACCAACGCCCAGAGCGTCTGACTGGCCGGTCGTTCCACCACCTCGCACGAGAGCGAAAATATTGTAGGCACCGAGTGCACCAGCAGCCTTGAGGGGACGCGTTACTCGTTCGCGGTCTCCAGGAATGGGGAAATATTCATTGAGAGGGATATTGTTGACAAGGATGGTGGCAGGTGTTACTGTCGGTTTTTTGGGCTTGACATCACTCAAGCCGAGGAGGGCTTGAGGTGAGTTCGATTCCACCTCCTGCACAGGCTCCTGAATGGGAATCATCCACACACGCGCAGAACTTGTTTTTCGCTTTCCAACAGTGTACGACCTCCCATACTCATCCAACACAACCTTCTTCCTCTTCCCGCGCGATAGTCGAGCTTCCTTGTTTCCGGCTTCGAATAAGTCAACGATGCTGCGAATACCACCAGCGAGCGTAAGGTGTCCAGCCGTTTCTGCTATTCGGTGGTAATCATTCAACTGGTTTAGGAGCTTGGTCATTCGCCGATAGCGCGTCGATGTGAGTTTGTCCTGGAAGTCAGTAGCCATTTCGGCTTGAGTCTTCCATATAGGGTGAAGCGGAGGAAGACTCTGACGAGCAAAGTCTGGGAGGGGAAGTAGGTGAAGGTTTTTCAGGGAGGTACGTGTGGTCGCGATGGCCATTTCTAATGAAGCAACTTGGTCATAGTAGGCAGGGCGGGCGGTGTAGAAATTGGGAGACTCTGGGGCAGGCTGTCCTCGCTGACCAGACGGTCGGACCGGGATTTGAGACGGCGGAATATAGACTGTTCTACAGAGTGGGCGCGTGAGTGCGCTACTCCTGAGAGACTGGCGGAAGACGTTCATCGCTGCCAGCGACACCGACAAAACGAGGACGCGAACGGAGCAACTTAGTATTGCACTCTCCCGAAACGAAAAAATAGGGACGTCACGTGCATAAACGCGCCCCCACACGTCAGGCCAGGCATGGCTAAGCCCGCTCTGTCTCTTTCCCTTGATCCATGTCCAACGAAACAAACTTTTCTGGTGCTCTAACCACATGGCGGGGTGTGTATTATTATGATTGAGTGAGAAAGAGGACTTATATCCATTTCCGGCATCAGACATAAACCTTTCCGAGCTTCAGAAGACACTTGATGCGCAAGGAATCGAAATAGTCGATAACCAGAAGGAGAGTGTCATTGGACGCAAAGCTTTGGCTGACAAGACCAAAGGTGCGCAAATTCCAACTGCATTTGTGGGGGGAGAGCTCATTTATAACCGTAGAATTCAAGAAAATTCCCGATGCGGAGAAACTAAATGCATTCAAGAGCCTACTCAAGGGTATGTTTGGAATTAAGCAACGTCGTGGCCTTCTGTTCATCGAATCTCTCCAGCATATCAGACAGAGATAGATAGTCTCACAAAGCGATCCAAGGCTTCAGAGAACGCATTCCTACATGTCTATAAAGTTCTTGCTGAAGCACCCGATCCATATCCACTACTTGAAACCGCAGTCGTGTGTTATACCGTCCACTCGCCTCAATATTAAGCACTCACAGACTGAACGCCTAGGATCAAGCTGTGAAAGTAGCTGAAGCTCTCGAGCATGAAACAGAACTCAAACGTCTCCGCGAAGAGAACGCTGAACTCAAGAAACGGGTGAACGAATTCTCTTCAGTGGAGTCGGCAAAGAAGAAGTTAGAAGTGAAAGTTGAGCAGCTGGAAGGCAAGGTACGACAGTTGTATTTGACTAGCCACAGTGCGCCACTGACCTCGTTTTAGATGGATGATATGATTCAAGACAAGGTTGCCCAGAAAGCAAATGAGCTTAATGCAACCTATGACGAGAAACTACGAAATTACGAAGAGCGGTAGGCCCGATAGTGCTCATTCGTAGTTTTGAGTTTGCAGCTGATGACCCATTGACAGCGAACAGGACTTGCAACGACAGCTTACACTCACAAGAAACCAATTGAAGGACCTCCGAACGTCGAATGAGACAAACCAAGCCAAGCTCATTGACCACAGTCAACGACAAGGTACGACACCGTGTGTGAAGTTCCCCGTCTTACGCTTATGTTATTCCATGCTTTAGACCAAGAGGTTGTGGCGAAGCTGGCTGAACTTGACATGGTTGCAGCGGAATTAGAGGCTGCAACGAGTCGCGTTGCAACCGTTGAACGTCGAAATGTTTGTGACATGCGCTTGCTACCCGATGCTCCACTTGACGATTCCTTTGTAGGAAATCCTGCGGGCAGAGATAGAAACCATGAAAAGTGGTAGTGAAACTTCGGACCGGTACGGCTACTCATATACCTTGTCATTGCGTAGACTCATGCGTTCCCAATAGTGTCCAAGGCTTGGAATCGCAAATATCCGACTTAGATGTAGAGACAGAACGGCTTTCGCGTGCTCTGGAGCAACAGCGGACCGCCTCTACTGAATCAGAAGTTACCTTGAATAAGAAGGTTGAAGAGTTTAGCCGAGAGCTCCAGAAGAAGGTCACTCTCTTTCCTATCACAAATTCGTAAGCTACCCGAGCTGACCGATGCCATAGACATCAGAAATCGACCAACTGAAGCAGAAGCTCAAACAGTACCTTGATTACGACGAGATTAAGCGTGAACTTGAGATCATGAAGGCAAGCCTTTCTCATTCTGGATATGAACCCTCGTTTCTCAACTATAATTACTGACACGGCATGCTCCTCTACTTTTTTAGTACGTGGAGTTTGCCGGGTTAGAAGACGCGGATGAAGGGAGTGCCGATGATGATGACAATGATGGCCTGCACCTCCCCGATCCCAATGCTGAGAAGGCCAACAGTCAGCACGGAAAATCCTTGGAAGTTTTACTTGCCACAAAAAACAAGCGTATCCTCGAGGAATTAACAAAGTTCCGTGTAAGTCGACCTAGTTAGCTTGGCCTTGGGAACCCGAGCTGACCTTGGCAATACTATGCCGCCTGGTTTCATATCGTTCTCGACATGGTGATGATTTAACTTGCTAAATGCGCATAGATCCTGCACGGCGAGCTCGAGGCGTCCCTTGAAGCATCTCAAGCTCATTTGGAGAATACGACATCGGAATTGGAGAAACAAAAGCTCTTGAACGAGACGCTTGAGAATGACCTCTTATCTATGGGTTCGAACGATAAGAAAGCCAACGGTGATAGCGCACATATGCCTGCCGAAGATGTCCTGGCTGGGTTGGAGTTCTCTAAGAAACCGACGGTAAGTCTTGTGACAAGACGGTACCTTGACTTTTGCACGCATTCAGCACAGCCTGCTACTGTCCTGACGGGGAATGTCCACGCGACGACTCCCAATTCCTTCTTTTGAATTTTACGTTAAGTATGATACTGATCAGTGTTGATTTCCCCCTTACTCTCAGGCTTCGGGAGGTTCAAGCTCGGCAAGGTCAACACCTATACCCTTCACCTCGTCAGCGGATACGTCTATCCTACCAATTGTCACTAGCCAACGGGACCGATTCAGACAACGAAACGCCGAACTAGAAGAGGTACGCACGATGTTAAGCCATTTCTCAATGGTTCTACCCATTCCTCCTTTGGTGTGTTCGCGTTGCGATTGCGCAATTACTTTGTTCCTTACCACTGGAACCGTTCACCCTTTCCACATATGTCATACTTACCTTGCTGATTCTCCATTGCCGTTATGCGCGTTTCATCCGAAATGTTTTGATGCCAAAGCTAACCTAATAAATCCCCTGTTTTGCCCAGGAATTACGCAAACAATACCAGATCATTTCTGAACTTCGAGCAGAGATCAAAAGTCTACAAGCGGACAATCTCAAACTTTATGAAAAGGTCCGATATATGCAGAGCTATAGGGAAGAGGCCGGATCTCGACCACCTGTATCTCAACTCGACCCTCTTCCTGTTCCAGCCGGCCGGGATGACATGAGCACATATAGAGCAAGATATGAAGAGGCTATGAATCCCTTTGAGGCATTTAGAGGAAGGGTAAGCGAATCCCTTGATTCTTTGCTACCTCGACCCTTGTGTTTTTCGCGATCGAGAGAATCCGGGCGTGGGGCCTAGGATTTCAGAGTATTGACATTTGATGTCCGCGATGCTGGGAGGTTGGCCTCCGCCAGCCCTTCCTGTCAACCAATCTCCTCCCAATTTTGCCACAAGCGTCGCGTGGCTTTCTCGCTATCTTGACCTATTCATAATCTTCATTTCTGCGCCCCCAATGGCTTCTAGCTTTTTTGATGCTCGGTTACTGACCCCGCTTCTCTCCCCTGGTCTGTCTTACCATACTCACAGGAAGCAACCCGAGCATATCAAAATTTGAACCCCATCGAAAGGGGAGTTCTCGTACTAACGAGATCGATCTTGGGAAATCGCCGGGCGAGAACCTTTTTCGTTTGTTATGCCCTCTTTTTGCATCTGCTAGTTATGTACACAACATATGAGTGCACGACTTCTTCTGGTACGCAGCTACAGAAGCCACCACGACCATATGGATCATAGCCTCTTTAAGCTCGCCAATTCCCTGATTCCCACTTTACTCCTCATGTTTGATGGTTTCGTTCTGCATTTTTTGTTGACTTTTTTATTATTAAACTTTTGGACATGTAGTAGTTATGCTATACAATTAATGGCGGAGTGAGAGATGCATAATGTAGAGATGGTGGACCGGTAATCAAATGATTGAGGGCATCGAGTTGGCCTGTGCAAGTCAAGATCAACTAATGCGGGAGGTATGGTGTCTGGAATGCAGCAGACAAAGCAATGAAGGACGATCGATAGGATTACTTCCGAGCCGGAGGTGCCTGAGGTTTTCTATTGCGATGGAAGTTGAGGGCTTGATCAATGGCGTTTAGCACGGGCTTCATAGCCTACAAGTACGGAAAAATAAGATGGAGAAAATGGAGAACAATGCAAGAGAGATTTCTTTACGGTTTCAACTTTAGATCCATCAATGCCATGCTGCTGGGACATGCGCACTAAGGCCTCCACCTTTTCTGGTGTCTTCGCGAGGTAGCCAATCATTTTGGCGGCTTTTGTGGCTCTTTGGGCAGGTGTGGCAACTGAGAGGACTGATTGTGAATCTACGGGGGGAGGGTATGTGGCCGACCAAAATTGGCGAAGGAATTCGTTCGCCGCCGTTTGACAGGTCGTCATCTGTCTAAAGAGTCCGTCTGGAATATCATCTAGAAAACGACAAAACAAATGGGTCAGCAAGCTGAACGTAATGCAGGGAGTGGTTGAATAGGAGCGGAGAAATTGGCTCCTCCAGATGCTGTGTCAAGTCAGTCTGAAGATAGATTGTCCGATGATAATTATGGACAGCAGATGATCGATAACCTCCTGAATAAGTGTTTTTGTTTTGACACTAACTTTTTCGAGACTTGACATCGAGTAGCGCCGCCACGTTTTGAGTCATGCCTATCAGCGCATTATCTCCTGCCTTGCGCTCAATTTTCAGCTGATTTCCAAGAATTTGGTACCGTCGATTAGTACTACGAATCGATATGCATCTATCAGAAGACTTACTTGAGTCAGGTTGGCATCCCATTTCTGTAGACTGAGCTTCGTCTCGCCAAGAATGGCTTTGTAGTCTAGGCCCTGTGTAGAGGAAGATCATTAACACGTCTTCGCGAAGAGGTTCCTGAATGTACCTTGTTTGCGGCTGCATCCTCTGCCGCCTGACTTGCCATCCGTCCTTCAAAGTATCTCTGCCTATCTTTCATCTCAAGCAGGATACCAGCCGATGCCTCAGCATCATGCAGATCATCGATATCTATTTGTGAGTATGGATCCTGAGGTTGAAATTTCAGGTTAGGTAGCTACACAGAACCTTATGTGTGCTAACCTCTCCCGGGTCCAGCCTGCGACGTT
This sequence comes from Leucocoprinus leucothites, assembly GCA_013368445.1. Taxonomy (NCBI): domain Eukaryota; kingdom Fungi; phylum Basidiomycota; class Agaricomycetes; order Agaricales; family Agaricaceae; genus Leucocoprinus; species Leucocoprinus leucothites. Next base: position 615,236 of record JAACJO010000012.1, read on the forward strand.
TTGCTGGAGGTACTTCGCCCCTGTATTCGACGAGATCAACGAACTGCCAGAAAGGTAGGGTACACATGCGCATACAAAGCAGAGTTCAATAACCGCTCTGAATGTTCGTTGAACTTGCGAATGAGGGGGAGAGCACCCTTTTGTCGGCCTGCTTGCATTGTGACATCTTTCTCATTACCGGTCTGGGCTGGGTCGTTAGATCAGGATAAAAGGACGAGCATTGACAAAGTTCACCTCCCCATGATCTTCAAAACTAGCAGCAAGGTCGATGAACGCCTGAACAGGATCTGACCTCTGTCTCCGAGGTTCCAGCTCTGGCGAAACTTTGAGCAATGGAAAGCTGACAAGTCAAAAGCATAGACGTACCATCGTCATCCCTCTCTAAATATTTGTCGAATACATCATCATCTTTCACAACATGTTGAGTGGCAGATGATCGAATAGAAGCTCGATGCGCGTTGAACAGTTTGGACTGGAAATACCGTTTCCAGAATTGCTCTTCTGTAAGCTGTCAAGGGCTAGTCAGCGATCACAGTCCACTCGCACTTTCGACTATTTTGCATTACTTTATTTGGCACGTTTTCGCTGTACGCCGTCCCCACCACGGGATATTCGTCGAAAATATCGTGGACGAGTTGCGGGGTAATTCGAATTTTGATCTCTCCACCTTCCACAGTCTCTGGGCGGGGGTCGACTAATTGCCCAGGTTTACCCTTCCGTTGGTTGTCTGCCGCGGCTTGCGCCAGCAATAGGTGCTATTATTGCATATGTAACTACCCAAGAAATAGCGCGTAGACAGGGACGAATGAAATACCTCTCGCCCGTCCCAGAATTCAGCTTCCGTGATTTGGCCACTGATGACTAGATCCTTGTGTAGAGCTGCCAGGTCGGGATTGCCCATCAGGACCTTTTTGCGAAGCTTGAAGTCATTTGCAGGATCGATTCCGGCAATAACAGGAGTAGTTGCTCGTCTTTCGCTCGTAACAGACGCGGCTCGCGAGAGAGGTAGTGTTGGTGGGGCACCACCGGAAGCTCGGGGTGTCGGTGCATTGGAAGCTGTAGGTGTCGGTATTTTTTGGGCAGATATAGCGGTTAAAGGACCAGTGGGAGCGGGGGTAGCAGTCACAGGTCCTCGAGATCCAGCTTCTGCAGCAGCTTTGTTGGTTCCGACGATGGTAGTCAACTCATTCTTAAACTTCTCCCTCTCGGTCCGAGCATTGGGCGAGATGAATGTGAAATTGTGACCATTTTCATCGGTGAACAGCGCAACTTTCAGTCTTACTTGCGGTGCGCCTTCCTTGCTGCAGAACAGCGCTGAGAGTGGTGTGAGCGTGCAAGACCCGGAAGTGCGTCATCGGGGCAACTTACAAGACAATTCAGGCCTTGGAAGGCGTATAGATGGCGATCTACCGCCTTCTTGAGTCCATTGTAGGTGAGAGTCGGTGAGCTCGAGCAAGCCAGGGAGTTTCTTGCAGGATACTTTTGCCGTACACACTATAGTAGGCATAAAATCCGCATCAAGACTCACCAAACCTCGAACGCGCAAATGAGTCCCGTAGCTTAGGTAAGCAGCGTGGTTTCCCAAAACGGTTGGAAGCCAAGCTATGACTTCAACAGTCTTGAAATTGTCAACTTGCTACTTCACGGCCCTCACACAGGTGTGCAGTATGACCGTTCATTTATCTCTGCAGCAACCTCCATGAAGACCACCAACGCGGTGAATAGAGCTGCTCCTAAGTTTCCTATGCTTATGTAAGGATGGTCGATCACCGATCATCTATTTTTGTGATCAATTATCCGCAAAGCGAAAAAAGAGCCCTTCAAATCTCAGTCTCCCCCAACCACATACCCATCCAAATACCTACATTGAGGATAAACATGTCTGTGGAGAAGCAGCTCATCGTATTTGACTTTGACTGGTACGCACAAAGGTCACTCTCAAGATAATTCCTGTATTGAATGATCTTCCTCTCCTAATCAGGTCAATGGCAGACCAGGACACGGACAGATGGATATTCGAAGTCCTCGCCCCCGATCTTCGTCGCAAGATGAAAAAACTCAAGGAAGAAATCCAATGGACAGATCTCGTGTATGCTGTTGCTCTTTCTGACATCCCAATAGCTTGAATTAATTTCCACCTCGTCCTGATCATAGTGCCCAATCCCTCCGCGAAGCTCACTCCCGCGGAATTAAACGCTCACAAATCGAACACAGTCTCCGCATCATGCCTTTCGTCAGTCTCCCACCCCCTCTTCCCATCTCACTCAAAAACACCAAGCTAACCTGATGTACAATTTTTAATAGCACCCAGCAATGGTCCGAGGCGTAACAAACCTCAAAGCAGGGGGCAAAACAACCTTCCTCTGCCTCTCCAACTCCAACTCCGTCTTTATCTCTACCATCCTCAACGATAAAAGTCTCGAAACACTCTTTACAGAAATCATCACCAACCCTGCGGAATGGGAGGGAGAACTTCTCAAACTCCGTCGTCGTGTCGATCCCAATGGACCTCAACACGACTGTAAGGTGGGCTGCAGTCCCAACATGTGCAAAGGCAAGTATTGTTCCTCATCTTTCTGCATGATGCTTTGGTGCTCTAATTGACGCTCGCATTCTGCAGGCGAAGAATTAACTGCCTTCCTCGAGCGCCACGGCAAAGACTTTGACCGTGTTGTCTACGTGGGTGACGGCTCAAACGACTTTTGCCCTATCCTCCGCCTTCGCAGCCAAGACATCGTCTTCTGCAGGGCCAACCGCGGCCTCCAAAAACGTATTGAAAGGGAAGCTGAAAAAGAAGGTCTTACATGCCAAATTCAGTACTGGGCGGGCGCTTGGGAGGTCGAAGAGATGTTCGGCAAACTTTAAGTGAGAGGAGCTTTGACTATATCTGGATGGATGTTATCTTATATACCTGGAATCAAGTGAGATAGAAGTGTACGCAATTTGGATCTATAGAGTAGATTATAACATGACCCACTGTTTCCATCACGCACATTTGCATCTCGTACAAATTTTTGTATGAGAGGAAAGGAAATATGATCATTGTGAGCGTTCTCTGCATGAGTTGACTATGAAAACAAGATCATCCAGGCTAGAGAAACAGAGACGGAGAGGGAAGCCGAAAGAAAAGAGAGAATAATCGGAGGCACAGAATTATCACTGGCATCATTGAGAGAGAGAAAGGCATTTTGTGGAATTTGAGCGACATTGTGGAAAAAGAGGACAAAGATAAACCTGAGAGAATAGAAACCTTCACCAACACCACCGCTATCCTTCAGCATAATTTTCACAGCGCAACAAATAATGACGGGAAAAAGACCGGCCTCAGCCGACATTCAAGAAAGAAAGAGAGAAAAGTGGCAGAAATCCAGCTTTGCAAACAATGAACAGTCCATCAGTTTCAACAAACTACACCATGCCAGCCCCACACAAACACACACCCTCACATTCATCTCGGCCATGCATCCATTCCATTTCCTCTCCGTACATCCTGAGGTTTCCCGGACATTCCTCCCAACCCAACGCCAACACCCATACCCACACCAGTCATACTCCCGGCCGGATCAGGTACCGGCATGCTCGTAAATGGATTCCTCTGTCCCCCTTGCTGCCCCTGACCTCCTCCAGGTTGTGGAGGTGGTGGTCCTCCACTGCCAAGAGGACCTTGTGAACTCGACGGATGTACACCACTAGGTACAACTCCCGCTCCGTAAAACGACGTTGGCACTGCCTGTTGTGGAGGTACCACGTGTCCCCTTGGTCCTCCTCCACCTACTCCTGCTCCTCCTGCATACTGCGACGGCTGAGAATGTTGTGGAAGAGGTTGTGAAGCTTGCGGTGGCTGTTGATGATAATTATCCGGCTGCATCGGGACAAACATATTCCCCAAATCCGCCCTCCTATCAATCGAGTCAAACACTCCCGCATTACTCGACGCCGAACCCGGATTTTGTGGATGCTGATTCTGTTGCTGTTGATGGTTTTGCTGTTGAGTTGAAGATGGCGGGAGGGGAGGTCCGCCATACGTAGCAGTATATCGATTTCCTGTAACAGTCATATTACCCGTATAAGCCTGTGGTGGACTCGAAATGTTCATCGACGACGAAGGTTGTATCGCACCTCCACCACCACCATACATCCCACCACTACTACCACCTGATGAGGGTGTCTGCGGCTGATGACCACTTTGTCCTGGGGGAGGACCAGTGTCACCTCTAGCAGCAGTCCTCACATTAGATAAGATCGCATCTCTCCTTGCGTTTGCACTCGCATTACTACTTCCCCCACCGGTAGGAGGTCCGACGCCCGTCGAAGTATCATCATCAACCAAAATTGCAGATCCAGGACCACCTGGTGTAGAACTGGTTGCTTGTGGGGGATGATACGAATGTGACAGTTTACTCGGTTGAGGAGGGGGATATCGATGTCCAGCATGGTTCAACGCAAGTCCACCATGTGCTGCAGGGTGTAGGCCCAACGCAGCACCAACAGCAGGACCAATAGTCGCCCATGTGTTACCACCCATCGCAGCGCCAGACGTAATAGCCATTTCAGCCTGTTGCTGAAGATACTCGAGCTGAGGATAAGCCGGTACTTGCGCAGTTTTACCACCTTGTTGTCTCCTCTCCCATTCCCTCATCGCGTCGTCTCGGTTAAGTACAGGTGTAAGTGCATTGCGTCCACCGATAACGTCTTGGTTCATATGCTGTAAACGAGCGAGAGCGGGAGGGACGGCATCCATCTGGTTGATCGTATTTGCGCGTGCCCGATTTGATGCACCAGAACTAGTACTTGATCCAGAACCAGGACTCAAATGTGCTTGAGGAGGTGCACCAGGAGGCGGCGCGCCATATTGACTACCCTGACCGGGCCCACCACCACTGCCAAGCTGTCCAGCAGAACTCTGATGCGTCAGAGGCTGTCTTCCTTGAGGCCCAGGCCCTCCCCCTCCATACCCTGAATGCGAATGCATCTGTTGTGATTGGTACCCCCCAAGTCCCCCCACACCCACACCAACCATATTGACATCCTGCGAAGTTTGGTATTGCGGCGCCGAGCTTGGTTGTTGTGGCTGTTGTGGAGGTGGAGGAGGCGCCTGCGCCTGACCACCATGTTGTTGTGGATGTTGCTGATACTGTTGATGGGGCTGGGGAGGAGGGTGAGGGACCATATATGGATTCCTGGTAGTATTCGCTGCTTGGGTTGCTGCTTGAGTCGTATATGCTTGGTGCTGCGCCAACTGGTGGTTGTATGCTGCCGCGTCATGATATGCTCGCTGTCCTTTAGGCTGTGAGGGAACCAAGCCGCCATAAGGTCTCTTTGGATCTGCGACTTGCCCAGGTTGAATGTGGTGCGAAACCATGATTGGGTTATCGGGCTGTAACGTGGCATGTGGTATCAGAAAATGCCACACATGTTTTTTTGCGAAGATATGAACTTACGACGAACGGCTTCGTGAATTTTTCGCCAGTAATGAACGGATGCAGACGTGCTTGCTGAGGGGTCCATCGAGTAACAGGGTTCAATGTCAGCAGGCCCTGACAGAAATCAATGAATGCTGCCCGGTTCGCCATTTCTTTAATTCGGACCCTAATGAGCCTAACCACGCGCTGCTAAAATTAAATCAACATCTCACCTTTTTCGAGCTCACTCGCCGAACTCCTAGATGACTTGACCTGCGGCATCGGTGCGGTATTGATGATATCCTGTAACGTCGTTGCTTTGAAATACTGTTTCCCCGGCTGCTCGTTTGTCCCATGCTCCCTCGAATACTGCTCCATAGACTTTAGCTTGTACTTTCGCTCGTTTTGGCTGGTATGCGAATTCCAGACTTCGTAAGAATCGAAGAACTGAGAAACCTGCTTTCCCGTATTAAGCATACTCATCGGCGGCATCCTTGAATCCCGTTAGTGGTTGGTGGCGGAAGGCTACAGAAATAGCCACGAAGAGGAGAGACGCACCCGAGCATTTCGATAATCCTCGTCAATTGGTTATACTCGCTCGTACCAGGGAACAAGGGTAAACCAAGGAAGAGCTCCACCGCAATGCAGCCTAGAGACCACATATCGATGGACGCAGTGTACGACATGCCAAGTAGTACCTCCGGTGAGCGATAAAACCGGGATTGGATGTAAGTATAGACTGTCTGTCGTTCATGGCACGCCGAGCCGAAATCAATGACTTTGATCTGTGGTGACTGTAATCTGCAAGGGGAAGGGGAAGGGTATCAGCTATCATCTGATCGCGCGGCGAACATGGGAGACAAGACTTGCGATTTGAGCAGGATATTTTCGGGTTTGAGATCACAGTGGATCAATCTTGCGTCCTTGAGCACGGTTAATGCATCTAATAGTTGCGCCATGAAGACCTTGACAAGCTGCGTGCTAAGACCCTGAAACTGATTCTGCTTGATAAGTTCATAGAGGTTGGAGGACAAGAGTTCAAAGACAAGACAGAGATGGTTCCTGTGGATAAATGAATCGCGTAACCGCAAGATGTGATGTTCGTCAGTGGGGTCGAAATTCTTATTCAACTGATATGACGGCGGGGTTAGACCGAGGGTGGGACAGTAAAAAAAAAAGCGAAACACGAACCAGCTCGAGGATGGTAACCTCCATCATAGACTGATTGAAATAAGCAGGCTTGTTTTTGACGACCTTGACAGCGACAATTTCATGGGTCTTCATGTTTTGGCATTTTACCACCTGGCCGAAAGTGCCCTGGCCGAGAATATCAAGAATTAAGTACCTAAGGGGAGTGTGTAAGCTGCGGTACATTGCAGGAAAGTAACATGTGGACAGACTTGTGACCCTCCTCGGTCCCCAGCCAGTCGTTGACGTAGAGAATGTAGTCATAATCCTCATTGTCATAACCATCGTTATGAGCGGCCTTACTGGGCTTTGTAAGCACGCGACGGGGGTTGTGGGCAGACTCGTATCGGAATTGGGGATTGCAGATGTGATATGTCTCGACTAAACCGGTAGTCAACTGGCGGAGGGGCTAAAGAATGGGAAGCAAGTGAGCACATGGAAAGAGGGATCGTAAAAGGGAAAAGAGACGCACCGAAAGATAGGTACCTTCTGCGCTGACGCGGCGGCCGAGGTTGATATTCTCAACACGAGGTTGGAGGTCATGCACAGTGCGGACACGACGGAAACCGGAAGCTCGGCGTTTTGGGGAAGGATCGACAGCCATTTGCTGGTCCTGGGAGTAATAGGAAGGTCCTGGGCTCTGCTGGGCAGCCATGAAAGACATTGGCGTGGATGGATTTGAGATGGAGTGGGCACGAGATGGGCCCTGGGCAGAGAGATGGGACTGGCTTTGGGAGAGATGAGGAATTGGATTATCGAAGGGAAAAGGGGGAGCGTACGAGGCACCGGGATGAGCAGAGGGCGGGCTGGAATAAGTGGCGGGGATAGGCGGGGTAGCGGGCTCGTGCTTGGGATGAGAAAGATTGCGGTTGTGAGCATACTGCTGGGGTGGATTGGGATATGCAAACTGGTTATTGGGAGAATACTGGTTCTGCTGTGAATAGGGATCGAGGATGGGGGTGTTTGGGACCCTCATCGGGGAGCGAGCAGTCTTTTGAGGATAGTACATCTCCGAGTATGGATCTTGATTCTGCTGAGGATGAAACTGTGGATAAAAGGCAGACTGTGGTGGGCGAGCCATGGCAGAATCGGAGTCGCGGCGGGGGCGGGAAGAGGAAGTAGGTGCGGTGAAGGAAGCACTGCGAGCTAGAGAAGGATTGTTGTCGTTGATGGAGTTTTGTGGATAAAAGTAAGCAGGATCTGGGTGTTTATTGGCAGTGTGCCAGCGAGGAAGGTCAAAGTCGTCGTTTGAGTCTGGCATAGTCTATATACAAGTCACTGCAAATCTCTCTGCTGCACCCATCACTTCCCCAGGAACATCCACACACACAAACACCTGCCGCCCCACCCGCACTGCTACATTCATCTTTAGTATCATCCTCTACACTACTCCTTAGTCTCTTACCTAGTCGCTGTGCCATCGATAGCGCCCCGTCGTTCCTCTCTGATCGGAACAGCCGAGTCCCAACCCCCGGCACACCAGCCTACATCGTTCTCAGCCATCGTCCAAGTCTACCTAAAAGTAATACATCCCACGCACCCGCTGCGGCGGCATCCCACATGCCCAGTCCCCAGCCAGTCTGCCCGCAAGCGACGCCTCTCCCACCTTTTCTGCAGACTCTGCCACTCCAATCCAAATCATGTACGAATCTACCAGTTCAATCACCTCCATCGCCAGCCCGGGCTGAGTCGGGTCCTCTGGCGCCAGATACTCTGTCCTCGTTTTCACCATTTTCGTGTAAACTTGTAAACCAGCCTCTGCAATTTCACGTTTTTGTCCTACCGTCCATTACGTAAGAGTTGGGTGCCCCATATAGCAGCAGGTCTCATTTAGCTTTCATACCATCATCGCCACTACTTACTTTTATGCCTCGACGCCAGGAAACAAACCCTGTTGGACCAGACGGTAAAGTTCGCTGCGAGAAACACAACGTCTTGGCCGACCTTCGAACCAGCCATCAACCTGCTAGCTTGAACAGGTCCTAATTTTCTTGCTTTAACCTACACCGTCTAACTTGGATATTCAGAAAGTTCTGGGCTTGTCCCTTGCGTCCTTTTAGAGGAAGCCAAGAAGAAAATACTGACGCAGATTGTGGATTCTTCTGTGCGTCTTTCTCTACCTCCCTAAATCTTCTCTAATATTTTCCCCCAGTCTGGAACCACGAACTCTTCCCCGAACCCGAACCTCAACCCTCTCCATCTTCTCAGCCACCGCCTTCTACACCAACTTCCACCCTCCGCCAACAAACACTTCACTTCCCCACAACACCTATGAGTCCGACCAAGCGCGGTGCGCCAGCTTTCAACACTCCGGAAGCCAAAGCAAAACGCTTAAAGGCCATTCAAGACGCATTACCGGGGTCATCATCCTCAAATTCTATGGATATCGACAGTGCCCCTCCTCCTTCCTCACCCACCTGTCCTTCTCGCGCTGTAGAGCCTACAACCCCAAATGCAGCTCCCTCATCTGCTCGAGTAGCTATGCTCACTGAAGCAATCCTTAGCTCACGTCCTCAGACTCCTCCATCTCCTAGTAACGCCACTCGTCCTTCTATCAACTCTACAGCATCTTCTGCAACTGCTAGTTCCAGCAGTATCATACCTATTGGCCGTCATCACTATGGCGATTCACGTAACTCAAGCGTACCACCCGCACCGACCTTCAACAACGGAAATACTACTAAGAACGGCGGTCGGATGACCTACAACCTCTCAGAGCTTAATATCGACCTTAGCGGCCCCCGTATCTCCGTCTTTCAACCCCCAGCCAGTATCCCAAGTAGCTCTAATAATGCCATAATGATGGACCCAGAAGAACAAACAAGTGAAGACGAACTATGGAATGCAGTAGATCGGATACCACCTTCGAGTCCAGATGAAGTTGCCGCAAATTTATTATCTTCGCCTGATATAACCTCGTCGAGGTCAATACCGACGGTTAATAAAGGTAAACAGAAGGCTACTGAAGAAGATAGAGAAGAGGAAGTGTTTTGGAATGTAACATCTCTTTCTTTGCTTTTCTCTTCATACTTGTATTCACCCCTATTCGTATCCAGGGCTCCCCAATAAAGACCAACTCTCATCTGCAACAAATGGGTGGTCTCTTCTCTCCATCCACATCCTCGCAGTCTCAATCCCAGCCTCTATCCCAATCGAGCACTACCGGACTGGGTCCAACCCCAGCTATCACAGGCGACCAAATTCAAGATCTCGTCCAAGGTCTATCAGGTATCCCGGACTACGTCAAGAAATTGGAAAGAAAGCTTTTGGCGATGCAAAAGTCGAATGATAGTAAGGCGAAGAGGATCAAAGAGTTGGAGGCGGAGGTTAGGGAGTAAGTCCTGAAATTATAATCTTTCTGACTGAGGAGGTTTCTGATGTAGATTCGTTTAGGCTGAAGTCGACTCGGAGAGCTTAACCATACAGTGTTGGTCCTACAGGACAGAACAGTCTGGTAAAGTATGGTGATGTCGTCGTGTGACATCAAATATATCAGACTCATCCACTTCCTCGTTGACAGTTCTGCGCTCCCATCACGGACCCTGGAGAATCCCCCCTTACTTCCCAGCCCAACACATCTCTAGGTCTGTTTTTTCCGTCAGCGACACTTGCGTCAGTGGTCATTGCTACGGTTTCTTGGATCCTGTTTCCCTAACAAATTGACAACCTCGCGCTTTCGGTTTTACTCGGTTTATCCGCCATTACTTTGTGCTGCTCTTCACACCAACTACTTCTTTCGCACACGTCTTCGGCCGCCCTCTCTGCTCTCGACGTCGTTCACCGAGTCAGTTGCATTCTCGGCCCAATCATTTTCCTCGGGGTGTTCCTGTCGTCCGCTGTCTCCCACTGCAGATCCACTCGAATATCAACATCACCATGTTGATACTCCTAATTTCGGTGATTCGGTTTAATCAGTGACATTTAGTATGTTCTCATCAGTACTGTCAGTTCCGAGTGCACATCACTCCTCTTCGCAACTTCGGCCTACGCTCTAGTTTCCCCCTGTCTTTCTCTTTCTCTTTTCCCCTTCGGCTGTATTGCATTTTCGGTTTAATCCGTGTACTAATACCCCCTGTCAAGCCTGCTCAGATCTTTTATTCGGGATTTCCCCCGATATATGTTGTATTCCTGTTGCCTTCCTTTTTTTTTGCATGTTCTGTACTTCCCTACGTTCGGCCTAACTCATCTCTCTCCTTTTACTGCGGTTCTCACTGCGAATTCAATAGCCTTCTTCGATTCTGGTCTACTTCGACTGCCGTTAACCCGTAGATCCACGACCATCGGTTATGAATAGCGTGCTATATCAATCTGTACACTGGTGTCACCCAATCACTGTCGACTGTTGAGCGTCATCCTTCGGGCTTCGTAGCAGCAGCAGGAAGGTTTATTCTAGTCTACTGTTCCGCAGTTCGTCTACTTGGTTGGTTGTCATGTCCCATTACTTTTTAGTGTGTGTGCTGTTATGTGATATTCTGATCGGCATATGTCGTGTTTTTTTCTTGGTCGCTATTAGGGGTTGACAAAGTGTTTCCAGATGCTGTTTATTATTGAATCTATAATTTCTTGCGTCAACTCCGAGGGTTTATTTTCGCATGAATTCCACTCAGATGGTGCTAGTAGATGAATCAGACTCGGGTTCCACAAGGAGGGGCACTGCTTACCTTGCTTACTCCTTTGACTCTCCTATGCCAGGTCCTGCAATGACTCATGTGCACTTGTTTATATCTTCAAAAAGTCTCTCGCGCTCGTCCATTGGTACGAGTACGACACCCGAATAAAGACAACATCTATTCCTTGAACGAGGTAGAGTTCAGTCTTACAGTCCCCATTCGATCATAGCACACAATACACAATGCTCTCTCGTCTTTTCCCTTTTTACTCTCTCTCGGACTCTTTCCCAACGACTACTACCATGAGATTCGTCTTCTTCCGCAGTCCGGTATATACAGAGCCTCCGAAATTAGCACAACTAATGATACGATTAAGGGGTATCATAGCTTTCAAACAATTACTTGGCAATGTTCCTTACTTCCCATTGCCTATTACTTACTTGACGTCAAAGATCGTCTCAAACGTTGATCGAGGGTGCTTACCGCTCATATGGGCCAGGAAAGGCGACTGAGCCTTCTCACCCACCCATGGTCATGGCGAGCAAGTAAAAAAGCTCCATGCGTACCGAACCCTCGGGCGAGATGTGCGATGAACATATTCATCTTTGTGAATTCATCTCATCGCCGTAAACAAAAAAATTCACGCGGTTCTCGTATGAGAGAAAATGATGATGATCGCATCGTTTCCCTCAAACCTACATTCACTGTACATATTGTATATATCTTTCTCTCTTCCGTACCCGCCATACTCGGATGGGATGTGATCTTGTTCGTGTTCTTGAATGCCGAGCCAACCAGAATGCTTCTGTATGAAGGACCCTGTAACGATGATAATTGGCTTCGGAGGATTATGTCCGAGTTCAGACTATCTCATAGTTCGAATTGACACACTCAGACTGTGAAACTGGTTTTTTCTGGTGACTGAACTTGACCATGATAACGGGCTGGATCTACGTACTCTCTTATCGCACTCACTGTTACTCAAAATGACGTATTTCCCTCGCGTCCGCAATGAAGTTGGTAAATAATGGAAACGGACCACCCACGAGAAGCTGAAAATACGATAGGGTATTGATAGGTCTAGCTTAATGTCTCATGCCATACGCTCTCCACTCCGTTGGAGGACATGGGTATTCTCTCAAGAGGAAGGTGTTTCTCCAACTGTTATGATAGATGTCTACTACAGATCGACACTGGTTCCTCGTGGTCGGCTCAATTAAGCCTCCTCGGGATTCAATACTCACCTATGAAGGACGATGGAGCACTACATGATACCCAACCTACTACAATGGGATAGACAAATCTCCGAGGTTGGTGTACGATTTCAAACTTACTCAGCAGTGTAGCGGTACCGCGCGTGCCCAGAAATAAGTAGCATCCCGTGGAAATAAAGCCAATGAACGTGAGTACCTTTCAAAGCCGAACGTCCAAACCCTTCTAGATCTCCGACGGTATATTCCAGCGTCTTTAAAAGACCGATAATAAATTAGATGCCTGAAAATTTCTTTACGATTCAGGTTTAACACGAAACTACGCCGCAGCTCCTCAACGACAAGGCACAGACTCAGGATGATGATCGGTTCTTTTGGGCAATGATATAAAACGATGAATGCCCCTATTAGGCGTAGTGGGACAAAACCTGCAGGGCCTTGTGATAAGAACAGCCAGTCGGGTTTGATAGTAGCAACGTGGTTTGTGTCTGTTTTGGTAAGTGAAGGAAGAAGACAACTGTTCGGCGAAACAGGGCGAAAGGATATACATCATACATGAATCATACAATACATACGTTGTTTAGCCATGAGAACTTGAAAGCTTCCCCATGATGATGTGGGCATCTCTCAGGAGAAGTTGGATGGATGGATGGATAGCTTCGAAGATTGAGAAGGGGGTCGGGCACCATCCAGCCCAGCAACGCTGATTGACGGGCGGCGGTTCTGTCAGCTGAGCCACGGCGCAAGTCGAATACATTTAACCATTCCAACAATTTGGAATGTTGTCAAGTCCTCTTCAGGGCCCGCTTGAGCACAAGGCCTGGAGTGTATGTATTGACGATCTCTCGCTTTGTGCATTTAATTGAGTCTTCTGGAAGTCGAGGTTGGACGTTGATTCATGACATCGAGAGAAAAAGGGAATCACTGGAGCCTGGGGTTCACGTAGGTTTGGAATCCCAAGGATAAGGGTCTAAGAGAGGTTCTGTCCAGTTTGTTATGCTTGTTTGTTAGAATGGCGGCCGATCAGCCTGAGGTCGGGAAGCTAAGCGCTTGAGCAGTCGCGTGGAGAGCGTACGTATATGGAAAACCTAAACACAATTGATTGCCTGTAAGTAACTCACCCGCTGTGCTCAGAGCGGCACTCTGGTAACACACGAGCAGCTGATCTGGATTGCCCGAGACTCGGACGTCACCCATACTAATCGCTGCGCCACACCCTCGAGCGCAATTCAGAGACTGCTAGCTTCATCATCAGCGTACGTATATAGAGCAAAATGGAATGAACTCTCCTGAAATTCACAATTTCAGGCTCAGCAAGGTACTGTCGAGCCCCTTTTGCTTCTTGACCCACTAGTAGTTAATTCAGTTTCAGGGCGTTTCGGGATTATATGATTGAGGCCGATCGAGAAGCACGTGGCCACACGATATCTGAAGCTGAAGGCCCTTGGCTCAAGCACTGCAGAGCTGTTCAGGTCACGATCGCGGACATTCAACTCGAGGCGCTTGAGGTGATCTTGAACGAAGGCGCCCGCCTTGTCCTTTTGTAGAATTGTAAACTCCGGTACGGATCGGATATACCTCGGCCGCCGTGATGGGGACTCAAAAATCTTTGCTAAGACAGGTACAACTTGTACGCCACCGTCCGACGAGCACCGTTGCAAAGCGCACTGACGCCTCTTGACGGAATAACCTCCGTGCACCGCCCAAGTCCCCCATGCGGCTTTGCCCGACTTTCTAGCCTCTTCCGACTGGTTCCATGACAGTACAAGAAGCTCAGGGACTCTACTGTAGTTGGACCTGTCTCCTGGCGTGACAAAGCGAACGCTATTCCAACAACCGGACAGGCAGCATATTTTGGAGCTCTTCCTACTACATGTGTGTCAAGGAACATACTCATCAGTCTATCTTGTGATCAACTCTCGTTATACTTTAGCGTCCCTGCAACTGATAATATCCCCTATGAATTCGCCTTTCTTGGGCTGCGCTGGCCTTCAATCTCCGTAATACTTGTGCTAGTGCTCTGTGTGTAGTGGCAGAGACCTCGAGCTTCAATATTCGCAGATGATCTAATCCATTGACGGCCAGAGGCAGCTTCAAATAATTCACAAAAACATATGACTCGGAAACTCATCGAACTTGGAGTTCACTTGGCCCCATCGAATTGGACAATGCTCTAGATGTAGCCTTCACCGCTGGTTACCGGGGTACTTTCAGCTGACCGCCTTTTTACAGCTGTTTCATTCGGCTGTTTCAGTGTTCTCAGGCCTGCCGCTGAGTTTAGAATCTTCGTTCGTCTCTGTGCTTGTTTAGCTCCTCCATCCCTGACGCGAGTGGTTCAGGACTCGGGTGAAGGGTTTTTAGATCTTCTGACAGAAACATAGCTTCTTATTTTGGTTAGACCTGTTCCTGTGTTACTTTGGTTTCTGCTCGACAAAACACTTTCAAGCAAATGGCCTCACGCCGCTTCAATGACTCTATTTCTTTGACCCTGGGCATAGATAGGCTCAATGGCGTCGTTATTCTCTCCGTTGTTCCAGCAAGTGGCACATGCCTCATTGCATGAAAGGGCCCATTGAAAGCGGGTGAGTTGTACGTATAGACCCTTGCCTCAACATCAATACTCTCAATCCAGTGTAGAGCCAGCGCCCAGGGGCCAGTAGTATCTCTTACATTAGTTGAGGGTTCATGTGCACCTTTTGAGCCAATTGTTATCGTTGGCAGGCATGCTTCACGATAGATCGCGTGGGCCTGAGCCGGTAACTAGGACTCGGGATCGTCTGAGCCTATAGCTTAGTGGACAGCAATTGGGACTATGTTCTTTGTGCCGGACCCTTCTGGGCCTTACGACCATTCTCTACCACCATAATCAGGGCCTACATGGGAATTGCCCGTCCTGCCTGCTCCCATTGAAGCCAAAGATAGACAACCACTCGGAGCACGTGTACGCCACATATACTATTGCTAAAGTATGGCTCACTACTAAAACTGCGAGAGACAAGTTGACAATTGTATTTAACAGAAACAAGTCCGAAAATCTGGTGTTACACCGGGATAGAACCGTGGGCTATTCAGTCCAGTCAGATAGGATTTGGGATGACGAAAGAAGTGGATGCCGCAGAGTTGACGAACAAGATCAGGGCCCACGCTTTACTAGAGTCACCCCTCCTGCAAAGACGGTTCATTGGGCCAACAAGATTCCATCGACCATCATCAGGTTTATCTTCTAAACTCAGTGCCTGAATCCCATGGTGTGATAGAAACATTGACTATTATGACCTTATAAGTTTGGTAGGAGAATTATGATTAGACCTGCCCATGGAGCTGCTTTATCATGCAGCTATAGAGCCATGGCTTTAGTACGGCTACTAACGGAGCTCTACTTAGCACTACCTATGTAACTACTTTAGATAATGGCACTTCCGGCGGCAGAGGGGTCTTTGAGGTCTTTATTTTCTCCTTGTGTTTCAAAGAACACCACCGAATCCACGGAAGAAACTGTCGCGTGGGTCCTGCGATTTATTAGGACTGCCAACGGTGTCCTGTGGGAAAAGTTCGCCTATGGTCATCCTCTGCAGTCTCCCCGCCTGCTGATCCCCCCTCCCTGCCCTGGCTGAAGTTGACGCACAGACGTATCCGACTTGAGAGGGATATGAGATCCCCAATCGGATTCTCTTGGGGTGTCACACCCATTCAAAGTTGTCATCCTCTACCGTAAACCAGGGAGCAAGAGGGAGATGCCCGACCCTTAAAAGTGCCATCCCGATGCAAGAACTCTATGTCGTCGAAGTAGGCCTGACTTGGCCAAGTCTCACCCTACTACTAGATCAGAGTCCAATCTACTGTCGCGAGAAAGCGTCATAGGTGATGCATGATGCATGGTGCTCGGGGATCGGTGCAGTGGGACCGTTCATGCTGGCCGATCATAACTCCCTCGTCACCTATGATATGCTCCCGCCTGAAAATGTCCTTGTCGATAAAGCCTACCCAAGCAGCTATTAACTTGACAGGATGTGTAATTGATCCGAGCCTGCGCCTTGGCATTATCGAGACATTTAAGATTCCACCGATTGGTAGGAGCCTAATGCTCGTGGGAGGTATTTCGGCCGACCAGGGGTCGATATAGGATTCTGAAAACAAAGCAACCTCAGTGGAAACCTCGTTGGCAATAATCACAGACCTCTCCTGTGCAAGCTTCTTCGGACCTTGCAAAATTATCATTATTTGTTGTCAAGAGTCTCAGAAGCAAGGAGAGAATAATTCTTCCCCGCCTTAAAACAAACGCGCCCAATTGACGCTTCTTTGGCTTGCGTTGTCATTCAATTCATTTGCACCATTACGAGAAAGATTCACCCACTGTTTTTACAATGCTCGCTGCAACTGATCGTCAGCTTTCTGATATTGTTCTGAATCAGAAGCCGTGTCAAATGGAAGAAACTTTTGGTGTTCAAAATTAGTACTCGCAGAGATCAACTTCTGAATGGCTACTAGAGTGGCATCAACGCCTGTGCAAGGCGGTGACAGGAGAGGCGCCGTGGTGTCACTTTGCTCTAAGCTCGGTCAACCCAACCGAGACCTCATCATGATCAAGTGTCTTTATCTCCTTGGGAGGGGGAAATGGATGATGCATCGAAGCAGCAAGGCACCTCTGCTTCATAAGCGAGAGGGTATTTTAAGCATCTGGAACACGAGAAGCTTCCGGCGGCCTGCCTTGGTGGAGCATCTTGGCTTTTATCATACCGCCCTATCAAGAAACCGGAAGCGGCATCATCTTGGACGGAGGTAACAATCATTCCAACCACAAAAGGCGACAGTCAGGAGGAGTTCTGTTCAACAACGACATGATCCACCTCACCACCTGTTGTTTGAGGCGAGGAAACTCACACCAAATGTGGTATGATAAATGGGCAGAAGTGCTTGAACTGTCTACGGCGGTGGTGGGTGAATAACCAGATCATCGCTCTAGCTCAGATTGTGAAATTCAAAGGCTGGTTTTCTGTCATTCAGTATGTCCTGTGACAGGACGCTGACATATAGTGCTAAGCCATCCGCCAGTAATGATGATCCAAAACGGTTTCGACATTGCTAGAATCCCTGCGTACCTCCATGAGACACATGTCCAGACTGGTGTTCCCAAGAATAACAAAACCTGAGAAACGCGGTTGTTTTCCACGTGGAGGTTCACGTCGTCATATCTATAGCACTGGTGGAGAATCAAGCTCAGACATAAGAACTGTAGATCCCAAGTGAGAATCATCGTTATTGTTACCGAGCGGAAAAATGACCCTCAAGTCTAAAAGGATAGTACTCGAGCGAGATTTATAATTTCATTTTTGTATACATGGAATGTCGAGTGCCTTGGATTGCCACTTTCGGATTGCCTTCCCATAGCACAAAGCCCACAAGTATCAAGTCGGACGAAGCTGAGCCACCGGTGCCAGTCCTCAATACAGAGATAGCACAACCAGATAGTAAGTAATGGGCCATTTAGGATATTCGCTAGCCCGGTCAGACCATGAGGAATGGGATACTGCGCATAATTGGCAACTATCGTCGACCAGCGAACGGTCCGCGAGGTTGGTCATGAGTTGTTAATTAGCTTTAGTGGCTGGCGAGAGTTGGGCGGGGCCGTCACGTATGTGCACCTTATTGCACCCGAAAATACGGAAAAAGAAGCCATGAAAATAGAGCACGAGTGAAAGGTCAGTACATGTTTCCTTGGCATATGTACCGAGGTGTAGCAGAAATAGTTCCAATTGAATTGACTTTCGATTGTGTGTGTATTTCCTGGGTCCTACTGTCCTGTGAGTGGTAATGGCATCTTGGCTCTGGAGGGTTGAATGGGAC
The DNA here is from genome assembly GCA_013368445.1 of Leucocoprinus leucothites. Classification (NCBI taxonomy): domain Eukaryota; kingdom Fungi; phylum Basidiomycota; class Agaricomycetes; order Agaricales; family Agaricaceae; genus Leucocoprinus; species Leucocoprinus leucothites. Next base: position 633,491 of record JAACJO010000012.1, read on the forward strand.
GAGGCAAAGAGGTCCATCGTGATCATCTTCGGACTACAGCGGCTCTCCGTAATTGGGCAAAAGAGGAAGCCGGCGGATTTGGGTTCTATTTATGCATGTATCATGAATCCCAATGATCTGGGATCGCAGTGTAAATCGGATCGGAATCCTGCGCATGCGAGGCTTATGGTCTGGTAAAAAAAAGTATAGCATAACGAAGAGTACCCAGACATGAGCCCCAAAGTCCACCGTCTCAGTGCTCAATACAGCCATTATTCAATCCCAGTTGCATCCGACTGAGAAGTGGAATATCTGATTGAAAGTCGTGCCAACTTCCCTTTCAGGGTTCACGTCATTTGACAGGAACACTCGGCAACGAGGACGACGTTCTGCGTGTGTAAGTTTGTTGTATATGTATATTACCTAATCGTTGAGGTCGAGGTGAACTTTACATGATGTAGTTGTCAGCGCCAGGTTGACTGATGAAGGGTATATAGGAACAAAAGAATGTAACGAAAGGACGAAGCCATGAGATCATGTCTTGTCGATCAATAGACAAGGGAGAGAGTGGGCTAGGACAGCGGAAGGGTGACGATGAACAAGTACAGGTGGATTTGGATAATCAAAGTCTGTGGCTGAAAATGGTTCAACAAAAGAGTCTCTTCCACCATAAAACAAATCTGGTCCACCAGCTGCCTTCCCAACCATCGCTACGCTGTTTTGAGCTGACCCACATGGACCCAGTACCAAATCGAACACGAAGGCTCTCATCAGCCTCCTCGCCTTCTTCAATATCTGCGGAACGGGCAGTAGTTGACACCGGGAAGCGAGGTAGAGCACGCCCGGACACAAAGGATGGGAACAAGTTGAGTAGCTGCAAGATCTCTGGGTCGGTGAGATCTGATGATGTCCACACTCGCATGTATTCCTCTTCAATATCGTCCTCCTGAGCGTTCTCGAACCGTAAGGGTGTAGTGGTATCATCGATGCAAGTAGTTGGTGTGGAGGGTTCTGAATGCCCAGCGGCTGTGGTTGCGGAAGACAAGTTCAATGAGGGAGCTGTAGATCGTGTGGGGGCAGGGGTATCCAGGAACGGGTCACTGGGAGCGCGTGCACGTTTGGCATGGTTGTTGGAGGGTGGAGTAGGGGCCTGCTTGGAATCGGAAAGAGGCTGGGATTGCGAGCGAGAGTGAATTGGTGAGAGGCCGGAGAATTTCCTGGACTCATAACCAGCTCCAAAATGTTTAGATGAGGGTTGCTCGTCAAATGCCAACACCTGATGAGATCTGAGTTAGGGGGCCATTAATATACATGTGAACAACTGACTCCTTTGAGAATCTCGACTGCTTCCAGCATGAAATTTTTCCCTCTGCAAGAATTCTGGTCAAGATCGCTGGCAACAGTGGTAGTTGCTCTAACTTACGCGGCCTCCTTCAGAACTGCGTCATCGAACTCCCATTCGATCCTATTTCTTCCAGCGCCTCCAAGGTTCTCAGGAATCACTTGAAGTCGAAGGATCGCCCATAGACTGAAAGCCGTTGGTCAACACGTTCAGAGCAGCATTTGATGGCCAACATGACTTACGCCTCAAAGAAGGGTTTCGTTCCAGGAAGCCCCATAGTGCACCAGTTGTTTATGAAGCGTTCCATGTGCTCATAACGTTCTATGACGAAATTTAGCGATCTGATTATTCCTGGACTCAGTTCCTCACCTTTCTGGGCTTCGTTGCTGCGTGGATCTGGCCTGAGGTGGGCAGATAGGGAACCCCCAGGCTGTATGAGGGAGAGATGTGCTTGAAGCTCTGCATGTCGTCGAGCACTAACAGAACGATGATAGGCTTCTCGGATAGACGATTGTACACGCGAGAAAGGGGCGCGGTGAGAAGGTGGTAGTGTGGCGAGGGCTTGGGTCATGGAGCGCCCGGCTTGTTCGTCCTGATTGTAGTACCTAAAAGGCAGTGTAAAAAGGGCTTAACCGACTGAAAACAACGAACCTACCATGCTCTGCACTGTTCTGCGAACTTCTCAAGATCATTGGGTGCAATCCCGATCGGAGTTTGTGAACGGTTTCGAGCATTAGGAGGGGGAGTCGGGCGTCCACTTCTAATCTGAGAGCGGGTGGTAAATGTCGGAGAAGCTGGAGTTCCTACTGATTGAGGACTTATTGGTGGTGAAATTGTAGCAGAGGGAAGGTCATAAAGGAGTGTCTGAGAGTCACGGTGACTGCTAACAGTAGATGTTGGCCGGAACGTCGTACTGTCAAAATTAAGAGGTGCCGGGGGCTGTCGAGGACGGGGGCTTTGTAGACGGTAGGAGGGGCCTGCCATTAATAAAGAAGGAGCAACAGGTTGAGTGTGCTGTTGGAGAAGACCGTCGGGGGATACGTTCTCGATGGCGGGCCAAGATAACCGGTAAAGAGACAGACGATGTGATAGAGAGTGTGTTGGAGAATGGCTCGGAGATTTTAGTCTGCAGGGTGCGGCCTAGATAGATCCTCCTGCGTGCACTCCAGTGTAGATAGTTCAGAGGTAAAGTAAAAGTGAACCTGGAGTTAGTTGGCCCAAAGGCAGCTCTACAGTCCACCGCCGCAGCACCGAGCGGGCACAAGGCCATCGCACGACTCGGTCACTTCGCTTGTGACGCAGAGACTTGTCACAACACCTGACTACCTAAAGGAAGATCCGACTAAGTACCTTAAGACTCGTCTGTTCGAACAGCAGACGAATTCGATGAAGTTGAAGCCCCTACATGCTTCAGTACATCACTGAATCATCATCTGCTCATGAAATTTTTTAGCTGCTAATCCGGATTTGCGTTCCAAATTTCCAACAGATCATCCGTTCCGTTAAATGGAACGTGCTCATCCCCGGTCTCCCTATCTCGAGATTAAACACATCTTAAAGTTCTGGCCTCACTGGATTGTTTGGCTCTATGCCGCTGCTATTTGGAAACTGTGTCCACTCACCGCTGGTTTGACTGCGCAACTTTATCACTAGTCTTTTTCTAGCAATTCCCGTACCTGCTATATCTCTCGCGGATGCTCATTTGGGAGTGCTTACTTTCTATTGAAAGAAAAGGCTTTAAATAAGGATATAATGCTCACACTCTCAAACCTCAATCTCCAACTTCCGTACTAGTAATACCCGAAATTGGATGGTCACCCAGAAGACAGAGACCGTCATAGTTTAAGCTCGGAAATACCGGCTGGGGCCCCACTTACAGGCAACCGCTCTCCAGAAACGGTTAGATTTTATCTCTGCTGCAAGGTCCATAATTTTGCCTTGGTGCCGATAAATGATTCTAAAGCTCTTGAGCAATTTATTGCAGGAGGACAATCTAACCTCCCTGGCAAGTCCTTGAAATAACAAGGATTCTTGTAGCACAGGTTTGGAATCCACCGCATCAGTCCCGCGTTCTTGGGCAATTCTTTACCCCTTTAGATAAAATCTATGTGAGCATCTGCGAGCCACATGGTTGCTGGAACAAGTGACAAGTCTATTATTAAGAGACGGCTCTCAGAGTGTGATTGGAGCAAAAGTCGCGGCATGGAGCTTAATGGGTAGCTCCAGGCGCATCATATCGTTCAAGCAGTAATAAGTCGTCTAGTGTGGTTACAGTTCTCAGTCAGATGTCCGGAAGCCGTTTCTGTATATCAACCCTCCCATATCCTTCCTCGTCACCCTGGGGGACCGGCATGATCCAGTTGTGCTCGGAAATGTCGGGGAGGGCAAGACAACGGGCACATTCTTTTAGAGGGTAAAAAGGAATATAATCAGAATATGATATGTCAGTATGTACAATCACATAATGGATGGATGGGCAGAAGAAGATGAGAGACATGAGGTTGGATGCCCGAAGGAATCCTAGGTTCCACCAAATACCGATGCCGTCACCGTTGTTTCCGATGAAATCCGTTGCATCCAGAATAGCAAAACATGTAGTTTCCATGACTCCATAAACAGCAGGTAGAACCTGGCTTCAGATGGGACAAGCAATTTCAACGAGCTGCAGAGTAATACAACAATACTTAAGCCATAGAGCCTATTGTCACTCAACATCCTTTTTGTCAGCGAGAGTGTATGCATCAGCCAGTACCTGGCCCGGAAAACAAAGCAGCCATTTGCTGATCGAGAGCGCAGGAGCACTTCGAGGAAAGCGGGGGCCGATGGGTTATGGACGAAAGCGAGGCTCATCTGAGATGGAGAATTGAGTCTCATCAAAAGGGTGGGTGTACATGTATCTAATCTTGGAGAGGAATGGCGTACAAATCTTGATACCTGTGTTGATCTGAGAAAACATTTCCACGGAAGATACCGAATAAGATCTCATTGATGGGATCGCGGTTGAGGGAGATCAGAGAATTCTAATTCCGCCGACCCACGACAGGATGAAGCGCCATACGGTACTGGAGACCTTCCAGAGGTCAACCAATCGGGCAATAAGGCAAGCTGCTCGGAACGGGCGAGGTTCGAGGTATTGAAAGAAACCGATAGGCTGAAGAAGTTCACACAGCGGGAGAAATACTACAGTCGGCGCAGTGACTAATGAACAGAATCAATTCAGGCTGGATTTCCCGTTACTCAGAATCTAGATAGTAACAGAATGTGCGGATGGGGGCAAATCTGTGATCTGGTTGTATTGTGACCGGAATCCGCGGCCTCAGGTCAGGACAGATCTCAACTTGTCGAAATAGAGTTCCTGGTCGAGAAATCTGATATAAGTACCTTCGCATTTTCTGCAACTACGAAGCCCACCTGTCTGGTGTCTAACTTCGTTCACTCGTCACTCCCCTGTAGCCAAGGTTTGCATAGCAACTTGGTCGGCGCGGTATAAGACTTGTGACAGGTACAACTCTCTGCTTGCAATCTGTATCGCTCACTGAAATTCCACATTGACTAGAAAGTTCTATCGCCGCATCTGACGCGAATTTTTGTCGTCTGGTGGCTGGACGCACAAAGGTATGTGCATTTAGACCATAAGGCTAGGCCGAGCTGACAATCATTCCTGGGGAACGCTTCAGGCTGCAAGCTCTTATAGAGACAAACCAACAACCTCGCGACAATCTGCACCTACCTAGGCCAGTCGGTACCAGAGACCAAGCACAGGAGTTCTTGGTATTTGTCTGTCGTCTCCGGCAAACACCGAAAGCCGATCAGATTTTGGTATTGACAACACCAATCACTCAGCCTCTGCTGCACCACGTCCAGTCCCTGCCCATCTGAGCTCAGCCTCTGGGATCATCCTGATACTTAAAATCTTCTCCCCTACCCACCCTCGTGATTGCAAAATGTCTTTAGACTTTTCTGCTAAAGGCACCCACCCCCAGCACGGTCTCTATGGCCAACCCGACCTTGACCAGTCCTTCAATATACCCAGCTCGGAAAATGTAAGTGATTCACTCCATATTTTCTCTGTCTGTATTCATCGAACCTCTAGACCGAGAACATGGATACCGCAGATCACCCGAACTACGAACTTTTCCCGAGTTCTGCCTCTAATGGCTCCCTTTCTTCCCAAGCCTACCGTACGAATGCATCCTCGTCTTCATCACTTGGCCACGGCTACGGCATGAATTCCGAAAATCTCTACAACCATCCTCCGTTCAATGACTCCGTTCCATCTTTCACTGGCTCTAGCGGCAGTAATCCATACGACATCATGGGCGGCGGTTTACCATCATCCTACAACAGCAGCAGCAGTGGCAAAGTCTCTCCTCTCACTCCCAGCGATTCTGTGAGCGGTTTCAATCCGCCCCAAGACTTCCCTCCATCCATTGGTGTCAAGGACTTCCAACCGAATTATCTTGAAATTGAGCGTCGTCTTCCAGGCGCTGGCTACTCCCAGACGTTCGAGGACTATGGCATTAACAACATCAATACGGGCATCACTTATCCTTCGAATGGGCTTCAGCCATACCAGGAACGCCTCGGGCGCTTCCCACCCGAGCACCGGTACAATCATTCGGGACCAGTACCTCCCAATGTGCCCCACATGCCTCCTGGTGTATCACCACACGCAACACATGGCGTGCCCTTCGACGGAATGCCCCACTATCAGCCAGACCCTCACCAGGATATGTCTCTTCGTATGCCCACCGTCGATGAGACTCTCGCTCGTATGCGCCTTCATCCCATTATGGGCCAGTCAAACGACCTTCAAACTTTTATCCGGTGAGCTCTCATTCATTCCTAACATAGGTCTTGGGCGCTCACCGCCGTCTTAGACCCTATCTCGACCAATATGTCCGCACAGCCAATCGACTCGCCTTCGGTGAAAGGACAATTATCGTTATGTCCAGTAAAGTTGCTCAAAAGTCCTACGGCACGGAGAAGCGGTGCGTCGGGTTCTGAGTCCACCGAGGCATCACTGACCTACCCCTTTCAGGTTCCTGTGTCCGCCTCCGACGGCGATCATGATCGGTAATTCTTGGTGGACTGATGTTATCCGGCGAGGCGAAGACCCCAAACTCTGCCCTCCGCGTGTTATCATCTCCATCTCCGGAGAACCTGTTCCACAGGAAGGATCAATCGAGTGGACAGGTTCTTCGGGTAAGGCATTTGATGTCAGTGATCCTCCTACTGGCACAACCTACATCGGTCGCTGCGTCGGGAAGCAGCTGTTCATTTCGGACGTTGATGAGAAGAAGAAGAAGGTCGAAGCCCTAGTTAAGGTTACTGCCCCCGCTTCGGACGACGAACCCGAGCGCGTGCTTGGCATCTTCCCCAGCCGCCCCATCAAAGTCATCAGTAAACCAAGCAAGAAGAGGCAAAGTGCAAAAAATCTTGAGCGTAAGTCTATCTGCTGTGGCCGTCATTTCCTCTGCTCATAACCTTGAGCAGTTTGCATCAATCATGGTTCCACGATCTCCTTGTTCCACCGTCTCCGGTCCCAAACTGTTTCTACGAAATATCTTTGTGTTTCGGGCTCTGGCTCTTCATTCAAGGGTTCTGATGGGGCACCTCTGATGGGACTTGATCACCGGTCGCGTTCGACGACGCCTTCTTTCATTGCAAGGACCGCGAGTTGGGGTGAGTGATCGACGACTAGGATCCTTGCCTTCGATTGACAATTCCGTTCTGATAGATCCTTTTGTGATGTACATCGTTGATGTAAATAAGCCTGCAGGTGGCATCGACGCACCACCACCTCCTCCCCCTCAGCCTGACTACCCCTCCCCTCCCCCAAACGCTATATCCTTCACAAACAATGGCTCCCAGATACCCATCTACTACAACCAGACCGTTGTCCTCCAATGTCTCACGTCCGGTGTCGTCAGTCCCGTCCTCATCATTCGCAAAGTAGATCATCAGACTACCGTTGTTGGAGGAGGACTGCAAGAGGGTGCCAAGGGTGTTCCTGACCACTACTGTGCCCCCGGAGAGGTGTGTGGTGATCCTGTGTCGCAACTGCACAAGATTGCTTTTGAAGTCTATGACTCTGCAAAGACTATGCCGGAGCCAGGAACTCCCGGAGCCACTGGTGCTTTCTTGTCATGCATGGGTGAAAAGGTCAATACCTATCGCCCCATTGACGGTCGTCAGTGGAACACCACTGTTAATAATGGATCGAGCTCTCCTATCCCTGCTTCTCCTATCACCTCAACCCCCAAATCCAGTGGTAGCGAGTATTTCGGTCACCAGAACGTGGATAGCGCTCCTGCTTCTCCAACTGCGGCGGACTTTACTGCCCATGTTTCCAATGATGGTGGCCGTGTGAAGAAACCTCGAGCATCGTCTAGTGCTGGAGGCGTTCCAAAACCGATGGCCAAGGGCCGTCGCCGTCCTAGCTCTGCTGGGTCTGTTTCAAGTCGTCGCGGCTCTGGTAGCGATGCCGGTGCATCCTCCGGTGCTCTTTGGCAAGTGGACATTGGCGAAACGAGCGTATGGACAATCGTCGGGACTGGTACGTACCGATTTTAGGTGTTTTGAGCACTCACTGATCCCCACTTAGACCAAATTCGTTACAATTTCTATGTTCCTCCTGTTTTATTCGACAACCAACACGCCCCTCAGACTCAGTCTTTCCCCGTTCCCTCAAAACCTGTGACTCCATTCCCTGGTGTAGTCAAGTACCTTCCTCCCGATCGTGCGGCAGAGGCTCCCAAATCAAACTGCCCATCCTCACGCGCGGTTCTCGCGAAGCCTAATCCCCATGCCTCTAAGATGTTGACCGTTTACGGAGAAAATTTCTCTAAGACGGAGCCCGTCAGTGTGTTCTTTGGGTCAGACCCATCACCATACGTAGAGGTTCGTTGCACGGAGGTATTGGGCTGTCTCCCACCAGAGAACCAGGTACCTAAACGCCGCCCGATTATCCTCGTTCGCGGCGATGGCATTGTCTTTCCCTCAAGTGTCATGTATCCTTAGTTGATTCGGACTTGTCCATTTTGTATATCCACCTCGGCTATTTCGTCGCTTATGCTCCTCGTGGAATTGTTTCGGAATTCGTCGCTTCTGCTTTGTGTTTGTGCATCTATGTTCTTTCTATATCTGTATCTCCTGGGCTTTTTCATGGATCGCTTGTCCTGTTTTGCGGATGGAGCTCGACAGACTAATTTCCGTGGTCTATTACCGACCAGCTGTATTATGATAGAATTATCGTGCCAACCAGCCTTATGGATCATTAAACTTCGCCCGAATTTCATTATGACATTGTCGTACTAAGTAGCTTCGGATGTCTATCCAACTTTGTTAAGCCATGAACCATAAACAAGAACGACGGCGATTTCCGAAGGAGCAGTAGTGCCTCTTCCGATCTAGCACATTGACCGGCATGTTTCGCGTACGAAGAAAGCCAGCTGCATGGATTTAAAGCTCAAACCTGGCAGGTGGTTAACTTCGTCCCTGTCCTTAGTCAATCTTTGCGTACAATGTGCAAATTCTCGCTCGGCTTGCTCTGTGAGAGGTTAACCTGTACTTAAGTAGCTCATCAATTCTGGAGAGAGACTCCACGTATTGTCCGATGAGGGACCTGGTGATGGAAAATTTCTGTTCAGTAACTTGTTTGATGTTTAGTATGACTCCTAATTTTTTTCAGGAGACAACAACCAGTAGGTAAATAGTCGGAGCGCCGGAAGATCCGAACACTTGCTTTCATCTCTGGACCACATATCGCGTTGAGTCTTTAAGAACTTTGTTCTTGTGTTGAATGAGGCCGAATGGTTGTTGCCCGGTGATGGACTGATTTGAAAAGCCGAGCCCGAGTCACGTGATCACAAAGCTGGACACATCTCAGTGCTTCCGCTCCAATCCACTTACCTCGAGCTCGAGAAATACCAATTTTACTTGTCTGTTCCAGCAACGGCCTCTAATATCACAAGTACCTCCCAACCGTCAATGAGTGTTACATTATATCTCTCCAGACTTATCTCTCGGATTGCGTCGACTCCTCCGTCGGCTATTCCTGGCTTGATCGTGGGCGGCTACACCAAATACCTTTGGAACTACGAACCGAATTCTTGGGTGGCCAAGATTGCATCTTCTTATAGGGTGCTAGCTCTCTTGGTCGCTCTTCCAGTCATTATCCTGGGTGTCTTAGTGAGTTAAAATATTACTGAGTACCCGTCTGTGTTGTTGACCATATGATCGTCCTAGGACATCGTCTCATACGGGATTGCTCGGACCCTTGGTATTGTTGATGACGTGAAGGCATCTACAAGCGATAAAGTGACGAGTCCTTTGACCAGCGAAATTCCCGTGATACATATCAGCGGTGAAAGCACACCCACAAGTGACTCAGCCGAATCAGATCGTGAAGCGGCGGAGAGATTTGGTCAGGCTCAACGCTTAGTAGCCTCGAGCCTCTTTGCTACATCCCAGCCTAAGGCCTTTTATGCCTCAGATTCTGATGGCCTTGGGCTTGCGGGTGCGGACGTATTCTCACCTGCAGCTTCCGAGCCCTCTTCCCCGACTCTTTCACGGAAGTCTCCAATTCTAGAAGTGGATGATATTGACAGCGTCGACGCGAAGCTCCAGGAGGGATTGCGGCAGCGGCAGGTTCAGGGCAAGGGCGCTGAGACCTCTTAACAGGTATTGGCAATGCGTCATCCCACAAGGTTTTTGATATTGTACACAGTAGCAGTAATATACTTTACAACATAATAACAACGTTTATACAGAAAGTCAATAACTCATTACCATCCAAAACGCAGCTGCTCGCGAGTGAAGACTGGGGGTTTCCACTTCAAACACTCCGGGTGAATTCTTGGTCGTCGTTTTGCTTTCGCTTTCTGATGCTTTTCGAGAACAGCACTCGTGAGGCATATCAGATGCTGGCCCTTGTAGTGCTTGAATAATTGAAGTGTTGTACAGCTACCAGCTGGTAAGTAAGCAGGCACAAAAACTCCGCTAAGAGAAAACATACGTATTCATGACGTCGGCGTGTGTAATCGCGGTCTTCTGTGCTATTTCATCTATACTTAACTCGCCATCGGGTGTATTTAGCAGGAGATCAACGATAGCTTCCGCCCAGTATGCCCGATACCCAAGCAATCCCAGGTCGCTGAGGGGCTTCTCAGGACTTCCAAGTTTGTTCTCCTTCTTGCTGAGCTCATACGAGAACTCGATAAGAAGTCTACCATAGCCATGGCGCTGGTGCTGGGGAAGTGTCAAAATACACGCGACATTATAGTTTTCAGCCGATTCTTTCTCTTTCGAGAAGTACCCAATGAAGTGACATCCTGAGGAGTCGCGCTTCGCCTGAAGCATGAGCATGAGTGTTAGCAGATATAGATGTTGGAGCGCAGGAAGTGCTTACCATGACATAGTACATGAACGGAGTAACGTCATAGTAGAGGGTTTTACTGTGAAAAAGCTGTTACTATATCACTCATTGAGCAGGAAGTCTTACTCACTGATCCAAGAAGCATTTGGACAATAAACTGAGATTTCTACACCACGTCAACTGGCGCTTCCCGTCTATTTCGTAGAAGGAAATATCTTCATGCCGATAAATCTCGTTACCCGGAGGATGAAGCATATTGCAGCGTTTTCGGTGCCGGGAAAACATGAATTGTGAAGGAAAGAAAGACAGGCAATATTCGCAGATGTATAGCACAGGAAGGTGGGCGTATTCTTTCGGGTATGGGCTAAAGTACCAGGCCTCCACTTCGTGTTTTCCGATCTGTAGGCGATTGAGATTCTTCACTCGAGTAATTTCTGAAATTGATTGGGTCATCGACCCAGACGTTCGTAGCTTTTCTATTTCCTGTTCTTTGCTGAAATTAGTCTGCGGTGGAGGCTCCGGGATTGTGGTGATATCGAATGTCTGCACTTCTTCAGTATCGATATCCATCTCTCCTTCGGCATCAACATCTTCGCCCTCTGCATCCTCTTCTTCCTCTTCCTCTTCGTCCGGATGGGCTTTGCGCTTCAAGGAGGGAGGTATAGGCGATGGTGATGAAGGGTAATCACCGCCGAGGTTAGGTGTAGAAGGCGCGGGGGTGGGAGAAGCCGCTTTTGCAGCATTGGATGTCGCCTTCTTCAATAAATTTTGACCGCGAGGCACTTTGCTTGGTGCAGGCGTGTTCTTCTTTCCCGATGGTGCTTTTGGCCGTGGCCACTCAAGATCACGGCTAGTTACCAGTCGTGAACCGACCACCCATTCATCTAGACGTTTATTGAAATGTTCCCAGTGCACGAAGAACTCTAGGTTGTCTTCAGGTTTGGCCGGTCCATTATTCGTGGCTTGTTGTCGTGCGTAAGAATTCTGAGGCTTCTCGCGTATTGATAGAATTTCGGCAAGACGTTCTTCTGTCTGGCCATCTGGGCCAGGACGCCGGATGTAGAGCTTGCAACCAACCGAAACGGTCTGATCAGTCCGGGCACGTGAGTCATCGGATCTGGCAATGCAAATTAACAGGAGTAAGCATACCTGGACAGTGTATGTCCCTCCGGACATTATTGGGGGCGGAGGCGCATCGGGTGCTGGGGTTGACTGAGATGAGACCATTTTTCTGCGCTAGCGGAGCGGACAGCGACCAAAAGGCGGGTAGCTGAGGGTACTATTGCCACGTCAGAATAGGGGCAACAGCCTAAATAGACTTGAGGTACAGGTGGTTGGAAGCGACCACGATGGTGTAGCGTAGGGTGTCTGAGGGTTGTAGAGCGAGAAATAGTGGGTGTGGATGCTGGGAAACGTTCGTCGCTGCTCTTTGTCTTCGCCGAGCACCGTCTTCTGCACCTGACTCAACTCCTGTGCTCTGCTGACAAAGCCCTGTAGTTCCATTTCCGTGACCGAAGACTGTGATGTCACCCGATTTCAGGTCACGCGAATTTTCATGAATGCTCGCGGTCTCAAGGCTGGAGATAACCACTGCTTGACTGGACAGTGAGCTGCAGACGCTCGTGACGCCATGGACGACGATATCGTTCTGAATATCGATTTCGGTGTGGCTGCACCTTTGAAAAAATCCCCTCAGAAGGGTGGCCGATGGGTGGATAGGTTCAGTCCTCGCTTTGCCTATAAACTCAAATGTAACTCTAATGGAACCCGTAATGTAGGCTGAAAGTGAAACGTGCCGTGAAACGAAAAGCTCAGACCTCATCCCCTGCTACTACCACAGAATCTCATACTCCAGATGACCGCTCTAGGCCCATAAAACGAGCACGCAAAGAACCCAGTGCCTCACACATACCCTCGGAGCCCAGACCTGCCGCTGCATCTGCACCTTCACGGCCCACGCAATTTATCTCATCTCTGTTTACATCCAACCCGAAGTTTCATGTCCCGACTATTGTCCCGAAAGTGTCTCAAAAGCCAAGCAATGCTCCCTTGGATACATCAAGCTTTTCAGGCCTTGGTCTTCACCCGCTTTTGGTTTCTCACCTCACAAATAAAATGAACATCCTAAAACCCACCGCCATTCAACGATCTTCGTTGCCTTCGCTTCTGGCACTGCCGGAGCCAGGTTCGGGACGAGATGCCTTCATCCAATCGCAAACTGGATCCGGAAAAACACTATCCTATCTTCTTCCTATTATCCATGACCTCCTTCCTCTGAGTTCATTGTCCTACATTGATCGTTCCATTGGAACATTGGCTATTATCATTGCTCCTACACGCGAACTTGCCAAGCAGATATCCGACGTTCTAGAGGCATTGCTAAAGCTGCGACTGCGACCCGAGGAAGAATCGGCCGAGGACCATAATCCTGCCAACAGGCTAACAAGATGGCTGGTTTCTGGCCTTTTAATTGGAGGCGAAAATCGTGCACACGAAAAAGCGCGCCTTCGGAAAGGTGTTCCTATTTTAGTCACAACACCTGGCCGGTTGTTGGATCATCTACAAAACACTTCGTCTTTTAACGCTGGCAAATGCAGATGGTTGGTTCTGGATGAGGCTGATCGTCTTATGGAGCTTGGTTTTGAAGAAACCATTACAGGCATCCTGAAGGGCTTGGAAGGGCGGCATAGGCTAGCAAAAAAGGCCGCTGACGAAGGAAAAAGTATGGAGGTCGGTGGGTGGGATTGGGAACGGAGGAGGAGGACAATTTTATGTTCTGCTACGATGCGTGAAGACGTTCAAAAGCTTGCAGGCTCTGCGCTCGTAGACCCCCTCATGATCAAAGCCCTCGAGGTTGACAAGGAGTCAGACACAGTCCCCGGCAATGCCAATGCACAATCCTCTGAGAATTTCACACCACCCTCTCAATTGACCCAGAAATACATTGTTGCTCCCCTCAAACTACGGCTGGTCACATTGATAGCACTCCTTCGCTCACTCGTTGCCCAAGCACATGACCGACGGGGCGCTAAAGTCATTGTCTTCTTTAGTTGCACGGATTCAGTAGATTTCCACTGGAAACTACTCACGGAGACCCTGATGGGTGGAGAGAAGGGGGCCGAACCCCAGATGGATAGTGACGAAGACAGCAGTGGTGGAGAGGACGATGGACCGCGGGTCTCTTTCGATAAACGGAAACACCATTCATACGAAGAGAAATGCTCGTTACTTCCTGATACCTCGATATACCGTCTCCATGGCTCTCTTCCAACCCAGGCCCGCCTTTCCATCGTCAAAATTTTCTCTGGAGCATCCAAACTCACAACAGGGGCTCAGTCACCCTCTTCGTCTATTTTACTTTGCACTTCAGTTGCATCACGAGGTCTAGACCTTCCTCTTGTCCGTGCGGTGGTGCAATATGACCTTCCAACAGAAGGCGGTGCGATAGAATACGTTCACCGAGTGGGCCGCACAGCACGTGCTGGCAAGGGTGGTGAAGCCTGGAGTATTGTAGCTCCGAGCGAATTTGATTGGGTGCAATGGGTTCAGGAGAGAATGGAGGGTGGCGAAAAAGAGGATGAATCCGCTCGCAACAAAGGAAGCGCCTCTCTCACGCCAGTTGCGATTAACGAAATCCTAAGATCAGGGTTTGGGGGCGAGAGGCAAGAGTTCGAAGAGCGTGCTACAGAAGTTCAGCTCGCTTTCGAACGATGGGTTCTACGTGAGAAGGAGGTGCGTATATTTCTCGCCTCTCCATTATTCACGAACCTCGTGCTCACCCAGATTGAATTGCTCGCTATCTTTCTGTCGCCCTAATCTACGCAGAACTCGGAGCTTGCCCGCAACGCATTTTTATCGCATCTGAGAGCGTATGCTACACATCCTTCGAGCGAGAAACATATCTTCCATATTCGCCATCTGCATCTTGGTCATCTGGCAAAAGCTTTTGCACTGCGGGAAGCACCAAAGTCCATCACTGGAGCCGCCACAACTACCCAAAAAACCCAGAAGAAGAGGGATTTCCATTCGTCAAGCGCCAAGACTAAAAACAAAGCTGTCAAATCACATCAGCGACGACAGGAAGAGTGGGAGATTGGCCATTCTGGGGATGCGGAGAAGCGGATGCAGGCCATGGTGCGAGTTCAGGGGCGCTTGACAAAGAAGGGAGGTGTCATGATGAGCAGTGGGGCATCAGAATTTCAGATTGCAGGACGGGATGCGCTGGAAAAGTTTGTCCAGGGCTCCTGATTCGCTACATTTACGTCTGGACGTGCTCTATCCTTGTACCCCCCTTCACTTGTTGACCACGAGCATCGTGGCTTAATAGCAGCCCCCATCCTTGACTCTCACACCCATTCAACAAGCTTTGAATTCGACCAACCAACCGGGAAAAAGCTATTAATCTCCATCGCGAAGTGAGGAAGACCCCCTTCAAGCATTCCTACCTGATTCCTACCAGCTGGCAGGTGTGTAATTCTGCTTATTGAAAGCACGTTAATTTATCATTGCATATAACTCAATAGATGTTTTAACTACATTCTTCTCAGCCCTTTTAATCATTCTTGGGTTGGTTTTTCACATAGAACGGAGAGCCGATTTTGTTCTTTGGAACGATCAAGTCGGCCTGTCAACTGAGTCGTCAAACATCATTATAATATCGGCCCCAGTCGCTGCACCGTCCTCATCCACTCAAGTTCCCGCTACACGAAGAGAGTGACTCGTTAACAAGAACGAAATTAAGGAATTAACGGAGTTTTGAATAGGTTTGAAATGAGGTACCAAAAATGGGCGTCTATTGACACGTGAGCGTACATCAACAGGGTGTGATCGCCACGTCTGACATTTACACGTCGCCATTTCTTTAACCAAAACCAAAATGTTTGGTCGCCTCACCCTTGCATTCATCGTAGTTTCTATCGCAGCTTTCTTTTGCGCTCAGTCCGCGGAAGCTGCCAAGGGCCCAAAAATTACGAACAAGGTCTACTTCGACATTAAGCACGGCGATGAGGACCTCGGACGAAGTAAGTGCTTGCTTGCTTCTGAGTTATGGTGCTTTCTGACAAGAGAACGTGCAAATTAGTTACTATGGGCCTTTTCGGTGGTGTATGTGACTGAGGAAATGGATTTATCTCTGTGGAGGTATTGACAAGTGGATTTGCTTTAGACTGTTCCCAAAACTGCTGAGAACTTCCGTGCCTTGGCCACCGGTGTTAAGAAAGATAAAACGGAACTCGGTTTTGGCTACAAGGGCTCGAAGTTCCACCGTGTTATCAAAGATTTCATGTGAGCGTTCGATTTCTGCTGTGCAATGCTACAGAGAATACAATCCCTAACCAGTAACTTCTCAAAATTAGGATTCAGGGTGGTGACTTTAGTGAGTCTCCCTAACTCAAGATCTCGCCGCATCGCTTCCAGAATCTTGTTCTCTAACGGCTTGTTCCAGCTCGTGGAGATGGAACCGGTGGAAAGGTGCGTTTTAGCCTTTGCAGAACCTCAACGTTCCACTGACCTGGTCATCGGATACGCAACAGTCCATCTATGGCGAAAAGTTTGCCGATGAGAACTTGTGAGTTGTTGGTATCCACTACTCTGGGTCAACCGGTTGACAGTTCTATAGCAAGCTCAAGCACACTGCACCCGGTATTCTTTCAATGGCGAACGCAGGCAAGGACACCAACGGTAAGTTCCTTTCAGTCTCGGGAGCGATATCTTCCTCGACATCACTTGGGGTCACTAATACCCGGTTATTTTTGCTTCTTAGGTTCTCAGTTCGTAAGTCGCCGTGTTCTTCGTCAATCTTTCCACGTGGAAGGAAGCGAATACGTAGGCTAATGAGTTTTGCAGTTTATTACCACCGTTGTGACCAGCTGGCTTGATGGGCGCCATGTATGTTCTTGGTTTCGATTTTCTTGGAGCTGAAATATGGGGTACTGATCCCGTAAACCATTTTACAGGTTGTTTTTGGAAAGGTCCTTGATGGCATGGATGTTGTCCGCAAAATTGGTTAGTCTTTCGTTCGGCTTCGCGTGTGGAGAGGATAGCGTGGCTGACAAGATCCGGTCACGGATTTTAGAAAATGTCGCAAAGGGAGGGCAGGACCGTCCCCAGGTTGATGTCATCATCGCTGACTGTGGTGAGGTAAGAACTTTGCATTTCTGGTCGGTTTTTCCAGCAGACTCAAGGTGTTCTTTGATCAGCTTGCCATGGAACTGGAAACCGACGAGAATGGGAATGAGGTGCCTCTCCACGCTGAGCTTTAATGCTCTCTTGTTCTTAAAATGACGCCAGTACCGATACAAAATATATGTTTTGTTATTTAACAGGATGTTAACGCTGGGGTGACCCACCCCAATGTAGACGAAGCCATTACAAGTACCGACACCGAGACTGCCACAGAGGAAGCGGATAGCCCTGCTTCTACTGACCACTCTGTCAGCGATAAACAGAAAGCAGCTGAGCTCGAGACATTGCCCGAGCGAGCCAATTGGTCTCTCGTGGCTTCGGGTATTATCCTTATTGGCGTTTTTGTAGCTTTCTTTTTGTGGCTTGGTGGCGGCCGGTGTGTGAGAAGGCTTGTGAAAGGTGGTGAGGCAAATTATAGCAAGCTTGGTTCAAGCGACCCGTGAGGAAGTTCTTTCTCTCTGGTTGACTTGGTCTATATCGCTGTATAATTATAGGAGGCGTATGGCTTAAGTGCGGCCCAGGCCCTCTGGGGTGAATACCTTGTGGTTGCGATCAATGTTGCATTAGTGATCACACTCATCTGACTGCTATCTTGCTTTCATGTATTTATACCATTTTATGGACAGGGTATACAAAATCCTCTACATACCAATAAAAACCAATAAAGATAAATCCAGAAGAGACATAGGGTATGATCGTTCAGAGGTGTGATAGCAAGGAGAGAATGGTGATACATGGTGTGACAAGAAAAAGAACGTGGGTTGCGAATGAATGAGGCGTACTGCTACTGGCAGTATCAGGTCTGCAGCGCTGACATGAGTGGAAAAAAATAGTCATGGATGCGGATCACGTACGGCGTGCCGTTTTGGTCTGTGTAAGAAGGGCAGGTGTCATTAACGCTTCCCTAAAAGCAATATTATGGTTATTTTGGAATATGCTCTGTGAACGGTAACACGTACAGTTGGGTCGTCAGGGCAGCAAGCACCAGTCTCCAGATCTGGTACGCTTCCGAGTGCGGCTTTGTCGTGTGCACCGGCCCAGTTGTCCATGCAGGCAACGGATTCATAGTTGATCTTCCAGACACCAAAGTCCTAAGTAACAGCCCAAGGATGTGTTACTAGGATATAACTATAGACAATGGGAAGTAGACGTGCCTTGTAACCATAGAGTGCCTCGTCCGACGGGAAAAAGTCGTCTGGGATAGCATCGGATGGGTATGCTAGATCGAAATTAAGGAGGGTTCCAGCACTAGATTTCTGCGTCAGTCAATGTTTGCCGGAAGTTTTTGTAACGCAGACATACGCGTTTGGTTGTCCCGTACTACCCCCACACCAACCACCTTCAGAGTAAGGACAGAGATCTGTAACTTTGACCACGACGGATTTTTTAGGGGGGTAAAACGGGGGAGTCGCAATAACGGGTGTAACGAGGGTGAGTTTGAAGCATCTTCCGCAACCAGGTCCTATCCAAGTAACAGATCAATTTTCGTGAATCTCTGCGCGGGAGTGGTCGTACCATAAGAGTTATTGCTGCCATAGGCTTGTTGAGAAAGTGCAGCAGTGGGGTAATGCGTACTGGACGCTGTGCAGCCACAGGAAGTAATATAGTCCTTTGGGAGTGTGTAGTGAGTGAGAGTAGCGGTTCCGTCAGGTGGATAATCAATCCAAGCAGCGACTAAGGAGAGATAGAAAAGGAGGGTAAAGGTGGCATAGCAGGACATAGTTTACATTAAGTGGGAAATGACCCTGAAGTGATCGGAAATTGAGAGAAATGATCCCGTCACTCTTCACCCACGACCATGAAGGCCCTCTACCCCGCCTCAAATATCCTTGACAATCTCGACAACTCCCAACGTGCCCTCAAAATCGCTCGCCATTCACCATGTTCTCTCTGCAAAATTCCTTGTTCCGGCCTCCAGCCGCCCCTAGGCATCACCCCGGTACTCGATGAATCACCCTACCAGACCCTCTTTGGTCTTGACGATTATGGCTCCGACGACGATGAGGAGTCTAAGGGCCAGATGCCATATCTTGAATTTTGTCAATGCGGCCATGACGTGAAATACCACGGCGCAAATGAAGCTGAACTTGGCAGCGCCGAGTTCACTCGCCGCGCTCGTGTAGCGATCCGACTGGATGAGTTCCTTCAGGTGCGTGTTGCCGGAACCCATAACATCGTTTGTCTTTGGCTAAAGCTTCTCGCATGAAACTATTCTATGTTTAGGTATGCTTTACTTTCTCTCGAACTCTACCTTTCGTGTTAAAACGTATTCGGTCAGGACGAGGGCGATCTACTCGACTTTGAATTTACAAACGATGACATAGAATCATTGCGCAAACAAATGACACTACGACAGCCGCCTTCAATACCTCTCGTAAACTCGACATCTTCTCCAGGCAAGTTGTTGTCGGCCCAGCAGTAGGCGCGAAACTAAATGGATGCCTTCCTTAACAGATACACGGTCCCAGCCAAGCAATGGGCTATCGCCAACCTCATCCATCCTCAGTGACCCATCTCCTCCATCTCCTCGAGCAGCTAAGCGACCGCGACTGTCATCCTCTTCTTCACTAAGCGATGCAGATGATAACGATGACGATGACGATGAACAGCCCCTAGCGTCTCGAGTAGCTTCGTCTTCAACAGCCCGACCTCGGAGAAGTGGTAAAAGCGGGAAAGGTGGCAAGAAGAATGCGGCAATGAAGAAAAAAGCGCATGTCGCTCCGACATCATTGGCCCCACCGGTCGGCGAAGAACAGGTTCAGATGAACAAAAGAGTCAACGGTATTAACGGCCGCGAACCAAAGATCAAAGTTGAAGACAGGCTAGATGAAGGCCAGCTGAACCGCCTTGCTGCAGGAGTACCCGTAGACTCGGCTAAAGAGACTGGCGTATGTATCCAAAACACATTTCGGCACACGAACGACATCACTCATGTGCATATAGCCACAAGTCAAAGCTGAGAAAGCCGCAGTAACAGAAATGCGAAAAGGCGTTATCCAGATAGTGCCGGTCGAGAATGATGGGCTTTCACGATCATGGATCATTCTAACTGGTCTTAAAACACTCTTTCAGAAACAACTGCCCAAAATGCCTCGAGAATACATCGCGCGGCTCGTGTATGACTCAAATTCAAAAGGGCTGGCAATAATCAAGAAGGGTTACAAGGTTGTCGGTGGCATCTGCTATCGACCATTCCCACATCGTGGCTTTGCTGAAATTGTTTTCTTCGCCACAAATTCCGCTGACCAAGAGAAGGTATTTGCTCATTACCTTCCATGTTGTCTAATCTTATGTCACGGTGCTTAGGGTTATGGTGGAATGCTCATGGACCATTTCAAAGCCCATGTCCGCAAAACATACCCCGACATGATGCATTTCCTCACTTATGCCGATAACTACGCCGTGGGTTACTTCGAAAAGCAAGGATTCTCGAAAGACATTACTCTAGATCGGTCCGTATGGGCAGGTTATATCAAAGATTATGAGGGTGGCACTATTATGCAGTGCACAATGCTCCGGAAAGTGGATTACCTTAACAAGCCGGCGTTGTTAGCAAAACAAAAAGAAGCCATCCTGGCCAAGATCAAACAGCTGTCGCGATCACATATAGTATATGATGGGCTTCCACAATTTCAACTCGGACAACCAGAGGGTGTGGTTGTTGACCCTAGAGACGTACCAGGGCTCAGTAAGGCTCATGAATCTGGAGATTCACCAGGAGCTGACCGATGATCAGGAGAAACAGGTTGGAAGCACAGCATGATGACGAAGTGATTCTTCTCGACTTTCTTGCTTTATGACTGATGTTAACACCTTTCGTGTGTAGCGTCATTCGACAATCTCCCAAAAATGCCGACCGTACATTCATGGAAACCACATTAACCGACCTTATACGACATCCTCGATCATGGCCATTCCGAACTCCAGTAGACGCATCTGAGGTGGCTGATTATTACGAAGTGATCAGACAACCAATGGGTATGTCGCGTCCTTTCAAACAGTCTGCTTTTTTCGGTACCAACTCCCTCATCATCTAGACCTTCAAACAATGGGAGAAAAGCTAAAAGACGGGAAATACAAAAGAGTAGACGCATTTGCGGACGACGTACGGCTGATCATCGACAATTGCAGAAACTACAATCCAGAATCAACGGTGTATTACAAGAATGCGGATAAACTGGAAGAAGTATTTAACGAGCTCATGGCAAAACGTCCTTCGTGACAATGAATTATGACGATGCCATTGACGTTTTTATTCCGAAATTTATTATTTTTCACTCTGGGATATTGGGCTTTTTTTGTACTATTTATTGTACTTGTATGATACCTTAATTGTCACTGCGATGTACAAGGCTGGACGGGAATATTGGAGATTTTTGCAGAGGGGTAGCTGTGTTTGCCACCCTAACCGGTGACGTTTGCGGTCCTTGTAATTTCTTAAACCTTTCGTATATGATGTTGGGTGTCAGATATTCAATCTTTCAAGGATGGATCAAAACTCTGTTGGTATCGATATAATACAGCGTTCATCCGTACTTCGTTCACAACACATTGAAAAAATATATAAACATTGTTCAGCGCTGTCCATCTGTTAAGGCGAGTGAGCATCGAGGAATCGAAACAATAGGCCAAGTAGACTTACAAGCCTTGGTCTCGTACTTTCCAATGCCCACAATGACGTTCTGCGGGTCTTGAGGCTTGTTGGAGAAATAATTCTCAAGAATGGACCTAACACCACTCGCATAGCGGGCTTGCGCATCGAGGGTAGTACCGGAGTAATGAGGAACCATTCCGTTACCAGCGCCGAGGGGGTTCTTCATAGTACGCCAGATATGGTCTTTGGGTGCGGGCTGGACGTTCCACACATCACCAGCATATCCATTCAAATGTCCGCTCTTGATAGCAGCAGCGACGGCATCCTTGTCGCAAATGGCACCACGGGCGGTGTTAACGAGCCATGCACCCTTCTTGAAGTGCTTGAGCAATTCTGCATTAACAAGACCACGAGTTCCCTCGTGTAGAGGGCAGTTAACGGTGACGACGTCGCATTTAGAGACGAAGTCCTTGAGATCATCAATTTTGCGTGCACCGACAGTCTCGGCGGCAGCCGGGGGTAGAGGTGAGTAGTCGTAATAGAGAAGTTCCTTGCAGTCGAAGGGTTTGAGACGTTGAAGGACGCGGTAACCGATGCGGCCTGCGCCGATGGTACCGACGACCTTGCCTTCGAGATCGTAAGCATTTCTAGCAATGTCAGAAACCTGCCAGTCTCCGCGCTCGACCATCTAAGAGAAACAGGGGGGAGGAAGATCAGGAAGTCTGAATATTAGATATTCCGGAAGGTTCTTTCACATACCTCGTGAGCGGGCGTGAAGTTCCTAACAAGGAGCAGAATGCTCATTACAACATGCTCAGCCACAGAGACGACATTGGAGCCAGACACCTTGATACAGCAATCAGCATCGAAAGATTATATCAATTCGAGAACCAAAACACACCTCCAAGACTTGAACGCGATGATCAACAGCAGCATTAAGATCGATATGGTCGGACCCGACACCAGCAGTGATACAAAGTTTGAGGTTCTTGGCCTATTTCGGAAAGCCACACAAAAGTCGCACAAAACGTCGAAGCGAAGGGTAGGTTAAACAGCTCATGAGTAAGGCGATAGGTCATATGAACGGCCAACTATACTTTTTCAACCAAATCGCGGGTAAGATATCTACACCGTGGGTAGAATTCGTCAGAAGCCCCCCTCAAAAGCTAATTTTATCTTTCATCAAGAGCACTCACCCAGGGTGGAAGGGAGTGGTGATGAGGACTTCGGCCTATAGGTGAGTTATGGCTTAGGCTTTTGACGCTCTATGGGAAGAAAGGATCCTGATGCTCACATCCACGATGTGCTTCTGGAAATCACTATCAGGTCCTTCCTTGCTGTCTGACACCTGTGTTTCCACCCGAATTTAGGAAGTAACAATGGAAAAGCAAGACTATGCCCACTGTGATAGCCGTAACCGTCAGAAAAAGTTATGGGCGAAGCAGAGTTAGGAGCTACTTACCAATCAGCTCATGGCCCAGGCCTTTCAGCCAGGATTCGAGCCCAAGCTGGCGAGACCAGTGTTAATCATGACAATACACCGAAGACGACCTCGCACCTTATTCTCAACAGTTCCGAGTAGCCGGGGCTCCTCTTGGGCAGCCTTTCCACCTTTATAGAGGATGACCAAAACCTAAGCATGATGGAGCGGCGTATTAGCGATCTCATCGACGTGTAGCTGTGGTTGTAACACACCTTCATGCTGTATAGTGCTGTGAGTGTGGAAGAGTGGAAACTGTAGACGAGAGAATTTGGAATGAGTGTAGGCGTCCACCGGTCTGGCTTTTATCTCAAAATTCTGGGCAACCGGAAGCCGAGGCTCAAACCCACACACCTCATTCTGTGGGTATGTCATCTGACGTGGCCTCTGGTTCTTCTTGTTGCAAAATTCACATCCTGAGACAACTGCGACGGCGCCCTGGTCGAAAGGAGCCACTGGTAGGTCATACCGCAAAAGCCCCTATCCATACGCGTTTAAGCAGCCGGCGTTGATCTAACTCATTTTAGGATTGGTCACGCCTAAGCCCTCTGAAAGAATAGTCATCTTGAAGGGACCGTGTTGTTCCGTTACGATGGGGTGATGATCAAGGTCAGTAGACACCTCTTCAGTCCAAAAGACATCACTCCCGGTGTAGCCCTTGGAATATGCTAAAAATAATTGATCAGGTCGGGTTGATTCGTGTGAGCTTTGGCAAATATAGCTATCGCCATTCGTGTGCCAAGTTACCAAACCTACAAACGGTATGAGTCGTGTGGGCATGTGCTCCATAATCCCACCTTTGTCTTGTTCAATAGTATGAAGAGAATTAACGACTCCTTATAGTCTTTGTTGACTAAGGCAAACCATACAGTCGCCTCGGAATGAGCGACGGCAAACCGTCATTTCCACTGTGGCGGTTTATCACTGCTTGTTCCGAAGAAGTTCATTCCATGGTATTACCGCGAAGCCGTATCATAAAGTCCGCAAAACGAGTCTATGGGAGTAGGAAAGTACGGGAATGGCGTTACGAGAATCTATAGAAGAGGTCAGCAAAAACAATGAAGCGCATTCTGGGAAGGATAATCCATACTGCGCAGTCCATCGTTCGTCAGGGGTTTAGGAGTGAATGTTCTTCAGGAGTCGCAGGAACCATCTCATAATCGCGTTCTGCGCTTAAGTTAAAGTCGTCGGGTCGTCCTTTTGGGTTCCCATCATGAAGCTTCTTTATCACCTCCCACTCAACGCGAAGAAACACCCACAACCAGCGCCTAATGATCTCTGCTACTTCTAACCAGAAGATGCCCACACCCCCATCTGTAACCGAATATAGATGGCTGGATAATTTGATTGACCATGTCATCCTCAAGATCAAATTCAGGAACACCAGAAGTGGGTAGATAGGTAACGGGTACAGAAGCCAAGGGCGTAGACCCCATGGATAGGACCGTAGACGAGGGCTTGCTGTTCCACTGGAATCATTGGAACGCCAGTAGTCTTCTTGTACCACGTCTGAAATCGTGGAGTCAAATGAGGTGCGGTTGAGGAGGGGACTGTGGGATCGCATTCGGAGTCTGGGCAAAAGAAGCGGACGGGGTGGAGTCCGGTGTCCAATATCAGCGAAGTCGTTTTGTTTCTTCAGTAACTCCAAGCCCCAATCATTGGTCACATCCCACCAAAAGGAGTAAATCGAGTTTATTGCCGCAGCCAGGAGCCTACAAAGAGTTAATATCCATGGCCAAAGCCAAGTTCGCTGAAATTGGCGTACCAAAGACGAAACAGTTCTGGCATTTGTGGGCTGGAAAGAGCATCACCTCCGACCATAATGTCCACCTTGGATATATTTTTCAAAGAAGCCGAGAGAAATATGACAGGGAATGACGTCGCATACTTGATCGCGTTGTATAATGGGCGTTTTCCCGAGTTGGATGGATGAGCGTACTCAATGACGCACTGTCGGAACCGCACGAGATACGGGAAGCTTACGAAAAACAAAGACTTGATATACATCATATGGAGCCTCTGGTGAGAGCCATACCTCATTATCGCAGGCAAAAGCCATCTATGCCAACCTTCTTCAGCTGGAGCAGCGAGAAGGGTATTTCCCGGGAGTAACATCACCAGAGATAACCAAACGTCGCCAAAAACCTTGGCGAATGAAGTGGCAATGTCTGCAAAGACGACGTCGGAAAACCGTACGAGTGAGTGGTACGGTGAAAGTAGGCAGCGATATACGGCGCTATTGATCTCAGTATAGGAATGTGTGGCTTTGAAAATATGATGCTTACTATAAAAATTTGTCGCGTTCATATTTGAGCAGAATATCCATTGGACAAACGACAGCCATGAGAATGACAAGCCCCGTAATGAGGGGAATATACCCGAATGCATCAACGAGCAAGCTATCGCCTTTGGTAAAAATGCGATACATTGCCCAGGATGTGAAGCAAAAGGCCCCATAGGCGAAGAATAATCTATATGTGGGGAGATAGACAACGGATGGGGAGATGTATTTGAAATATCCGGATGGTCGACTGGAGATGGATGGTGTCCGTGGTATCTGGCCTTCCGTACGCAGGTCCAGTGCCCCTACCACGTCTATTCCCAGCAAATGTAAGCCATGAAGGTTAGTTGCCCAAGCGAGAATTCCGAGTCCGAGGAGAGTAAGCACGCGATATGGAAGAGGAAAGGTAATGTTGAAGTTGGTTTCCGCGTCTAATTCAAGAGAGGACATTATGTTAGAGGCATAAATGTAGAGACTCTGGATAGGGAAAATCTAGGAAGTCATAGAGGTCAGGACAGTTGCTGGAAGTGGCGAAAATTAGGTCTCGTGGCTGCGTTGACTGCTACGCATTGCCACCTTCCTTATTTGACAAAATATCCCACGTATCATTTATCTTGGACTTCCATGGCAGACAAGGGGGGCGCGTATACGAACAAGGCCTCGGATACCGACTTCCGTAAGAAATGGGACAAGGAGGAGTATGCAGAGCGAGCAAAACAGAAGGACACCGAGGAAAGGGAGCGTATGCAAGAGAATGAAGAACGCATGAAGCAAGGTGAATTCCTCAGTTATAACACAAGTCCTTAATTAACGGGTGGTATTCCAGGGAAGCGGCCTCGGAAGGGAGCAAAGAAGGACCTTCCAAAGCCAACTGAGCTCATGAAAGCTCGCGACGCACCCCTAGAACTGGACAAAAACCTCGGGAAAACGATGGTTGTTCAAAATCCTGGAGGAAGAGGACCTGGCCAACCCGGTTTCTACTGTGAAACGTGCAATCGGACGTACAAGGATAGCGTCGGCTATCTAGACCATATTAACTCAAGAGCACGTATGATGCTCCATCCTCCTACCCCATGTTCAGCTATCGACTAAACTGACGACAGATTTACGAGCACTCGGCCAAACAACAAAAGTCGAACGTTCTACTGTTGAACAAGTTCGTGCTCGAATAGCAATGCTTCGAGAGAAGACAAAGGAAGCCTCTAGTGCTAAAGCTTTCGACTTTGACAAACGCTTGGCCGAGATTAAAATCAAAGAACAAGTTTTACGACAGGAGAAGAAAGACCAAAAGAAGGCAGAGAAAGAGAAGGCTCGTCTAGAGCTTATGAAAGACCTTGCCCCACAATCCGATGACGAGATGACCAGACTCATGGGTTTCGGTGGTTTCGGTTCTTCAAAAAAATAGGCAACATGCGTTTAACGGAAGGGCCTTTAGCTAGTCAGTCATTGCGCCCCATGCCAGATTGGTGTATTTATTTTGATACTGTATTCTAAGTTGGACAACAATTACAAACTATTCCGATTCATTTCCTCACGGGCGCACAAGGTATAACATGAACTTGACTTCCGTAACCTCCTGCTCTTCCGAGATCAACTCCACTCCCCCAGTCTTTTTATCCTTGACATCAACTGGTACACTTCCAACAGTCTTTCGAATGATACCTTCATGCTGTTGAATAGCAGCAATTAAATCAGCGCCTGTACCATCCTCGAACTGATAGTACACATCGACGTCGTCCGTTGCCTGAAGCCCAGCCTTCTTGCGCAGTTTCTGAACGCGGTTCATCAGCTCACGGGCAAGCCATTCACCCTGGAGGTCCGGATGTATTTGGATATCCAGGCGAACGACGACGTCATTATCTGTATGAGTGGCGAACTGTTCTTCAGCACCTGCAGGCAATTCGAGATAGCGTTGAACAGTCAAGTCTCCGGCAACCAGCTCGATTCCATCAACGCTGATCCTTCCAGTGGCCACGTAAACTTTCACGGCATCACTGGAAACCGAAGGTAGCGCGTTCTTGACTCGACCCAAATCTTTACGCAGTTTCTTGCCGAGAACCGCCCAATCTGCAACGGCACGATAACGGACGCCTGAGAAGTTCTCGTCGGATGTGAAAATAATGTCGCGGACATTGAGCTCAGACTCGATATATCTTTGCAATGGCTTGATATCTGCAATGTACTCGGGCTCAGGATGGAAGATCAGGAGCTCCTTCAGCGGCACCTATAAGGACACATCAGTTTGTAACAGCCTATCTAACACATCCTGGTCTCACTTTGAGAGATAGATTATTCTTCTCACGAATGTTCCTGGTCAACTCAATAACAGTTTGCATGTGTTTCACTTGACGCTCAATAATCTCATCGAAGTATTCCTCCTTAACTTCGGGGAAGAGTAAGAAATGAACAGAACGGGTATCGCCTGCGGCAGGATCTTCGGGAATGTAGTTTTTCAGGGTTTGATACAAGTTCTCGGTCAAGAACGGCGTATACGACGACTAGGATTAAACGACGTCAATGGTTCTGCCCGTAACCAAGATATTAACACGTACCATTGTCCTGCAAAGGGTAAAGAGCGTCTCAAAGAGAGTGTTTAATGCAGCGACAGTGTCCTCAACGCCATCCTCCCCTTTCAGCCTCTTCCGGTTGAAACGGATGTACCAGTTTGTCAGCTCGTCAATGAGGTCAAGTAATCGAGGAATGATAGTATACAAGCGATAGGCAGCCATCTCCTCTCGGACAAGTTTGATGAGCGATTGGCAACGAGCAAGGATCCATCGATCCATTACATTATTCGGAAGAGGTGCTTTTGGATTGTACTTGAAGTCAACGCCGCTGGTCTTTTTGAGTAGAGCAGCATGTCCAAGGAAGAATCGGAATGAGTTGAGCCAAGGAAGAAGGACGCGAGAGATGACTTCGCGAACACCCTCCTCGCGGAAGCGAAGGTTGTCACCGCGGACAATGGGTGAATTGACGAGGAACATTCTAGGCTCATGAGCACTGGATTCCTGTGCTCCAATCTGGACACACGCACCTCGTGGCGTCAGCGCCGAACTTATCAATGATCAAATTAGGGTCTGGATAATTCTTCAGACTCTTGCTCATTTTCTTTCCGTCACTGCAAAAGATTGAGAGGTGCACAAAACCGAGGAATAATCCTTCACCCACGCAGCAAGTACAAGACCAGTAACGATTAAGTTCTTCCATGGAGCTTTACCGAACAGATGCGTCGAAAGCACGAGCAGGGTATAGAACCAACCACGCGTTTGGTCAATACCTTCTGACACAAAATCGGCGGGATGTGTGCGCTCGAATAAATCCTTGTTCTCAAAGGGATAATGAAGCTGCGCATATGGCATACTATGGGCCTGCATCAACTTTGATGCATCAATCATAGAACTCGAACTTGCCTTACCTTCCAGATTCAAACCAACAGTCAAAGACTTCTTCGACGCGCTTCAGTTGGCCCTTGCCTTTTTGTGAGGGAATAGTGATATGATCGATGCTTTCTCTGTGGAGATCCTTAATCCCCGACACTCCAGACAGACGCTCCAGCTCTGCAACAGAGCCAACGCAAACTACCTGTGAGACGCATCTCAGTGTTGCGAGATACTTTGAGTGACTGTTTACTCACCTCCTCGAAATCGTCACTGACCCATAGAGGGATAGGTGTTCCCCAGTAACGGTTGCGTGATACATTCCAATCCCGAGCATTGGCCAGCCAATTTCCAAAACGGTTGTCTCCGACGTATTGGGGTACCCTTACACTTCATGAGGGAGCGCACGAAGAGAATCAGAGAGAGAACTTACCATCGCGTAGCTTCATTGTTCGCCACCAATTGATCGACTGCGGGTGTTACCTTGATAAACCAGGCTGGTATAGCGCGGTAGATTAATGGAGTATGTGATCTGAACAAGGTGAGTGAGACTACCAAAAAAACAGTCTCTACACTCACCGCCAACAAAATGGGTAACTGTGTTTTACAGTAGACTGGACAACCAATCGGCCCTTCGCTTTCAGCATCTTTTGGATAGGCCCATCCGCCGCCTATTGATCGTTAGATCGATAAACAGTATTTCAGAATCTCTGGATAAGTTGTACCTTCACGTGCAAGCCAACGAAATCAGAGACCTGTGAAGTAAAATGCCCTTTGTCATCGATGGGGCAAGGTGGCATTTCTTCCGGTCGAAGGACACCATGAGCAACGGAAATACGATGGTCATCTTCACCAAAGGCCGGTGCTTGATGTACGATGCCTGTACCATCTGCATCTGTGACATAGGTATCGACGAGGACTCGGAATGCTTTGTCTTCAAACTGTGACTATTTGAGTGGCCGGATTACACGGGAGCAGGGCTGTTTACCTGTTCTGTGAAATACTCAAAGAGGGGAACATAACGCCATCCCTTCATATCGGCTCCCTGAAACTGGCCCAGTTTTTTAAACTTGGCCTTTTTAGGGTCTTTATAGAGCGTTTTGAGCAAGCCTTCGTGTAGTATGAAATTCTGGTCGCGCTCCTGGTCATAGATCTTGATATAGGTGAAGTCGGGGTGTACGCAAAGGGCAAGGTTAGAAGGTAGGGTCCATGGTGTAGTCGTCCAAGCAAGCAGTGAAGTTTTGGGGTCATCGACGAGAGGGAAAGCAACAGTGACTTGTTGCATTGCGTAAGTCGAAGGGATGATATATTTGGGTGGTCACGTACTAGCAGGATCATTGACATCGCGATAATCTTGTCCAGCCTCAAAATTCGATAGTGGTGTGGTACACCCAGTTGAATAGGGCATAACTCTTTGGCCCCGATAAACAAGATCCTTCTTGAAGAGTTCTGAGAAAGCCCACCAACAGGACTCCATAAACGTTATGTTCAATGTTTTGTAATCGTTGTCGAAATCGATCCAGCGGCCCATCCTTTCGACGGTTCGCCGCCATTCTGACGAGTAGCGCATGACGATGGAGCGGCATTCAGCGTTGTATTTGTCGATGCCCATGGCCATGACATCGTCTTTTCCGGTGATGCCAAGCTTCTTGTCAATTTCGTGCTCGACGGGTAATCCATGTGTATCCCATCCGAACCGACGCGTTACGTGGAATCCGCTGACATGTGCATGACGTGTTACAATATCCTGATTTGAGGTTAGCATCCCATGAAGGCGGAAAAGATCAAAGACATTACCTTGATAGTTCCAGCAAGTAGATGCCCATAATGTGGAAGTCCAGTTGCAAATGGTGGGCCGTCGTAGAAGGAATATTCTGGACGTCCCTCAGAAAGCTTCAGGCTGGTTTGGAACGCGTCGATCTCCCTCCAAAATTGAATAACCTTCCCCTCTTCCTTGGCGAAATCGAATAGTGCAGAAACTGACTAAATTTAAGTAAATCTGGTCTAATTCAATCAAATCTTCACTTACTATCGTGCTGAGGGAATGACATGATATACCAGAGGTGAGATACTAACTAACCGAGAAAATCGTTCCTTCAGAGCGTGACGATTGTTCTTGGATCTCTGGCGAAAAGGCAAGTGAGTTTTCTAATAGCGATCGAGTCACTGCTTATCTCGTGCGATTTAGACGCGGTTGTTGCCGGCTGAGTGGGTTATCTTATCTTATCTTGCCCGAACCTGGTTAACACAACCACTCGAGCCGCAGCTCTTGGCACTTCTATAGTTAACCCACTCGATGGTCGGCTGTCTCCGACACCTCTCCCTCTGTACTCTCTGTGCCTAACTTGATGCATTCAGTAGCCCTGGTTTCCTCGCTTTACATGGTGGACACGTACATCGGTCAACCGTCTTTCTCCCTCATGTCCTGGCACCCTCAATGCAAACAGGACTGGACCCCACATCTTGATATTGACCGAGACAGCGCTTCCTAAGGGTTTAGAACAACATTAAGCACTGGGCCAAAACTGGAGTCACCGTGGCAAGCGTAAACTTCGTCCGTTGCTCAACATCACTCTAACGACACTGTGTCATTGCTTCACAACGCAGGGTCCTGCGGGAAGCTTACCCAGATCCATAAACGAATCTATTCATCGGGGACACATCCTGTCTACTCTGTATGACTCTTTTGTCGTCCTTTTCGTATGTTCATGGCTCAGTCTTTTACTCTCTCCTCGATCCACCTATACCCTGCGCTGCGGATTAATTTGTAACAACCCACACCATGTCTTACTATTCCTCCCAGCTGCGCTTTGATCAATTCCCGCGACCGATATCCGAGGAGAAACCACTTGAAAAACAGGTTTTGGGGTAGTTACTTGACCATGCCGAGACGCATTCCCACGAAATCAACAACGTCAATACAACAGCTTATGTTAAAACCAACATATAGAAACACGGCATGAATTTCGGTCAATCCGCCTTGCTGCACTTCTATGCGTTCTCGCATCTATACAACGGTCAAAATCTCCCAGGCTATTCATCACGAAAACCAGAAGCCCAACACCTAAAAGGCAAATAAATACATAGACGTGACATGAGAAACGAGTGGTGTCCCATTCAGATTTGTGCTTCGGTTACTACACGCGGCCCGCCTGTATAGATCAACACCCCCCGGTCCTTATTCGTTCGCTTACGACGGGAGATTCAGGGATTCGCAGCTGCAAGTAATTGGACTCTCTCGTGGCGTGGTCTGTGTACCAGAGGAGAGCATTGATGAAAGAGGAGTGTAAGCCTGAGATTCTTCAACATATCCAAATACCGCGCTGAGTGGTTGGCCAATGACTGGTACCTGAGCCCAGTCGCTATAGGAAACGCTCATTCTTATAGCAGTGAGTTCTCTTGTGGTCAATGACTTGTCACTGAAAAGTACCGATGGTAGAAAAAGATCTAAAGCCATCCTTAGCGTGCGGGGCCCCGTTGCGGTGATTTTGTGGCGTCTCATGCCTCAGTTCCGTTGACCCATTCTACAAGGATCTCGCTCCCAACACATCCACTTCCTCTTTCTGCAAGATATCCCGGATTCGCTTTCTTTGGATCCATCTCGCAAACAGATTCATCTCAAAGTTTGGCGGGATTCTTCCTGGATGAATTCAGGTTTTGTCCATTATCAGACAAGCTTCGATCCATGATGTCCAGTCACTTCGATCGCTGATCAGCAGACCCTAACTGGCAGGTATGCACCGGTGTATCCTCCTCGATCTCTTGAGAATGATATTTTAATGCCAAATACTTCCGTCGAGCTGGGGTGCCGTTCCTGACTTAGTGATCCTTCGTATGCTCTTCGTTTGTCCTGGCCCATCTATTTTTTCCACCACTTAGATTTACCCGCGGAGGACATGTAGGGAGAACATCTGTGTATTTGCGCAAGGTGAACTCTGACCAACCAACAGCTATGGCTTATTCTCATGTCGATAGCTAGTAGGGAAATCGCTCATTGGCGATCGCTCCAGACGCGCGCTGTGGAGCAACCACGTATGTCTATTCTCGATTACCCGTACTACATCAGTTGTCACCCGCCACTTATAACCGTGTACGGGCTGATATAGACCTGGTAACTTGCCATGAGCGCTGCTCTGCGGTTCGCAGAGTCACTTGAAGGATCTGCAGATTTTGACTT
This sequence comes from Leucocoprinus leucothites, assembly GCA_013368445.1. Classification (NCBI taxonomy): domain Eukaryota; kingdom Fungi; phylum Basidiomycota; class Agaricomycetes; order Agaricales; family Agaricaceae; genus Leucocoprinus; species Leucocoprinus leucothites. The sequence continues at coordinate 666,283 of JAACJO010000012.1, forward strand.
TGGACTGAAGGCCACTCTATATAAACTACTACCCATGTACAACATAGAATCTGAACGGCCATACAAAAGGACGTACAGCGGAGCATCTAGTGATGGTTGAGGGCAGTTATCTGATAAGTTGAACATGTCAGCATAATTGACCGATATCACTGACATCTCCTTTGAGTTCGCGATGCACATGTGAAGTGCTTGTCCTTACGAATGGAAGTAATAACGTATCAGTCCCTTGCCCCTTTTTCGAGGTGCAAAAGAGACCTTATTCGGATCTTGAAGGAGTTCCAATGTGCGAAGATATCAATACGGCACATTTCTTCCGAATTACGATGGGTTCCTCAGAGTGCCAAGAGCAGGCCAAGGGAAGCGGTCTTCGAACAAAACAGTCCTGTCCGATTGTTGAGATGCGGCGAAATAGCTGTGAAATCTGTCGTGAAGGGTTGGAATCGATATCATACTCATGCATCGGCAAAAGAGGTTGCTTGGGTACGCCTGGATCATAAGGAGTTTCTTTGGAGGATGTCCTTGCGTCGTCTGCGTTCCGAATAAGCTTGTTGCATCATCAGTCAAGCATGGTGTCGAGTGACATGGGGTTGGGAATCTCAGGGTGAGCATGTCCAACTCGGCGAAGCCTCAGAAGAAATGGCATGTCGTAAAGTAGCGGCTTCTGGCACCCGACAATATGTCAAATCCACACCTTGGGGGTTTCTGGAGGTTCCACAGGCACAAATGCTATGCATACATTTTTAACAAAGAAGGTAAACGAAGTTTTTTTTGACGGCTAAACCCCATCTTTAAGTGTGAGCGTTTTTTGTGGTTATTTGCTACGCTATTTGGTAGACCAACTGAAATGATCGTCTATACAGCGGTGAAGCTTTGAAAGTTTGGAATTCGAAGTTCATCGAATGCCAAAGGTCATCTGCATCGAGAAACCATGTGCCTCGGATGCAATGACTATTCAGACTAGCTACCTGTGAGAGCTTTTTTTTTGCTTAAGTTCTTTCTCACTCACTGAATTCATCGGTATAATGATCGATTTCCGATGCTCGTGGAGCTATCCAACGACCAAAGTCCCCAGGTGGATGATAATAGGAAACTCGACTTTGCCACGATCATTCTTCTAAAGTGACCGTTCTGAGTCGTGATACGCTAGCAAACGATGACTTGGAAGCGCCGGACAATTATCTGATATCAATTTCTACTAGTTCTATTCAATCGATCTGATTTACCCAGAGCACTGGCAACCAACACGTCATTCGCACCGCGGCCACTATTGTGGTTGGGCGCTGCCGCGGGATGAGAAGTCTGAATTATCCGAATCCGGCTGTGGAGAGGCATGCTCGGTTGTCGTGATCCACAGCATCGGTAAGTGAGGAAGTAGCTCGCTTACGCGGCCAAGAGGCCGCTCGACGAGGAGCGACGAGAGGTAGTTTCCTCACCGTTGACTCCATTCGGATATAACGGTCTCGCATAGTCGCACACCCTGAGAAATAGCAGCCGGCGGGACTCATGGCCGCGCCCCAAAGCACAAGTATGTTGGGGTAGGGATAGGGGTTGAGCTGGGTAAGTTCACAGCTGCGTCAACTGAGAGGTAGCGATAACAGCCCTAAATTTGTTCTCGGCTATGATACATATCCCACTAGAATACACATGAAAAGGCCAATCAATCCACGTTGACGGGATTCCAGCTGCAGGGTTTGTTCTGCTCAAGTTCATCAATACTCGCGATATCCTCGTCGCTCAGTTCAAAGTCAAAGACGTTGGTGTTTGAGAGGATGCGTGACGACGTGCCACTCTTTGGAAGGGGGACGTATCTATGTTGGAATGCTTCAGCTTAATTGCTGTGAGCTGAGCGACAAAAACAATCCTCACCCTTTTTGCAGAGACCACCTGATGAGAACCTGAGCAGGTTCCTTCTTGTGCTGGAAGGAGTGCATCAGTTAACACCGATCAGTGCGTTCGAGGGAGATGAGTTCTACCTTTGTAGCAACAGCGTCGATCTTGGGGTGCGATGCACCCCGAATGATGGGGCAGTATGCTTGGATGATGATGTTGTTCACTTTGCAGTACGCAGCAATCTCGTGTTGCTGGAGGAAGGGATGAAGCTAAAGTAATATTTCTTCCTCAACGACCTTGACATTAAGAAAGCATATCAACCAACTCACTTCAATCTGGTTGACGACTGGCAGAGGATATCCAGCCTTCTTGATCTCTTCCAGGTGCTTCACGCCACTATTTTTTCACGACGTCAGAGGTGTAGTTGGGTACCAGTCATTTCAGCACTCACTAGTTGGAAACACCAACGGATTTAATTTTTCCAGCAGTTTGGGCATCAAGTAAAGCTTTGTAGGATTCCAGGCGTTTTTCCTTGTTGAGAGGGTCGTGAATAAGGAAGAGGTCGAGGTATTCTAGTATATGAATTGACGTTAAGCATTCTCAGGCCTTTCACAGTGATGGGCGAGACCTACTGAGACCCCACTTCTCGAGCGACTCATCGACACCTTTGGTCACATTTTCATATCCATGACCACGGTGCGAAGAGGCAATTTTGGAGGCTGAAGGTAGTAGTTAAAATGTTAGAAGATGGCCTTTCGGGCTAAGCAGGAAACCACTCTTACTGGCAAAAATATTCTCTCTTGGGATACCGGATTCACGAATAGCTTCACCACACTTGTCTTCATTCTCGTACATTTGTGCACCGTCAATTTGCCTAGACAAGTCTGTCAGTGAATATTTTCGTGGCAGACTTCAGTGGTAAAGACGTGGCTGTACCTATAGCCGATCTTTAAGGCCTCGATTATTGCATCTTTAGTCTCTGCCTGATTCAAGGCGCCAAAGCCCAGGACAGGAAGTTTCTTTCCTAATATTTGTGATCATCAGGTTGCCTCTTGGTGGCGGTAGAAATATCAGTAACTAACCGTCAGAAAGGGTGATCGTAGACTGAAGAGTGAGTCTGGACATGTTGAGTGAGAGGTACAAGGAGGTCAGAAGATTGAGATGCGAGGTATGCTTGCATACAAATGTCCGGTCTCGCTGGCTTTTGTACTCACATAGGCCATCGAAGAATTTGATGAGTCCGAGGACCCGAGTATCCGAAGACAGGAGGAACATCAGGGGGAGCTGTACACTATCCAGCCGAAATGAGGCTCGTGGCTGAGGTAACATAAGCTCAAGACCCATCTTAAACTCCAGAATTCGAATGGGGGCCAAAAGTTCAATAACAAGAGAAGTGTCATTGCTAAAGCAAAATCAAATTTGCAAGTCAGGTGCGCCTACGTTGTAGTAAGTAGATCGTGCAAGTAAAACCAAAGAGGCATGACCCGATACAAGGGAGGAGGCTAGTAGTCGAAGCTGCTTCAAGCTTCATGCCACATATCCGATGTCGACGGGGGTGGCATCGGTTAGTCGCTCTTAGGAAAGGTAAACAGAACCATTGGCTCGCTAGAAGGATTTGCCTCCACATCACGACTGTGGAAGCCACCATGCAATTTCAATTGTCAGATTCCAAGGAGCGGGGTGACGTGGAGTGTATGGTATTGACTATATCAATTGGACCACTGGAAATTGTTCAAAGTAGCAGAGCCTGGTAAGCCTCTTGAGGACGAAATGTGAGGTTCCCTGACTAGCTCCTAAGCGCCATAATTACTCTGGATTCTTGAAGACCAGCGTTGACTCGATCCAGAAAACCGCCGAAAAGAACCCTCCTGCAGATCTAGAGCTTCATGCTTCTATCAGGGGGGTGCTTGAGCTTGTCATCATTAGGATCTTGACAAAAGAGCTTGGAGAGTTTTGCATCGATCCGGAAGCGTTGAAGGAAGAGCTCTCGGTTGAGCGGCGGCCTTTCGCCGGAAGCCCAAGCCCAGTGACCGGCATTACCGGCATCAGAGCTTCCAAAACAGGAAAGGGCGCACGGAGGTAAGTAATCTAATCACGTTCATGAGCTTGGCGCTCGCGCTTAGTAGGCGTTCGAACGTGTACAGGCTCCGTACACCCTCCTCTCGGACCTCTCCTCATTAGTACTCCTGTCTGTCCGACATTCTGTATCCATCGAGCTAGAGAACGACCTGCAACTACTTACTTGGGAACTGAAAACGCTGAAGAGGCTGACTACAAGGAACTCGACCACGCACCATCTGCTTGTATGTGAGTCAATGTGTTCGGGACGGGTGACTGGAGGGTGAGCTAACAAGGATCTACATAGAGCATCTACGACTCAATAACACATCGAAAATTTCCTACTATTGCTTCCTCACTTTCCTAGAGTCGCCTATTACCCTCGTTTGGACCAAGCACTATACACTGGGCAGCTATCCGACCTACACGAACACGTCGACTTTTCCTGTTGTTGCTGCAGAAGCAGGAGGTCTAGGCAGTGCGATATACTTCTGCTCGAATCACTTCAAGCCCTAAAATGTCTCTCTATATGTATATTGATACCCCGAACTCTAACTTAGTAAGTCCCATTTTCCCTTAAACTTGAGACAGAGAAGAGAATATTGACGGATCATCACTTCGCTTGTCGTGTTCTCACTTGATGGTTTGGTTCTCTGTCAGGTCTGTTGTATCTGTCAGTGAGTCTTTCACATTCACTTCTTTCTTTCGAGCCTAGTTTCGACGTTTGGAGATTATTGTTCTCTCCTCGAGTCTTTGATTCATTCAGTGATACTTGCTGCTGATGTCGGCCACTCTATCTCCACTCTACATGTCATATCTTGCGGGGAGGATATCCGACATAAGCTCTCTATGGGAAGTTTGTCATCCTGCTGTCAATCTCGACTATATCCATGCTGTTTAAATTTGTTTTCAATTGATTCTAATACCCATATCGTAGGACGCCATTTACGGAACCAACAACCACCCTCACCTGCGCACATACATTCTGTCGAGAATGTATCCTCCGCGCTTTACATCACGCTCCTCTATGTCCCGTCGATCGGTCACCTTTGTCAGAAGGTGATTTGAGTCCCGCAGATCCTATAATTCGCAGTGTACGTATACTTCGTTCGTGTTTTTGTTTATACCAATAACTGACCCTTGTATTTCGCGGGTTTATATAGTTGGTGGAAGAACTACAAGTCGAGTGTGTGCATTCCGGTAGTAGCACCGGTTCAAATTTGAGTTCGGAGGTAAAGGTAAAGTGTAGGTGGACAGGGCAAAGGCAGTGGTTGGCTAGTCATTTGAGAGATGGGTGTGTTTATGGACAAGTTGAGTGTGAGGAGGAGGGGTGTAAAGTGGTTGTTGAGAGAAGAGAGTTAGGGAGACATAGGGAGGAGATGCATGGGACTTGTTCGGTTGATGCAAACGAGGATCTAAGGGGAAAGAATGAGGAGATTACTGAGTCGTCGGTATGTCTTTACGAATCATCATTATCGTGTTATCTTCAGCTAATTCGACCCCTTTCGGTGTCTTTTCTCGGTGTCTTGTCTCAAGCCCTCAACGTCAAATTCAGACCCCGCACAAGCTTCTTCAGCCACACCACCCGATCATCCCCTCCTCACACACCAGCAACGACAGCAGGAACGACAGCAGAAAACAATAGAGCTCTTAATGGAGCAAAACATGTTACTTAAACATCGTGTGGATGTATTAGAAGGTACAGTGGCGAGTATGAAGAAGGAGATGGGCGCTGTGAAGAGTGCTCTTGGGCCGTGGTTCCGGTGTGGTACTACTCCTATTGCAACTGCAGGGTCGACGATGCGGCTGCAGTCAAGGCAGAGAGCGCGAGAGGGGGGAGATCTTCAAAGCCAGACTCCGGCTTATCAGACGCGTGGAGGATTGGGACGCGTCAGCCCTGGAGAGGGCGTGCTTCGTAGAGGGGAGGAAGTACGAGGGTCGGAGATAGCCCTGGGCGAACAGAGTTCTGGAGATAATCAAAGATCGCTGGAGGAGGCGCCGTTGGCGGCTGCTGGCACTACTAGTCCGAGAACAAGTCCTGCCGCTAGGAGCGGTGGATCAGGGGCTTACTCCACCACTATAATTCATGACGCTGGCGTCCAACCTACACCTGCTGCTATATCTGCTTTGTCTTCTGTCTCTTCTGGATCGTCACCATCTTCGGCGAATGCCTCTTCGGTTCAAGCGCAGAGTGGTGGATTTAATGCTCCCGCTACGATGACGCAGATGTATACGACAGCGACACATGGTCATGGGCATAGGGCGTCGCTGTCTTTACCGGGAGACGCCCATGGTCCTGTGTTGAATGCCGGTGCTATTGGTAGTGGTAGTGATGGTGGTGGTGTGGGGGGAGGAAGAGATCCATTGGCTGGACATTTTCCGACGCTTGAGGAGTTTGGAATTGGACCGCCGTTGCATTACCATCATGCTGGTAATGGCGGAGGCGCTTTTATGCACCAACAGCCGGGAATTCATAATTCGGGAATACTCCCGGGCGTTCAACATCAGCATCAACATCAGCATCAACATCAGCATCAGCATCTTGGAATTGGAATTGCTAATGGAGGGATACCGGGGGGATTGCAAATGAATCCACGAACAGTGACACGTGTGGCGCCATTGGATCTAGGGACGAATCTGCACGGGACATTGGAAGGACTGAGGGAGAGTGTTGTGGGAGTTGCAGCGGGGATTGACGAGCTTGGGAGGAGGAGTGAGATCGCGTTGGCGAATGAGACGTTGAGGTTGGGTGAGGAGGTTGTTTCGATGAGGGCGGGTGTGCATGGATTGAGGATGCAGGTGAGTGGAACATAAGGAATTGATTTTCAAGTTGATTGATGATGTGTAGATCCATGCGATGATGATGGAGAGGAATATGCAGGTTACAGGTGCGCCTGGAGCAGGCGCTGGAGCAGGTGCGGGGAGAGAGGAAGGTATGGGTGTCGCTGGGCCGTGGATGGGGTTTGCGCCGAGGATGTATAATTATGGAGGACCGCCGAATATCACGAAATTATAAAGTGGTATAGGTCTACAGACGATGGTAAGACTGTAGAATATGTATATTGCATCTAGTACGGGGTGGTTGGTATACACAGTAATTATTGTAGTTGGACACGCTGCGAGGGCTATCACTGAGGCGGGTTAGAAGTTGAATAGGCAGCCCAAGCGGCATCAAGGGAGTCAAGGAGCTCCTGCGTTTCCCTAACAGCCGCTTTACGCTCTGCTCTTGCCATTGACCAATCGCGGTTTGGGTCAATGGCGTCGAGACGGAGGAGATGCTGGAGAAGGAGTTCACCGAGGCGGGCGTGATCTTGTGTCGTTGGGGGAGATTCAGCGGGTGGATTGAGTGCAGCCAGAAAGGCGTGGACATCTGGAGCGAGCTTGCGGACGGAGGCAAGTTCGGATTGGATTTGGGCGACGGTGAGTTGTTCATTTGAGGAAGAGGTGGTGGACGAGGAGGGAGGTGGAGGAAGTGGGTTGTCCTGGCCGACGACGACGACGGTGGAGTGGGGAGTTAGACTGTAAGTAGATACTGTGTATGGGGGGTGAGTAGATGTAAACTGGGTCGGGTTAGAATACTGACAGGGTGCACTATCGTCTTTCATGACAGCACCGGCGTGAATGATCTTGAATGCATTTGAGGGTAGATGGGTGAGCTCAGCGAGACGTGTTCGTATGACCGATAACGGGGCATTCTGGCCTGGCCAGTCAAGGGCGAACCTGTGGCGAGAAAGGGTGAGCAGGAGAATAAACTGGGAGAGAGAAATAGCCTGCCTTTCTTTGAGCCACTTGGCATGCATGAAGGAAGCAAGTCACAGGACCCATCAACTCTTAACACACTCTCTTTCCTTCCTCTCTCTCCATCCATCTTCTCTCTCTCCCATTACCTCCTAATGCCCGACCCCAGCCTCACCGTCCACCGCCCTCGCTCCATACAAAGCTCGCCGCTGTATGTCCTGACGTCTTTCTTCTCTGTTTCCTGCTCACCCTCACCGTCCATGTTTTTTTTTTTTTCGCAGATGGCCCAGCGTGCGGCGGCTCTCAACAACAGGAAAAATGACATGGAGGCCCTGCAGCGTGCAGTAGCTGCCCAGCAATCTAATGGCTCTCCTGTAGGTGCCCAGCACCCTGTTGCCCCACCTCCAAGCTCGATTCCTCCTCATCCCGGTCTCACTCCGGCACATACCTACCCCATTCCCAACATTTATGCTGCCACAGCCACTGGCCGCGGACGCGCTCCCATGGGCGGCATGCGTCGTGCCAGACCCACTTTCAATCTCCAGGACATTACCGCCGCCCCCAGTCCCAGCCCTGCAGACGATACCGCCACCAACGACGACACGGACAAGGACAAGGAGAATCCGGATGATAATGCCGCCACCCCCACCAGTGCTACCCAGACTCAGAACCCTTCCTTTGTCAATCCTGCCCGCCTGGGTGCTGGACGCCCTCTCCCTAACGCGGGCCCCCAGCCTACTGGTCTTTCGCAGTCTCAGAGAAGGCTACCCCTCGATCTCGCCTCCCCTTTTGCAAATTTCTCCCGCATCGTGTATGTTTCCCCATTTTAGGTTTTAGAATGCTGTGCTTATCCGCTTCCCCACAGCGATCCCTCTGGAACTCTCAATTTCGCCGGCAAGGCCATTCTCCATGCCGAGGGCGTCAATTTCTCGAGTGGGGCGAAATTCAGCATCAGCATGGATCAGCTTAAACTTGACGAAGAGCTCGGCAAGGGAAATTATGGAACCGTCAAGAAGGTCCTTCACGTTCCAACCAACGTATACATGGCCATGAAGGTGCGTAGCACACCCCCGCCCCACTTGACCGCATGTCTTTAACAAACTCTTCCTCCTTCTCTGCCACCTTAGGAAATTCGCCTCGAGCTTGACCAGGCCAAGCTCAATGGAATCATGATGGAGCTTGAAGTTCTCCACAGAGCCGTCGCCCCGGAAATCGTCGAATTTTACGGCGCCTTCTTTATCGAGTCTTGCGTCTATTATTGTATGGAGTATATGGACGCCGGCAGTCTCGATAAGCTGCAGGGCGTTGGTGTTCCCGAGGGTGTCCTTGCCCTTATCGCCAGAAGCATGGTCCAAGGACTCAAGTTTCTCAAAGATAACCTTAATATAATTCATCGAGGTTTGTCTTCTCTTGTCGTCATCGCGGTGGCGTTTAGGTCTTCTGATGATGTGATAGATGTGAAACCAACGAATGTGCTTGTGAATATTGCGGGTAAAGTCAAGCTTTGTGATTTTGGCATCTCGGGGCAACTTGAAAAGTCGCTTGCAAAGACCAACATAGGATGTCAATCCTACATGGCTGTACGTGTCCCCTCCCTGCTGTTCTTGGCTCTTATGTTCCTAATCTCCCCTCCGCCCTCTTCATATAGCCCGAGAGAATTCAAGGCGAATCGCAAAACAATCTCGGGACGTATACCGTCGCATCAGACGTCTGGTCGCTCGGTCTCTCCATGATCGAAATCGGCATGGGCCGGTACCCTTACCCACCCGAAACATATTCAAACGTCTTTGCCCAATTGACCGCGATCGTTCACGGTGATCCGCCCGAGCTGCCGGAAGATAAGTATAGTGCGACTGCAAGAGAGTTTGTTGCCGGGTGTTTGGTGAAGCGGCCGCAGGATAGGTCGACGTATCAGCAGTTGCTCGTAAGTATTGATCATGCGGTGCCTACCTGGTGGTTGGTTGAAGCTAAGGGTTTTTTGTTTTTGTTTTTGTAGGATCATGAGTTTTTGAATGAGGAAAAACTGAAGGAGGTCGATATGGTTGAATGGGTGAAAAAGGCCCTCGTATACAAGGAAGAGGAGAAAGAAGATCAACGTGTCAAGATGCTTGCGCAGATGCGGCTGTCGGCTTGAGAGTGTCCTTTCGTCGCTCATACTGTTCACCTATATCACATCACGGTCGATGCCTACTTGGTCTGGCTCCCTGCTTGGAGTTTCTTGTAAACGCCTCTTGATTCTCCGCCCTCCTCCCTTCTCCCTCCCCTCTCCCCCCTTTTTCCCAGCGTGGGGATAGAGAGTGTATGATATGTTCCGCTCTCGAGATCCCGGTTTTCGCCCTCCTATCCTCTTCGGCCCCTTCAAAACTGCATTGATCTCCCTCCCGCCACCTCCTTTTCGTCGACGTTGTTGCGGTGTTTTTTTTTTTGATTTGAAAATTTGTTGTCGATATTGTGTTGTGTTGTTGAAAGCTGCTGTTGTTGTCAACATTACTCCCATCCTGCCCCGCCCTCTTCTTCCTCGTCCTCGTCCTCGTCCTCCTCAGCTTCCACCCTCTCCACGAACCTTTCTCTCTTCCCCTCGCCCCTATCACTCTCTCATCCAATCATCATCAACGATTTTAATGCCCCCACCAATGCTCGTTTTTACTGCGGTTATTTTCGAATTCTCTCTCTGTCCCATATTTTCTCTTTATCGCCATTGCTTTCAACATATCCTACGGCTCGTATATCTTGTTTCTTCTTCATTTATCATCCTCATTCATCGTCCACGTGCTCCTCTTTCTTTCTTTCTCTCTCTCTGGCTCTTCTTTCCCTCACCTATGTGGAATTGCTAAGGGGAGGGGAGGTTTGGAGGGGAAGAGGTTATAGCCGTTGTGTGTATAACAGCCAGATTTCGATCATTTAATGTCGTTTTGATTACTCTTCCCAATTTTTTGGTGCCTTCTTGTTTTTTTGATATTCCCCTGGAATGGTTGCTATTCTCATTCACGTGCCCTCCCTTGGTCTGTGGCTTCTCTGTCGTTCTAGGGTGACTCGCAAGTTTTCTTTTGCTCGGTGGTTGTTGCGTGTGGCGTAACTGGCGCTTCTGATGCCCATTAGACGCCTGTTTGGTGTCCGTGCAAAGATTCCTGAGTATAACATGTTTGATGTTTTCGTGGATTATGAACCGCCAAGGTAGACCTGAGTTGTCCATGAGTTCGGTGAGACGCTATGGGCTTCGGATTTTTTTGGAGTTGGAGAGTTGATGAATTTTGTGTTTTGACTGATTTACAGGATTTTTTTGTGGGGGGGGCATTCGTTCGCATTCGTGACGGATCGGATAGCGTCGAGCTCCGCGGTCGTTGTGGCGAGTGACTCGGTACCTTCGCTGGTAAGGTTTTGACTTTGATTGAGTAGCCATTGTCAGTCATTGATGTCGAGAAGCGCGTATAGGTTACACTTCGAGGAGCGGCACCCAGAATCGCCTGGTTGTTGAGATGGTCCCTCACCCTCGAGACGATCCCAGTCGCCTTGAGGTGACATTGCAGACACGGGCGAGAATGGACTTGCGTATGTCGAGATACAGTTGCCCACTCCAATTATCACATTGCCTTTGAGGTGCAATGAGTGGGAGATCGCCATCAAAGTTCGTTGTAGCTCAGCTGGTGAGAATCTCGTTTAGCTTTGTGCAATTTATTCCCCAGTGATTGATGGAGCAAAGGTTAAAGGTAGCCACTCCATGGCAGTATGAGATGGCAATACACGCGAACGATGTACTGCTTCTCGACTTGTGCTATTCTTGGTCCAGTTCCTGGGTGCATTGTGACTGGTTGTAGCGAGAGTCACGTCAAGGTCGGTGAGAGAGCTGTCCAGTATTGGGTCGTCCATTGAGTTGACGGGGATACAATGTTGGGACTAGTGTCGTGAAGCCATAGGCCGAAGGCGAAAATGATAAAAGGCGAGAACGATGAAGAGTCCGAAAGGAATCATTGGGTCTCGCAGAAGATATCCCCCAGCCAAGACAATAGAGCAAAGACGTTCGCAACCCCCACCCCGGCCACTCACACGGAGGGAGGAAGATGATGAAGCGATGAAGCGGTGTTGAAGGTAATTCACGCAGTAGATGGACCGGTAAGTTCTTGGTTTGTCGTGTGATGGCTTCTGGTAGATTGACCGAGTTCAACTCACAGGACTTTGCGTTCTTGAAGCCCGGTGCTCCTGGTATGAAAGACTTGAGGGAACTTGGTATACAAACGACCCATGCCAGTGGCTGAATATGTGGACGAGGCCGCGAACCCCATAATTTCTTTGACGACTGTTACTGGAGAGCACGGGAATGGCCTTGTTCACCGCCTACGAACTGGTGAGGGGGTTAATTGTCTGGAGAAGAGAGGGATGTGTTGATCTAAAGGACGTACCTACAGAGTTTCTTGCCTTGTTACACCCCCGCCACTGGGGTAACTGGGCCTTCTACGAATATATCTTCAAGTATCCTGCGACCAAATAATTTTCCGACGTTCCAAGTCTCCTCTCGTTCTGAAGATTTCACGCGAGTGGAAGTTCTCTGCGGTGGTTATGTGCCCTCCCCCCTTCGGCGCCATATTCTTTCGACGAGAACCTTTTGTTGAGCCTTTGATCGAGGCGGTTGATGCAATATGAATGCTGTGGCGCGTCAAGGACCCCGTAGTTATAGGGCCGATCGTCCTCTTGGGTGGTTGGGTACAGGTCTACGGAGAGTTTGGGAGCTATGGAAGTTGTCTCTAGTCCTATCCGCGGGTGTACCGAAGTTGGTTGATTTTTCGATGATGGTGGTAACAAAAATGGAGATGGACACGACAAGCGCGCATAAGTCCAAGCGCCGGTGTTCAAGTTCATCTTTCCATTGTCCACCGCTTCCCTCCACTTCCTGGCGAGTGGGGAGATTATTCTTTGAACATTATACATGCCACTGGAATCATGCAGAGGGTGGGAGAACAATGTCGAAGAAAAGAAATTGCCGAGGAGGGGAGGCCTGTGACAATGACAAGCGCCCCGTACATTTCACGCTGCATTTTTGCGTCGGTGCATTGATGGCCGCTATGCAGCGTCTCAAAACCTGGGGTCTACGTGTTATACATGCCTCGCCTGAGGTTTGTGAGCTGTTCTGGGATCACCAGGATCAAACCACGGATGTGTTTGGTGTCTATCAAATATGGCGCACACTCAGACGCGACATACCGCAGTCGGGAAAATCTACGCTTGCTGTGTGCATTAAGACACCCCATGCACGTTCATCGTCCCCTCCACTCTCTTGTCACCATCGTCAACCCTTTCCGTTCGCCTTTCGAGTTGCTCGTTCGGAGGATTTGTGGTCCTTGTCCGAGATGATGTCACCTGTACCCTCGGAACTAAACCAAATTCCCGTTCTGGCTCAGGGAAAACAATTTTCTTACACAGTCGATTCTCCCCTCCACTCCCTAAAGTGGTAGAGTCTAGCTATGTTGTTATCAGTTGCAAGCTCTGGCATTCATCGGACGACATCAACATTCAGTCAATTATCAGGATGCCTTTGCTCCTTGAGTTCTAGTTCATTGCTTACCTTTATATCGACCTTCCCACCGCTCCCAATAATGCCTAGCGTCAATATTTCCGTGACTGACATTACCGGTTGCAAACCTGACGAGATTAACGTACCATTTACCCCCGCTCTTGCCACACTCGCTATCGCCCTCCTTTGCTGTGTTGATGAGATGTCGCTTGCGGTTTCGCTGTCTACCGCGCGCCAAACAATCAACACGCCGTTACCACCTCATTTTACGTCTTCATTTTCTTTCCATCGCGAATTTCCAGATGTATCTAGACATATGGGAAGCGATAATGGAGATGAACGTGACTTTTTTCCGCAAGGTGGATGGTACTAGAACTAAAGGCTTGCATCCCTTGTTTTGAATACCCTCTTTGATCAAAAAAGGGAGCCTGTTCTTAGTGCTGGGAGCTATAATCTGTGGCGTTTAATTTTCTAGTCGGGGAAGTGGGTCGGGACCGCGGGGATGTGTTTTGTGAATTGTGCCCTGGGCGGGATCGCAAACTTGTTTGAATTTGAATTCTGGAGTCCGCCCAGTTATTCGGGTGAAGCAAGTACCAAGGCTCCGCATATTTCGCGCGTACTAGTTGACTATTCAATCGCACTGCTGCGATTCTTGTCATATTCTCGCTGCTCTTGCTCTCCTGCTGTGTCCTTCTTTTTTTTTCCATTACTCCTTGGTTGGTGAGGACAAGAGGCCCTTTCACTATTTTCACAGGAAACTAATTTTCCGAAGGGGGGGACAGAAGGCACACGCCAATCGCAGTCGCGTTGGAGAAATCTGTTCCTGACAGAAAGAAGAGCCCTCTTTATCATCATCGAACGGCCAGGATCAAGCGTGTGTGGAAGCCTTCCCGATGATCAAAACTCCGCAACGAGTGCTTACGCTCTCCTTTTCTGGTTTGGCATCATCTTTTGTTCTTGGTCTGGATTGTTCCATCACTTCGAAAATCCCCTTTGGATGTGCAGGGTTGCATGAGCGCTGCCTACACACTCCATTTACTATGCTACAGAAGCGCGCTCTTTTTTTTATTTTTGGTCAAGCGAGGGTGGTAATGTTTAGACGTGTTGAATGATTGGATGATCAGGCCTTTTTACGGTTTGGTTGACTTGGTTTAGTGTGGGGAATTTGGAGGGTTTTCCCGAACGCAGATCCCTGGCAAGGAACGTTAAATACAGGCTTTTTGCTTGAGGTCCTTTGCGGAATTGTTCATCGTCAACCACTCGAGAGACTACTCATAACTACTCGCCTTCTTCCTCTCCGTTCCGTCTCTCGACACAGAACCCTCGCTACTAACGACCCTCACGATCACCATGAAATTCACTCATACTCTCCGATCACTCTTCCGTCGTAGGCCTCGCACTGCCACTGTCGTCACCCCTCAGAGGCCCCAGCCTCTACAAATCATAGTGACAACTACGGTCACAGTTGAGACTGTCGACTTGGCCCTCGAGTAAGTTTTGCTCTCGATGTCTAGTTTATATGTAGGTCTAGCTCACTCTATCGTCTTCACAGGACTCCCGAACCGCCTGTGGTAGACTGCCCCGCCCTCTATTTCTCACCTTCGCAACCTCCACCCAAAAACTGAAATAGGACAAACGACTGAGAGCTCGGACAGCTCCTCTTTCAGATCATTTGGATGGGAATAAATCATCCGCAAGGACTTTCACCTTTGATTTCGGGGAACTGAACGCGTTTATTCAAATGTTTTATTGTGCATTTCTACCGTCCTATTCATGCCATGGTTATGTGTTTATTTTATTTGCTTCTGTCGTGCATTATCGTTGTCATTTATTCATGTCTGCACCTATGGACATTTTTCTATCTCTTTGTCGCTTTATGAAAATTATCTAGTCAGTAGCAGCGCAGTTTTGGAGTAATGTATAATCTAGTGACCGCACGAATATCCAGTTAACAGAGTCGTCATGGTGAACCATGAATTCAAGTGGCACGTATGCCCCGGAAGGTTGCGCTCGTTCTCTGCCACACTAGGTTGGACCATTTATTACATCAGTTCGCATGCCTAGTCACCACCAGGGTTTGATCTCGAACCACCACCCACGCCAGCTCCAACATGCCTCAACTTACAAGAACGTCTACGCTGCGGTTGAATTCGGGTATGTTATTGTTCAATTGGTTGTTAACCACTGTCCCATCTGGGTTGTCGGTCTACTTTGGAGTCCTGGCTGTTTATATTCATCAGCAAATGGGGGACTCTGGGCGTTGGAATTCCACGTATGACAATCCCCGGATGACTATATGACTTGAGACCATTCTCGCCAAAATTGACCATGGACTGGCTTGACGCGTCGGTATGGACGTCTAGGTCACCTTATGCCTATAATTGGTCTCGGCGTATACCAAAATTATACAACGAGAGATTCTGTCCGAGAGGCATTGCGCATTGGTTACCGGTGGGTAGTAGTCACTCCATGCGGCGTGGCCATCTTACTGACCCAATCGTTGGGTTTCTCGATCACGTTCGCTGCCATTAAACCTCCCCTGATGCAGTCATGTGGACTCGGCACAAGCGTATAAAAACGAGGCACATGTCGGGCAAGGTCTAAGAGAGGCTGGAATGGACAGGAATGAAGTGTTCGTCAGTGAGTTTGGCTTCTCTTGTTTGGCCTCAATACGTGCCACGAGCCGTGAAAACAGCGACCAAGGTCATATCGAAATTTCATGGGTACGAGAGTACACTAAAGGGCATAGAGGAGTCACTCGCCCGATTTCAATTCGGTTAGCAAACTTTAGCCTTTTTGCCGCAGGGCGGCCACGCTCACCTGGGCCGCGATTCTAGATTATATCGACCTATTCCTAATTCACGATCCATTTTCCGGGACTGAGCGTCGGTTGGCAACTTACAAAGCCCTGCAGGAGGCAAAACAGGCAGGCAAGATTCGCTCGGTTGGCGTCTCCAACTAGTCAGTATCCTCAAGCTGCCCCTATCCTTGGAAGGATGGGCTTGGAGCTGATAAGCTAATCTTTCCCAGTGGTATCAAACATCTCGAAGAAATCAAACATGCCGGATGTGATATGCCTGCTGTCAATCAGATCGAAGTGCGTCATCTATCTTGTTAGCTATTCCGTCTTTGGAAGTGTGAAGTTCACTGATCAATGTAGTTACATCCATTCTGTCAACAAAGACCTATCGTGGCATATTGTAAAGAGAATGGTATAGTGGTGCAAGCGTATTCGCCTCTGATACGGGGAAAGGTTGATCACCCAGATTTTTTGAATTTGGCAAATAAGGTGAGGGCTTCGGTGTCGACCTTTTTTTTTTTGGATCGCTGATTCGCCGATCTGATCAACAGTATAGCAAGGACCCTGCTCAGATTCTGATTCGCTGGTCAATCCAGAAAGGGTTAGTCATTCAGGCATACTGCTGCACAAATCGAATTTCTGATCATTTCTCTAGCTTTGTACCCCTGCCAAAAAGCGCAAATCCGGAGAGAATCAATTCTAACTTGAACGTTTTCGACTTTGAGCTCAACAGTGAAGACATGGCGAAGCTGGAGTCCTTGGATCGAGGAAAAGATGGCGCTGTGACCTGGAATCCAGTCGATGCTCCTTAGGCTGTTTACATATAACATAACTCCACCTTCTTTGTGATGGGAATGTGGATGGAGACATCTTTAGCAACTCGGGGCAGCCATTTCGGCCGCACTTTAAGCTAACAGTACCCCCTCGTGTTCACCAAAGTTATGGAAGTGTTGTATTAATAACTGATTATCAAGCTTCACCCTGTAGGATTAGATCATGCCGACTCGGAGATTGACATTCAACTTGTCTCGGCGGGTAACGTAACAAGCACCTATAAGAACCTATGCTTCCATTGATTTGAATACTGTAACGGACGAGTACCTACCAGTGCTCCCATATTCACATCCAGCTGCAACTATGGCGAAAATGACCATCGGCTCGACCATCCGACTCTCTTCAGGTACGTGCACTCCAGTTGTCAAGTTGAGAGTTTTCGCCTCTAATGACTTCTTCCAGGACGTGAAATTCCACACCTGGGTTTCGGAGTGTACCAGATAACCAAGGAAGAGACTAAAGCATCCGTGCTGACGGCTTTGAGTGCCGGGTATAGGTAATCAGATTTGGTGTGGCAACAGGCACCGTACTGATCATCATGTCCTACAAGGCACATCGATACAGCCCAGCTTTACCAGAACGAAATAGAAGTTGGCCAGGCGATCAGGGAATCTGGTATCCCGAGGAACCAGATTTTTGTCAGTGAGTAGGTTCATCATAATCGTGCTTCAAATGAATTTATGAGCGACGATACAGCAACAAAGATGATGAGCGATGGCAAAGATCTTGACAGTGCAAGAGAATCAATCGCTGATTCCCTGAGGCGTCTCGACATTGGTCAGTCGTTGAAAATCGTTCTAGAATAAATGTACATAAATTAACGGTTATTGCAGATTATATTGATCTATATCTCATACATGAACCGCGGGCTGGCAAAACTGTTCGCTTGGCCATCTGGCAAGCTCTTGTTGAAGCAAAAAAAGCAGGAAAAGTCAGAGATATCGGAGTTTCTAATTTGTGAGTCTGTGGTGACTTACGAGCTATGGGACTTCTCAAGAATTCGGTATTCTAGTAACATCAATCACCTCGAAGAGATTCAAGAAGCAGGGTTTGAACTCCCAGTGGTTGACCAAGTCGAGGTAGGGGCTCGCCATTCACATCATATCTATCCATATACTGACGATACAACTAATAGCTACATCCACTCGACCAACAACGCCCTATCGTTGAGTGGTGTAACAAACATAATATTGTCGTAGAAGCGTATTGTCCCCTCATTCGTGCACGATTTGATATCCCCGTCCTTCAAGAACTCGTCAGAAAGGTACGATCACGATCAAGTTTTCGCGACATACGCTCGTAACTGTTTCCCCCAGTACAACAGAGGTCCGGCTCAGATACTTATCAGATGGTCTCTCCAACGAGGGTATGTGATGTTATTATTTCTCCGCGAAGTTCAACGCCGTCTAAAACCGACACGCAGATTTATCCCATTACCGAGAAGCAGCAAGGCTGAAAGGATTCAGTCTAATGCCGATGTGTTCTCATTTGAATTGAGTCTTGCAGATGTCCGGAGCCTAGACGCTCTGGATAAAGGAGACGCAGGTGCAATTAGTTGGAACCCTATTCACTATGATTGAAATCATAGGGTATCATCTACTGTATATAGGTCGTAGATGACAACTAGTATTACATCGCTAAGGTACAAGAAGAATATCATACGTCGAGCTGAAATTCAGGTATACTAGAAAGTCCTGCTACGTGCCTATTGGATCGTGAGGATTTTGAAAGAAATGTCGTGCTTAGTTCGTAAGATTCTGGTCTGGAGTAACCATGATGAGATGTGAACTGAATGTCAGTTCCGGTCCGTTGAGTATGATGGCTGGGAAGCTCCGTTGTCCTGCTATTTTGTTGTCCTGATCCAAAGTGATAAAGACTGAGGATGATTCTATATCCCTGTGAGAGATTGATTAGTACCGTACTTATGGTTTCATGAGCCAGCTTACCGCAAATGAGAATGCCGCAAGCAGCCAACTAACAGTCCAATATATCGTGAGCAGTGCCGTGCGATGCGAAGATGAATCAAACTCACCCGAAGAGAACACCAGAATATGAGTGATGTGGTAACGTTACAAGTATAGTATATCCAACGTAGATGACTTTGCAGCCTATAAGAACAGGAAAAGGTAGTAGGGGGACAACTCAAACTCACAGAACAGAAGAAAGAAAGCCCATGTTCCATCACGCATCATTATTGACACAAGGGGTACAGTTCCCCAGCCCCCCTTGACAGTAGAGTAGAAACGATAAGCGGTCAGGGAAAAAAGAAGCAGTTGGAAGACCAGTGAGGCGAGCCTATCTTAGTCAGTACCATGGGGATACACACCTAACAACGAACGTACCAAAGCCCGAAGCTTTTAGGGGTATATACAACGAGGCAGACATCATTATACTCGATTTCAGGTGTCGCTAACACAATCCCGATAATCATGCTTATAATTTCTCCGATGAAAGCAACTTTTATAATGTTGTGAATGATAGTCGAATTTCTGAACAGCGCAAACACTACCATTTTATGCGGTCAGGTTAACTTATGGATACGCGTTGCAGGGAACGAACCTCTGAGGATCAGAATCGTGTCAACTGCAATGATGACGAGAGTGACTGCCACGGCCTGATAAACCTGCCAAATGAAACAGTCATGGGGAGAAAAGTTGAATCGCGGTGTAAGTTCAGTCCCGACACAGAGAATCGAGCTGTAACAAGGTTCAAGCTCTCGAAGAGAGTCGTGCTTTATCTTGGACTCACGCTTCTACCAAAACGGGAACATATCGTACAAAATAATAAACGCATTTGATGTAACTCCAAGGGCGCCTATCGTATGTTTTCAAAAGAGATCTCAATGGGGAGTACAAAGAGAAACTTACGGCCATATGTACCTGACCTATAAAAATCGCCTCAAACTGAATAAGCGAGTCTAAAGAACGACTAAAAGTGCTGACCTCATCATCGACGGTAATCATCAAATCCCAAACCAAGAACGCCAATGCCGCAACTAGGGGAGAGAAAAGTGGATGTGAGGGAGACGTCAAAGGAACAGGTATACGAGGACTAACGCGAGCTGCGATTGACGACCTGAGCACCAGCAGCTTCCGATGGGGTGTGAAATGGACCATAAATCGTTGGCATAGGATTCGGAGTCGTCGACCCATCGCGAGTAGTTGGGGTAAAGAGCTGACTCGCGAGAGTCGATGTCATGTAGGTCTGGCCCCAGCCCGGGTCACGGCCATAAACAACGATTCGCCGAATCAATTCCTATGTTCTAGAACGAGTCAATGGTGACTGTTCAGCGCCTCCAGCCAGCCCAAGCCCAAGTGCGTTATTCGCAGCCGGTAAAGTCGACGAAACTCGAATTGTAAGGCACGAACAAGAGAGACTACTCGGCTGCCTGCCTATGACGGACGCGCAGATGTGGATCAAAAACACGGGGGACACGAGCGGTTGAGAGGGGAAGACTTGTACAAGAAGGAGCTGTAGGAAGCGCTTTTGCTCCACCGATAGGAGGCCGTGGTTAATTAAGTTAGAGCGGAGGCCAAGCGAAGCTATGAATAAGTATAGAAGGCAATGGTACTGCTTCGGACGTGTGCAAACATCCATGGGAACCCTAGCCAAGCATTGAATTAATCAGTCGCTGATTCTAGTCACTTCGTCTCTCGACGCCTGGGCATCTCAGCAGCGATTGTGAGTGCTCTATTGTGTGTCCTTGTGTTTCCGTGTATGGCGTTGATAAAAGCCAGACACTGTAGACTGGTAGACGGAGATGTGGGTCTGCGAGCGGAGTTCAGAGTTTGATGCGGTTGATGTGGATGCTACTAATTTAAAAAGAGAGCATAAGACTTGGATGGATCTTGTCTTTACCCGCATGGCCATCAAGAGGTGAATCGAAACACGATTCTGCCATGGAGGCTCAGCGCTAATTATGTACGCTTGATGAATCAGTCCACAGGCAGATCGGCAAAGTATCCAAGAGGATCGAAATAGACTTCATGTCGTTAACCCTCTAAATGGAGAACAAGAGAGCTTAAATTGCGCGGAAACCATAACGAAGGAGATTATACATGTCTGCGCTACCAAAATACAGGGGTTCTTGTTAAAGTCGTAAAATGTAGTCGCACGACCAGATGGTAATATAAGATGCAGTCAATTGCAGAGCAGAGTCATTGTGTGATGGAGAGTGTTCGGATGGAGGGGTGAAACGTGTGAGGCAAGATCGATACGAAATGCGAATAATGGAATAAAGCTATCTACCAAGTCAGAGCTGTCCTGTTCCAGTGGTACCCTGCGCTGCAGGTTCAGGAATCTGGTCGTTTGAGTTTTCTGTCCGTTTAGAAGTTTCTTCTTGCCGTTGCCAGAGCAACTCTGCCCACAACGGATGAGGAGGAATGTGGCCAACGAGGGCACGGAAGACTTCAAGCCTGTGATAATTTCAGGTGAATAAATCAATCTAGATTGTCGACTCGAGGTCCAACATACCATCTATATTTCTCCTCGTCAGTATCTGCAAAGAAGATAATTTCTTGCTCCTGGGGGAAGACCAGTCTAAAAGAGCGCTCAACACCGAACAAAGCGTCTTCATCATAACCTCTGGATCGCGCAAGAGGGCTGAGTGGATTTCGCAAGTCTTGGTCATCCTGGACTGCAATTGCCTTCTTTAAGTCTATCGTGGCCGTGGCCTTCTTGGTGATGTCGTTGAAGGCAACCAGATTGGCCCCAATCACACGGAAGAGGCGCCGGCGCCAGGTCTAGAGAAAATTAGTTTGGATGAAGCAAAGGCTACAAGGAGCACCCACGTTACAATCACCGCCATTCTGCGTCAGAATACCTTCAAAGTAAGTTACCTTGTGCCAGTTGATGTGGCGTAGCCCGCGATGACATTCTTCCAAGCTTTGAGGTAACTGATCGGGTGGGATGCCAGGCAATGGCGGTAGCCGGAATATCTGCAAGATAATCTCCCCAACCTGTAAAGTAGAGAACTTGCCACCTAGTTCGGCACGCTGCCCGATAAGCGGGTAGTTTGTTTCAAATAGGCGTGTATCGCATCTTGTGGCAATATCCTTGAACTGAATGAAAGCTCGTGCTAGTGTACCATCAGGCTTGAGGTAACGCGCGAGGTTCTCGGGGAGTCGGTGAACTGGTGGTGGAGGAGGGGGCGGTCGAACTGCCTTTTCTTTCGACTTCCTCGGTGACGACGAAAAGAAAGCACGCATTCCCCTCGAGGAAGACTGTTGAACAACAGGTGGCGGAGGTGGAGGTGGAACGGGTGTGGGTGCAAGTGCTTTGAATTGTGCAGTGATATGGGGATCTCGACGAATCTTCAGTGTCAGCGTGAACTCGAGTTTACTGTGTTCAATACTGCAACACGTCAATGGATATGCACCAGAAATAAGAAGCTTCTCTTACAGTTCAAATTCCTGGTCAATGCGACAATCAGGTCCAAGCTCACATTCAGGTGTCGTTACAAAATGGATCCCATTGTTTAGTGTGCAGGTAAGCGTGGAGGTCTCTTGGGGTAGGGGAAGATGGACCCCTTTGATACCCAAGACTATTCGAGTGTTTAAGTGACTTGGCAAATGTTACCAGGGGCTTGTGCTTACCTTTAACAAAGACTTTACCATACGCCTTGGCAGGGTTAGCTTGCAAACGATACTCTTTGATTTGTCTAGAATATTCATTCTGTAAGGAAAATAATCAGCCCCTGTGTCAAACCTGCCTAGATGGTGAGAGTACACACCATATCAGAGGGACGACGGACTGTCCTCCAAGCCCTGCCGGTCTCTAGATCACCAGCACTTGGCATATGAGACACTTTATTGTCCGATGCTGAAGCATAAATGGTGCCTTCGTGCTCCCGAACCTGATATTTCTGTTGATCATACTATGAGTTCTAGAATGGGAAATATTGCAGTCGAATGTACTGACACTCTTCTTCTCAGAATTCTCCCCATTCAACTTCCTCAGTTCACGCTCGATGCTCTGAGAAAGTAGATCCTCTTCAGCAAGCTTCTCCATGTCCCTATCGACGCTTAGCAACTGCCTCTTAGCCAGATCTTGTGCATCTCCTGCACTCATGCTACGTCTTCTACTCGGTCGACCAACCCCTAGCTGGGCTTGCAATCGTTGGCCTCTGTTCCGCATTGGAGCAAAGCCGCCTTCTTCAGCTCTACGAGCTTCCCTCCTCTTCTCCAGTATGAGCTGCTCACGAGCCTTGATGTTGTTGTCCTTGGGAGGAGGGGGAGGAGGGATCGATTCGGTTGAAGGACGATAAACAATTCTATTCGATGGATCGCTCATGTGCAGTAGGTCGGAGTCCGTCGCGGCCCGCTGAACCTGAGACGGTCGAAGGATCTCTAGAGATTGGTCAAACGAATTATCCAATTCCTCCGTCATGATTGAGTCGTCGTCGCGAGCACCTGCCCCGCGACGTCATCCATCAGCCTGTCGAGCGCGCTTTTTGCATCCATGCTGACGTCTACATCTCCTACTTTCACACTTGCCCCGCTATGCACGCTCCCCCTATCTGTCTCATGGCCCCGGCTCAGGGTGTCGGGGGGATCCCTGGAACTGGTTGTCGAATTGCTGCGAGTTAAGCCCATGCCACCAAGGCTGAACTTGCTGCCAAAGTTGAGTTGAATACTAGGGGATTCATGTAGTAGTCCAAACTCCTTGTCGGATAAGCTATCTGGGGTGGGAAGACCACCGGCAACATTGAATTTCTCCGCGCATTGGACTGTCGCAGTCTCAGTGCTTATGGCGGTTGAAATGGACATACAATCACGGTCCCTGTCATGATCAAGGGATTCGACCTCGGCGGCATCGTGGCGAGAGATAGTAGCTTCTGGAGGTTGGGGTTCTTCAACTTTCATCGTAAACGCCTCGGAGGTGGGGAACGACTCAATTCTTTCCATGACTGAGTCAAGCTGGGTAACAGGTTCTGGGCTAGGACTGAGTGTGCTTCTCCTCTCAGTGAGGCGACGCCTAATGTTGTCCTTGCTGATACGATGGTGTATATTCGGCCGAGGAGAGATCGCGCGGGAGCTACTGCTGCTTTGGCTCAGGTTCAGAGGTGACGTGATAGGAATGGGCGGGGACGTAACGTGAGGGGGAGGTTCTGAGCGAGGTGATGGTACCGACGATGTTCCTGAGCTATTATCGTTAATCCCCGCAAGAATCTCCTCATCTTCGTGGCCTTCCTGAGATGCTCTGGAGGCATTAGATGAGGCAGAATATTCGGGATTAGGTTCATCTTTGAGGAGGGACGAGGTATCTAAAACAGACGAAGGAGGTCCCTGACCAGCAGAGTAAATATATGGCTATCAAAAGAATCGGTAGGGCGTACCTCATCACCCGAGTGATATATCTCACTACGGTTCAGTCCGTTTAAACTGACTTCGGAATGGCCAATAGAAAGGTTGGCTGGGTCTAATGAATCACTACTTGCTCTGTGGCGATCTTCGAAACTTCGCTCACGAAGGCTGAAGGACTCTGCTCCAACAGACGGCGACCCACGCTCAATATATTGTGACCCTTTCAAACTAGTCAATTCAGTTGCTAGCCGATAGAGAATCACTTACCTCGTGGCCACATGTATTTTGGGATTAAGCCATCTCCGCGAGTTGGTTCAGCGCTTGTACTTTGCACGGGTGAGGAGTTGACAAAATGGCTTTCTGCTTCATTAGCTGCTTCTAGTTCCTGTGTCTCTTCATGTTCGTTGTACGGCGGTCGACTGATGGGTGGCGTGCTTTGTGCGAGCATGGGAGAGACACGAGATGGTGTAGTCGAAAAATCAAGTGGCAACCCCAGATTGGGTGACGGGGAACCGAAACGATGCATAGTATTTGGTTTCTCTATCTGTGGAGACTGGCGAACAGATGTGGAAGAATGAGGAGATGCACGGGGAGAAAAACACCGAGGGAGCGGGCTGTCCTGAGCGGATTCGTGTTGCAAGTCATACGACAGATGTTCAGTGTTGTGAGTTCGCTCAAAGGGCACCCCATCTTCAGTCTCGAGATCAGTCGGTATATCGGACACATGTGATGTAGAAAATTCGAGGGCCTCAACGCCAGCGAGTTCTGCATTAGAGGAAAAGAATATTTCCTCCACCAATCCTGTGATGCTTGCCTCGGGATCTAGAAGAGTCCTGGTTGGAGTACTTCTGCTGTTATCTGACAAGTGAGCACTGTCGTAGGATTCGTCTTGCATTGAAACATCAGGAGCGAGCTGAGCTGGAAGCTCGGATCGAGGAGGCTCATCGTCCATCTGTTCACCGCGGAAAAATGGGTCCTCTTCTTCGGCATCTTGGTCAGGTTCACCGTAGGGCTCCCCATCATCAGAGCCTTCCCAAAACTCTTCGTCGGATGTTTCGCAATCAAATTCAACAACGTCACAACGCTCGTCAAACGTCACGGTTTTTCTTCGTTCTCTCCTGCCTCCACCACTGAGACGGGGTCCATGAAGACGCCTTGACACAAGGGAAGACCTTCCCGGCGAAGGACCTGTTGTAGGCGCTGGAGGCTCACTGCTGAACCGAGTATGTCGAGACGTAATAGGGGTTAAGTTAGGCATGGGTGCAATCTTTGGGACAAGGGGAGGTGAAGATGGGATCTCCATGCTGTTGAGTCGTTCTAACTTCTTGAAAGGGCTTTTCGTGACGGGTTCCTTTTCGAGAAGACCTTGGAAAGTTCTACTTTGCTTGCGATCACGTTTAAGAGAAAAAGGGCGATCGTTCTCGGTTTCTGCATCCTCATGCATTGATGAGGGACGTGGCCGCTTTTCACCCGAAACTCGCCTGGTGGGAAAAGCGACAGAAGCTGGACGAGATGGTGTTGTAGGTGCGGGTAGTTGAGTCTTGAAAGGTGATTTGGAAACCAAGTTATTCTCTCGAACATGGTTGAAGCTGGATGAAGAGCGTCGGGCTACATTGACACCTCGCTGAATGGCCTGTGAATCTCGCTTTGCGATTCGCAGGGGAGAAGTGATAGATCCGGAACTTGAAGAGGATGGGATAGAGTTAATCCCTGAGGATGCCCATCCCATGCCCGACTCGCGGAGGATAGAGGACTTGATAGGATCAGGGGAATTCGAAAGCAAACGGTCCCGTAGAGGTGTAGGTTTATGGGTTGCCATGTGGTGAACTGTGCCACTAATTGGCGTAAGTTCACGTAGAAGAGTACAGATTCGTCGCTTGAGTCGTCAAGAAGCCGTGGTATTGAGAAAGTATCTCTTGCAGGTCCACGAGGGTAGACGCTAGGGGGAGGAGAAAGTCAACAAACACTGATCGTGGGAAGTTCGACTCGTATGTCCCGGCCAATTGGACGCGTTAGTCACGTGACGGCGAATACTCTTCTGATCTTCTAGTGGAGAAAATCCCTCGAGAAACCAAGGCGGAAGCTCAGGTGTCCCGTCTCAAAGTAGACGTCGCCGAGATATTCAGACTAGAATATGTTGATAGTTTAGCATAGACACTGCAGACCTCAGGTTGTAAGAGCGCGGACGTTAAACTTCATCGATATATCGAGCCTTTCAGCTCGATGTTGAATTATACTCGGAGCGAAGGTAACAAAATAGGGCAGGCAATGGCAAAAACACAGGGAAGGAGATTACAGTGCACTGATGATTGACGCCGCGATTCTCAAAGAATGATCACATCGGTTTTGTGTGCGCTTATCTTGGAGTTTTCCATCGCAATCAACAGGGCAGCTTGTATCCGGGGAAAATGTCCGGGGAGATTAGTGACGAAGCTGTGATGTTGCACACGGAGAGCATGTTTGACTTGTCGGTGGCGATGATGCTGGAAGCTTTGAAGCTTGAGACTTTGAAGGTTCGAAGAAAAAAAAGGACCATGATTCCAGGGCAAGTCGGCGATTGCCATATACGAAAAATCAAGTGCAAAATAGCCGGCAACCTCCGGGCCGACATTATTAAGACCGCACTTGGCTCACCCACCTCCGCATCTACACCACTATTTCCTTCAGCAGCAGATTCTTTGCAAAATGTCGTTTCAAAGCTTGATATCTGGCTCAGAATGTGCTATGCCCGCAAACCCGTTGTCACAAGTGCTTAAACATGCCGAAGGCGATCGCAGCTTGCAGCAGGTTGGTCCCTCAGCTATATTTACTCAGAAATCGTTTCTAATCCACAAGTCAGGACAGAATTGCGGGTCCATCATCAAGCAGAGTAAACAATACTCTTATGTCTGCTCTCTACTACTGATTTAACGTATGTCATTCGTAGCTACACCAGTTACCAACGACGACAGGACCTTCCATCGCAAACGAACAAGATCTAGCCCATGCTCGGCAGTTCTTTGAAGCTCAAGGACCCACTGCAGGACCATCATTTGCTCCCCATCCTGCGGACCTCGCCAGGTTGAACCAAACGTCTTCGGGCCCGGCCGCTCCCGGTCTTCATGACACTTGGGTCATGGAGCAACAGAAGCAACAGGTCTTCCGTCCAGAGGATATGCAACAAGGAGGTTGGGCATCAGAGTTTCGGGCATCGAGTCAAGTGGCTTCCCCTGCCAGTCCGGGGGTACAACAAAACGTGCCCTCTAGACCCGATTGTGCGTTGTCTACTTCTGCAGAAGTTGAAGCGCATCTTACGTTCAAGCGCGTTTAGTCCAACAGAGGAACTCTTATATGACACCTATGGGCATGTACGGAAATTCAATGCCCATGTACGGGATGTCAAGCGGAATGTTTTACCCTACGAGCCCAAACTTCACTATCGCAGACCAGGGCAAGGGCAAGGGAAAGAGCAGGGAAGCTGACTTCGAAGCTGCTTTTGCACAAGTGGCGGCGTCTTTGCAAGAACAAACTGCTCGAATTGAGGAAGTCAAGGATGATGTTGAAGGATTGAACGAATCAATGGAGAAAGCCAAGCTTGATCAAGATCAAGTTGGGACAGAGGCTGATTTTAACAAGTGCGTTCACTTTTGGATAGTTTCGCAGGAACAACAGGCTGATCAACTTCCAGAATTTGGGAGGAATTACAAACTTCAGAGCTTCCTCCACCTCAGGAAGATATGGCGAAATGGGAAGCCGAGTTTAACCAGCTCATGAACGCTCAACGGGATGAACTTGAGGCTGATTATGGTGCGTCAATGCAAAAAGCATGGGAGAGCGGCCTCGGTGATTTCTCGACGGACGCAGCACCTGGGGAAAGATTGAAATTTGACGACGAAGGTGTCCCATCACTCGGACCTTATGCCTTTGGTATGCGGTCGTTCGTACATATGATCAACAACTGCAATCCCTAACCCACAGCACCATAGAACAAGGGAACAAATATATGGCTGAATCTTCGACTCGCTCGCTGTTGGACGAAGCAAAGGCATTGCTAGAACAGAATGGCTCTCTCTCAGAAGCGGCATTGATGCTCGAAGCAGCCATACAAAAGGGTCAACTGGGAGAGGGTGGTTACGAAGCATGGATTCTTCTAGGAGAAACTCGCAACATGGACGAGCGGGAGGAAGCAGGGATGAGGGCTCTGACAGAAGGGGTCCGAAAGGCAGAAGAAAACGGCACACCAGGTCCTGGAATGATGGTTTGTACCTTTATCCAAGCCGTTCTACAACTTACTGAGGTCATGAAAAGTCCCTTGCTATCTCTTTCACGAATGAAGGTTATGACAAAGGATCTCACTCGATGTTGCTCCGTTGGCTGCGTGCAACCTACCCGACACTCCTGATTCCCGAGGAGACTGAGAATGCAATGAAGACAAACAGCGCCTGGGACACGCACACGCGTATCACGGACTTATTCCTTGGACTTACTCGTGAACATCACAGCAACGGCATCCTGGATCCTGACCTTCAAGTCGGTCTTGGTGTTTTATTCTATACAAACAGCGACTACGATCACGCCAAAGACTGTTTTGCTACCGCTCTCGGAGCTCGTCCCAGAGTATGTTCTGTCCCTTTGCCAAGCCACCATTCTGACTCGTGCCTAGGACTATCTTCTCTGGAATAGGCTTGGGTCCTCGTTATCGAATGGCAACAAACCCGAAGAGGCTCTTGGTGCTTATCGAGAGGCCCTTGCTCTTCGTCCCACGTACACTCGTGCTATCTACAACGTGGGCGTGGCCTGTAAGCACAAGCACTGAGCGATAACCTCCAACGCTGATGCCTGACTCAGGTCTGAATATCGGCGCGTTCAGGGAAGCTGCCGAGCATTTCCTCAGCGCTATAAGTTTGCAAGAGAATAGTACTGGCGACTCAAGCGATCAACTATGGCATACCCTTCGCCGCGCACTGCAGTCGATGGTGAGTTATACTCTCACTGGCACTCTTCTACGTCAGCAACAATTCTTACATCCGGTGACAGGACCGTCCTGACCTCGCTGACAAGGCGCAAGTCGACAGAAAGGTTGACCTAGATATTTTCCGGAAGGAAGGATTTGACTTTTAGCTTCTCTGTGTATTCCTAGAATTTTGTACCCCTTGTATCAAGTAGCACCCTGGCAGTTTGACCAATACCAAGAAGCTCATTGGCTGAATGCTGGACCACAGGAAGTCATCAAGGAGGCCCGGATCGCCGGTAAGATTTTCCGCTCCTCCCCTTGAGTCCCTATGACCACTTGTACGTTCTGGGTGGGATCCACGTACTTAAAGAGATCAATAATGAAATCAAATCATATCCCGTGGATATCCCTTCTCTTTCGCATCATACAAGCAGCTAAACAACGACGATGGCAGAACCGACGAGTGACGTGCAAATGTAAGTTGTGGGCCCTTCTCAGTTCAAAGGATGATCGGACCCTGTTATTGTCATTAAGATCCCATTGCTGATGAAAACCTTTTACTTAGACATTCCATCCCAAAGACATCCGGGCAGAGCGGGCAGTTGAATAGGATTTCATGCCAGTTGACCCAGAACAAGGTGTGCTCTATGTTCTTCCTTCCATCCAATCTCGCCTGTTTACATGCGACGCCCTAGATTCGGGGTGGTGCTCAAGCTATGCGTGAGTGTCCTAATAATACCAGCGAATTGGGACCGATAGACTGACGACGGGTCGAACATTGAGTCTATGCGGTTGGCTTGACTGAGAATGATATGAATAAAGCTCAGGTGTGTTTTCATGACCCATCACTTGTTACTAGTACCTGATCAACGGTCGGCTTTCCATCTGTTGTTTAGATTGGCATCTCCCCTATTTGGTGGGAAGGTGTGTACTAGGGATTGGATTTGATTGATTAATTGGACATTACACTGATACCCGACAGGTAACCCATGTAACTCTCACCTGGTGCGTACTAGTATCTGGTGACTAGAATCAACACTTCTTAAACTTACCCGTATAGCTTGAATTGGCGAAGCATGTCAAGGATGGATGCAAGGAAGAGGATCTTGTCGGTCTGATCTTCAACACGATCGGTGTCAGCGACGCAATCACCATGGGCACAGATGGTAAGTTTCAAAACGAACATTGGTGAAATAATTTTGAGGATGTGTCACTCAGGAATGAGATACTCGTAACTTCTTTTCTTTTCTGAATGATTGCGGTACCTCAAAATTTCTTCAGTCTTCCTAGCCGGGATCTCATCGCCGACTCTATTGAATCCGTCGTAATGGTGCGTATAGATACCAAGTCCATTAAGCGCGCCTTCCATGCTCACTGCACGAGTCGTTCAGGCCCAACATTATGACGGCAATATTTCCATCCCGGGATGCGACAAGAATATGCCAGGCTGTTTCATGGCTGCTGCACGCCACAATCGACCCACTATCATCGTGTATGGCGGCACCATCCAGGCCGGAACTCGTCACGTTGGTCCGTACTTATTGTCAACGGCCTCGTTCCTGTAGATAACACTTTCATATTAGATTGCCCTGGGATGAATAAAGTGAAAGGTGGAACTGTCAACATCTCGGACGCCTTTGAGTCATATGGTGCATTTTGCATCTCTGGACCACGCTGGACAAATACTGACATCATTTAGGCGCCTTTGCTGTGGGTAAGATTACTGACGAAGAGAGGTTTGATGTCGTTAGACATGCATGTCCTGGACCTGGTGCCTGTGGAGGAATGTATACTGCAAATACCATGAGCTCCGCTTTGGAGGTGATTAATAGTGAATTTTATCCTAGCACATAACTGATATCGCATGCAGGTCCTTGGAATGTCCTTGCCGTACTCTTCAAGCACACCTGCACTCTATCCTGGTAATTCAAATAGCGACTGGGGTTTTGAACCCAATGCTGACTATAGATCAGAAAAGGCGCACGAGTGCTTCAGAGCTGCAAAGTATCTTAAGCGACTCCTTGAATTGGACATCAAGCCAAGGTAATGTTGCTTGTCTCGTTGTCACCATGAATTTCCAACACACATCGTCCTGCAGAGATATTTTGACTCGGAATTCCTTCCTGAATGCCGTCGTAATCATTACCATACTTGGGGGATCAACTAATGCTGTATGTGTCCGAGTCTTTCTATTGCTTCAGACGACCTATAACACGCTGTTCTTAGGTTTTGCATCTGCTGGCAATGGCCCGCGCTGCCGATATCGAACTCACAATCGATGACTTCCAAATGATTGCTGACAAGACGCCTTTCCTAGCAGATCTTATGTGAGCCTTTCAATTGTCATTCGTTGAGAATTACTCACATAATTCATGGGGTTCCAGGCCATCTGGAAAATATTACATGGAGGACATACATCGCATTGGTGGCATCCCAGCCATCCTCAAGTATCTCCTCAAGAATACTAGCTTGATCGATGGGTCGCAGCTTACAGTGACGGGAAAAACACTCGCAGAGAACGTTGCGGATGCCGCTGACCTCGAGTTCGAGAAACAAGATGTTCTGAGAAAGCTGGATAATCCGATCAAGCCCACGGGTCATCTCACGATTTTGCGAGGAAACTTCGCCCCCGGAACAGCTGTTGCTAAGTTGACCGGTAAAGAGGGCTTGAGCTTCGAGGTACCCAGTCCGGAGTTTCCTGGGCTTGACTTATACTGAAATTAGCTTTCAGGGAGTTGCAAGGTGTTTCGACAGACTTGACGAATTCTATCCTGCATTGGAAGCTGGCGAGATCAAGCCAGGAATGGTCCTCATCTTCAGATACCAAGGCCCTAAAGGTGCTCCAGGAATGCCCGAAATGCTTGGTAAGCGGGACGGCACGTCTTTCATGTCGATACCTCTGACGGGTGTATTCAGGCCCGACTGGAGCTCTAGCTGGAGCAGGCCTCCTGGGTAAAACTGCACTCATCACCGACGGTCGATTCTCCGGAGCCAGTCGTGGCTTTATCATCGGACATGTTGTTCCTGAAGCCCGTGTCGGTGGTCCAATTGCTCTCGTGCAGGATGGTGACAAGATTATTATTGATTCTGAAAAGAGGGTGATCAACTGGTTGGTGGATGAGGAAGAACAGAAGAGGCGTAAGGCACTCTGGGACACCTCGGACAAGGGCAAATTAAATGTCAAACGCGGTATCCTTCTGAGATATGCACGGGACGTTGCTGTAAGTTCTTTACCTGCATAGGCTTCTCCCTCCTGATTTTTCGTGCAGCCCGCAAGCGAAGGTGCGTATTGCGACTAAGACAGAGGTGTGCGAGTGTAGCGAGAAAGCAGTATGAAATAAGCAACCGTGTTTTGTGTTCCGTATGGCTATCCTTAACATTGCTAGCCCTGTATAAAACGAAAAATGGTCCCAGGAAATATAGGCAAAGAGACAAAGAGTATAAATAGTCACCGATTCCCTGATGATGCATCTGCTCCATGACCTTTCTCCACATTGTTAGGCCTCCGCAGAGCAGAAATATCTTGCAAGTCGGTGGTAATCGTCAATAGGGGCCTATGCTCCTCAACACGCTCCCCATCGGTCCCCGAGCTTGAGCCACTTAGGCCCACACCAACATCACCGATCGAACGCCCAGTATCAATAGCCACTGTCCTTGTTTGACTGTTGGGTTTCTCTGAGAGCACAACAACAGGCTTGGGGATGGGTACCTGAGTATCATTTGTGTCTGCGAAAGCATGGCCTGGTGCCCGTTGGCCGAGGAGCACAGCCGGGTCAGGAGGTATGACCACTTTCTCTGTTTCTGGTCGCGATTTCAGTTCGGGAGGAGGCGGCAGACCAATCGCAGCTGCTGCGCGTTTGAGTTTCTTCCTGACATAGCGCTTTCTGAAGTAAATGGAAAAGCCAATTATCCAAGCCAAGAGAAGTACGCCGCCGCAAACACTGCCAGCTATGATTGGTGTTTTAGCTGGTTTCCTGCGAGAGCAATTAAGGCATGATCAGCGCTTCCAGTATAATTTGAACCCACCCTTGAAGAGACACGGCTTCGGATGAATTCTCCGCTCGCACATATTGGGTGCGCGAAGATTGTAGAAGAATAGCTTCATATAACCGACTATAATCAGGCACGTTCCAATGTGCAATGAACTGGTGGGAACCTACGCGTCCGTGGTGAGGGGGTCATTAAGGTACCTGCGTGTTGGAAGTAGCAGATTGAGGTATTATAGCGGACGCGGCATAGAACTAGTGGCGGTACATGTTGTACTTATTTTGTGGTGCTGGAGCAAAGCCGAATCGACGATCGAGCCCGTGAGAATCTGCTTCAACTTCTACCCTACTTTTCGTTTACATGTGGGGCGCAGCCAGATTCACTGCCTCGTCCGTAGTACCAGCAAGCTGTACCTCATGTACACTCTCCAGCCCTACTCCTCTTAGTATCTTCCCAATACCATGGGCTTTCACTTTCTCGAGTTCTTCCTCCGTCTTCACCAACAACATTCCTGCATATCCCAATGCATTGACGCTGATTACGTCTCCAGATTCAGGAAGCACAAAGTTCTCGTGCAGGCGCGGAATGAGATGCATGTGTTCTAGTGTAATGATAACATTGTACGACGGTTTTCCTGCGGGATAATCGAGTGCATATCGAATCGTAGATATCCCTAGATCTAGCAGGGATAGAAAAGCATCGGCTAGTACACGTTCCAGGTTTTCGCCTTCTTCGTATTGCAGGTCCGGCGGAAGGCGGATGACATGGTTGGCGTAAGGGAGCCTGGATAGCGTGAATGGTTTGGCTACGCATTTGATGGTAAGAGTCAATCCGACTGCGTATCAGGGTTAAGATGGAAGGTTTGCACATACTCGGCGTTTCGAGGTTGATAGATCTCGCGAGGCGTTCAATCGGTGGACCGGCTTCCGTCGCCTCGATTGGAATGAATTGGATATGCTTGTGGGGTTGACTAGCACCGCTAGAGTCCCCACCTGAAATGGGATGAAGTTTTTATTCAAGCTATTGGGAGTCATGGCTCACAATTATAGAAAGCAAAGCTCTTCCTTCCAACTTTCCGTGCTGCTACCAGAAGTTTGTATGTCTGCACCAGGTCTGGAGGAAGCAACGGCGATGACTGTGATTTGTATCCTAGAATAATACTTGAGTATGGTCATCAGATAGAACTTGCACCCTGACGGACCCTTTGAAACGAGGATAAAGTGGTTCGGAACGACAGAGAATTTATTCAACTTCACGCTGAGATTAGTGCCCAAAATCCGGACGAGACAAATAAGGGGCATACAACGATCACATATTCCTCGCCAGATTCTTCGTCTTTCATTTCTCCAACGTATAAATTTTCATTGTATGGCGGGGCGAATGGATCAAAGGTTTTCTTCTCGGTAGGTTGTGGTAAAGCTTTATCCAGCTCCGGAGGCCGCACGACTTGCTGTGGTTTATTCTTCAAAGCCGGGCAAACGCTTATCTGGAACTGCATTGCCTCAAGTCAATATACTAATCTGTTGCATTAAGATAGATGTCCACTTCAATGTTCGCGTCTTCTTCGCGGTGGCGGACTATCGTGGAGGGGAAAAAGAACAAATCGCCGTTCTCCTTGGCCTTCCGATATTGAGCTGGAATTTTTGCGATGATCTCGTCGGCAGACATGGTGATACGCCTAGGCGAAAACTTTGACCAGCGATCGTATATGGCCCACGGTTCACGGAAGGGAGATAAAGTGCTGGCCTAAAGATAGAAAAGCATCCTCGACTTATGATGATTCTTATGATTAATCAAATTGTCCCGATCAGGGACTCTCAGAGCTGCTAGTCTGTAGGTACCTGATAGGGGCGACATTCCGTCACTCATTCGTATGTTTTCTAGTTTTCCAGAGCTCGATTCTCTGTAGAGGTGATGACTACGGGACACACAACATGCACAGTTATACATATCCAACAACAGGACAGAAAGAGGACAGCATATTTACGGAGAACTACGAATGAGGTGGTGTTGTACAGTCGCGTGTGCTTGGTCGCTATACTAAAGGGTTTGAAAGAATGCAAGGTGGACACAGTCCTAAAGAAAGAAAAAATTTCAACAATAGAACGAAATAAAAATGCTATCCCTCCCTCCCCTGCGTCGGAAATGCAAGTATGCTTGAAAACCGGCATCTCTTTCTTAAACGAGGAGTGATATAGTAACAAATATGGAGGGGACAGGACCTGAGTTAAGCCTGCCCCTCCTTCCCCCTATTCTCTTTTACGTCTGCCATCGTCTCACCTAGAGCTACTGCGCGCGTATAACATCCCAGTGCTATCATTGACCACAAAGCACAGTTTGTTCCCTATAAAGAACATTCCAAATCAGTCTCAAGTCAAACAAGGGCCTTTTGTTGTCGGTTACCACGACTACTCACCTGATAGTACAAAATGTTTATGAACGCTTGGAAGAACAGCAACACAATCCTGACGACCAGATTCCGATAGATAGGCAACTTTTTCATCAAAGGCAAGGGCCATTCCAATGCCAGAAGGAAGAATGCCATGAGCACACCGAAGATTTGGAGAAGTGGAATCTTGACAATAATCATAATAAAGGGAGCGGCACTGGGAGGAGGTCTAATTTCAGTCATAGGGGAAGAACACAATGAGAGTCGTCAGGTTCCTTATTATCAGACGCCAGGGTGCAGAGTGACGTACTGGATACCTCCGGGGTCACGCAAAGTACCACCAACAAAGTCCCAGAAGAATTTGCGGTAGAAGAGGCCCCAGAATCCAGCCCACATGCCATCTGGAATTGTGAGGGAGACGACTGGTCAGCTAATTCATTAAGCCCTGTCGGACATGGCACTCACAGACGGTCGCCGTGATAGCGACGAAGCGAGCGTATTCATGCCAAATCAAATTTCCCATTGTAAAGGAGGTGTCGATTTCGTTTCGAAGGGAAGGGTGTTTCTTGTGCGCAGTAGATAGGAAGAGGCAGGGGGAGCACGGCTCAACCAAGAGTAAAAATGGTAACACCGGGTCAGAGGACTCGCTTTGAAAAGACGCAGGAGTTAGTACTGAGTTAGTACTCCGAGAGGAAGAACAGCGAAAAAAAAGAAAGAAAAAGGCACAGCGTCTAGCTGGCTGAAAGAAAGGGTGGTGGAAAGGAAGAGAAAAGAGCTCTGCAGGAGACAAGCAAAGTGTCGCTAGTTATCATCCTCGTTGACAGATTTCGGAGTTTGAACTACTCCTCGTGTCGTGGTAACCGTCCTACGTTACAATCATCATTTCGCACACACGACCACTTGTTGTTTCCAAGTTTAAAATAGCACATCAAAACAACTTGGTGCTTATGTAGCCTAAAACCATCCCAAGAATATATGGAATGAACTCGAAAAGAAGACATAGGAATATGTAGTGATTCAAAAGTAAACG
Organism: Leucocoprinus leucothites; assembly: GCA_013368445.1. NCBI lineage: Eukaryota > Fungi > Basidiomycota > Agaricomycetes > Agaricales > Agaricaceae > Leucocoprinus > Leucocoprinus leucothites. Next base: position 702,692 of record JAACJO010000012.1, read on the forward strand.
AAAGCTAAAACGCAAGTATTTTACTATTGCAGTGAGCCAATAGTGAGGGTTGGAGGTCGCCTTGGGCGTGATGGTCGAGGCGATCGAGTTGACGACGATGTATTATCCTGTGCAATTGATCAACAGGCGTCCATGATATTGATTTACCAGCCGGTCGGGTATCGACTTACCGTCACAACACTGGCTGCAATTGATTGGGGTGATGCAGGGATACGAGGCATCGTTAGACGGGGAACGGGAGGTATCGACGGATCCGAGGCTCCCGAAGCTGTCTGGCTTCGTCTTTCAAACATTTCATTACCATCTGAGAAATCGAAATCGCCATAGTAGCTTGGCGCAACTGAGAGCTTAGAAGTCCGTTTATAATTGATTTGCGCTTTTCTCAAAGGTGCGAGCGACGCTGAGGGGGGGAAGCGGAAAGCTGAGCCCTCTCCATTGGGATCAGAAGCTGGAACACGAGCCAATCCAGACTCCATCATGCCCTGCATCGGCAAAACTGGAGTAGTAGGTGATATACTCGCTTTCGCGATGCCTAGCCCTCGACGCTGGCGGCGTTGTCTGAAGAACAGGAATACACCAGCGATGAGTAACAGTAGAACCACTACACCTGCAATAGTCGCGCCAACAATAGCTCCGGTGTGGCTGGTGTTCCGGGCAGTGTTCATCGGTCAGAGCTAACTTGCGTCATGGAGAATAATGGACTCACTTCGTCGATGAATTATGAGTGCTTGACGTACCACTACCAGTTGGTAGCGATGTTTGTGCGTCGGCGTAAACAACGAAGGAGTCAACGTCCACGAAAGGTCCATTGTTGGCACTTTGCACTTTGGTGATGGTCATGGTGTGTTCTCCATCCGCAAGACCGTCCGCCCACCACTATAAAATAGTCAGTCTTCGCCTCCAAATAAGCTAGTAATGTTAACACCACACCATCAGTACCTATGAGCGGATTTAGCAAATGCATACAATGCTCATTGTAATGGATATCCTTACCCGTGGCCGAACAGCAAAGACATGACTTGCGGAGCGACTTGGCATCGTTACAACTTCGTCGTCAATGGTAATGGAGATATCTGCGTGATCGGGTGCTACTGTGCCATAGTATGCAATTGCATTTCCCGTAAACCGGAGCGAGGCACTTGCATCGGGTGCTTGAGAGAAGCTGGTCAATGTCAAGAGGTTTAGTAGTAACCATGACAAGTCTCAAAGTCGGGACATACTGCAAAGTGCCATTCTGGAAATCTGGCTGAGAATTCAGACGCCAAGTATTCGAGGGGAGATAGCTGATACGTGAGTCACTGTCGTCAATTGTCGTTATGGTTGGATTCCTGCCGTGACAATATTCAGGATACTGAATAGGCTGCATTCGACAGCTGGCTAGACTCACCCAGTAGAGCCTATCGTTGTATTGAATGTGATCGCATCGATATCGATAGGCGAGCCTCCGGTGTTTGTTAGTACCACGGTATGCTGTTCATTTGACAGACCAGAAACAGATGCAAGAGTGGTGATAGGAGAAGATTCAGAAGTAGGGTTGCCATTGAAAAGCTGTTGTCCGTCGAGTGTAATAGAAAAAGGTCCATACCCGGGTTGGCGTCCCCCAGTGATCACGAACCCGGTACCTAAAAACTTGACAGTGAAAATGGTGGACTGTAGGCTCCGAATGGAAATGTACCAGAAAACTGAAATGTAGCTGTCGCTCCCTGCGTCGAAGTTGCATGATACGAACCTCCTGAATATGACTAATCACAAGTTGGGACAAATCAGATACACAAAATGCAAGGGAACGCACCGCAGCGAGCGTATTATTGAGTTGTGCGTCCGTCCATGCATCTTGAGGTGCATATTGAATCAAGGGAGAACAGTCTTCAACTATGAATGGTCAGAATATGCCAGGATGCTGGGAAATTCAATAACAGCTTCACCTAGAATGGATTGTGTCGCCATCGAGGCCAGAAAAATTCAAAGAACGAAGAAAAAGACAAAGAAACCCAAAAAGGAGGGAAAGAAAAAAGAAGAACGAAGAGCAGCCTCAAGCTGCGAATGACCAGCTCTTGACAAAGAGAAAGAAGAGGCGACTGCAGTCAGTGATAGTCAACCTGCAACTCTGACAAGGAAGGGGCACTGCCGCCCTTGACGTAGACTTGGGTATCAACCATCATGCATCACACATGAGAATGATGTGCGCGCCGGGTGTTACAGAGCCAATTCAAGCGGCTTGGTTCTGGATGACGCTTTAGCATGGCCGTGCGATCTAAGAGAAGAATTGAAATTTCAGGCACGATAAGCGAATGGTTCACGTCGAGGTCGAAGAAAGAAAATGGTGATCATACACAAGTCAGGGTCGGTTAATTAATCCGGCAATAAGTACATACGTGTGATTAGGGTCCATCATGATTCCTGTATCTCGTCCTCTGCTTTTTGCCACTCAGCCTCATCTCCTCCCATATAAGACGCTCACTCTGGGATGGCATCCAAGCCCAAGTCTAAGCCCAAACCTGGGGCGAAACCTCAAGTCAAGGACCTTGTCAAAGTCGGGCCCCGTGACGTCTTTGTCGAAGCCGACAAAGCCCAAAAGTTGCGCGAGGTCAAGCCAACCACGTCGCGTGCTCTTGTCTTGCGCAACGACAAATTGGCGTTACGAGGCAACAGCGATGCGGCCTACATGCAGAGAATAAGTGGAAGAGAAAAGCTCGATCTACTTGCAGGTATGGCTGTCCCCAGGCCTAAGATGCTGTGGAACGATACTTTTTCTCAGCAATAAACATGTAGAGGACCTTGTCGACCGAACAACTAAGGCTGTTTCTGCACCTTTCGACATTCATAAATGTCTTCGCATCGCAGAATCGCAGTACGATGGTGCGCCAATCGTAAATCTTTGCTTCCTCGCTATGTGTCTAAATTGTAGCATCAGTTTCTCTTGGGGAAATAGAACATCTACGCGATCCTGAGATGTTTACCCACATCATTCAGGCTGAGCTCGAGGCACAAACCCGTTATGATCCCGGGAAACCTGACCCATTGAAGAATCCCAGCTACGTTGCCAGAGTGATTGGGACAAAGTATGTACACCCTCTACTCTCATTCCAGTCAGCTACTCTAAACCGACGCTCGCTAGGATACATAATCAATATATGATGGCTTCTGCCTGGAGGATGGTCGGAAACATCCTACGTGAACTCATTGGTCGAGGGACGTCGAACAAGAATGTCAAGGCACTCCTCAAGAACGATAACAGAATACGGGGTCTCTATTTTGCGCTTTTCCGCATGGTTGAAGTAATGGTCGATATCAATCAGCAGAGGTTTTCTGGTTTAGCCTTGAATTCAGGTGCGCAAATATATATATATATCACAAGTTAATTCATAGTATAATCAATGGATCTAATGTAGCTCATTATGCGAGATATTTCAAGCAACAGCAGAGCGATGATCCCACAGAAGAGCCTAGTATTGTCTTTGATCACACCGAGCTTCGAGAAGCTGGTTTATCGTTCATTGACTCCATTATCATCGAACTTTGTTTCCCCAAAGCCCCATATCCACAATTTGTGCTTTACCGAATTCTTCATGAAGCAGCGGAGGAGTCTCCAAAGGAGACCAAGCGTTTTTCTCAGCTCATGTGGGATGCTATCGGTGACTTATCCGTAAGTTCTGAAGGAGCCTTGACAAATCAAATGCCCTCTAACAATTGTGAAGGAATGCGTTGAGATGCAACAACTTCTTGAGATGCCTCTCCTCACTCCTGAGGCATCCCAATGGAAAGAAGAAATGTGGCAGATGCCTCCAGAGTTCGATATCTGGAGAGATGCCCAAATGATGTCCCTCAGGGCTTCAGAAGAGATTGGAAACTTCAAAGATGTTGTTTTTCCACTTGCCAAAACCATGAGGAAGGCAGTCTTAGATAACATGTGGATGAGGATTGACCAGGTCTGGGATTGTTGCCCTTTGTTTTTTTCTGTGTTTTGACCGATACGTTTCCAGAATTATTTCAAACATACCGGAAAAGATATTGACGAGCTCTGGCAGCTCAAAGGAGAACTAGACATTGAGCCTCAATGGACAAGCTTTTATACGCGAGTACCGAAGAAGAACGTATACGACTCGTCTGATGACGAGGATGACCCCAAGGATGGCCACCCTCCGAGCAGAGGGAACAAAAAGGCTAAGAAACGGCTTGCCATCGCGAATTGGGCTGCTGATGATCCCGATTTTGAAGGCATGCCAGAGCTCCAGACCGTCTCGAATTCAACTGAAGACGACAGCACTGAGGATGATACCGCCTCCGAGGCTAGCTATCTTGACAACGAGAGCGAAGGGGAAGATGGGTATGATACAGAAGAAGAAGAGGTGATCAAACACCTTGTCAGAGAAGCAATGGACTATGTCATAGAGAAAGACCTATTCAATGGGGGGGATTCACCACCGGGGCCTATAAAGGTGGAAGATGAGCGACAGAATAATCCATTCCTTAACTTGTTAACCTCTCTCCGAGGTTTGTCTGCCTTCTTCTTTCAAACTCTTTCAGTCTGACTCATCACCTTTGTATCAGGGCGTCTATTCAAGAAAAGCGCGAAATTGCATGTGCCCACCGCACCTCCTCCTCGTGCCAGGCCTGCTCAAGCCAAGAAAGGTATTCATTGGTCTTATCTATGGCAGCTTCAGCCTAATTTTCCACTTCTCTAGCTACCTCGCCTGGCTATAAAGCAACCGTCGAGGAGGTGACAGATGAAGAGGAGCCATCTACACCTGCAAAAAAGAAAAAGAAGAAGCCTAAGAAGAAGAAGAAGTCAGTTAGTATTGTGCCGGAAGAACAGGCTCCTTTGTCGCCGACACCTCCACCTGCCACCCCGCCTGAGACCAAGTCACCTGTCTCTCCTCCGTCTTCTCCTACCAAAGCGAAAGCGAAGAAGACTCCGACTACGCCGACTTCCAAGACCAGACCGGCTGCACCAGCTGTTTCTGCAGCTGCTCTGCCGACTTTTGAGACCAAGACGATTTACGGAGAATCTGCGCGGTCATATCTTTCTTCGTTTGAGCCTCAGAAGGAAAAACACAAGACTCGAAGCGATCAAGCCTCCCTCTTCTCGAAGGATGAGAATGCTAAAGCGTCGAGTAGTGGTATTGGTGGCAGTATCATGTCCAAACTGGGCTTTGGTAGGAAAAAGGCCGTAATGGAGGACAAGGATCAAAAAGTTGCACAGAAGAGCTGGTTCTCAAAGTTATCAACCAAGGCAGCTGCTAGTATGCATCATCTCTTGAGGACCTCGGGCGATGTAAGGCAAGGAAAGGGTGGGATGAGGTGGGACGATTTCGTCAAGGTGCGTGTTGGTTTTCGCTTAGAAGAGAATGGGAGTTCTTACCTATCAAATGAAGCTCATGACGGAGATGGGCTTCCAGTATGACCCGAGCACGACGGGATCAAGTGTCCGATTCATTCCACCAGGAAGTGATGACCATGTATGTTCACGCGCCTCACGATAACGCTCTTGCACTGACGGTCAATCTATAGCCAATCTCAGTTCACAAGCGTACGTTCCCATCGTCTTTGCCATTATAGCTCACTCATCGCAAACTCTACCTTGATAGCGCATCCAAAGCCTTATCTCGAGCCGTGGCAGCTCAGAGGCGTTGCTAAGCACATCAAAAAACGTTATGGTTGGGATCAACAGGTTTTTATGGGCCAGGCTGGCTCTTTTTCTTCAGATTCAGAGAAAGAGTGACCGGATGCTCCGAATCGTGTACCTATAGTTTTCACCTGAATCGATTATACTAGCAACTTCCTTACCGATGAACAGGAGTAGAGAACACACGGATTTTACAGGGGCTACATATATTCAACGAATTCAGTTTTTTACAATAAGACTCTTGATTTTCCACATCTGATCCAGTTTCTCGACCTATCATCGTTGTTTAGAAAGGTGCAAGTTGCTCATGAACAAGTTACATCCTCACCAGGGTAAGAAATCCATCCTCGCGAAGAACATCACCCACCGAATGCTCCAAAACGTCCAAAGGTAAATTGTATAACGATGTCGCCTCCTTGAGAGCAGAAATGAAAGGGTGCGCCGTCACTTTCTGTTCCGCGGCCTGGCTCGCCACTTTTTCAGCATCCATGGTACCCTGTCGTACAGAGACCTGGGAAGAGCTGGGAGTGGTAAATGTCTGACTGGACATGTACGAAGGTTGTGTAAGTTGCTGAGCTGGGGCCCCTGGGGCTGCATTTTGACTATCGTTATAGGTGGCGTCGAGATCAAGCGATGAGGATGCCTTGCGCAAGGTTTGTGACGGCAGAGGCGGTGGAGGCATTGATGAGAGCTGAGGGGTGTTCGGAGTGGTCCGCTCGCCGTAATTATTGATGTAAGCTCCCTGAGAAGTGAGAGGTGGTTGGAGTTGGCTAGAGGGACCGAACTGGTACTGGGAATCTTGCAATATGGCAGGAATATTGTTGGTTTGAACCGTCATAGAAGATGGCCCGAGAGCCGTTCCAGGATTAAGACCGCCAGTATTTTGTATGTGACTTGCCGCAGGTGCAGGACTCATTTTGCAAAGACAGACGCCCTGAATTAAGTTGATGAATGCGTTTGTGTCCATTTCTGACGCAAAAGAAATTTGAAAGCGTCGGAAAATCTGCCACAACCGTATTCCGCATGAAAGTCAGTTCCAAGCCAAATCAGATCATAAAGCGCGCAAATATACAGATGTGTTCGCCATATCAAGTGGGTGGAGGTATCGTATCCCAACCATCGTATGTCTGTAGACTGCCTTGAGCGGCACATTCATGGGTAATCCGCTCCTAGGTTGGATATTCGAGAATGACAAAAAGTCCATGTCTTCCTGTGAGAGTTCCAGTAAAATGTCGTTTCAGTGTGCTGACACAGAAAGAACAAGAGGCTGGGTTCTAAAACTTGCAAGGACGATTTCAGAGTTGTCATTCATCGTGATGACACCGCCATTTTGTATCGTCCAGATAACCTTGATGCGTACACTGCGCAGTTCTGATTTCTCGGTTTTCGTCACGTCGAGGACAAGCCGAAGAACAGGGTTCATGAAATGTTGCCAGTCGTTTACGGTTACATTCCCAGTGGGATACGACCTCGAGTATTTCAGCAGAGAGTAAGTCGTGGTCGCTGTGGTCGTGTATGCCATGCTGGACGCGTCTTAAGTGTTTAGACACAGGCGTCAGGGATTGATATCAGCGTGTTGTTTGCTATCACCCCCTGATACAATCACCGGAACAGCCTCGGCAACTGGGCCGCTGTCGTGGCGATTAACGAAGCACCCAAATAAATGATCGAGGGCTGAGGTTACTTTAGCAGGTCACCCACGAACTCCCATACCTTCTACTCCTAACTCACCGTCCCAAAACTGGGGTGTGGTCCCTAAGACGCTGATCCAGGATGCCAAGCTTAGGCTCTTACCCAAATGATACCAAACGTCCTAGGAAACTCAGCTCAAGGGTCGGAAATGCGATTATGAAGTCATATAGATTCAATGTGCCCAAATTCGAGTTGCCGTTCAGATTGAGACCAGTTGCGTGTGTTCTTTCAGTGTAGAATGTGAATGATGATGTTGATTTGGATGGACAGTGGTTTTTGGTGTTTACATGCGCTATTATGGTCGTACTCGCTTTCCTTGGCTTTACAGACTTTTCGCGAGCGTTACCGCTCAACGATAAAATATTGCACTTTTTGTGTTTTATGATTGCAACTGGGGTGTTTTACTTCATCGTCGATATTGAAGAGTGAGTATCATATTGTTGTGCGTCAGTTTAGGAGTACTGATGTGTCCGTGACACCAGGAGTGCGAGAAGAGTATGGTTCTGGAGATACTTCAACCTCATATTCACATTCTTCACTTGTTTCTTGTGTGGCGGCATCCTAAGTGAAATAGTGCAATCTTTACTCCCAGTACGTGCAATTCTAACAGCTACAACTATGGACCATGAATCTGACGGATCCCCTCTACAGTACAAAGAATTCCAGGCTGGTGATACCGCAGTAAGCCCACTGGCCCCTATCTGCTCCCCTAACGCTCATTCCACTCCCTCACCTACATAGGCCAACCTCCTCGGCTCATCACTAGGGTTAATATCCTCTTTCCATCTCGAAAGATACTACCGCTACCGCCGTGAAATCTCCCGTCTCTACCACCCCCTCGAAAATGACTCTTTATCCGATTTCGAAGACGACCTCGAGACGCTTGGAACACAATTATTGCCTACTCATTACCCCTCACGCGATGGTAATAGCTCTAGATCATCATCATCAACGAGGGCAACGGCAGGCCCTTTCGGAGTGAGCGGCGGTGGTGTAAATGCGGGTAGGGGTGCGAAAGCGGGTGGTGCTAAGAAGAAGAAAGGGAATGTGAGATTTGCACCACCGCCGGTGGGGAATGAGAATGAAAGAGTGTTGTTTGATATTGGAGAGGAAAGCGAAGATGAGGAGAGTGAGGGTGGGGGTATTCGAGGACTACGTGAGGATGAGAGACGAGGCGTTCATGGTGCGAGACGTGTACAAGGACAGCCTAAACAAGCGGTATTATCTTCATTTACCGTTTAAGCTTACCCCACTGGATTATTTGTATGTATTCCTAGATCTTTGGACCGTGTATTTAGCTTTCTTCCGGACATTGCTGACTCAAGGTGCTGAGGGCGACCAGAAGAAAGAGACCAGGGGAATAAGGATATATTCTATAACGTTAAGATTAGGTATAAAGCGAATAGGCTATACTTGCTGTGTCCGTGAACGTGAAGTGATATCCTTCAATTGAGTCTGTAGCTGCACGACTTTGTCCTTGATTTCATCCACCTCCTCTTGTCGCTTCTCACAAAGGTCTTGAAGACCTTTACAAGCAGCATCAGCGACGACTATAACCTGGTCCTTCATCACTGTATCCACTGTTGCCTGCGAATCAACAGTCAGCATCATGTGTGCACGTAGAGAATAGAAAAGTCAGTGATTACCTTAAGATCCCTCTCCAATCCCTTCCCAATCCTCTCCCAATCACTCCACCATTTCCGCTTCTCTTTCTCCCACTTACCCACCACCCACCTCAAACTCCCGACAACACCCAACAAACCCACCCCAATCCCTGTCACCGGATCCATACCCATCCCAACCGTAGACCAAATTGCACTTCCAACATGTGCTGTCGTCTCATTGGCATGTGTAGCAGCGGCCACGCTCTGGGATAAATGTCCCATCCACCCGGCCCATGTGAACCCTGAAGAGGCAGCTATGCCGCTTGACATGCCTAGTACAAGACGTTGGGCTTTAAGGTGTAGACGTGTGGTTGGATATGCCAAGAGTTGATGTTTGCGTTTTGTGGTTGGAAGAGTGAGAGTGGAGGGTGTGAGTGCATAGGTTGTGGGTGAGGATGTCAATTGGGAGAGAGTGTTTTTCAGGATGTTGGCTGTGAAGAGTGCGTGTTGTGTGGATGAAAAACGAGGTGAGGGTGAGGGAGGTGTCTGGGTTTGAACGAGGAGAAAGGCTGAAGTTGTGATCTCTTGTTGGAGCGAGAGGAGGCGTCCGGTTTGGAGTATTAACTGCAGTTAGAGAGGCGTGAGTGGGTTAATAGTGAGATAGAGAGGAAACGAACCTTTTGTTCCAAGTCTTTACACCAAACGCGATCCACGGCACCCCCAACAATTCCACTGACCTCATCCACTTTCCAGATCGTCTTCCACCAAGTCAATCTTTCCAACACATTTTTCATCTCCTTGCTCGCGAGTCTCAATGACTCACCGACGATATCCTGCTCTTTATCTCCTTCACCTCTTTTCTTTCCTGGCTGCCCAGCCGAAGAAGAAGAATGGAGAATATCATTGGGCACTCTAACTTTTGCCTCTTCGACTTTGCAAGTCAGTTGGCTAACACCCTGTCTGATATCGTCCAAACTTTTCTGTACACCCTCTGCAGTGGAGTAGAATGCTCTCAGAGCATCGTGCAACTGAATGATGGCTGTCCGGTTGCGTAAATACGCAGCAGGAGAAGCCGTTGCTTTACCGGAATCCACAACGGAACGGATGGTGTTTGTGAGGAGCGATATTCCAGATCCGGTAAAGTTGTCTTGGTATTGTTGGATTGCAAGGGCGGAAGTTGGATTTGAGCGGAACGCTTGGATGGCGGAGAGGGCACGGGAAGGGTCGATGAATAGAATCCGGGGGGGAGTTGAGTTGGAGAATTGAGGGAGTTCGGAGAGAAGTTGGGTTACGATGGAGGAATTGTCGTTTAGGTGAGGGTTGGATGAGGCAATGAAGAGAGTGTGAGAGGGGAACGTGAGGTGTCGTAGGGAAGAGAGTGAGGTTGTTAGGGGATTGAAGACGATTATTGGGACATCGGCTTTGAATAGAGCGGAGGGTAATGTTTGAGGGCTTCCTTGTGCGCGAAGCTCCGTGATTTCTAGGGGCACGGAGAATTGTCTGAGGTAAGAGGAAGAGAGGCGAACTGAAGAGGGGGAAGGGTTAGCGGGGTTTGTGCTTGAAAAAGGTTAGTCTATGGCCGGTACAAATAATAGGGAGCGAGGCTCACGAGATAGTCAGCCCAGTCTTTGAACCAGCATTTTGCCAGCGTGTTCGTAGAACGTTTTCTTGAGTTTGGTCAGAGCTCAGAGGCTCGTCCAATAACGCAGTGACAAGGTCATCTGCTCCAGACCACTCATCCATGCTATAGACTTTGGAGAAATATTTGTAAGGTTTGAGAAGCAAACAAGGATCGCAGTGACTCGTACCGACAACACGAGCAGGACGTTCAGCACCAGTAGACAAGTTTTCGAAAGTATCTGAAAGAACATCTCTCCAAAGGCTGACAGCTGCAACACTGGACCCTGTATTCGAAGGCCTTTCCGCCACTTTGAAAACGGGTTCCAGAAGATTCTCCGTCTTATGCTGGAGGGTTAGGGCTTCATGTTTCGTCGTTGCCAAATCTGTCTGCAAAGTAGTAGACCTCGCCCTAGACACTGAGAATGGTCGGATCCGCTGCTCGTTCGGCCGAGGGACATAATTCAGAGATTTTCCATTTTGCCGACATTTCCGAGCGAGTTGCCTAGGAAAATCCTTGGGGAGGTGGGATGGGAGGGTGCATTTATGCATTTGCCTTCCGAGAGAAATGTCCGTTGGACCCTTTCGAGGTCGCGTCCCGGGCATTCCTAAGGTCACGTGTAGATGATTATATCTAATCAGATAAGACTTACAACGTGGTGACGCGAGTGACCGACGACCCTCCGCAATTAGTAATCCAAGCCTAATTTGGAGTCAAAAAAAGGGAAAAGAAGGCAGCGTGTGAATGAGAGGATCTCCCTTAAGGCAACCCCAAGAGCACGATGTATTAGCGCCAGGCCACGAGTCTGATCAACGTGTTGGGGCTCTGCAGGACTGATGGAGGCTGGAGGACTGCGGAGGATGAGGGGTGCACAGCACAATCCCTGAGAGAGCGGGGGAGAAGAGGAAATAATAATAACAGTTGATTCTCGGCGTTTGAAGCAGGCTGGTGGAAAGCGTGACAAGCAGGATCAGGACTCCCAGGGTGTTTGTGCAGCTTATCTGCAGACCATGTCCTCGTCGTCCCCGACGGCCTCTGACTCCCGCTCACCGTCCCCCCATACTCCAGAGTCCTCAGACCCTGCAGACCACGCCGCTGTTCAGGCCGACCTCGACGCCGTTGCGGCCTGGTTCATCCCCATGCAACACTCCAACATAGATCCCGGACTCTTCGCACAACCCCCCCGCAAGCTTGAGGACGAGCAGATGCTGAGAATAGACGACCTGCTTGAGCAGCATGCTTTTGACGAGTGCGCTAATTTTCCCCCCAAAGTTTCCCTGCTTAACCAGCTGACCATCCGGCAAGCCCTGCCCCGACTCACTTTGCCCACACCGCCTCTTTTTCCCCCCAGCAGCAAACGCAACTCCAAGACACATCTGCCCAGAACCAGCCGAGCCAATTTGTACCCAGTTTTCGACCGACAAATCTCTTAGTACCGTCGCATAATGGCCCAATATCCGTCACGAAACCTATTCCTCCTCCCGCTCCCCTTCCCCGAAAGCTCGACTCTGCAACTCACAACCAACGAGTCGTTCACCCGCCGAAAGAGGCCTGCTTCAAGTGTGTCTTATTTTCATTTTATTATCCTACAAGCTGTCTGACTCCCTTCAGTCTTCCCATTGTGTTTCCAAGCATACCCGATGGGGGAACAAAGTCACGGGTGGAGACGCAAGTGAGGGTCACTGTGGATCTCGCCGACGCCAGCTCGTCATCGGACCCGCACAAGTACGATCGTGTTGGCTCCTGGAAATGGCTAAAGCTGCCACCAGGCACTTCCACCAAGCGACGGACTAGGAAGCAGGGCAAGATAGGTATGTGGGCTGTCTTTCAAGGCTCTCAGCTTCAAGGCTCATTCCATGCAGACGCAAGCCCTCAGGACACTCTCAATTTAAATACAGAGGTTGTTTGTGCGAGTGCACCTGGCGTTCCCATTGTTAGTTGTTCGAGTTGTCGGGCGCGTGAGGTGGGTAAATGGGTTTCCCCCCGCATTCCCTTTCACTAATTTGGCCGACTTAGGCGAAACGAGTTGCGAAGAAAATCGCTGCACGTGTACGGCCTGCTCGTTCCGAGTCTGAATCTGCCGGTGAAGATGCCTTTGGCAAACCAATCAAGAAACCTGCCCACGAAGACACCAACAGTATCATTCAGTTCAACTGTGCCGAAATCCTCGACTTTTCCACAGGCTCGGTAGTTCTTCCGCTGCGCATAACATGTTACTGTCGTCATCATCGAGAGAAAGTTGGGTTCCTGGTCCGCTTCACTATGGTTGATAGCGTTGGTCGTGTTGTTGGCACGGGAGTGTCGCGTCCCATCATGATTACCGACGATCATAAAACCGCCTCGGCTAATAATCGACAAGCTGACTATGTCAATACATTCTCCCCTACGGAACCGGACTGGCCGCATCAACAAGTTTCGCCTATCGTGAAAGAGGCTTCTCCCCCTACAGACCTCCGAGGACCAACCAGGCGCAAGGACAAACTCAATGGAACAATGTCAAAGAAACGTCCAAAACCTTATGATTCTTCTGCAAAACCTGGGCGAGGTTCAAGAGAAGGTAGTGTATCGAGTTTACCATCTCCGTCAACGACATACTCCCCTCTACCTGTTACACGATCCCCAACGCCTTCCTCCGTCTTTCAAAACCTCCTGGTTGCCTCCGAAGCTGCGTCACGGGTACAGAGTCAAACACAGACGCCCAATATACCAGCTCTACAACCTTCGCTGCAGAGCTCGGATACTTCTTCACCTGATATTCTTTCAACACCTCTGGACCACAACTCCGACGTGCCCATGCCTGAAGTTGCACCATCAATGGAGCATCCTATAACAAGAATACCAATGCCGCAAATATCCCAACCACTACTGACGGAATCGAACATGCAACAACCTCAGCCTCAGATTCAATCCCCTATACCACAACCCACACCCGCAATGTTACTCTCGCAGACATCTATGGCGTCACCAGCAGCAACATCCTTTCCCTTCCTCTTCTTCGATCAGAACCAAGCACCTCAAAACCTCGCTGCAATTCCCATGCCCGCCATTCACCGTCTTATACCCAACATGGGCCCTACTTTCGGAGGCATCGAAGTGACCGTCCTTGGTACCAACTTCCATGCAAATTTAAATCTGCGGTGTATTTTTGGTGACGCTGTAGCGAGTTCTACGCAGAGGTGGAGTGACAATACTTTGGTGTGTCTGTTGCCGCCAAGAGCGCAGCCTGGAGTTGTTGCGGTGTGGTTTGAAGGGTTGCTTGAGCATCCAAACATGACACCATCGTTGTTTACTTATTCAGACGAATCTGATCGTGCTTTGTGCGTACATCCTATCTCCCTTCTCAGCTCAGTGCATCTTACTCATGTGTTTTTGTTCATAGGATGGAACTGGCTCTCCAAGTTGTGGGCCTCAAAATGACAGGGAAGATCGAAGACGCGAAGAATGTCGCTATGAGGATTGTCGGTGGCGGTGGAGCCGACAATCAAGATTCCCGAAATGGCAATAACACTTCCAGCATGATGCAACTCGCCTCATCCTCACCCTCCTCTGGATCATTAGCTCCATCATTAAATCGCGACCTACGTTCGCTCCTCTTCATCCGTGCTGGGGAAACGGAAAACTTTGAAACCACCGTCATTGATTTTCTCTCTATCCTCGACACCCCACTCGATGCTTCCTCATTCCCTCGTTCTATCCCCACATCTTCAGCTATTTTACATACTACATCTACCGGTCAAACCCTACTACACTTGGCTGCATTTATGCGGCTTCCGGCACTGGTAGAGTGGTTGGTCAGACATGATGCAGATATTGATGCGAGGGATAGAAATGGGTATACAGCGTTGCATTTTGCCGTACTGGTGGAGTGCTTGGAATGCGCACGGGTGTTGATTAGCAGTGGTGCTGATAGGGAGATTGTGAACTGTTTAGGCAAAACCGCAGAGGAGATTGCACCAAGTGGGTTCCTTGATTCAATCCTTCCACCCAGGGATCTTCACCGCTATGATGACGGAGATGATGGAGACGTGGAATCAGAGATGGATTCTGCGGGTGAAGATGAAGAAGCTGAATGGGGAGACGTGGAAGAAGACGGAGAAGGTGAAAATGATGAAGTCAAAATTAAGAAATTGCTGAGAAGGCGCGCGCCAAGGCGTGCTATGAGGAAGAGCGCAAACGTATCTGTCAACGTCTCTGGACGCAGTACACCAAGACGCTCAGTTGATGTTTCAAGAGCTACAACGCCACCGCCTTTCTCTGTACCTGCTGCACTCTCAACGTCACCGACAGACTCCAACAAATCGGACGAATCACCATCTCCTTCGACACTCAAAAAATCATCCAAACCAGATACTGACCCGACAGGAGCCACAGATGCAGATGCAGACGCCAAACAAACCGCATCTTTTATTGACCTCATCCACCGCACGTTTGCACAACTTTCAACTCCAGCGACGTTGCTCCCCAAACCACCCCAACTTCAACTCCCCTTATCTTCTAAATTCCCGAACTTGCCGTTACCAGATTTCAAAGGTAATATCGGTAACATTGGGATGGCCATGCCGGGGTGGAATGCATTACCACAGATGCCTCAGATTCCGATGGTGTTCCCGGTGTTTGTGCCTATGCCTGCTTGGCCTTCATTCCTCCAGGTTGGGAGTGGAAGTGAGGAGAGTGGGAATGAAAAGGGTGGTGAGAGTGGGAAGAAGGAGAAGGAGAAGGTTGGTGTTGATAGTACCGTTGGTGCTGATACTAGTAGTGTGCAAGAGACGAATAAGGCACCAAGTCCGAGAGAGTGGAGAGTGATGTGGGAGAAGTGGTTCGCGTTGGTTCTTGCCACTACTGTTAAACAACAGCAGCAGGTAGGGCAAGCAGGAGATACGGAAGATATGCCTCCACCGGAGTATACGCCTCGTGCAGAGGACGTTCTTGGATCTTTCAACGAGAACGATACCCCCTCGCAGAAGGGCAAAGGAAAAGCCAAAGCCAAGGCTGAAGATGCTGGAGAATTGATACGTCGTCCATCGCCATCACCAAAAGCACTACAAGCCGCAAGTGCCGCTACCGCTGCCGGACCTGGTCCGTCAAGCTCAAGGCCGCAGCATGCTCATCCAGTTGGGTACAACGATACACCTGTGCCACCTGAAGAAGTCCATGCGTTTACATATCAGCCTCCCGTGAAGCAGAAACAGAAACATAAGAAACGTGAGCCCCACTTTCTTCCGCAATCAGGTCAAGGTCTGAGTGAGAATATAATAGGTGATCATATGCTGTTGAGGTTCTGGCTACCAATTCTATTACGTGAGTTCCCAGTTGTTTCGATTTAATGTGTCGAGCGTATAGCTGACATGGGTCCATGGGTAGTGTCGACGATTTGGGCGTTCTACAACGGCTTGCGCTTAGCAAGCGCATGAGATGTGCTGTAGTTTCATTAGATGCTTTCACGTCTCATTCTTCATTTTTCGGCTATTTTTCCCCTCCATTAGTACTTGGTAATACTTGGTTCTTTATGCTGTCTTCATAATTTTCTCCTTTTCGAAAATGGTAAACTCTTTTCCTGGTGGAATTCTTTCTCGTTATATTTTACATATTGTACTCTGCTCCCTTTTCAATCGCCCGTAGATTTCTTGACCCTTCTCTCGTTTCTTCAACCGTGTTTCATGCCTTTCACTTTAAGCCATTCACTATTCGTAATCTATGTTTCCCCGCCTTTGATTGTTGAAAGTAAGTGTACTTGTGGTTTGTATGTGTAATCATGCTTTGAATAGGAAGAAATGTGCATGCTGAATGACTTGTTAATCACGTATATTAAATTCGGTGACGAATAACAGGACGGTTATCGTAAATGGCTAATTATTCATGCAACGAAAACTGTAAACCCCGAGCAAGCGAAAAAACGAAAAAGAGCACCATAAAAGAGAATACCCTTCACAAACGATTTGCACATTAGCAGTCTTTCTCACAACAACCCGTCAGTACATTCCCCACAACCAAGATTTAAGTACGTACAAGAAGTTTGAGTGTCAAATCATGGCCTTCGAGGATCCTCTTGTATCCTTGTCGCGAGTGTCGAGCCAGATGAAATCCTTTGCTCCAGCGAAGCATGACTGGGCCCACTTGGAGGGCCCACCCCGCCGCCACGACCGCGCTTCCCACGTGGTCGCCCCGGCTTAGTAGGCGGAGGCCCCGCCAGTCGAGTATCTGAAAACCGAGAGAGCAGATGAGGCTCACGATCACGCTCCCAATCCCTTGGAGGCGTAATAGAGCGATAGCTATTTTCACCAGGCGGGGGCGGACCCTGTCTAAGCCTCGTTGCTAAAGTAGGTCGAGATGGTGGAGGTGTAGGTGATCGTGACCTAGACGGTGTTCGACGTTTCGAAGGACGACGCGGAGGTGTACGTGGCCTCAGAGGAGCTCGTCGATCGTCAAAGTCGCGGTAATCACGTGGATAGGGTGGAGGTGGAGGTGTATTTTCACGCGATCTCTTCCTTCCAGCTTGAGCTGGAGGTGTTCGAGAGCGCTCAGAGTAATTAGGCCTATAAGTGTCTGTTTGCCGAAGAGGTCGCTGTGGTGATGGAGAATAATGATCCCAATGTGAGGGAGGTGCAGAAGTAGAGGGCGGGAGACGACCGCGGAACGCTACCGTTCCAGTAGGCGGTGCACGGCCCTCCACAGTAGTATCAGGTGGTGAAGAGTCTTTTACAAGCTGTGGGGCCACGTATGCATCTGGACCCATGCGGAAGGGTGACGAAGAACGAGAACGATCGTTGATTTGAGATGAAGACGGTCGACCAGGCAGTAGCTCCTGCTGACCTTCATTTCGAGACGCTGGATGATTGTCACGATTGGGACGAGGCAAAGTGCCGGAAGCAGATGCGGGTCGACTGGGCACCTGAACTTGCGGTCGAGTTGGGATGTCAATGGAAGCTTGAGCGGTCTGCTGTGGCTGCTGCGACTGTTGGGAGTTTGGGGTATGACTACGAGGAATGGCTATGGTGGCAGGTGATGAGGGAATACGACGGTCAAGAATGGTGTGAGGGTGCGAACCGTTCGCTGGCTGAGCCGAAAGAGAAGGACTATGTTGACCAGCAGAAACAGGGATTGGAGTAGCAGACGGCCGTTGAGAGGCTGAGGAGCTGACAGTAGGCTTAGGGACTGCTTGAGAAGCTGAAGGTTGAACAGGGGTCGGATCTCTACTTGGTGGGTACAGAAGCCTGGATTCTTCTTGAGGCTCGGTCTTGATGGCTGTAGGGGGTGGTAGATTGAGAGCGCTCACGACATGACGGATGTTAGCAGCTTGCGCTTGGGGAGAGGATAGGTTGGGGTTGTTCTCTCGATAAGGAACATTACCACTGTCGCCTGACAGTCGGTAAACAGAGAGTGTAGGAGTACGTTGAGTGGGTGGAATAATAGGCGTAGTTGAAGGAGAACGATCGGATTGTGAGAGATGAGCTACCGGAGGCAAACTCATAGAACGTGAACTAGAATTGTTCGCTTGCGGAGGGGCCAACGTCGAACTTGGCCTATCTAAAGCTGTGCTTGGTTGTGGGCCACTGAGGTCTCCTTGATTCGGGATGGTAGAGCCCGGAACGAGACCGTTAACCTGTGGCTGCTGTGGAAGGTGCTGGGCTAAAGGAGGAGCCTGCGTCAAGGAGGTTCGGGACGCTGGAGATAACGTAGATGGGTCATGTCCTGCGGAAAGATGGCCTCTGGGTAGGGAAATGAGACTGGACACGACAGGGCTCGAGTCGAGGCTCATTTCGCTAGTTCCGTCCAACGACGGTTGCAGGCGATGTGACCGTTGAGCTCGAATTTGTTGGGCAAGATCAGCCATTGTCTTGTCTTTATCTGCTTGAATCTGTGCACGCTGCTTGATTTGGTCCTGGCGAAGTTTTTCTTGGCGTTCCTGCTCAGCTTTGAACTGTGCCTGTTCCTCTAGCTTCTGCTTTTCTCTAGCCTTCTCTTGTGCCCGCCGAAGCTCAGCTTCTTCAGCGAGCCTAGCTTGCAACTCTTCCTCTTGTTTTTGTTGGATGAGTAGACGTTCCCTCTGAGCTTCCTCTTGTGTTTTCCTCCTCGCTGCTTCTTCTCGCGCCTTTCTCTCCGCCTCCTCTTGCGCCTTCTTCTTTGCCTCTTCCTCTACCTGAGCTTTTCGCTGAGCTTCAACTTCTCGTGCCTTCCGTTCAGCCTCTTCTAAAGCCTTTTTCTTCTCGGCTTCAAACGCTTCGTGCGCCCTCTTCTCTGCGTCCGCACGAGCCCGCTTCTCCTCTTCGTGTTTTTCCCTTTCCTCACGGGCTTTTCTTTCTGCCTCTTCAAGCAACTTCCTCTCAGACTCTTCCCGTTTCCTCTTCTGTTCCTCCTGCCTAGCGAGTTCCTTTTGCCTCTCTTCTTCCTGTTGTCTTCGTTCTTCTGCCAGCCTCCGCTCTTGCTCTTTTCTCTTTTCCTCCACCTCCTGGAGCTGCTTGTGTTTCTCGTCCTCCAATTGCCTTTGCTCCTCCTCTTCGAGCCGGCGTTGTCGTTCGCGAGCAGCTTCTAGAGGTGATAGTGCTGACAACTCTTCGTCAGAGAGCCGATGCTTTTCTTTGAGAAGTTTGCGCAATTCGGCTTGTCGTCGATTGGGATCGGACACTGAAGCTGTGGAAACTGGAGGGGGCTGGAGAGGAGGCTGAGACCATGTTCGAGGTTCGACCTTGATATCAACCTCAGGCGTGGGGGAATAAAAGAGTGGCTGCCGTCGTAGTACTACCGAGGCCGAGGCTGGAGGTGTAGTGGTCGTAGTCGGACCAGGGATGGGGGGCGCACCTAAAGGAGGATTTGAAGATGGTTTTGCAGGTGCGCGCACGAGGTCCGATTGCTGCTTTTTCAGCTTGAGCTGCTGAGCTCTTCGCGCTCGTAAAGTAGCTTCATCCGCTTCTTGACTAGCAATCCAGCTCCCAAGCGACTGGAGAAGCCCGCTGAATTCATTATGATCGGATTGGCGCTGTTGATCCGCATATGCGGACGAAATACGCTCAATCTCGGACTTAGCACCGTCAGCCAATCCTTTGGCTTCTTCCGCACCTCTGAGGAGAGTAGTCGTAATCGCGAGTGTCTTTTGTGCAACCTGCATTATGTCCTGTGCGCAGATGTAGAGCTTACGAGTTTCTGCATGGACCGTAGTCGCCTTTTGTTGTGCTGAGCTTGCCAGCAATATAGCGGATGCCAAATTGGGCTGATTATGGCTAGGGATGCTTGCTTGGAGCTGGGAATGAATTTGGCGTAAGGTCTCATATTTACGTGAAAAGGGTGGTAGCGACTGTCGGTCGGGCGTGTGAGAGGGCTGCACACCTTCCATAGCCTGGCCGTTGGCGCCACTTGGACCCGGGCTTGCAGATGGGTAGCCGAGGTGCATAGAGACCATCGAATCACCGGTATTATGATGATCAGAGGACGCATCAAACCTGGGAGAAGGGGCGGGAACAGAGAATTGCGAGGCAGTGTGAGAGGGGGAAATGGAGCGCGAAAAATTGGAAGAGGTTCTGTCCGGCTGTGAAACCTTGGCAGTATTGGCTTGTTGGTCGTCCGTAACGGATGTCTCAACAACTGGAAAACGAGAAGGGCCGGCGGAAGTTTGTCCAATACGATTATCGCTGATGGGCGGGTTTGTGGCAAAGGCAGTGTCCTGTTCGGCCAGAGCCTGCCATAAGGAGGGCCTAGTTCGCAGCATCGCGTTCTGCTCAGTGCTTTGCGATCGCTGATCACTTTCAGAGGACACAGACATAGAGTCGTCTTCAACGCTGTCCTGCACCTGACTTGGCTCTGTGAATCGGGTCAAAAGTCGGGGCTGCTGGCCAATCTTCTGGAACTTGAAATCTGCGAAACTTGGCGCCGGAGGTACAGGTAAGACAGGAGCGGAAGTAGACAAAGGGGACCCAGAGGACACGGAGGGGATGTTCAAAAGGCGGGAAGGCAGGCCAAAGCCAGTGCCAGCCATGTACGTGGGTGCAGAAAAGAAGGGAAAAACGCGAAAAAGTGACTCGTCAAAGTTGCAGCACTTATTATTATGTACATCAGGGGTTAACCTATACATGTCCGAAAGGAGTAACACTCTATTTGGTCGTGTTATGATCAGACCACCTTTGATCAGGGACGCCACCCAGCACACTTGAACCGTAGAATTGTTCTCGGCTTGTTGCTATCCCTCTTTCCCTCTGGACCATGAAACGCGGCGCAGAAAAGCAGTTATCCAAGGACGACCACTCTGACGGCGAGGTCCAGGTGTGCAATCTCTCTCACAGCTTGACCGTGTCTGACGCGTTATTTCAGGACGACAACCCCCAGGTCGGCTTCAGAAAAGCTGATGAGTCGGTCCTAGCGACAAGAAAGTAGGTGTTGGGCCTAGTGCTGTACATGTTATTGTATTGACGGGCAATAGAATCCGCGGTCTTCCCAAACGGGCATCAGTCGCGGCAATTCCACCACCAGCTGAGGTACGTCCTTTGTTGAATAACAACTAATAGCATTGGAGATTGACCATTCCAATAGGCACCGTCTGCCAACTTTGGTGGATTCTCTGGCTTCAACGGAACCAGTAGCTCGTTCTCAGGCTTTGCTACGACTACCACGACTGCTCCCACTAATTTCTTCACCCCTACTACAGCAGCCCAAACGAACACTGCCAGGTCTCTAACGTCGTTGCTATCCTCACGCCCTGCCGCGACAAATACCAGTTCCACTCCTAGTTCCACTTCTGCGTCTCCATCCTCATCCCCCTTCGCTACACCACCCGCCGCAGCTTCAGTGTTTGCGCCAGTTCCTGCCTCCACTGCACCTCAACTAGATTCCACGAAGAAAGATGACACTATTGATCCAGCTGAGCTGAAGTATTACACGTCCCTTCGTGGCCTGAATGAGTCTCTACGTGCCGCAGTCATTAAAGCTGTCGACGACGATGCCTTCGCCGATATCTCTGTATTCTTGGAACGATACAAATCCCTACGCGCAGATATTCAGAAGGAATTCGACGGCAAAGCATCACCATTGCCATCATCATCCTCTATGGCCCCTGCATCATCAGCGCCTGTAGTGAAGACATTCTCTATGCCAGCACCACCTATCGGTGGTTTTACATTCGGCGGTATGAAACCCTCAACTTCAACAGACGCCAAACCGTCAACCACCGCCACGCCAAGTACTGGATTCGTACCTACCTTCGGCGTAAAACCCCAAACCGACGGCAAATCAGATACACCTACTTCTCTCCCATTCTCCCTCGGTACCAAACCCACCGAAACAACCATGTCATCCTCGTTCTTCGGCACAAAACAACCCGAAACCTCAAAAGACACCACTCCTGCCTCATCTACACTAGCACCCAGTCCCCTTTCCGTACCCACACCACCCAAACAATCCGACTCAATAAAATCTGAAACCATTAAACCCTCCGTCTTTGGAGGAACTTCCTCCAGTCACGCATTCACCTTCGGCTCTGGCTCATTACCCAGCTTCACCATGACCTCCTCTACCAAACCCACAGATGCAACTGCGTCAGCACCAACCGCAAGCAGCAGATTTGCCGGATTCACAGGATTTGGTACCACCTCCGCAACTACATCTACCAGTCTCGGATTCAAATCCTCCTTCGCAACGACCACAACCACACCCGCTCCTGCTCTCGGCCTCGCCTCAACGCCATCCACACTCACAGCTACCGCATCCGACACCAGCACCGGCGGTGCCAACGGCGACACTGCTGCGGGAGGGGGTGATGAGGAACCAAAGAAAAATATCGCCGAGAGTTTTCTCTTAAATGCCGATAACAAACATGATCAAGAAGGTGCAGGTGAAGAAGACGAAGAAACTATGCATGCCGTGAAACTGAAAGCGTATGTTATGAAAGATGATAAGGGTGGCAAGAGCTGGGTTGAGCTTGGGTATGGAGTATTGAGGATTAAAAAACATAAGGAGACTGAGAAAAGAAGGGTGCTGTTGAGGAGCAGTAGCACTGGTCAGATTCTGATTGTAAGTGAACATTCATATTGTTTCTTTTCTAAGAGCGCTAACCTTCTCGACATAGAACTTTAACTTCCACTCAGCATTCAAACCCGCTCAAAAAGGCAAGAACGTCACTTTCCTAGGACACGACGCAGAGGGTGCTTCAAAAATGTACACTCTCAAACTACAGACTCAGGATCAAGCGACCGCACTTGCGGCCACTTTTGAGCGCGAAATTCAAGCAAACGAGGCCTCTAGTTCATGATTTCCGCGACTTGGAAATGGCCATGCCCTCCACGATACCGTGTACCCATCTACATATCATGTGTACCTGCTTTGTTCTACCCTTCGTTACCATCATACCGGACGCTATTGATTTATCTTCCCCGTCATCCCCGCATCGACTGCCAAGCCAGGACGATTCCCCAGCCGTGTAGTCATCACGCTCTCGTCCTTGTATATCTCATCCGCATAATACATATCCCCAATAGACTCTTGTATACGCACTTTCAGAAGCTAAACAATTGAATCTTGATTTCCATTGTTTCGATAGCAAAAGTACAGATTAAATAAGTGTTTGTTATGATTAACGGTATTCTATCATTTGCCGAAATGACTTTGGGCGTTGTGCCATATAGAGTTGAGGACAAAAGCCTCGCTGAGGAGTAACTCAATTTCGTGGTCGCCCCAGTCTTGGGTAGGCAGTGATTGGAGGAACATGATGATACCCTAAAATGTGTCCGAAGGTCAGAGATATGGACGTGGGAGAGAGAATGCGCTAGCGGACCTGAAAATCCATTTGTCGAAGCTTCTCGCTCCACCGAACGAGGAATGCCGAGCAGACATAGAGATGGAATTGTGAAAAGGCATCTGGACCTTCTGCCTACAGCTATGCATGAGAAGTAGTCGAGCTATTGCATCAAATGTGGACATACCAGATATGTATCCCACATCCTGATGGTATTTTGTACACTAATCTCCCTCATCAACAAACAATTCATCCATCGAAATGCAAACTGTATAAATTCCACGCTTTGTGACTCTAAATGAGCGTGAAGAGGAGCTGAAGAGGTATCAGTGACACATTGGCAAGGCATTCTGGTCCAGCTCACCGTCAATACGGGAGACTAGCTCTGCCATCCTCTTGACACTTCTCACAATTCCAGGCTGTGCAAATATGTAGTTATCCTGAATGCCATCCAGAAGCCTCGAAAGACACCAAAACGAGTCTGCTTCAATGGCATCAAGAGCATTCTTAGGAAGAACAGAAGGGTCAAAGTCTTCCGGATCAGAGTCTAATTCCCCGAGTTGAATAATGATCAGACGAAAGAGCAAATTTGGATGGCGTACCGATATACGCCGAAAGGAAAACCTGGAAGAACGGAGTCGCCAGGTCGTTGATACCCTGCACATACCCGCTTGCAGGATGCCGGATAGCCCAAACGTACAACACCCTCTCCAAACTCTAAAAACCCGGAGATCAAACACTTAAAAACCTCAAACCCACATCCATACGAACGATGTAAACTCACTCTTTGCGTTGCAGCATGCATCCAAAGTCTAACACCAGGCCTCGTTCTCGGTACGTCAATCTCGATCTGATGCCAAATCTGCTGGTCGAGTCCCTCCCGACCCCGAGCAAAGGCTAGTTCGACCATTGAAAGATATTCGCTGCGTTTCCGAGCCAGCGTCGCAGTGCGCAAAGAGGCAGGCAGGGGCAGGTATCCCTGAAACCTCGTTTATGAACCCATCCTTGGGGCATATGGATCGTGGCTGGAGAATTAAAAACGCACGAGGAGAAGTTGCCATGCTAGAGGACGAAAGTCCGCTGGGATGCCAGCCCAGGCGAGTTTACGGAGCTCCGCTAAGGACGTGACGATGATGTGTTGACAGTGAGTGAACGAGAACGAGTACCAAGGGGAGAGGAAGGTTCACGTACCAATGTTGACATCCTGGCCTGTTAGGCAGTCGAAAAACTTGTGTCGACGGTTAGTACGAATGGAACGCTCTCGCATGAGTTTTTCAGAGTTTTCGTCATGTTGTTTGCCAGGTTGCTTCTGAGACCGCTGACTTGGTCCTGGGGAGACATCACGCCGCTTTGCACGCTGACGGATACTCTGCAAAGGATCTAGAGGGGATGAACTAGTTGATGAGGGAATGTGTAGATACGAAAGGAAAGGTGAGCGTGTAAATACCATTTACAATCTCTTCTGCGTCTTCTCGTACTAAAGCAGCCATTTGCTTTGACTGGGTGCTGAGATGTGTTGTTGTATTTGACGCCCCAGGTTCACCACTGTCAAAATCAGTCTCGAGCTCTCCTAGTATCATGTCCCCCTCAACATCGGCATCGGTACTGTGATCTGCTCGGGGCGGTTCGGTTTCCCCATCCCCCGAAAGCTTGCGATCGCTTGAAGTCCGAACAATAGTCCACCCATTCTGCACCCTGGACCGGGGAGCAGCCTCCTCAATGGTTTTGGGTTGAGGATATGAGCCAGGATCGGGTGCATTTACATGGGTATATGAGAATGCCAAGGTCGAGGAAGAGGAGGCAGAATTTGATCTTGGTGGAACCTGCTTTGGAGCGGTGGAGGAAGAACTGCTGCCTTTACGCTTCCAGGAGTTTGCGATGGTCCCCCGACGAGGCTCTTCTGAGTCTGATCCGCTATCCCAGGCGTCATCCCAGTCCGTGCTGGATGTCGGGGTAAAATGAGTCGAGTGTACGGCAATGTGTGGCCTGGCAGGGGGTGATATTGGGTTCATCGTGACGGGACTGGGTGCGCTGTGCAGTTCCCTGGATAGCCATGCCAGATTATACCCGTGGGAATCCCATGCATCACGCCTCATCCTCTCGGACACCAGCATCGAGTCAATAGCGGAGGTTAATCGAATGGCGCTGGTCTCAGACAAGAATCACTGTTAACCGCGACACTCATGGTCAACACTCAGAGCAGCCCTGGAGGTCAATCCTCGCCCTCAGAACCCGATACTTCCAGCCGTACTGGTCAAGAAGCATCTCAGATTCCTCAGGACGTTTCCGCGGAGCTCAACCTGTCATCTGAGCCCGAGATACCCATGCGTCTTCATCTTGAGGCTTGGGTCAAGAGATGGCAGTTTCACGATGCACTCACTAGATGGGCTGTATGGGCACTCAATGTCCCAAATCAGCCGCCTGGCTATTTGCATAATAATATGTGAGTGCTTGCCATTCGACCTGATGGCAGTTCTATCTTTGAACTGATGCCAAGTTTCGTCACTGAATTGACACTAAACAAGAATCCCTCTCATTCAGAGGATATGTTCACGGTACATCTTTTATTTCTTCCATTTACCTCCTTGTTCTGACAAGACAAATACTAGTGTGGACCTGTTCCAGTTGTTCAAGATCGAAATGAGCTAGCCCGTTGCTTCTATAATCACAAGATCTCAAAGGACGAAATCAACTGGTGCGCCCATGGACGTTGGGACAATGATAAAGTCCAGGTCTGCGTTATCTATGACAGCATTGTTGCCCATCATGAAGGAACCTATCACCGAGGCGCTCCAGAGCTGAACCCGGATGGCCGCCTTATCCATCTCGTCCCAAAGCTATACAACGCATTCTGCGAGACCCTTTCTATGTTCTACCGTCCCCACTTGTGGTCGGCTATCCAGATGAATGACCGTATGCATTTCACCGCCACTTGGATTCTCTCGCTATAACAGGTTCCTCAGCGGCACTTACGGACCAATTTGTCGAAACTATACTGCACAGGACATACGGACTCTGGTCGTACAGTTTGATTCAAACACCCGAATCTCATAGATTTGAACGCACGACGTATAATCCGCTGCAAGCACTGCGAAGGGCCCAGGGAGAATCCAGGGAAGAGGTCTTTATCGAGAACGCCGAAGTACTTGGGGACCGAATGCTCAGGTCGATTACGATGCCATTCAAACTTGGAGAGTCCACTCAGCACATAAGAGAAACTCTGCAGCACAAGTTCCCTGATGCATTTCCTCTTCCTCCAAGCACGGCGATATAGCCTAGTACAATTAATCCAATCTTGTGGAGAATTATAAGAGCATCGTATAATTACACTTCGATACTGACCATATATGTTATGCAAGCGACTCTGTCGACTAATGACAATCCAGTTAGACATCGTAAGGGTGCGGACATGGGAACCAATTGACCAAGGAGGGCCTTCCTACCTAATCATAACACATTTGAGACTACTCGTTGAACTTGCCCAACGGAGTGATTTTGTACCACCGTTCCAGGGTTTTACAGCTTGTTTATAATGAATTCCCTGGTAGTCTAAGATCCATGTTAATCCAGAGGACCTACACAGAGCTGTAGTGATGTAATTACACTGTTAACGCCGCAATCACCGGAATAAAGTCACTTGATTCCACCAATTTCATATGCTATCGCTCTATGCAACATACACTATCCCGCCTCCAGTCCATTGTCTCTACGATGTCTACTTCTGCCGTGCGCACGACCTCCAGACTCATCGACTTCTCTACATGTGAGATATCTGATGCCCTCATCAAACTCAAACATCCTCATGGAGGATACATCCCGGATATCAATATGCACTCTCCTTCTACTTCTGGATCTAGTCTCAGGATATGTGGTCCCGCATATACCGTACAATTGGTTTCAGGATCAGACACAACATCTCCAAAGCTGTCAGCACATTTCGTAGATACAACACCTGAAGGATCTATCATCGTCATCAAAGCGCCACCAGGTTGAGTACACTCTCAGCTCTCTCAAACGACGATGTGACTCATCCGGGCCTCTTTTTCAACCAACGGCGCACCTTGACTTAGAGGTAAAAAATGCCGTATGGGGTGGTCTAATGACTGCAGGCGCAATTGCTCGCTCAGCAAAAGGCGTGGTCATTTCTGGGAGATGCCGCGACCTCGCTGAACACCGTGCTCAGAACTTCCCCGTGTTTGCTCGAGGGCATTCGACTCTGGGCCAGTCACCCTTTACTCGGCCATCTGAAATTAACATCCCATTGACCATCAAGCCAGTGCCCAGTGCTGAGCCAAACGACGGTGACGAGTTCCCCACTATGACAGTACAGCCAGGCGACTGGGTGGTTGGTGATGAAGATGGAGTTGTGTGCGTTCCCCGAGAGTTAGAAGATAGGGTCCTTGAGTTAGCGGCAAAAGGGAGAGAAGTTGATGCTCTGTGTATGGTGGATATCCAAGCCGGGAAAGGTGTTCAGGCATCGTTCAAACTCCATAGGGGAAAATAGAACGATAGATCTAGATTTAACCCGTTATACCCTGAATGTAGATAAGCTAACATACTGCCCAAGTTTGTAAGGTAATGCAAACCAAGTCCGAGGTAACAGGCTAGGCTACTTTTTTCTTTGCTTGCTACCTTTCGATCGGTTCGCGGGAATATCCTTCTGACCCATCAAAAACTCCCATCCTTTACTCTCAGAAATCGCGCTGGTGGGTTTGGGTTTAGTTTTCCTGCCAGGTGCACCGGCACTTGAACCGGTACCCTCCTCACGAGCCTCTTGTATCGCGGTTTTACTCAAGCAAAAATCAATATGGGCGTTCAGACCTTGGTTATCTGTGGTCAGTGTCCGACTACAAATCGGGCATGTTTGAGCCTTCTTTTCATCGGAGACGTCGGAACGAGATCGATCGGGTTGAGGTCCAACATCACTCTTGCTTCGTTCTCGTCCTAAAGGCTTTGGTTTGGCAGGATAAATCTCAGGAAGAATGTCTTCCAATCTTGCTGAAGAGGAGGATGGTCGGGCAGGAGTTGATGCTGGTGGACGAATTCTTTCTTTTGGCTTTTCGACGACTAAATCGAGTCGTTCTGCTTGATCGTCTTCGCTTTCGTCGTATATTTGCATTTCGTGCATTGTCTCCTCATGTTCATAGTAACCAGGCATGGCATCCATATGTTGCTCCCCTGCGTCATCGGGATCGTGCCTGCCTTTTTGGTTGGCGTCAGCATCCAGCTTTAGTCGCTTCCGAGGTGATAGGTTCGCAGGCTCAAAAAACTATGTCCGCGTTTCAAAACTATGAATGCCAGCTCGATAGAACGGATAGATTCCCACCCTTTTGATACCGGCGGGAAACGGAGCACGCAAATCCTTTAGTTTGGTGACCCTTAAACCTATTAGCCGCAACTTCGGGCGACCTTCCGCCAAGAAAAGCTCTTTTCCTATCTATAAGGCAAAATCAGCTTCAATTTCGGTGGGTAGAAGCTGGGGCATACAGAGAACAGCTCTTCTTTCGACGAAACATAGCGACTCAGTGACTTCGCACGAGAGAATACTAGCAGAGATCAGGGATGAGGTGCATGAGGGAACTTGATGTATTAAACAGGGGCAGGAACGCATACCTTGGTAAGTATCTAGCTTGTACTTCAGAGTCACTGTCTTGCCCGTCCAGCCGTTACTACTCATGTCGGCTTCCAATTCAGCAGCAATGTGCTCAAGTTTTTGAAGCAGCTTCTCGCGATCATCTGTGGGTGAGAATGTTCTGGAGGGAGTTTCATGTAAAGCACGTAAAGCGTCACGACCTCTTCGCACCTTTCTGCTCCGATGCTCTTTCGCTCTTCCCGCTGTGGTGGATGTACTTCATTGGAAGCTATACCAAGGTACGTTTTCAGTAAGAAATGGAGGCCGAACTGTTTGTCCATCAGCGCAAGTGTCGCTCTGTGCGTGAATATGTCGCCACATGTCTAAATTGAGACCGTTACATTGGAGAATAGTAGATGGAGTCAGTAGCATCGATACCTTAATTCCGATGGACTCTAATAATCTCTCGTTGACACGTCCAATACCGGGAACCTTTCGGATAGAGAGGTCGTGCATGAAGGAAACAATGCTCTCGCGATCGAATGGGAGATGGAATTGACCATTGGGTTTGTTCTAAAGCGTTTGAGCGAATTGACTAGTTGAACTTGGAAAGGGAACGACAAACTCTGTCGGAGCAAATCTATTTATGAAATAGTGATCAGTGGAGAATTAGAAATTCTAGATAATATAATCACCTTCGCAAGCATCTAGAGAGTAAAAGTTATACTTTCAGCATTCAGTATCACTGGCAAAGGCCTACCTTGTTTGGCGCAATACCCGCACTGACCGTCAGCTTGGTCTCTTCAAAAACAGTATGCCGCATTTCCTGCGTACAATCCTCCGCGGAAATTGAGTGCTCCTCGCAATAGGCTGTGATACTGCACCTTTGTCACGTAAATAGTAACCTCCAACAAAGAACACGTACTTGAGGTATCCCTCGTCACATCCAGCAGGAAACATGGTTGGGTCATACCGCTTGAAGATGGACATGATCTGATTCGAAATCTCCATATATTTGGAAAAGTGATTGGAAACGAAAATGAGATCTGGACAGAGCTTCTTTGCGACGAAACCTAGGCGACTCAATCGATGACTGTTCCGGAACCTAGGTATGAGCGAGGAGTATACCTGCCATTCCTGATCGTACTCCGTATTTCCTTGCTTCATAAGACGCTGTTGTGAGGACCCCACGACCAACCTGTAAGGTACAACGAGATGTTAGTCAATGTTCTTAGAACGGTCGAAAGAGGCGTACCCCAAATGGCTTGCCAGCTAGCTCTGGATTATTCAATATTTCAACACTCTACACACTTGGAATTTGGTATAAAGCGCACAAGAAAGGGGACTTAAGCTTACAGCATAGAAAGCGTCCATATCCACATGGACAATGGTTTGAGTTAGGTCGCGCTGAGATTCCAATTCAGCGATCTAATCCACCATAATGCAAGGGGAAGAAGCGGTCAATAAGCTCTTTGCAGATGATCATATTGTTCGTCATACCAATTGATCCACGTTTGCCTCCACCTTGGCTGTGAATAGCAGTGTGAGCGAGATCTGGCCATGTCCGTCATGGGCGGGTAGAAACAGAGCACTGACAAATGTCTACACCTCTCGTCACTTCATTTCGTATCTTGAGAACTTTGTTAATCCGTTCCGTGAGCTCTTTATCCTTTTTCTTCTCGTTCTGATGAGGGACGATGAGGAGCCTGAGAGCACAGGCCAAAGTTGATGCCTACTTCATAAAACTTGGATCCCTTTGAAACGTCCGCAATTATGCGATTGATCTCGGACTGATCTTTGGCAAGCCTAGAGAGTAGTTTGCAATTGACACTCATGAAATAGTGCTTTGCAACACGGACCCTGCTTTACCGGACGACGGGCCTGCCAGACGTCGGACAAGACTGGCTGTTTCTTGTGATTGTGGTGGATCTTGGTGGTGACTTGTCTCAGATTTCATCTGCAAGAGCACTTTCAATGTCTCTGTATGTAGTAGGATGCCAATACTATAGGCGTAGGTTGACCATTCGATAGACGTAGGTCGTTGGTCAGTGTCACGGCCAGGCGCGTGGGTACTGGGCAGAAATTAGAGGTCACGCGTCCTCCACGTGATTATGTTATGGTGGTTTTTGGATATTCAATTTGGACTGGACTCATTTCTGAAAAGCTTTTCCGGGTAAGTCATGCCATTGTAGTTCGTATGCGTAAACAAACTGATCGAAATACGGACTAAAATACGGTATCTAAATAAACGAAGAGAAGAAACTGGAAGGAACACCGAACTATGGATGATAATGAGTACTAGGATATAAGTGATAACTTGGACGTTGATGGAGGTATCTCAGCCGCTGTGTTGCCTCAAGAAGACGACCGAAGCGAGTGCCGTATCCCACTTCCGACTCCCTTTCTCAGAATTAGCATCAACAGGCGATGCGGGTACACTCTCCATTTCGACGGAGCTTGTCCATGCAAGCGAAGGACCTTGCTCGATAATCGCCATTGCAATGGGGTTTGGAGAGAGGAATAACTTGAGAAATCCAGAATCAAGGTGCTCATGATCTGGGAGGGTGAACGACAACGCCTCTGAGCCAGGCTTTCCCGATCCAATCTCAAGGTGACCCTTCTTCGGTAGAGGCGGCGAGGATGCCATAGGGTCAGGTTGGTAGAGCATGGTGATACCATAGCAGTTGGGGTCCATGTATGCGAGATAAGGCCAGAGGTCAGTATCGGATTTGTTATACAAGGAAATGCTGAAGATAGCACCCTGTTCATAGGGAATGATGGCCTTGCCGTTGTGAAGGAGGTTGCCTCCCATTGTCGTCCAATGCTCAGGATGCAGGCGATAGAGCTCCATAGAAACAAGATCCTTGAAGGGAGCCAGAGAATTGTGACGATGGAGATGGAGATGGAAGCGAGCGGCATCAGCAAGGACCTCATCTCCTGTGCGTCTTTCGATCTTAACAATACGTCGATTATTGGTAGCGATGATATCATCATGTCGTTCCACTGTGACTGTATGGCGACCGAGGGTGAGGGATATATCAGCCTGAGCTGCTTTCCGAACCCGCATGATGTTGAGTCCAGATCTCGATGCCGATCCACCCTCAGCGTTGAATGTTCGCTTGAACCTCCACGTCCGAATGAAGGAAGTCAGGGTTGCTTTCAGATTGACGCGGAAAGGGCGTCTATGACTCCATCGCGTGACTCTCGCCCAACAGGTCTTCGGGAGGGACACCTTAGGTTGCAGTGTCCTGGCAAAGCACCATGTGGGGTGGAGCTCTTCAACGATGACGGTGGAGAGGATGGGGTTTCTCGAACAGCGATAATTGTGGAGATGCAAGGAAAGCTCACTCCCTTCGACTAGCCCATGTATAAGGCCAGCTTCTACCTTGAGGCGTTCGTCATAGTCATTGCGGGCGACATGGAGGAAGTGTGCATCGGTGGTAAAGGGAACGGCGTCGAAGAGTATGCGGTCTCTACGAAAACCATGACAGATAGGCTGTTGCGTGGACGGCATTCCCTGTTGAAGTCGTTCGAGGAGGTCGGTGTAAGAAATACGATGAAGCGACAAGTTCGAGACCAACTCCAGCAGCTGGTGGGTCAGTCTTCCGCCATTCTTCCCTTCGACAGCTTGACTCCCATTCCCGCATGCTGCAAGGCAGATATGACTCTTCTGGGAAGTAAGGAAGCCATGAGGGCGATCGTAAGGTTGACCACGGGCACCGGGCCAAAGACAACGATACAGGTCGTCAGGGGTTATTTTCGTGGTAGGGGTCCAACGGGTAGACCCTCGACTTTCGGGCTCTCGCCCTGGCGAGAAACACGCGTCAAGAATCAAGGTAATGTTGTCGCCTTTGACTTGAGACAGTTCAGATAACATGGCGCGTAAAGATCTGTCCGAAATTCCTGCTATGCGCCCATGGGGAGCTTTCATTTCGTAATCGTAAGTGCAGAGAACTTCTGCGTGACCAGTTCGCTTGACAGCATCAGGTTGAAACCAGCCTTTGGGTGCAGGTACGATGCTGCCATGACCGGCAAAATAAACGAGAATGGCGTCACCTTTCTCAATGTGGCGGTTGTTCGTCAAGTGCGACATGAAGCGGTCCTCAATGTTGTGTTTTGTTGCCTGGCTGTCCAACAGCATGCAAATCTGATCCTCGGGAACGTTCAGGTCGTTGGTCAGCCACGAACGAATGAGTCGGGCATCTTCAGCACAGGAATGGAGGTTCCAGACGTTTCCCGACTTGTAGTGGTCGATGCCAATGATGAGAGCGAAAGCTCGAGTAGACATTCTAGAGGAGTGGATGATGAATACATAAGTCCTAGGAGTAAATGAATGAGCAAGTATACCTGGTAGGATTACGAGGCTGATGAACTGGGGATGGATGAGCTGCCGCCGAAACGGCCTTTTGAAGCTGCCTCGAGGATGTGCTCTCGGAGCATGCGTTGTGGTTCACAGTCTGATTACAACACAGCGACGCAGATTGTGAGGAATGTACCTAGAAGTTTCGCCTTGCCTCAGGTCAGCGCAAGGTCAGCTCAGCATCATTGTACGCGTGCAGCCCTTGGACCCGTTCCCATTAAGCTGCGACGGCAGTCGCATTGTGTAGGACGACAGCTGAGGCAAATGAAGTTGGAGCGTGAAGAGGCCGAGGTTTGATGCTGTGGATTGATCCAACCAAAGCTTCCGAGTCTAATCAGAACTTAGTCACAAACACCGCAAACACCTTGTCACATATCTACCACCTTGCAATGAGCTTCGGTCTGGTATGCCAACAATGTAAAGAGCCGCTGCAGGTATTTTCTTACCCAGTAGGCTGGATCTCGTCATTGATTCATGATGCAGCTAGACGCGTCGTTAATCGACCTTGCGCCGACGGCCTACGACACGGTCGCTGCCTCCCTGCCAGCTTCTCCAACTCAACATGTTCGACCCCTGACCAATGAACAAAAACTGGCTCAAGTTCCTGCCTCTGCATACGTCAAGGCAGCATGGGAACGCTCAGCGAGTGCTGGTCCCTCTGCTGTAAACAAAGCTGCTCCGAAACTATCTGTGCGCGCACAGGGAAAACAACCGCAGCGTACCACCAGTATCCCATCTAATGAGTCGTTCGTGCTACTACAAGATAGTGTCATACGCCATATCCCCTCAACTCCAGTGACACAGACACGATCTAGGAAACCTGCTCCAACGCCACAGAATATACCCAACCCTCCAACCTCACCCTCACAATATGAGTCTGATCAAATATCTCCCTCACCTCTATCGCACCACCTACGTTCAGCAGCACGATTATTCAACCTCTTGTCCACGAGGACAGAAATTGATCATCCGCTCTGCGCCGAATGTACACAGATTCTACTTAAATCCCTCAACCGTCAATTGGAAGAAACAAAGAAAGAACGAGATGGATATATCGCGTTTGAGAAAGAAATCAGGAAGGAAAGGGACCGTGAAGCCCAGGGTCTCACCCAACAGGAAGCAGAAAAAAAGATAGAAAGACTAAAGAATGACGAACGACATGCAATTGAACAATTGAAGGACGCAGAACGGGAACGGGAAGAACTGGACGAAGAGTTGCGCTTGCTGGAGCTGGATGAGAAAGCCCTCGAGGCCGAGGAAGCCGAGTCCGTTCGCACTTTACTGTCACCGGGCTCCTTCGCTCATTCAGCTATAACGCAGGTTCTGGAGACATCATAATGACCAACTTCTGGTCGTTGAACATCAGAGTGCGCAACTAGCTTCACTTCGAGCCGCATACGCCGCAGATGTTGCTACCTTAGAGAAGCTTGAGCGAACAAACGTCTACAACGATGCATTCTGTATTGGCCATGATGGCGTTTTTGGGACAATCAATGGGCTACGCCTTGGTCGTGTCCCAGGGGTACCTGTAAGTGGAGCTTTGGTTGTTCTAAGACTGACACGCTCAACTGAAGCTGACAGGTTGAATGGGCAGAAATTAACGCTGCATGGGGTCAAGCACTGCTGCTGCTATATACCATTGCCAGGAAACTGGATTACACATTTACCAAGTACGCCGTTCGTCGATCATAAAACCTCGTTGCTTATCCCCAAACAGTTACCGACTTGTTCCAATGGGCTCCTTTTCCCGTATAGAGAAGATTACGGGCGACAAGACAACATATGAACTATACGGATCTGGAGATTTGCACCTTGGCCGCTTATTGCACAATCGACGATTCGACTTTGCGATGGTGGCATTCCTCGATTGTCTGAAACATCTTATTGATTACATCAAATCGCAGGACCCCAATGTCGAATTCCCACACCAGTGAGTTTAGGTTTGTACTTTCGAATACCGAAACCCGATAAGTGAAATTCTTGCAGGATCGTCAAGGATAGGATTGGCGACGTTTCAGTGAAGTTGCAGTTCAACCAGGAAGAAGCATGGACACGTTCTCTTCGTCACGTTCTTCTGGCGCTCAAGATATGTCTAAAATGGGCTACGAATGGAGCGAATGGTTGATGTTACTACGTTCACAGTATTACGATCATCAGATGTAGATTTGTGTACATGATTAGACGAAAATAGAAAGACCGGAGTCCAACACTACTATCCAGCGTCGTCGGGAGAACACTAATTATGGCACCCGAGTAAGGCTAGGCTATGACGTGCTTTGTGGCACAGATGATACAACACCTTCGACACTCCAAGCTAACACCCTGATGAAAGGTGACTTCCTGCAATTCAGTTCGAGGGGGAAGCGTCGGCGTAGAAAGGCTGACTCAGTGAGAAGGGCAGGGCTGCACGGGTGCTTATTATTTTAGAGATCGGACCGGATATCATTAATCAGACCCGCATGGTTGGAGGACTCGGTTTACTCATCTATGACAAAGCCCCTTCCCTCTATTGGTATTTACCTTCAAGAAGCTTCCGCATCCTCAAGTGTTTCTACTCATCAATTATTACCCCAGCCTTCATCCAGAGTGAAAGGTCAACATTACGCCTATGGGTCTTCTGTATCTTGGAACACCTCTTGCATGGGATGACGCCAAGAAGTACGCCGACCATGTGCGGAACCATGGCATCACCCAATTTCTACACATCTGGGACCGCCTCAAGGATAGACATGGCGACGAACTCCTTTGGGGGGATGAGGTATACAGCCTGTGTTGAAATGACTTGGCTCCAGGCTAACACACTCTTAAGCTCGAATACATGGTGATTTCCTTCGACGACCAACAGAAAAACGCCAAGCTTTCCCTCCGCCAAACCGAAATTTTAGAAAAGCTAAATGCTATAGTCGATGATATCTGCGCGGATTGCCCAGAAAAGTGCGTGCGATGGAACCTCCGTTTCAGCATTGTTTGAATTCCCCTTGTAGCGTATCAGTCCCAAAATTTCACCCTGAGTATGGTCGCTACATGCTAGAGTCAACGCCTGGTTCCCCGTACACCGGCTCAATACCCGACCTACTATCAGTCGAAAGCAACATGCGATATCGGTATGTAACATCTGCTGAAACGGAGATCACTGAGCTTAGCTTCCTACTAAGGCGAACTCTTGCTCGGAAACACCTGAAACCCAACGAAGTCCCCCTGACATTCACCTCCTTTCCCCGTCTCGGTGTTCCAGGACAATTCACGGAACCTGGCTATGATCCAATGAACGCCGTCTCAAGTCATAGTCTCTTCTTGCCCGAGCAGATTACCAATCCCCATGCCCGATTCCCGTATGTCAACCATCCATCTGTAATTCATTATCACTAACCTGATTATTCATCCCAGCACCTTGACAGCGAATATCCGAACTCGTCGCGGGTCTAAGGTTGCGATCAATTTGCCAGTATTCTTCGACGAAAAGACCCCCAAGCCGTTCATCGACCCTACAATCCCTTGGGACCGTAATATCTACCCAGAAGATCCAGGTGTGTATCTGACTCTTTATTTGATGTGTTGCGCGCGCTGATGAGCCCCAAGAAGCCAAAAATGGTGCGGCCCTCCCAGATCACGTATATTTGGACGCCATGGGGTTTGGAATGGGATGTTGTTGTTTACAGCTAACCTTCCAAGCTTGTAACGTTGCGGATGCTCGTCGGTTATATGACGGCTTGATTCCTATTGGGCCTATCCTTGTATGCTCCACCAACACTCATTTTGATAATCATTAAAATTTTTGTAGCTTGCTTTGACGGCTGCTAGTCCGGCCTGGCGCGGCTACCTTACAGACGTCGATTGTCGTTGGAACGTAATTGCTGGTAGTGTCGATGACCGTACAGATGAGGAACGAGGTCTTAAGGTTAGTTGTCATAGTACGTTACTATAGTCCACCACCTTGATATGATCGATTGCCTGCAGGAGCTAAAGAACAACAGATTCAGAATTCCAAAGTCGCGGTACGACAGTGTCGATCTGTATCTTTCCCCCGAGTGGATGAACCGTCCCGAGTACAATGATACCGAAGTTCCTTTCGACACGGAAATATATGACCGACTCAGGAAACATGGTACGCCACGACCCTTTTTCGTCTATTTTACAGTTTTCTCAATAGTCAAAATGCAGGGCTCGACGAACTGCTATCAAAGCACATAGCACATCTTTTTATTCGTGATCCTCTTGTGGTTTTCTCTGAGACGATTGATCAAGATGACGCTTCCAGCAGCGACCACTTTGAGGTATGTCCTTACCTTTTCAGACCGAGCGATGTAACTCATGTCAATCAAGAATATCCAATCGACCAATTGGCAAACACTACGATTCAAACCTCCCCCACCAAATTCATCCATCGGCTGGCGGGTCGAGTTCAGAAGCATGGAGGTTCAGTTAACAGATTTTGAGAATGCTGCATTCTCCATTTTCGTCGTCCTCCTCTCACGTGCTATCCTATATTTCAACCTCAATTTCTACGTACCTATATCAAAGGTATTTAGGCTTCTGAGTGCATAAACGTGTGTATCTAACCTTCTAATTTGCAAGGTTGATGAAAATATGCAGAGAGCCCAAAAGAGGGACGCCGCACGGTCGGGTAAATTCTACTTCCGCAAAGATGTCTATCCTTCCGACCGTAGCGCGACAAACAGTGTCGCGTCTTTCTACTCCGGGAGATCATCACCGCTGGACGGTTCTATACCCAAACAGAAGAAACTCCTCAATTGCTTCACTCCTCCGGGTCCGCCGGTCAATGGGGAACTCAAAGTACCCATTAAAGACGAATACGAAGAGATGACGATGGATGAAATCATTAATGGAAAGGTGTGGCTTTGTCACTGTGAAATTCGTTTACTGGTTTCACTGAAGCTGACCATTCTGCAGGGAGAGAATTTTCCGGGTCTTCTTCGCCTGGTTTCCGCATACCTTGATACCCTAGAAATAGAGCCGGAAGCTTTGGCTAAGATTGAACAATACCTTGACTTGGTGAGACGCCGAGCCAATGGTTAGTTGTCCCTTCAACTTTACTCTGGCGTTTTGACTTATGTGAACTACCTCTCAAGGATCGCTCGAAACTACCGCTACATGGATCCGTAACTTTGTGCGTTCACATCCGCGCTACGAGTTCGATTCGGTAATTTCGCAAGAAATTAATTATGATCTATTGGCTGCTGTGGATGAAATGTGAGCAGTACTCTAGTTCGGAGCAAGAGATACTAACGATAACTCAGTGAACGCGGAGCCCGGCGAGAACCAACCTTCCTTCCCGAGGATTATACCGGAGGAAGCAAAGATCAAGGTTCTATTGGACTATAATGCATAATAATGTTCTCTATTTACCTACACACGAGCTTTCTACATAGGTTGTATGTATATTGGAATCCTGCAAATATATTACGTGCCGAATTAAACACGCATGAGCTTGGGCTGTGAGTTGTGAAGGATCCGGGTGCTGAGACGGAGCCTGCTTAAGCAGCAAAGCAGAAAGGCCGTGTGAAGATGGCGGCAAAGTCCGCATGCGCGACTCCGTAAACACACGGACCAACGTCGATTTAGACCAAAGCTCACAAAATGTCCTCTCTGCGTCTCCTCTCCTCTACTGCGCGTCGGGCAACAGCCAGTTTTGCCCTGGCGAGGCGTGGTTATGCTGAAATCAGCGACAAGCTTAAACTCTCCCTGGCTCTTCCTCACCAGGTAGGTGTTCAACTGTTTCCAGACCTGTACGAATTTATTGACGTAGCGTTACTCTTGAATTTGTAGGCCATCTTCAGCTCTCAAGATGTTGTCCAAGTGAACATCCCTGCCGAGTCCGGTGACATGGGTATTCTGTCAAACCACGTCCCGTCAATTGAACCTTTGCGTCCTGGTGTTGTTGAGGTCATTGAGAACTCGGGCTCTCAGAAATTCTTCGGTGCGTGGCCACTTGCGTCCTACGTGTACAACGAGTCTTACACGCGCATTTTTTTTAAAATCTAGTTTCTGGTGGATTTGCGACCGTTCATCCGAACAACAAGCTTACCATCAACGTGATTGAGGGTGCTCCTCTCGAGGATTTCTCTATTGAGGTGAGTTACCTCGAATTATCTATTTTTGCGGGAGCTAAAATTTTCGGCAATACTCAGGCTGTGCGTTCGGGACTTGCGGAGGCCAACAAGGTTGCTGCTGGAACTGGTTCTGAGGCTGACAAGTTGGAGGCACGGATTGAGGCTGATGTTTATGAGGCGCTGCAACATGCTCTCGCAAAATAATTGCTCTCGTTCGTTATAGATTACTATTGATATTTTCATACATTTTTCTGCCCGCGTCATAATGCTAGAGGATAAGAACAGAAGAGGCCAGACCGACGTCCTGTAGAAAGGTAAAGATGGTAACCCGTTCCCATGATCAATAATGAAATAATGACATGTCCGATCATTGGGTGTTAACTTCGTGTATGCAACCCACATAATTATTGTTTCCCACCTATCCAGTTCACTGGCGCGCACGTTTATCTCGCCTTAACCTCTGTGCTGTGCTTGCATGGGTTCCCTGCGTCTGCCACCTATTGGAAGACTGGAAAGATGGGATGAGCGTCTTCTTCTCCATGAGGAACCGTTGCAAGATATATTCTTGTGCTGGAAGTATCAAGGCCTCACTCGTTCGACAGAGACTCAGCAGATGAGACAACTTGTTAACGACCTCAATACAGCTGGTATCAAGGTAGATGCTTCACTCATCTACTATATACTATCCCTCATCATACTGCATATAGAAGGAGCTGCAACACTGGGTGGACCTGACATTCAACACCAGGGAATCGTCTGCACAAAGGAAAGATAGAACTGTGGTTGACCGTGGCATGGTTCAATTTTTTGTTAAAATCCAATGGGCACTTTTCAAGGACGACGGCAAGCTGGTTGAACAGCTTGTTATGCAGGAGTGCCGAGCCCGAAAGCTACCGTCCGCCCCTTGTCTCACCAGTGATTCCCCAGACTTTGCTCTTGTTTCAACGCCCTTCACGGCAAGTTCTCTGAAAAGAAAAACGCGAGTTGATTCGTGCAAGACAAATAAACGGCAGAAAACGAAGGCGGATGAATCACTCGCTACTGCGCCACCCACGGTTACCCCACGACCCCCACCTCAGAGATCTCAAAAAGCATCTTCATCATCTGCGGGTCCCAGAGCACACAATCTGCACTCAGGGCACCAGGTCTCGTCGAATCCATCACTAGCAGGAGCTTCCTCTGAGTCCAAGGACAAGCAACCGAATGGATCCGTGGAAAACGAGGTACAATCTCAGAAGGTATCCAGGCAAGCCGAAGGGACTACTGCCTCTGGTACCAGTGGCAAGAAGAACAGGCGGACTCTCAATAAAACACACGCGAACAAGTCAGCAGCCCAGGTAAAGGAAGAGCAACTTCCCTCAACGGATACCCCAACGAGTTCGATTTCTATGTTTGATGTCAACGAACGCTTCAGAGATACATTCCAGAGTGACTACCATGTCGCTTTAGAGGTACCCACTCCTGGAGCTCCACCCGCAACGGGGCCACTAGCTCGTGTCGCCTCCGAGGATCTGTCGAACGACTCGGACATTACTTTGGCTCCAAATCCTGATGAGAAACCTAATCTTGTCGTCCCTCCCGCTGTAGAGCATAGTGCTATGGAGCAGAAGATCGATGAACCTTTTGCGAAGGACAGCGTTCCCTATGTGACGAATACTCAGAAATCCGCAAAGAACTCCGTTCACAATTGGCTTGATGAAGCAACGGAGGAATTAGCGGCGGACGTCCAGGTACAAGAGACGGAAAGCTCTGAGGAAGCCACCCCTGTTAGCTTTCACGGGCCCGACCCTCGACCATCCCTACCCGGATATCCCCCCATCTGGGCGAAGGCGAGTCGCGCTATACTCGCTATCGCATTGCCTAATGTTTTGTTTCATCAGTCGCGACAAGAAGTCTGCGAGTCCTTCGACTGGTTTAGGAGTTATCAGGGAGGCGTATATCACGCACGCAACGCTGTTCGAGGATATCTTCTCAGCGCATTTTCTGCAAGGTCTGAGCTCAACATGGAAACCAAACTATACCTTCGAATTGACCCTCCATCGGCAGTCGTGATAGATTCGAACACAGCGGAAAGCTGATTATCTCTCATGGGTTCGCAAGTCGTTCACTCTGCTGGTTCCTTACTGATGCATACGGCTTGGTAGCGGCGGAAAGGCACAGAGTATACATACTCATCGTGGACAAAGTGTTACACATGAGGCAGATGACCAACTGGCGCAGGACAGATCCGTTCGAGCATTGCTTTCAAACTTTCGTTCACGTCGTCCCCTTGTCCTTCTCATCGACGATAAGTATGCACGATTTCCCTACGATCTCGGATCTAAAGGGATCACCTACGCCATTCTTGGTTTTTATACTATTGTCCATGCGTGGGGTGAGCAGTAGTCTCTTGCTTTCCTGCAAACACTGATGCGAGTCTCGTCATCAGCGGAATATCAATTTGCTGAGAACGAACGAGGCCGTGTTGTTCGTTACAAGTTTGCGTTCCAATGGTGTGAAAGTCAAGTACGTTCCACATTTGACGGTTGGCATAAGCTCATGACGTTGAGTAGGGGGAACCATGGTGGCTGAAGCTCGATAAACTTGCTGTGGCTCCCATGGATCGATCCCCCCAAGTAGGCGGGGTACTAGAGGAGCCTGAAGAATATATGAGAGGATCAAACTGGATAGATCAGAGGTCAATCCCTTCTTTCTGCAATATCCACTGCTCGTAATGACGCTATGGACAGCGCCATTCCATTTAGGCACATTGAAGCGATTTCGTCTCCTTGTCGTGCATGTAGTAAAACCTCGCCTCAGGTCTACGCCTCAGCATGGGCCTGCCTAAACCCAGAGTGCAGCCAGTTCTGGCATGGCACGAACGGCATATCTCTAGGAGAAGAACTAGAGTATAATCCTGAATTTCTGAGGCTCGCACATGTGGACTCTCTGGCCATTCCGACTGAGAAGCTAGAGCCCGAACCACCCATTCTCAGTTCCCGAGGACCCACCACTGACTATGCATATACAAGGGGTTGGCACTGTAATAAGTGTGGGCGCTTGTCTTGCCGGTTGGTCTCATCGCTTATTACCAAAGACATGTCAACTGATATACATTTCTTATCGTTTAGCTACAAGTGGGAGCATTGGGAATGTATGAATTGCAAGGTGATTGCTTCTCCCGACATGTTTCACCGCCTATCGCTCAATAGTTTGAAAGGAAACTCTGCGGGTTGATATGAGACTACGACCAGCAAAAGAGTTTTTGTATCTAACTCCTCCTGTGCCCTATCAACACTGCTACATCGCAGACGACTCGGGTGCGTGAGGGCTCGTACCTAATTAGATTCCTGATATATTTTAGACCATAGACATCAAACTAATCAAACGGGGCACATTCCGAGTCACGCCTGATGATAATGGAAGCGTTGGTCAATATTTCACTTATCAACTCCCTGAGTCCCGGTGAGTACGATACGTAGCCTAACTGAGCTGGCATTCATTGGCTCCAAGTGGCTTGATTCATCATATCAAGACCAGCCTTCTCCGCTCGAACGGGGAAGCGGACGAGATATTCAAGGATTATCAAATACAAGCTTCTACAGGTGCATTACCCTTCCGGAGATGGCCTATGAGAGC
The DNA here is from genome assembly GCA_013368445.1 of Leucocoprinus leucothites. Taxonomy (NCBI): domain Eukaryota; kingdom Fungi; phylum Basidiomycota; class Agaricomycetes; order Agaricales; family Agaricaceae; genus Leucocoprinus; species Leucocoprinus leucothites. The sequence continues at coordinate 745,568 of JAACJO010000012.1, forward strand.
TGTGAGTATCGCAATTCTTGGACGACAGCATTTCTCTAAAAGTCTATAGCACAAGTGTAAACCAATCCTCTCTTTACCTATAGATATCTCTCTGACATTTGCAAAGGCCGTGGTGCTCTCTTAACAAACTATTTTTCCCAAAACGGTTGGTGGCTTCAACATTCCCGAATAAATTATTTATCAATTTATCACGCGGCCAGCGGGTGTGCCCTATCAGGTAAAATATACGTTTCAACGAGGATCCTCTAGCTCATCCCCGGCAGTACGTTGGCGGAACAGAAAACACTCTCTCTTTTGACAAAGTTCCCGACGCTGTTGTGAAAGCGCGTAACCTCATTGAAATTCGGGTCAAACAAGCACTCGACAAGGATGCAAATTTCAATGAAGTACTCAGGTAATCGCCACGTTTGATTACCTATTGTATTCGTACTTACCAAGATCAAATCTAGTGCCGCATATATGGAACGACAAAGGATGGCAGTACGTTCGTTGTTGTTCACGCTTATTTAGCACTTGCGTGATGTCGTTTCATAGTTCCATACCGACGACGAAATCGGTTTGGGTCCATTAGTTGCTGGGTTATCCCTCGGATCGCCGGCTCTGATGCACTTTCGGTTGCTGGCGAGGCAAACTCCCCCAGGAACCCAACGTAACATCGCAATCTCTTTTGTCCTTCGTCATGTAAGTCTTGTAGGGGATAAAATAGTATCTAACTGAAAGGACACACAGGGTGATGTTCTCGCAATGGATGGAATAGGAGTCCAACAATTCTACGAGTAATTATCTATTCACCAGAATTACTTTTAAGAAACTGATGCAGTATACCCAGGCACACAGTTGTTCCAACGAATTTTCGAATCGCTGCTACAGCTCGTTACATCGACGCTATTCATCCGAAACGCGAGAAATCCTCTTGAGTTATCGTGTATTTATCTACTATCTATTGCTTTGATTTATGATTCCTGTCTTGTTACCCTCAAATATAGATGTCTGGATTTAACGTGGATATGGCAATGGGCGGCTGTGATGATATGCTGCATATGCTGGGTATTGCGGTTGCCTAGAAAGCGGCCGATACGTCTGCCTGTTGGCGGTCACTGTCAAAGGAGCGGGCTTTGGTTGTCTATTAGCGCCCCGTCTTCGAACATTAGAGGCAACCCACCTCTCCCGAGTTTTGCCTCTGGTTGGCGTGGAATGCGTGCAGGTTCGCAATCTTGGTTTCCACCTCTCGTTTCTCCGATTCGAGGCGTCCAAGATCCTGGGCGACTATTACAACCTGCCGGGCTAATTCCTTTTTCAATTGATCCACTTGCACTGGAGAGGTTTTATTAGAAAGGCATACGCATTCACTCTGGAGAACTTACTTTGGATGTTAATCACAGTAGCCTCCTTCATCGCTTCAACAAATCGCAACCGCTCTCCTTTAATCTCCCCAAATATCTCTAAGCCTAGTAAGTATTGCGTTCAGACAATAATCAATCTTACTAACCAGTGGTCAGCGCCCGCAGAAACTCTCCTTGATCTTGTCTCTGACGCTCCATGAAATTGGCCAGCACTTGCGTGTCTGGGAAATCCAAAGTTAAAGCTTACGAAGCGGAAGCAGCAGCAGGACTCACTCATTGTGCCTTGCGAGCTTGCATTAATTGTTTCTGCAAGTTTGTCCACCGAATATTTGAGGGTTGAAGTATCACTTCGATTTCTTAGCTCAGATAACATGTTGTAGATGTCGTTCAAGATACCCCTTCCTGAAGCTTCGTGACCTGACCCCAAGTCTTTGCAGAGCTGCTCGACATTTGTGGCTAACCCGTTGATCTGAGCTGTTCCATTCCTGACAAAGCTCTCGAGCCACTTTGTTGATGATGGTATCAGATTTCACTACCCTGCAACGAGACACACACACCGCATTGAGTTCGTTCAAGTATCTGACACTATCTGTTTGTTGTTGAACTTGCAAGGCGCGTTGACCATTATCGCTTTCGATCAGGTTGATTATTTTCGATAGCTATCTAATTGTCACCTGTTGGCTTAATGAGCAGCGCAAATCGAACAAATACCTCTTCAACGCTTTTCCTCGAAATCTCAGTCGACTTTGGCGCGGAGACCCCGTCATGAAAAGAAACAATCTGTGTTGTGAGTGCCCCCTCTATGTGTTCCTTCAGAGCGTTAATATCAGCCTTGGTCGCCACTGGTGAGGTGAAAGGCGCTAATGAACTAAGCTCGGTTTCAGGGCCCCTCTGTGGACCCCCAATACTTCCAAGGCGTTCCATCAGCGCATCTATCTTATTGGACAAGTCGATGCGAGTGGTCTCCAGAGCTTCTCTTGTCTCTTTGCAGGATGGAGATGGAGATGGCTTTTGGAGGGACTCAAACTTCCGCACGAGTTCTTCTACCATTCCCTTTGTTGAGCGCGAACGATCATCAATTCCCTGCATTACCTGGTGAAGCGTCCTCCCACGCTTTTCAGAGCCAATCTGATTCTTTATGGTGGAAACATCGTCCGAAATTGGCCCGAGATGCTCTGAGAGATGTGTGGCTCGGTCGTTTTCTGGAGGCTCGTCATTCGCATATGGGAGTTCTGAACGAGTGCTTTCGTTACGCTCTAACACGGGCCTCTCACTCATACCTGCGCCTGCGCCCTTGCTATCCTCCTTCGTCATGCTATGCGCTCCTGGACTATAAAGGAGCCTGCTTTCTCTCAGATGCTCAAACGGCACATGCTCCTTGGCGCCATTAGGCTCGACCTCTCCTTCTGATGTCAGGATACTCAAGAAACCGCTCCTGCCTGTTCCGGTTGTACTGGCTGGAGAGAAAGACGACAAAGATCCATTGGTTCGCTTTGGTGAAGGACTGGACAGAGACTGAACCTCTTCAGCTTTCTGTAACTCGGCCAAACGTTGTTTTACTGTAGAGCGTCGACCAAGATCAGCAATAGATGGACTAGTTGCGGGACTCGGTAGCCCGGGAGGTGGTGGAGACGCAGGAGAGTATACGCTGGGCGAAGGTGCTGAGTCTATTCTTGGCATGACTTCAACCTTGGACATCAGAGAAGTAGGAGGGGTTGTCAAGGGAGGTAGCATCCGCGGTGTTTTGGGAGGGAGAGGCGGAAGGGCCCGCTCCCTGCTCAAACCTGGTCCGGCCTTCATCATCTGTGTTGAAGCGATGGGTGGAGCTACTGTCTGGGAGGGGTGCAAAGCGACGACTGTAAGTGGTTTTTCATTCTCTAATTTTTGTGCTAGCTCTTTACGAGACCCAAAGCTGCCTTTTCCAGCTATGGCTATCGGCAAGATCGAGTCCCTATTCACAAATGTCAGTATCATCTCACACGTAGGTTTAGTCAAGCTGTCCTTCACCAAAGCGCAGTAATCCATGCAGCTCTTTCGCCAAAATTCCGTACGGCGAATCTGTCCGTCTCTCGGCTACGCGAGACCAGCTCCAGTACCTTGAGATCGCATGTTTCTTCCTGTTCATTTAATAACGCCTGTTCTTCCCGATCCACGTCGCTACTTGTGAGAGAGCGCACGTCGACACATCGACCGAGGTCTACCTCCAAAACACGATGGTTGGAATCCTTGTGGCTGAACCATGTGACGCTCAACTTTCGGTCTTTGATCACCCCGTTGCATAGAGTCCATGCTGCCTTGACGCCAGGGCCTTTAGACAAATACCAGATTGGCCCAGAAAAGTCTATTCCGTCGTTCTCAAGGATTGAAGTCTGGTTGGTTGCGTTGGATGGAAGTCGACATCGCTCTGCAAGTGGTTCCCCGCTCGGCTTGTTGGACAGGCGTGTATTGGAGTTCGATAGTCCTACAACTGTGGCGATACTGTCCTTCTCTGGGACCTGAGGCGGACGTTGCGAACCTATTTCACTTGTATTGTGTTTATAGAGACCCTTTGCGATGCCAATAGCCTCGCCAGATTTTGTCGCCCCCTTTCTAAGTGTTGACAGTAGATTACGGATACTCTGCCGGAGAGGAGACCTGTTTTTGTCTTTCTTGCCCATCACTCCGTGTCCTACGCCCACATAGTGCGGTGAAGCCTGATTCCTGTTTCCAGGGCGGCTCGCATCAGGGGGAGGTGTGCACATTCTTTCGTATCGTTCGACCATGTCCTGGGTCGATGAGTGAGGCAGTTTCTTGTTCATGTGGGCCATGTACGATTCGTCCGATACGAGTCCAGTATATCCGGCGTTTAGGTTGAGGGCACTGATACTCGCAGAAGTAGAGAATCTTCCGCTCTGCATTGAGCCGATGCTTCCAGCTATGCTACGGGGTCCTCTCATGTCTTGGGATTTCTATCGCGCTGCGATTCGGCCAGAATGACCAAGATCGAAATAACAATAAAAGAAGAGCATCCTCAGGGGCCGATGTTATTTGAATCTAGACTAGGAGCCTCTATGTGAAAACCCCTAAATTGTGCAGGACTATACATAAACAGACACCATTTGATTAGGCAAAACAAAGGTGGCTGGGATCGAATTCGCGGCCGAAAAAATGCTCCCGACCAGGGTCGAACTGGTGATCTCCGGATTGCATAAGCCTATGCTTACTCATAATATGAGACCGGCGCTCTAACCAACTGAGCCACGGAAGCTCGTTAGAGTGGTTTTGACAGCATGTTATATATGCATTTATACTCCAATATCATATAAAGCCGATGGTGCTTGCCTGAGGCAGCTTCGGCATATAAAACGCTAATGTGGATCCACTCTAGCACAAGTATTGGGGTGTATTCACCGATGTACGTCACGATCAAACATTGTGTGAACCTTAAGCTTCATCGGCTGTCTTCACTTCATGAGGATTCACGAAGAGGACGTGTCGTCGTGGATGACCCAATACTGCCTAGCCCGATCTGGTTTCCACTGTTCAGAAAGTCCCTGGTAGTGATTCGAGCCCAGAGGTTAAACCAGAAGAATCGACCGGAATGTCCAACCAGCGAGGAGTAGGCTGCTATGAAATCTAATCGAGAGCGAATACTGGGGAATAGGTGTGATAGGGCCATTCTGAATCATTTCCCGAGTTCGCTGGTGTACAATATACTGAAAAGTGAAAAAAAAAGCTCCCCCCTCAGATCCAGACTGCTGAACAACCCAAACACGAAATCCAAGTCCATGTATACATTCTATCATCGAGTCCGAATCGCGATCAAGGGCTGACATTGCTATCCATCAATTTCCGAGCTCGTGAGCGAAACGCCGTTCGTGAACGTCATCTGTAGAGACGGCTGAATCGATGTTGGAAGAAGGAAGAGAGCCGGAAGGCGCAAAATCCGCGTTGTGGAATTGTCGACGTTGTTGCTCTATGCGAGCTCGCCTTGGCTTCAAAGACGAAGGTGGGGCCGGCTTTCCTGGGCCAGGAAGCCCTCCGGGGGCCTGACCGACCGCGGCACCCATTACGCTGTTCAAGGGACCAGGAGGGGCGGGTGGGCCTGGGAAGGCGGGGGCAGGAACAGGAGCAGGAGCAGAAACAGGAACAGGAACAGGAAATCCCAGGAGTCGGCGAGGAATGTGGCTGGCAGAGACCGCGAGCGGCGAGAAGATAAAAACCAAGAGGGCGAGTTGGGTGGAATGCATATTGTTGATCTAGGATATAGGCTGTTCTTGTGGTCTGGTATAGTGGTTATCAAGACTTGAGGTGAATGGTTGCGTGAAGGTGAGAGCGACAGCTGGAGAGGTATTTTATATTCGTGATTGACTGAGAGGCGAACCAGTTAAGATGATGTCACGAAGGCAGATGACGACATGTACCGAAGCTAAATTTGTGCCTTGTTTGTGGCAGAAACAAGGGAGATATACTTTTGGGTGGCTTCGCGCTGACACAACACACACGCGTGTTGAAGACATTCCAGTCCATTAGACCTCAGGCTATGAAGAATGTTCAAGGAATGCAAGATTCAGTGTATGTCTCTAGTTTCCATATGGCATGGTTTTGGCTTGAATCTCATCGAAATTTTCGACTTAATGGTAGGGAAGCAAGCATAAGCAGGCTTATGGTCATGAGATTTCTATTTCAAGAATCATTAACAATGAGTCAACATCTGTTCCATAATCAGACTATATACTACAAGAGATGCGGTAGTCCAAGGCCGGCCAAAATGAGAGTGTGCAGTAAAGGTACAAGTACAGATGCGTATAAATGTGTACTTAGATCAAGGTTGTACGGGGAAGAATGTCCACAGCACCACAATTAGTTAAATAATTATAGGACAATTAAACGAAAGCAACTGCAGTACAAGATAGTTCATACAAGATCGTAATATAGAACATAAGGGCCATCAAGCATATATCGCTCACATTGCAACTCCCTCAAATGGATTCGTTGGTATGCTCTTCCGCGTCACAGCGGGGTGATCAACCTTCACTCGATGTTCATCGTCAAAGGGAGAGATGAATGGGTTATCAGACAAGCTCGGCTGGCGAGCATAAGGGCTGTGGGATCCGGTCAGGAGCCTCTCTAAGCTCCCTGCTGCATTTGGCAGGACGTTACCCCCTGCACCAACACCAGCCATATTTCCTCGATTCACAGCGGAAAAGCTGACCGAACGACGGTGGTGTGCATTAACGGTCCGGTCAAAGGAGGCGGGAGGCGGAACTTGATGGTGTTTTCCTCGATGAGAAGGTGCAGGGTATCTGGGAGTCCCGTTATCAAACCCATAATGAAGCGGAATAGGAACTAAAGGCTGTTGGAGTTGATTCTGGGATTGGCTGGTCAGGTCATCACCATGGACATCTTCGCTACGTCTGGAAGTAGCGCTGCTGACATTCCGGGTATGTTGCGGTTTTGATTGTAGGGGTCGAGGGGAGGAAATAGATGGACGACCAACGGGGGGTAAGGGAGGAAATTTGAGCTTAATCGACATCGAAGACGAATCCACGGGTGGACTGAATGCGAGCGATTTCTTGCTCGGGCTCAAGACACTGGCTGAAGATGGAGTCTGGGCCTGTGTAGTGGCTTTTGACCAGCGCGATTTGGGCTCGTCAGCGAGGATATCTTGGGACGCATCATCAGCTTCTCCAGGTCCGTCAGGGAAATCATTGCTTGTCGATCTCAGCTCTGGCTTTCCTATGTTACGATCTTCGGTAGAGGTCTCATGCTGCCCTTTCTTTCCGAGGATCGCGGCCATCCTGCCGAACCAGGCTGTTTGTCGCTTAGGGTCTGCTGGAATGAATGGAGGAGGGGCCTTGCGAGGTACTAGCCTCTCCTTAGCGACAGCCATGAATCCCTTCTTCTGCTCAATTTTGTGCTTGGGCTGATTCTCGCCTAAGTGGCTATCCCAATTTGCCTCCGGATCAATCTTGGTGTCGATGGGCGACGGAACTCTGATCGTAGGTGATGCCCGGCCATTGACGCTTCCAACAGAAGTAGTGCCAATGTCTCTGAAAGGGACAGCAATTCCATCAAGGCCTTGACTCCTTTGGTTCATCCACTTCTTCTTCTTCCTGCTCTCTATGAAGTGGCGTCCGTAAGAGTGCCAGAGAATGACACCGATACCCATAAGGACAACTAATCCCCAGAGACCGAGGAAAATACAGAACATGACACGCTCCTTCTTCAGGCTTTCCGCGTACGAGTTGATGATCTTGCCAACCACGCCTTCGTTATCATCAGCTCCGCCACCGATGGCAGCAGCAGCAATGGGCTGAACTGCTTCGTTAACAGTACTGGGTGGGAGGACAAGAGCCGAGTCGTTCATCCTGGGCATATCGACCTGAAGGTTATCATGCAGGAAGGTGAGGGCATTCTCAATGGCATCAACCTTGCTGCCAATAAAGCAACGAAGAAATTCTTGGGCAGGCTCTTCGAGGATGGTACCACCAAAGACGGTGTTGACAGCATTTTGGATATCGGTGTAGAATTCGTTGATAGTCGAGTTGAGGGAAGTGTTAGTCTGGTTGACCCATCCAAATAATCCGTCATTGATAGTGCTCTGAGCCGCATCAATACGAGCGTTGACCTCGCTGGCATATGCAGCAGACTGATTGTACATGCTATTGTTGATCGAGGTTGCAATCGTGTTGCTAAAGTCAGAGACAGCGTTGGCAGCTTGTCCCTGATACTTGGCAACGAGAGGGCCCATAGCGAGTAACTGCAGCTCGACGCACAGTAGTCCGAAAAACCCAATCAAGAAGATGGCGGTCGCGGGCGGGTGAAAAATATAATGAAAGAACCACTGCATGTGCGTGTGTTGGGATGGAGTGAGGCGAAACAACTGCGATAGGCGGTTTGTGATACGAGTGACGAGTGGATGAGAGGAGTTGGCCTGGAGCATGAGAAGATTGTGATCCGTCAGAGTCATCTGAGGCGTTCCGGTTGAAGACTTGGTATGGTACATTGTCGGGTCTGTCAACCATGCTTGGCGAGTGTACTCCAGATGAGCCTTCATACAACGCCACTTGTACCAGGCTAGGAGGCAATTGAGACCGATTAGGACCAAGGCGAGAACGACGAGGATGACGATGCCGATTTTAGCAGTCTTGATCAGGTCCCTTCCGATATCATCAACAATAGATGTGTCCATGTCGTTGCAGAATGCAAGGCGGTTCTGTGCTGGGATGGGCATGACGGAAGAGTTAAAAGAGATTTGAGCGAAAGTATCATTAATCTCCTTCTTCAGAAGCTCGAAAGGCGTGTCAATGCTATGAAACGGTGAGTACGAAAACAAAACCGAAGGAAGAGACGTGGGTACGTACATCGACTCGACCTTGTCTTTCAAATCGGCGACAGTTGGAATACTCGCGTTCAGCTTGGTGAGATTGTCCTGAAACGAGGAAGGGAGTGTAAGGTTTGATAATCCATCGAGACTGGGTACGTTGATCTGGGGAGCTTGAATATCGCCGAAGGGGTTAGCCTTATTGACGGTGTCAACGAAGCCCTTAATTAGATTATTTGCTGAGGCTACATCGTTCTGAATGCTTGTCCGAAGGCCGCTGGCAGCACTTTGAATCACGTTATTGAGCTAGTAGACATTTAAGATGAGCAAAACAAAAAGGGACATCGGGAGCTTACCTCTTGTACAGCACCAATAAGAATCGAAAGTCCTCCCCTAACAACAAGTTCCAAAAAACACAACAGCGTCGACCGGTACAAATCAATCACAAAGTTGACAATAGCCTCCATGATCGTCAACGAGGTCGTCAAAACGAATCTCGCGCCGTTTAGTGTCCCATTGACTGCATCTACAAACTGCTCGTTTGTTGCGATGGCCATCAGTCTAGGCATACTCGCAGTAGACGTCGCGGCGTGCTCAGCAGCTTTACAGCTTGTCAACAGATTGTCCTTAGCAGTTGCAACTGCATCCTGAGAAGCAGCGAGAGAGAGCTGAAGTCGGAATGCAACGAATAATAGTGAGAGAATAGGATATGCGAGCCAAGTGAGAGAGAGAAGATGGGGGAGCTGGAGATAAGGTGTGAGTGTCGTGGTCGTGTGCTGAGTCTCGTAATTAGGCGGCGGGGTATTCCAAGGAGCGGAAGTGTGAGAGAACGCAGACATGAGACTGTGTCGACCTGCGACTGGAGTCTAGGATTAAGAGAAAGTGAAAGGGGGGAGGAACGAGAGGTCGCCATTGTGATGCCTTTTACCTGAGATACATTGTCCTCTGCCCCTGTCTTTTCGCATAATGGCCGAGGATGTTTATTGTCCTCGCCTGCGTTCTTTGTCTACCCTTTTCGGACAATAGAAGGTTAATGTCACAACTGTCACGTCGATATTACTTATAAAGGCTCGTGGGAATGTTTATTGTATTCATTTGTGTCACAGCTTGCGTTGAGGGGTTAGCTGCTCCGACCCGGACATCTTTCAATGTTCGTGAACAATGTCTCCCTGAGGGCGTCGGGGCGGGTTAAGAAACCTCACACAGCATTGCGAGTCCTCTCCTACAAAAAAATATTGAGGCAGAGGAACAGCGGGGCTTGTCTGGAAACTTTTGGTTTCTGTTCTTTCCATCTTCGTCCAGTCGTTTGTGAGCGCTTCCAAGTATCATCGATTCATCCACAAGGATCGGAGTAATCTCAGAGGTCCAGGTCAACCACCCATTCCCCGGCCAATTCCGATTTGATGATCACCAGCGCTCTTAATCACTGGAAATACAAGGGATTTCAACAAGGCTCGGTAACTAGATCTAGAAGACTCTCCAGCTAATCCCAGAGTACAGCGCTCCAATACAATATGGGAGTGTATCGCTCAGAGAACAAGAGACGCTCGTTCGCTGTGATACCTTGTTCTTCACTGCCTCTGATTCCCTCTGACATTTTGAAAGGCTTCCATTCCTTCGGTGACGAAAATAAACAATGCCGCAATAATAGACGAAGACAAACAACCGTAGAATAAAAGGAGAGGAACCTTAAGGTAAGAGGTATGATGTAGATAATATGTTGTCATACGGGTAAAACGAAGGGAAAATCCGGACACATACACGAGATTAAAATAGTCATTGAGTCCGAGCGCCCTCAAGTCTATATCACCCGGCCCATTTTGCATACGGGAACATGCGACTAGACAAGCCTCATAACTCTTGCTGCTGCCGCCGTCTGTTCTCGTCTTCATCGTACAAGTCACGCATGGAGCTCGAGCGCGAGGGTGCAGGTGATGCGCGCACGGCTTCCGCATGTGCAGGCTGTGAGAAATGTTCCCGAAGTTTGGATGTGGCTTGGGTGTGAATCTACACAGCAAGAAAGAGTCAATCCTCCACAACATTGTGCCCAAAAACAAAAGCGACTTACCTCGCCAGCAACTGTCCTCGACACTTGGAACAGAGGTCCTGCCAACCCGAGCTGATGGACCACCCAGGCAGAAGCAATCGCCATCAATGTTAGTGTGAAGTACAGTGGGTTGAATAAAATCATCATGGCTTCGTTCCATCCCAACACTACAAGCACGCCATACATCCATGTCGGGATTTGAGCGATGCCAGCTACAGTGCTCCTCTTGGCCTCAACGTAGTACGCATCGGCGTCTTTGCGGAACTTGTTGCTCAGCTCCACTTGCTTATTGGGAGAAAACACATTGAGCGAAGCATCGAAATCAAATTCTCCTTCGCCGGATAGAATGTCAATCGAGTCTGACGGGAGAGTGAATTCCAATGCCGGATCTTGAGGTCTGATGTCTGAGTAAAGAGGGACGAGATCCAAGGTCTAATAGTATGTATGCGTAAGTAGACACGCGAAACAGTGTTTTTGTTTGGGAGGCTCACCTGTTCCTTGGCTTTTTTGAAGGCACCGTCGATGTCATCATCTGGCTTCCAGACGCGCGGCACACCCTGATCGTCGTATCTAAAGCGTTCTTCGAAGTGGCCTCGGAGTTTGCTCAAGAAGACAGCGTCGGTGGTTTGCTCATCAATTTTAGCTCTGAGCGTTTGCCAGGCCCGCTTGCGTAAAGTAGCAAGCGACGAGATATTTTCTTCCTCGGTGCAGTTGAAGCCTACCGAGCATTGTCAGAGATGAGAAGGGCAAGTTCCACTTTAACTCACTTTTGGCCTTCGTTAAATATGCGCTCTCAGCTTTGGCAAGGGTATTCTTGAAACTCTTGAGGATTTCATCCCACATGTCCTTAGCACCGCTGTTTAGCTGCAGCTCCACAGGTTCCGAGATATGTTTCTTGATATTCCGCTGCCACGGGCCTCAGTTGTGGAGTCATAAAACCCCGTCGAGAAAAACTAACCTCAATTTGGTTGATCATCTTCTTTGTCTCGTCCTTCCTACACTGATCAGCGACACCGCCAATCTCCTCCTTCAACAGCTCGAGCTCATCCTCCCAGACCCAATCTGTGCCCTCTACAAATGCTTCCTTTGCCCTCTCCTCAAACATTCCCTCCCATTTAGCTCTCGCCTTCAGTACGACGTCGCCAAAGTCATACTCATCCCCCTTCAGTCCATTAAGGAGGGCTTTCTTGAACTGAACTAGACAAAACTTGTGCAGGTTCTTGAGCTGGCCGAGGAACAGTGGTGAGAGCGTTGAATCCAAGGCGGCCGTGAGATCGGCGCGCTTGCGAGTGTAAACGGCTTTGTGATACCGTGAAGCGTCACGATCATACCGCGCTAGATAGCGTAATGAATCAGAGACCAGCAGGGTAATGAACAAATCCAACCTACTCAGAGCTTGTGTTCTCCAGTTCCTCATCATCCCACCAAGACCTTCAACGACTTGGCCAGCCTCTACAGGCCTCTTTTGTGATTTGGCTTGCTCATTGAATTCAGCAAGTGCACCCGCTGAAATCTCGTCGCAACGGAACTGAGCAAGGAGTTCTTGCTGCGTGGGCAAATCGAGATCCTTGTTTGACTGAACTTGTTCCTATAGTTTAATTACATTAGCACATGAAAGCAAGATCATTCATGGATAGAGCTTACCCAAATGCCCTCCATATAATAAGCAACGCCATCAGCTGGGATACGTTTGTGATAGTCGGGCTTGAACAAGTAGCCCGGATTATCTTTCTCAGAAAAACGTCTCCGGAGAGATAGGACTTCAGTTTCGAACTGTTCAGGGGCCAGGATTTTGTGAGGTAAAGTTGTGAATTCGAGGTCGAAGTAATCGGAAAGTTGCCGGTCCTTGAGTTCAGAAGGTTTGGAGAGACCCTCCCAAATACGTAAAAGGTCAGCAGTCAGTGTAGACTGAAGGTTGGCGAGGGGTGTAACACCAATATGGTCTCGGATGACGAACAAGAGGAGTGTGCGACCTGAGCTACGTTGGGCAAGCTTGAGTGGCTGAGTTCAGTGGGAATTCGAGAACCCAGACATACCTCTCCTTCTTTCCAAATAGACCTAGGTTCACCTCAAATACGGTCTTCAGGAGACCCATGTTTGCACCGTTATACAAACCAACTTGGTGTTCCCACATGTTGACAATGAGAACCTCAGAAGAGGCCAGAGAAAATAGGGCAGATTTGCGCTCGAAGTCTTGATCCTCGCCCCGCTCCCGACCGTCAGTTCCCTCCACGTCCATAACCATTAAATTCATAGCCTTGCCCCGGCACATCCAGATACCTGCATGAGATAAACATTAGATGTATCTATTCCAGGAAGTTCGGAGTTTAACCCACCCTTGGTGGTCTGTTGCCGCTTAGATTCAGCCATGACGTCGAAGGTTGTACCGAACAACCTGTTCAGTAATGTACCTATTGAAACTCAGTGCTCTTCCCTTGAATTCAACTGCAATGGTAGCGTACTCTTTCCCGTTGATTGTGAGCCGAATACAGCTACAAGGTTGTAGTCAAACCCTGCACCTTGAAGCCCCCATTGTTGAATCTGCTTGCTCAATTCTGAGCTGAAGACGAGAAACAGTGTCATCTATAAGATTAGAGGAAACGAGACAGGGAAAACCTACTTGAAATGCTTTTCATCGTCAATGATTTGTAGCCGTGTATTCTGTTCATCATGAGGAATATGGCCGTTCACGTGTGCCCCACCAGCATCAGGTTGGAAATCGACTGAGTTGCTTGAAGACATATTAACGAGAAGCGTCGGTAGGGGTGTGTAGAGAAGAAGTTGTCGGTGTAAATACTATAAAGGTACAAAAGTAAGAGAAGAAGGTCGGCGAAAGAGAAAGTGGTAGTGATGAAGCGCTGGTGGTGAAAACGGAAACACGCTCAAGTCGGCATTACACGCCTTCCCTGCCACGTGGTTTCTGACTCTCAAGTCGACGCGACAGTTGGCCAGCAGCCGGCCGCAGATTACTTAATTCATTTCACTCCATGAATCTAGCTGCTGGTGAATGCGTACAGACAACGCCCATTCGGGAAACACAAGGTGTCTCCAAATCCCTGACCGACGTATCTGGCGCCAATAAACTTTGATGGAATATATGACCGTGTATTTACTACGGGGTAACGAAAGTACCACGAAAGCACTCCCTACGGACTGCCGCCAGTCACAAGCCTTGGACCACAAAAATTTATTTATTTAGCTAGCAACTGGCCCAGAACTGGCCATATGATATTTCCAAGTCGCTGAAATTCCTTCATCATTGTATACTTAGGTGTGACCTGAGACTTGCGTGTACAGGAAATTCCAAGGCGAACACTACGTTAACAGCAGCTTCGGAGTCGGCCAGGGGGTGTACTATTCGGAAAGTCATTCAACCATTCCAAAATCTGGACTCTGTCTTTGAGCCACTTTGTGCTATCTCAGGTCGCGGAGTTCCGCTAGGTTACGCAGTCGTCATCAGTAATAACTTTGAGAGAAGCAGTACGGACGGAACGGAATTCAAACTGATTAAGGGTTCCTACGAGGTCACGAGTTCACCCATTCAGCTAAGAACTCAGAATTACCCCAGGCTCCGGCTTCTTTTATGTAGTAAGAATACTCATGACAGCATTTACCTTTTTGCCGTGCTCACACATATAACTTGGTCCTCCGCTCGGGCACCCATCCGAATGGCCTCTTACTTCTCCCAGTCAAAGGTCCTGTGGACTCCCCGAACTCCGGGCTTTACCAATGCTGATCTACTTCGACGTCTTGTCAACCGAAAATACGGTCTGGACCTTCGTAAGAGGCCTCAAATCTTCCAATTTGTTTCTCACTCAGGAATCTCCACAATGACACAGAGGATTACCATGCTTTACACAAGTACTCTGTCGAACACAAAGAGTTTTGGCTAGACCTCTGGGAGTTTCTTGGGATAATTAGCTCAGTATCTCCCCGTCAGGTGCGAGGTGTCTTGGCTACTGCTTGGACCGTTACTGATTCCCGCTCAACCGCTCAAAGGATCGTATCACGTCACCAGGAAAATTCAAGGAAATACCAGTCTGGTTCCCTGATGCCAGGCTTAACTATGCGGAAAACCTACTATGGCGCTCCGATGATGCCGTGGCAATCACTGCCACAGCAGAGACGGGCAGTATTGAGCACTATACATTCAAGCAACTGCGAGAGATGGTCAGGAAGATGGCCTCTGCCCTCAAGCTATCTGGCCTTCAAGTAGGCGATAGAGTAGCAGGCAAGTCTCTCAGTTTACGAGTTTCATGATCCTGTTCGCTGAAGTTACTCGCGGGAACTCTAGCTATTGTCGCGAACTCTATCCATCCCGTTGTGATTGCCCTTGCAGTCGCAAGCATCGGTGGAATTTTTTCGAGCACGGCGACAGACATGGGCGTTCATGTAATGATCCCCTCCTCCGCTCCGCGTGCTCCGTTGACAGTGTCTATTTCAGGGAATTTTGGACAGATATCGTCAGATTCAGCCAAAATTCATTTTCTCTGATACGGAAGTTAGTTATTCTGGTAAACATATAGACCTTACCGACAAGATTAGACAAGTCGTTGGAGACCTCGATGGCTACGGCCTGCAGCAAATTATCCTCCTCCCTAGTCGTATAACAGGGACAGAGATCGGATTACAAGGGCTCAAGAACAGGTAATAATTATTTCGTGATACTTGTTTCGGAATTAACTAGAGCCATCCCTAGCTTGACATTATCAAATTTCTTGCGAACCGCGGACGATAGCCCACTGCGGTTTGAACAACTGCCTTTCTCTCAGCCCTTGTTTATACTTTACAGTTCCGGGACAACCGGAAAACCCAAATGCATTGTCCATTCTGCCGGAGTCCGTTTCTTCGCTTGACTTATTGGGATACAAACCTCATGATGGTCTAGGGAGTGTTGATGCAGACTAAGAAGGATATTCAAGTCGGGTTTGATCTCTGCATGAACGAAACTTACTTTCAATATACAACTGTGAGTCCTTCCTTTCCTCTACTTTATTTCTCAAACCCACCGGACCTTCTTTCATCAGACAGGATGGATGATGTGGACATTCATGTTAAGCGGTCTTGCTACTGGTGCTCGTTTACTTCTCTACGATGGCTCGCCCTTCTTCCCCGACCTAAAAACATACCTGAAACTGATTGACAGACAAAAGTGAGGGTCATCATCCCCGGCATACTCTTGAAATTGCTTATCGATGTGTACAGTGTAACCCTCCTAGGGACAAGTCCACGTTTCCTAGCTGAAGTTCAAGGTCAAGGCACCTCACCTCGTACGTACTTATCAAATTGATCGATCGATCATAGCTCATAAATACAATACAGTTGAACTGGGTCAATTTAATGCCCTGAAAACAATTGCTTGTACAGGAGCTGTCCTGACTCCACCACTATTTGAATGGGCGCAATATGCTTTCGGAGGTAATATCCACCTAATTTCGACCAGCGGTGGAACCGATGTCTGTACTGCCTGTACGTATACTGGTGTTGCGTCGCTACTACGGACCGAACGTTAATACCTCCAACCAGTTGTGAGTGGAACCGCCACACTTCCTGTCTACGCCGGCGGTGAGTATCCTGTGTCTCCGGGGAGAAGTCGATAAGAATAACACCGCTATCAGAGATCCAATGTAAGGGACTTGGGCAAAGTGTCGAGGTCTTTGATCCCAATGGTAACAACATTGAGCACATGGGACAACCTGGGGAACTGGTCTGTACGAAACCTCACCCTTCTCTTCCTCTATTCTTCTGGGGTGACGACACTGGCGAGAAGTTACGTGACGCTTACTTCAGCACCTACCCTGGTAAGTAACGGTTCTAAGCCTTGTGCGGCATCCTGAAGGAGATGACGCCTTTCATGTAGGCATTTGGAGACAAGGAGACTTTATGGTTGTCAATCCCCAGACAAAAGGCATTCTAATCCTTGGTCGAAGGTAATTCACCACAAGCTACAAGCCCTTCTTTGTCCAACCGAATTTCTTACAGTGACGGTGTCCTCAATCCGAGTGGAGTCCGCTTTGGGTCAGGAGAAATATACACTGTGCTTGAAAAGTTCTCTTCGGTTTTTGATGACACACTCTGCGTCGGTCAGAGGCGCGCCCAAGATCAAGACGAGCGCGTCCTCTTATTCGTAAAAATGCGTGATGGACAGAGGTTTACACCGAAATTAGAGGAGCAGGTCAGGAATACCATTAGGACGGCCCTCAGCGCCAGACATGTGCCTGCATACATTTTTGAGATCGGAGAAATACCAGTGAGTCGGCCCACTCTCAACCTTCTCCAAAGCCCTTACCAAATATGATGCTCAGTATACTGTCAATGGAAAGAAGATTGAGATTGCCGTCAAGCAGATAGTCTCTGGATCCAACTTGCAGCCGAGTGGAACCGTAGCCAATCCAGAATCACTAAAGCTGTATTACAAATTCAGGGACATTGAAGCTGTGGCGAATGCTGTCAAGGCTAAGCTCTGAACTATGTTAGGGTTTATTAAACGGAAGTCGGTGTCTAGGTCCGCGAATACAATGTCTTTGAAATTTGGTCATTTTGTCCTTTCACATTGATTCCTTGACGATATCCCTTGCCTTGGGAAGGGGTTGACTGAGAGGAACATATACAGTCTGTCAAATGGTCCAGATTCCCGGTCCTTAACTTTGCCGTCAATGGATATAGTGTTTTCCATCTTGTATGTTTGTGTACCCAACCACTAACTGCGGAGAGAGAAATTTTACACGGTCATCGCGGCTGTTGCTTGGCATTAGTTCCGATAAATTAGGCTATCTTCTCCCCCTATTCCAAGAGTCACCAATCAATGCGAAAATAGTGATTCGCTCGTATGCCTTATCTACAGTTTTGAGGTTACATATTGTTAATACATCACCTGGGAAATGGAGGTATTAATTTCAGCCAGCCGCCGTGGGCCTCTATCTTTGGAGATAGATTAAGAGACGGAGCTCAGCTATTAGCCAGATATTCCAGAATTGCTATCTCCCTAGCCGAAGGCTATTTTTAGCCAACGTACCTCAGCTCGTCATTGATTTCGGTTTTGTTCCCGCCCAAGGCGACGGTATACGTTTACGATATGTCCATCTTGACGAGCCAGACAAAATGACAGATTTTGTGCAAGACATCAAGTGGAACAAATCCCATGTTAACACTTTACTCGAGCCGGCGCTATGAATGGCAGTGGCGGGCAGGCTTGACAGCTTGATTTGCTTCCGCCATTTTGGCAGATAAGATCGTGGCGTTTTCGCATTGCCCCGGTTGAGGATTGTGGGAAGGGTTAACGGAACCGCGACCCTCTGAATCCTAGAGACTCCCAAAAGTGCCGTGATATCAAACCGTGACATCAGGATGTAGAGCCTTGCTGAGGGGCTAGAAGGGTCTAGTAGCATCCATTACTGTATTCATCGCAGTCCAGAGTCACTACTGAAAAATAGTTGCCAGCCGCAGGGACTCATGGCAATCAGCAAAGCCAAAATCGGATAACCTCCGAAGGCTCCTTGATTACGAAGTACGCTCAAACCGGTAACTAGTCTTTGTGGATTTGTGTTGTCTACAGGTGTTTGACGGATGTGTGGCATTGCCACAAGCTCCTGCCATTCTCAAATGTAATGTCATGGAAGCTGCCAAGGAATGATGTCCTTTCCATCGGTGATTCGATTTTGGGTATACTTCGTTCTACTGAAGTTTGAACAACTGCTATCGGTTGCTTGAAGCACCCTCCTGTCGGCATAGGAACCGTAGTCGATCGCTAAACACTCTTCTCCACTGGTGTTAAGCTGTGCATGCCGGAACCGCATTTCCTGAAAATTTTGTGGTAGGGCCGGCTCAAGAGATTGAGTTGATAAGTGCAGGGTAAGAATCTGCCGATACGTGAGAAACGTAGATCAGACTTCAGCTTCAAGGTGAGGGTGTACGGACCGATGTGACGCCAGACCGTCAGGACCTTTGGGGAAAGAATTGATTTCGCCAAGGGCAGATCTTGTACAAGGAGCATGGAATCACAACCGAACTCTCAAAAGAATATCTATGGTATCTTCTCGGGGATGGAGAGATAGTGGCGGTGAGCCATCGGAAAGCTGAGTTAAGTAGCACGCGAGTGAGTTTGATCCTCTCTTGGTCCTCTGTAACAAAAGGAAGAAAACAAGCATTGCTTCTCGGTGCCAGTTAGGGACGTCCTATTCGTTACTAGTGGTCTATCAGGTGATAGAATCAGCGGAAAGTTCTATTTATGATTGGTTCATGAGATGTCCTACGGCTTAAGAGGTCAATGACAAGAGGATAGTCATTCTTCCAGCGTAAAAATAACAGTGAATTGTGTGTCGTTTTCTCAGCGCCTGTTTCATTCCGGTTGTAACGAGATCGTGTCACAGGCGTAGTCGTTGGTAGCCTGTTGCGGTGGGCATGCATGATCGGGCCTAGAAGGGTTCATTTATAGGTTCACTCCGGGTGGAAGAAGTACCTTTCTTAGATGCGGAGTTGGAGAAATCAATTAAACAACTAAACGGCTCAGCAAGTGTGACATCAGCACGTCTCCAAACCCTGTTCAGTGTTTCCTGAGCTTCAAGCTTTTCAAAAAATGAACTTAGTGGTCCGACATCGACACGTGCCTAAATGCCAAAATAAAACGGAGCGGAGGAAGGACTTGAAGGAAGTGTCAAAGGCGGCGAGAACGAAGAAGCCACGCGAGTTAATGTGCAATGATTCATAGGAAAGGTTGACATCTGATCAAGGGCCTTGCTCCCGAACAAGACTCGCATCACAGATTCTCGAGTACAGTACTGGTTATTATCGCAGCTAGTTATGAAAGTTCGTGTGTTCCTGTGATTGTGATCGGTATATATTGACTGAAAGTTGACACCAGAAGTGGTGAGATTAACTCGGAGAGTTCTGCACCTGTTCCTTCACAGCTCCGCCCCCCCGCTCAGCGTGAAAATAGGATCTCGAAAGAATCAGAGGGGACGCAATAGAAGAGAACTGGTAGATGAGTGACATCTTGTGTCAACAGGAGGGTGATTGCCGGTTCGACAACCGAAGTTGCCACGCGGATAAAAGCCACGTGGGCCCGCGCGAGTGGTAACTAGCGTAACGTCACATCGATCCCTGTGACATTTCTGGCCCCTTGTTCTCTACTGGGTCCTGATCCCCGAATCTTTCTGCCTTGGACTCTCATTATCCTCCTAATCCTCTTTATCCCTTCAGACGTTATATATACCCTCCCACAATACAAGTAGCGCCCACACACCTTACCAATACTCATGTTCACCTGGCGGCCCAAACCCAGGGGCGGGGGTAGAGGAGGCAGCTCTTCAGCATCGGACAGTGGCGATTCCCCTACCTCCACCACAGTGCGTTTCAGCCTCATCTGCCGTCTCGGCTTCCACTAAATACAGAACAAAGTCTCAACAGGCTCAGATACCAGCGCCAGTCGACGGTCGCCACCCAGGGCAGCCCTCTTCTTCGCGTCGCAACGAGCCAGGCAACTCCTCGAATCCTGCAAGTGCGACATCGATTGCACAGGACACGGAAGCACCTGAAAGAACAGGAAGGCCAATTCAGTGCGTTTTTGATTTTGCTTTCATCCACTGTGATCACTAGACTGTCTTTCCCAGACCAACGCCTGTACTTGACTATCAGCCTCCAGAATTCCGGGGCCTACCTCCTCCATCCTCGTCATCAAAGCGAATATACAACATGCCAGGACCAGCTCCTCAACCGATTCATGACGAATATTATACCCGTAACGAACTCGCAACGTTCAAGTTCGGATCCCCCAGTATTACCACGATGACGGATGCCTCCTCCCAGATCGACCCTCTTTCCTCTGAGGATGACTTTCCCCATCCTGGAGCTGATACAACACCACGTCCGTCTCTTGCCGTTCACACTGAAGGTATTCGCAGCCATCCATCGCAAGTATCAAGCCCATCTGACCAATCTCCGCCAGCCAGTCACCGACCTGTAAGAAATGATGCATCGTCGACCCACACATTTGGAATAAGATCTGTCGCATCTACCTCCACATCTTCACTAGCAGAAGCTAGTAGTACGGATGGATCACAGGCTCAGGTAGAAACGTCTCCAGAACACTCGTCTGATGACGAACCCCGTGCACGGTATTACACTTTTCCATATGTTGAATCACTCTCTTCCAGTTCTGTGGATAGCAATTCCACCCGAGATGATTTCTATGATGACGAAGACTTGTCAGATCCTGACCTTGAGATCAGTAGCGCCCGCTTCGACGATGCGGGTTCTTACGATCAGAGCTACTGGAATACACCACCAGACCAAGACAGTTTCATCGCTGATTATTTATCACAAAGAAGAGGCAGCAACCCAATCGCTATCCCCGGCGTACAAGAGGGTTCGTCCCACGGTCGCGACCGAGAGGACAGTGTGGCAACTGTCAAGTATCCGACTCCCAGCGCTCCTGGTCCATCGAACGTCACTCCAAGATCTCCTACTGCGACTGTCCCTAATCCTTTTTCGCTCCCGAACAATGAAGTTGAATGGGATCACCGGAGGAGAGCTATGCAGGATAGAATCGATTCCTCCGGGACCAGATCTCATCCCCCTATACACGCCATGGACTTTGCAGCAACCGGCTTCTCCAACCACGCAGGACCTTCCACAAGTTCTCCCATGACACACGACGGGAACCATGACACGGCGTTGGAGTTTGATACGAGTGAATGGGAAAACATTGCGGGTGGGATCAAATTGGGGGATGAGCTTGGAGACGTTGATGCAGCCCCCATCGGGGCACTGAATGCTAACTTCTGGTCACGATTTGCGCCTAACGATGGACCGCGACGCCCCAGCATTGCCTCGACCATCAACGACACTTTCCAAAAACATGCCTTGGCGTTTAAAGATCAAGATTGGTCATTCAAGAAAGACCAAGCTGATGGAACTGCTCACATGAAGAAGAAGCGCAGCACCTTTATACCGTTCAATGAGCGACCAGTAAAGAGAGGACCGCCTTGGAAAGGAATGGGAATTGGACAAAGGGAATTTTGGCGCAATGATCTCACTGGAATTTACAAAGTCGAGAGGCTGGAAATACTCGGTAGGTTGCAGGTATCACTTTTTGCAAGATCAACGATAACTCACGTGTATCTGGTTTATCAGCAAGTGAAAATAGGCCGCCACAACAACGGTTGTCTATCCATCATTATCGTGATGGATCTCGACAAGCTCAGCGACCGATTCCCGGTCTCACCTATGATCCTCATAATGGTCCTACTACCACAGTCCATAAACACTCGAAGGCTGCTGCTTTCTCGTTAAGCCGCCATTACCGTGACAGGTCGCAATCAAAAGCTGGTGATCGTCGTAACAATTCGTCGAGGGCGCAGCCTTTGAGGAATGCTGTTTACATCAACGGGAAGAAAACGGCTATGATTCTTCTGGCGCCTCGAAAAGTACAAGAGGCATATACTAGCACTACTACTACACGGAAGCTGGAATCGCATGGGTTGTTGGATGATCCCCACAGAAGTCGCGAGCTAGACCGACTGAAGCGACTTGCTGAGCAGGATGACAGGCTCAAGGAAAAGGCGAGAGTGAAGGAGAGGGCAAGACAAGAAAAGGAACAGCGGAAGGCCGCAGAGGAGAGGGCAAAGAGGGACAAGGGTAAAGGAAGGGCAAGGGGACAAGAGTTAACCAATTCGGAAATACCTGCAATGTCTCAAGTTGAAACTGATTTCCCCAGCCTCAGCATCAATTCATCTCGCCACCCAACTTCATCAACGCCCCCTTCTGATTCTCTTGCTCAAGCCGTAGCAGAGACCGGCCTTCAACCTGAAGGACAACATGTAACCCGGGTTGTCACACCTAGCACTTCCGCGTCCTCGACCGTCATAGCTCACGAGTCACCCGTTGCGCCTACGCAGCAACCGCCATCCACGGGTAATGTTCGGCCTTCTACGGAATCGCATGATGGCGCCTCTCAACAAACACAATACCCCGCTGACGTTACTTCCGGACATGGCATAGCCAACTCAAGCGACATTCACCCATTACCGCGGGACCACATCTATGGTGATGACGAAGAATATATCGATGAAGAAGATGAACAACTTGGTCTGATTCCTCGCCGACGTAAACGTACACCTCATAACGAAGCCTATCACTCATTATCTCCGGAGTCTATTGATTCGTTCGCCGCTCAGCAAGATAATCATTCTCGCGGGATATTTCCCTGGTTGAGCGGGCGCAACGCTTCCAGCCGTACCCTCCACGCTGATACACCATATCATCCACCGTGGCTATCAGCCCCTTCGCGCCCCAATAACCATGATATGCAAATGCAGGTTGTTGCAGGGCTCAATACCTCGTTCCAAGGTGTTGGGTTGCTTCCCACTGACAAAGAAATCCGTGAAAGTAGGAAACGCAAGGCGCTCAAGAATCAAGCCCGTGATGCCGGAACGGAACGCAAGTATACCAAAGAGAAAGACATCTTCATTGACCTCCCTGACGACGCTCTCTATATGCTTTTACCTCTCTGGCCCTCCGAAACCGACCCTGTTTCGTCCCGAGACCATCCCTTCCAAATGCCAACAATAGCTATCTCCGATCGCCTCTACGCCCTGGTTTATTACAAGCCATGGTATCCTCCAGAAACTGGCAAAAGCAAAAGTAAAGAAAAAGCCAGGAGATCACGCGGCTCTCCGACATCGTCTCAAGACGGTATTTATATCGACGAGCGCAACGTTCTCATGAGCCAATTCTATATTGGGGCACGCATAGTCACATATGACGATCTTGAGGGTTCCAACGTTCGCGTTCCTGAGCTCGGGTTAAGTGTCATGGGGCCCTTGAAGGACGCCTTCGATTCTATCCCTATAAACGAACGACCTCCTAAACCAAGGCACAAAGGGAAAGGCAAAGGCAAGGACAATAATGAAGGGAAGGAGTTTTGGGACTACATCATTGGTTCCTATCATGCTCGTGATCATCCAATGGAGTTCTATCCCGAAGGTTTCAAGAAGATGGGACTCGCGACTCAGCACGGTGAGGACGGTTTTACGAGCTCTAGCAACGGCGGAGGTCCGTCATATTCGAATGATTCTGTTCCTTCGGGATCAACAGCCGCTGTACCTTCTGGCTCGGACAGCATTAATGAGGTCGTGAGCAATAATGCCAGCACAAGCAGTCTCCCCAGTGTCTCGTCGGGCAGTGGAGGTAGCCGGATCGACGTGAACACTATTGCTCCCTTTGGCGAGCCTAGTCTGTCGGATAATCAAATCAACCCTACTCGCTTCCCAGTTAACAGCGAGGAGGACCCGATCCAAGAGCCTCCTATCTTGTTAACTCCTATCGGCCGAGCTGTGCTGGAAATGGCTTTTATGGGCGCATTGGCAGTGACTGGATTCTCACCTCAACCATTTTGGTAATGGTCTCCCTTCGTCTTCACCTCCATCTACCAAAACATTTCTGCTTGTTTTGTCGTCTACTGCACGGACATACATTCGTCTGAATTTTGATCTTGATCTTGATCTTGCCCACATTTTTCCTTTCCGTTTCGAACTTTCGTATACACCTCATTCTGTTGAAGCTATTGCTTTCGTATGTAGCTTGAAATGTCCTTGTAGCCGACCTGACTTGTTCATATAGTCCAACTACTTTCATTGTATCATGCTTCTTCTCGGTAACAAAATCGAATAGAACTTTCATTATAAACTCCACTAACCGTTATCAAATGAAATCATTTAGATCAACGCGCGCGTTCTGCACTACCTCATTTTGCTGCGTACAAGACCTGGTACGTAGAGAGCAGACGAATGGACGGGTTAGGGGAGAAAGTCGCCTGGTGAAGGTCTATATGAATGCCCTTGGCTCTCGCTGCTTGTTTTTGTTAGCACGCCGCTTTCTAGATTTCTTTCCTAGCGGAAGGGCTTCATCTTCACTCTGGTCGGCTGTCTCTCCCAAGTCTGCTGGTTTCCCCCGCTTTCGTTTTTGTCGTCTCGCCACCGGTCCCTGTTCTTCTACATTCTCATCTCGGAGCTGCTCATCGGAAGGATGATAGAACCCTGTAAGGGTTGATTCTGTGGTTGAAAATTGGCTCTGCGGGAAACTCAAGTCCGCCTGTGAGCCTTCCTTAGGTGCGTCTTCAGCCGATACTGCGAGAGGTTTGCCTTCATCATCCTGGGGGTCTAGAAGCAAGTCGTCATCACTTCTAATCGGACCGTCCTTCTTGAGTTTAGCGGCCCGAGTTCTTGTCACCCGTTTGCTTGATTTACGACCTCCTGTTTCCTTAGTGGGTTTGGGATTCGGGGGCCGAAGGTTTGCTATGATGTCGTCAGTCTGACACGAGAGATACCTTAATTAAAGTTACCATGGATGACTGGGGCTAGACCATAAATTCTGTACAAATGGAAGACTGCTTGTTCCTTGTCCTTTGCCTGTAGTAGTAATATGATGTCAGCCCGAGCAACCGATCAACGGTAAGCGATCTTGCCTCAATCATGAGATCTAGGTGAATATGATCAGAGTATTAAACTACATGAGTCGAAGGCATTCTACATATACTCACCCATGTCGTCCGGTAGATCGGCGGGAAGCTTTTCGCAACGATCTGCATGAGCTCTGCGTTCCATGAGCGTGACCGCCCCAGGGCGTGGTTCGCTGAGATGTTGCTTTGGCCGTATATCGCGCCGCTTCCAAATAACATCCGCACGTTTGATAATCTCAAATGGTGGGATAGAAGATGGGTTGAGCATGTCATGGTGATAGTCTAATCTAAACAATGAGAACGACGCATTGGTGGACTGGGATCGGTCTGACCAAATACAAGAGGAACATCAAGTTCTTCGCAAATTTCAAGGAGATCTTCGGCGTTGTAGCACATCTAGAAAGAGGATCTGAGCTACAACTGTTTCAGAAGGGCATGAAACCTCACCTCATCGTTTTCCAGTACGAGTCTAGCCCGAACATTTGGCGGAAGAACTTTTGAAATAGTATGCTTAATCCGTTCGATGGCAGCTGGCTTGTCTCCATATGTCCCTCCTCCCTATAAAATCTTAGCTCTATCTCACCCACACCGATGCATTGCATTGTACTTACGTGGACAATCATCACGCCATCAACCCCAACCCCCATGAGATCGAGCATCTGACAGTGATAGTTTAGTTCTCTAACGGCTGCATCAATGACTTTTTGCTTCGTGCTCCCTAGTTGAGTGAATTGGCCAGGATGAGTTGTCAATCTATGACCATACTTGTTGGCGAGGTCGCCAGCTTCCTTTAGGAGGTCCGCGCAGTAGTCGAGGGAGTAGCCGTGATGTTCGTGCGACGCAAAAGGAAACATTTCCGAGGAGAGACGAAGAAAACGTATCAACTGACAAATTCATAATCAGATTCTCAATGGAAGTACTGCAGGGAAAGGGGGCACACATTATCTTCATTCCACTGGATCATTGTGATGAGGTCTCGAACATTTTGACGACCGAGTTCTTTCACCCATTCCATGCCATTCTTAATCAAACTGTCGAGTCTAGCGACATGGCGTTCAGTAGTCATCGGTAAACATGCCCAGACATTCATACCTACAGGTGCGCGAGCAAAACACAGACTCGCTTGCAGGTTTCTTGTTCCGGAGGACAGTATTCAAACAAGCATAGCCTACGTCAACGTCAGCCAAAGTGAAACAGATGAAGTGAGTAAACAGACCAAGTCTCCCTCTAAATGTTGTTTCTTTACGCTCTACGTCTGGTATTACGTAGACCGGTTCAGGCTTCGGCGCTCGTTGTTTGCGAGTTTTCTTCTCGGGAACAGAATCTTCGCCATCTTCGTTGGCCTGTTCTTCGGTTGCCTTTGAACTGCGCTTCCGCTTTTTTGCCTTTTTCTTCGTTCCTTTGGGCTCGTCTTGAGATGGCATCGCCAGAGCCACGATGCTGTCCATAACCGAGGTATCTAACTCTTTGAGCTCATTGTCTGTAGCGTCAATATTCATTACAGAAGCCGTCTCACGCCTGTGAGCGAGAATTGAAGGATCGGGTATCTCTTGAAACGACGTGGTTTCTGTATTGATTGAAGACATATTTCCAGAGGGTAACAGTCTTGTGCTCCGCCGCAAAGAGACCCCCGCATCGCTGGGATAGGGTCTAACCATACTAGCCATCGTGTGTGCTGGGCGTGGCGGTCGTGGAAGGGTGACTCTCAGAGAGCTGAGGGTAGAAAACATATAACTGAAGAGCAGGCCATTTCGTAAAGTTGTGTCTTATTCACATCGGAATAGTTGGAGCTGTCAACTTGCTCGATCTCTGGCGATTCTCCGCTCCCAATCGCGCTAAGGGTCCCCGAAACTAACAAACGCAAATATAATCCTATTTTTGGAGATTTAATCAAATCAGCCATCAATCTCCTTAGTAAGCGGATATCCCATTGCAGTGCTCAATGCAAGTCACCATTGCGCATAACTCACATCTTACACAACATGAGCTGGGCTGGGTATGTCTAATCCTTATTATGTATACATATGTCTCAAACCCCGTTTGTGCTTACCTGAATCAGCTTCAAGAAGTCTGTAAACAGAGCAGGTACTACTGTGAGCATTATCGAATCTACCCCTAAAATTCGGGCGCCGAGCTAATCCCACACGACTGCAAATAGCTCCTACAAAAGACGGGCCAGATAGAGCGCACAGTAGACAGAGAATTTGAGGATGAAGAGGCCAAATATCGAGTGTGCGCACAATCCACGTGAACCCTTCGGATGAGACTGATTGTACCCATCCTTAGATACGAGAAGGAATGTCAAGCACTCCAGAAGGACAGCAAAGCGTACTGGGATGCTATGCGTGGTGTGTCTACTCTCTTATTTTGTGGCAACTCGAAATTTACTTGCTGTCCCACTGTAAGCCATGACCTCGGCGCAAACGCGCATTGCTGAAACCCTTGAAACCTTTTATACTGCTGCGGATCGATCATCCGAAGGAGCCATGGCAGGACATGCGTACAAGCGCTCTGTGGACGACCTCGACACCAGCTTTACGCGAGAGCTTGTGGGTTGTCTTCCCATATACGCCGGCGGTCCTGATTGACCATCCCGAACAGGACGGACCCTATCGCACAACCATTCTTGAGCCCCTGGGCAAAATGTGTGCTTATTTCCCTATTGTAAATGAACACATATCAAAACGGAATAAGAAGGTGTGGTATATTAGGTGCTTGAAGTTCATAGACTAAATCGTCGCCCGATAGATGCTGGATTACGACTCCACGCGCAGCAAACTAAGGAAGCTTATTGATAAACCCAGTGAAGACCCAACAAAACTTCCTCGTGTATGCCCTACTTAAGTAGAAATAACCTGTAGCTCACGAGGATTTTCTAGGCACAACAAGAGCATGATGAATCCAAAGAACTCTTCGACCTCCTCAATGAGCAGCTGATCTCCGAGCTTCCGCAATTACTTGACCTACGAGTCCCCTACTTTGATCCCAGCTTTGAAGCCATGATTCGCATGCAAGCCAAGTTTGCCGAAGAGGGTTACGAGAAACTGAGTGGTGTGCAACGGTATGTTCCCTGTATTATTGTGTGGTGCTCACAATCTGATAATGAAATAGATACTTTGCCGACAACGTGAGGGATGATTATGCTGCTGGACAGCTCGACGCACAGGTGGGTTCATGATCTCTTGTCCGACCTTTTATGCTAATGTTTCTGTATGTACAGGTGGAAGGCGTGCTGCAGGAGATGCGAGAACTATCTATTTGTGGAGGAAACTGAGATTTCATGACAGCGTCGTTCGCCGTAGTATATCCGTACAGGTTTCTAGTTCCCCCTACAAACTATCTACACCCACTTTTATATCTCCCGGCCCGTCTCTTGTGAGAACAGGCAGCAAACAAGTAGATAGCACATCCTATGCCGCGTTTCCTCCGCACGTTTATTTCTTCACTTACACATACTCAGTGTCCCTACAATACCCACACACTGCGGAGTCTGCTTGACTTACCAACATGGCCAGCTCATCACCAACGGTCGCCAGCTGTTAACATTTCTGATCCCAACAGTCCTCCCACAGGTCGTAGGAGTTGCTAAAAAATATCTATGTTGGATTGTCAGAAAGAGTTGCGCTTTCTAGAATAAAAATCATATGGTTTTGCATCAGTGGCAGCACATCAACGGCTCACTGGTATTACTAGTTACTGCATTTCTTCACCTCGACCTTACGAGGGACTCGTACAATAGATCTCGGCTGGTGCCGACTATTTATTTACTTCAACTCGAGTCTTGAAGCTTGAAGCTTGAAGAGTCAAGCTCGATGGAACCAAAACTCATGGGGTTAAGCGTCGTGAAATCATCGAGTAGCACATGTTTGTGGCTTTTGCCCTTCGTGGTCAGCTGAGCGAATTTGTTGCCCGCGGGCATTCAAGCTTGTGAATATCAACGGGCTCAACAGGTCCGTAAAGGGTCGCTTCCGAGTACTATTTCCGTCACTATCACATTTCCCTTTCCACATTCCCATTTCTTCTGCTAGAAGACCTCTCACTCAAACCATGGCTCATGTACCCGACGACGTCCTCTTCGAGCACAACTCCCGCGTTCGCGATAAGGCCGTCGTCATAACCGGTTAGTGAAGGTCCTTTTCGGGTAACTTAAGCGTTGGTTGGCTTGGGCTTATGAGATATCACATGTTCTCCGCTGCCCTTTGCCGTTTGGATCTCCAACGTCCTCAACATCGGACGAAATGTGCAACTGAACTGTTCATCTCGAAGGCGCCGCAAATGGCATTGGGAAGGAGACAGCAAAACGCTTTGCGTCGTACGGGTAAGTGTCAGTTCAAGTTGTTGGGGCGCCAGTGAAATTCACGTGTTTCTTGAAATACCTCTTTCCAGTGCCAAAGTTGTAATTGGCGATAGAGATACTGAGGGAGGAAAGAAAACTGTTCAAGAAATCGTTGCAGACGGAGGGTACGTGTATTTGGGTTGTATGAACAACTTTGAACGAATGCCTCACCTTGAAGGGTAACAGGCAGGCTGTCTTTGTGAAATGTGATGTTCTTCAATGGGACGATCAAGTCTCCATGTTTGAGACGGCAATCTCGAAATATGGTTCAGTTGACATTGTTGTGAGTATTTTGACCTTTATGCTAGTCCTTCTCAATCTTCTTGGGGCTTCTCTCCTATCGCCGCTCACTTCTCCACTCCCGAATACCATCCTGCATCTCTTTTACTTTTGTCTTTGCTTTTGACATCTTACTGAAAGGGAAACTCCGCTTAGGTTCCTAACGCCGGTGTCACCGAAACCTCGAAATTTGGCTCAGTAAACTTTGACAAGAGTGGTAAACCAGTCAAGCCAAATCTATTGACACTGGATATCAACCTCACCGGTGTCCTCTACAGTAAGCCGATTTTACCACCAGCACATTCTCATCAAATTCTAAAAAGTTCTTATCTCACTCTCAGCTGTTCATTTATCTCTCCATTACCTCAAATTGAATCAGAAGCGGAATGATCTCAAGTCTCTTATTCTAATTGGATCCGTAGGTAGGAAGCCACTCACCCTTTTCCCTACGCCTTTTCCAATGGTTGACACAAACTCCTCTTCAATTTAGCATCGTGGATGCCCATACCAGGAGGAGCTCTCTACACGGCTTCCAAGCATGCCGTTTTGGGAGTTATGAGATCGCTTCATCTTCCCCTCGAGCTTCAAGGCATCCGCATCGGTGTTATTCATCCCTTCTTCGCTGGTACGTCTTCCTCTCGCAATCTGAACTTCGGATTGTCCAAATTGGATCCCTCATTTTACTAACGAAATCCTTCATAGATACCGCTATTGTTCCTCTTCCAGTCAAGGTGATTCTTGCAGGAATTCCGCTCACCCCGGTGCCGCGCGTCGCAGGAGCCATTTTCCATGCCGCCACGAATCCAGATCCCGAGACGAACGGATGTGCTTGGCTACTTCTCGATAACGGACCCGTCTTTCGCGTGAAGCCGGACGAATTCAAACAAGGCGTTTACAAGATGATTGATGATCGGGCCAACGGTGCTCTCAAGTGAGTCAATTCCTCGATCCTCCGCCTGGCGCTCACTGGAGTGGCTTGGTACAAAAAACGGGGCATCTGACGATTTTTCCTGCGTTGGTTCCGGTTAGGGTGGCGAAGGGAGTTGCTCATTATTACAGGATTGGTAAAGAACTCTGGCGCCTTCTTGGCAAGCAAGTGGTTGTTTTGAGTATGGGGGCTGCTTTAGCCAAACTGACGTGGGATAAGCGGGACCTTCTCGCAAGTTATATCCGATAATTTCGTGCTGACAATGGAATCCAATCTTTTAATTATGATACTTTCGTTAACGTACATGCTTCCAATGAGGTTTCCTTCGCGAAGAGAAGATGAACCGTGAACTGCGAATAAAATCAAGAATCTGAACGCGGACGATTCCAGCCCTACGCAAGAAGGATAGTAGAATCCAGCAGAAAGAAGCCATTCGCGTAATCCGACCTGAGCGGTTTTCCCGAGATGAAGAGGTAAACCAACGCCCTACGTTGTTCCGCCGGTACCCACATCTCTGAATTCAGTCAGACAAGTGCTTTAGTTCAATATCTAAAGTTTCGGAGACATACCGTCGGCTATTCTGTACACGGATGAAGAGCCAATCTACAGCAGCTCTCACGCCGGTCCTAATTGAATGCTTATGAGCAAAGCAAGATCCAGAATATTGGCTAAAGCGGCGGATTTACCCCTCTAAGGCAGAGATTCCCATCACATCCAAGCTCGCAATTCGTTGCCTCCGGGCAGTAATCTCGTTTTCGCCCTCCCCATACCTCGAGGTTCGTCGGGCACTCTCGAGCTTCCGTTGATACCAATCTTCATAGTCATGTCTAATCTCGTCGACGGAAAGGCTTTGCGGTGAATCTTGCTTATTTGCAAGGAGCAAAAGTGGAACGCCGAGAATTTGGGGTGCGGATAGAACTGAGTCTATATTACTTGGGAGGTTACATTAGTATCTTTGCCTGCTAGAGTAGTACGCAAGACAGGATAGGAGGGAAGGGAGGAGGGAAGGTGCCATAAAAAGACATACCAAATACCTCCCAGCCTTCACTGAGTCGTTCTCTGTCTTCGGCATCGATTACATATACGACTGCGTGACAGTCGTCGAAATAACGGTGCCAAATGTTGCGAATGCCGCGCTGACCTCCAAGATCCCAAAACTGTAATATGGTGGAGGGTAGGGTTATCTTCCCAGCTGGGATAGCACCATGAGCACGACATTTCCATCACGGGCCAAAATTTCTGCGTACTGTTCTGGCCGACAGTAGGGCCTATTTTGTCGGGAGTTAAGCCTGGAATGTCATTATATAGTGTCTTGATTTTCTCAAGCAAAGTCTATTCCCGCGTCAGTCAATGCAGGTGTGTCCATAGTAAGCGTTCTGCGCACGGTTTTTCCAGCCCCGTCGAGACCAATGATAATGACAGAGAACTCTTCCTTTCGGGTAAGGTACTCATGGAGACCTTTGAGGAGGTGATACATGGTCAAGAAAGGTCCAAACAAGGTCCAACAGGAATTAGCGCCATCACTACTGCAGTCCTTATTCACTGACACTCACCACCTCATTCTCCAATGGGCTACTACTACTATTCCTATGGTCTCCCTCCGTCTCTTCTGATTCTCCTCCTCCTCTATCTACTGTTTACAGGTATGTTTGAACCATGAAACAAGATGCCTGCTTAACCTTGCTTTCAGGTCGATTTGACATCGGACAATTCCTACAAGAATCGAGTCCATATGCTTGGGGCGCGACCGGGATTGGGCTTTGCATTGGCCTGAGTGTATTGGGTGCAGGATGGTGCGCGTTAAAAGGCTTGTGACAACTAGGACATGACTGATACATGCACAGGGGAATATTCATCACAGGTTCATCCATTATTGGCGGCGGCGTCAGGTCACCACGTATCACAACCAAGAATTTGATTAGGTGCGCGCCATTTCTACTTCTGTCTAGCCATAATTCTGAAAAATACTGCAGTATCATCTTTTGTGAAGTCGTTGCCATCTACGGTGTCGTACGTTTCATCCAATCCCGACCATTCCACCTGTCCTGACCGGTCGTGTTAGATCATTGGCATTGTATACTCGGGGAATGTTCAAGCTGTACCTGACGAACTTCTCTACACTCGCAACAACTTCTTCACAGGTAAGGCTGTCACCTACTACCAATAATCCACGTATTCAGTGTAACAATACCAGGCTTTGCATTGTTCTGGGGTGGCCTCACTGTCGGTGTTTGTAATCTGCTTTGTGGCATTTGTGTAGGTGTCACAGGCTCGACCGCAGCGATTGCGGATGCCGCAGACCCCAACCTTTTTGTAAAGATCCTTGTCGTTGAAGTCTTTGGTAGTATTCTTGGTCTTTTCGGGCTCATCGGTACGCCAAATCCATACCCTTCTTATTATTTGCTTGACTTACAATATCCCACCAGTTGGTTTACTCATGACGGGCAATGCCAGTCCTTTCACCGCTGACACTGCTGATGCTGCGCGCTCGATAGCATCTCCCTTCGTTTACTAAATTCTCGCTTGATAATTGCCTATTTCTTCTCATGGACCAAACGTAGATACTAGGATACACCCCTTGTACTGAGCCAGCCAGAGAGATATATGCTGAATCGGCCATAATACAAACATACAAGATAGGTACACACATCATTATTACTCCGAAGCATTATTTCCGGTCGTCATCAAACGGATTCTCGGCGTACTCTAATGCATCCTCATCCGAGTCATGCCTGTGTGCCTGCTGCTGAGTTTGGGGAGGGTCCCGAATCAAGGAAATTGGTCGTTTGGGTAGGAGACCAAGTTTACCTGAAACGAGATAGTGAGCGAAAGGATCACTGAAAAGCGGTTGTGTTCTCACCTCCATCGATGGGATTAGCTGGACTAGGTCCTCGTGGGGGTACAGATGCAGAAAAATTGCCACCGGATGTGGCGTTCGTAGTTGCTGGCTGGGCAGGCTGCGATGTCGTAGAAGCAGATATTGAAGCAAGTGCATCTAAGCCACAGGGGAGGCACGCACATGCATCAGTCATTCGCCAAATGATAACAAGGATAAGTTCCCTCACCACCGGTACTTGAAGGTATCGGCTCAACTGCATACCCTTCATTGGAGACAGAGGGCTGCATGGTTTTCCTTTCGGGAAAAGACGGCGAAGTAGGCTGCGTTTGGGGTGACGTTGGCTGTGAGCTCGGGTTAGGATCATAGAATGCTGCCGGCTGCGAAATCACAGTATTTGTGAGTGGAGCTGGTATTCCAGTCGCAGCATGATGTCCTTGATATGCCTGGTAGTTCGTTCGTGGAGGGGGCATTTGGCTTGTGGCGTTTGGATCGTGATAAGAGGTGCCACCAGATCCGCTCCATGTTGGCTGGACGCCAGATCCACTTCCGCCTGCGTCTGGTCTGAGAATACGAGGTGAGATCGACTGATCATGGAGAAGTCGTAGTACAAGATACTGACTTGTCAAACTCCTGTATTTTGGACTTGACTTTTGACACCAGAGCGCCAAAATTCTTTCTCCCAACTGGCAAGAGCGGTCGGTTCAATCACCGGACACAAAGTAAAATCGATATGCCACATACTTTCAGCGTATTTACTGAATTGCTCTTGAATCTCTGTCATGGTGTCTTTGTCACCAACAGGTGTGGGACCTGGTTGCTGGGGTTGCTGCTGCTGCTGTCCCTGCATCCGCGAACTGCGACGGTGAGGACGCTGTCGTTGCTGCCACTGTTGTGCCTGCTGCTGTTCCTCAAGCATCAACCGTCTTGCCAGTTGTTCATCCAGATCCTCCTGAGTCTAATCATACACGGAAGTAATGGCCTTCAGTACTCCCCACACCAGAAATGACGCAATGACGTACCATTTGAGGCTGCTGTACAACCGGCGGAGTATCACTCTTGAAATTTGGATCACTCATTCCAAGGAGCAGGTCAATAGCGCGATCCTGACTCCCATTGACAGATTCTAGGACTGATTGTCTACGTTCCCAACCCGTAAATCAAAACGACGCCAAGACACGGTCATCGAAGTTGACACGACGTGCAAGCAGGAGCCGAGAGCACAACACGGATTAATCAAACCAGATTACTTATCAGCTTAGCCGTGGATCACAAGTTCAGGGAATACGTACAGAATAGCCTCATCGTAATCTGGGAATATAGCTTTCAACGCTGCGACTTGCGGATCCCTTGGTTCATTCTGTGTCATTACTGTTTCCGTAGGACGAGCTTCAGGGGTAAGAGAGGGTGAAAGTCTAGTATTATTATTTGTCATAGATTGGTCAGTGAGCGGGCTAGGTTTCGTCGTAGTTGGTACTGTAGGAGGTGACGCTGAAGTCGATCCTGCCTTGTCCTCCGCAGGTGGGCTGGTCAAAGGAGGCCCCACATCGGGAGCATCCACCTGATATCCTTCAAGCTGAGATTGAGCAGGGTCAGGCTGTGTCTTGTCTACCATGAATCAGTTTGGCTTGTGGCCGGTCAAGAAAGCTGGTGGTGGTTGTGATGGAAGAGATAGTGATGGTGGAAAACGGTTGCCCTGAACTATTGTGCGTAGTATATACTCTTCGTCATGATTGTTCACATCTCCAATCCGCAGCTCTCCAATTGGTGCACTGCCGCAAGGAGACCACATCGTTTGGTAGCAGCCAAGCGGCTCAGTAAATACTGGGGTGTGACACCCTTGATAACGACTATTTATTGATGGCAATGGCCCTATGCGGTTACCACAGAAGCTGCAGCGACTGCGGGGCGCCAAGTTAACTAACTGCATATGTCATCTAAATTTCAAACTATCTACGGATCCCCTCAATCTCAGCGCCTTATTCTCTTTCCTTTCGAGGAAGAGTCACTCAGTGCAGCTTTCCGTTTGTTGGAGCCCTGTGCTGACCGAATGCTGTCGGTTTCCTTCAAAGTCTTCAACTTCTGCAAATTACCACGTAAGATATCCTTCTCGCCAATACGAACAATCAAGGCCTGTCGTTTGTTTAATGGCAGCGAGCCGGTCGGACACGCTCGATCAGTCTACGATTGGATCTTTGAGTACAAAATCAACATATGGTGATATGATAATAATCACCTCCAACGTTGTCGGGTAGTCTGCGAACCTGCGTTCAATGGTCGAAATCAAGATGTCATAAAGGGCCCCTTCGAGTTTCGGCTTTGGTGGTGTGGACTTTTTCCGCGCCTTCTCCCACTCTTTCTCGGACAAGAGCAAGAGCTTCGTGAACGAAATCATCGCCGGGGGTACTTCAAAATCATGGTCCAAGACGAAAATGCTGAGATACCCACTAAGATCAGAGAGGCTCAGAGCACCAACAGCATCCAGTCACTCACTCTTCACCACCTGCTTCTAACCACCAGTCTATCCTCTCCTTCGCTTGGTCACCTTTAACAGCTTCCAGAAAAGATGATATAACAGAGACGATCAGGTCGGCCTTGATTTCAACAACATCTGCTGGGTTCCCAGATCCTCCGGAAGGCAAGGGCAATATATCAACATGACCATATCGGCGAAGCAGTTCAGCATTTGGAAGATCGCCGTATGTATTCCACTAGAATGACAGATCATATCAGTAGAAAATTAGTGGCCGAGGTTCAGGTAACAGACAATTTGTTCTCCGGACTTGATCGGCCGCGTTGACACCATCTTGAGCACGTCTTTCTCATAAAAGAGTTTAGCCTAAGCAATATATCAGTCAATAACAAAGGCATCTTGACGGGACTCGCCCACGTTTTCCGTCTGGTATCTGGCGTTCAAAATGTCGGCCATTGGAACCATAGCAACATCAGAAGGGTCATCCTCGTCCTCGTCCTCATCTTCGCTATCCTCCTCATGGCCTACGCGGTCCGGATCTTGATTCGGATCCTTCTCGTCGACGTCCATCGCGCTCTCCATACTTATGTTACCAGCTGTACCGGCAGCATCATCTTCGTCTTCATCTCCGTTCCACTTTTCCACGACAAAACTTCGAGAAAGAATTCGACTCCCCATAATATGATAGACCCCTAGGGAGTAGTACGTCGATAGATCATTGGGGAGAAATAAATCAGGTCGTGACTTGACAGCTGGGAGTAATTTTGTCGTGTAGTCTACCTCGGCATCGGCTTTTCCAAGTTTCTCTGCCAACAATAAATAAGATCCACGATCATCTTAACGATGGGGCTAGACAGACCTACCACCGAGGTACCCTTTAGTTCAGCGAGATCATCCTCACCCCAGAACATTGGGGTATCGAATTCATCTGGAAGGGTCTCTATCGCGTGTATGAGATCAATAACAATTGTCTATAAAGACTTTAGGATCCTTGCCTAGATAGCCTCGCCATCTCGAAGAAGAGCCGTTTGCTTGTTCCCACATCATACAGAGAATTAAGCCAACCCATCCCTTGTGAAGGCCGGCTTTTTGCCAAGCATCGACACCAAACCGCTTAGGAAGTTGAGATGTGCGCGTTGAAAGTGTCAGGCCTCTAGGAACTGTGAATAGGGTATGACATTCCTGATATGCCGTACAAGTATAAATTTATACATCCTCACTAAAAAAAAAAAAGGACGGCGTACTGGTATATCTTTCAAAGCAATTGCGCCACGCCTTCCTTCAGACAAGGGGAAATCGACAATTCCGAGAGAGGAGTTGTCCAGATGAGCCCCATGGGATTGAAACCAGGCGATGAAGCCGTCCATAAAGCACTGTATAAACTTGGTCTGTCGTTGTGGTTGAACGATGGTCAACAACCTCAAAGATCAAGTCGAAATTACAATCACGTGATTTACGTAAGTATGTCACCCATGAAGAGAAAACATTGAGGAAACCAGTGAGAAACCCGGATTTCAATCACTCCGGTTAAATTACTGCTACCTGCGAACTATTCATTATTATCATCACGGGTTACGAGCGTGTCTGTCTTACTTTCACGAACTGAGTCGCGCTACCAGGAATCGTTAGAACCTGAGTACGAAACCCAAACCGACACCCTCGTTTATACTCGAAAGATTCTTTGATGAAGTACACTGATCCCAAGTTGCCGCGCTGAACTTCACCTCCATAGGGGCAGCTGAAATCCAGGCAGCACTCAAGGACGTAATCTCGACGTCAAATTTCTTGCGTAATCCATGTCCCTCGACGTCTACCCCCAGCCAGCGATCAAATCCTCATCCGATGATCTACGTAGTTTCTAAACACACTTCCAAGCAAGGCAGGAACCGAGGTCTGACCCACCTTTCGGGCTTTTCGCATCAATGGCATTAGCTCCATGAGCCTTTCCTCCTTTTCAACCTCAGCTTGACTTTCGAGACCACTCTCTCGGAGACCGGATAGATTCAATCTAACAAACCGATGGGGGCCGGTTTCCTCCTAGAAGCCGGGCTTTCTGGCCTATACCTCAAGATAGTCATTGTTCTCACAGAGAGGTTCACTACCACGACCGGCCATGAAACTCCACTAAGCTCTTCGGTCGCTCTTATGGATTCCCCGTTATACATGAAGGGCTACTCTATGCTGCCCATTTTGCTTCTGAGTTCGGGAATGGTATCTCGTTCTAATAATCGCCTCGGTTTTTTTAACGCCGGTCGTTCACTTTTCACACTCAACTTGATGCACTGACTATGTGATCCGACCAGTGGTGTTAGGACGAAGCCTACACCATTACGCCCGTTTCCCCAGTTCTATCTCCGATTACATCTCCTGGGCATGTAGCCTCGAGAAGCGCCTTTGGTCCTTTCCGCCAACGGAAGAGCCGGGGGAATACAGTAGCCAAGCTTTCCTACAAGCCAAACCTCCAATCGCATGTCGTTCTCCTAGGCCCTCGGCTTGCTCAGATATTTCATTGCACATTAGTCGTTACATCGTTCCCATCGATGATCGCGCCGCTTCACCCCCTCAGGTCGAGGCGACTACTGGACCTGCCTCACCGGAAGAGTTCCTTGTAGTATGTACGCAATATGCGTCTATCCCCTCGCGGTTCGCGGGTAACCCAAGCTTGACACTTGCTCCACTCCAACTCGCAACGATTCTAGTCCCAGAATATAGGAAGTAATCAATCAAGATTCGCTGACAAGCCAGCAGGATCAGTACCTACCAGGCCTACAAACTGACGACCATGTAGTTTCATTTTTCCCCGTGGATTCTGGGGATCAACCTATTATTTTATTGCAGAAAACAGTATATTTCAACGGCGCCTCGGATTTGCAAATGTCGCCTCAGCGGAAATCCGGCCGTCCTTCTGGTCATCACAGAAG
The DNA here is from genome assembly GCA_013368445.1 of Leucocoprinus leucothites. Lineage (NCBI taxonomy): Eukaryota > Fungi > Basidiomycota > Agaricomycetes > Agaricales > Agaricaceae > Leucocoprinus > Leucocoprinus leucothites. The sequence goes on from JAACJO010000012.1 coordinate 784,492, forward strand.
TTCGACCATAGTATTCATGGTTTTCCGCGTTACACAGCTATTGGTAAAAGCAGATAGTTGGTGGACTTGATTAGAAGCTATTGGCAAACAGAGAGCTAGCCCTGCCGCGAGCCTCTGAGCTATAGGGATGCATCACTTTCAAAGGAGCCATCAGATATCACGATCGATCCTCTTGTAATAACAGCACCCCGAGACGATAGCCTGTTCAGCCCTCAAGGCCTCGGCCCTGGCGCATCAACGTTTCAACCCCCAACCACGACGACAAAGGCATCGACCCAGCACACAGCCATGGAGCCCACCCATGGATTATTAGTCAGATGGATATATGTTGTTGACAAAGATGAAGACGTAGGAAACATATATGTATACTCGTATCTGCACCAGTCACGGTGAGAGGGGCCTTTTTGCAGCACCAAAATGGAAGAAGGTCTAAAATAAAACATCAAGAATTCCGCTTCAAACAAGCTTTCTACTGATGACTGTGGGAAATTTCATGCTCGTCATGGTTCCAGTGATGGCGTACCAGTCGGACCGTCCATGCCTGTGATTCTTCATGCTTCAACGCTCCAACCACGACTGTACCACCGACCACGTCGACAGTTACAGCGGGGAATGGAAATCCAAGACCTGCTTAAAACCAACTCTATCAGGTTGCTCGCAACTTATCACGAAAATATCAACAATGTCCTAGACCTCCAAGTCACCCTGATCCGAGACATCCTTCCTTCTGTCGTTGATGAGTTCGATCTGAATCCGGACGCCACGGAGTGGGCTACGGAATGGCTGAATGACACAGGTATCTGCCTCCGCTGTGTCTTCAACTTTAAATCGGCGTTACTCACTTTCTCTTCTGGTTGTGGTGTCTTCAGCCTCCATTTTTCGGATAGCTCGCGTAGGTTTCCTCCAGGATCTGGCTAACAGGAGTTCTCAGTGACAAGAGTGTCTTTGGTAGCGCAACAAGTTTACGAGGTCGTTTGCGCTTGAATCCATTCGCAAAGGTCTGGTATGGCGTCTGCAAAACCTATGGCCCACAAATCCCAGTTACGTTTTGCCTCCTACCGTTCGCTGCCTTCCTGAGCACGTCCGTGACCCTTTTGGGCGGCCCGTCCTCGTTGTCGAAGTCCCACCCGTCAATGAAAGCCCGGACATAGTCAAACCATACATCATTCAAGCATTCGAACAGCTTCGGCTTCATCTCAAAAGTCTCTCTGGCGCACAAGGCCTAGAAGAAGAGCCCATCCTGCAATATATCATCCTGCTAGACTTGGCAAAATTGTCTTTACAGTCATTGGCAATTACCCTTCACCCTGTCACCGGTCCATTTCTAACCCCCTATCATATAGAATGTCGATGTTATGACCTGGACTATTCGCGAAGTCGTCCCGCGATTCCCAGGCATGCTTGCTGGAGGTATGAGAGCACTTCTTTAAGCGCGTATTTCGTCTGATTCAAGCAGTTTTCATAATCAACTATTCATGGGCCCACTCTGGTCTGTGGAGTATTATAAAGTACATCTAACAATTGGCTGCAATGTCTTTCCATTCACCACAAGTTAGGCGTATTCTTCCCGAATCAGCAATTTCAAGGATCTTTTTCCCAACCAAGGCAGACCTGCTAGCTGCAATGACCGCGGATGCGTTACCAAAAGGTAGGGGATATCGAATTCGTCCATCCTCCGATATTTTGCTCAGTTATATCATAGATTATGGTGGCGACTTGCCTTTCTTGACAGATTTAGATGATCCTTTACGACCGGGAAGAACCAGGTCCAACTCTTCCAGTGAAAGTGTCGTAGGAGGCTATTCAGCTTCATCGACATCTTCCCAGCAGCCAGTATTAGGTTGCATCTCCTCAATATCTCCGACTTCTATGTTGAATCCTTTTTATGGTTATCCTGCTGCTTCCACTCGTGGACACCCGCAATTACACCATGGTCGCCGTCGAAAACGGGACCTTGCCAGGACTTTGATCTGGTTGTTTTGGCAGCGTTGGCGACCTCACATCACGATCGGTGTAGTCCTCACAGCATTCACTCTGGTCATTAATCTTGGTGCTCGAAGGGGCCTTCTGCGTGCACCAAGGATCTTTGGCTGGCAAGCTTCTCTTTCCTCGGCGTTGCGTTCATAGTAAGACGTAGAGGCGACCCTCAAGCATGTTGGATTATACTTTTATTTATTGTCCGTTGACTTGCGGAGATATTCAGTGGGGTGATCCTATTAGATCTAACTTGGATACCTTTATTCCTTTAAAGCAGTACAACAGGCTTGTCGTAGTAGCTTTTCTTCCTCCTTACCAAGACGCAGAGACCGATATAGTGTCATATTAATATACAGTATACATGTATCATATCGCAATTGCAGGTATCCAGAGTTGAACAATCGCATCTGCGCCGAAGGGCCATCAAAGGAAGTATTCTGGAAGCTAGATGTAGAAAGTGAGTGAGACGACTAACTGGGTAGGCTGTTAATGACTTTTACCTTCCCGCTTGCATTTTGCGCACTTTGCTGATTTGGACCATCCCTGTCATTCTCAGGAGCTGCCTCGAACACGTTGAAAAACATAGTCTCCCCAGGCCCCACCTCCAGAATGCTTGCTGAATTTCCACAGCGATAGCAATAATTAGGAGCAGACCAAACCGTGGAAAGGTGCTTGTCAAAGAGGGATGAGTAGCCTTCCATGCATAACTGATGTGCGCGAAGGATATGGGACATCCCATTTTGATCAAGGAATTTGTGAACAACACCGGAACCAAAGGTATATCCAGCGCCACTGAGTTTTTGAATGAGTAAGAGAAGTATGGACGGCCCGTTAGGTACATACCGTGGTGAAATTGCGAAGTCTTCCTTCTCTGGATCAGGATCTGACCAGACAAGGTCGGCCATAGGACCTTCGTGTGGTATTTCTGGCCGAAACGTGAGTATATACAAAAGTTTAGATGCGAGCTGCGCACCTCGAAACCGATCAACAACTTTAATCTGATCAATCGAGTGTATCGAAGGCGAAAGGCCTAATGAGAAATCAATCGGATGTATCTAGACCCAACAGCTAGTAAATCCTGGGTACCTCCGTGAACGCAAAATATTCGATCATCAATTACGACCGAGAGTGTTAGAAAGTCAAACATGTCGGTGAAGTACGTCCAAACGTGTGGGGAGCCATATTTCCGCACACATTCTGTATAGAAGCCATAAGTCTGCAGAAATAAGATTAGATGCAAAGGGTTGGGGACTCGGGCTACCTACCTGAGTCACCGCCCTTGATTCGTGATTCCCCCGAATGAGCTGAACCCTGCTAGGGTATCTGAGTTTGAGGCATGTCAAGAGGGAAATGGTTTCAACGCTGAAAAGTCCACGGTCAACGTAATCTCCTGGAGGTAGCCTGAGTTGAATCATGGTAGGGTACAAGGTCGCCGAGAAACCAACCAAGGAAGAGATAATTCGTGTTAGGCGCGTAACCACCTATACGAAATATTTCTATCAAATCATAAAACTGGCTTGATATGTCCCAAGGTTAACCAGGTGAAGAAGGAGGCGGTAATGACTCACCCGTGGATGTCGCCAACAACAGTGACCGGTGCACTAACGTGCACGACGTTAGACTCGCGCATGAGCACCTCCTTGGTCTTTTCGCATATCTCTCGCAATAAAGCTTCGTGTAGAAGTTGTTTCTTGAGGAGTTGGTCTATACATGCATCGAGATCAAATGGAGCCATTGGGAACCTGTAGCTGGGTAGGGATGACCAAGGTGATCGCGAGTTTGACACTATTTGGCTAAACCCTCGGATTTCTGGCTGGAACATATCAATTCACTCGTGTGATGATCTCCGAGTCACTGTCATGTCAAGCCACTGTCAAGCCATTTTTTTCGGGACAAATAGGCGCCTTTGTGTCCCTTCCGAGGCCATTTATTTTATGTTCCGAGCGCTCTCAGCACCCACGGTGTACCGTGACCGCCTTCGTGGATCACTGCATCAATCTTCCATTTGGTCTACATCGCGATTTTTTCGCAATTTTGGGCTCCTACGTTTATCTCGCCTGGCAACAGACTTTGCTTTTTTTCAGGTACGGCCTACTCATGGTATGCTCAGAAGCGACCAGGACAAATACGTTGTACGGAGTCGAGGTGTAAGTGTGATTAGCAGGCTTCTACTACATTTCCCCCGAATTTGCTGGGTTCGGAATGACATTCCATCTGAGTCATGGCGGCACGCCGAGACTTTTCGTCTGACTTGTACTAGCCTCATAACTCAGTCTGCCGGCGCACCAATCTCTCTGGGATTACTACACCATCCCTTTCTATACTCTCCAGCTGCGTTCTTGTTGGGCATACCAGATCTTCAGGTTAATGCGGCGTGACACGTTGCTTAAATCTGACCTATTTTTAATAAGCCTCTCCTTGAAAATCTCAGTTTATCTCTAGTGTCGCTTTGAAATTTTGGTTAGCCCACAAGCAAAATTCCAGGTTCGGTCCGTTCTGCCTTCGTCGTATTACCTTTTTTGAGTCCCAAAACTTTGACACCTCGATATCTCAGGAATCTCAGAGTGGCCGATTGCGCGTTTAGCCTGACAACGCAAGATCACTTCTCGGACATAAAGTTGTCTTCTAAATCTTTCTCACTATCGCCCATTAGAAATTGAGCGACACAGCGCATTACTGCTTCACTCGAGGTTCACTGGAAGCCGAGCTGTGTCGAGGGTCTGAAGCTGGTCGCTTTACCCCCATACGTGGTCTCTTCAGTTATGGCATATTTGACATGGGGGTAATCCCGCTAGCCTTTTCTGGGTTCAGCTTGTTTTCAATTATTTTCGCACCCGAATCTAAAATTCTTCCAGGCAGGCACATCTGTAGATTCGGGTGATTAAACTCAGCCATCCGAATTGTGCTTGCAACTTCTGGCGCAGGGTTCCCATGATGAAGCTCCAGGCAAACCAGACACCTGAAGTGGAATCCTGGAAGGAATGGCATTCGCTTGACTGATTTCGACGTTAGTGAATAGAGAAGCTTCCTGGACCCTCATTTCTCGTGGAGTACTTACTTTCATGTTTATAGGTCTGCATAGGTTCCGCCCCATCGGCTGACGCGCAGCCGTAGATAGCGGTCGCGGGTCCTTCCGTCGTTCGGGACCCAGGATCGAAACAACTAGAGATGATCTAACTCGCGAACTCCAGTTCGCCGAAGGGATCTATATTGCCCAGTTAACCTATGACACATGGATGGGTCCGACCTATTAAAGGACCAAGGAAATCCTTAGTGCCCTCTATCACGCCCCCTGCCTAGGCCAGCTAATCCCTCGCTCTACTTTCCCCTACCGACTCCTTTACTTCACTTCCCTCTCTCATGCATCGTGACAACCGCTCTTACTATGACGATCCCAGCCAATATCCAGGTGGCCAATACCCTTCTTCAGGCGGTGACTACCCCTCGCCCTCAACGTACAGCCATACGTCATATGATTATCAACAAAATCCTGCGCAATACTACCCTCCAAATGCTCAGCCGCCCAGTGACGGTGCGTATATCATGTATCTCGCCGCGGCCACCGCTCATCAGACATAGCTCCCTCCCATCCGGCATACTATCGTAGTATGACACCGGGAATACATTCACATCGCTACTCGAACAGTGCCTCGAATAGAGAATATTACTCCCAGTCTGGAATACTCAATTCGTCCTCTGCTCTTCAACAACAACCTTATAATACCCAAAGTTACTACAATAATCAATACCCCAGCAGCAGCCTAGGAAGTCGTTCGCCACCAAATCAGACGCAATTCATCCCAACCCCATCTGAGATGGCCAACTCCTACCCCAATTACCCTACGACTTTACCGCCTCATTCGCCACAAAGTGTAAATTCATACGGACCGGAGGCCAATGGATATTCCAACCCCGCTATGCTTCCTCAGCCACCGCACCCACTACGACCTTCGCGCATCTCCACTGGACGTCCTCGTACCGGTTCGGGAGCGACAAGTTCACCAACGTCTGCAACGTCGCCTTCCGGAGAGAGGTTCCCATGCGAAAAGTGCGGCAAGACGTTTTCCAGATCTCATGACAGAAAAAGACATCACGAGACACAACACCTACCTACGCCAGTGCTCCATCGTTGTCGTTATTGCGAGAAGGAATTTAGTAGGTGGGTTCCATTATACCGGATTCTCACACGGGGGAATCATTGATCGTGTTCTCTTAGAGCCGATTCTCTCAAGAGACATCTTGATAATGGTTGTGACGAGATGCCACAATGACTTCTTTGCGCTAGCCGTCGTTTGGTGTGTTCTAGCTCTTTTCAAGAATACCCGAGCTTCTTCTCACCGCGTCCCCCAAACTAATACAGTCACCTCATAGTTCTACTTCTTGCCCTATACCTTTATAATCCAATGGCCGAGATCAACCTACGCAATGTTTATTCTCCACTATCTCAGTTTGCTCCCATCCCTATATGTAGGCTGGCTTATGTCCAGCAGCTCTTCCTCGGAAGGTTAGAACACTCACTATACCCTCTTGCATTCGTGATAAATTCTGCATTCCATGGGGATACGTCCGACTCGACAGCGGTGATCTTGAGCTTAAACCGAACAAGATCCAAAGATAGGTATCATGTACGGCATTGTGCGCTACTTCGGCCAAAAGGATTCCTCAATCTTGCACTTGTGATCTTCACTTATTCATATGGTTCTTTGGAGGAGCAAGCATCTTGTCAAATCTCATGACCACCCCCAATTGCACTTCTGATTGAAGTGTTAGACGCTGGAATCTTCGGCTCAAGGCTCAAGGCAGGGTCTGCTGTGACGCTCATACTCTTTTGTGCGAGGATCTCTGTGGGATCCCTCCCCAGTAAGCACACCGTTTTCCAGCTCCTTACGAGGCTGCTCAGGACTTCTGTGCAGAGGTTGGCACTTCAATGCAATCCATTCGAACGTGTAGAGGAATCAGGAGAGCGCCAAAAATTAGGTAAAACGTGTATTAGTCGAGGATCTTGAACGAAATTCCTGATGTCTGAAAAAATGACGAATGTGGCGGGCGATCTGCTGTGTTCCTATCAGGGAGCGTGGGTATCCCTTAGGACAGCTGTTGATTCCCTTGGTGATCGTGGATTTCAGAATTCTGGTTTCATCGACGTAGGAGACCGGTGAACGTATCTATAATTAGATTGGCGTCGATACTATGGAAGAGAGTCTGGCATAGCAGCTTCATACTTGTCTAGATAGAACTATGACGACGACAAACCGAAAGTCAAGGATCCCTCGTTTCGGAGTATTCCTAAAATGCTCCCAAAGGATACGCACGAGTTTACTGTAAGTTCCAACTCACACTCAAGGAAGACTGATATGCATTGTAAGGATGCGCTAGGCAACACATAGCTGAAGCAGCTGGCGTCCAAGCCCTGATAAAGCGAGGACTGCTAAACATCACGGGCGAACAAAGACGAGTTCGTTAATCTGGGGTAGTTACTCAAACCACGCGAAACCGATACACTGTACCTGATATACCCTTAGAACATTTCTCGGTATGGTATCAATCGGACCCGTCCGAGTCGTTTTCATCCTCCAAGCCTTCAATCTGCACCTCAGCCCCGGCCTCTTGCTCCTCTTCATCGACTTCCTTCGCCTTCCGTTTCTTGTCAATCTTTTCAATCACTTTGTCAGCGCGATTGAAAATACCACCAGTAGGTGCACCACACGCGAGACATTTAGGAGTTTTAGCATATCTCTTGATGGCGCAAGCAGAGCAGAAATAATGTCCACAACGAGTCACAACTGGGTCGGTGTAGTGTTTGCGGCATATGAGACAAGCGAACGGTACATCTTCATCATCAGAGTCGCTCGGATCACTGTCGTTTTCGACCTGATTTTTCGAGTTTTCTGCTAGTCTGTCCAGCTGCCACCCAGCCAGGTCTGTAATGAGTAGATTAGTAATTGCTTCAACACGTCGTAGTCGAAATACCTACATGTACCGCGGTCATGTAAGAATTTACATGTATCACCAAACCCACAATAGCCAGTTTCTTAATATTAACAGAAAAGGTTTAGACAGTCACCTCTAACAGGGAACCGGTTGAGACACACCTTTATAATCCTTACAGACATCCGGTTGATAATCCGTGATAGTCACTGTGCGAATTGTGTTGTTACTCCGCTGAGGTCCCACCCTCATTGACTTTGGAACTTCCTGGGATTTCTTGATATGAGTCTTGTATGCTTTCTGACCATGGTATTGTCCGTCGTCAGGTATATCCAATTCTTCATCTGAATCCCCCTTTTCTCTTCGTCGACGTTTAGCTAGGAGTTCTTCCGCTTCGTCACCTGCAAGAATCTCGAGCGCCGCGTTTACATGTGAACCTTCTGCCGTCCACTTAACGTCTGGACCATCCTTCTCAGCTGTGGTGGGATCGTCAGATTCATCCCTTTGCGCAGCCGTGCGTTTCGAGCCGGCTGTTAAAAGACTAGTTGCAGTCTTTTTTGTGGGAAGGACAACCTCGGATTTGGATGTCACACCGGCGGGTGCTGTGATCCGTGAAGCTGAAGGAGAAGCTGAGCGTTTACGAGCAGTAGTTGGCCGGCCCTTGCTCTTTTTCTTGAAGAAGGGGACGTTTACCTGTTCTTCTGTCGAGGTCATTTCGTCAGAGTTTGCTGTCGACAAGGAAGGAGCGAATCTGAAATGGAACTCCCAACCACTCAAGGAAACATCTCTGCTTACCAATCTGCGAAATCACATAATCCAGGACTGGGTAAGGACCTCCAGGGCCGCACGGCCGTATCTCTCGCTTCCGCCTTTAATCATGTTCACGAGTCAGGATTCTCATCTGACCCCACAAGGACTTCGTCAGATTTTTCCTTCTCTCCCTGTTTTTCGGTTTCCCCCCCCCTCCCCACTCTGTTCAATCATAAATTCTCTGTGTAATGATATATGCCTACCACTTCATTTCTCATATAACGGTAGAAACATCTGGCACCATCGTCCGTCTTCGGCTTTCATTCAGTTCATACCATGTTGATGCAATTGTTCTTCCCTCACCTATCACCGCCTGCTTCTCGAAGCGTTCGGATCGCTCGATTCCTCTCTCGCAGCGCCCGGAAAATGCTTGTGACCCTCGACATACGTGGATGCTTGGCGCCTGTACTAGAGTCTTCTGATGAGCTCCATGACCAACCTCAATACGCTTCCTCGTTCTGTGGCCAAGGCTTGGGTGACGGAAGGCTACTGACACTTTCTTGGACTGCTTATTACCCCCGATTCTCAGGCTGACACACGAAATCGCTTTAAACCAACAGAGGATTTGAATGCCGCAACTACCGTGAGTGGCACAGCCAGAAGTCGAATCCACCTAGTCCTCGAGAATAAATTTCTACGGCGCCGAATCGTTTTACTCACGTCAGGCTCCTGGTTCCGGCTTATAAACAATTGTTGGAAGAGACACTCTCGGCATGGTGGTCCTAACCACGTTTGAAACTAGAACCTCCGTCTGTGACGGAGCGTCTCAATGTTATGAGTTTATGGAACCCGAAGATCCACAGGGGATACATTTTGGCGGCGAGCCTTTTCCGGTATGATGGAAGCGTCTGTATTCGATTTGCGTCTAGGGTACCAGTCTCATGAAATTTTCATGTATGTGTCGTTGTGTTATTTTTGGAGGTCTCATCGAGGACTGTATTAACTTTGCCTTGGTCATTTGTTCTCTAGAAGCTTTTGCCGTGACACTGGGCACATTATGATGCTTGCAACCCCGTTGCGTTCGCGCGCGTCTATATACTTTCCTAGCTCTCTGCTCTCGTGATCATGCACGTCACAGTGGCTTCTGTGATATTTCTGTTTTCCTACTAAACACTTCCAAGTACCTAGTATTGGCAACTTCTAATGCAGATTAGACTGTTGTGTCTTGGAGTATCACAGGACTTGGCACCTTATCGCCGAGATAGTCCGGCTCAACAGCTGCAATCCACCTTGAGATCCCTTGTGGCAAAGACAGAGAGCCTAAAGATGATTAGGACTTGATAAACTTTGCTTCCATCCACTTTTCTCCGTCTATTCGGCTTCAAAATCAGAGTTCAGAGGAGAGCACAATAGAGTTTCGCTTTCTACCTCTCAGACCCACAACTACTACGGTGTGGCGTTGTATTTAGAGCGAATGACGGAGACCAAATTTTCGTCCTCGTTGGAAGCCACGAGGTCCAATCACATTCCCGTTCCATTTACCGAATACAAAGTACTATCATCTTGAACGAGCCTGCATGGTCATCCACCTTGTCAAGCAATATTTTCAACCAGCAGTCAAAAAGCAGATGGGGGCGACAATTAGATGATCATGTCGTATATACTTACTTTCCAGACGATCAGGCTCGACTAGGACTTGCCCCGGCACCAGAGAGAACTCGGGAAGAAAGAAGCGACTGTTTAATTATGCTGCATTTCCAGCGATTAACGACTGCTTGATCCCTCTCTCCCCGCCTGAGCCGCACCACATAGCCCCTCAAGCGATCCTTCCTCAAATACAGCACCAAGCCTTACTTATGCATCACTATCGAAAGGGACCGAGCCCGAGGCTTGCACAGGGACACTCAGTTTGATCAGAAGCAGGGCGCTTACTACTTGGATTCTTTATTAGGGGTCTACGAAACTAATTGCCCCGTGTAGTTGCCATTCGCGGCACCAGAACTTGCGGCGACTCGACATTGGTAATCATTGACAGAGAAGCTTGGTAAGCCATACAAATTCTTCGTCCACTCAGCACTCGCATGTTATTTGTACCTTCAGTATAGATGATGGACAAGTTTCCTTCGACAGGCACGGAGGAGCATTGACGGGCCCAAAAATACCGATATATGTACAATATTCAGCAGAGCTGTCTACTGCGGTTGTTATTTACGTCTCCCGCAGAGGACATCGTTGCGCATGTCTCTGTACCCTAACGCGAGAATTGATCGATACAAGCCGATACAATATCTTTCAGCAAATCATTTTACAGAAGTTGGCTGTCGAGAGGACATACCCATATGCGGCAAGAACACATAGCGAGGCAATGTGGCGATGGGTCATGGGACCATCTGCATCAGTCAGACGTTCCGTAATCTTATCGCACCGTCAAAAGAGTGAGGGGATGCTGCCGATACCACACATATAGGCAGGATGAGCAGATCAGACTCCGGGAAAATAATGATCATAAGGGACCCGCTGGACCCGGAAACCAAGAGAACCAAGAGAGGCAAACGAAAGATGTGATTAGGAAGCAGGTTAGTCAGCGTGTGGAAATTGATAGGAAGGAATGCAAACACGGCCCGATCCTTGGGTACTCGTATTCAAAGACCCGAGATTACTGAGCAAGAATTATCTCTTTATCCCCCACCACCAGGTCTCCACTCAGGCCACAGTCAGCAGGACTCTAATGCCCATGCCTGCAAACATCCAAGGCTTGAACATTGTGCAACCGCAGCAAGCTTCCTCCGACTCGCAGGACTTGCTCTCCGGTCAAGCTTTTCCAGACATTTCCGCTCAGCTTGACCTGTGGACCAATCTCACCTTCGACACGGACGAGGGCTCTCTTTCCCGTCCAGATGACAATAAAAACGTAGAAGAGGAAGAGGAGGAGGACGCAAAGTCACCCACCGCTGCAAACGCTGAAAAGGCCGTTCACGACGGCCATGTTACAGGCACCAATCTAGGTTCCAACAACGTGCCCCAGCCCATTACCCAGTCTTCAGCTCTACCCAATCTGTCCAACTTCGATCTCAACACTCTTCTTTCCGGGTTTGACCCATACGCCAACCTCTCTCAGCACACGAACCCCGGTGCCGCGCCCTCGCTAGCACAGCTCCTGGCTCTCCATTCCCATGCCCAACAATTCCCAACGCCGATACCTAACCCGTTTTCACACTATTCAGTTGCACCATCCACACCTTATGGTCGCCTTCCTCCCATTTTGACCTCCCATGTCCCACCAGCACCAACGCCAGTGTCCGCTCCGAGTCCAGCCCCAACGTTGACGTCTGTGACAGCTGAGGAGCCCCCAGCAAAACGCTCTCGCACACGCAAGCCTTCTGTCTCCTCACCGGAAGCCCTTACAGTAGATCCTCAAACCATGACCCTTGCTGCAGCTGAGGACAAGCGGCGCAGAAACACCGCTGCCAGTGCCCGATTTAGGCTGAAGAAGAAGGAGAGAGAAGCAGCTCTGGAGGGAAAAGCGAAAGAACTAGAGACGCGAGTTAGTGAATTGGAGCGGGAGTGCGAGGGACTCCGCAGGGAAAACGGATGGTTGAAGGGTCTTGTCGTTGGTGTCACTGGCGCTGCTCAAGGGCCTGTTGTTACTTCTCCCCCTCCAAGCCTTTCTCCCGCCCAGCTTGCGAGTCTCACGAACGCTACTGCAGTGAAGAGAAACAGAGAGGATGTGGAAGCTTGAGTTACCTACTAACTTATGACTGAGGGAACCAGCCGGCTCGTCTTCCTGCTGGATATCTAATCTTCTCTGGGGAAATTTAGATTATATGGCGTACTTCTTGAAATAACAGACAGTAACATTTGTTAAAATGTATTATTTCATTGTTTTCTGTGTAACCATATCATATGTTCCTTTTCGTGGTGCATCATGGCTCCCCGTCGCACTGTTTTAACTCCGCTACCAGAAAGCCTCACTTGCCCTTCTTCGTGCTCAGTTTCTGGTGTTACTTGTCTACGACTGTAAAACATGAATAGGTACTTTCCCAACAGAACGGCGGTGCACAGTGCGATGTCTCTCTCAACTAGAATTGTCACGATCCCCAATGGTCGAAGACCAAGTAAAATACCGTCCACAAAGGCCAGCTAACTGGAGTTAATCGTGCCGATTGACCCCTTTGTTCGTTCATTATCGAACTAGCCGACAAGGTGGGATGACCTGGGATGACAAATGATTTTGAAAATCCGTCGGCGATCTATCGGCGTAAGGTGACAGCCTGACATGACTTGTGGATTCATTCCAGATCCATTTGCAAACGGTCAGGTTCGAGATAAAAAACGACTCTTCTCAGTCGTCTGACTCGACCTCGAAAATGTTCGTAGATGACACCGGAGGGAGTCGTAGGGTGCATTGGCTCCATCGGAGTGTCCTCGTCAGTTATGAGTATGACTCCTGAAATAACCGCGGCAATTACTGCAGCGGAGTGATATGCCCCTTGAATGGCGTCATCGCCTCAACATTCCTGACGGTGGCGCTCTCCACAATGAAGTGAGAGATAACGAGAGGCACTGGTCGTCAAAGGATCATGAGTTCTCTCAGGAGGATATGTATGTTTCGCGAGTGAAGTTCAACTGGGAAGAACACCAACCCTTGGGTTATATTTTGAATGGAGGTACTGCTAGCTATAAAAACCACACATTTACACTGTTTTCACAGAGGCTCGTACTCGGTCGGGCAAGCTCCAGCCCTGGTATGCATAAGTAGAAATTAGGATAGTATATGAGCACACAACATAACCCATGCTCTGATGACTCGGACCTCCACCTCTCTGTCGGATCAATTGGACACGCGAGGTCCTTGACTGAAGTTCGCGCATTTGGTCATAGGTATGTAGTAGACCAATTTGGGCTTTTCAGCTCTCCTTTCTGGTGGCTTGTCGCGCTTGAGCGCTTGAGCGCTGAGCACCGCTGTAGGTCCAGGAAATTATGGCCAGAAATGGCCCGGATACCGGGGGAAATATGATGACTCTGGGTTTCATAATACGTGGGCGAGTAGTAACAGGATTACTGTTATCCTCGAATGCGTGGAATAGGCATATTCGAAACACTCCGAGGACTGGAAATTTTTCTACAGCCGACGGCCAGGCCCGAAGATCTGAAGGGCAGCGGTGGCAGCGTTCAGTTCAGTTCAGTCTGGATATCCACATGTATGAGGAGGGAAGGGAGTGGGCTCCAGCTTCAGTTCGCGAAATAGCATCCAACCCGCAAGCAATAAACTCAGAACCTATAGATCATTGCAAAGCCTTGTGTCTCTTGTGTGATTTGCTCAGGCGACAGGCCGACAATTTGGTTAGAATTGGTCAAGGAGATTTATCGGGTTCCAAGCCACACTAGCGAAGTGTATCTTGGAGAATTTTGGGGGGGTGAACACTATGTCATTGATTCGTATTGGTTTCATAGAAGTACTACAGAGTCCAGACAGAAGGCCTCAGGGCCAGTTTGCACCTGGGAAGCCATTTCCGGCAGAAGATCCAACAATGTATTGGGATCTTGCTAAAGGATGCACACGCTAATACGACAAGAGCCAGTGAATGGGTGGGGCAGAGAACAGCATATGACTCAGGAGATAGACCACAGGAGCCGAGGTGTCGACGGGCCAAGAGCTAGAAACAAAGTCATGATTCCGATCGAACAAGTTGCCAATAGGGTGGACAAGAGACCCAGGGGCGGTGACCTCAGTAAGCAATGAGGTTAGAGGGTAGAAATATGGGTGTCAAGCTAGGCAGGAATGGGATAGGTTGTTTTATCGGTGTTGGCTCGGGATTTCAATGGACTCTAGTGACGATCCAATGGTTTGCGAGCACGTTGACAGTCTGATTCTGGAAACGTCGGCAGACCTCTAGATTCAACACATACAATGATATGCCGTGTGTGAAGTAGAAATGCTCAGCCTCGCACACCCACATGTGCAGGACAAAGAATAACATATGTATCTGAGAGCAGAGAAAGAGTATTTGCTCTGCAGTGCCGTGGGTTTGGTTTCAAGTTGGACGACACGTGACCAGTCCGGGGCGGAAACAGCCATTAAAGCAGTTCCCAGTGTCGTTGTCGCAGACTGATGAAAGAACTGTCATTCTCCCTCTACTCCGTTGTCCACGACTTTGCTAACCTCGCAGACATCAGTTTACCATAGTATCATTGATACCCGCCTCTCCTCTTACCCTACCGCGACATGTACAATGAGGGCCCGGAAGAGGAGAGTAGGGTCCAGTACGCATCTGCTCTCCATCCTAAACACTCGAAGCAACCAATTGTCAGGCGCAGACATTCTGGCTCAACCAGCGAAAACGGTGGCCTGAGCTATGATATACCGGGCAGACATAGCCGTTCGCGGGCAGATTCTAATGGCGGCCGGAACGATGGCGGGTACCATCATCCGCTCAGATTAAATTCAAAAAGGTCTTTGGATACCTCTGGAGTAACACGCCCGTATCTTAACCGAACGCTAAACGGGACGTCAAACGACGGTCAAGACCGTAATGAGAGTGACGATGAGACCCTGCACCGCAAAGAGGACGAAGCAGAGGTTATCGTGCACGAAGTGTGTTCCTTGGGCTTGCAGGGTCGAGGATGATTGCTGATGTTTCATGTATCCTTCTCTTTCAGATTACACCGACAGATTCTCTCGCCGGTGTCTCTCTTAAATATGGAATCAGTCTTGCAGACCTTCGGAGAGCAAATCACCTGTGGGCAAATGATTCAATTCACCTTCGCAGAGTCTTATACATTCCACTGGATATGTCTCTGAAAGCCCGGGACCTTGCTCGGGATGTCAAAGCGAATGTAGTTTCTTTCATGGGTGCATCGGGGTCATCATCATCAACTCATGCCCCTGATTCCAAGGCTGAAGGAAACGATCCTGACCCTCCCTCACCGGATACACCGAATGGGACAGGTTTGGGTATTCGGCGTGTTCCAACGTCACGAATGTCTTTCTTTCCACCTCCAGCTACCTCAGGCAAAACACCGTCCATTTCCTCCACGTCGTTGCTTCCATACACCTCCAATCTGAGACCGTCTTCATCGCATGCACGATATTCGACTTCCCCATCACTAGTGTCAATCCTCACGGCTTTGCCAATCGCTGCCTCAACCCGGGACGACTTAATCGCGCGCCTATCATTTGATAGCACTAGCTCGAGTGTCAGTGAGCGTTCAAGATCCAGTCCCGATCGTTCAGAAGGACACGAACTCTACATAGTCGCTAACCACGAACACGTGCCCCCCAACCTACCACATGTCGGACATCGCATCACCAACTCGTCTCAACTCCCTGGACCTTCTTCCCCTCAGTTGCGGACGGCAATCCCGCGTCATGGGCGGACGACGTTTCCTACTGCTCGTCCTAATCAACCCCGCAATACCCAAACCTGGCATTTGTCAACGACCCCCCCTGCTGCGTACATACCCCACGTTTCGGATCGCACATCTATACGTACTGTACAAATGGAGCCATCACCAGTAATGCAATTGCCCAAATTGCGCCCCAGCAAATCTCAGCTACCGTCTCTGAACGGTATCTCTATCTGTACCCCGCGTCATTCCCAGGATGACCTCATTGAACTGGAGTAAGCATGGGCCACAGGCTTAGAAGGGAAAGAAATACACGGGCTTTTTGATATTCCAGCTCCGAGATCTCAGTAAGGACAAAGTCACCTGTTTTCTTTTCACATCCACTTACACCTTATTCGTCAGATTCTTGGGCAATGAATGATCTACGAAGACTCAATACATCCGCTCGAGATCAAGGTATGAATTTTTTTTCTGGGCTATCCTGTGCTTCTGATGTTCATTGAGTGCTCAAGTGATTATCCGCCGTGGAGCCAACATGTTCTTTTGCGCGCCCAGCGGCCATCATTCTTACCCAACCTTCTCGCCTCTCGCCAGCGACATGGGTTGGACCGCCCTGGGAAGACTTGCTACGTTGGAAAGGCTTGTTGACCAGAGTTCTGATCCCTGCTATTGGCTTCCTAGATCGCTTGGCAATTGGGCTAGACCCTACCCTACCCACCGTCTCATCCCTGCATTGTTCTCTTTTTTCGGCGAATCAGTTTAGATTATATTTGGCGGCACCTACTTTGCTTGAACCCACAGACTTTGATATCACAAACTAGAACCTGATTACTAGGGCCCTCGTCAGCGAAACTAAGGACGCCCATATCAATATACACCTGTGGTCACCAATTATTGTGCGACCTTGACTGGCCTGATGATGGGTTCTCCAGGTTGATGAACGATTTGCATCACGCCGTTCCACCCTTCGAGTGATCATCAACTCGAGAAAATCCTCATCCTGAGACCCACTTGCTTCAAATCATAACGTCCATCACTCGGTATGTTTTACCGGACAGCGAAACGAAGCCAGTCCTTTTCTGTTATCATATGCCTTGACCTCCTCCCAATTTGCAACTAGATCGGGTTACCCTCTGGCATCTCATGTCAATGTTGAACAGAATCAATGGAAGAGATCGATGAAGCTATTCCGGTATGATAACCGTACTTGCGCAAACGCTTGATGATGATATTCGTTTTGGATGCGTTTAAAGCAACTCAGATGACGATGCATCTGACATTGAACTGCCTGGTCCTTGGGCCATGTCAGTACAAGTTTCAGTTCCAAGTGGGCCGACTTGAGAGCCTTTCCCTTTGAAGCCAGACGATCGACAAGTCAAGGATACTGAACCGTCAAAATTGGGTCCCATTCTCACCCTTTACCATAACGGTGACATTTTTGAGCCAAACAGTCTCATCCTTCCGGCCGCCCAGGTCGTGTATTAGGAGAACCACGATGGAAGCAACGGGGGAAAATACGAAGGCCGAGTAAGGACCCCGAAATCCACCCAATGAGAACATTGCCAGGCATCTTGGATCCACGAGTCGGACTTGGGCGCAGATGCAGTGTGTGTTATATTCTTCTAACCGAACAGTTGCGAGTCAATCGGCTCAGATACTTTTTACTATGATGGAACCACTGTAGGTCCCATGGATGAGAAACGATGGTAATAAACCTAGTTGAGGCTACAAAACGAAGAGATATACAAACGGTGGGTCAACAGAGCCGAGATGGCATTCTCATAGTTGACATCACGAACTTGAATAGACAGTGTGCATTGACTATCTTATTGGCTTTTTATTCGGATGCCCAGGACAAATAACGGAATGACATGAGCTCTAATCGTCGAATGCGAAACTCGGCTCCCTTGTGTCGAGTTGTAGTGGAGTAATAATCTACGAGAATATGATACCTATGGCAGCACTTGGCTCCGCGAGAATGGATGTGGCGTTCCCGGCTTAGCCGAATATTCCAAAGAAACAAAAGAATTCCAAACTTCCCATGACGAGTTCGCCGACCGCTGATTGAGTTTCTTTTAATGTCTCCTTTAATTGATATTTGGTTCTAGAACCATGGGGGTGCCTCAATAAACCATATTTTGACGTCAAACAGAAGACCCGTGTGGCCAGTACATCACATCTCGGTCCGGGGAAGCACTACAAGCCTAGCATTGGTCGATTGTTCACACCTAGCATTTGTAGTGCCCGCCGACCATCATGCAAATTATTACTCAGAAGTACATGCTATTGATGTGTGAAGAAAGTACAGCTTCGCTAGAACCCTTTGTTATGGCCGCCTTTCTCATAGAAATCTTGCATGTGCTTGACAATAGCACTTAAGGCGGCTAGCCACTTGTTGAGTTCTGTGTCGAGATCCTCTTCAGTAGCTGGCTGTCCGCCATCCCCGTCGGCACGTAACTTATCAAAGAAGTCTTTGCGGTAGGGGCATGCCTTCATCGCAACCTGGAAAAAATGAGTCGTAGATAAGAGTGGAAGGAGAAAATACTGACAGTGAATACACCTTTGACGATGAAACTGTGAAATTGTTTGAGAGTGCCTTCGTAGGACTTGTTGAACGCAGTTGCGAGTTCCTCTGACTTGTTTGTCTGAGCATTTTGAAGAGCCTTGCAAGTGAAAGAGAGTCCACGCAAGAGCCACATAAGTCCTTCAGTGGCAGTGCGTTTCTTCTCCCCTTTCTCATTCTCAACGAGACTCTCAAGGGTGCCAGATACTTGTGGAGTAGCATCATAGCGTGCCTGAACTTTCTACAGGAGTTGTGTGAATAATCACGCAACATACAAACCTCCGAGAGCTATAGATCGTACGTACTGCAATGTTTCCCTTTAGATCTGACTGAACCACCGAAAAGGCTGCAGAACCCAGAAGATCTGTGATATAGATCTGTGAGTGTGCAAATGTGGGTGGAAATTATCAAGACACACCGAAGAGTCCCACCAAGCCCCTTGATGCTTCCAGAAACTGGAGAGTATCAACACCACCTTCAGTATTTACATCCGCGAAGGACTAGGTGTGAGATTAGTATCTATAATCAACGGCATGAATATAAATTACCCTGATTGTTTTCAAGTAAGGGGCCATGGTTAGGGGATAATGAAGGACAGGAGCGAGACGTCGTCAAGGAGCACCCCTTGTCGTGGATTTGAGAGGGTGTGACCAAGTATCGCACCAGGTCCCATCAGGTCCATCGGTTAATCTAATCTAATCGCACTTGAATGATCATATATCATCCGCCATCTAATGCTTTCACACCACGGGGATCAGACCGAGTGCAAATAGTATCAGCCAGCGCCCTTCGCCTTATCCCATCAACGCAAACTGTGTCACTCTCAAAAGCCATGCCTCACGCTGATGCCTCATTGATCCCCGGCAGGTAATCCAAAATGAACTTTCAAACAGTGGCAGATCCTGACGATCATGTTGGCTCTTGAAGCATCAAAACTAAATCGGAGTTCTGGGCCCATGTACTCACACAGCTGGAGAGTCTGCTTGGAGAGGAAAGAAACTGGGTTAGCTCAAGTGCCGTTAGACCTTGTTGCACTGGTTTGAACCATTTACATCAGATCACAAACTGTGCCAATGCTTCCTCACTGATATACCATTCGTTACTCGTTTTCCCCGCCTATTTCGGTGATTCAAGCAACAAGGCTGTAAACTGGTGTGGTACGTCACCCTGAAATGTTTCTGGAGCCCAGGACGCGTGTAAATGAACACTAGGCGTGTATGTGGAGTCGTCGCGCTTTCCTACGCCAAGGAGCGCTGGGTTGGGAGCTCAAACCGCTCAAATTTCGGGCCGCATGTTACTTGGACCCTTCAGTGGGAAGCCTGCTTGCCAGTTCATCAATGTGGTGCCGGGGAAGGGACGAGGAGTTTGTGCCGACGCCTTCCTTCAGCGCCAGGTTATTGTGGTACCCAATGTTGATGAATACCCGGGACATATTGCCTGCGATGGGGAAACAAAAAGCGAAATCGTTCTTCCTCTTGTTCTCAGAAACGGTGAAACAGTCGGAGTCCTCGATCTGGACTGCCTCGCCCTCAATGGTTTCAGTGACGAGGACAAGGAGGGGTTGGAAAAAATAGCAAGGCTTATTTCGGATTCTAGTGATTGGTAGACACGGAACTGCATTCTAGATCATTCCAAAACTACAAAGATCCCGACTCCTGCCATTTCAAGAATTCCTGGTGCAGTTTTTCTTGTGTTTGATACTGTTTCTGAAGAGTCTTGGCTCGACTTTTGCTGAGTTCAGTACCATCACCAGTCTTAAGAGGGAAACCGGCATCATTCCAGCATCCATACATTGTTTCAGGGACATTCGGTGGTCTGAACATTTCTTGCGGTGGGGTGCGACCTTTTTCAATCTTTTCCAGGCGCTTTCGCCGTTCTTCCTCAACGGCCTTCGCCTTCCTCATGGCCCGTTCCTCTTGCTGAGCCCGTTTTTCTTCTCGGGCCTTGATGAGTTCAACAGGCGGGACGAGTTTAACAAGAGCCTTTCCATCTGACCGAAATGGCCCATTAGTAGGTAAAGTTAGAGAAACCGAGAGACTCACCATCTTGATCGTCAAGAGCGACTCCAAGCGGGACAAGGTCAACATCACGCAGTTTGTCACACATAGCCAGGATATCCTTGAGAGCGGTATCGCTTTTGCCGATAGCCGATTGTCGCACGCCATCCCGGAAAGAAGACAACGCTCGCAGATAGGGCATCAAAACTTCTTCGCGCTTGATGTGTGATGAGGAGATGAACACTACGCAAAGAACGGCAGAAAAGAACATACGTTGATGTTCTCGGATCCTTGGTCTATCTGACCCCACCCCAACTCGGCCTTCTCTCCCTCACCGAGACCAAACATGCGAAGCATATCCCCAACCCATCGAGCGATAGTTTCAAGGAGGTAAACATTCAGTTGTTTGTCACGCGAGTTGACGTAGATATTTGTCTTTGAGACAAGTTCTCGTAGGATATTTAGGGCCTCCGGGGTATTGAACGAATCAGAAAGAGCAGTTCGAAAAGCAGATTGAGCATCGTGGAAGCTGAAACGTACTCAGCAAATTGTAACGTAATATAAGAGAGCGGCATCGCGTTACCTGGCTGAGAGTTCATACTCAGGATTCTCATAATGATGGTATCCGTCAGACTTGACTCCATCGCCGCGATACTGGTTGATTAGGGCTTTGACGACGGTGAAAAAGTTCTGGGGTTATTTATCGTCTCAATATTATTAGAGGCGAAAATAGCAGACAAACAAACATTCATAGCGGTCTCAATGTTGCGGACTTCTCCAGTTAACAACGACTCGGAAAAATCCATTTTTGTGTTCCATAGTTGAGTTAGGAATGCCAGCCTCAATTGACGGGCTGTAAACCGCTTGAGGATTTCCTGAATCAAGCATTCAGAAGAGTTTATAGCTGCGCAATAAAGGACTTACGTCAATGGTAATGAAGTTTTTCAGTGATTTGCTCATTTTGAGCCCCTCGATATGTAGATGGCCTGTATGCAAAAAGTAATTGACCCATGATTTACAATCATGATAGGCCTAACAAACCTTAGAACTAATTTCATTCGGTGGACGGTAGAACATACCTCTGACTGCGCCATCTCATTATCATGATGAGGGAAGGCCAAATCAGTACCGCCAGAGTGAATATCCATATTATCGCCAAAGATAGCGCTCGCCATCACTGAACACTCGATGTGCCAACCTGGTCGGCCGAGGCCCCAGGGTGATGGCCAGAACGGTTCCCCTGGTTTTGAGGCTTTCCACAGAGCAAAATCCGACGCGGAGCGGCGGCCTATTTTGCTAGCCAAAGATCCTACATCACTAGATGAGTCAAAGAGAAGAGAGCGAAAACTTTTTTTGAACAAACCCTCTCCGTCTTCTAATAGTTCGCGGTTTCCTTTACTCCAGGGCTCGATTTTGGCATAATCGTGATTGTCTGATTTGTCAAAGGTGAGGGTATCGAAATAAACACTTCCTTCCGACTCGTACGCGTAACCGTTCTTGATGATACCCTCAATAAATTCAACAATCTCAGGAATGTATTCGGTTACGCGGGTGATGATATCTGGTTCCCGAACCCTGAGGCGGGCCATGTCCTCAAAGAACCTTGCTTCCCAGTACGCAGCGAGGGAGCGGGATATGGCTGGATCCGTCACCGATGACCCATACTGGCAGTAAGACACGTTAGCAGATACCCCGATAGACAGGGAAAAATCAAACCTTAGCATCCAGTGCAGGTGCCAGGATGTCTTTTGACTCGTCAATCAAATTTTGCGATGCTTCCAGAGATATGTCGCCAGACCGCAGCTGTTCTCGAGCTTTTTGGATTGCCAATAGGGAGCGGTTCTGTGGCACAGATTGATGAATAGGGTTAACGACAGATTGGTGATACACGTACAGCGGCAGTGAAATGCATATCAAACTTCTCGTCGCGCCTCAAACACTCCTGCTTCCATTCTGAATTCTGTATCAGTTCGGAAAGCCTAGGCCAACTCATTTCCTCGTTTCCCTCGCTCAGCTTTTGATCGTCAGGCAAACCCTTGTTGACACGACCTCTAGTATAATCTACCCAGGCTTCTGTGATAGTGGCTAGAAGGTTGGCGGACAGCGTCGTGCTATCAGATCGGAATGTGTCGATGAGATAATTTTGACGGGCACGTAAGATGATCTAAGAAGTACGTGTGGATTTCAGTGTGAAGAGAATAAGCCAAACGAACCTTGTCGTCAATATCCGTGATATTCATAACGAAGTGAACATCATAACCAAAATAATCAGTCATGATTCGGCGAAGAATGTCCTGAGACACATAGTTCCTAGGAAATCATCTCATCTTGATTCCAGTGAGCATGGGATTGAAGGTGTACCTGGCATGACCCATGTGTGATTCGTCGTATACAGTGGGACCGCAGTTGTACCACTTGACATGACGACCGTTTGTTGGAACAAACTCCGTCTATAATTGTTGGGAATGAAGCGTTACACAACATCATGTGGAAGCAGCACTAACTTTGGTCCGAGTCAGCGAGTTGTAGACCTTGAGGGTGGGCTCCTCATGCTGTCGTTTGGGTATTGACCAGGGTGGCTGTTGAGCAGCCATAGACGTCGAGTTTCTGAGAAGATATAACCTCGGGTGACAAGGAGAAAAGGATATTCGCAGATGATGTGCAGTCGGGGACAGAAATCTAAAGCTTCCACATTTGAGCAACATAGCGGATTCGTTGAGCGGAGTCAATATTGCACATCGATTGCTCACGTGACTAAAATGAATATGCAGATGAAAATGGGTCCAAATATTTGCCTCACTATCAACATCAGCGTCAACAGTCAGTGGTCTCACCCTTTAAATTTTCATAGGTAACAAGCCTTTCAACGGACCCTTGTTACTGGACCCTTCGTATTGGTGGACACTGCGCCGCCGCGGCAACTTCCCTTCAACCCTTTCAATCGGAATACAAGCGATATTGCGGTGACGCGATCAATTCGCCCCTCAAAGTCCCAACGAAGACGCCGCACTGTTCACACGTCCGAATCCTTCAATCCTGTGAGTTAACGATTCCAATTCATTAAGCGACCCCGCTCTACGAAGGTGCCATCTCATCAAGATGAACAACTTGAGAGATTCATCACCTTAATTTGTATCTATCACTGATAAACCAAAAACAGCCTTCTTCAAAGTTCAGATCAAAAAGTTGATCTTGTGAAGCAAGCTTTTACTCGGGAACTCGCGCTGGCTTCCGGGTATTTTCCAAGGGTCCTGTACATGTGGACTTGAATCGTAAATAACTATGTATCTTCGGAAGCTCGCAATGGAGTCACACAGGCGGTGCAGAGCGAATCTTTGCGCTCACCAAATTTGAATGTTGCTCCCAAAAATGTTAGGGAAGCTCATTTTGCGTGGGTAGAGAAGGGAGCCTGGCCGTTCTATTCCCCAAGCCCCCTGGGCTCAGGTTGGCTGTATTCTTATGCTCATGACATCAGCCCTTGGCTGCCAAAGCAGCATATGATTAAACAAAAAATTTCCCTCCTGGGAGATTTGGCCACATGAGAGCGGGTTTCTAACGAAGAGGACTCCTAGCTGTATGGAAGTGCCGTCTTATCTTCAGTTAAGCTTACGCTACTTGCAGTGCACCGGAGCAAACTCAATCACATCTCCTGACAAGCTAAAGTACACCTAAATAACTCCATGTGGACGTTCCATTTCAGCCGGGTGCTTGGCGGGTGTTTGGCAGCCTGGTTTGGTATGACTCCGTTGCAAAACCCGGGCGGCCGGGTTGAAACGATGGGACATCATCGTTCATGGACGGGCGTGTTATTTTTTTTTTTCAGGTATCATTGCTATGCATGAAATGTTCGGAGAACAGAACGTTAACTTGTTCTCTGATCTTCTCGAGCCTGCTTCTCCCAATAGTAGTGCATCACTCCCAGCTATTGTGTGGCTCGGTTCTATTT
Source organism: Leucocoprinus leucothites (assembly GCA_013368445.1). Taxonomy (NCBI): domain Eukaryota; kingdom Fungi; phylum Basidiomycota; class Agaricomycetes; order Agaricales; family Agaricaceae; genus Leucocoprinus; species Leucocoprinus leucothites. The sequence continues at coordinate 809,000 of JAACJO010000012.1, forward strand.
GGGTTGCTGATGCTTTCAACACATCATGATGGAAGTATCCGGTTCGCTTATGTCCAGTCCTTCAGCTTGTCTTTCAGCTTGTCTCTAAAACTCTAACGATATCTCTCAGCGTTTAAACTTAGCATATGCCGTCAACTTGGTGAACAGCCTTCATCACAAGGGTCATTTAATTAACTCAGGTGCGAAAGTAAGTATCTGGAGTCCTGACCACATTTGTCACAGGTAGAGGAATAAATAACTGCCTTGTTGTGTTAAGGTAGGCTGCTCTGATGATCAAGGAGTTGTAATGGGTATTTAAATCGGCGTCGCCCTCTGTCCGTCCTCCCTCGGTTTTCCCCATTTCCCGGGTCTCTCCCCACTGCTCAGTGCACATTCGCAACCACCCATTACGATACCATGCAGCAACCGACGTGCGTCGGAATGCGCGTTCGAACTACACAGGATGCGCAAGCCATATTTCATGCTGTTCACCTCCAGCTCCTCCCTATGATCACAAGACGGCTGGACAACGAAGAACGCCGCGAAATACGCTCAGGCTGCGTTTACGTTTGGGAGGAGCGCAGTCCTAATGCAGAGTCTATTGGTGGGGTACGAATCTGCGTGCACAGTGTTTTTAGAAATCCCTTCACTGATTCATGGGCATTTAGGTTGGGATCGAACGATGGACGGATTCACGCAGCTGGGGGCCCAGTCGTGTCAGGGATGTAAGTACCTGATCGAAGACCCTGTTCTAGTGCGATGCTGACAATGCTCATAACATAGGAATTTCTTTACTACCATGAAAGGGATCGTTCACCCGTCGAACTGGAGATGGCTTCGGATTCTGACACGACGTATGCGGATTCCACTGTTCACGCAGATGGGGTAACACCCACTGATGAAATTTATGTTTATCACTACTGACATGCCGTGTGCTTTGTCTACTTTCAGACTCACGAGCCACGGCCCATCACCACCCCGCGTCCGAAGAAAGAACCTTATCAAACAGACGTATTCGGTTCTGGCACACACACCAACACGAGGCCGGAGGAAATGGCATCTTAGTATGTACCCCCTTTTACGAGCGTTCCAACTTTTGCTGACTAGGAGACACATGGTCAGCGGCATACTATACGAATGATTCTTTGGATAAACTTCGTACTATCGATGACTTTCCTGAGCTGGCATCTCTCCATGTCCCACCTGGAAGATATTTGAGCGCTCGATCTATCAACAAGAACCCAAAATTAGGGCCGTACCCCTCGCATGCGACCGGCCCATTTGGAGTTCCTGGAATTGGGGGGTGAGTAGCAATCTAAAACAAGCTTTAGAAGATATGATGCTGATTATGATGCATATTGCTGTTGTGGTAACCTGCACTACATTTACTTATTGTCCTTGTTCTTGATCTGGCAGTCAAGACAGGGTTCCCCGGCTCTACAGGATCCAAACACGGCCCCCGCTGCTGAGCTGTGATAATAATACTGGACATCGTGGGGCACTGGCGCCGCTTGCATATCTAGAAAGAATCGCACCTCCACGTCGGCACCCTATGGATGAAAAGGCGCTTATGTCCTTCTCATGTCACATCACTCGCAGTGTTATTTAATTCTTCTGAGCGTTCGTAACCGAGACTTTTGATGGACATGTCAACAAGTTCTCGCAGTCGCTTACCTTTTGATATACCCGGTAACCTGGCCAGAAGGGTCGGCTTCCAGCATGCTATGAACTTTTCAAGGATATTTATTAAAGTATGTATAAGAAAAACCGTAAGGGCAGGTTGTATTTTATTTCTGACATACCCTTTCCAACTGTCGCGTTGAGACATTTGCTGAATGCTGTTATGTTGCTATTCGAACCTTCGGTGCTGTTTACATAGAGGCTGTTGCTGCCCATCGATAACAGATGCCGTCGGAATTACTCATGTAGGACTATGTATGCTAAAGTAGTTTTCCGCGATAGAATCGAAATATTCGGTTCCAGGCACGAGCGGGCTTCTGGAATAATGCCGCTAGCGTCCGATGTGTAGGGCATGAGAACAAGAGAACAAGGAGAGTGGGTGTCTGAGCATGGCTAAGGACGTATCCGGCTTCCTCCATGATCGGACCAAGGAGTTGCCTAGGACTTTTGTTGACAAAGAACGGGCAGGGATGTGTGTCGTCGTACATTCCTGAGTGACGACCATTCTTCAGTTTTTGGGTGGTAGCCAAGCGCTCCCTGGATCTATTGAAGGTGCCCTTTTTGAAGGAAAAAAAGGGGGAGGACGGTGATTAGATGGATGGGGATACAGAGGTGTCAACTAAGCTTTACACATTGGATGCGAGTGTGAATTGACAAGGAAATGTCAGCGCAGAGGGCGTGTGATTGCGAGAGAGGTGTCGAACTTTGAGGATCTTATCTGAGGAAGCAGTTGGATGCAAGAAATGACGTCAACGAGTGAAGAGAAATATACGATTGGTGGACAAAGAGTTGTGCTGAGTTGCTGGCCATGCTGCAGGGAGCTTGCTGGGAAACTTCGGGAACAGTGTGCAGGTGACGAGTCACGGTGGGGAGCAGTAGCAGCAAAGTTACGTTGGGGGTTAAAAATGAGGGTGGTTGCAAGGCATCGATCCAGAATAGTGGGTCATAACTCTGTGAGGCTAATTAGTTGGAGCGGCAGGGTCAATGTGTATGTATATCCCACACTACTCTTTTGCGCTCTCCTCCTTCGTCGCATATGCAACATCCGACATGTACCAATATCCGCATCCGCTCCGTCAGTGATGCTCACAAAATATTCCACGCCGTCCAGCACGGAATCCTCCAGATGGTCACCCGCAGGCTTGATGCCGACGAGCGTATGCAGCTCCGTACTGGCTGTGTCTATGCTTGGGAGGAACGAGGTCCACATACTGAACTCACCGGGCTCGGCATCGAGCGCTTTACTGAAGGGCGCCGCTGGTCACCTTCCCGCGTACGCGACGTAGGTGTTTCTCGCGTCCTCTGTTCTCCATTGCTGCTCAACGCCATACTTTGCCCAGGAATTTCTCTTCTACTACGAGAAGTATTCACCCTCTCCTGAGTGTGCTAACCCGTGAGTATCAGCCATTATAGCACGGTACAAAGCTCAGAACGGTATCCAGCCATCCGCCCCGTGACTGGGACCCGCTGGTGAAGCAGACGTACTCGGTCTGGGTCGAGACTGACAAAGGCCGGCGGAAATGGCATCTCAGTGCGTCTATCTCTTCTATTCCGCGATTACGGGCTCATGTATGCGCATATATTCAACTTTCCTAGCTGCCTACTTCACTCAGGCAACTGTCGACCAACTGGGCTCGATCGACGACATGCGGGTTGTGCGTGACCTCGTCGTGCCCGAGGATATGTTCAAGAGTACGAGGGTCACAAAAGGCCGCAGCAAAAACGACGAGAACCGGGCCGGTGAGTCTTCAAAGGCGACAAATGCCTCGACGTCCTCAAGATATGCACCCTTTCCTGCGCCTCCGCTACCCAACCAGCCCGAATCCTCTGGTCAAATCCTCATGTTCCAGCCATATGTCAACCACGACGCGTCTGCTTCTCGGCAACACCAGATACAGGATGACACGGAGACGGTGGTTCAACGACCCCCCGCTGCACGTTCCTCTAATCCTAATCTTGTCGATACCAGCGGATTCCGAGACTTGAACAAATACCATACTCAGGCTTATCGGCCTCTTTTGCCGTCTACCCATCCCCGGAATCCTGCAGATCATCTCCATCGCGGCCTTCGCGAATATAATTCCATCTCCCAGCAGGTTCCCGTCAGGTCCAACCCTGACGTCCAGCATCCATCCGCGTCCCTGCCTCAAGCTCGACCAGAGAACGAAGTTATCCCATCATCTGATCCAAGCCGTCCTCCAACGACACCTCCCCCCTCCGACCGCCCTTCTGTGGTGACCTACCACAGTAATGTAAACGCTATTGAACCGTATACTCCAAATGTCCAGCCTTTCCCAGCTTCAGCGTCAGGCTGGGCTCCCACTAACCCTGGAACTGAAACCCTTGGTTCCTCTCAGACCTCTTCAGTCTTCTATGGAGACAGTGGTTCCAGCCTCACGGCTCAGACAAGACCTTCATATCCAGCGCCACATAATGAGATCGACACCGGCAACCAAGCAGAATCATACCATATAATGCCGCCATACCTGAATCTAGTTCATGAAGGCCCCGGCGAAGGCACCAACGTCCCCCGAGAAAACTTGCCCCCTCTTAGCATATTACAGGAAGCCTATTGCTTCTCTTATGATTTTTCGGTTGCTATGGTTAGCCAGAGTAGTATGGCTTCGCCCATCGAGCTGCTCGACGACGCTCCTTCCAAGCCATCTGCCTCTACTTCTGAACCTTCTCAACAACCTAAGCCACTGGGCTCCCGAATAAACAAACCAAATGGAACATCCAGTGACCTTGAACTTGCTCCGCTCAATACGCTTTCACGGCGCCAGCCGTATCGAAGAGAACCCATGGACGATAGGGCTTTACGATTACTATGGCCTAGATCTCCATGATTGACCCGATGTTCCATCTTGGCTTGTGGTTTCATCTTTTGTTCTTTTCGAGGATGTACATTTGTTCTCGTAAAACTCAATTTGCATGGTTGTATCCTACTCATTTTTTCTCACTCTTGGAACTGGACCCAAACGCGTTCTGCCGTTTATCACATGTTCTATGCATTTCACATCAGTGCTTGTGTTCGCTCTTGTCCATTTACTGTTTCAATAACGGCTTTAGTCACTGTGTATATATACCCTCCTCATTTTTGGCTCCGTCATCAGGAAGTTTCATCTAGTTCGGTGGTCATCCGTCATTTGGTTCATTATATCGGTTTTGATCGGAGTTCTGCTTAATTATCGTGCAGCTATGTTCTCCTGCCCTTCTTCCGCTCCCAGATGTTCCCCCATTGGTAAGGTTAAGCCCAGTCAGCTAGCTTTCTCGGGACGGAGAATTCATGTATCCGTGTAATGGCGGTCGCTTGATGTATGCACTAACCCGTAACCATTACCAGCCTATCTGACAGCCCGCAGCATCGAAGAAACAGCTGGATAATACTTCTATCTGTATTTTGTTTCATCATGGAAGAATGGGCCGTATTAGCATTTGATCATCTACTGACCATGAGCCAACGTGTAAATGCAGATGCCAAGGTGATATATTACAGGTATGGACACGACGGCTGGCGGGGACAAAACACAAGTGGTCCAAAAAAATATTCTTGTCGTACTGCTCTAAAAGAAGAATATTATGATTAAAGCCACTACCTGCTACGCTTTCCTCCTACTTCGTATATGCCCGGATTTCCTGAGCCGAGATGACAGCACGCAGGTGAGTGCTGGGCCGAAGACAGCATCGAGGTTAATTATGATCCAGACGATCGGGAACAAAGGGTGTCGCGAGTGATCGGGTGTGCAGAAATATGAGCTGGTTTTGAGGTACGCGGGGTTGTACAGCGGCTGGTAGAGTATATGCAGATGGTTTGACGGTGGTTGTAAATGATTTTTGCAAGAGAGTAAGAGCGTAGATGGGAGCTTGCAGATGCCTGACACGACAAAGGCAGAAAAAAAGTTATTTGCATGAAGAGAACGTCATATGCTTTGTGCAAAGAACCGAGAAGGGAAGAGAGAGATATTATCCGAGAACGGCGAGCAGGAAGAAAAGAATAGATAGTGGTAGTTGCCGTGGTGAAAGAGCAGCGGTGGCGATCAACAATCTTGAGAATGACAAGGTCCCTTGAGACTGAGCTTTCTGCTGTTCACCACTCGAACTCGCTATTGAAGGATGTGTCAACGGCCTATAGACTAACAGCAGAAACAATGCAAAATTACCCAGTGCACTTGGCGAACAGATAGTCCTTGCCGTTAATGTGGATCATTCCGTCCTTGAGTATACACTTCCATTTATTCTTGACACGAGCGACCTGAAAACATATGAGCAAAATTCCTCTGACGTGAGATGTTTCATTTAATTGACCTTGTCGTAGGTGCAAAACACGATGTCGGTATCACCAGCACCACCTTCCTCCGCTTCGGCTTCATTTTCGGTATCAGAATCGTCTAGGTCACTGTTGATTGCCTCATCGTCCTTGGGGGCGGTCGATGTCGACTGTGGCGGCTGTACCGAACCAGGTTGAGGTAAAGAAGGGTGCGAAGGCCGAGGAGCATATCCTGTAGGCTCAGGAGAATCCTCTTCACCAGACGATTCTGATGGCCCATCGACCTGCGGTATCCGCTGCCCTGCTGGTGCAGATTGGGCAGGAGGGTGACCGTTAGGAGCACTAGTTGATGGTGCGTGATTAGCCTGAGACTGTGCAGGCATAGGCGGGGCATATGGTCGAGCAGAGGATGCCTGTGATTGTGCCTGCGCAGGCCGACCGAACGAGATGACACCTGTTTGCCCTCCGGGATGTGGCGGAGCTGGCTGAGGAGGTGGTAGTGTTCGGTTAAGATTGGGACCTGGCAACGCAGGGATGTAAACATTTGACGTGAGCATGTAGCGGTTGTCTACTGGCTCGGATTTAACTGGTGGTTGACTGGCAGTGGTAGCAATGGAAGCATAAGGGTTAGCGGGATAATGTGCTTGCATCATGTGCATTGGATGGGTCGGATATGGATGATGCGTTGGCTGATGTGCGGGAGCAACCGGTTGCTGAGGTTGCGGAGGAGTCTCAAATTCTGCGACATGGGATGCTATTACTTTCGTCTCCCATTTCTAGGTAGGGGCGGGGTAAATGAGACCAACTCGAAAAAAAGGTGGGAGAAGGTGGCTTACGCTCTGCAATTCCGCTAGGACCTCTTCGGAGACACCGTACTCGTCGAATTCGGATTTTATGCTTCCAATAACATCGTCAATGACGGTTCGGTAGATACCAGGCTCAATAACCCCAAGAAATATTGCCGTTAAAACCGGATGCTCTACTACAAGCAGCAATCGGTGAGCAGCTCACCACTATCTTATTAGACATCTGTGTTTCCTATTTGTCTTTGCCAACGTTGGGGACTGTGACTAGGCCGCTGCGGGGGCCGACGTGCGAGGTGGTGGGAATGAATCAACCTCCCTTTTATACTACATACACATCACAGGAAACCCAGGACAATTCAAACTCCGACATAACGTTACATTGACTCAAAAGTTCTCACGCACAGACCCACGTCATTCATAGGTTCCCGGAGCCCGACTCCACCCCTTTCCACGCTCAGCGGGGCTGTTGAGTGAAAGGGGTATATAAAATAACACTATCACTGGCAAGCCCCAACATGACTTCATTGTATGAACGTTGAGCCAAATGCAGAGTAACCATGTGTTGAATATCAGGTTGCCTATTCAAGGACCCACTCATGCCAAATTCGATAGCTAGTAGTCTCCACATCCACAACAACAGCGAAGATAGGAAGGCTGACGTCTTTTGTTATTGGAGCAGCTCAGTGGGCTTAAAAGACGATGAAATCCCCCTGGGACAGGCATCCAAACTACAATGCCTCTTTTCCACTCAAGATCACCCTCGTCCCTCGAGGACAGCCCTGATAATCGTCCCAACCGCCAGCGAAGTATGTTTTCCAGAAAGTCACCACCGCCACCGAGTCCACGGAACAGTAATGAAGGTGGTAGACGAAGCTTCTTCAGGTCCTCCAGCGACACAGACTCTGAGGGACGCAGCCGCAGCGACAGTGTCCGTAGCGGAGGATTCTTTGGCATGGGACGAAACCGGAACAGTCATAGCATCTACAATGACCCCAGCATCGTCGCAGCCCGCCAAAAGGTGACCGACGCTGAGGCTGCCGAAAGAGAAGCCGACCAAGCCCTTGTCCAAGCCCGTAATAAAGTGAAGGAGGCAAAGAGGCACGTTGAGGTCCTGGAACGTGAAGCATTGGAGGAGTGAGTGCTTTTTGGAATATGTCAGCGCGCAGTTACACGATACTGATTCTGTGTATAATAGTGCTCATCGTGCAAAGATGAAGCAAGCCGAGGCGAAGATTGTCCGAAAGAGTGCTAAGGCATTGGGGCGTCATGGCTGAGGCAGATCGATAATATTCGTTTCGGACCCAGCGATTTATTGTACAATATGTTACACTACCTTTCGACATTGATCAGACCCGGTTCAATAGGATACGTGCTAGGACTCACATCGTTCAGATATAAAGAGCTAATTAGAAGTAGCTTCCCGCCCCTGCGTAATTCCCACTCCGAGGGTTGGTAGCTGACGCGGTTGGAGACTCGACTGGCACTTGATCTTGAAGATCAAGTGAGTTAGCTTGTCGTTGCAGATCGTCCACCGATCCAGGACCAAATGCGGGCGCTGGCGGAGAGTAAGGTCGTATCTCAGCGACAACCCTACCCGTAGATATACGAGCTTGAAGCTCAGCTTGAGTTGGCACCGGCTGGAAATGCAACTAGAAACGGACGTCAAGGGCCTGCACTTGATCCAAAGGTTGAAAACGCACAGAATCATTCGCTTTCTTGTAATACTTATGAAAGGTTGTGGTACTTTCCAATTCCTCCAAGATCTGAGTCTTCTTTCCCTTCTCCTTATCCCCTTTACTAAAATGCAGCAGGTTGCTGTCCTTTAGTTCCTCTAGATCTCTTTTTGCCCATGCAAGAAAGCCTACTGCTTCCCCTGCTTGATCCAATCCTCCATTTTCGCCGGCATCAACACCAAGCCACTTATGCGCCAGCGCCGCATGAAAAGTGATCCTGTCTGTCAGATATTTTCTCAACTCAGTTGAGATATCGCTGCCACCTGATGCCTTCGCTAGTGATTTCGCGGAGGTATAAAGCGACTGGCACTCAAGATGAAGTTTTGCGATGAAATTTGGTGATGGGTGTGATGCTGGCAGGGGAGGTCCTGGAGATATGTTACTGTCAAACGCGGCCTTTGATAGATATTTGCGGATTGCGAGGGTTTGAGCGTCAGCTAGGGAAAGTCTTGAGGCGAGCCATCTTAAGCACCCAAGCGGACAGAAGAGTGCTTATTCGACTTACTTGACCAACGCGCTATTGACCTCTTGTCTCAGATCAGGGGGCCGCGTAAATCCAATCAGCCCACCGGCTCTATTCACCTCCCACTCTGGAAGGAGTTTTTCCGCGATGTACGAGAAGACCCCACTGGCTTTACAAAGAAAACCAAACGCCACGTTTATTTGCTCGTCCTTTCGCTCCCGCTGCTCCTTTTTGATCGCACGGTCACGCTCGTAGGGCCCGACAGATTGAACCATAGCATGACCAAGGTTGGAGAGTGTAAACGCGTAGGTGAGAAGAGTGAAAGCTAGGTCTGCATACAGTCCAGGGACTGAAAGGCGAGGCGAATTATTGAAAACGGTACTGGAAAGGGTAGTCCGCCAGCTGAATGCTAGACAAATGCTGCTTAGATTTTAGAAATGGCTGAGAGGCTGAGCTATGCTTTCGCACAAGGTTCCGATTTGAGTCCTATATCGTCGTGAGCAACACAGTTGATCAGTCCACGTAGGAGGGGTATATATTCTTCCAGTTTCTGCAACAGAGATCTAGTGCACAAGTAAAGCACAGAGTATTTCAAGGCTTCCCACCTTCGTCAGTGAAAGGTAGTCCTTCGTCCCATCCTCTGTTCGTTTGCTGGCCTTCAGGGCAGCTCTGACATTTGCTCTGGCTTGAGTAGCCTCAAGAATACGCGTAGAATAGATCTTATCCGTGCTCTGATCTATGCAGAAGTCGGCAAAGGAAATCGCACCGGTTGTCGGCAGCTCGTAGAGGTACATGGTGAACAAGGTGTTGCAGGGCTGTGTTTGAGATTCGTGAAGTGTAATCAGATGATATCTAGATCTGAGGTAAAAATGAGTCGACCCAGGTTCGAACTGAGGACCTTCTGTGCGCAAGCAAGCCTAGATCCAGTTGACAACTGGAGAAGGTGTTAGACAGATGCGATAACCAACTACGCCATCGACCCTTGCTTAACCAATCTGTTTGTACAATTCCCATGATCTTCCATCAGTGAACGAAGCAAGCCATGGACGTCAATGGACAGTCTACACCTATGACACGGAATGTCTACTTCCAAGTTTCTAATCGCAAATAAGTTCGATGCTGCATTCTCGGCGCTCGTAGCCTCAAGGATCGCATTTGCCCTCTTCGGCCTCTCGAATACCCTAAAACACGACCAGTTGCTTTCGACACCTCTGTCATCATACACACAGCGTCAGTTCTCAGTCTCATCGGACGGACTTTGGTCTTGATTCATTTCCCAGTTAGAGAAGGAATCTTTCTCCTCCGGAATGGGGTAGACCCATACTCAGGAGGGACATTTCGCCATGTGAGTTTGACTAGTACCTTCCTGTTGCACTGGTCATAAATTCTCTCTCTTAGTCTCCCCTCCTACTTGCTCTATTTTCGGTGATACTTCCAGAATCTCGAACCTACGCGTCTCTCGTATGGACCATTTTCGACCTTGTTGGCGCATGGGCGCTTGTATCGACGTGGAGGGCGCGTCAGAATGTGCAAAAGACCTCAAGAGACAAGGTCGTTGCTGCCAGGTAGTTGCATCCTTGAAAATTCCAGTCTCCCGCTTACATGTCTCCTCCAGTTACCTTCTCAATCCATATGTGTTCCTACCCACACTTGCACTCTCCTCCTCAAGCCTCCAGTCCTCCTTAATCCTGTTGTCTGTCAAATATGCTGCTGAAGGTCAGGGTTTTCTTGACTAGTTCGTTGTTTTGTTAACACTTTCTCTAGGTCGAGCATCTCCCAGCCTACTCTTTCTCTCCGTACTCCTACACATCGATCTCTCAACGCTGGTTCTTCTGCTGCCTATACTACTACTGCTCATCAGTGATCCTCACTCCCACCTTGCATCTCCACGGCCATTCAGTGCGAATATTCGTCGTATTCTCCCTCTTTTTGGGGAATTCATCCTATATACTACCATCCTCTCTACCGCCTCAACCATTATTGTGGGTGGTACACAGTGGATACCTCAGACCTGGGGAGCAACGTACGTTTTATTTCTCGCCTCCACCGTCACATTCTTCCTGACAAAATATCTAGACTGACCTTACCTGATTTAACTCCAAACACGGGACTATGGTGGTACTTTTTCACGGAGATGTTCGATCATTTCCGACCATTTTTCCTCATGGTCTTCAGCGTAGGTATCTGGACCTGAAAGTCTCTTGCTTTGGAGCACTTACGTTTCTATTCCCCTCAGGTTCACCTTCTGATCTACGTGGTACCCATGTGCATCAAGTTCCAGTAAGTTCTTATGTCTTGCTCCGCCTTACAAAATGTGACAGAGGCATGTAGATACGACCCTCTATACGCCATATTCCTTCTTTTGGGGGTGCTAGGAACATTCAAGGCATACCCAACACTCTCTGATCCTGGCTTGTTCTTCAGTGTTCTGTCCATCTTCCCGGAAGTGCATCCCTGTAAGTTCACTTCAAGGGTAGACGGTGTATTCTGTCAAAACTGACTAGCTCCTCAGACCTTCGGCACCCCATTGTTACAGCACTTATCCATCTCCATGCGGCACTCCTCATGCCCCTGTTCAATCACCTTTGGCTCAACACCGGCACTGGCAATGCCAATTTCTTTTATGCTTCAACATTGGTGTTTGCATGTGGGAACGGTGCTGGGCTCATCGACGCTGTTTGGGCAGGGTTGCGTATTGCGATTGGTAAAGAGACGGAAGGCTACGTAGTCGTACAGGAGTGAGGAGCTAACACCTGTAATGCGTTTATACCGAATCCTCGTTATTTAAATCGGCACATTGACATGCATTGCATTTTATGTGAACTCTTAGAAGTACAGAGGCAATGCATTATAATACCTTGTGCATAATAGCGCACAGAGGAATACTGAGGTGATGGCTCTGATCGTGGATTGAAGAGAGCCATTCTGATCTCTGTATAACAATCTCTGTAGAGAAACAGCATCATGCTATCAGTCGTCGATAGGCTCCAACAGATCCTCAACCAAGCTGAGGTTAATCGGGATGTTCGCGTTGCGCAGGTAGTCATCATTCCTAGTTAAAAGTCAGCAGTTGTCTCAGAGTGGATATCTCACATAACGCACCAAAACTGACAGATGATGTCCCGTCAAAGGAAGGTTTATACGACCGAAAGAATTGTTCTGATAACCACTTACCTTGGAATAGTGCCGGTTCCCAGAATCGCATCTACGATAAGCCTTAAGGAGTGCCTTAATTTTGACATGCTGGGAGCACTCACAGGATCGTTACTATGTGTTGACCATCTTTCCATCGCCACTTTTTCACAAGCTTGACGCAGGCCATCAGATTACACGCACTACTAGAGCCCAAGAACAACCCATCGTTCTTGACAAGATATCGAGACATAGCAACGGCTTCCTCATCCGTGATACTGAGACAAATCAGCGCCCAGGCTGCTAGTACTGGGGATTGATCATACCGGAATGCATTATCTATTACTGAAAGAGCTGATTCGATGTTGTTCGTCAGGCGATTGATGCCGCTAAAAGCGAATTGAGCTGGTGCGCAAGAAAGAGGTGGTGGTAGGACTTACATGCCCTCTACGACGGTATCAACTTGATGCCTCCTTCTAGTACCTTCAGCTTCTCGTCTATCATACATTACACCATATTCAACCTTGACTGTTTATGAGTCTCCGAGCTCGGATCAGACGCGGTCTGCTTTATACAGACCTTGTTATAGAGACCACTCCCTTCCGGATCCGCAATGGCGACTATGATATCCGGATTGACAGATTTCAGGTAGTAACCGGCCCCAGCAACTGTTCCACCTGTTCCAGCACCTGAAACGAACGCATGAACTCGTCCGCTTGTCTGTCTCCAGATTTCTGGTCCGGTTCCGTTAAAGTGGGCATCAAAATTCGCTTTGTTCTATTGACAAAAAGTCGAGCATTTTCGGATGGGACATTGGTTTTCTTAAAACTCACCTCAAACTGGTCTGCAAAATAACCTCGGGGCTTGGTCAAGAAATCTTCGTTGGCCTGCCAACCACTATGGTTGAGGTCGACATCTGCGGTGGTGGTCACGACAACAGAGGAGGGCGTGGACTGAAGCGTACGAGAATGAGAACCTGGGGTTAAACTCGACGAGCCAGCTAGGTCCTCTTGCGCAAACCTGCTTGCTCGTTGTCGGGCGAGATTCTTCAGATAGCATCAAGATTGCAACTGAAATAAAACTGGGACGGCATAGTACTCACGACATACTAGGAGAGATAAGGACAGTAATCTCAATTTGGATTAACGAGCTATACATACCTGTTTCTTGTCAACGATACTTGCAGGGCGAACTCTCTCCACTTCAGCTCCGAGCGCTAACAACGCCTTGACTTTCTCCTCTGCAACATCGTCTGGCATTATAATAGCTGATGGAAAGGTACTTAGTATGTTGATTTACGGCCGACGCGTCAAGATGCATACTTGCGTCATAACCCCTGAGATTGTGAATTTCAATCAAGATATCTGGAGAAAAAGGCAAGCAAAAACTCACCGAGCGCGTGCAATTGTTGCGATGGATATCCCGGTTGAGCCAACGGTCCCCTCGAAGATCCGTGAGCCAGTATAAGGTCGCAGCAACCCATTCCTTTCAGCATCTTCAATCACTGCATGTCACACTGGTTCAGATGAATCTGTTCTATTCTCTATTTTTGAGCTTACTTTGCAAGGCAACCCGATCCTTAACACTTCCGCCTGGGTTCAGGAACTGCAAATCTGGTGATGAGATTTTAAGCAAAGGAAAAGCAGCTGGAATGAAAAACCTCCGCTTTTCCTAAAATCTCGACCCCGAGCGCGTTGCTTAAGGAGTTTATCCTGACCAAAGGTGTATTCCCTTCGCCGTGTAAATTACCGCAAGTTCGTTCTCTTGATGGGAGATACACACCAATAAGTCCCGTCACTCCGGAAACAATTTCATCGCTTCTCAGCTCGATGGGCCGCGCCTCAAATGTTTCAATTTGCTTTGTCCTTTGCTTTCGTAGGTTCAAGTAACGCGTGAAAGACAGCGTGGTGTATGAGAGCGATACTCCAATTAAAACGCCATAGCAAACGTGTTTTATCTTATGCTGAGAAAGCCAGTCTGTCCAATGTTCAGAAGCTGGGAACCAGCCCATGAGTGGATGTGGAAGGAAACAGTAAGCGAGTTAGAGTGCGTGAGTATGTCATTTGTTGGCGCCAGTATTGCATTATTGATCCCGAGACCGTTTACTCAGCGGTGGTCCTGTTCCATCGTAATGCATCATCTTTTTACCCATTGACTATGGCTACTTTTCGATAAGCATGAGCGTTATCAAGCCCGACACGGGTTTCTCGCGAAAGACACTCTCCTCAGCCAAGGGGAAAACTGTCGAAAAGCGGAAACTCGGGCAGCTAATTTCTCCCGAACTCGCTGTGGTTCCGTCCACATGCCCAATTACACCAATCTGACCAATGGCGCAACTTGGAACCACCACCAAACATGCACTCAGATATAAGCAGACGGTTTGGCAATCCTTGTCCCGATCAGCACAATTCTTTCAGCGTGCCCCTGACATGACCACTGCACAAGAAATCAAGAAGAAATTCCTATCTTCTCCCAACTTCGCCGTCGTTGGCGCATCCAAAGACCAGTCCAAGTTTGGTACAAAGGTCTCAGCTTCTCTACCACCCCTCCATCTGCCACTGACCCACAATTGCGTGCAGATTCTCAAGTGGTATCAGGCTCGAAACCTCGACATAACCCCTGTCCATCCCGTGAGTAACCATGTTGTGGTACGGTGCACCTCTCTTCACGAAGCGTCCAGAAAGAGACCGAGCTTGAAGGTGTGGCGACAGTTTCAAACCTGGCCGGGCTTCCTTCCCCTGCATCAACTTCTGTGAGCATCGTTACACCCCCAAAGGTAACCATTCTCGCTCGCCATCCGCCGTGCCCTATTCACAAATGGCCAGGTGACTTTGAACATCCTCAAAGAGGCCAAGGAGCTCAAAGTCCCAGCTTTGTGGCTCCAGCCTGGAGCTGAGGACGAAACGGTGGCTGATTTCATTAAAGAAAATGGGCTGGCAGGCCAAGTCATCTATGGTGGGCCATGTCTACTTGTCGAGGGCGACGGTATTCGGAAAAGTCTTCTCTGAACGTACTTAGTGGTATCTCATGTTGATTTGCAAGAAATATCATCCCTGAGGGAGTTCATTAATGTCCCAGAACCGGATCACTGGCGATCAGAGCAACATTTTTGGTCAGAACAATATGAACGCCGACTTTTGCTGCTTGCCACTCCTCCATTGCACCGTGCACGAAGGTAATCTTCAACTTCTAAGCAATCACACACAAGTTACAGTCGGCGCGCCGATGGTTGCGAAGGCTCGCATCACCTAAAATAGCTCTTTTACGAGCGCTCCCAACTACCCTTGGATCTCACTTTCTTCCACTCCACCATGATGTGGACCCTCACCACTCTAGTTCTGACCCTTGCGGCAATGTCAGCAGCGACGACACATAGTTCACACCCACACCGGCATGGTCGGAGACAACAGACTACTAGTAACTCGTCTAGTTCAGCGCTCATAGCGTCGGCCTGGTATGCAGGATGGCATTCAAAAGATTTTCCTTTAGAAGACGTTAGCTGGTCAAAATATACCCATATGGCCTATGCTTTTGCGTATGTCGTGTAATTCCGTTCAAAGAACTTTCCTTTGACTCGTTTTACAGGATCACTACACCAAAACCTAGCGTGATTTCGCTAGAGGCATCCGATCAACATTTATTGCCAGAATTCGTTGAGGCTGCCCACAAACACGTAAATTTACCTCCATTCCAGCACGGACATCCCCTTACTGAGTGTCCTGAGATGTAGGGTGTAAAAGCTAGTCTTTCCATTGGGGGTTGGACCGGCTCGCGTTATTTCTCTTCCAACGTCGGCTCATCGACAAACCGAACCGACTTCGTCAACGCCATCGCAAATCTAGTAGAGAAATACTCCCTGGATGGTATTGAACTTGAGTACGTTCCCGCTCCCACTTTCTCACTACTTCCCTCATTCAGCCTTAGTTGGGAGTACCCTGGTTTGCAAGGAATAGGGTGTAACTCTATCAGCTCTGATGACACCTCCAACTTTCTTACCTTCTTGAAAGAATTGCGATCATCATCAGTTGGACAGAATCTGATCCTTTCTGCTGCCGTTTATACCAAACCCTTTGCCGACGCGAGTGGCCAACCATCGAGCAACCTTTCAGATTTCAGTCACGTTCTAGACTACATTTCCATCATGAATTACGATACCAAATCCACACCATCCTCAGGCGCTCCTCCCAATGCACCATTGGATGATTCTTGCGCACCCGGTGGAAGCCAAACGGGCTCGGCCAGAACTGCAGTCAGCGCATGGGAGACAGCTGGAATTCCAGTTAATCAAATTGTCCTCGGTGTACCCGCTTATGGTCATTCTTTCGCGATACCGCCTTCAGTTGCATTGTCTGGCCAAGACAATGGCACCACCCTTTCGCCATACCCTTCTTATCCCGCCAATAACACTCGGAAAGGAGACCGGTGGGACGGCGACGGTGGGCTCGATGTTTGTGGAAATCCAGTCGGCCCGGGGGGTATCTACTCATACTGGGGATTAATCGATGCTGGCCTCTTGAATTCCGATGGGACAATACCTGAAAACATAGCTTATCGTTTTGATAACTGTAGCCAAACAGTGGGTAGACCCTTCATATCCTTTATCAACCCTCGCCGGTTGCCCGCTTCCCCTTGCATTGTATTTCCCCGCATTCCCCAGACTTCCATTCCAGAGAGATATGCAAACCGGCTAATCAAATTTGATCTTATTTTTATCCATTCTA
This sequence comes from Leucocoprinus leucothites, assembly GCA_013368445.1. Lineage (NCBI taxonomy): Eukaryota > Fungi > Basidiomycota > Agaricomycetes > Agaricales > Agaricaceae > Leucocoprinus > Leucocoprinus leucothites. Next base: position 825,781 of record JAACJO010000012.1, read on the forward strand.
GCCATTTTTGTATGATGAGGCCAATCAGATTTATGTCTCGTACGATGACGCCGAATCATTCTCCGTAAAAGGTAACTATATCAATGTCACTGGACTGGCGGGCTTCGCCATGTGGGAAGCTGGAGGGGATTACAAGGACGTCCTTCTTGATTCAATAAGTGCGTTCTTCTGTTCTGTGCTAGCGTCTGTTCGGAGGATAATCTTCATCATCTCTTTTGATTCTCTTCTAGCCTCCGCGAGCCGCAACGGCGACCCGTCACGTCTGCCACCGCCTTCCAGTGTCAGTAACTCAGCACCGAAAATTTCATCGGCTGCCTCGAGTGCAGCAACACCACAATCATTGCTCCTTTTTAATTCAATCGCCGTCAGCACCACGTCTCTGACAATTTTATCGTTATTATTATCACCGACCACCCTCTTGTAATATATCCGAACTTTTCTTGTTCCAAGTCCGGCATTCTGTCCCATGTGTCGTGTTTTTCGCAGTCTTTTGCGCTTCGGATACTTCGACGGCAAATTAGATCTTGAGACCTATGAAAGACTTAACTTTTTGACATCTAAGAACTTCAAACGTCGATATCTGGAACGCGAGTTGGGGCTGTTTGCGTGCTTGAAATTGCCGAAGTGCCTGGAAAGAAGTGCTTCGAATACTCGTGTTATCGTCGTGTAGATGGCTCATCAAAGAATCGCGGAATTGGCGGACACGCTCCCTCATCCTTGCTTTGGTCAAAGCACGCTAATCAGCGTTATGAAACGTCTGTGGTGCTGTCGTGGCTTTTGCGGCTCTTTATGCCCAGGAGTTAGGCTCACGGACTTGTGGCATCAAAATATGTAAAGTATTTGTCTCCTGGCGTAGCCCAGGAACACGTTTTTTGATTATCAGTTTTGATATATGTTTAGCAAACGAGTGCATATGTTTGAGAACAAGGCACCGAGCAGTATTAAACAATATGACAAGAAACAACGTGTTGTGAGCGCCCTATTTCTAGAGGGAGAATCTATTAATATATGTGAATGAATACAATGTTGATGCATGATGCAGACGTCTGGGCGCTCCACTCATATACTTACTGTATTACAGAGTATTACATTACCCTGCGTAATGCATTCCCGCGTAAAGTGGCAGTAGTAGTAGCTGTACGACAGCCTTCGATCATATCACACCGGATCGTGTTTTTCAGGGTCCTAGACTCGAAAGCCTTGTCTAGCTTTCATGTTTTATCTAGTGATGCCTAGTAGACAGGTAGCAGCACATGATTAGGCTAGTCCTACGGTGGCTGACAGCCACAGTACAGCCATCGACATGAGTATGAAACGGCGCATGGTCCTGCATTGTTGGGTCCAAGGCGATGAGCCACTATAGTATTGATTCATAGGGGAGGCCACCAGGCTTGTTCCGCTTTTGCTCCCTTTGTGCCGCCTTGACCACCTTGTAAGGTCCGTAAATGACAGGTGTAAGAATATTCACGCCCATGGTGAGGAGCTGCCTCCATTCTTATCAGACCTGTAAATCTCAATTTAATTTAAATGTTCATGTCTTCGTAGTAGAGGAACAAGAAAGACCTTGTTCAAGATTTCTTAGTGACATCCTAGTGTCACTCGATGAGTTTCCATTTTGTGCACTGTTTGTGAAAAAAAGTACTCATTGTTACCTCTTCGTGGCCAATATCATACATAGCCTTGTGCGGCTGGGCCGTAATTGACTCGGGCGGCCACGGTCCATAAATATCGTAACAGGCTGTGACGTATGCAGTTCAGCACCAGAAGCACCGAAACGCGTATCAACATTCTATACCTCAATTTTTTATGTTTTAGACACGGCCTCCGCCCTGCTAGAATAATTTCGCTCCAACTTCTCGAAAACCCATGCTTTGTATCTGAATTTCGGCCGAGAATAATTCCCAGCTTTGTGGAAATTTTACAATCGAGATAGGCAGACTATTAACGCTTTCCGCGAAAATCCTGAGATCAGGCTAGTGAAATTGACCAGCAAAACGCTATTTACCAGAGCCCAAGTAGGACTGTTTGGCGAGCGTCGTAAGTTTCCTGCACTGACCTCTAGAATTTAGGCTTTAAAATTAGTCCTCTTGGCTCTTCCCACTTTATGCCAAGATGATCAGCTTATCCCCTCACCTTCCCGAGTCCCCAAATGCGGTGAATGTCTCTGTGGTGAGGGACGTGGAGACATTTTCTGCACGTCTTTGAACCTCCTTAGGTGTTTGTCGTGCTCTCCAAATTCTCTTACGGGCCGGATGCTCCGTGCTCGTATGGTCCGTTAATGAGCAGGCGAAGTATCCAAGATATTAAGTAAATTGTTCAGTAGTCCCGAGTCCTCCAACGAGGTGATTAAATGTTAGTGTGTGTGGGATGATTTGCGGAGGGCGCTGAGTCTCCGGATCGGACCCAGATTCACGGCAGAACTAATTGTCTCCCGAGCAGTCCCCTCCCTTGCATGATCTCATAGACTCAATTAGGACACTGAATGTTCAAGCTTCAGAATGTCCTTTCGTGGTTTCTGAAAGGAATCGCGGAAACGCTTATCTTCGCGGAAATTCAATGTAATGCAAACGTGATCCGGTAAGTGTTATAGAACGGCATCACTCAATTGAATTGCATTGAGAGCACCCTGCGAGGAATACGCGCCACGCTGAAATCGCATTGCAGTAAAAAGTATACTGAATCTCATGACCATCAAAATTCCAGACTCCGGAGAATGCAGCTTGATCCATCAGGTGCGACAGACGCGTTGATTGTGCATTTCCCTTGTGCCAGATATATAAATCGACTCCTGCCACCACGACATGATATTCTCTTCTCCCCACCCTTCCACATCGCGCATTCCATTCCCCCCTTTGCCTCGTTGCCCGCACTTGCTACACAAAGCCCCGAAGTCCTGACCCAAAAACGGCATGTTCCGATCGCGTCCGTTGAGTACGTCCTTTCAACTTTCCCAATTTAGGACACCCTTTGTTCTGACTATTCGGCGGTGAGAACAGCAGGTCCTTGGGTTTGTCCGTCCGTTCATGCTCCAGTGCTGGTTCGAGCATCTCGACTCACCCTTCCAACGAATATGACGTTAATATAAATTCCAGCAATCGATCCTTCCGCCCATCACATACGATATCTTCCCGAGTTCTGTACGCCACCCTTAACTACACCCTCCTCATTTTCTCTCAACGCATGCCCCATTTAATGGTCAGATGGCCTCAAATCCACCCTCACCACAGAATGCCCGAAAGAGCGCTACTCGGCCATCATTAGTATCACCGGCGCAGGCGATAGCGGACGCATGGAAGAGGGAGTCATCTGAAAGTCAGGAAAGATGGCGTAAGTTGGATGCAGAGATGAAGCGACGATATGAAGAAGCTCGGAGGAGACAACTAGCCCAATCGAAGATGTGAATTGGGGAGAAACCAAAATGGTGAGGTCCTTCATCCACCGTGCGAGCCCAAACCAAACCAATGCGTGTAATGCAGAAATACTTTCTCGTTCCTTTCACCCTCTCGACGACGAGAAATGCTCGCGGGATCTCGGGAGCGTCTGTAGCTCGACTGTAATGGACTGCATTATTTATTCAGCGTCAACGTCGGTTGTACTTTAGCAATAGAATCTCACCAGACCTTGTAACAGAACAGAACATACTACTTCTGGCTTGTAATCCTCATGACACTGTTTCTTGTTCATCAGTATCATCGCTACCGTCCTCATCTGAAGACACTTCCTCCTCCTCTTCCTCCAGCGCCGCTTCTGCTTCTGCCTGTGCCTGCGCTGCAGATGCTGCACTTGCTATTGCGAGCTCTAGCATCTTGGCTTGCTCGTCGGACAATCCATACAGAGATAGCGAGGGCATGACGGGCGTTTCTCCCTGATCCGCGGCGTTTGAGGGTGACACCGTAACATCCTGAGGTCCTGTGTTCGCCGTCGAAGCCGTAGAAGGGATAACATTCGAATTTGATGTTGTGGCAACGTTGCCCGCAATATCAGGAAGGGAAGGCTGTTTCACAGGGAGGGCTTGCATTTGAGCACGAGCGATAACGCTTGCAAGCGTCGCCTGACCATTGGTAGGGTCATTGCTCACAGGTATTGGCTGTCCTTGAGGAGTGCCAAGTGCACTTCCCACATGTGACTGTAATAGCCCCTGTAAGCTGAGGACAATGGCTTGTGTATTGGCGATGATGGCTGGAGGAAGTTCGCCTTCTTCCAAAACACCTGAGTCACGGTAAGGTACTTGCGGGGCGCTAATGCCATGAGCTGCAATGCTATTCCACAATTTCGCTCTCCTCTCCTCTCGTAGCGAGTCCTCGCCGTCTTCTTCATCCAGATCCACCTCCAATACCTCTGCGTTTATACATATCTCACTCTTCGGGCCTCGTGTTTTGCTTCCGTTTTTATGCCGCTTGATGGCATCTCGGCGAGAGAATATCTTTTGGCAGCCTCCGCATTTCCAAGCCTTCTTATCATGTAATCTGACATGCCGTTTTAGGTCGTGGTTTCGAGCGAAGGAAGCGGGACATATGGCACAGCGGAAGGGCCGATGAGTAGAATGGCCACGCTGATGAGCACGGAGACTATAAAGACGAGAAAAAGTCTTGCCACAGCAAGCGGCAAGACAGGGATAAACCGCCGTTCCGATATCGGTAGTGGGAGGATAGGAATGAGGCTGGTTTACCCATGAATAGGCAGGGTTAGCATACGGCGGCTGAGTGGGCAAAGTCTCTGGAGGCTGGCCAATTTGAATTCCGCTCAATACTCCAATGACTTGAATTAACCCGCTGATTTCTTGTAGAGCATGCATCTCGTGGCCGCCGCGCGCCGACGACGTGACTGCGAATAGAAAAACTTGATGTAGTTGGAGACGGATAGAAGCAACGAGGGTAGAGTCTAATGCCTGGGGAGGGGCGGCAACGAGGGCTTGAGTTATTACACGGACGGCTTCAGAGATTTGGGCGCATAAGTCTCCATCTGGTACAAAAGGACGTTTGAAGGGCCGCTGCTCACTCGCGGCAAGGTCATCGCCTTCCTCACGCCGACGTTTTCCTTTGTTGAGCTCCATAGATGGGATATTTGAGTGGCGTAAGCCGCCGAAAAGCGTCTCCGACTTTGCCAGAGAGACAAGGGTATGGCTGAGAGGCATACAAATCTGCTTAGCCACACTATTGGCAGAGACACTCTGTTGAAGTATCCCCAATACATTTCCAGTGCCGGTAGGTAAAAAGGCTGCCTCAAGGGCATTTCGTGCAGCTGGATCTTGATCAACAAGGGATAAGATGGCTCGCATAGTCAAAATGACAGCATCCTCTTTGCGTGATTGCTTCTGCGTTGGAGGTGGAAAGTGAAGAGTACCAGATGCGGCTTGAGCAGCTTGTGCCTTTGTGATATCCTCCCAAAGCTGCTGTCCAAGTCTCCGAGCGATTTCTTGTGCCTGTGCATCAATATCATCGTCGTCTTCGTCGTCGTCTTCCTCCTCTTCCTCCTCCATATCTGCAGCCTCGTCGTTTTCTTCATCCTCCTCCTCTTCTTCTATGTTCATTTGAGCGTTCACAGCCGCCTGTGCCACGGCCAAAGCTTGAACAATACTATCGGCCATGGAGAAGAATTGACAAATCTTCTCAAGAATGTGATTAGTTTAGCGGGAGATGTCAAATGGCAGAGGATGATGCAATTTTGAAAGTGGAATCATAGTTTGTTGCTGCTTGGCAACGACTTCCGGTGTGTTATCCAGGGAGCAGTTTGTACTTGTTTGTAGCATTTTCGCCCAGGGCGACCAATGGCTCACCAAATGACTGTACGGGACGGGTAAAATCCTTCTTCCCTCATCTCTGCTTTATCCAGTCATGTCGAAAACTATCAAAGATCTGACTGCAGGTACAGCTGGGGGTATTGCCCAGGTAATTCGATACATGCAGTGAAAGAAATACTAACTAACGTACTTATCTAGGTGCTAGTCGGCCAACCCTTCGACATAGTCAAAGTCGTACGTTCAACCTCAGCTTACCGGAACTCACATGTACTGAGTGAAACCTGTATAGCGGATGCAAACTTCTGCCCAAGGTACATACTCGGGGATGTTGCATTGTGCTGGTGGAATTCTCAAGAATGAAGGGCCTCTTGCCTTCTACAAGGTCCGCATTCATCCTCTGCCGGGATTTATCGGCTTCACTCACTCATTTTCAGGGAACATTAACACCGTTAATGGGCATTGGTCTCTGTGTATCTATCCAGTTTGGAGCTCTGGAGTATACCAAACGATTCTTCGCTAGGCAGAATATTGCTCAGGGAGCCGGCGGTGAAGGGGGTAAGACGCTAACGGGATCCCAGTTGTTTTCCGCTGGCGTTGCTGCAGGTGTCGCCAATGGATTTGTTTCTGGACCAGTTGAACACATACGCATTCGTGAGTGGTTATCGCTATAAGTCGGAATTTCAGTATTTGATCAATAGCGGCTTGCTATTAATAGGGTTGCAGACTCAGTCAAATGTCAATCCTACATGGAATGGTCCTTGGGATGCTATCACGAAGATATATTCTGCTCACGGTGTGAAAGGCCTTTATAAAGGCCAAGCCGTGACTTTCCTTCGTGAAGCTACTGGATATGGCGTCTATTTCTTGGCGTATGAGAAATTGGTGCAGCGAGAGATAGCCCGGAAAGGGATTAGGCGTGACGAGATAAATCCAGCATATGCGGTTCTGTATGGTGCAGCTGCGGGTTACGCCGTTCGTCGATCTTTTTTTTTTTAATCGACCGATTTTATTGATAATATGAACAGCTCTGGGCCGTCATATACCCCATTGACATGATTAAATCGAGGATGCAGACGGACGGGTTCACTCCTGCCACAGGTCAGAAATACAAGTCCACTCTGGATTGCGTCAGAACCGTTTGGAGGACTGAAGGTCTACCTGCCTTTACCCGAGGCTTAACTCCAACCCTCATCCGGTGGGTATTTTGCTAAGCCTGCCGTGTTCTGAATACTCATGTCCAAATAGCTCTCCTTTCGCCAATGGAGCAACATTTCTAGGTTTCGAGATGGCAGCTCGGGTACTTGACCGGATGTGACGCGAGAGTATGTTCTAAGATTCAAGAGAAATATAGAATACTATTGCTTGATATACCTAGGTACACCGGATTGACACTTTCTGGAGATTAATCTAGACCACGTAGGGGGATCTCTTGATGCACTAATTATTGTTGATTTGACTAGAGCTACCTTTTACTATTCTTTCCTGATCAATAATTCATTTATTTGATTCCGCCGAAAGACAGCTTAAATACCATAAAACAATGGAATGGGATGCCTTAAAACGCGTTATTATCTGTGGCCGGCGCAGACAGGATCGCCAAATAACTGGTTGGTGACAATGGCGAAGTCTTGTGAGGAATAAACGGAAGTTCAAGGCGAAGAGGCACGTACTAAACAAGCCCCCGGGGCGGGAGGTCAATCAAGCCAGTGATATTCGTCTCGGAATCGAGTAGCATTTCACGCCAAGATCACGAAGAAACGCCCTGAGTAGCTGAGGGAGCTAGCAATGTCTTGTTACTACGCTGTAACTTGTAGTCAAGGTCGTTCACCCTCGGGAAATGTTTGAAGCCTTCCGATCCTACTTCTACCGGATCGGTATACATCCAAAGCACACCTTCTCCATCCAACAAGTTGATTCCGTTGCTCTCAAACTTCTCCACCCACCATATAAAGATGTCCTTAATCAGTGGATCCGTTTCTGCGTCGACGAGGTACCCAATTGTACGAACTTCCTGTAGACGGGGGTATAATTTGGCCGTAATACCTTCTAAATGACTTTTGGTACTAGATTGTTTGTCTGGATAAAGTTCCTCAGCCTTTGAGACGCCTCGTAGGCCAATTCGTCTGATGTTGGTATGAATTTGCGATGAAAGCGGCTCGGAAGTGATCGGGTACACAAGCGAAATGAGGTTGGGACAAATATCGGGTTCCAGAAACAGGTCAGGTTTGACATGTTCTACAGTATGCCGTGAACTTGAACTATCTGGCTCTGGCTCGAGGTAAGGTGCGGGAGTCGGGAGGTCGACGGAGACCAAAGAATGACCATGTTTCTTGAGGAAATGGCGTATATCGCTGTAAGGGACACGCGGTTTGAAGGAGTGACAATCATGCAGAGTTATGCATAACGTCAAATTGCGAAGCTGTGGTAATGCAAGAAAGCTAGCCATCTGTAGACTTTCCTGGCGAGCCGATACGAGGAGATCGGTAACAGAAGGAAGGATAGGCTGGGGTACGGGCGAACTCGATAACTGGTCGACACCACAGCCAACGTAATGGCGAAGATCGAGGACCCGAAGTTCTTTAAAATTGCAAAGGAAATGAGGGGTGGAGGATGTAAAAGGTACAGTGATGTTCACTTCATCCCAGTAGAGTCCTTGTAAAGTGGAACCGTAAAGTCTCGCGATAGCCTCCAGGAATTCGATGGGTAACGGATGCATCCATGATCCGCTCAAATACCTCACATTTGGGCAGCACTGGAAAATACGGAACAATGTACGAAGGAAACGCATGTCGTTGCTTCCTCGGGCATGCGTAAAGATTTCGATATGAGACGGCCAGCGTCCGTGGCCTATGTCGATCGCATCATCCGAAAGGTGACTTCTACTGGCAATAAGTGCATTCAAAACTGCACTGGCTCGAGTAGGGCTTCGAATAACCAGGTGTTCATACAAAAACCTTTCCGTCATCATCTTCCACTCTTTGCACACCAATACGAGTGCCAATTTTGTCCTGATCGACAAGGCTCGTGTATTGGTGGCCATGACATTATTAGACGTTCTCCTGGGAGAAAAGGGGTCCAGGGGCCCGATTGATGTAGACCGATGGACGTATGTAGCGAACTGGAAAATCTCCAGCCACAGCTCCAAGGGAAGCTCAGGCAGAGGTTTCACTATTCTTTGGGTCGGAGCAGGCATACTGCCAGCAAAGATGCTGTCATCACGTCAGACCGTCGGATAAAATAAACAATTAGCCTATATTACCATTCGAAGGGAAATAGCAAACGTTTCATTCTGTAGGCAAGCCGGAGGTGAAAGTCGAACTCTGAATACCAGAAGAAGGGGAGTATTAGGCGCTTTATGCAAAGGAGGAGCATGTTCATGCTGATATAATGCCTCGAAGCAACGAAAAACACATCGAAGGGATTAAGGCCAAGGGAAATGTCGCCGATAAAGAACGTTGCAAGAGAAAGGAGTTCAGTGACATCTCATGGACTCGTTGCAGCTCCGCTAATTAGGCTAAGGCTTTAGGCAAACATACACAAATATCATCGATTGCGCAGTGCGTCATCGATCCATCAGTACTCAGTTATAAGCTTCTTTGAAGTTTGCATAAGTAACCGAATTCTTCAAAACTTCTTGCAGGACTTGGAATTGATGCTGCAACTCCTCTGGTTCCCTTGAGATGCTTTACAACTTCAACACGTATTGAGTATCCAAGCAGCACATGATTCCAGGGTCGATATACTTTGTTCTCTATCGAGTAAGCTTGGCTCAACCGCCGCCGCAAGCTCAATGACGTGTAACAAACAATGACTATAGTCTTTTCCTTGCACTCGCGGGATTTTGAATTGCTACACTTGTTATCTACTGGGGTGTATTTATCAGTTTCCAGGGCCTGGCAAGTCACTTCTGTAGCATTCTATTGCAAGCCCTTGGGGAAATATATTCTGGATTGGTTCTCGCGATTATTTGAGCCGGGCACAACTTACGTGTATCTCCCGAACGACATCGAATCAAGATCTTCGCGGAAATTGAACTTTAAGTCAGAAAACGGCTACCTGAACTTCAAGCTCGGATCTATCAGAATATTGGGCTAGTCGCTGGCCAGAATGCAGCTTACATATTCCCGTATACTAGCGTGTTACAGCATGAAAATGGCATCTGATTCAACTTGCCCAGGGCAATTCGATGATTGGCCTGATTGTACTTGACCCAGGAAAAGTTTACGAATGCAACCCGAGTAACCCTTCATTCTGGTCATCGGCGATGAGGAAACCAATTCCTAGCTAACGTGTTTTTCATCTTAGAGTTGTGGCCGATTGTACGCCAGCCCATGAGCGGAGGAACAACGTCCCTCACTGGTTCATAGATTACTTTAAACCTACTCTTTATGGCCACTGCAAGTCCAGAATATTCTTCAAAGCGAATAACTCACCTCGGGGCCGACAAACTTGAAACGGTTCCACAGCCTTTTCTTCATCCAAACAAGTCCAGCAATAGAATTTGTTCCGATCGTCGTCAGTCTGATAATGACCACCGGCTGGTTTGTCGTTTGACGCGACTAGCTACTTTAATCATCCCGCGAAGGCAGAACGCACATTCTACATTACATGCCTTTCACCCGCCACGGCCCACCAGTACTTATTAAGTGTGCCGATCATCTCGGAACCACACTACATTCAGAACCTTTGTTCATTGCAACGGGCCCATGTCAGTCCCCTGACGAGGCAGTCGGGTTCTGAATATGCGAGGACTTGCCAACGTTGCCATGACCATTGACTAGATGAAAGCCTTCATAACTTGACAAGGCTGAATACTACCTGAGCAGGCATGACTGAAGTGGGGATGTTATTTGATATTCGACGAGTGCAACCCTTGCCGGCGGTCGCACCAGGATCGGATGAGTGTCAAATATTCCAGCTCAGCGGCGCCGCCTCGATCCTATAATGGGTAGTGTAAATGATAGTGGTTGGAACTGCGACTCAGGCTCATCTCTACGTTCCTAAGTCCATGCCAATGTTGTGTCACAAGTTTAAACGTCATCATGTGGGTCGGTCTGGGGACTGCATGTGGCCTGAAAGGTCTCTTAAGGTCAGGCGCTGAAAGGGGTTGCGCCACAAATGTCACTTGTCTATGACAAGCCATTTCTCCGTGCGTACTAGCCACAGTGACTTGGCGAAAGCAGCTCGAAGGGCACACAAAAAGCACCAATTGACAAAAGAATTACAATACAAAGGGTATGATGTAAAGTATGAAGAATGCGTGTTTGACATGATAAAACGAAATATACTACAAATGACCAGTGGAGTTAAAGCGCATTAGGGCATTCTCATCAATAGGGTGCCGACGAGGTGGTTGGATGTTTTGTAAGTATTCCAGCGGCGCAAGACCGTCCGGACTATCATCCGATGAGGTTGAGCTTCCAGGCCCTCGCCGTATTTGTCGAGGATAAGGGGAGTGCTGGGGAAGTGTAGGGGAGCTTTCATGTTGCCGAGGAGAGTCAGGCCAGGTGGCAGATTGTTGCGGGGAAGAAGAAGCTTGCGACTGTAAGACAGGAGAGCACCCATGCTTGTAGGGAACGTATTCGATACGGGAAAATTCGGACTCGGACTCGGGGTTGAAGATGTGATCTGGTCTACCCTTGGCGGACCTAGCACTCTTGTACTTGCCATGGGGGACGAGTAGGTTCCTTAGGTGGGGTATGTCATCGATCGAACGTAGTCGCTTTATTGAATCTTCGGTGAAATAGGCAACTAAATAGCACGCAAATTAGAGTGTTTGTCAACCAACCCAACTGTAAGGGAACGCACTCAAGTGCCACTTTCTCTGTCCCCTTGGAGTATCCACGAAGACGGTGTATGTTTGTTTGATTAGGATGTGATGAGCAGGATCGAATCTGGCATTGGATCAAAAAAAAATAGTTAGCCCTAAGCCCTCACGATCCAAGGATTACACTTACGAGCCGTCAGAGTCGTAAAGCACTTCCGAAAATAAATGTTGCTGTGGTTGTTTCTCGTGATAGAAAAGAAATCCCTGCGGAGTGAATAATCAGGATTGAACATGGCTGTGGCGTTGAGTAACTGATGAACATACCTCTCGTACTCGGGAAGGACCCCAACGAATGCCTGAAGTAGAAAAGATGCCTGTTGGTAAATATTCAACCATGGCTAATAGCGACGTACCGTCCGTCCAACGCTCAATGCCGACCTTCAAGATGCGGAAGTGTTAGGTGTGCCAAGAGGTAGGGGAAGGCTGATACTCACTCCAGTCAACTCGGCCTGAGGCCCTCGTTCTTCCCAAACATAGACAGAACCAGGAGTAATCATGCTGCGTTCTTCCGTATCAAGCCGTCGTGTAACCATTGGGAGAATGCCGAGGAGAACGGCATGAAAGATGACTCTCGCATCTGAAGGAGAGCGAATGCGAATGCCAGTACATGTGGCACGCTGCATGGTGGATGATCCGGGAATAAACGGAAGGAATTGGTGATCCAGCTTGACAAAGGGAACGGACACTGGGACGAGGAGGGGGAGGGGGGTTTGCAGGAGGCTGGCCGGACTAGCCAGCTCCAATTTAACGGAAAGCCGAACAGGGCATTTTGAGAAGCAAGTGAAATCAAGGACGGATGGGGTTGTCGAACTTACGATACATTCCTTCGTCAAAGGCCTGAATTATTGCTAACTAGACAAATATTAGAGTTTTAGAAACACCTGGAGTGGTAAGGGGTGAGGGTGGGTGGGAACAGCCATATGTGCCTGGTCCGTTTTGTCAATGTGAATCAATAATGTCAAATTGGCCGCTCACGCCCCTTCGATAACCGGATGGTACACCATTCCTTGACCTTTTCCGTCAGAGCCCAGATCACTGAAAGCCTGCCGGCCGGCAAGATAGACAGATAGCAGAGACCCCGAAATTTGGCAATTAGAGGTGTTTATGATTGACTGCTTATGGTAGTCACATCCTATGCTAGATCGGCTCCCAGCCGCCACGAAATATGTGGTACACATCATATCGGGACAATAGAGCCATCTCAGCATGATGGGTATGCGTTTTTTTCTCGAGCATGAATGAACATTCTAATCGACGGAGGCTTGGCTGCCAATTCACATCTCACCCTGGATGGTTCACACTAAATCTAGACAGCAAGGTTCGTGTGAGAAGACGACGATTCCGTGATGGATGAGATCTCTTAAACAAATACGGCAAGATCGCTCGCCTACAAATTAAACAGAAGACCCTGATTGGGTTGGTTTCGTCCGCCTTCGAATTGAACCACCGGTGACCAGGTCGCATTCAATTTTATCCATGACGAACTCCGCGAACGGTGAATGAGGTTTACGTCGGCTGTCCGTCACCTGGAAATGTCATGGCAGGTCCCTTGTGGTTTCTTCCAACCGGCCAGCTCCGTCCAAAGCGTACGTCCTATACTGTCTCTCATCGAGCTCGGATGATGTCACTCGACTCGAAACTCGAACGGCAATGCCAGCTAGATCCCGCGTTCTCAGCTGCTGGCAGCCTGTAGTCAACGCGCATTTTCCCGTTATAACATGAATATTGCCAATCGGAAGCCGCGAGGATGTAGTTTGCAGACTCGGGTGCAGCGCCGTCTATATTCGCAAATCAATAATCAGGTTGTCTGCAAGGGAAGATGTCGATCTATTCATTTTAGTTGATAGCTTACACCGAGAGAAGTGACAGGATACGTTATTCGCGGCAGAGCCAAGGCGCCCAACTGGATTGGGATTAGTCCCGCCTGCCCTATTACACTTTTGCACATCACCGAGCCCCACGATATGTCCTTCTCTGACAGTGGCTTAAACCCAGTGACCACGGATGACAGCTCCACCCCAAAGGCATGAACTTTCGTGGCAGGTTTTAATGTTCAGGTATACACATGACTATGACACCTGTCGGGACCGCTCGGAGGGAATGAGACTGCAAAAATCAGGAGAGATAAGACCACAGATGAATTTCTGAGGCAAGCAGCTGCATATCATTCAATCCTTAAATTAGGTGATTTTATAACGTACCGTGGGGGTCCTTGTGCTATATTGCTGTGGAAACCAGGGAAAATCGTCAAACACAGTTATGCTGCTTGACATGACACTGCATTGGTTGAAGTCCACAGGGCACATGTTTCCCGCCACCAGTAAACGTAGATGTTAGTTCCCTGGAAAAATCGATGCCCGGTGCATTCGGCATTCGGCACTTGTCTTAATTTCAAATTACCCTTGCACTCGTCGGTCGCCGAATATTTGGTGAGATGCGTGCACCCACAACATTAAAACGCACCGAAGCACGTACCATTTAGCTCTCAGTTGCATCCTTCGGGGGCCTTACTGTACCGCCGACAACGGAGAGACTCCGGAACTCATCGGGAGCTCAGCCTTTGAACGGTTTGCTAACGACGTCCAAGATCACTGATCCAAGATCGAGTGCGCTGGTCTACACCCAGCGAGAAGGGGGAAATTGTCCATAGAGGCTCAGAAGTAACCCAGCTAATATATAGATCCCCGTCGCAGCATACACGCTTGAGACCTTAGGCCTTGGGCCTTAGGTTTTGGCTGGTAATGCTCACAAGCTTAATAAAGCGTATATCCGCAAAGAAAATCGTCTTTGGGTATGCAGCCTTTGTCAGTTAGTTGCAATATTATACAAGTGTTTTTGAAGCCCGGAGTACTACTTCCAGATTTATTAATGAGTACAAAATCGGGCAGAAACCGTTCGCGTCCACTGGCGGGCCTGAAGCTGTGACACTGGTGCATGCCCTACATGCAGCTCGCCGTCGGTGAACGGAGGACATAAAAGTAGCCCCCATCACCCCAAATCCGAGTTTCCACTTGTTTGGATTCTACGCATTCAGGATGATGAGTTAATGAGGTCGCAAAACGAGGGCACCATCCCGGGCCCGTTTGTCGCACCCGGAAGTGAAATCCTCAGGTAGGGTTCCATAAATGATGTATTCCTTATACATGTAGCCTTCTACGCGCGGTATTCTTTCATCGTTTCCTAGTCTGTGTTGCAGCCTTGGGGATTTCCGTTGGAAATCAAAGGAAAGGAAAGTTCTACGAACCCGGTTGTGACAGGAGCGTGATTGCGACGAGGGTCAAGTCAATCTATTAATATCCTCCAATCGAATCGGATAAGTAATAAAAAGAGATCTGGATTGCTTGGCTTCTTCGGCTTGGCCCACAGCCGGAGGGGGCAAAGCTCTCGTTATTTCAGCTTTCTTTGTCTCTCCGATCTTATGCATGGTGGTCTTATAGCCTCCTTGGAATTCTACGGGAATGTATGGACGCCTTTCACGGCTAGTATCATAATAGGGGCTATGCCAGAAAGAAATCGATAGCCTACGATAGCAGGTCAATAGATCATCCCATGAGCCGCCAAGTGGTATCTATCATTGATTAGGTCCTATTGACTACACTGGCTTCTTTGAGGTTCTCTGGCTTCAGCTTCAAAGGGTACACTTCTGATATCGACCCCCCTACCCGTCATGCGATCCTCGTGCGCCTCGGCCAGAAGCTAAGGGCCTTTTCCCTGGCCGCGCGCGTCTCCTCCGAACACCTTTCTCAATCAACTCGGGTACTCTGATTCCTGTCCTTGAACGTTTGAACTCTGGCTACAATGTAATTCAAAAGCTTCCCAACTCCCCCTTGACTCCTATACCCTTCCATGACCACTATCAATGCCCTTGACTCCGAGTCCTCGCTGTGATCGACAGGACTGGGGAACTGATCATTGCCACCGTCCAGGACTTTGGTAGAAGATCTTACAATATAATCACGCAGAGCCACCCCATCATGATCTATCAGATGTGTTCAAGTCACTAAATGAGGGTAAACCTGACAAAAGGACGTGTCGTAACCAGTAGACACAAGGTTTGCAATGCAGAGAGCAAAGCGAGAGACAACTACACAGTCGTTCTAAATATCCTCGTGAAAGGTCATGTAGGAAAATATAAGTAGAAACAATAAAGCAATGTCCAAATTCAAATAACGCCCAAAGCCCAAAGGAAAGCGTACAGATGAGAACCGCAAAAAAGCGGCTGGTGAACTGTTCTATTCCCACTCCTTGGGCGCCGAATTGCCAGACCGCACCGAAGACGAGGGTCAGTCGTAAACGGCCAGAAGCCGAGGATAAGTGCTATACGGCCCCTTAGTGCCTGTGTTTCCTCCTTCGTGCGCCCTCAATCCGTGCGCCGGATTGAGCAATCATCTGTCGCAACGTGCCATTGTTGTTCATCTGACGAACGTCTTCCAGTGTGCCAACCAGTCTTCCTGCGACGATCAGAATGGGAAACTCATGAATGGACGTGAGGCGGTGAAGCATTGGGATAAGGACGTCGGCATCATCACGAACATCCACGTCGATTATGGTAGGCGTTGGTTTAAGGTTGAAATTATCTAGGATCATTTTCACCTCCCGTGAAGCTGCAGAATAGTGCTGGTTTCGAAAGTTAGAAAGCTCAGTGGTCCGTCTGGTGCCCTTGGGAAGCCCACTAACCTTAGAATACAGGAAGACTGGATTCCTTGACCAGACGTCTTCAACCATGGCTACTACTTCCTTCGAAGCCCGAGGGCCCCTCGTATCAAAATCCAACACCAGCTGGGGGTCAATGGGACTCGAGGGGTCTACGAAGGAGGGAATCTGGTTTTGACTGGGCAAGCTTGCAAGGAAGCTCGAGACTGCAGCCAGTTCCTGAGCGTCTGTGAGGCGGATCTGTTCGGCTGTTTTCTTGGGCCGGGGTTTGAAGTCCACGCCAGAGTTGCGTATCGACTCGAGAGCGAGCGACAGCTGGCTCGGAGATGGCCTAGTCGAGTCTGGTTCTCGTAGGACAAGTGAGGAACCAGTGTCATGACGACGCAGGAGGAAAACATAGGCCGTCAAAAGGATGAGGGAAAGGAGAGCGAGAAGATAAGCTTGCTGCCTTGCCTTCCGGAGGTGTGAGACTGCAGCGACGGGAAGAAAAATTAAAGGCTGGTACAACTTCTCATTTGGGGTGTGGAGAGGAAGGAGGCGGTCCTTGAGAGGAGTCCGGCTTGAAATGCGTGGAATAGACATTAGGTAGCGAGCGACAGTAAGGAACGTGGTGGAAGTTGGCAAACAAGGATGAAGTAATTAAAAGAGTGGATTGCGGTGTCCTTGACCACTTTCCACATCACCTCAATCAAGTTCCCCATCAAAGCTCTTCATAGTGCTCTGCCTCCTGTACTTACGATTGACTTTCCTCGTCTTTCGGTGCTTTACTTCTGCGTCGCATCTAATTCAGGTCCTGATGGGCGACAGAAACCGTCCATCGAGAAAGGCGCGGGACTGCTGTCAACCGAACTTTGTGTCGCGGCAATCATTTTCCATCATCGGCCCGCCAAAATCCGGTGCCTGTCTCAGCTCACTTGAGCCACGCAGGCTCACGTTCACCGTTTGTCATCGATTCATCCCCAGTCTCCCCGCTTAACAATGTTCTCCAGTTTCTTTGAGTGCCATCTGCTGAACCCCGGAATTTTGTGTTCTTGTCGGAAGCCCACGTGGAAAAAAAGTGATCCGCACGCAGAAGTCGAAAAGTCAGGAGAACTGTTGTTACAGGCTGTTGCTCTCATCAGTCCTAACGAATTAAACCCGAATGGCAGAGAGAAGAGCTTTTGATTTTGTTCTCAATAGGCCATTCCTCTTCTACCTTCCTCAACGACTCCGAACTTTCAGCATCGACGGGCCGCGACAGCCATTTCTAACTTCAGAACAAGGAGGTTTCGCCAAGCCAATCTATGTCAACGCCATGACATCGAACGGAGAATTCACGAAGTTCGAGCCTCTTTAAATACTGCCATCCAAACGCCACGTGTACATCGCGGATCCTATAGAACCTATGTTTGCGAGAGAGAAACAGGCTGATACAGCGTCCATTCCGCCACGATCTCCTTGCTTTCCAGAACGTCTTACCCCTCCCTTCTATGCATAAGTTGCCAAATGCCTGTAGATTCAACCATAGTCCCACTTCGACGAGCAATTCACCAACGTCAGGCTTCTTGTGGTTTTACAAACGTCTATGTTCCTACCATAACCTCCATCACTTGTCTGCTCGGATTCATTTTTAGAATGATTAAAATTATCTAGGTCCCCCGTGCTCGTGGTCGAGAAAAAAATAGATGACCTCCACCCCAACCTGAATGCATCGGAATTTTGTCGAGATATACTCGGACACCAATCAACGTACCTGGAGTCACCAGCTCCATCGACTGTCACCTGTTCATCGGCTATTGTTTTTCACTTGCATGCAGAAGACCCGAAAGACGATAGAAGTCATTTTTGTGGATCAATGTGTTTTCACCTGAGCCCAAACATACAGAAACGATTCCAGAAAAACGTCGTACTTCTCGTGAAAGTATAACCCACCGAAGGAGTTTCTCTCTTCCATACCCCGCGATGCTTTGATATTCACAGGATTCGCATTTCGTATAATTCTCCGACGCGCCATCCCCGGCGAAAGCCACTCACGAGGTACGGCCCTCGCCTTCAATCAAACAACTTTCAAATTCATAAAAGGGCAGGAAGCTGAGGGTAACAACCCAGGCTCGTCATAAACTCCTCCAGTATGTTTTCCTCGTTCTCAAAGGCTCTACTCGTGTTGGCAGCCGCGTTGGGTGTCAATGCGGCCCAGTCTACTCTTCAACAACAAACCGGCAATTGGGGATCAAACCCCACCAATGTCGGGTTCTTCTACTACAAGCCTCCAAGCCTCGCGTCAAACCCGGCCCTCATTGTCGCCATGCACTACTGCACAGGTACCGCACAGGCCTACTTCTCCGGTACCCAGTACGCCAACTTGGCCGACACGTACAAATACATTGTCATCTACCCCGATGCCCCTGACTCCGGAGGGTGCTGGGATGTTCACTCGACAGCCACCCTCACCCACAATGGTGGAGGTGACTCGATTGCCATTGCAAACATGGTTCGCTTCGCAATTTCGAACTGGGGTGTTGACGCGTCTCGCGTTTACATGACTGGAACTTCCTCTGGAGCTATGATGACGAACGTCCTTGCCGGCGCATATCCTGATCTCTTCAAGGCCGGTGCTGCTTTCGCCGGTGTTCCTTACGGCTGCTTCGCTGGTCCCGATATGTGGAATACCCCTTGTGCAACTGGACAAACCACAAAGACTGCGCAACAGTGGGTACGTGTGGCCCAATCCTTAGAGCTATTACTAGAACTTTGTTAATTCTCACTTTCTTTTCAGGGTGACCTCGTGCGTTCCGGTTATTCAGGTTACACCGGTGCCAGGCCCAAGATGCAGATTTGGCAAGGCACTTTGTGAGTGGAAAGCATGCGGAAAACACAGTCAAACTGACACTGGATTACATAGGGACACCACCCTTAACTATCACAACTTCGCTGAGGGTGTCAAACAATGGACCAATATCTTCGGTTACAGCCAGACACCCAGCTCGACTCAACAAAACTCGCCCCTGTCCGGCTGGACTCGATCAACCTACGGACCCAACTTCCAAGCGATCAGTGCTGCTGGCGTAGACCACAATATTCCGGTCCAAGCCAACGATGTTCTCAACTGGTTCGGCATCACTGGAGGAGGAGGCAGCAACCCTCCCCCTTCTACAACCAACCCTCCCACCACTTCTCCTACGACCAGCTCCAATGGGGCAACTCAGACCCACTGGGGCCAATGTGGCGGGTGCGCAGCACTCCTGTATTTTGGTATCAGGACATCTAGACTCACTGGCTTGTATAATTTATAGATCGGGATGGCAAGGCCCTACCACCTGCGCCTCTCCTTACACTTGTCAGGCTGTTAGTCAATGGTATTCTCAGGTGTGTCTTACCTCCTTGGCCTGTTATTCGCACGAAAACTGACTGTGGGTATAGTGTCTATGATTGGCCTCTAGATCCACGGTCAACCTAAGTCTGAACGGGAAACAGAGACAGTGCCGGAACTATGGTTTTTGAGTATTCGAGATTCGAACCTCAACGTAACGCCGATGATGTGAGAAAATGTTCTATTTAATACCGTACGCTTAAATATCGCAAAAAAAATACACCAAGCTTCGTCATTCATTGAATATTTCTTGTATTCCGAACATGAACTCCACATTTCTCAAGCGCCGCTGCAAGCGAGTGAGTATCATGGAGCGCGCGAATATCATCCCAGCCTCCAAGGGACTTCCCGCAAACGAGAACGTTGGGAAACGTAGAGTGCTGAGTAAGACGAGTGAGAATGGCCTTGAGTGCCGCAGAGTCGTCTACTCAAACTTAGATTGCGCAGCACTTCGATGAGAAATAGATAACTGACCTCGTAGATCAACTTCTATAACCTTGGCTTGAGGCTCGAGGTCATATGCTGCGAGGAGATCCTTGGCTTTCTTGGAATACCTGAGGCACCGAAGAATGTGAGTGTCAAAAGGTTCCCACTAACCCGGGAAGTACTACACACGGGCAAAACGTCTATTCACATCGAGAGCAAGACGCCATTAATACTGATTGATCGAAGGAACTCGCGCCCTTCCGAGATGAATACATACCTTACTAAACACCACGACTGGGTATTCCTTATCCAATCGTTCCACCTCCGCGCTCCAATCCGGTTCCTCGTTTCCGGCGGCATAGTCATTCAGACCGATACGTTTGGTCGGGTCCAGTTCCACATTGTTGGTTAATACATGTTGGTTTTCGTCCGAATCAGCGGTAACGAGATGGAGCAAGCCGTATATCTCATCCACGTTCGATTGCTTCCTTGCGCTGAAAGCCGCAGCAATCCTAGCACGTGAAGAGGTTAAGATGCCTGTATCCTTCCAAGATTCTGGAAGTTCCCATGACAGACCGAAAGTCCAAGAAAGCCCGAAGAGGGCACAAATGAGGAAGAACAAACGAATTGAGGTCCGACGAGGAAACGACATAGAGCTGGTTTGGGTGAAGGAGGAGCCAAGCCTGGAGTTGTGTGGGTGGTTGGAAGCAACTTGATGTAACGTGTATCACTGGACGACCGCCAAGTGCGCAGCCACACTTGCGCAGCCAAGTCCATCATGATGGTTATAAATATTCCATGTTCTCAATTTCCTTGGTGTTGTCTTGGGTGAGGTATTTAACTGGGACACATTCCTGCAGACTTGATGACTGGCTTCATACCGAGATGATCACCCCCTTATTGGTAGATGTCGCTCAGACGAGTTCCTATCTAATGCTAATAGACGCAATTGCCGAATTTCCGAAAGCTATTTTTGTGCAGCTTGACGATGGGAAGTGTCGTGATTGGCACATGCAACTCACAACATTTTCATCCACATCCTTATCCAGGACGACATGGCTGAGAATACAAAGCCATTCCCAAAAATTGAATACGTTCTTTTCGACATGGATGGTGCGCCGCTTCCATTACTATCCTTTTCTCTGCCTTCCCGGCGATTCACACCAACACTTTCAGGCCTGATGATAGATTCAGAGAAAATCTACACCGATGTGACAAGTCAGTCTCACGTTCGGTCTTAGTGAGCCTCAAAACCGTGGTAATAGACTATCGCTATATAGATGAAATCCTTGGAAAATATGGGAAAGAAATGACTTGGGACATCAAGGCTGGTTGCATGGGTAAACGTAAGTCGAGTTGCGGTTTTCACCTGATATCTCTGTCTAATTGCAAAAACCATTTTTCTACTCTTGGCATAGCTGAACGCCAGGCCGGAGAGTATTTGTTGTCATTTTTTCCCGACATAGATCTTACTCTTGAAGATTATTTGGCGCAACGGAATCAACTTCAAGACGAGCGATGGCCCACAGTGCCCCTCCTCCCTGGTGTCAAGAAGCTGGTCCATCATCTGAAAGCTCATGATATACCCATCGCAATCGCAACAGGATCTCGAAGGCGAAATTACCAAATGAAAACAGCTCACCTCCAAGCTGTTTTCGGCTGTTTCGGGGGTAAAGTGATATGCGGTGATGATGCTGCTCATAGCATCAAGGGGAAGCCCGCTCCCGATATTTTTATCATTGCTGCTAAGGAGCTCCTCTCTCGGGACGTCGGTTCCGTCGGAGAACTTATCACTGAGAAACAGAAGGAAGAAAGAAGGATGGGTCTCGTTTTTGAGGATGGCCTACCTGGAATGCAAGCAGGAAAAAGGGCGGGAATGTCAGGTATGTCCTATTTGCGGGGACTTCTGGTAAAATTGAGATGTAGTTGACTCGCACAGTTGTATGGGTTCCTGATTACAACCTTTTGAATGTCGACTATTCCGGAGATGAGAGAGCTGATCAGATTTTAAAGACGCTCGAAGATTTCGTTCCTGAACACTGGGGACTGCCACCGTATCCCCTCCACGACAAACACATTTGACTGTTCTATAAAAGGTGTTATCAGCAGCTGGTCAGTCGATAGGCAGTTTGATTACGTGCCATCTTAAGAGTGATATCTACCCATATGATTTTGCTTCCGAGTCGGACTCATCAGGGATAAATGCTCCTCTGCTTGCATTTCAACAACTGACCCGCTCATACCGGTGTGTGCACTTGGACCAATGGTCACATAATGAAGGCGATATCGCCAACTGCCTGGTACCATTGACACGGAATCGCGATGCAGTTTCTGAGTTCTAATGGCCCAAGAGCCGACCGAGACTTCTACAGCTCATTTGAGGAAACAAATAACAAAAAAAATACATTTCAGGGACGAGGGTTAACTCAGAGTATGTGGATGCCTGAGGCCACGGAAGAAGTGATCAGAATTGGAGTGCAACTGGATCTAGCAGCATACCAAATATCATCAAAGTCCGTCTACCAATCTTAATAGACCACACGTATCAGAAGCCAATTAGGTTATTTGTATGCTCTGATGGCAAGTTATTTTGCTTCGCGGCTATATCAAGACACTGACGAGAGATTCATCGGGTTCGAGTGCTGACCACATTTGACACGAGCAGACAATGTCTGATCATGAACTACGAACGCGAACCGTTCAAGGTGGCAATATGAACCTCGACGTGCGTGGTAATGCTCGGGATCACGAGCCAGAGTCGTCACTACTTTTTCCCGGTAGGTTCAATGTGGCGCATAATAGTGAACCCTTGGCCGACCTAAACTTCAAGGGTCCACTGTGCTTTGAGGCGCTGTCTGTCAATAGGTGTACCACAGGACAAGCCTTCTCCAGCTTGAGAGTCGTCACGGTACTAGACTGGTGGATAAGACCGCGTTTTCCCCTATTTACCTTGCCTGGCTTTAGTGACCCTTCGGTTGCAGTGCTTCAAGCCTCAAGGGCCTTATGGCTCGATGGCTCTTCGCTGAGTCTCAAGTTAGTATCAGTATACATTCCTCGTGATGTTATCCGCCCGATCGATGGCCAAGGCAACTCGATAGTTCGTTCCTCTTGTAATTCAAGGGGCCCAGCAATCGATTGATTTTGTTTGTTTCGGATCTCTGGACTCTGTTGATATAAATCCATTTGTCTAGTGTGGCTTTCCAGGCTCTGACACAACGCCGCAAGCACTTGTTCCTTAGGAACCGTATGAATGAGTTGTTGCCACAATTGGAGTAACGTCGCAGTCTTGCCTACGGTTCGCACGGAACATCCTATTTTCTCGGATATGATGTACCAATATGTGAAGATTAAAGTACTTGCCTGAACATCAGGTAATGCGGGGAATGCTTCGCTAACACCGTAACGTAAAGGTAGGCCGTGAATCGGGCGACAAAGGCTTGACTCAATGACAGGGCTCCAGTTTGTTCTGAAAACTGGGTAATCTGAGAGATTTAATATCGCTACATCGAGCCCAACATCCGGTACTCAGGCCAAAGACTCGGTTCTCGACTCCTCGGGGAGGAGATAATACCGGACCCTTAGGTTGAACTTTGTGTATCGATCTTCAATGAAATGTAAACACCCGTGTTTCCCGCCGTAGAGCCTGGAGACCCAGTAGGATCACGAATCAGCCGCTCTGCGTTCGACTTGGACATGGTTATAAAAGCAGTAGAAAGGCATCGCCTATTCTGATGGCATACTGCAGCTGAAGCTTTGAATCGAAGCCTTGAGGTTGGACTATGATTCAAAAACTTTATGTCGGCTCTACCACTAGGTCACCACTGTGGTAGAGCCAGGGACTCATTTCCTCTCTCGCTCCCTTCCCCTCGGCCCCGTCACCTTGCCAATAATGCTCGTGTCCATTTGTATATTTCGGACTGTAGTTTTCTGGTCACAAGAGTGATTGACATAAGTCCCGCATTGTCTTGTCAGGTCTTGCCAACTTTATCCCCTTGTGTCAGGCACCAAGAAACCAAACCCTGCGACCTCGTACGACTCGGAACATCTCTTAATGGCGTAAGTCAACCATAATCATGACAACATTTAGAACTTAGGCGACGATAGATCTCTCACGTGCATAACCTTAATGTCTAACATAGCATCTTCCCCTTGAAGCTTGCATACTTGTCCTTTCACTGTATTGATCAATTCAGACAAACATGGCAGGGGGTCATCATTTGAGAACGTTAGGATTATCTCGTCTCATCGGAGGTCACGATGGACCCAGAAAATCAGCTTGTTAGGTGTGCAGACAGTGCCTCCTACCATCGGCCGTGATCTAGTCCAAATTCTGAGACCTGATCCCCACCAGTGATTATGGAATACAGAACAAGGTGTTATTACATCTCCGCTTCTTTCCATATCCCTGTGGTCGGTGGTGTAGTGGCGTTATGTATCAGTTCGAGCCCTAAGGTGACGGTGACAGCAATCATTCTCATTGAATTGCTCCTCGCATGACGCGCCTCTTAGGGTAGGATCTAAATACTCAAAAATTAACAATAAGCGAACTGACTTGTGTGGCGTATGAAACTATGAGCGTCAGGTAAAACTATTCTAGCGTTCGGATTCTCTCGTACAAAATCTTCGTAGTCAGCTTACGAACTAAAATTGGATCCAACACCAACTATCACTTATCGTCTCGAAAGGTGAGGAATCTAGGAGAAGCGTGAACGAATATCTGTGTAGAAGTTGACTAGTGATCCATATAGTAATGTAATGTAACAGGTACAAGAAGTCCGTTATTACGAACGGTCGAACCTGGAGTTTGACAAATGGAGCCCTTCGTAAATGTATTCAAATTACGGTCTTTTATGTCCGGCTTTCTAACTTGACGGTGCTTCCCTGATGTGCGAGTATCGAACTCGATCGACACCTCCTATCAACCCTGCACTCGAGATTGTAGGACTGCACCTTTTCTTGTTTCGATCACCAAGGCGTTCGCTTCTCTCAGTAGTCGCGATCGAGCTCCATAGTTTGGCTTGAGGTTGCGTCCTAGGGTGAGTAATGACTTGTCCGAGAGGCTTTCCTAGTTCTGAGCCACAAGCGGTATTCACTACACGAAGCCGATTGCGTGGCTTTGGTATGAGATTGTCTTCGTGAGAAGCCGATGTCAAGATCCTGGTCTCCACCAGCTTGTCATTGAATAGCCGAGCTTGAGAAGGTGAATTCGACAGGCTTGAGTACCCGGCTCGTTGTGTAACCTGGGGGGGTAGCATTGCCGTCAAGCCCGTTGCAGAACTAACGGGCCTAGCAGATGCGGTGGGTCTGGCAAGGCCATATTTGACGAAGCTCAGTCTCGGTTTGGGTATACAAATAGCACTTGCAGGGGCACGGACCGGGGAGACCAATCTGTTGGAAGAGCGAGTGACTTCTCGCTTGTTCTCTCTAGTGGTTCGCGAGCCGTCAAGCTTGACAGGGGGAACCACCTTTACGAACCCGCCTCGCTTGCTAGCCGGAGTACACAAGTGAACAGTCTCTGCCTGCAATGGACGAGCAGGAATGGTGTTATGACATAATCGAGTGGTTCGCTGTGTTGCCTGGCTTATTGAGGGATACGAAGCTCTCATCGTGGACCTAGTTGACGGCAATGTCGTGTCATTTTCCTTGTGCGGCTTTTTGGCGGCTCGAGTAGGCACTTCAAATAGCAAATCTTCTCCGACAACCTTGTGCCGTGGTAAGGGAGTTCGAGAACCCATTGTCATATCAATGTAGCATATTTTGTCCATCGGAGTTCCGGCATTGATATCGAAATTGGATTGCTGTTTGGCATGAGAATTGATGATCTCGGTTTCAACTTGACTTGGAGAATCCTTCTTCTCGTGTCCGTTAATTATTGGTCCTGAACAACTAGAGATAGGTCTTTGGTGTGTATATGACGAGGCTTCTGGAGCATGGGTGTTGCAGATAGAAGGATCTCCAACCAGGTTGCGGTTGGAGCCGGACATGACTGTCATTTCAAGTGATCCAAAGCTCCCACTGCTGAACGTCGCACATAGACGTTCTGCCGATTGTAGCGCGCATAAACTCCTCAGAGACAGAATTTTGATTCCCGATTGGGTTCCTGGTATCGAAGTTATATCCGCAGAGCGACGTGCGCTAGGGTTGAGGGGCAGCGCAAAGGCGGAAACATCAGCTGAATTTTCCAAACGGTTGGGCGCCGGGCATATGGGGGAGGACTCAGTCTCGGCAGGAGCTCGGGCATGTTTTTCTAGAACAAATGTCTGCTATAATTATATTAGCCAAAGCATCCAAGGGAGAGCACAACAGGTACTGACGATGCGAGGCATCAAGAAACCATGCCTTTTCTCAATCGCTTGTGTTTCAAAGTCTAGCGAGTCATGGACAGTGGTCCGCCGTAAACGTTTGGTGGTCAAGCGATGGTATTGATGTGATCGAGTTGCGTGATGACTCAGTCCTTCAGATGAGGGTCTTGGAGACTGACGATTTCCTCCCTTCCCTTTTGAAGAAATATTTGTTATCAGGTCCAGAGATATTGGGATAGAAGATGAAACCAATTTGTGGGAGTTAGGTGATTTAAAAGCACCATTAATTTGTAGGCCTTCCGAATCCGAGAGATCGTCTAGAGTGCTTGTTGGTAAAAATAGAGGGTGCTTCAAAGTCGCACTGTTGCCTCCATGGTCACCGGTATTATGAGATGACTGAGTAATAGCGGTGGTAGAGCCGTTGGGCTTGGGCGCGGCCTGCATTTTCCAAAAATAAGCCGCCCTTTCTATCTCGTGATGGTCTTTAGGCGATTTCAAATACGAATGCGCAGTCGTAGCATGTTTCTCCAAGGTAGGATTATTGAGGAGGGCAGGAAGTATCTTCGACCAGGGAGACTCTTTATCGCTAGCTGCGGTCTGAATGGCTTCAACCAGCATGGTTTCGGGATCAAGGCCGTTGTCAACACCAGCCTGAGCGTGATTAATAATACGAGGGTCCAAAATATTCCCTTCCGCCAACGCCCGAATGAACCGGCGATAATCCGTCATTTGCTTTTCAAGTCGAGAGACGGTGTCCCTGTCTGCGCGAGCAACGCAGGAAATGTTACTGTCGTCCTTCGTAGATTCGAGAATATCGTGTAGAATTGCGATTTCAGCAAGAAAGACATTGATCATGAGCCGAAGGTTCTCGCATTCTTTGCGAAGAAGAACATTTTCTGTATTCAGAATAAAGATTTGGCGTCCTGCGAAGGCGAGTTGCGCATGTAGGGTAGCAGCAGAGGCGCGAGGTGAGGGCGTGCAACCTGGTAGCATAGTCGTTGGGAAATAGTCATGAGAGAATGGATCTCGATAAGCCAGCTCGTCGAGTGCGTTGTGTGATGCAGAAACACGGAAGGAAACCATCTTAAATAGCACAGCCACGAACAACGAGAATGATATCATCTGATTGGTAAGCTTCGGCGCTGTCAGCAGAAGGCGAACTCAGCAGCGCAGTCTATTCTTCACAGCAACCGCCATGAGCAGCTATCCAGTTCCTCCCCCTTCTTACGGCGCCGCAGACGGGCGTAGAGGTGCAAACGAGTCTCAAGAGCCTCTCATCTCTGAATCCAGTAGAGGTGGTGGCTTCGGCGGCTTCTACGACCAACCTGCTTCGGGTGAACTCCCTGACGACTTCAAGGTCCGTGCTTTAATTTGGTGGATTGACTGACCTGACCATCGCCGAAGTATGGCGTTAGCGTCTCCGAAAGCTCCCAAGAGATTCGTAATGCTTTCGTTCGCAAGGTTTACACAATTCTCTGTAAGCATACCCCCGATCCTCCTGTGATTGGATAGAGGTCTAACGTATGAGCATCCAGTGTGCCAGATTGTGGGTATCAACGGCCCGTCGCATCCTGCACAACAGCTTAACGTAAATTTAGGCCGCAACTTGTATCGTCGGCGGTGTCATATCCCAATCGCCAGATGCCATATTCTGGGTCCAGACGCAGTTCGTTATTACTGTACTCATTAAAGCTTGATTCTCACAATCTCCCCCCTAGCACCTGGTCCTTCTATGTTCCTCTATTTGGTACCCTCATTAACCTTGGCTTATTGTACTGGAAACGTCACTCCCCCCCTTGGAATTTCGTTCTCCTTTCTACCTTTACTTTGATGGAAGCCTTCACTCTTGGTGTCGTCGTCGCCTTCTATGATAACACTTTGGTTCTGAAAGCCCTGTGAGTGCGGCAACGTTCTTGATCCTTGTGTGTTCTGATCGAAACTCTTAGCCTGATTACCCTCGGTGTCTTCCTTGGTTTAACTCTCTTTACTTTCCAGTCCAAGTATGACTTTTCGGGGATGGGGCCTTTCTTGTTTGGTGGTCTTATGGCCCTCGTCATGACGGGATTTATTGGCATATTCTTCCCCTTCGGTCGCACCATGGACCTTATTTTTGCCATTGGTGGTTGTCTCATCTTCAGCGGGTACATCGTTTATGATACCTATACAATCAACAAGCGGCTATCGCCCGACGAGTACATCATGGGAGCCATCAGCTTATATTTAGAGTATGTCGCGACTTTCACTGCCTCGCTTCATCTTTTGACCATTTCCTTTTTTTTTTTTTTTTCAGCTTCATCAATCTTTGTGAGCTACCTCTTGTCAATCATTCAAGTACCTCATTAACTCTTTCCGCAGTTATCAACATCTTGAGACTCCTCAACAATCTCCAGGACCGCTAGGCAGGGTCGCTGAATGTTGAGGTGACTGTTCTTATTCGTTTACCGTTGTGATACATCTGTCATGTATTTCTTGCTCGATTGTGCTGAATAAATATTATCTCGTCACCCCTCTAAAGACTCGGATTGTATGCATGCATGACTATGTAGATATTGAACGCCAGCTTCACGGGTTGCCTGGTTGATCGCTTGCAGTTATTTATAGATGCTTCACACCAGTCCTCGTCACTGAAGTTAGGGCTATGTACCCTCGTTGGAATGTTCATCCTTGACAATGGACTCCATCTTCCAGCTGGGATATAGCCTCCTCGATCGTGTTCGTCCCGTCCTAAGCTCCCTTGTCATCTTGGGGAAACTCTTAACGTATTTTTAGGGCTTGGTACCAGATTTTATTCTGCGGCGCGCTATCAGGTACCTTCTTCAAGAGCGGCTGCGAGAAATTGACCACGGATCGTATGAAGCCAACCATGCCGCTAAAATGAAGTGGATCGACGAAGTCAAGGCTCGCTCTGCTATTGCAGACTTACCTGCCAAAGCCAACGAGCAGCACTATGAGGTGGTAACGGTTCGTACATTGGCGGGTAGAGTTAACTAAAGACAAGTTCCTGTCAGGTTTCCACAAAGTTCATGCTGTCGACTCTGGGTCCTCGTGCCAAATACTCTGCTTGTCTGTACCCTTCTGGTAGAGAAACCTTAGCGCAAGCAGAGGATTGTATGCTGGAAAGCTACTGTGAAAAGGCCGCGTTGGCAGACGGAATGGAAGTACTGGACCTTGGATGCGGTATGGCGCTTGTGACACCTGACCCTGGTTACTAACTGATGCTTCGAAGGATGGGGAAGTCTATCCCTATTCCTCGCCGAGGTGTGTGAAATCTTCGTGAGGTCCACTACAATGGTCTGACTTGATCTATTCCTAGAAATATCCCAATTCCAAGATCACAGGCCTCTCGAACTCGAGCACCCAGAAAGCATATATTGACTCTACGGCAAAAGAGCGGGGTTTATCAAACCTGGAGGTTCTTGGCTTATCTACCATTCGAATTTCCGACAGCTCACAAGCGCCTCTCAGATTATAACAGCAGACGTGAACACTCATGATTTCGACGGTGCAAAGCGGTGAGTTGGGTCATATCACGAGAGTTTGGCTCTGAGCTCTTTTCTTTGTAGCTTTGACCGCATACTGTCGATCGAAGTGGGTGGTCCTGTATGCTTCTTTGAATGACACACTAACTAATCCACTCGACATTGAACTTAACTCAAAGATGTTTGAGCACATGAAGAACTATAAAGCACTTTTTCGCAAGGTTTCCACATGGCTTCGCCCGGCGAAGGAGGGGAACGATGACCCTGCACTCTTATTCGTGCATATATTCTGCCACAAGTTCACGCCTTATCATTTCACAGAAGACGATGGTTGGATGGCGCAGAATTTCTTCTCTGGTGAGATCGAACTATCACACCTCGCAACTTATTAGATAGCTCATTCTGATTTTCGAGAACCATAGGTGGAACGATGCCTTCCCATGACCTTTTCGTAAGCGACATAACAGAACCGCAAAAAAGATTTGACAGCAGAACCAGTTCTCTATTCTCCACGGACAGGCATATTTCCAAGACGACGTTACTTTGATGAGAAGCTGGTACATTTCCGGGCAACACTACTCAAGAACGTGCGAAGATTGGCTCAGAATCCAGGATAAGAATCGTAGAGGTGAACCATCTTGGAGCTGTCCTGACTGCAAGTAAGCTAAGATTGAATGACTCCATTTTAGAAGGATTAAAGGAGCTCGAACATGACGCCATAACGAAGGGAAGGCCGGCCGAGGAAGGGACGAAGGCATTTTACAGGAAAGCTAGATTGTACCCGATTTCTCGAGTTCTGACTACTGATATGTCTTCCCCTTAGGTTCAGAGTTTTCTATATAGCTTGCTCCGAATTATTCAACATGAACGGAGGACAAGAGTACGTTTATCATGATAGATTAATTGTCAAGATGCTTATCATCAAGTAGATGGGGGGTTGGCCACTATCTGTTCAAAGCCAAACAGTGACAACCGGCGGTGGTCCCAAACAAACGTCCTAAAAACGCCTCCGGACTAAAGGTCTACCCCAAGTGGAACTGAAAAAGTGTCATATAAACCTAATGCCATCCCCGAGTGTCCATTAAAATATACCTCCTTCAAATGAGCCGGTACCGGATCCGCAATATTTTTGAGAGCGGAAAGAATTGCGTTGGCAGTCTTCTGTAAACTCCAAAGGCTGACCGTTTTGATCCTTTGGCGGTTCATGTTGGCTTGGCTGACGTGATATGCCATCGCATCGTAGGTCTTCCGGAAAGTGACTCAGGTTGACCCAGAGACTTGGAAAACAAGCTACATACCTTGAGAGAAATTTCATCCATGAGCCCAGCTACGATAAGATAAATATGTTGAGCTATTTCTGAAGGGCGGACTATGAAAAGTACATACTCTCCCACATCTATGAATAAATGTCCTTAGTCGGTGCGAAGGAGCGGGTGAATGAAGATATGCTTACAGTCCAAGAACCATCAAAATCGCTCAGGTTCTTCACCATCCGGCAATGGATCGGTACTAACGTACGATTGGCACTATAGGTGATACCATGGTCATCAACAAACTAAAATTGAAAGACTCCAGGAAACGTACTTCATGAAAGCAACGATGGGTCGAATGAACGCATTATTCACATAACTCAGGTCGTTTGTGAATATTGGCACGGCCGCCTTCAAATCACGGAACCGCAAATCCATGTCAATCACAACTTTCAGCTCTTCTTCTCCTTGTCCTGCACTAGCCTTGTTCCGTTCGTAGTCCAACATATCGTCTTCTGGTACACTAAGAGGAGGCCTAGCCAGCTCCCTCTGGCCAGGAATGAGTTTGGTACCAGGATGCGAGCCATCGTTATCATTCATGTTGTCCTTGATAGATGTTGAGATCGCGTCGGCAATTTCACCTAGGATGGCGTTGAAGGGCAGGTCATCGTGCGGGTCACGAGGGAACTTGATGTCGAGGACTGCATCAACTTTCCCCGACGTGATCCAGGAAATGGGGCCCTCCATGGTGGTAGAGTTTTGGAGATGGTCGATGTTGACGCCATCGATACGGATACGACTCTAATGAGGGAATCAGTTAGAGCACCCAAGCCAATAAGCATATGCTATCAAACTCACCATCCGGGCCCATTCACCATCTTCCAAATCTTTCTCGTTCGTGCGGCCGATACTCTGTGGCTTATGCAAGCTGAACAAGCAGTTGTCAAACTGTCCAACAACGTTCTCAGCGCATAAGAAGTCGTAAAACAGCCACCGTTTCCGGAATTGTCGAATATCGGCGCGGAAGATCGATGCGGTGTAAGGGCGGAAGCTCCCAGGTTGATAGACTGTAACCAGCAGGTCCTCTAGCTGCAACGACTCTAGTTCAAAGTCGCCTGGGACAGATTTATGTCGAAACAAAGCGGGGTCAGGTGGGTTATCCGGATCCCAGTACACATTTCGTCGATCTGGGAGCTCATCAGTTAGTCAAAGTTAGCTTAAGTGGTTGAATCAATGCGAACCGAGCACTCCTCGTACACCTCTCACAACAGCATCCTCAACAAGTCCCTTTCCATCCAACCACCTCCAAAGAGAAAGCGTAACATCGACAGAATCGATAGTCAAATCAAACAGCGACATATTCGAATCCTCTTCATCCAATGCAATAGGCACCGCATCTTCGTCTTCGTCGTCGCTAAATTGGTGGTACCCGGGATGATTGCTTACATCGTAGCCAACAGCTGTCAGGTGTTCATTTTCCTGACGCGGTTGGAGCCTTTTTACAGAAGCATCGGATGGTCGACGTGAAACATAGACATTCTTGAACGAAATACGGGATTCTCGCCATTTAGGAACTATGGCGGATTCAAAGATGATGGTGACACCTGTTTCGGAGGTCAGATAGTCGCTGATCGCACGCGCGATATAGTCTGTGAGCATGATCTCATGAGCAATAAAATCGAATAGTGGACAACAAGCCAACTGACGCTGAAGTCGTAGACTATTCGCAATGGCGAAAACTACAGAAAAGAATGTCGTCCTACAGGACAGTCAGTATATGATCCAACAAATAAAAAAGCTGAAACCCTGCCACTCACGTTCCAACAAGAATCCACAACGTCTGGCTCATCAGGAACCAAGTAACAAACGCCGAAATATCATCAGCGTTGAACTTGCGAAACGATTTAATGGTGAACCATTTGAACCGTATTCTCAACCGCTGCCAAAATCCAGTGGCGACCTTCAAGAAGTCATCACGCGTGGGTCGATGTGGATGGGGCAATGAAAGCGCCAGTCGCCGGAAAAAGCGCGAGTAGTCCTCGAGGTGCCTTGGCGGATTCGCAGGGTCGATGGGTTGATGATGTCTTGGTTGTGGTTGAGGTTGAGAAGGTTGGGACTCTGATGGTGGATTCGTGGATGTTGAGGACTTCTGGCCACCATGGCTCGCGTTCGCACATGTGCATGGCTGTGGCCGGCTGTTTTCGGGCTTGGGTATTGGTGGCTCTACGGGACCAGAGGGCGAAAGGTGTGTTTGAGGTCGCGCGTCGGGTGGTTTGTGTATTCCGTCCGCCTTCATGCACACCGCACTGGCATGTATCCATCGTATACTCCCATGGGCTATTGGGGGATTCAGCCCGACGCTGTACGGAAGCAGTCGTCTGCCGAACAGACGCGTGTTTGTTGATTCTAGACGAAGGTGTTCTTGCACTTGTACCCTTGGATATCTCGTCCATTCCCCAAGAGCTCTATGCCCTTTTTCCTTGCCTTCGCGAGCTCCACCTCCAGACAATAGGATAGTCCATGCACCGGGTTTAGGAAGACTTCGAGGAGGCAGCGTCGGCAATACGGTCGCTTGGCTCCGGAAAAAATTTCGTATGACACTATACCGGTCTAATGTTGCCCCGTTAAGCTGGGATTTACGAATAGTGGAACGAGAAAGTGCTGTAAGACTCCTGCTGCAAGACGCAGAGGGTACAGCCATGGTGGTGGGTGCAGACGAGAGAGAAAGTTGCATTGGGAAACGTCATGGGTACATATTACTTATTTAGGAAAACATAGACTAAAAATAAGTAAACACTACTGTAAAGTAATAGTTTTGTTATGTAGGAGGCTCTGGGTATAAACTTATCATATCAGAACTCAGCCCTGTTCCTTTATCTCTGAAAATTGTTTATCAACAAGAAAACAAAACCTGAAGAATCTTGGTAAGACCGAGGCATGTAATTATGAGGAGTCACTCACGAGTCAGCTCTCTTCAATATCCGACAAACCACGCAATCACGGGTCCCATCAGATTTACAACGATCACATTTATGAGTGTCCATATATAGAGATGACCTTGATCGGGGTGCCCTCTGGATAACCGCAGATCTGGAGGGAGCATTGGTGATCCGGTGTGTCTGGAATGTGGCGTCGGTCATGGTGCGTGTAAGTGGTGATGATTTCTTCACCTGCCCCGAAAGCACGCGAGCAAGTCTCAGAGGTGATGTGTTGGGCCTGTCCTTTGCTCCAGAGGCTTGCGATTTTTTCAAATTAGGTTGTGGAATGACAGGCTCCAAGGATGGGCTTGGAAGGCAGATGATGGGCTCTGGGTGATCTGGAGTAGTATCCATCGGTTCACCGGGTGACAAGTCAGCATTCATCCCTGCCAAACCAGGCGACAATACAAGAGATTCGTCTGTTATGGCGAGAGTAGCTGGACTCTCTTCCTCAGTATCGCCTGGCTTTATATGTGATGTCGGAAACCCCGAGTTAGTAGCTGAAGTAGGACTCTGATCTTCAAGCGGCTGGGGTACAGAGATGGCTAGTGACGTTGTGATGGAAAATGCAGGGGATCGGACAGTTGGCGTTGGTGGAGGGGTAATCGGCAGAGTGATAGGCTGGGATGCAGACATTGAACAACACGATCCCCTTGCTAGTTCCCTCGAGGTGGCCAAAGGTGGCGAAAATGGTCTGTGCACAGGTGATGGTAGTACATTTCTGGTCTTGAGGTTATAATTTGCAATACCAGAGCAAGGTATTGTGGGCGAAAGTGGAGAGGGAAGACTAAACGTCGACATGGTTGCACCAAACTCAGATGCTAGTGCTACAGGCTCGGGTCTGTGTTGCTGCTTGGGCGTGCTGGGTGGCAAAGCATCTGAGACAACTGGCCCCAGCCTAATCGACTGCGACGCCGACGTAATAGTATTGGATCTGGCTGACGCTGGTATCGACGGTGATGTCATGGCATGAACGGGCGCCCGAGATGCATTTATAGCGGGCAGAGCTCCCGTACTGGCACTTGAATTGGGCCGGATCTTTGGTATTCGAGGGAGCTTTTTTACGATGTCTGACGTGTGCAATTGCTTTGGCTCTGAGCCTTGGGGGTGAACCACATCAAAAGACGTCTTTGAGTTGGGAACCGAGGCAAGAGTAATTGTAGCTGCTGGGGCGGGATTCGAAGGTGTGAGGATGATAGGAGGTATGATAGAGGTCGTCCTTGATTGTTTTCTTGGATCTTTAACTTGGGCAGAAAGTAGGGAACAAGGGGAATTGCTTTTGGTGGCAAGACGCTGCCGGGGGCGAGGATCCTGGGTTACCTGCCCGGTAGAAGTTGAGACCGGTGCAGCACCACTATTTGGTCGGAGGTTTGGACCCTCCACCTGAAAAAAAGCAGGAAGTGGTGCACTTGTTGAGATCGAAGGGGGACGTGGGCGTGGGTCTTGGGTGGCAGTTGAAGCGGGCATTGAATAAGTGGCAACCTTTGGTGGTGAACGGGGATCCTTTGTAGGGTCGAAGGATTGGCATGCTCTTGCTTGGACCATCGAATGTGAATCCAGGCACGCTTCAGAACTGGGTTGAGGGGAAATTAAAGCGCGTCTGTCGTCGACGGAGCACGAGTTTTGGCTTTAATGTATGATCAGGACATCGAAGCAAGGAGTTAATGGACGCGTCTTTTTAAGACAACGCGGAGTAGAGATATCACCTTTGATGATTGCCACTTTTGGACATGGGCAACACGGGTGCATTCACATTACAAGGCTGCCAACAATGAACCGGGTCCAGTGCCAGTGCCACATCACAGCCTGTGGGTTAGGAGGAAGAGAAAGAGGTGCGCAAGCTATTCGCAAGCAGGGCGAGATACTTATTCCGCCGGAAATTAAATTGCAAGTCCGTACGAGGTCACCAACATGACACTGTCAAAAACCCGGGACTAAAAAAATTTGCATTGGTGCTCACTAGAATGGAAAGCTCAGGACTATCTAGCAGCGGCAATTGGCAGGGATCCCCCGGCAACCGATTTAAAACCCGAGTCGTCGGCAGGGCGGGAGGAAGACGAAGGAAGAATGCAATTTCAGAAGACTGGCGGATGGTAGACCGGTTATTTGTACTCAAGATAGGCAAGAATCAATCCGAGATACGTATTTTCGTGCTCATGGCCTCAATCTTGTGTCAAGGTCCTCTTGCCTCGCGCTCGATTTTTGAGTAATCACAGGAGGGTAGATGATATCCGGTATTGTGGGGCCTGCGCCAGATGGATGGCCACGGAATTTTATTCTCATCACAGCCAGGCACCAGAGTTGGATGACCGCTCCAGTATGTGGGTCTCCATTGCTCCAAGCAACTCCCGCCAGCCCGACAGACGCTGTAATGTCCATGTGTGCTAAGGTTGAAATTGTATTTGGTCCTGTTAGGTTCTCAACTGGCGCGATCAGCTTCCTGTTGCTAAAGTCGGACTTGTCGCTCGACTTTGTTTCCCTCGCGACTCTCCCTCATCCGTAAATTTCCACAATGCCCATCGGCAGGCGCAGCAAGGTCAAGGGTGTCCAGTTCACCATCATGGTGGTCGGTGCGTTTTCGGCTCCGACTTTTCCATTTATTGCACATACTTACGCGTGTTGACTGCAGGTGCCTCGGGAACTGGCCGAACCACCTTTGTGAACACTCTCTGTGATACTAATCTGATCCCTCACAAAGTCTGCGATAGTCCAGAGACTGCCCACCAAGAGGAGAGCATCAGAATCAGGCCTGTCGACGTCGGTGTGTCTCCTGTCATGATAACCCCGTTATCTTGGTTCAAGCGCTTACGGTGCTTTTGCGGTCCAGAGCTCGAGGAAGATGGTATCCGTGTCGCTCTCACAGTTGTAGATACCCCAGGCTTTGGCGACAATATTAACAATGAAGCAGCGTGAGCGTCATCCTCCGTCTCACACCCTCGTGCTCATGCAATAATATTCAGGTTCCAAGAAATCATGACTTACCTTGAACGTCAATACGACGACATCCTTGCAGAGCAGTCTCGAATTAAGCGCAACCCTCGCTTCAAAGACAACCGCGTGCACGCTCTTCTCTACTTCATCCCTCCCACTGGCCACGCGTAAGTCTCGAACTGTCGCCTTTCTTACGTGTCAATTCCCTTATTTATCGGCCTTCTAGGCTTCGGGAGATGGATATTGAACTCATGCGGCGGCTTTCACCTCGTGTCAACGTCATTCCCGTCATTGGAAAGTCGGATTCCCTTACCCCAAAAGAGCTTAAGGCTTTCAAGAAACGGGTGAGCGCTTCTAGTCGCAAATTTTCTGACTGTTAACCCCTACGAACCTAGATCATGGAGGATATTGATCATTATGATATCCCCATCTACAATTTCCCCTATGATCCAGAGGAAGACGACGAAGACACTATCCAAGATAACATGGAGCTTCGTGTAAGTAGACAATTATTCCAAAGGAAAACGGGCCTAGCTTATCATCTCAATAGGCTCTTCTTCCTTTTGCCATTGTTGGCTCGGAAGAGGAAGTGGTGATTGATGGTGAACCCATCAGAGCTAGAGTGTACCCTTGGGGTCTGGTGGAAGTCGACAACCCTCACCATTCGGACTTTGTCAGGCTGAGAGGAGCCATCATTGGGTAAGTCTCGTTTCCGCTGATTTTGTGGCTTCCAATGCTGCTTATTCTGTTTACTAATGGTCCCCCATCATAGTTCACACCTTGCTGACCTAAAGGCTTTGACCGAGGACGTTCTCTATGAAACTTATCGCACAGAGAAATTGTCAAAGAGCATCCTCGACTCTCGGTCAGTATTTCAGAGGTATTCCGAGGATTTGCTCCTTAACGTCTTGTGGTTGCAGTGATATTGAAGTGCTTCCCGAGGACCTTAGCAATCACACCGTTCTCGTAAAGGAGCAGCAACTAGTCAAGGAACAAGAGAGGGTGCGCCATGTAACCGCTTCAAGGATTATTTTCATTAATTTGTATCTCTCATGCAGCTCCGCGAATTTGAACTGAAGGCTCAGCGGGAAATTAATGTCATGAAACAGGAACTCCTCGCTAAGGAGACAGCGCTAAGGTTAGCGTCTCCTTTTCGACCCCACTATATGTGGTCTGACACTGTTAATAGGACTCTCGAAGCCCGCACCTTCTCTCAGCCCAACTCTCCTTACTAATTTAGACTCCCGGTCATGCGTTCCCCTTTGAGCTCTTTTATCTTGGAAACTGGCAGATAAACTACATGCATAATCTGCCACCCGCATGTTTTTTGTCCCCTCCGTTGTATACCCTCCCAGATACCTAGAGATATGATTATGTTAGTATATCGCGCCGTGTTGTTACCCCATCTTGGACTTTGGTATAGTTGTCTCTTCGACTTGTTCCTCGTGCTACCTACAATGTCGAATAAACTTTTTGTGAGGTGACCGAAGTACATGTGATGCACTCTTCGCTCGAATGCCAGCTTTTGCAGTCGCGACATCCGTCGTTCCTAAATTCAAGTGTACAGAGCTTGACACGACAAAGTGACCGAATGGAGTATCTGTTTTCCACGCAACACGAAATCCGAAGCACTTAGACGCGTTTCGTCAATGCGCCGCTTTATGAACAGCACTGACCCATGTCTTCTCAAAGGCTCGACGATGAGCTCGAACAAATTCGGTATGCACCCAACACGACTTCACTCCTATTCTGATACTCAATATGTGTTCGATCTGTAGTCGCTATGAGGATTTCACAACGATAGGTATATACATCCTTGTCTATGACGCATACGTTGTTCGGTCGTCGCTCATAATTGTGCCAATGATCAGATTGGATACATGACTCGATGCTCGAACGCAACAGACGCTTGAAAGATGCCAAAGAGCTGGCTAACCTGCGACGAGAGCCAAGGGGCAGAATAACACTATCTCGGTTGTGGAGGCATGTGCGGAGAGCAATTAACGCAGGGCAGAGCTGGTTTGTCGTCAGCCTGGTCGGTATGTCTTCCATTCCTTTTGCATTTACCTCTCTCCAGACGCAAGTTGAATGCTAATACCCTGTTTACGTCCTAGGAGTGTGCATTGGGATAAATGCAGCCATTATATCCATAGTCACCGAATGGCTCTCTGATATGAAAATGGGGTATTGCTCAGACGGCTGGTGGTTAAACCAGCAGTTCTGTTGTTGGGAAATGGAAGGCGACGAGGTGGACGGATGTGAGTCGTGGAGACCTTGGACGACTGTATCTTTTGCTCGGTGGATTATTTTTGTTAGCATTGCTGTGAGCATGTTCTCTCTCAGTCCTTCGGACACGCGAAATAACTGGACTGTTCTACTTAGGCTATATTTGCTTTTGTTGCCTCACATCTTGTAAGAAACCTTGCGAAGTATGCAGCTGGTTCTGGTATTTCGGAGATCAAGTGTATTTTAGCGGGGTTTATTATGCAAGGTTATCTAGGCTTTGCGACGTTTTTCATCAAGAGTATAACATTGGTCCGTGACTTTCACTGGAGTGTCAAAAATCCTTGTTGACGTCAATGCTTTTGTGGTCTGGGTAGCCTCTGGTAATTGCTTCCGGACTTTCTGTTGGGAAAGAGGGACCTTCTGTTCACGTCGCGTGTTGTATTGGTTCACTCGTGGCAGGGCTGTTTAACAAATTCTCTCGGAGCCAAAGTCAGTCTTATTCTATCAGTGGGGAGCTTCTTGCTCATAAAGCGCGCTTGAACAGGCAAAATGAGGGAAATCATTACCGCCGCGAGTGCGGCTGGTGTTGCTGTTGCTTTTGGTTCACCAATTGGAGGCGTTCTCTTCTCTATTGAGGTTCTTTTTTCCCATACGACCTCGTACCCTAAAGAATTCTCTAACAAATATTTGCACCCTCTTTCTCAAATTCTAGGAAATGAGCCATTCTTTTAGTATCAGAACCATGTGGCGGAGCTTTTTCTGCGCCCTCATGGCCACATTTACACTCGCTGTACGTTCCTATACCATCCATCTCCTTATACATACACCTTATGGACCAATAGGCGATGAACCCCTTCAGAACCGGCAAGTTAGTACTCTTCCAGATCACTTATGATCGTGACTGGCACTTCTTCGAAATCATATTTTTCGTCATTCTCGGAATCTTTGGGGTAAGTAACGAGCCTTCAGCCTTTTGCGATTGGTTACGCAAACTCAATATTATTCTCTATACTCGATCAGGGTTTATATGGTGCCTTTGTCATTAAATTCAACCTACAAGTCGCCGCCTTCCGTCGTAAATACCTAGCCCAACATGGTGTTGCTGAGGCTGTCACGCTAGCTACGCTGACAGCCTTGATTGGGTATTGGAACAGATTTTTACGTCTCGACATGACTGAAAGTATGGCTATCCTATTCCGAGAATGCGAGGGCGGTGGTAATGTTTACAATCTATGCCAGTAAGTAGAGTCATCCCACTCTTAAAGCCATTTTCTTCATTCTCATCACGACCTGTTCCCTCGTATGTCAGGTCTTCTGCTCAGTGGCGTATCTCTTTTTCGCTCCTATTCGCCACTGTGATTCGCATCGGGCTTGTGGTTATCTCCTATGGATCCAAGGTTCCTGCAGGAATTTTCGTCCCCTCCATGGCTATTGGGGCATCTTTTGGCCGCATGGTGGGAATTGTGGTGAAAGCGTTGTACATGTACGTTTTGATCGATTTCGGCATGCTCAATGGCCGAGCTCAATCCCGCTTTTTAAGGTCGAACCATCAATCTGGGATTTTCAAGTTTTGCACCCCCGATGTACCGTGTATAACCCCCGGGACATACGCCTTCCTTGGCGCCGCCGCCGCTTTGAGGTGAGCTCGCCCTTGACGTCAGTGCCTCGTATTAAATGTAGCTTCCAAAAGTGGTGTGATGCGAATAACTGTCACTGTCGTGGTTATCAT
Source organism: Leucocoprinus leucothites (assembly GCA_013368445.1). Lineage (NCBI taxonomy): Eukaryota > Fungi > Basidiomycota > Agaricomycetes > Agaricales > Agaricaceae > Leucocoprinus > Leucocoprinus leucothites. The sequence continues at coordinate 866,671 of JAACJO010000012.1, forward strand.
GTTTGAATTGACTGGGGCTCTGACATATATTCTCCCAACCATGGTGGGCTCATTATATTCATGAGGACATTACGAATTTCCTGACTTATATTTTTTTCCACTCTGTAGATTGTTCTGTTGGTAACTAAAGCAGTCGGCGACTTCCTTGGCACAAACGGGATAGCGGACGAAATGATCCGATTTAACGGATTCCCGTTCTTGGAGAAGGAGGATCACGCCTACAACGTCACTGGTAGGGCCGCTAAGATCCCATTCAGCGATTCCTGGCTGATTTCATTAAATATAGTGTCTAAGGTTATGAGGAGAGATCTCCATACTGTATCTGACACCGGAATGTGCGTAAAAGATGTCGGTGCGTCCAAGCATGTATCTGTCTGCCACCCACGAATTAATGAAGAGCTGCAGAGGCTCTTCTGGCGTCAACGGATGTAAAAGGCTTTCCAGTCGTCTCAGCTGATGGATGCAGGAAATTCTTGGGTTTCATTGACCGCACCGAAATTCGCTACGTGTTGGGTAAGCTTCATACACCGCGACCATCACACCATTGGCGCTGATCATTAAGCTAGAACGGGTGCGGAGCTCTGCAGACATTCACAGAAGCACTCCCTGTATATTCACTCCACTCGAAGCAGACGCGGACTCCATTGATATGGAGTCGAGGTCGTCTTTTGGGGACGGGGAGGAACTGCAAGGCAACCTTCTCAATTCAACTCTATCAGAACATGGTATTACATTCTCGTCATGGGTCAATCGAGTATGTCGCATCAAAATCAACCACACTACTCCAAAGCTCACGTAACCCCACAGATACCCATGACTGTGTCTCCACAGCTTCCCCTAGAAATTGTGATGCAGCTGTTCAAGCGAATGGGGTATGTACATAGCTGTGTGAATATGTAGAATGTTTTTACTAAAACAGTCTCATAGGCCTCGAGTGATTTTAGTTGAAGACCATGGTCTGCTGGTAGGGTTAGTGACAGTGAAAGACGTGTTACGATTTATTGCAACTGAAAAGCCTGATCATGGGCCATCATGGGATGAACGTGGGGGGTTAGATGGATTGTTGGAGGAGGCGTGGACGTGGGCAAGCACTGCTGCATATAGAACAGCATCTTGGAGCAGAAGGCTATTGAGACGATAGTTTTGTGTATTTATTAAGCCAATGGACCTGGAGCCTTGAGGTCGGCTCTCACAACGTCATGAGAACCCTCCGAAATATTACCCTTTATGGACTCCCATCCGTTGGCCTTAGCCCAACAATCGGAATGACAGAAGTGGAGTCGGCCTATGGACCATCAAACACCTGAAAACACTGGTGCCGGAGAATAAATAAAAAGCGTTTGGAGATCCTCCCTCCTCGTACACTGCATCTCTCGCCCTACCCCTCGAGCCCGTCAACTTCTTCCCAATGACCATATCTTCAGAGAGCGACCGACAGCGATACGCACAAGAACTTGCGGCCTACACGCTCCGCCAGTTCTCAGCCGCACGTTCTTCCGCTGATCCAGCCAAGTTGGTCAAGGCCACTGCTTCAACCTCTCAGCAAAAGCATCAGCAGCGAACGAATAAAGCACCAGGGACTCTTGGAGGTTCGTCTCGCCATCCTTCGTGTTCTTCCTTCATAGCTAAGATGCGGCTAGAGACCTCGGGGATCGCAAGGGCGTAGCAGCGGCACCTGGGTTGAACCGCGACCACCACCAACCCAAGCGCAAAAAAAGGTTTTTCATGTGAGTTCCTCCGTGAAGATAGGTTGGAGCAATCCTGACATGTTTCACGAAAAGTCCTTGACAGATGTATCATCATCATTCGCCTCATAGTCACGCAGTTGCACCATATCATGTTAAGGTACACGATGGAAATGCAGACTTGTTCAATTTCGTCCAGATTCACATACCAAGGGGGACGACAGTCCTGCGACGTGATCCCATATTTCACGATCAATTGTTTTGCTGTACCTGTGGGCATCACTGAGAGGCCCTCACATTATCTCCCTGCCTCAGTTCTTTATTAAAAGCTGCTTACCTGTATATGCATCCTCCTTCCTCCAATGTAGATTGTCCCGTTCCTAGATGCCTACCTGAGATATTCGGATACCACGATACGAACTCTTGCTACCCCCATTGTCGGATCTATTCAGCTCTTGAGTGAAGATAATCAGTCCCACCCAAGTTGATCAAACATCCCCCCCCCACAGTAATACATCCATTCAGCCAGATATACCACTTTTAACCGATTGCACTGCAACAAACTAATGAACGTCGGCGAAATAACGAGCAGCGGTCGACGATCGTCTGCACAGTGCCTTTTCGAACATTTCGCCTCAGGGCACAAGAGCTCGAGAGTGAAAACCGTAAAAGGAAACTCGATGTGGAGTGGGAGTTACTTCTCGGATAGTTGCCACATATATTCAATGGAGAGCCCCACTTTTGCCGGGGTTCTAGGCTTTCTATCGTCCCTCGCTATTGGTGTAACCTGCCAGTGTTCAGATGCTTAAGACCGATTGTAACTGAGTCTTCGGCTCGTCGGGGAAGAAAACAGAGCCTAACAGCCACCCCTGAACTCGCGAAGCTGCAAAAGTCCATCCAATGGCAAGTAGTCGGGCTGATCAATTATCATTCGTTCGGAAGACATCTCCCTAACTAGGCCATGGCTGTTTGTTCTCGGTCGCTCCATTACTGCATGTATCCACGAAATGTCCCCACTTCTACTCTTCCATAGCGTCGTCCGAGGGCATAGAGCCATCAGCACCTCGGGTAGTGCGTTCTTGTTCGGTCCACAAACGAGACCATTTTGGGTAGACGCGTTTGTACAGTGACATACACACAGTGTCCATCTGGTTGATGGGACCATCAAAGTGGGCTTTGAAGTATCCGTGTGTGCCCAGTGACTCGCGTATATGTCCTGTTCGACCATGTTTCGTATGAAGCTGGATGGGCTTGAAGTAGCGGACATCATCTGCGAGCCGATCAGCCCAAGATAGTTGGAAGCATAATTTCGAAATGACAGAAGGAAATGAACGAAGAAATGACGTCAAGGGCTTAGCGAAATTTTTTTTTTAATAGAATCTACATACCTGCGTCAAAGAACATATACCGCACAGTCGCCGTCTTCTTGTGTACCTTGAACGGATGTCCGCTCAGAACAATGCGTTTCGCGATTACTCGTGTCGTATCTGGATTCAAGAAGCTACCCATGGCCACGAGCTGTGGAGCTGTTGAACAATGGAAACGAATCAAAGACTAAATCAGTAAAAGTGCTCGGTGTGTCTTTGCCCCTTGCTGGTGACTCGGGAAGGGAGCACAAAATTAGACTAATGCCTTCCAATTGAGTCCCGTATCACCTGCACCAAACCAAGGGAAAGGTGGTGGACCTCAGACTAACCTTGTACGTTTGGTGTCTCTCGCAGTAAGAGACAAGGCTGAGTACCATAGACAATAGGTCCGTAAGTGGTCGCTACGCTGGTCACCCCATGGCGGAAATAACGCTCGAACTTGTGGACATTGTTCGGACCTTTACCACCGCCGCGAGTGTGTTGGCTATAGATTGGATTGACGGCGAAACGTCGAGGGCCAATGCAAAGTATCATGGGATCCTGGATTTAGCAGCTTTCATAATTGAGATCAATCGAGTGAAACGGGGTCACTCACCTTTGATCGTACCGAGCCGTCGTATTCCGTATTCCTCTGCATGGTGAAGTGAAGAACGGACTTCTTATGCTCGTGTTGGAAGAGAGAAAACAAAGCAATAGGTCCCTTCTTCTCTACCCCCTGTGGCACATCTCGGATATGAATGGTCACCCGTGTACCTGGCTAGGAGCGACAATGAAGTGAGCGAAGATTAAGATTGGGTAGGTGACCGAAATTGACCTCGACAGCATTCGGCTCTTCTTCTGCTCTCCGCCTTACAGTACGTTCCGTTCGCTTGAAATCCTCGAACTGAAATATCCGAGCGTAATCCCGTGGAAGATTCTCATACGGATCCCAAGGGCTAGTACGGAAGGATCGCATGCCACGATATCTCTGGAAGCGAACTCTGGCAGCGACATCTTGTGGCGTATCAGTTTCATCAGGAAATTGGAGATCATCCTCCTCTTCTCGTTGACGATTACGCCACTTCGCCAGCCTGGTATATGCGTGTTAGAATGTTGGTGAAGAGTCAGTGCTGCTTTACTACGCACTGACGCTGTTCCTCTTCAACATCCAATTCCTCGAAGTCGACATCACGTCTACTCTCCATATCCATGTCTTTATCCTCGTCAATGACAAGGTCCACCATCTCCTCCTGTTCTTCTTCGTCCTCCTCCTTCGTCTCCCGGTCGCCGCCGTCCCCGTCTTCCGCATCCTCCTCATCGTCCGTCTCATCCAAGATCCATGCAGCCTGATATTCACTCATACCCTTCGGTATTCGCTTAACAATCCTTGGTGTCGTCCCTTTCGATGCATCAGGGATAGAATTTTGAATGTCGTCACGAGCGCCATTCATTTCTTCCTCTGTTGGCCACGTTTGTTCATTAGCCATATCATCTGGATCATTGCTCGAAACCAGAGAATCGGCTTCGTTCGCATCAGGCTCAGCAATCAAGCTGGGTTCGATGTCCATCCCGTTTCCCTTTCCATGGTGGCGAGGTGAAGGTGCAGAGAAGATCTATTGAATCAAATATATCAGTGAGATTGTGAACGAAAAGCAGCAAGCTAAGCACGTACCTTTGATACCTGGTAGTCCCCGAAATTAGGCAGATGCACTAATCTATTGGCAGACAACGCAGCACCACGAATCACACCAGTCACCTTCAACATCCCGTCCTCCCACTCAGCAGCCTCACCAAGCACCCAAGATCTCCCGTCTCTCCATCTCGGTTCTCCAGGCTTTCCTTCAGACAAAGCCCGAAGTGCATTTATTCTATCCGAACCAGAGTGCAAATCGAACACCCTCGTTTGCGAAGGCACAAAGTATTGCATAAAGGATAGTAGAGACTTGATGATTCCCGAACGAGATTTCGCGTCTATGGAAGCATTGGGCGAGATGACGCTCACGACGTCCGGTAGGCCTTGAGCTTGGAGTGAACGAAGGAGCGTGTCGCCCCATGTATCGACTTCGACAGTAGGAGAGAGACCAAAAACGACATAGTCTGCGACTTTACATGCGTCGAGCGTCTCGTAGAAATTTCTATAAAGCACAGGTCGAAAATGAAGTGATGTTTTGAATCGATCAGCCCTGTCATTAGAAATATAGTTGTTTAATCAAATCTTGGAAAGAAAGAAGGAAACGCACCGCATCTTCCACAACCCATCTTGAGGACAGTCCTCCGCCGAAACCTCCAACGACTCTGCAAGTGCTCCGATCAAGTTTCTCGCATTAACATCCTCGGACAAGGGGATCACAGCGACAATTCGTGGAGCACCATCTGCACCGTTAAATACCCGCGTGGCAGAAACAATTGCATCGCGTTTCTTGGCTTGTGCTTGTTTTGCATTGTTCCTTCTGTTCAGTCGGAGTTGAGCAGTGGTGTTGTTGGTTGAAGCTGCTTTTGGTGAAGTATGTGCAATTTTGCCTGGAAAGAGGTTGAATTCAGAATCGGAGATGTCGAGTATCGGGAACAAAGGCACCTTTAGCAGCTTCTTTTAGTGACCTCCCGGTTGCATGTTTTGATTTGAATGGTTTATTGGTCTAGAAAATTAAAATGTGGGCCTCCGGCACCTTGAATACAATCAACATGATGCTCTCACCTGTTTAAGTGTCGGCCTATGGTGAAAAGTAGCCTCAACCATGTCAGATTTGTCCTATGCAATAGCGGTCTTCAAAGCCAGATAGTCAAGATAATCACAGCTGCAAAAGTCGATTAGAACACTTGATGAGTTATCTGTGATCACATTCCCAAAATTTGTGAATTACCCGATTGAGCCGCCTCCGTCCCACGTGGCTTTTTTGGTCCCCTGGAATCTGAGGAGATTATCATCAAACGCAAATCCAGTCCAGCCATTGAGTTTTCCAAACGGGCTCAGACAAACAATGTATTTACTACTAACTGTGCGTAAGATGTGTAATGGTGCGACTAGTATACAAATGCAGCGGAATCGTGGGGATAGAGATGAGGAGAGGGACGAATACAAGGATATCGAGAACAAGTCTTATGTAGTGGGGTACGGAGGAAAAAAGAGGATAGAAAGCAAAATAGGAGCGTTCAAAACCACCGGAAGGGATGAAGAATATAAGACAAATAATTAATAACCATCAAAATGCGCGAGAGGAATTGATTCCAGTGTCTAGTAGTGAATGAAAGCAACTACAGAGGATCCGAGAGTGAGGTGTAGTTTTATTTATGTTGAACCTGAAGGCCACGAAGATTGAGGTAAGGGTTGAGCTGCGTTGTGCAATGAGCCGTTGACACTGCTCGAGGCGGACGAAACGGATGCAATGGGAGGGGGTATTGGCGGGCGAGGAGATTTAGAGGGGGAACCGTTCAGAGGGTGGAGGCTGAAGGAAGGTGGTTAGTATCGTTTAAGGTGACTGTAAAGCTGGACAAACCTAGTATCCTGAGAGCCACTTGCTACGGGGGCACTATGGTTGGTGGTATCATTTGTAATTTTGAGGAAACCTGCTTGAACCAGGAAATCCCATATTCGACTTGTTTTATTGACGTCGATTTTGACCAGGTCACGGGCTTCTCGTCGGCGTAGTTTTCCTCCTCGACGAGCGTACTCTCTAACTAGTGTTTCCTTAATGACGAGGTAGGGTTTGGGTAGAATCCGGAGCTGAGAGCAGAGCGTTTGTTCCGCAGGTGTCAGTAGGTGTAGTGAGGGGCTGTTTGCCAAGTTGAGGGGTTGGGCTGAATAGAATGTAAATAGGGTATAGCACTAAGAGGAAAGGTATGAACGTACGAGGTCGACGAACAGGTGGCACCGTTGCACCTGGTAGCCGGGGCGTTGGCTCCCTTGAATGTCGATCATCCGATTCATGAAATGATGGATGGCTTGAACGTCTAGGATCAGGGCCAGATGACTGTCTCCCACTGCTTCGATACTGAGATCGATCATAGTCCCGGGCTGCAGCTTTAACTTGTGTCTGCGAAGAAATTCAGGAACACGATGCAAGTTTCGATCGATCTACGTACTCGTTTCGCAAGGTCGTGCTCATACTTATCAATATCAGCGGCAGTACACAGGCCAAGGCGACGATAAGCTTGGAGCTCTGATATGCGCTTGCGCAGAATTGCCTCATCTACGGAATGAGAGCAGATATCACGTTATCCTAGGGACTAAACGTACATAGCATATCTGTTGCAAATGACTCATAGTCTTCGGCTGTCTGCAACCTGGCAAACGGTCGGAGCCTGTGGAGAACCTCACGTTCTTCTCTTGGCCTCTTCTTATCCGCAGCTTGCATCTGGAGTGATGGTCAGTTTTAGTTAACAAGCAGAGATTATATGCGTCACCTTCTTGTAGTCTAGAAGCCCTCGCTCAAACATAACTGCTTTACTTTCATGCCGCTTCTCAACTCGCTGAGCATACATCTCCAGCAAGGTCAGTTTAAAGGTCAACGATTCCTTTGATTCAAATGGTGGTGGCAAAGTAGGCTCTTCAATTTCTTCGTCCTCTCCAGTACCATTCGCCATCGTAACATCTTCAGACTTTATGTCCTTTTTAATATCTCCATTAATGTGGTAGCCGTTAATAGAGCCATTTGTCTGTGGGGCGGGTGGACCTTTTCCGGCTGGCAGTGATTTTGAGGCGTTTGAGACGACGAAGCCGTTCCTCCGTTCTTCTGCGAGCTTAGCACGAGCACGTACGTCTGGATCTTGTTCATCCTCGACGATCTGATCCCCTCCCCACTCTAAACAAACACCGAATTCCAGATCTTTCACGAGATCTTCAGCATCGTTATCGAGTTCATGTTCGAATTCCAGACGTCCCGGTAGGAATGTTGCAACCTCATGTACCCCTGGAGCAGATGTCGGAGCAACCTTTTGAGCTGAAGGTGCCACAGAGTTCATATCTGCTATTCTCCGGCGCTTGCGCTCTTGAAATTCCTCCTGGTCCACTTCAAAGTGTGAGTCCATCCTCTGTAGATTGTCAATTGCTAGTCATGAAATATTGACGTTGGTTTCACTCACAGGGAACGGCCAGTCTGGCGAGTCAATATAGACTTTTGTGTAATGTTGTTCTACCTCCTCCTTTGACCTTGTGCCCAAATGTTCCGCAATTCGTTTCCAGTTGCCAACACCATGCTGCGCCAGCCCGGTAATGAGTAGCAACTCTCTGTGTACACATTAGGTGATCCAAGGAAAAAATGCAGAAACGAGAACGCACTCATCGGCCCCCCAGTCTTCCGTGAATATTGGATACGAATTCATCTCCTACGCATGGTCACGGCTTGTCCTGATTTGTTCATGCTTTAATGAGACTCACAATGACGCGGTATGAATGCCACCGTTTGTGGTTCTTGAACTCTTTTCCAGCACAAAAGCATGGCGGGCATATGTCGACGCCCTCGTCGTCGGTACACCCGGGATCCGCGCACTTGATGCGGACAGTATGGGTGAGGTCACATGCACATGCATCGCACTCGTATTGCACTCCTGGCTCATTCACAGCTGCACGCAGAAGGTGACTCAGTAAATTAGCTCAACGTAGACTGCAACGAGGAAACTCACTTTGGACTTCGTCGGGAATGTGCTGGGGCTTGCGCTGGGTGACGGTCATTTGTTGAATGAGACAGGCGCTCCAGACCGAGTAGTATTGTGGCAGACACGCGGCGGTATCAACGCGAGCCGCGATTGATAGAAAGCTTGGGCTTGATGGCGGTCGTAAGTGTGGAGAAGGAGAGGCGGGCCAGGCCGAGTGCGGGGGCGGGCGGAGCTTCCTTGCGTACGGAACGGCGCGTCACGTGTGTCGTTGCAGCGGGAGCAGGCGTGGGCGGGCAGAGGACTTGTTGCCGCCGTCGGCCTCGGTGTGGGAGTCGTCTGAGGTGATGAGTAGCCTTGTTTGCTCCTGTTTGTTCCCGGGGCCATTGCTCTGCCCGCATTTCGCAGAAATTCGTTTTCTCTGATGACGTCGTCTCCAAAAATACATACCTATAGCTTGTCAGCCTTGCACTCGGCATCTCTTCAATCTACCATCATGCGAACTGCTATCTCCCTTGGCGACATATCCAGTAATGAATGCAACGTCATACCCTCCTCAAATTTCTCCACTCTCTCTAGCGTCGGGGGCAATACCAGGCTTACCATCTTCTATTCTTCTGCTGCCATCTTCAACTCTCAGCTGTCTGCCTCCAATAAACAGATTCGTCTTCTTAAAGCAGAGAATACCACTCTCAAAGGCTCGGTCAAGTCCATCTCTGGAAAGAATGCTGTGCTTGCTGCTGAGGTTGAAGCTCTTCGCACCCAGACCCGCGATCTCACCACCAGAAATGCTCAGCTCGAAAAGGAGAACAGAACACTAGTTAACGAGGTCCGCGCTGAGCGTGTCCAAGGTATGGCTCGCACTAGAAGAGCCCGCGAGCTTGAGTCTGCCTTGAAACAGCGCGACACCTTTGTTCACGCCATGATCGACATCAATTTGCACCAGCACGTTCTCAAGAACGCATATTTCAGTGTTCGGAAAGGCTGCTCTGTGGACGAAGCGATTGTCTCTGCTATCCTATCTGCTGCATCCAGACCGGCTTCTCCTTGGTCCAGGATACTTGCTCGACCGGACGCTACGCAATCTGATATCTATAAATGCGCTATTGAGCTGGCTGCTGCCGCCCGCATCCGTGCGGACAAGAGCCTCCAGATTGCGAGGTTCTGGCGGCATGTGGCCAAGTGTGGTCCTCGAAATGCTGACATTATCACGCCATCACCCTCACATCTGGAGGAGATGGATGATGACCTTAAAAAGGAAGCGAGAGCCAATATGTTGGATAGCTTATTGGACAGATTGCGCGCTGGTGAGAATATACGCAAGAAGAAAGAAGAAGAACGGAGACCCATGGGATTCAGCAGGCCTGATACGCCGGTCGAGACTCCGAACTCTCCAGCCTCGATCTTTTTCAAGTTTTATCGCACTCAAGCTCGGAGGACTAATATGGATTCCGATTTGTCTTTGGCAACCGCATCATCCTGGAATTCGGATTTCATGGCACCCCTCACTTCTAGTAAGAACGTGGATTGTCCCAGCGCAGGTGATATCACAAAATCTTCCTCGAATGTTTCACCCCATTCCTTGGAGCGCATACGCGAAGCTTTCAGCGTATCTAGTCTCACAGACTCACTGGATTGTAACACGTCTTTTGGTGACTCCTTCCATTCCACCTGCCGTTCTCTCCAGCCTGCCTCGTCGCTTGTGGCTGGTCGCGGTCGCAGCGCAACGGTTCCATTTTCTGCTCGTGACCTAGCTTTCCTCTCTGTCAAGAACGTTATTTCAAAGGTTCCTATAGTCACCGCACCTGGAGGTAAGGAGCAGAAAGCGCAAGAATTAGCAGGCCGAAGGGTACGGTTCAATAAAGAAACACCACTGATACGGTCGAAAGCGATCAAGGCAAAAAGGCCTCGAATCTTTGGTAGTGGGTGTCCTGCGCCGTCACCAACGAAGACTCCACTTGCGCCCTCATCCCCCATTGAAAGACTTTTGGTGAAGTCGGATGCCGTTTGCGCACCGGTACAAGCCCAAGTCGGGCTGCCAACACCTCCTGCCGACGTAGACTCTATTCGTTATGTTCGTCCTCCCACCGTGACTCGCAGGAGAGGATCTAGTCCACTGCGATTCGGCATATCGTCAATTGTCACCCTCTCTAGCCTTCCAAGTAGGACCAGTCTCGAATCCGTTCCATCTTCCCCTCCCCAGCAAAACATCAGGCACTATGTCGTCAAGGACCCAAGTCCTAGCCGATCGAAGCGCGGTTCTGTTACATACCCCCCTTGCCGACCCTCTTCGGGTTCAGGGATTATTGCTACTCCCCGCGACCCCTTGACGCCACAAAAGCAGGTCCCGCGCGACGTTGGAAAGCAACCCAAGTCCACAAGCACACCTGTGTCTGAAAGAGAACCTGATGACCAATTCAAACGACGTTCTTCGATACCCGTTACTCCATCTCGAAGATCCTCTGCCTCGTCTTATAAAGAAAACGCTCCTGCCAAACCTCAGACATCCGTCCCCATAACCCCCGTTCGATCTGCTTTCGGTTCATCAGAGTTTCCAACAAGAACATCTTCTGGCAGCACCCGCAGGAGGACCTATCGGGCGAGCACAAGAACTCCACCACGTCCGTCGATGGCCAAATCAGTGATACCCATTCTCAAGCCTGTCCAGCCGTTGCGGATCGTGAAGAAGAACCCGGTTAAGAAACCCCCAATTCCGGTAGTTGGGACTGTTTCTTTTGCATCCCCTCTTGGATCTCGACGACAGCGAAACTCACCCGCCTCGAGAATTCCTCCGAGATTACCTCGGTAATTCGACCACTTGTTTTGTCCTTCGATTATTTATTCAATTTTATTTCATCCTTTTCTTGCCCTGGGTTTTTGGATATGGATTTGATTTTCTACATATTTCTATGAACCAGAATTGATATTTTCCCCCCTTCGTTTTCTATTTATGGACATTTCTTTTCACCCTCATCTCGTTTGATATGAACAGGAATATATAACATTTTGAGCTTACTTGTTCTTTACTTCATCAGTAAACCGACCGGAACCTCATCTTGGGCTTAAACCTTCTCGTGATATAGGCGATTCAACAGATGACGCCGAGGCGTCGAAAAAGTTCACTGAGGTCGCTGTATATTGCGCCCAAAGTACGGGATATCGAGGACCTCTTCAGATTTAGAAATGGCAGTGATTCGTCGTCGTGACGGGTCCCCTTGCACCCACCTCGCGGTCTGAGCGCCAAATAATTACAACGAAGAATTCGCTTGGCGACATGGGTCCGGATGCCCAATCTTTACTCGATCTTCTCCCAACTTCCAACAGCACTTGTCCATGACTTTAAGTTTCGCCAAACTCTTGGTGAATCAAAGGGTATAATTTAATCAGGGATACTGTCAAACGGGCCAGGAGGCTTGTGTGAGTTGATGTATATCAACAGCCCATACGGTAAATAGAAAAATGGGGACCGAACAAGACCGTTCTCAGAACTGACTTGCCACATCAGGATTTCAGTAGGTTTCTTTCAGATACCGGAAAGTTCACTCGCTTATTGCCAACGACAGAAAAGACACGCTGTTGGGTAAATGATGTCCAGTTCCTCGCAACAGGACGAAGTAGATATACTTGGAGGGCAGCTGGCGAAACTGGACGATGAAATCGGCACTCTGATGACGAAGCGAGCTAAAATCCGCTGCCGCCTCAACCAATTCCGAGCCCGCACCAGCGTCCTTCCTCCAGAGGCACTATCCATCATCTTCCAATATGCCTGCGACCTTCCCGAAACAGCCAACTTGGATGACGACCATCGGCCGGTTGCCATTACCTCCGTCTCTGTTCACTGGCGTGAAGTGGCTCAGTCTACGCCATCAATCTGGAATAGGCTCTGTCTCAATTTGAAGAATGCCAAGTATGCATCGGAAGCTGCGTTTAACCTGCTGCAGCTTTATTTCAAGAACTTGGGAGGTCAACCTATCAATCTGCGGTTGAGTCTACCCGAAAATAGCGGGAACAGGGTGTTAGGGGATGAGGATAAGCACGACGGAGCTGCAACAGCTGAATCCTCGGATATTCCCATCAGCTCTATTTTTCAATTCATCATTAAAGATCATCCGAACAAGCTACGCGCACTCTTTATCAACTTATTCTCCTTAGAATGGTCAAACCTCTTCATCCAAAATATCAACCCGAGCGTTGGACTTCCCAACCTCAACAAAATCCATATCGGTTGGCAGCAGGACATCATCCACAATCACAACTGGAAAGAACCTCTCCCGCTTCAAGCATCGCTTGTTCCCCGACTTACCGATGTTTCGTTGACAATGGCCTCACCAAGCTTCCAGTTACCCCATGCACAGATAACCGACCTACATTTGGAGGACGTTGCGATCGACTATTGTCTGCACATCATCAATCTTTGCACGAGTGCAACCGAATGTCACATCTTTTACCCTCAGCCGCCAGATGACTCAGAGGCGGAACCGCCTGAGAATGCGATAACTCTTAATAGCACGAGCTGCCTCGGATGGGCTTTTGGCCTGCAGAAGTGGGACGTTGCTTTTTTGAAGCATTATACATTCCCCTCATTGCAGAGATTCAGATGTGAGGATCAAGGTCCAGATGGGCTCGAAGACGATGACAGCACCACGGAAGAGGAAATGCGCACCCTACAGAGAAAATTTCTCTCTCGATGCCCAAAGCTGACGGTGTACGAGCGTGCAGCAGACTCATTCATCAATTGGGAGCTCAACGACCTCTGTGATGACCTCCCTGACACTGTTGAGGAGCTTTATCTCCGAAGAGTCGAGGCTGTAGAGCTAGATGGCTGTGTAAACAGACTTACTCGTGGAGCCGACTGCACCATGGAGGTCTTCCCGCATCTCAAAATATTGGAATTACAGGGAAATTTCCGATACCAATTCCCCGATCATGCGTTTTCGGGGTTGATCGGGATGGTTGAGTCCAGGCGACGTCCCCTTGACGAGAAGTATAAGGATCGTTTCCTGCTTGAGGAGCTCAGTCTTAAGTGGGGTACAGAGATAAAACCTCCACCGCCACCGTTGACGGAAGATCAGGAAGCTCGGTTGCAGGAGTTGGTGAACGGAGGGTTGAAAGTCACTACGACTCGTGATGTCCAGGACGAATATAGGGTCTGGTTGCCCGTCAAGCCTGTAAAGGCCTAGGTAGCCTTCATATCTAGTCCTGTGATATATTCTTGATAATAATAGAGATCGTATGAAGGAGAGTAGAGAAATGGAAAGGCGAAGACTTGGTGGCTGCCGATGGGTGTGGCCGATGATTCCAATTCCAAAAATCTCCCCAAAAAATCACGCACACTTTAGAGCCAATTTTACTTCAATAGTATCGCATAACTGAGTCGCGATTCGATCAGGTTGTGATTTGTAGTAAATGGCTGTATTTCATGTGGGGTAGGTACCTTACCGTTTGAGTAGTTTTAGCTATTGGCAACGGCAACAGCCTAAGTATATAAGCGCACGTGTTGATCCCGATCGCCCCGATAATTTGCGATGCTAAACAGCTTGTGTAGAAACGGGCGCCAGCGAGTAGCTCATTTTAGTGCTTACACTGTGTACCAGTATCTGCGCGAGAAATATCCTTTATTGGCAGATTCGAAACTCTGTGTGTGTGTCCATCGAATCACTTCTAAATTACCACGGACTTTCGAGAAGCGAGGTATCTTCTTGGCGGCCCTTTGTAACTCAAGCCACTACCACTCACACGTCTTGCTATGACTACGTCCTTTCGCCAACGTGAGGCAATCGCACTTAATGGCGAGCTGCAAGGCATCGACGATGCCATGGCCGATCTTGTACGCAAACGAGCCGATGTCTGTTTCCGCATAAACGGAGTTTGCGCAACTACCAGCGTATTCGCCCCCGAACTACTGGCTACCATATTCCAACACGTTTGTTTCTTACCCTCCGAACCCAAAGATCACGATCCCCATTCCCCAATCATTCTCGCATCCGTTTCACGCTGCTGGCGCCAAGTCGTTCGTTCCACACCCTCTTTGTGGACGAGTCTCGGGATTTCATTTTGGGACAGCGAATATATTTCCGCAGATGCAGTCAAACTACTGAGAACTTATTTCGAGAAATCAGCAAGTCTGCCCGTATCTTTGAGACTTAATCTTCCAAGAGCCACTCGGGAAGGACGAGATGTACCTGAGCCACCGTCAGGGCCCCGGCAGTCGCCTCCGTCGGATGGTAGGAGAATGCCACCACCAGGTCCTCGCAGGCGGCCTGGGCTTCACGATGTAGGCATCAAAGATGTCTTCGAGTTCATAGCTATCCAAAACCCGGCGAAACTCCGCGCCTTGTTCATCGATGAGCTCCCACTTCCCTGGCTCATCGTCTACATCTGGGGCTCTCCCTACGATGGCCTCAACAACTTCACACTTCCAAGCTTGGAACGACTTCATGTCATTATGCCAGATATACGACCAGTAAACTGGCCGAGTTCCCGCACTATCCCGTCTTCAACAATCCCTCGCCTGACCCATCTCGTACTCGAGCAGAAATTGCCACTCGGTCTTGAATTCCCGTACCATCAGCTGACAACTCTCGAGCTCGATGAAGTCCCCATCAACGATTGTTTTCGTGTCATTCGCAGTTGCACAAATGTTGTCAACTGCTATTGTAGGCGTCCTCGGCATCCGCCAGATAATAGCCCTGGACCTCTGACTGCACCTATCAGGCTCAGTCATGTCAAAACCTTTGCATGGACGTTTGGTTTCCAGAGATGGGACGAGATGCTTCTACAATGCATCTCGTTACCCGCACTGGAGGTTTTTATATGTGAAGACCAACGACCAGATTCTATTGTCGGGTTGGAAAATAAGCAATATAATGAACTGTCATGGCGCAACCTCCAATCAATGTTCCTTCACCAGTCACCCAATTTACGTGTTTTTAAATCCCTTGCAATAGATCCCTTGCATTGGGACACCCGGAGCTTGGCTAGCGACTTACCTCAGACAATTCAGGAGCTTCATCTCCGTTATGTCAATGCAAACGTTGCAAACAGCTTCATGTCCGCGCTCACTCCGAAACCCGGATCCAGTGATTCACCAGTACCTTTCCCGCACCTCAAATATCTGAATATAGAGATAGAGAACATTTACTGGATCAAGGAGCTGGTCCTTGATTTTGTGAGGGCGAGGAGAAGCCAGGATTTACAGGCGCTCGATCTCCAAGCTCGCCTGGAGAGGCTTGACCTCAGACGAGGGCGGATGGGACGGACTGGAGGGCAGATGGACATTGCCAAAAATCTAGTAACCCAGTTCCAAGAATTTGTGGATGACGGCCTCTTCCTTGTCACCGCCATTAGATCCGGCGGGCACATGAAGTGGTCGCGAACGCGGAAGGATGTAATCGTTTGATGACCTGCGTTAATTTTCAGGGGACATAAATATCGGTTCGGTGTGACTATCGGCACCATGTGCGTGTCAATCATGTGTATCATATACCCGTTTCTCTGCAACTCAGCAAACTGTCTTGAAATGTATGTAGCACTTCATTTGCTTTGTAACAAGCGGAATCTAGGACTCTGTCAGTCTGATTACTGAAAGGCACGTAGTGTTGTTGTCGCAAGGTCGAGATTGCTTTCGAAGAGCCTTCCCAACCAGGAATTCCGGAGCCCGTCGACGTCAGAGAGTCTGAATCAGGTAGAGATGCACGGAGATTGAAGGCAGCAGGATATTCTATTATATATGCGTGTAATAAAAGAATGTGAGGGGTACAAAGGACGCGGCGTGTGAGGAGAGGAACGCGTCACATTCTTTAGACCGATTCTGTATAACAATAACGAGACGCATCAGTTTACCAAGTAAAAACTCAACAAAACGGTAAACGCACGCTGGAGAACGTTGTTGAGCTTAGTCACTCGCGACTGCACACTCAAATCAATCGTCTTCTCTCCAAAATCAACAATGAGGCCACCGAGAATACCAGGGTTAACCTAAACCAATAAACCCGCGTCAATAGAACCATCAAAAAAAAAAAAAGCAACACCACCACGCACCTTATTCTCAACCTTCAAAACCTTAGCAGCCTGAGCAGCCTGCGACTGCTTAAGCAAGCCCTCAAGGCGAGTAAGTGTAGCCTTGTCCAGGGGGGAGGTCGAAGTCACCGTCACCGTCAACTCTCCCTTATGCTCCGCCAACAACTCATTAAAACCCTCAATAACCTCCGCCGTCTCCGTCAACCGTCCATTCTCCGACAAAACCAAAAACAAATTCTTCGTAATCTCCGAAATAGGCTCTTTCTTCGCGCCGGTTCCCTCAATCTTGGTGAAAAGCTGTTGAAGTCCGGCCGTACGGTCATTGGAGGACAAAGTGGGGTTGGTGATGAATGCGGCGACTTCTGGGCTGGATTGGATCGCAGCAGAGGCGTTGGACAAGTCTGTAGCGACTTTGCTGAGAGTCTGAGGAGATTTTTGGAGAGCTGCGCCAAACACGGCTTTAGAGTACTTTGAGGAAATAGCAGAGGCTGCACGGCGGCCCAAGCCTGGGGTGGCAGAGAAGGTGCGGGCGGCAGAGGTGAGTAACATTTTTGTAGGACAAGGGGAGAGAAAGACGCTGCAACGTTGAATGACCCAAAACTCGGTTTCTCTCGGACTCGCCGGGTCTTTCCGCCCGTGGGAACTACGCGTCGCTGTCCTGAGTTCGCGCCATCACTTCAACTGTGTAAGCTCTAAATCCGTAAATCAAAATATTAAAAAAGGATGCTACAATGAGAGTGCTATGCAAGAAATGGATTCTATGATGCAATGAAGGTGCAATAAATGAACATGCAAGGAATGTGAGTGCCAATGCCAAAGTACTATGAAAAGCGTTGCGTCTATAATACACCGTAACAGCAAAACTGTCTAAGAATAACGTCTCCAACGGTCAAACAGCCGAACAAAAAAAAGAAATAAAGTCATTCATGAATTCAACCCCTTCTCCGTGGTTGACGATGACGAGGTAACAACCACCATCGGTTGCACCTGCGGCACATCCAGCCCAGACCCCTGCGACGGCTGCTCACGTATAGCCCGCAACCTCGCACCTCCGGACTCCTCTGATTGATCGGCAGGTGTCGAGGGTGTCGACGGCTGTGAATAAAACGAAGCCGACCTTGGCTGTGAATTATACGAATATTGTGATGCCGACGGCGGTCTTGAGCTCTGCTGGCTATACGCTGCTGGACTGGCAGGAAGAGAATCTGCCGGGCCCAAACTCCCCATACCGGTACTAAACGACCATCGACGAGGGAGTAAGGATCCAACGGTAATCGTCCCCGAATCTCTCGTGTGGACACTGGGTAGTTCCGAGTCGTGACTGGTCGAAACAGATTCAGTTGGTGAGATAGGATAGGCTCGTAGCGTCTCTGGATCCAGAGGAATATTCTGATCCGGTGTGGGATTGAGTGCCCTTCGACCTGCAGTGATACGGTCCCACGAAGGCGCAGGCGTAATACCCGTATCGGGAGGGAGGATATCTTCTTGATGATGGCGAACATTAAGATGCTCGCCCGAACCCGAGTCAGGGCCTGAACCCAACACTTTTTCTCCCTTTTCCAGCATGGAACCTTCAGAGTTCAACGGCGAACCTACTGCCGTCGCGGACTCATTTGACCTCATTCGTCCAGTGGCGAGTCGCCATAGGGGCAGCAGGATATGGTATATCACCAGGTTGAGGAGCAGGATGACGACTGCTACCGACCAGATGACAGCAATGACAGCACCAATGATCGTTCTTGGGATGGCATCGACCGCAACACGCTCCACGAATGCAATGAGTAGTCCAGTGGTAACAAGCTTTGTCACACCGAGATAGGTACTCAGAACATCACCTCCGCGGGTTTTATGTGGTTTGAATGCGATCTGTAGGCCAAGCACGACGAATTCCGTGATCAAAAGTAGAATTACTTGTGCGAACCCACTAGATTTCGCAAACGAGATGAAGATGGCTTTGAGGAAGGGTACGACGAGAAGAGCGAGGAACGCGTAAAAGCGCTCGGGACGATACTGGGCATAGAGAGGGCCGAGCGAAGTGAGATATGTAGGCGGGGAATGGGAATAAAGCTCGTACGGGTCCTTTGACCTTCGTACAGAGCGGAGGATAAGGTAAGGTGGGTAGATGAGGAAAATGAAAAGTCCGATGAATGTGATAACGGAGAGGAGTATTGGGACCCATGAATCCTTTAGTGTCCATTGGTAAAACACGAAAATCAAGAGCGGAAGTAAAAATAACAGGCCCTATCAAGCAAAGCAAAGATAAAACCCATTAGTCGACTATCCTCTCGAAAAAAGCGGAGCCTTACCAATCGCACCAACCACGCCTGCACGAAGGCAAAGTAATCAAAGTGACTCGCTTCGCCTAGACCCTTCGAAGTACGTAACCGTCGAATAGCCACCACAACGCCATATCCGCAAGCCAAGATTGCTCCAACGATAGCCAAGACAATGAGTGATACAACAAAGGCAGTCATAAAGGCATTGGCTGTGCCAATGTGCAGCGAATTGGCGTAAATAGGTAAACCTGCATCCAAGGCATTTGTCGCATTTACAGTTGGCACTGAGCCCACTACCGCAGGGTGAAGAGCGAGATTCGTCCTGAGGTAGGGGTTGAAGTTTGCCGATGACTCCACGGTGGCCACCCGTAGCTTAGAGCGCGAAATCGCAGCGAAGAATTCACCGAGTGCGTCAGAGTTGCGTCGGATCAAGGGAAAGCTTGATGTGGCGGTATTGGTGTTATAATTGAATGGGCTTAGCCGCCTGTTCACATAACCCACGGCGGAGCTATCTGTCGAATTTGGCATTCCGCCGCCCGTATGCGCTCGCATGTTGTCAATCGAGTTTTGAAGTGATGACGATTGGGATCCCACGAGGCCAACCGCCCAGGAGAAGTTGAGTGTGAAGGAGCGATATAGTGAAGGGTAATTGATGTTTAAAAATGCACTGCTTGCGATCGCTTGATAAAGATAGAACAGATCCAAGAATCGGAATGGAGTCAATGAGTCAGGAAACACGGAGTGCGCAAGAGCGGAGAGGAATGCTGCGAGAGCAAAGGTCGCTGTCACATACTCTACCGCGGGTTGGTGTGTTGACCAACCGTTGGAGAGGGTTGCCTGAATGCAAGCTTGGGTTGCACCAGTGTCAATTTCGGTTAGGGTGAGCTGCGCGAAGCCTTCCAGGTCAGGGATCTTGAAGGCAATGCCCGGAATTCTATCGCTAACTCCAAGGGATGCGGGGAGATGGATGGAGTCTGCACCAATGAAATTGTATGTTGGTAAGGGGCAGAGGGCACCGCCAAGGACGCTGCAAAGGTCGAGGGTGAAGTTGACGGGATTCATCCCGTAGACATTGAGGAAGAGATTTGCTGTGACATTGACACCTGGTGTCTGTAACCGATTTATAAGAGGGTGGAGCGAGAGAACGAGGGGAAGGGACATACGACGCTGGCTGCGGAGATGTTGAAGGACACGGATTGGTTGGCGGGAAAGAAGGCGATATCGAATTGTTGAATGAGGATGGTCTTGGGTTCCTCACAATAAGTAACAGAAGAAGCGACTACACGGAGAATGTTCAGCGGGCAAGTGGATTACGGGCTTATGAGATACGCACAGAGGGCTTCCTCCCGGGAATGGGCAAAAGCTGGCAAAAGAAAGAGAGGGAGAAGAAGGGCTCGCGACCTGGCGAGGACAGAGAACATGAAGAAAGAGAAAGGTGGGAGAGCTCTTTCTGCCTGCGGGGAATAATAATAAGAGGCGTTGGTGCCATAGTGCCGAAAGGGGAGAAAGGTATTGTACTGACTGTATATTGTCCTTGTAAGGGTGGGAGAAGTTGGAGACCCGGAAACAAGAGTGTTCTCAGCCTCGCGGACGAGATATAAGCCCTTTCTAGCGCCTAGGAAAAGAGTGGACTGGTATCAGGTAAACCATTCAGCGGTGCAGTCGGATGAGATTCTTTGGAGTACCATCATTTCTTCCTCGGCTTCCCTCTCCGTAGCACGTGCCGGCATCCCTCTGCCGGCAACTCTCTCTTACACTGAACCACGCGTCGGCCTCGCCCCTGCTGGCGAGCACCACAGTCTGTGCCCTGTGACGCGCTTCAGCCTCCGTACACGAGGCTGTCTGCTGTTGAGTCGTCCTGCAAAGTGCAGAAAACGACGCATAGCCGAACACGCGTTCGTGATTGAAGCCGCTTGGGGTAGCGGGCATTTGGGGGTGCCACACAGCTTTCAGGAGAGC
Organism: Leucocoprinus leucothites; assembly: GCA_013368445.1. Lineage (NCBI taxonomy): Eukaryota > Fungi > Basidiomycota > Agaricomycetes > Agaricales > Agaricaceae > Leucocoprinus > Leucocoprinus leucothites. The sequence goes on from JAACJO010000012.1 coordinate 887,545, forward strand.
GAAGCTTGTCTTACGAGCTTATCGCCCTATTCCAGACCATCGAAGACCACATTCCTATTGTTACACTAAATAGCCAGCTACAATACACATGATCCTATTGTCGCCCGAAGCCGTTCCGAACACCACTTTACCGTGAAGTTCTGAAGAAAACAGCCCTCGAATGCTGTTCCTTGTACTCGTGCATAATACTAATGACGAGTCGTGGCCGAGAAATTACTTGGAACAAATGCGCGAATCAGTTCCGAAAATAGACCCTACTACGCTGCGCTGGAAATCGCCTGATGTCGGTCTACCCGCCGCAGCTAAGAGCCCCAAAATTGCATAGATATTTGATCTCTACTCCAATCACTGTGACAGATTGTCGCTGGGTTCCTATGTATCATAATCCAGACGAGGCAGAGCCTTTGCTCTTGGGGTCATTGAATGTCCCGGGCCGGAAAGTGATCAGCCCGCTCCGATCCGTCTGCTCCGGGAAATCAAAAGTTGCACTAACAACTCTTCTTCGGCCCTCTACAAATGCACAAACCCACTGCTGGGCTTTTGTCCTCTCTCTTTAATTATCGACATTCCACATCAACAGCAAGAGCCGTTATCAATCGTCATGCTCACAGAAACAGAAACAGAGCTCAAGTGCGACAATACGCTACCCCATCTCCGTCATCATCAAACCCATACCCATATCCAACTCACAAAACCCCAACTCCTCATCAGATATTCCATCTCCCTCATTCAGCAACAGAGACAGACATCAAGGCACGATGTATATCCCCTGTTCTTTCCCACCGCAGCCAAAAATTGACTATCCAATTGTTCACCAGATTTCGACCTCGTCCGGATATACCACCCCGACAAAGCGAGTCACGGCGTCTCGCCAGATATCGCACATGAACGCTTTCAAGCTATAACAACTGCTTATGACATTCTACGCGGAAAGAAACCTTACCCAGGTGCAGCTGGTACCTCTCCTTCAGGCGTAGAAGACCGGAGCTACCAGACGACTGCTGCCTACCGAGCCGCGAGAAGAAAAAGACAGGAGCTCTATTCAAGTGGGGCCGTTGATGATAGATGGAAAGACCGGGTATTCCTAGGTTTGGCGTTTGCTGTGCGTCTCCCCCTCGCCTTCTACCAGCAATGATCTCATCCCATCTTCCTTCTCAACAGACCGTGGGCGTGTTTGTGTTGCAATTGGCCACGACTCGGAGAACTGTAATGGCAGATATTATGATGGATTCGCGACGTTCTGCTTCATATTCATCATCTCGGACAGAAGACGATACACCCTCGGATGATGAAAAACGTCTCAGCGCATGACAGTGATGCAATATAACTTATTTTTTCAACCAATACACTACTACAGGATACGGGACCCAAGTATAATCAGAAATACAGTCCAACCCACCCTCGACTATTCACACGAACTCTATCCTTTCCATCCTTGCTGCCAACATAATAATTCCACTGCTCATCTTCCTGCACCTCGCTTGCATCCAACTTCTCCATCCCAATCCCCTCCAACTCCTTCGCATCAACCGCAAGGAGTCCACCAAACCCAGAATCCTTATACGTAAACTCCATCGGTCCATTCCTCGACGAGATATGCGTCGCATCAATCGGCCTCCTCGCACCCTTGTTGGAATGTATAACCACATTCGTGCGTCCAGCACCAGTCGTCGTATCCAGTGAAACTACCTCTGGGTTCTTGTCCTTCGGTGGTTCAGGGTAAACATCCACATGCAGCACACCATCCCCTCTCTGCGTTGTCAAATCCGTCTCATCCACAACCGCAACATCACCTACAATCCATCCTCTCGTCAACTGTAAACTCAACTTGTCCGCCTTGATAGAACTCGAGCTCTGTATAATATTCCCTTCATCGTTCGTGAACAACGTCACGAACAAACCCTCCAATTTGATCTTTGCATTCTCGTCAAACTTGATATGCGTATGTGTGTGCGAGCCAAGATGGAGTTTCTTCAACGAGGGAGGAACAAACATCTTCACATCATACCGCAAGCATGCCCCGGGGTTGTCTTTTGGTGCATGTGGCATCGTAATAATCGACATGCTATTGAACAGCCGGCCATCGCTGTCCAACGCAGGCATCTTAATGATCGACTTCTGAACGAGATCTTTATCATTGGACCGGAGTGTAATTTGATATCGGACGTTTGAAGAGTCGGAAGATGCAGAAGTGACAGTGATGGTGCCCACCGCACCACCTCGGAAATCGACTCCGTGGTCGAATCGCTCAGGGTGTATGGCTGCGTCGAGAGTGAGGGTATGTGTGTCATTGTAGAGGTATGAAGCGGAGTGGCATCCCAGTGAGGTGCTGAATTCGGGGAGGTGTTCGAGTCCTTTTACAGGGGGTGGAGGCTCCTATTTAAGTGTTTAAGGCGTGGTTAAATCAGAAAGGGATAGATACAAACGTAGAACGCCCATGAGAGTAGCTTGTATGCCGAGAAAATGAGCGCGAAAAGTGCGGCGAGGCCTAACATCGTAGAAGGACTCTTCAAGCTATCAATGCAACAACATTTAGCATATTAATCACCACAATTCACAGAGCAACCACAACCACTTACTTGAGGCCACAGCACTTCCACGTACTCCTCTTCTTCTGTCCCTGCCACCCAATTTTCTCTTCTTCCACATCCTCCATGACAGCATCCGAATCATGAGTCAACAACCCAGCGCTCGCCTCAGCGTCCAAGTCAGCATTAGGTACCGTGTTATCGGTGTAACGCCCTTCAACGTGTCGTGTCGAGAGCGAGATTCGACTCTCAGCAGCTTCGTCCATTTGCACAGGTTTATCTATAGCGTCCTCTTGCTCAGCTGCTGTAACGATAGGAATTTGAGGATTGAAATGCTACGCACATGATGCATCTCTCTCCTTCCCGCCATTAATCAAACCCTTTACTCTGTCAGCGAACGACATGATTTTTGTCCTATAGCCTTCAGAAAGAATTTCCCAAGACTATTGGTGTAAGCCGCAGGTAATAGCAAGAGACAACAACTCAAACGCGGCGGACTGGAAGTCTCAGCGGTTAAGCCCGGGGAATGAAAGTCGAGGAGGGAAGGGGAAAGGCGCAAGGAAAGGGGATTGAACGGTTAATAACGGGGTTAGGTCCCAGCGCTAGTTCAAAAGAATGATGACAACAGTCACCACTACTTAATATATATAAAACGCCAGACGAAGATGTCAAAGTTTGAATGGTGAGCGAGCCTTCCGGCCGATACAAGCTCTTCTGGCCGTCGTGTACCAATCGTGTCAACCAAGGCACGGATTCCGGTTCTGCCGATAAATGATAATTCTGATTAACGCCAGGGAGGTAACTGTTTTGTGAGAGAGATGATTGTCCACGAGACATTTGTTGGTTGTTGGTAGGACATTGAGCGGTTGACGGCACCGAATTGAATGGAGGGGCGGGAATCAAAACCCGTCCAATCTTATCGGCACAAAAGCCGCGTCGTGTCAGCGGTATTTTCGAGATAAGTAGACCACGCGATGAGTCTTGTACATGTGGATTTGCGCAGCCAGTTTAGAGAATTGCATGCCATTCTGTCCAAGTCAAAGAAACCATCCACCACGCCAGAACTACCCAGAACTCTGAGTCACCCAAGATGTTAATTAAATGTCACTTCAGTTCGTCATCCCTTTCAAGTCGCTTGATGCCTAAGCCCAAGAAGGAGTCAAAAGGAGAGAGACGAAACATCAATCAGTTTCATCACAATGAAGCTTTATTTTCCATTCAGGAACACAGGGGCTACTGCCAGCTTTAAATGACTCTCACGCTGGTGCTCGACCATCTCTGGACCATCCCCCTTTGTCGAGTAGGGAACAACTTGGCAGTTTCTTTCACCCGACTGAGCGGGGGAAATGTATACTGTTAGCTTCTCCCACAGGATGGCCAAAATGCTTGTTAAGTATTGTGCCGGTTCCGCAGCAGTGATAGTGTTGCAGGCTGATGGAGACAGTCCACGGGCTACGAGATTCAAGGAATATTGAAGGCAGATGCACGGAGACCAGGTACTTTTCCCCATGGAATTTAAACAGTTGCAATTGTGTGGCAGAGCAGGAGATCAAGAGTTTGATAAAAGGTATAAAAGGTATAACCAAAAAAATATGCATCAAATATATCTATCCGTCCCTCAGCTCTCCAGAGCGAAAATTCAAGAAACAGGAATTCATCAATATCGTGATAATCGTGACAATCTCATGCTAGGGTGCCCTGTAGGAACGGGACGGTTAGACGTGGTTCGGGTTACACGGAAAGGACTACAACACATACCATAGGATCCCAAGGTGGCAACACAACTCTCTCCTTAGATTCGAAAACAGCGACAAGTTCCTTGGGCGCCAGCGCTTTCGGAACTACAACTTGATAGACGAATCTTATCGAAATATATTAGCATCACTGCAGGCATAGTTCCAGTAACTGGCACAGCTTACTCTTCAAACCATTTATCAGTCATAACCATATAACCCTCTTGGCCAGATGCCTCTCCCCAAGAGTTCTCGACCTTGTAGCGGATAGGCCGGCCGGCAGAGTCAAGATGGACACCAGAGATGACCATGGCGTGTGTCATTGAGGATTCACCGATTTGGAGGCGCTGAGCCTTGGTAAGGCCAAGCTTGATGTCAAAGGCATTCTGTAGTTAAAGTAGACGTTAATTCATCAGAAAAACACACGAAGGTCACCCGATGTAAAGGAATTCTGACCTCGTATTCGTATAGTGCGGGGTCCATGATACCAGCAGCACTGTCTGAGAACTTCCCAACATCACACCCGAAGAAGACGGGTTGACCGGCTTTGATCATCTGCTCATGACTTGAGCTGGGTTGGTAAAAGAATTCGATTATATGACTGACCTTTACAATAACGTTCTTCATATTCTCAATCTCGGTATTGACGTCTATACTGGGATCAGTACCACAGTCTGTGTTTCGTCCATGGACTTACAAAGAACTGGGCGGCCACCCCAGATGTTACCAAGCTTGTCAACGGTGTAGAGCTTGGAATATTCATTTCGAGGGTCATTTATGAGAGAGAAACACTCGGAGGGCTATGTAATCCCTATGAGTCCTGTATCTATACAGAAGGGAAGAAACGCACCGAGTATGGCTTGCTCCCGAACTCTTCGTAAAATTGCCTGGGTGAGCCTTCCCAGCGACCAGCCTTGCCATCAGCGTCAATATACTCCCAAACAAATTTCCTTGTCGGTCTTGGGGGAACACCGAGAGTAGCCGTCATAATCATGTACACCTCTCTAATCAGCTCTTCCTTCTTCGCTCTCAGTGTAGCAAGAATTGTATCCTCCATGACATCAGCTTCACGCAGTGACGAGGACAAATCACGAAGAATCAATGCGTGCTCGCGTAACTTGGTCTTCAGAAGGTTGTTGAGAGGACCGGACAGCGAAGAGTGTAAAGATTCGGGATAGAGAGATTGTGGGACAATGCCGTAGTTTTCCATGAGGTTGACCACCATGTCCCATTGACCGCCATCTGAAATGAGGTCGCCGGAGAGGTGGTTAATGAGTCGGTCCTCGACGGGAAGGTCCGCGTGCTCGATCATGAGTTCGAGGTAGTAGTTGGCTTTGTTTAGTTTGTCCCAGAAGAACAAGTACGACTATCCGACCTTCAGTTTTTGGTTGTGGCTCAAAACAAGATTTCTATTGCTCACCTGAGAGAGCTGGAACTCCTTCAGCTTAAACTTCTTCATGATGTTGTATCGTAGCACATTGGTAGTAGCAAAGAGCCAACATCGGCCACTACTTTTCTGGTTTGTGATAGGACCGGTCTTGAAGTCAATGACATTGTTGAAAACGTGCTGGTCGGTAATATTAGCAGAGCGAGAGGTCAAAGCAGATCGGATATCCGAATGCGAAAGGATAGTCCTGGCTAGCTGTGCTTTGGAGTCGCTAGCGGCAGTAGTCTCCCAGGAGGATACGTGGTCTAGGGTCAATTGACCACTGCTGGAGAGGGGCACGGTAACCTGGAGCCGTGACATTGAGGCATCGAGTTCCTTAAGTTCCTTTGTCATCTTGACTTTCTCATTGAATTCGTTTGAAGTAGTGCTTGTGGGGCAGGGATTCTGGAGGATGGTGTGTTGCCCATGATGACGGATGAAGAGGAAGAAGTACTCGGCAGGAACTAGGGCGGTGCGGGGCGAAACGCGTTTAATAGGCCCTGCTAAGCTGGCTAGATAAGGTTAAAGCACATGTGCGGGCATACGAATAGCGTCTTATCGTCCCAAGATAGCCGTCAACAACCACATGATGACATGCCGAATGACCGCCTGCCAACGAACAGCGCCTAAACACGTCAGGAAAGATAATTCAGCGACCCGGGCTCTAAAGGCGATGTTCCGTCGTGGTGACCGAGTGTTTGAACTGTTCAGATAGCGGATCAGTAGAAAGAGGGTCCATGGGACCGTATCATGCCATTCGTAAGTGCAAAAACCAGGACAGGAGAACGGTCGATTTCATGTTGTTGTAGACCTTGCTTAAATTAACTGCGTTTACCAGGAGTTCGACGTAACATTAAGCATCTAAAGGGGCAGCAGAGTTTACCTACTTATCAATAACCGCAAGAGAACCTCCTCCTCTACACTTTAAATATACAGCCTATTTGTCTCCAGGGCTCGGCTCGTAAGTTACAAGATGATGCGTAGGAACACTGCGTGTTGTATGTTTTGGAGTCAGCAGACCAGCAACAGAGTGGAGGCGCCGGGAACTTTGATAGCCGAAACCGGCTGATCCTAACATGGGGTACCGCATCACGGCGCCCGTCAACAAGCTTCCACTCCCCTGTTTTGCTCAAACTGCACTGTGGCTGGGAGGACGTACTATCCGCGTCGCTTATATACTTTTCGAGATCCTGACGCCCCACCGAACGCGGAAGAAGACGTGCAATTGGATGCAGCATGCTCCGAAAAAAAAAGACAGTTCATCGGTCCAAGCCCTAAGGTACCAATCCTTGGTCCCTCCACCTGTGAAGGGAAAAAACTTCATACGCTCCCAGGACCGCTGTCGGCGCCACTGAATAGGTTTAGATCACCTTCTTGAATAAACACACGCCTACTTGACTTGTTGGTCACCTCTCTTGCACTTGTACCGTCACCTCCTCGCTATGGCACGAATAATCCTGAATGCCTTAGCCGTCCTGGCTGCACTAGCAGCTGCTTTTTATCAGTTTTATCTCAAGGACATGCTTGTCATCCTGGGTTATAACCGGGTTGTCCAACGCATCGGTAACGAGAGGTGTCAGAAGGTGCCTGGGCTCCGGGCTTGCGAGAGTGAGCCTATCTTAGTTCATTATCCATCAAAACCATAGTGACATTCTCCAGAAATAAGTCTCCATCAGCCATCCGGTCAACTCTTTCTCGCCTGCTCTGAACCTGACCGCCGAATTCTATGGCTACCTGCCGCATTGTACTTAAACCCAGCTGGAGCATCACAAGACTACGTTGCGATCTATGACCCTAAGACCACCAAAATCACAAAACTCAAACTCTCAGGAGTCGATGATGGTTTCGATTTCTCATCGCATGGCATGGATGTTGTCCCATCAGCTTCAAATCCCTCAGAATTATTCGTATATCTTGTCAATCACAGGCCACCGAAAGGACTGGATGCTCGGCAATGGGGCGCTGACTCAGTTCTGGAGATCTTCAAGCACAAGATTGGAGATGACAAGCTCACACATATCAAGACCATACAAAGTTCACTCATGATAGCGCCAAACGATGTTGTCGGCTCGGATGATGGTACTAGTCTCTACTTCACCAACGACAACGGTCAGAAGACTGGTATCGTAAGCCCTTCGTACTGATTCAAATTTTTTCATCTCTGAGATCATCATCCGAATAGAAAAGGCAGATTGGTGTTTTCCTGAAGCGTAAAGCGACTTCTGTCGTTTATTGTCACATTCAAGAAGGTTGCAAATACGCTGCTCGGAACATGTTCAGTAACAATGGAATTGTCCGCGCTTCCAACGGCACCTTCTACGTAGCTCATACATTGTCTGGTGGCCTTTCGATCCTCGAGGAACAATCCGATAATACTTTGGTCATTACCGACCACATTCAAACTGGTGAGTCCATGCTCTTAGTCCCACTCTCCGAAACGAAGCTGTTAGGACACTACGAGCTCATCTTCATCATATTTGTACTCACAAATGCCTATGCAGAATATCCGATGGACAACCTTTCACTTGATTCCGAAGGCCACGTATGGGCTGCAGGTGATATCTCCTGTCATTCTCATTCTTCTCTGCTTCGGCTGAAATGAGATGAAATTCACAGGGTTCCCTAATTTACTGGAGATCTTCAACAGGTATTTTGTCGATCCTAGTATCCTCACTGCTTCCTGTGCCCTGCGCTTCTCTATCAACACGGGTCCGAATGCGTTCTACGGCGAGAAGTACAAAGTTGACAAAGTGGGTCCACCCATGCATTCTTTTGACTGGTCAACCACTCAGCTCGTATATACGTTAGGTCTTTGAGGATGATGGCCGCATCGCATCTGGAATCACAAGCGTAGTTCACGACGCCCAACGCAAGAAGTTATTTCTCCACGGTCAGTCTGGTTCGAAATACGATGATCAACGCCTGACCCCGCCCCGGTTACTCTGCTAGGAATCCTCGCCTCACACCTCACCATTTGCGATATGCCATGATTGATTGATGTTTCTTGTGCTCCGGATCGGCCTAGAACCAACCGACTTTATGTACTTTCAAATATGCGAGAGGAAACGATTCGCCACGTTGCATAATTAATGATGAGGAAAAGACATGCACCATGTTTTTGAAATGATATAGCACAGAGCATACTGGCAAGACATTAAGCTACTGCACGCCTGGGAGGAAGGTATCGAAAAGTATGCCCTAATCCCAGCCACTTGTAGCCGCCTGGGTGTCACCTCCCCAATTAGCAGTGCCCGTCGCGGGCTCTGCCGCCCAGTCAGTGCCTGGAGTAGGCTCGGCCGCCCAGTCGAGACTGACTTCAATTCGATGTTATTCAGAAATCACGATGTGAAGACTAGTGAAATGATACTTACCTGCCTCGGTAGGGTTGATAGCGCCAGCTTGATGTCCACCACCAACATCCCATTGATCGGGCTGAGCAGTAGTTTCTTCGGCACCAGCAGCAGCGAGGGCAGCCTTGGCCGCAGCCTCCTCCTGTTGCTGCTTCTCAACCTCCTCGGGATCTCTGTAGAAGAACATATCGACCATGACATTCCAACCGTCGCTTGTCCTGGGGATCGTGCCACGGAGCCTCAACACTTCACGGGCAAGCAGCCACCAGATGAGACCTATCGCGTGCTTGGTTTTGTTGTTTGTGGGAATGGCAACATCGACGAATTTGAGGGGAGCATCGGTGTCACAAAGAGCGATAACGGGAATATTGACGTAGGAGGCCTCGCGGATGGCCTGGTGGTCCACACGGGGGTCGGTGACTATGATAAGACGGGGCTCCTTGAACGAACGGGTGATGTAGTTGGTGAAGGAACCAGGGGTAAAACGACCGGCGATGGCTTGAGCACCAGTGTTGGCGGCAAATTTCAGGACAGCACGATGACCGTAGGGGCGTGCAGAAATGACACAGATATCGTTAGGGTTCTCGATAGCAGCGATGATACGAGCAGCGAAAACAAGCTTCTCCCAAGTCTTGCCAATGTTAAGGATGTGAATGCCTGTGGACCGCGGAGTAGGTGTATGATTGCGACTCTCATGTTGATATCAGACGCACCGTCAGCTCTCCTCTTCCAGACGTATGGCTCCATCTGCTTGTCGCAGTTTTTGGTTCCAATGTGGCATTGAGCAGCCAATAAAAGCTGGATCTCTTCCTCGGTTGCACTCAGACAGGACGGTAATTTTGAAGCCATATTGTGTTAAACCTGCAAAAGTAGTAAAGGTGCAAGGTCAGATCAACATCCAAGACAGATCGAGTGCATCCACCCCAAAACATGCACGAATCGAGTCGTTTTTGCGCAGAGGGTACTATATGTCATGAATAAAACGTACCGTGCAGCTCTTGCTAGCTTGAGGACGGCTTCGACGACGTTCACGGTCGGTTTTTGAAGACTTGGCTGTGGTGTCGTCCACACAAGTTTGCCAGATTGGGTCAATCTTTGTTCCCACGCTTCTCATTTCATTCATTCGGAAGTCCAGATTACATACCCTCAAATCAGACTCGTATCTCGTCCCGGATGCGTTCGGCAACACTGTGAAAAAGTGCAATTCCATACAATTTATTCCACCAATATACTTTTTTTGATTCGTTGTGCAAAATAATGTGCTAGGATAATATACATGTGTGGTTGTTATACGTCCAGGATTGTGTTATAATACAGTTGCTCCGTGAGGGAAATCCAAAATGTCACTCAGATGGTCGGTCCACTACAGATATATGGTATCAATCGAGTCTGCTATTGTGTCCAATTCAGGCGCGTGCGCGTTCTCCGATGAGCAAACATCCACCAGAGAAATATGAAAGTTGATGGTTAGCCTACAGCTCTTAATATAGTCAATAAGACTCTCGACAGACGCAATGATCGGTAAATGCAAAACTTACTGCGCAAGATACAATGGCCAAAAACCATCTACGTCACGGTTGTCAATATAGGCATGTCGTTCGTCTATTTAATCTACGCACGAATCGATTATTGGCACGAATCGATCGGTGATTGCGGACAAGAGGGTCCACACAGTGACCGCTAATCAAGACGTATCAATACCTTGTTTCGATGCTTATTCCAAGGATAGCTTGACGCACAGATCATTACAGAAAAACCAATTGATTCTTCTTGAAGTACGAGCTTCGGATAGGGACTGAAAGGGTAAATCTTGGCCTTGAAAGAGTTATATTTAATAACCGTCAGGAGTAGAACGGTACTTTGAGAGAGCATTGCGGCGATACTGCCGTCACGGGTCATCACCATACTATTGATCAAAGATAGAGGTGAGGCGCACCCGAAATAAACGAAAGAATTTGGGCCCCTTTCGGTAGCACCTTGCTGCATTTTGGGAGTACTAAATTTTTGGTCGTTGAAAAGGCCGGTTATTGCGAGCGACACCTCACACACGAGGAAAGCTGCAAATGTGCATGCAATCCAGTTGGGACGTCCATATAGCGCATAAACTATTAGCAAGACACTTGTATCAACATCACCGAATGCTCGGACACTAGTAAATCCTTACCTCGTACCATGAGCATCAGCTCAAGGGACATTATGAGGGAGCCTGCAATAATAACCTGGCATGAGAACCAGTTGTCAAAAGGGGGCGGTAAGATCTCCTTGTGCATAAGTCCAAGTCTGTCGAAAGTACGGTTTATTCTATGCAATAAGATAAGAATTAGTAAATCACTTTCAGTTAGTTTTCCAGATGGCTTACATACACGAGGGCCAGTAGTGCAAAGTAGCGAGCGAAAAGATAATGCCACTTTCTCCAGCATGTGTGGGGTCGACTGAAAACACGATTAGGGTATTCCCTTTTTCGGGGAGAAAACGAGAGGATTACTTGCATCCAAATGTAATTGATCTCTTGCTCAAGCGTTATACAAATTTCGTAAACCAAGAATGCTAGAGAAGCAGCTGTTTACGAGGTAAGTTTCTTGCGTAGCTCACTGACATGAAATCACGAACCTCGTATGCTCTCCATCATGAATGACGGGTGAGAGCTGACCATGATCACAATCAGCGGACTTCAATTGCAATTGTCCTTACCCTCTCGCGAGGGATGCAGAAGAGGTGCTCAGACCGAACCGTGGTGCGTACGCGCAAGCTGGGGGAATGGTCAGTCACCATTGGCTTGGTCTATATGACATTCAGGGGACGCCTCGTTGTAAGATTCAGCACGTTGCATATAGTTGGTGATACATAAAAGAACCGATTCTCCCATGAGTTTGATCATTGAGTAATCACGGATAGCTGTTGTTCTTCGGAGCGGCATGGTGTTATGGTGGAATCGTTGTAATCCTAGCAGTGAGATCCAGGACTGGATGCTGAAACAGGGACTGAATACTTATTGGCACCTAGGAAGGGTGTTGATAGGGTACCAATGTTTGCGTACATGCAAGCGCGACTAAATTAGCCTTGCTTGCTGTTTATGCTGTTGTGACTCGGGAACAGGGCTAGCGCGGCGGCGAATGCCTTGGGTTAACAGGTCTCGTACGGCAGCAGTTCGTAAACATAAAGCACTGTCGGTCTCTATCGAGGAATCCGCAAGTTACTCCGAGTCAGACATCGAGACCACAGTCCGGGACCCTGCGGTCTGGAGGGATGAGCTTCCGTGAGAGTCGTCCATATCGCGTGGAGATTCTTCTGGAATGCAAAAGTGAAAGATCTATCGACAGGTGTGATTAGTTCATGAGCAGCAGGAACATGGCCATGGATGATGGATCTCGCGCACTGCCATAACAAGATGACGTCCAAATCATGCAGCTGCACGCGGTGTACGGTAGTCAAAGTTTAAATTTGGCGCCAATTGGGGCTATAATGAAAAAGACAGGTTAATCTCGTGGTTCTGCGGTGCTTAGTCGATTCTATAGTAGGCTCGGATGGTTGGAAGGATGAGAGGCAGAGGTTTGAAGAAATGAAATAGACGAAAGTAGATAACGCGTGAAGAATTCTCTCTCTAACGCGTGATGGACAAGGCCACGTGACCCAGCAAATACTCGATGCATTATTCAGTGCACGCACTCACCTGAACTTGGAGCCACCTACCGTGTACTTCATCCCAGTTTGTCTCTTCTGGCCACGGACATCTCGGCGTCTCATATTCATACTCGCTGTATACTTTTGTTGCAACAGCTACAGAACCTCTATCGAGCCTACCAATGGATGATGTTGACACATTTACACCCGGCCGGACTGTGGATATTGATCTGGGAACCGCAGAGGTCATAACAATCGATCTTGATAACCTAGACCCTAATCCAGACGATGTATTGGATCTACTGAAGGATGGCCAGTGCAAGGACTGGGTCTGGACGAAACTTGCCGGAGAGTATTGGAGAAAAGGATACCTCGATGGAGCTGAACGAATTGCTCTGACTGCAATTGAATGTGAGCCTCCGTCAATTCTGCACGAGTGCAACTAATCTGTTACGCAGCTTTCCAGTCGAATGCTTCTATGGCTTCGCTTCCTCCAATACATTGTCTTCTGGCCAACATCACGATCGCTCGTTCGAGAGTAGCACCTAAGCACGTCCTTACTGATGCTCGTATGTGAACTACGCTGGGCAGGTTCTCAGACTTACCCATTTCCTAGGGCAGGATCTCATGACCGAAGAGCGTCCAAAGGAAGACTACTACCGTGAGGCTGCACAGCTACTCAACGCTGCTGAGCGAGTAGCTCGTGATTCCGGAGAGCGCGTAAATGAGACGTTGGCTTTCCTGACACGAGGTTTGTTTTCTCGCTTTCCTCTGAGTTCCGGTGTTAATCATTTACAGGTATTCAGCAGCTAGCCACTCGTTCGATGGATGATGCTCTGCGGTCGTTTGAAGGCGTCCTTGCCGTGAAACCAACAAACTTGGTTGCACTGCTCGGAAAGGTGGTTTACATTCAAGTGTCGTACTTCTACGCTCATATGATCTACTCAGGCAATTATTCTTTACACCCGGCGAAATTTCAAAGAGGCTCTGCGTCTGTTTCAAGACGTCTTGCGCTATAACCCCAATTGTCAACCTGATCCACGAATAGGCATTGGTCTTTGTTTTTGGGCAATGGATAATAAGCCGAAAGCAAGGGTTGCTTGGCAGAGGAGTCTTGAAGTGGCAAGTGACGCCCCGCCTTCCTTTCCTTAATGTTGCTGACGGGACCAATAGAATCCCTCGGGATGGGCCGCCCAATTGCTCCTTGGTCTTGAGTCCATCAACACCAGCAAGAACACGCACTTACCTGAGGCTGACCGGACACAGGCCTTTATTTCGGGGACGAAACTTGTTGAGACTGCATTTAAGGCGAATCAGAAAAGTGCGGCGGCGACGAATGCTCTTTGCGAAATATTTTTGCGCAAGGGCAATCTCAAGAGGGTGCGCTTATTACCCATAGTCTTGGTCACGGTTCTGACATAAAGTAGGCGCTCAAACTGGCCGAGCGCACCATTCAGTTCGCCGATACCTTAACGATCCTTACAGAAGGCCATCTTCGTGCCGGTCGAGTCTGTCACGCAGAAGGCTCTCACATTCAAGCAGAGAGATTCTATTCTGCTGCGATAGATGGACAACCCAAGCACGTTCTAGGCGCCATTGGTCTGGCTCAGATGCAATTGCAGAACGGTATGTTTCAATACTTTCCGAAACGATACACCTCATCCTCATCATCTCAGACGAGATTCCTGCGGCAATTCATACCCTAGATACCCTTTTGCAGCCTCCAAATCCTCAGAAATCCCTCGAAGCCACCGTAATGCTGGCCTCCCTTCGTGCCCACCCACGCCCCGGTGTTTCAAGTGCTGATATGGCACAAGAGAAGATTCGGGCACGAGATCTATTTGAACGAGTTGGAAAGAGTATTGAGCTTGACGAAACGCGAACTAATGGACACGCTCCAAGCCGCGCCTCTCGTGCAATCCTAGATGATATGGATATGCACGCTGAGATTGGTCGCCTGTGGCAAGGCGAAAACATGGATCGGATGCGTAAAGCCTTGAAAGAAGCTTTGCGCATTAGCGAGTCGACTGGAAAGGTTGATCCGCGTTTGGTGAATAATTTGGGTGTGCTTCAGCACTTGGAGGGTAACCTCGCATCCGCGAGGAGCATGTACGAGACCGCACTCACTACGGCAGCTGGGCTCAGCATGGACGTTTCCGAAGCTATGTCCACCTCTATCCTCTATAATCTCGCTCGCGTGTACGAAGATCAAGGGGAGGAGGGCCTTGCCAAAGAAGCGTACGAAAAATTGCTGTCAAGACACCCTGAATATGTTGATGGCAAGTGCCCCTTCATTGTCATGAACCTACGCTGACATCTAGCAAAGCTAAAATCCGGCAGGCACAAATGCTATCCGATATCAATCGTCACAACGACGCCCATGAGCTCATCAAGCAATGCCTCACGTCCCAGAACAGTAACCTCAATATCCGCGCATTCTACACCTACTTCCTTATTCAAACAAACTCTATCAAGATTGCCAAAGACTTCGTGTTCAGCACGCTGAAGGACTTCGACAAATATGACGTATACTCGTTATGTGCAGCCGGCTGGATCCAATATCACCAGTCACGCGAAAGCCGGGATAATTCACAAGATGGCGTCAAAGAACGAAAACGAGGTTTTCAACGGTCCGCCGAGTTTTATGAGAAGGCTTTACAATTAGATCCTCAATGTGCATTTGCCGCCCAGGGCCTGGCTATCGTCACGGCCGAGGATGCATTGGGGACACTAGGCGGCGCTTTGCCTGGAGCCGTGCCTGCCGACGAGGGTTTGAAGAGAGTAAAGAATGCTCGTGAGGCCCTGGATATATTTGCGAAGGTTCGGGAATCGAAAGATGACGGCAGCGTTTACTTCAACATGGGTCATTGCCACTATGCTTGCGATGAATTTGACCGAGCTATTGAGAGTGTAAGCCCACGCCTCCTCCCGTTCATTCCGCATTCAACTCAGCACTTCTCAGTACGAGACCGCCTCAAAATTTTATGACGGCCATAATCTATCCGTCTTACTATGTCTTGGCAGGTCGTGGTACTCAAAAGCCACGAAGGACCAATCATGCTCAGCAATGAATACGGCCCTGAAATACGCCCAAAAGGTACGCACCTATTACATCAAACGAAACATTTCGGCTTACCGGTAGGACGCATAGGCTTTGCACATTCAACCGGGCGATAAAGCTATTATGTACAATATCGCCATGATCCAGCAGAAATCTGCCGAAATGCTTTTCACGCTGCCGCCCAACAAGAGGTCGCTTGCGGATCTTCAGCGGGTCATTGAGCAGGCATCACATGCACAAAAGTAAGGGTTGCACAATTTTTTCTACTGATCCTGACTCAGTTTTGAATAGGATATTTGCCTCTCTCGCCAATGTGAAGACACAACTTGTGCCTTACAGCAAAGATATCGCAGACAACCGTCGCAAGTATGGTGAAAGCATGCTTCGAAAGGCGGAGGATCACCTTACTACCCAGAGACAACATGAAGAGGACACGCTGGCTCGCCTGGAAGCCGCTCGCCGAAAACGGCAAGAGGAGAAAGAGCGACAAGAGGCAGTCGAGGTTTGTCATATTGCTCGGTGATTACCAGCAAACTAATGATCTTTATCAATACAGCGCGAACTACAAGAGAAACTTCGCATCGAAGCTGAGAAATTGGCTGAGGAGCGTCGCCTCGCGCGAGAACAAGCAATGGAGTGGACTCGTGAAGTCCGGATGGATAGCGACGAGGAGAAGGAAAAGAAACCCAAAAAAGCTAGAAAGCCCAGGAGTGAAGCACCCAGTGGAGACGAAGGTGAACCACGTAGAAAGCGACGAGGGAAGCTTAGAAAGGCTTCCCCGGAACCAGGAGACGAAGACGGTGCGATTTTCACAGACGAGGAGGAAGCAGAGCGTCCAGCGAAGAAGGTAGTGTGTTGACCTGTTCGTATGTGATCATCATGACTCATTTGGAAACAGCGGACAACGAAGAAACGCGTGGTTAGAGATGATGATGATGATGAGACCGCCAACCCACGCAAGAAACAATTGTAAGTTATCTTGCTTTTGCTTTCAATGGCATGACGCTGACGATTTCCTACAGCAAGAGCAAGGAAATGCTCTCTGATACTGATGAAGAAATGTCATGAAATTTCTCATTCCCACACGTGCTTCCCATTTGCTTTGATTTCCTTCACCCCTCTTGTCTGTTTTTGTGCTAGATATCATTTAATTATAATTCGTACGTCGACTTTCGTTCTCTCGCATCTCTCCAAGCGGCGGAGCTACGAGCACGCCATGAGCTTTCAAGCTATTCATGAAATACGATCAGACGGATCAACGGACAAACTATAGACTGAACAGCACCAAATGAAACCCTCGATTTGACGTTTTCTAAGCATACAACATGCCCCAAGCTCAGTAGATCCAGGGGATCAGCTTGTACGGAACCCTCCTAGCCCAATCATCCCACTTCTTACCAGCTAGTTGATGCATTGCCTCGTCCTCTTTCGGCATCCGCTTCATTAGCCCAGTGGTGATGGTTGCTACCAATCCGCCTGTGAGCAATGTGAGAGCCTTCATTACTGTCGTTTCAAATGCTCCGCTCTCCCTTACCCAAGAGCCCTGACGCAGTTTTAATGATGGCGACTATCACCGGCTACTGAAAAGCTCACCTCTGATCCGTGCATGAGCAGCATTCCGCTGATGGCAAGAAGAATGCCAGTATATCCAGGATGTCGGACGACGGCATATGGGCCTGACGTGACGAGTATGTGGTCCTTACGGATGCTCATTTCGAAGGTGAACATACTCCCCAGTGCCTGATAGCATTTATGCCTAATGAATCCTCCCAGCGTCGTCATAAATGCCCCAAAAAGGAACTGAGGCGAAGCACGAATACGCTCTGCGGAACCGCCGGGGAAAATGAGATACGAAAGCATGATATCGGAATAAGGTAGATTTGGTGCATATTTGGCAGCAATAACTGCCACTTCGGCAAGAGCGACACTCAATGAGAAGGCCTATAAAGCACGCGTCGTGCAATTATCAGCTCCAGGTGTTGCGCTATAAATATCACAGTTTCAGTGGCTCACCTTGACTAGGAGAGGGCCGGAACGTTGTCTGATAAGGACTTCCAAACTGGTTGATTTTGCTCTCTCATTCTCGGTAGGGGGCGGGTGAGGTGGTGTGACGGCGGCTTGCAAGCCGACCATGGAGATGATGATACATGGAATTTTTACGATTGGGAACATGTTAGAAATCAAGTCCGCGAGCTCAGCTGGTGGTAAGGTATTTGCACAAGTAGAGACAGTGTGTGGATGTCAAAGGAGGTGTTCCTGGCCTACCAAGCGATGGGGCTTGAATAATAAATAGGACGAAGAAGGACCGACAGGTAGGGAATTAAGAAGGGGAACGTGTTATGGCGAAGTTGGTTGTATTAGACGACGAAATTTTGACCCGGCCTTTGGCTTACCGTTCAGCAGCCGGCGCCGGACTTGTACGAGGTCGTCCTAAGCGTGGTGGGTCCCCTAGAGCTACCATCGCCCCTAGCCGTGTAACTGGGCACCACAACGACACAGTGGAAACGTGTTAGCACGACTGATGTAAATGAGTTTGAGTATATTAACTCGGAATTTATGCAAAAAGCTAGCAGGCGTCCGAGCCTCACGAGCATAGAGCCCGATAAACGACCGTGATGAAGACCTTTAAGGAGTTGGTCCGGGGTTAGACGGTGGCTGGGCCAGATTTGCAATACCCGAATATAGAAACTGCGGCAGCCAGTTATTGAATCCGTGTAGAATCTTGAATAGGCTCATATCAACTCCCGGGGCGGACTTTTACTCAACTATCAGACTCTACCGAAAGCTAGCTCACTTGAGAGTCGGGTTTCTTCTATTTTGAAGCCCAAAATATCCTGCTCGTTAACCAATATAGCCCCGGAACTCGTACCTCGCCGGGAGTGAGTCTCCCAGTCTCGCGAGTTTTCGCTAGCGTCAGATCTATTCAATCTCGTCGTTTCCGAGTCACGGCACGGCCATTTGTTGTTAATGTATTTTCATACGTCAAGTTGAGAGCACTCGATGAATTCCGAGAAATGTCAGGATACATGTACTACGGATGGATCCATCTCTGGCACTAACCCGAAAACAAGAACCAGTCTTTTTTATCACATCGCCAAATCTCAGAATTACGAGCGCTTCAGTTGGAACGTAAAGATAGACGGTGATAAGATATTTCAGGGTCGCTCACCGACGGGACGACAGCTATGGTGGTCCGTGCGACATATGAAGGTCCTGTGACTCAGTGATGATAAGATTGAAGGAACGACTCAACTGCTATCGTTGTACAGGCTTCTGGAGGCTGCCTGGGGCTACATTCAGTGCCGTAAGAATATAATTTGTCTCTCAGTAGCTCTTACAGCACAGTTGCTCATTACCTTCTGCAGAACAGCTTGAGCAATGGCTGATACTACTGTCACCGCAGTGCCCGTGCTTTCATTCCCAGCCATTCTTCGCAATCCGGGCCTAAAGGATCGTTATGCTCATTTGTATGGAGGGCCATCTGTTAATCAAGAGAAGACTGTTTCTGGCCAAATTCCTGTCAAGAAGTTGAGAAGGGACCAGAACGAGGGAAAACGCTGGGTGAGAAGGAAAGATAACGGTTAGGTTCTGTTCGCCCCCATGTTGCAGCGTTGCTTGACAAGCCATACCACGAATCTGTTCATATCTTTTTACAGCTCACTTTGTCGGTAACCCTCATGTTGTCGCTGCAACCAAGAAAGACTACAACTTGCCAGCTCCCTCAAACAAGTCCACCTTTCCTGAACCTTTACCTCCTTATCTTCCTCGAACGTCCAAAGTTCCTGTTGCAACATTACCTACTCGTGATCCCGTATCCGCCAATGCTGGACGATTCTCGCTCAGCATGAAAGGCATGCGTAAAGAACTTAGACGTGCTGGAGGAAGGGCAGAAGCTCTCGTTCGAATTGTAGAAGCTGAAATGATGCTATGGCTTCAAGGAGGTGTCATGCTTCGTCCCGATGAGTCTAACGCCGCCGAGCTCGCAAACTCGCAAGTCAAGTCAGGCAAAGGCAGGGTTATTGAATCAACTGGAATTATCGAGATTTCCCGATCCCCTTTGCAACTGGTCTGGAGTATTTCTGATGACGCATTTGCGCGGTACGTCATCCACTGCTGCGCTAGATATCATGAAGTTGTCAGCTTCAGTGAGCGAGACTCGGCCCTTGTGCTTATTCACTACTCATACCATTTGTTACAGGTAAAGGGGATTCAGACAATCGTCTCACATACCTCCTTCGACCCAATGTCCAAAAGCCAGACTATGGAGCCGTTACCAGTTTAGAAACTCCCCCGGCTACGGATGCCGACTACTCTTCCCAACTGGAAACCACCGATGTCGATTCTGATTTCGTCTCAGACCGCGATCTCATCGATTCAGATGCGGAAGATTCTGCCAATAATCCTCGGGTCCCAGTAACGAACCCCAGCAGTAATCTCGACTCCATACAAGAGACCTCTCTTCCTGCCTCACCTCAGCTCCCCCCAACACAAGTTACTCCTCGCGAGGACGATGAATGGTCAGTGCTCAGCGGTGATGCTGATGCTTACGGAGACGAGTCCAGCAGTGAAGCAGGCCAAGACCTGCTTGATTCTGTTGCCAGTCTAAGGCAATCCCCTCTCGGAAGGCTCTCCCACCATCAACAACCACTCCATCTGTCTGGCAGACGCTGGACCAGGAGTAGTTCATCCCCTTCTCGTTCACCTGCCCGCATGCGACGCCTCGCGTCGGCCAGGAAGAAAAGACAGGTGGCCAATATGAGAGGGGCGCAGAGGGGGGATAGCTACAGGTCATTTTATGATTATCTGTTCACTTAAGTCGCCCCCTAGATACTTTGTGTCTATCATAGCCTTATGTGCATGTGTGTATTTTTACTAATGTTAAATGAATATTCTCTGTCATATCAACCCGCTTCGGAGGCCTGAAGCCAGGCTCTCTGCTGAGGTGAATTCTGGGTAGCTCACAAAAATCAAGATGAAATTGGCTTGGACTCCTTCCATACAACTGCGACACCCTCAGAATCAGCAGTCACTAACCTCAACCCTTCGTCTACAAATTTCTGGAGCTCCGCCCGCTGTAAATCAGAAAGTCTGTGTTCTCTCTTTTCCGACTCATCTGCCTCCGGTCCCCTGCGTTTGCAACCAAGATATAGGCATTCTAGTCGGGTGAGAGCTTTCCATTTTTCCTTGGAACCCTCGCGCCTGGAACGAAGCATCCCGGGGAGAGAGGATGATGGAATATAGTGGCCCTCAGGGGCAGATAGAAGTGCAGATTATCAACATAGTCGCCGATTATCGTTATCATAACCAGGCGAGGAAGACGATTCTCTTGGTCTGGTTTGTCACAAGTGAGAAGATCCCAGATCAACTCTCCCTCCTCCTCCCCCACATCCCAGAGGTGAAGTTCCTCCACGGAGCTCGGAAGGCATTCGAGCAGATGCCGGGCACCGGTATGTGAAACATGATTTGATTCACGTTCCAGATCTTCAAGGGTTGTGAGTTTGGGCCAGAACTGTTTTTGGGCTGCACAGAGCTCAGAGAACGGGATATAGCTGTCGTTTTCCTGTTCTTCGCGTCGACCCTCAATCTTGAAGCGCATGATAGCGGGAAACTGTACTTTGGTATACAACGCATAATCCCGCTTGCTGAATCCAAATGACCAGCCGAAACACTCCATGCGTTCAAGCACAAGTGGCGTTTCAAGCGACGGTTCCAGATCGGATGGTTCACGAGGTTTTGAACAATGGTAATCAGTGAGGTTAGGACATTGCTTGAGAAAATTCATGCACTGGTCGATGGGCAGGTACTCTAATATCAGGACGGTGAGCTGTCCAAGGGGAAGTGGGAAGGCTGGGAGGCTTGTCATGAGCGACACGTGGACTAGTTTAGGCGCAAGGCGATGTGATATACTGGTGTCGTCTTCACTGCTGATCCATAGGGACTCGGGCGAGTCATCAGTAATACCCAGATGTATATGCTCTAGATTCGGAAAGACTGTGGCGTCTGACTCTTGGAACAAGGTGAATAGTCTACTTGAGATCGTAAACCACCATCGATGCCACATGTAGTCGCAAAGGAGCTTCTTGATGATTTTCCGATTTTGGAAGAGTAGATCGAAGAGTTCATCGATGGCAACATCGCCCGCCCCATGAACAGTGCTTTCGTCTCCATCTTCCGCCTCCTCGGGGACGAAGAGGCGTATTGACAGCAAACGTGCTCCAATGTTTTCAAAATACAATTTCAGGAGTGACAAAACGTTGGCAGAGGCATACCGCGCGTGTTTCACGCTGATGGCTAGTGCAGTCCAAAGTGATGATGTAGACCAAACAGCTTCACGCCAGTGTGTTGAAACTCCCCCGAGAACGACGGGAAAGTGGGGGTCATCACCGTCAATATTATCAGGAAGCTCGCAAGCATGCTGGAAGATGAGCGAGAGCGTTTCAGGAGGAAGGAAGCTCGTAGGTGCGCGAAGTTGGTTGAGACGAGAGCGAAGCTTTGCTCGTTTAGCCTGGAGAGAATTAATCTCGAGATCCAATTGATCGAGTTCAGCCGAGAGACACTCGATCTCGTAATCTCGCAATTGTTGACTTGCCATGAGCGTCTACATGAGAATGGATTTCAACAGGTGGGCACTATGCCTAGCGTATGAGAAGGCGTACCTCGGTGTCGAGACTTTGAAACGGTGTCGGGTGGATGAACAACGGTTGCTTCCATGTCGTTGAAAAACTGACAACAATCGATTTTTCTCACCTGGGCGTCTGATGTACGAATATCCAAATAACTAGTATATTGGCAGAACCGTAGAAGGATACATGAAGGGTATCTATTCAGAGGGACATAGTGTGGTTAAAGGCCGACGAAGGGCATTGCCGCTGCTGGGTAGATGGGTATACAGGAAATGGCTAGTACTATTGGGTTGCTAGTTGAGCCGCAAGTTTGGTCACAGTGGGTTATTCGGATTAACAGCTGTACAACCCTACATAAGCACTAAAGGTGGGTGGTGTCCGATGAACAGAAGTGATTCTGTTTTCTCCCATTACCCGCTTCTAGTGCCAGGCCTCCCCGGATATATTCTTGAAACAGGTCCAATTGATTTTTATCCCATTTTGTATCCTCCGGAGTTGCTATTGAGAAATACAATCGTCCGAGGAATGTAACATTACTGCCTGGCGGAACACCAGGCGTACTAGCGGTGAGCGGGCGTCTAGAACGCAGCATCTTTAACAGGCTACTCATTAGAGTGCTGGGATCAGCGCAGTAATGGAGATCTGGCAAGCCGAGGGCTCTCAGGTAAGGGAGGCATCCCGAACTGCCGCCGCCATCTATGTGAAGAGTAAGGGCGTCGAAACAAGCAGGGAGTCTGGCTTCCAGGTTGTCGCCTATCAAGTATAGTTCTTGCAAACTGCTGGGGAGGACGGAACAGAGATCCTCTATCGTCCACAGGTGCAGTGAGCACCTGAACCCCGTTAACGCCTGTAGGCTCGACACGAACTTGTTACAAGAGAGCTGGTTCAAAGATAACCCTTCAAGAAATGCGATAAATTCCCCCGAGATATATCGCTTCCACGACATCCACTGAAGGGATGGGAACCTGGCGTTATCCAACAAAATGGTATCCCAATCATACAGCCCGAAATCCCAGCTCATTCGCTCCATTCGAGGAAAGGTACCAATTTGGGATATCTGTCTAGCGATCGATTCGGCTGTTCCATTGGCGGAATGAGTTGGGGTTTTACAGTGAAATTCCACCAAGCCGGGGCAAGCGATGAGCAAGTCGAAGCAGTGGTTGATAAGTAGATTATGGAGGTTGAGAAATGTGAGCTGCCTCCATGGAAGTTCCACGGGGAGCTGGTGCCCAGTCAGAGAGACGTGGGTCAGTTGAAGTGCGCTGTTGTTTTGGAAGAGGGAGACCGTCTTCCCATTCGTCCCTTCCTCAGGCCAAGTCAGCGCCACGTGTTTCAAGGAAGGATATGGAGCCGACCGCGACGAGTTTAATGAAAGCAGTGGCCACCAAGTTTGTGGAATGTTTTTGAGGACAAGGGTCCCCAATTTATCAGAGGAGATTTCAAAAACTTGCTCGAAAAACGTCAGACTTGGCACCTTCCCAAGGTCGTCATAAAAGCTAGAGAGGTTGGCATTCCCCTCATATTCAACTCTAAGATTCAGCGGAAGTGATCCAATACGCTGCGTATGACACTCTACCAGTCGAATGTTTTCGGATAGCGCTCCTTGCTCATCGTGCAGGTGGACGCTGAGAGACTGCCACAATGTTGGTGTAGAGTGGATGATATCTCGCCACTGTGAGCAGACGGCTGCTAGTTTTAGAGGGATGTGTTCTCCTATGCCACTCAAATCCACCGCACTCGCAATTTCAAAAATCCTAGAGAGGATTTCGGGAGGAGTTGTAGCAGTAGAAGCGTTCAGTTCGTTGAGCCTCCTGCGAAGCCTGCTTCGTAGAAGCTCGGTTTGTTGTATCTCGAGGTCCAATCGACGTAGAGTGGTATCGATGAAATGTATTTCCGCTCGGTTTTTCATTTCTGATCTTGTTACCAAAGGCAGCTGCTTGGGATCTAATGCTGAGCCTACCTTGGAGGAAGGCAAGCCCTCCTTTTGACTGCATCAACGCGTGAGATCTTTCTCATATTGGTCACGAGAGCTCTTAATGCGGGGGTTATGATAATGTTAGCACAGCCAATGACTATTTGAGGTCAGTAGATTCCGTCGTAGTGTTTGGATGGGCAAGTCCAGAAATAGAATAATCTTCAACACTGCGGTGATGAAGGTGAGTGAAGGGATGGAAGATAATCCCGGGGTTTTTATTACGTAGTTACTACGGGCACAAAACTCCTTTCTTCCAGCTATGAGAGATCGCGGGTCTCCTTTTCGATATACCTTGGCCTCTTATTGACCTGGCATAAACAATTCTTTAAGCTCGAGTATGAATTTTTTGTTAATGAATCAAGTCCAAATCGATTGCTCAAGAGGTACGATTACGAAGAAAAATAACATATATCGTCCGAAAATACCCTAGAACCCACTGTCACCATATCCATACATCATAAAATATACAATATAGATCAACAAAAAATCAGACTCGCACCCAATCATCCAGTAATCAAGCGTGCCATTAGGTACAGTGTTGAGCCACCAAACCGCTGTATAGGTTGACACATTTCTCAGCCAGGTTCATCAAGTCGATAGCAAGGCATAGGAACTCACCACCGAGTTTGTAATTGCCGTGAATGCAAGAATAAATATGAGATACCCCTTTGTCCTGTTGATACCGACGTCTCTATCGAATGTATTTGACGTGGAGACACCACCAAGGATTGCTAGTAGCAATAATCCCTAGGTAACGAAAGAATCGTCAGACAACAACACTATCAAGTACTAAGAAACTCACATTGGACAGCACCCATGCCATCAACACATTCGTTCTTACGCTAGCATAGTAATCTTTCGCAGCTTGCTCTTGTTCCGCATCTGTTCGTATTCGATTCTTCTTATTAGCATTTTGCACGGGTTTGCGATCCCGGAGGTTTTCCAGAGCTTCCTCATATAGTGAATTCATGTCCGCAGTATCCGAGAAAAGCTCAACATCGACTTGTGAGTTGATATCTTGCGTTACAGTTCCGAGATCAGTATCGGGAGTTGTGTCTTGTTTTGTTCCCCATGAGATCTGCAGTGGGCTCAAGTCAAAACTACGCTTAGTTAAAAGTATTCGAGGTCTTACGTCGTCTAAGTTTGAGAAAGCATAACTATGAGTGGGGTGCTGGTTAGTATGAAGGTCGCGCAAAAGGAGAGGAGTGGGACATACACGTTCAGAATATTAATATAAGTGGGTGACAGGAAAATATACGGTAGGAAGCTGGTGATCATATGCCAGGGATCAAAGGCCAGCAGACTGCTCATCGCATATACTATATGCAGAGATTGAGCATAATAAGATAGTTACACACAGCGAGTGCACTCACAGCCATATGTTACCAACAGACTGAGCAACATAATCGAGTTAGCCGGTCCCCCTTGTCTAGCAGCTTCCAAGGAGCAAGCGACCGAAGCGATTATCATGTAAAGCATTAAAAGACTGAGGATGATACTTGTAGTCTTATACTTCCATTTCGACCTGGAAAGCATCGTTAATAAGAGCCCGGTAGTCGGAATAAGTTACTTACGCAGCAGGCCGATTGCCCATCGAGAAGATAAAGCATGACACGATCATTGCCGCCATCAGGTATTGCATAAAGGTATTAAAGTACTGAATTCCAGGAAGGTTGAAAGCTGGATCCTCCAGGGAAGAGGTCAAGATGACCTGCACCAACACCTGTCAGTACTCAGTATCTCAACAGCCACCAAAAACACATACGAAAAAGAGGTAAAAGTTTCCCTAGTTAACCATGAGCCGAGGTATGAAAAGGTAGAGAGCATCGTACTCACAATGCTAAACCAAGCAAATACCAAATTAATTATATTATATACAGTCTCCACCATCAGAACGATTTTCCGGGTCATACTATGACCAGATCTAAGAACCTGACCGACATGGGCAATAGCATAGGTCGCAGCGAAGAAAGATCCATTAAGCCATCGCCTCCGTTGAGAAATAAATTCCGGTAGTGAATCTGGGACATCAGTCTCGCCTATGGCACCTTTGACGTATTTGAGGACCCAGTTGCAGTTGGTTTTAGCAATTAGCTCAAAGCAGAGGATACGCTAAGGAAAAATGAGTTTCTGAGCGTTATCGACGAGACTGAAGACTCACATCTTCGGCAAGATCTGGAAGAACTCGTTAGTCAATACCATTTAATCGTGCGCTGTAATTAGCTACTCACACATGTTGGAAGTGAAAATATCAGTGTCTCTGCCGTGCAAAACCTCGCCCTTAAAGTACGAAGCAAGAGGTCCCTGCCCTTTTTCATCATTCTGCAGGGCAATATACCTATACGCCGAAAAAGCACCTGGCTTTTCAAAGTGTCATTGTCCAAGATCACGAAATTGAAGAGCGAATGCATACCAGCACGCTGATATAACCAAATAGGCTCTCGGTCGGTTTGTCCAGAATACAGCTAACCTTGTACTCGAAGTTTTGTGCAGCAACTATGCGAAATCATCAGACAAGTTCGAAAATCAAATCAAGGTAACATACCCAACGGATTCAAGAGCAACGACCAATTCTTGCCTTTATACGCCGAAATCTCGCCACACGCACCACCAACATTCGAATTCAGATCAAATACCTTCCAGAGCCTATAAATACTATTATTCCCCGGCCGGGTGCCCACATCTAACAACACGCATACATTCGGCTATCCTCAACCCGTCAGTCCATTTTACACCAAGCTCAAAGAACGATCATCACGCACCTGGAGCATAGCACCAAAAGCGTTAAATCCCCACCGATGACTATTTATCTTCTTCTGATTCTTCTCCTTCATACAGAAAATGATCTGACAGGGAACGATTCCTTTATCCGGAAACTTGAAGTGCAAGTTTGGATCTAGAGCAAAGGAGGTGGTGTACTCGAAAACGTGTGCCGTAACTTCTTTATCGTTGACTTTGTTTTTCATGTGCCCGCCCGCTTGATACACGCCTAACAGTGTTAGACAATCGAGGACGCGTGGGTGGACTTTTTTGCGACCATCTGCTATGATACAGACTACGACCTGTGAAAGTGAGTGACAAGTTCTGTAGACAAAGGGCCGTGTGGATGGCGCACCTTCTCCCAAGCATTTGGACCCCACGTCTGCGAGTTCTTTCGCGTACACAAATGCGAAATATTCCTCATAACACCATACAGCGTCCTACAAAACAACACCTCATCTTCCTACACCACACAAATTAGCTTCACAAACACATAGAGACAAATACAACTCACATTATACATTGTGATAACAATCAACAACTCCGTCCTCTTCCCACTCTCATTCTGCCTCAAAAAGAACCCACTCTTCTCAAACTCATCTGGATCACACGTCACAGCCGTATACCTCGTCTGCATCATCTCCGGCATCCCTCGTCTCGGTAGAACCAACCTCGGAGGCACTTCCAAATTCACAACAAGGTTTCCATTCGTCAACACCACACGCTTCTTTGTCTTGTGCCGCCGTAACACGCGTCCGGAAGGTGCAGGACCAAAATGTTGTGTATCGAGTGGTGTTTCTGGTAGTGATGTGTGGTTGGAAGTGGGTGTGGGCGGCTCGGGGTCGTAAAGGACTGTTGTGTGATGTCCCAGGAGTTCGGATGATGCGAGGTATTCTTCGTTGATAGGGTAACTTGTGAATTGTTCATGGAGGAGTGCTTTTTCGGGATCGGAGAATGCTCCAGTGAAATGTGTACTTTCGTTCCCTACGATGTAGTAGTCTTCCTCGTCGACGGCAGGAGTAGGTGACCGTGAGCGAGGCACTCTGTATGGTGATGTTGAGTACGCCGTCGCGCTAGAGTATGCTGCTTCGGTATCATGTTGAAAGTGATCGATGTCTGAACCCGCAAGTATAGACTCGGGACCACTAACTGGTGTATAACCATGAACGGAGCTTGATTGAGAGCTATAATATTCCGAACTGCCCTCAGCATGGTAATCAGAAGAAGGTGGAGGTAAATGCTGTGAGAATTGTTGTTGTGGCTCGTAAGGTTGTTGGTGGGTTGTATCAGACTGAGCAGAAAGATCATATTGCAGTTGCAGAGGTTGTGCAACAGGCGTCGTTGGATCATTAAAAGGATCAGGTTGTTCTGTCGATCCCTGCGAAAGAGGTGCGACTATTTCATCAAGCTGAAGTGTCTCTCCAGTCATAATTGGCGCAAGAAATTGACCAGGCTGGTACGGCCGATACGGTCTTGGAGGTTCTCGCTGCTTCTGTCGTTGTTCGTATTCGCGTCGTTCCTCGTTATATTCTGCGGCTGCTGCGCTTCGCATGGTAGCAGAGAGGGGTGTATGGTCCATTGTGTTGTCTGTGTCGTTATTGGGATGAGAGGAAAGGAGAGGCGTTGCGTCTTGGTCTAGAGACAAGGACAGAGGGCGATCTGTCAGAGTGTAGCGTTTTATGCTGGGATCGACCGAACTGTGAGTCGAGGAGGTCTCGCTACTAGGGCTCGTGGGACGTGGGGCAGGTTTTCGGCGAGCCATTATAAGGATTTTCTGGGGATATGTTGCGCAGCAGGTTGTTGTTCGCAGAGTTCTGCGGTCAGGGGAGGTGGCACTCTTTCCAAATTGAGACGCGAACACGATCAAATGTCAAGACGCGTCAGTCACGTGGGTGCATAAAAACGTCACATTCATACAAGTGCAAGTGGTCAGTGTACAGGACAAAAGTTTAGTATGCCAGTCCATCCAAATATGTAAGTAATTAAATTTTAAATCAGTATCAGGAATCGCTCTATTCTATTGTTCTTTAATCCCATCACCGAAAGCAACGTTATATAGCACCTTATAGCAGACCGTAGAGAAGAGACAAAAATCCAACGAAAACAAGCGCCAGTGAAGCTGAAATGGAACCTGCGGAGTCTATGACAGGTCGTTAGTTTAGTAAAGACAAGAAGTTCAATGGAAAGACATACTATTCCCAGTGGAAGTACCTGCATTAGGCGAGGCAGAAGGAATAGGATTTAGCCCCGTCGTAAAAGAACCAGAAAGAGTCATAGAAGGAGAAAGAGAATTGGTGAGTGTCGAAGCTGACCCAGAAGCGGGAGGTGCTGTACCTGACCCTCCCGCCGTTGTGGATAGCTGCGCAAAGCCAATGGCTGGCGGATCGGCACGGAAGACTGAGTAGACATTTTTCTGGAAATATTTGAACATAGACGGGCGGCAAGTTAGCTTCTCCCTTCAGCTCAAGTCTCTTTGACGCACCAAGAAAACATCTCCAACGACCCAGCCTGGGTTGCCAGATCCAGCTTCAATGTTACTTCCGAGGCTGAGATCAAAGATTCCCCCAAGACAAAACCGCCCTGATCTATCAACTGCACCAAGGTTCATATCGGCAGGATCAATTGCCCATGACCTGCCGCCAAAAGCCATCGAAATTTGAACATTTGTGTCACAAGCTATGATTGCACCTCATTCAGAAGGAAGGTGTCGTCTCAAGAAAAAGTAATGCTTACGGAATGCCCAGAATCCTGGCATTTGCGCGCCAATTTCTTGTGCCTGGGGAACTGCACTCCAGATGGCTTGCACATCAGCAGAGGGTCCACCAATAAGAGTCGTTCCTGTATCAATGGCAGAAAGTGCAGAATTGCCAGTTGAAATGGAAGCAGCTCTGTTGTTGACAGTTACACCTGAAAGTCGAGTCAGTCATTCACAGCTGACGATGATAACATCCGATCGACTGACTTGACAAGCTCAGGAGCCAGAAACTCGGTGTCGATCGAGGCATGTCGACGAAATCAATATCACCAGAGAACAAACTGGAGTTTGTGCCACCCAGCGTGAAAACGCCCCCAAAGTCGACGTCACTTGCGGTGGGATCGTTGCGAAGCCTATTCAGCCAGAAGGCCATTAACTTGTCTTGAAGCTGGTTGCCATTGGATAAGGCCTCCCAGAATGGTGTCGCACCGGTACTCGCGATGGTACTGAAGGCCAAACCCATGATTCCGGAAAGTGTTGTGTCAGTTAGGCCCTCTGAAGTCTGATCGACTTGGACTATTGTGCACAGACTGAGTCCCCGTACAGTCAAGATTGAGCATCGAATACTTACCGAAAGTTTGATTCGTTACTGTGAAGCCGCCCATAGTCACCGTCTCAGAAGCTATCACACCAGAGACTTCTCCAGACCCATAGCGAATTTGCGTTCTTCGACCCGTCGCTACTGAACTGCCACCCTGATTTGACGAAGATTGTGCTGCATTGTAGGCGGGAGTGCCTGGCCCACATCCTTGACATGACGAGTCGGCTACCCATAGATCAGAGGATCCTGTGTCCAGGACGACATTGAAGGTTTGTGGCCTGGTACCGAGGACATGAGAAAGATATCTTTTATGAAAAGAGCGAAGAGCAACTGAAAGAGAAACGGCGGAGGGGAGGGCAAACTCACGGTGTTCCTATGTTAACTGAACCCAAATAACTAGAGTCTTGATTCTGAACGGAGATGAGAGATGCACTGAGCGCAGGGGGGCGCAGAGTAACTCACCTGGTTGATAACAGGAACACCCCCCACACTAGCACGTTTGAGCACGCCGTGCACACCTCTCCTCGTTGCCCCCTGGGCAGCAGTTGGGAAACCATACTTCAAACGAATGCTCTCCGCAATTTCAGCATAGTCAGAGGCACTGCGGCTGCCGCCTCGTCTTGCGAGGCTGATATGGATGGGGTCCGCCGACACTAGGACGGCGAGAAAAAGGAGATAGGGAGCGAGGGTCAGGGGGATCATCAGGCAAGAAGGATAGGAGAGAACGAGAGTATATGAAGGAAAGAGAGGAGTGGGGGTGAGCCTGTCACCGGCAGAGGAGTGGAAAGAAGCAGTGCTGGTTGCAGAATGGGGGAGTCCACGGACAAAACCAGCACGGTAACAACCATCCCGTCACACAGCCGTCTCCGTCCGCAGCCAAGGGCTCTCCATCTCCCTTTTTCGGCTTCAGAATCTTCCATTTGCCCCTCACATGAGCCTGTGCCTCCGCAGCATCTCCTACACCGGTCCTCGCCTCCCACACAATGTTCCTTACTCCGGTGTGTGCCTAGATTTCTCGCTGCACAAACCAAAATCCCAAAATATCTACCACCGGCCGGAGAGCACCGAGGTACCTTTTTAAGCAACGATGCCGGGCATTTCTCTTCTGTGGGGCTGCTAAGAGAAGTGCCATTGTCATCGCCCTCAACCAACTCATGGCGTCATCCAACTAGCCGCAACGCACTGACGTGTATATTACAATAGCCTGCTATGTTACTACTGTAGAGCTCCTGCAACCAACGCCGCCAAGAGTCTTGGACAGCAGGCTCAAGCCCTCGCTTGGCCTTTCAAAGTAGTCACATCCCAAACCACATAGTTGTCACGCCCAGCCTCTGACTTTCTTGAGGGTTACATCACTACAATCTTTCGCATTAGAAGCACGTACAAGTCTCGAATCCCAGCAGGTAATCTATTTCTGCGAGCGGAATTTATGAGTTCCTAGGCTTCAAGCACGGGGATCCGTGGTCAAATGCTTCATGACTTTTCTAGCGCATCATGTTAGCCTATATCCTCCGTAAACGCTCTAGCACTACGTAGTTCTGCGTTTATGCACATCATCGCCCGTAACAGTTCCCGACTTGAGTACTAGCCCCTTGGTAGATGCGAACAGCTTGACAACAATAACACTTACTGTTTGACGGTGGCGCCAGCCTGCACCATCTCGCTCGCACGATTGCATTCGGCTTGTGCCGCTTCATCCAGTCATCTCTCGTGCAATAGTGGGTCTTCAGATGGGGCCAAATCTTAAAAAAGACGTGGAGTAGCACGGCCCTCGGGTCAGCGCACAGTAGTAATAAGTACACAATAATAATTTATAACATGACGCCCGAGCAGCTTTTGTGGCCACGGACATAACAGCGGCCTCCCCGGAAGATGGTAGTCTCGGTTCGTTATAAATGGCATTACTTTGTTCACAGGTAAGTATGTATCAAGCGAGAATCATTTGATCAGCGCGTCAATCGCTCACAACTTTCTGATACTCACCTACGACTTGTTCTAAACATCCTTGGCCTATCGCCTCCGCCGTTCTCTCTCCTTGTTTCCAATAATATCTGCATTTGACAGAAGATTACAGATGTCAAAAGATATGAAGGACAAGATCAACGATGAGCGCCCGGTGTCACCATAGATATACAGTTCTCAGAACACTCATATCTAGCAACAACTAAGCTGTGGTGCTAACAACCGTTGGCCCTACTGATGAAAGATCATAGACAACAATATTACACCTTGGAAAAACATGTCCAGGTGTATCAACTTATCGTATATGGCAGAACAGCAACAACCAGACAACTGCTCGACCTCGTGGGCGAGAAGCCATAAACGTGGCCTCGGCAGGGACGGCACCTTTTAATCTAAACGCCCGTTGGTCATGTCACACTAGTTCATCTAGGGCAGTAGCATACGGAACCTCAAGGCCTTAGCGTCTATTGCCTTTCTTTTTTGACCACCAACCATCACCTATAACCGTGCCCGCTGAGAGAACCAGTTGGCACGGCCCGGAGGAGCACCACTACATCTTCCATGCCCACACCGACTAAGCAAATTACTCCCACTAGTAGGCAAGACAAGAACTATTTCTAAATCCTCCATTCCCAGACTGACTAGCGCGGATCAACAGCAACGAACGTATTAACTCTTGGAGAAAAGCCGTCCGAGTTCCAAGTTCTGCAGCTAGTTCGTTCATCTCCTACGGCGACATAGAGAGCTCCAAGTCTATGCCAACTAAAGCCCCTGGACCTCTAGACCACTCTGATATGTCCATCAACGAGCGCTATTACACAAGCTATCCCCAAGTACCACCTAGCTATCGAACAATGCCAGCACACGGCCAGGCAAACGAGAACGATTCTCTGCTTCCAAGCAGCGCTAATTGGCCCCCGTCCAGGGATGCCCGACCCAGCAGATCCAGCGTCATCGCCAAAAATGCCCTCTCTATCATCCTCACTCTCATCTTAGTCCTCGGTCTCGAATCTGGTTATATCTATGCCACTATGAACGCCACAAAGACTATCTACGATCCTCTCGAACGAGCAAGGATCCGACGTGACTGGCAACGCGAATATGCCGCTTATACTCAAAACATCACCAGATTAAGCATCGAACGAGACAGGTTGCATAGCGACTGGACAACCGAACATGATAAATTACAGGCGCTCCGCGAAAATGCTGCTCGTGAGCACGAAAAGTGGGAAGAAGAACGTCGACAATGGCAAGAGGAGCGTCGGGAGCGTGAACGAGAGGAACGTGAGCGCCAGAAGAAGTTGATTCAGTGGGGTCAAGTTCGTAGGGATGAGGAACCCTGTGTTTCATATGGTGTGGCTCGTTATCAGGCTCACTTGGAGTATACTCCCCCTGGTTGGGATAAGTATACGGCTTGTAAGGAGACTCCTGTGCGTTTCCATGGGAAGGATGTGTTCCCTACTGAATGCCGTCATACTGTGGGTTCATCTAGTGCATGTGTTGACTCGCTGTGCTAATATTTGTTGTGGTGTAGGGGAGCGAGATGGTTGGTATCTGGATCATCGACTTTGATGAACCCGCTTGCAAGCCTTGGTGGAGAGACACCAAAGACCATGTACGTGAATTTCTTCATTATGACAGATGACAGTCTCCTAACCTTTTTTTATCTCCAAAGGGCTGTACTAGTCGCCAGTCAGGCATTCACGTAAGCTCCACGAGTTTGCCATGCACCAGTGCGGCGATACTAATAAAAACTCCACAACACAGCGCTACGAAGCACATCTCGAAGGTTACCTTGAACCCAATGAGTTTAAAACAAACTGGCCTGAAATGTGTGACACTACGCCACACACGATGTTTGGACACACTTACAAATCTCCAATGGAATGTGTTTTCTGGGTAAGTCAGCTCTTTCGTTGAAAGTTGTTCCTGTCATGAGGCTGACGTTTTTGGACACACGTGTAGCCGAGGATCGGTGTATATGGCTTCTGGGATGTACCCGATGAACACTGTCGCTGATCGACCAACGCGATATTGTGAATTCGCTGAAAAATAATTCACGCCTGATTATGAAGCTTTATGTTCTTTTCTCTCTCCTGTAAATCATGTTTCGTCTTTCTTCCTTGTTCTGACTACCAGTCTTGGGCTGTGCCGTAGGGCTGGTCTTCAACACCTGTTCTGTGTATCATATAATGTCTTCCCAGATGTACCAATGTACTTGTATATACTCTTTGTGCAATAAACCGATGGAGTGAGCAATGAACGTCTGAATATAAACCAGCAACGAGATAGGGGCCCATCAATTGATGTCCTGAGGTCAATGACATCACAACAAACACGACAGGACTGTTTGCAGTTCGCAGGACAAACAACAAGATCTGCATCCAGCTGCCTACTATCAGGATAAGATCCATCTACCTACGCACGTCGACGTATTGGCGTCTCTACTCTGTACGATGTAAATTTCTTTCAATGCAGCCCCGATCAGAATTCACCCTCAACTCACTAGAAGGCTTCTGAAAAAAAGTTATGGCACCTCGTTCAAAAACCACCTGCCAAGTTTGCTCGACTAATCCACCGAAATACACTTGCTCCAAGTGTTATATTGCATAGTTAGTCCATTCTTGTCCTTGCGAGAGAATAACTTACTCACCTCAAAATAGCTGCTCTGTTCCTTGTTACAAAGAACACCAACGTATGGCCATCTTCTCGAGGTCCACCGGGCTTCAAGCAACTTAATCTTCTTATCAGAGTCTGCGTGTGGCACCAATCGAACTGGTACAGTCACAGAAGATCGTGCAAATGAAGAAGCGACAGTAGCATCAACAAATGACAAGACCTCTGCTGCGGCTCAGTCCCTGGACTTTAAGCCTGATGATGAGGGACCTGCCTCCGTGCCCCCATCGAATGGTGGAACGTCAGATCTCGATGCAGAAAAGACCAGGACACTTCGACCGCTTACGTCTCTGAAATGGCCCTACGTCCCCGAGGAATCCGCATTTCCTGATCCACTGAAGCGAGATGATCCCAAAGACTTACAACTCCCTCAGTACGAGGCTATAGGTGTGTTTTTAATATATACCCTGTCACTCTGTTTCATAGAAAACTGAAACGGAATTCCTGAACAGCCACTTCACCGAAAATACGAGAAATACTCAGCAAGCATGAAAACCTTCCTGCTCTTCTAACGTCCATAGATCAACTACGAGGTGCAGGGCGTGAGGAGGCTCTACAAAAGGCTCTTGGTGTCACGCAGCCTGATATTGACGATCAGAGGAAACCTGTAGAGCTCAGTGAGGACGTGATGGCCTTGCGCGAATTGGCAGAAGCCGTGGAGACCGCTATTAGAGGTGGCAATGATGCTGCGCTGGGATTGAATTGGGGAGACGAGTCGTAGTTCAAATGGTCCTGCCCTTTTTTGTGGGATTTCGTAAGAGTTTCCCATTATTCATACATTAAATCGTTCGTGCCAGGTCTCGTGCATGAGTGGGTTGTATGTGCCAGGAAGCCATGTTTGCTGCGCATATGGTATTTCGGGACTTGAACACCTGAACATTGCAATATGAGAGCTCATTGAACACGAGATGGTTTCCCCGACTATCCTTAGGCTCATTATTTGGGAGACTGTCTGGAATTTGTTCCACTGATACCATTACAGGCTTTGG
This sequence comes from Leucocoprinus leucothites, assembly GCA_013368445.1. NCBI lineage: Eukaryota > Fungi > Basidiomycota > Agaricomycetes > Agaricales > Agaricaceae > Leucocoprinus > Leucocoprinus leucothites. The sequence continues at coordinate 923,545 of JAACJO010000012.1, forward strand.
CTCCTCAGTAGAGCCAGCCAAGCGGTGAATCCTTTGAATCCTTTGGTTGGAACGGCCAGTGGCGTAAATAACCTTATAATTGAATCTCCTTAGAGTTGCTCCGAGAAATCGGTATCGAGGTGAGGATGAATGCGCTCTTATTTTTAAACAGATTCGAATGCTCCTGGCCTTGCTTCTCTAGTGTCCACAGAAATATAATTGGATTATGATATACAAATCCGACTTGCTTCATTACTTTCCGGTAATACTTCCCTATTTAAGTATAAGCAATAAAGCGCACTCAATCTATAATAACCCTTTAATCAGGGAGCGCGGACTTGGTAAATCCACCCCGAGTTGGCTATTGTAACGAGTATGGCTAGGCCTGTCACCACTAGATAGAATACCAGGAGATCTCGATGTCATGGTCGACCCCAGGATTCCTTAGCTTGTACGCAAAGATATGATATATTTAGGTTCGTTCAGAACCTAGGTCAACCGAGTAGCGATAGTCGTCCTGCAGAGCAGTCTTCGGACTCAATTATCGGGCCTCATCAACAAAGGTAAGCAACTGCCTGTCAGAGAGTTTATAAGACTCAACGAGAGATGTATAATAGCATCCGTACCAACGCTGGAAGCCCCGTCGGCCTGGGGCCAAGGTGATCGTTTAAAAGTTTGTCGTAGTGCTCACTTCGAATGCCTACAACACACAAGTGAAGTACAGTATTGAATTGAGAGCCAGGAAACGCAGCGCCATCTCACTGTTATGATGCCCGCAGCAGGTCCTTTGGTCTTCCTGATGGTGGTGATGGCTGGACGATCTCCCGTATGTTTTAAATTAATATAACCTGTTTTTACACACGACGGGCTTGAACGCCGCTCGTAACGAGAGTTGGGTGGACGTAGAAATATAAGTAAATGATGGATGAATAAGTACGCTTTGTCAAAGTGTAACAAGGATGGAAGATTTCTGGCGTGGAATTCGGGAAAAGGCTTAGTGGGCTAGTGAAAGTCACTGGCTCGGTTGGGCTCGTGGAGTTTTGCAGAGCGCGTCAACGATTGAGTTGGGACTTATCTTCCAAGGTAGGAGAGGCTGAGAAGTCGCTTGTACTCAATGCCCAAAAGGGAACAAGATACTGCGGGTACTGCGCAGTTACCATCGACATTTGGCAGACACAAGATCTCCATCATGAATAGCGTCTCGAGTGAATAAAACCCATGAGGTGTTGTTGATGAACGAACATCGCACAACTTATCCTCCTCGATAGGTATGAACTCTCCAGCGGAGCTTGAGGCCCCGCCGCGCCTCTCTGTCGATACCATCATCGGTGAACGCCCTCCTAGTCCGAAAGTCCAGTCCAGTCCTATGCAGCAGCAGACGCAATACGAAGCTGTTGTTTCGGGAACGGGAAACAATACCCTAAACCGACTCGCCTCGCCCGCCCCCGAACTTTTCAGACCCTTGAGGTCAGAGAATATTCCTCGAGACCAGCGCATCGAGTGGGAGAATATAAGAGCTCAGCTGGGTTTATCGGACGTGGAAGAGGGGAGGGTAGATCTGGAGCATTTCAGGGGTCAGCCTGGGTTGATCGACGATGATGAGAGCCCGACCACCTTGCTCAAACAGATCGGACAGGCGGGGTTGGTGTTTTTGACTAGTCCTTTCATGTTGTTGCATGGCGTGTTCAAGATGATGGGAGTATTCCTTAAGAGTCTCGGCATAATCTTCGCAGGCCTGGCTTTACTGTGCAAGAAGTTGACGTACAAGCCAAAGAAGAATAAGGCGGGCAGAGGCAGGCAAGGTATGTTGTTCGTTTACGAAGTGAGAAGACATCGAGCTGGACTCACATCTGGATTATAATGGCAGGATTAATACAGATTTAAGTTGACGGACTGGTGCTTGAAGACGGTCCCATGTACCACCATGAGATTATGTACCGTGTTTTGTGTTAACGACCCCCGATGCTAGACCAGTATCGAATTCAGTAACTTTGTATGAACGTAATTTGAACTAAATCGGGCGACCAGTGTCCAGGTGGCGGAATCTCGAGTTCTTGACGTGATCTTTCCCACTAGACAAACTTTAACGCCTGCGGTTATTTAAAGTGGTCACAAGTCGCGGGGACTACACATATAGTCACTCCCACCATGACGAATCTCGCGCAGTCTAAGGAAGATAAGAACAACTCCCATGTCGTTGAGAACAACGAAGCTTCAGCCAGCCGTGCGCCGACTGATGCTCAGCGAGAGCTTGAATGGAAGAGTTCGCTGAGAAACCTCGAGCACGTTATGGACACATACAAGTCTCGGTCTGGGGAAAGTGGTGTATCAGAGCGCGATGTAGAGCAGGTCGCGGAAGCAATGGAGCAAGTTGCGGCTAGTCATGCCGATCCAGTAGTAAAGACACACTGGCGCGAAAGAGCCAAAGCATTTAGAGCAGCCCGTGCGGACGAACGTGATGGAATCCTGGAAGAGATCGGGAAAGGGTTTTTGATGCTGTTGACGACGCCGTTCTTCTTGGTCGGCGCAGTCTTACAAGCTGCGGGAGGCATTCTGAACGGTGTTGGGTCGATTTTGGGGGGACTAGGGAGGTTAACAAGGAAGTTGACCTACACAGGGTCGTCAAAGAATAGGGCGACCGAGGAGTCGACGCGTCCGTCCGCCCGAGAATAGTCAAGGTGTGTAGTCTGCATCTTGGACGCAACAATCAAGAATCGCTCATTCCGGGACCATCCTTCCCCAAACCCGGTCAGTACCAAAGATTACGAACCATGTATTATAATCACACTACACTGAAATTTCCGTATGTTTGTTTGTACCTTTGTGTGTGCCAGAGTAGGCCCTTTCTGGGAGACAAGAATTTCGACCCAAGATTGTCGGGATCGACAGAGAGATGGTCTAGCAAAAGGAAGGAGTAATGAATCCATTCGTAGCCACTGACATAGAAGACATAAGATCATATAAATCTGGCATTGGTAGACAAAAGCTTATATGTTCAGAACCGGAGGTGCCGGTGAAAGCGAGTGTGTGAGTAGGGTCACGGTGTCGAGAAAGGATTGTCTGGGCAGCTGGCAATGCCATTCCGGTCAGCAATATAATATTGCCAGGTGCGAGAGTGAAACCTTTGCAGCGTTGGGTTCCTTCTGGGGTGATATAGGAAGACTGACGTAGACCAAACTTGCAAGCCATTTGTTTGTTTTTCTAATTTCAAGACACCCAAATTCATTCTCACGGTCGTGCTAGCCTCTCTCAGCCTAACTCTTTTATAAATTCATAGTCTTTATCTCCACGGCATCACAGCAACCAATATCGAAGTCCCTTTGAAGCAGCACACCTTTCCATTACAACATACCCGCCCATCGAGTCCTTCGGAAAACCCGCTTTCTGACAAAACCGTCTTGAAAAGGACTTAGGGCGCTTATTCGAAGTAGAAGTATCGGGAATGACGCGGAATCTCACCACGAGGCTGACGGCGTGCATCTGCTAATATAATCGATGACTCTGCTGTGAAGCGGTCACCATCTTCTCTAGCTTGCGGGGCCTCCATCACTTCAAGTTGCCCGTTTGAATGCCCTTCAAGCTTGACGGTCTACCTAAACACAAATATCCAAGCTATACTCTACACACTATCAATATGATTATCAAACCTAAGCTCAATGGTTTCGATCCCCCTATTCGCAACGACATTCCCCTGGCCTCGACCCCGGCATTTGACCCTGACGATGGGCAAGTGAATGGTTTGCCGTCGGAAGAACCTCCTCCGCCGTATACGGCGATCGAGTTTGGTGAAGCTGTCCCCGAGACCCAAGAACAGCTAGCCACCAATACGCAAAGGTAAGTACACCATCCCCCTGATCATCGATAAAATCACACCCATTTCAATTACACGCTCTAACCTTTCCTTTCTCAGTTTAAATCAACAGTTCTGCCGTTGTGTCTTCACTGGCACGAAGAACCGGTCATGGTCCATTAACGATACCCTTCGTTTGGTCACGGTTCCAAGGTCTCCCGGTCTTGATGATATTCGGGACGGCGGTCGTCGAGTCATCAATTCGACTCTGCTTCTTGCAGAGACCTCCCTTATCGTGGCTGGTGGTATTACTGAGGGATTTGGAAAAATCATGACCGGCCTTGGAAAGACCATCTCCCATCACCGAATCCTCCTTACCCGCAAGGATAACTAGTTCGCCTCGACCCCGCCGCCACTTTCCGTTGATCATTCACTCCCTCATCTCTCTCGCCAAAAACATATAAAAAAACAAAAAAAAAAAGAGAAGAAGAGGAGGAAAAAGGAATCTTGTGAGTTCCAGAGCCCTTCTATTCCTGTCTCCGCAGCACGCCTCTTTCCGCACCTCGTCCCGTCACATCGATGTATTAACACCCTTTTTCTTACAGGTTTTCGACTTCTGTCTCCTGCCAGCTTTTGAAGATCGTATCCACAACGTTGCATACTCCTCGAGCATCTTGCTTGGTGAGTATGTCAACATTGAGAATACAATCTTCTTCAAGATTCCACGAGATCTCTGCCGGCAATGGCATTCTTCTTTCTTTCGCTTCTTCTCGCCTAATTTATTATGTTAGCCTTCTTGTACTCGTGCTTTCGATGCTTTTAGTTCTTTGCTATACCTGTACTTCAACGTGAAACCCTTACGCTCTTTGTCATCGCGCTCGTGTATCTTGTAACATCTATGAATTGCAAATAGTTATCAATCGGCTGTTTGTTTTCCAGTTGTCCAAATTTCTGAGAATGCTCTGTCTGATATTTGATTTGGATAAGCAAGTATACAACAGTAGCTGCCGGGCAGTGGCTAACGTATTTAACAATGAAGAATATGTGAATGAATATACAAAATAATAGTGTAGACGTCTAATTTATGGGGAGACTGTGCCTGGCACTCAGCGAGTGATCTAATAAACCATCCATGAGGTATCTTCTAATCCGAGTGTCAAAGATAGTAGGAAGAAGTTGGAAGGGATTGAACTGGAACAAGTACCAGTGGCTTGGATTTTGATACTTAGGTTCCATCGAAGCCCTTATATCAACCAGATGCGTACTCCGCCAAACACTGGAACCCATCTTTCATCGACTGCATTCCCTGCTTATGTTGACTGACAGCAAGTACAATGAAGCAGTGCCAGATCGCATGTGAGCCTCCTCCGAACTTATCCAGAAAGCGGCGCGCGTTTTCCGGAAGGTGCCGTTCAGGCCAGTGATATGCGTAGAATGCTAGACCGATAAGGTAAGAAGCGAAGGATGGGAGGAGGGGCGCTAGGAAAAAATGAAACTCAGTTGAGAATTTTGGGCGAGGATGGCGTGAATCGGCATACTTATGAATTCCGACGTATCCTTGTATGAGTAAAGGGCTGCCATCACGAAAAGTGGAGCTAGGCCAGAGAACGCGAGTGCCAGGAAGAACCCCATCCGATGGGCCTGACACACAGGAGGTTAGCTATCCGATACGTGTGAGGAGTTGAGAAGAGCGTACGCGGTACTCATACTGATTGAACCAGTTCATGAAAGGAAAGATGTTGCCAAGCAAGCCCATCATAAAACACAAGGCCTCGAATGCGTGGCCAATCTTTGGATGGCACTGGTAACCATAATGCACAACAGTTCCAACGCTCGCGCTAATGAGCCAGCCGATCCCCACGTAGTCTACACGTGCGCAAAACTCCATGCTCCCGTGGTGTGCACATCCAGCCATTGTATGCCAGACAGCACTACCAAGGAGGCAGATGCAAGCAAATGACATGAAAAACACTTCGGCTGCATCGAAGTCGGTTGGGTTTCTGATAATGGAGATGATGCTGATAAGATACAAAATGAGGGGTATAAGGTGGGTATGAATGTTGACTAGAACGAGGAGGAATGAGACGTGCAGGAGGGGGGAAAAATAGATGAACATACGAGTCTCATTGTGAAGCGTGAAGACAGATTTGATGAGGAGCGGCCATCGCTCAATGGGTATAAATCTTTAGAATCCAGTCAGCGTGAAGTTCGAATAAACAAGAAGAATAAGTCATACCTATATCCTTGGGTAACGAATGGATTGTTCTTCCAGGGCTCTGGAAGGTCGTGATATGTTATGAGACGCATGCCTTCAAAAGAGTGCTTGACAGCTCTGGCCACTTCACAGGCTGCCTTTTCAATGAGCTGGTCTGTCTGCTCCTCCGTCTCGGCAGTGATTGCTGCGAGTTCTGTCACCAGGTCTGATGACAAGGTATCCAAGACGTCACGTAGAAGCGAGCTTGGCGCGAGCGAGGGTCCACCAAGTATCTTGGTGAACTCGGTTTCTGTCGAGGACAGATGAGAATGCAGGCTATGGAGGCGCATTGAGAGTGTCGGCACGTAATCAAGTAGCTTCCGAGAGTCAATGTCTTGGAAACGTGTGCGGGCGTCCTCCAATTTCGACCGCATATCAGCAAAGTCAGGGAGATGTGCTATCATATCCGGCATGTCTGATAGATGGGGCATTTCAGGGAAGTGCGAGCGTACTTCTGCCATATCCGGTAGATAGGGCAGTTCCGGTAAATGCGAGCGAACGTCGGGCATTTCTGGAAGATGCGAACGAACGTCTACCAAAGTAGGCATTTCGGGGAAATCAGGAAAATGAGCCCTCAAGAAACTCTCCACCGACGCCAAATCTGAAAAATGAACGTCTGGTAGGTGCGACCGTACTTCCGCACGGATGCCATCGAGCATGTCCAGTGCCGTTTTTGCCCAAGTTCTTGCCTCTTCTATTTTAATCTCGCCTCTAGCCTTCCAGGCTTCGAGATCAGGTGATTCCAGCTCAGAAAGGTGCCGTTCAAGGTCGGCAAGATGGGAGAGGACGAGGAAGCGGAGGGAAGCGAGGGTTTGTGCAGGAGATACCCTGGATAGGTCAAGCGTTTCAGCAGAGGTAGGTAGGGGTTTGCACAGCTGAAGAGGGGAGAGCTTGGGTCCGGTGCTAGACACGCGCTTGACATGCCGCAACCGAAGTGTAGGCGGACTGGATGGCGTGTCCGGAACAGTCGTCGTTACTGTCGTAGCTGATAAGGATATCATGAAGGACAGTGAGGGGGAGGGCAGAGAGCTAGGTTCAAGTAAATATCATGCGGAAATTGCAGAGCATTTTTGATGGACGTGCTCCTCGATTGTTTGCTTATGTAATGACAGTAACGATGATCCGTTGGCAATTGCCAAACATGTGGCAGGAAGTAAACTGAGAGGGAGTACGGCCTGTACCTCTTCAAGTCTTCCAATCTTTTGCGTGCTTATGTTAAGATGTTGCAAGTCTTCTATCATTAATGCGTGTTGATATAGAGCCTGGTTGACTCATTGACTGATTTGTTGGTAAGCTTTTTTGCTCGTCTCCGATGTCTCTGACACAGCTGCTTATCACACAGCATTCACGACGAGTCATCCGTCCCACATACATAAGTCCTGGTCGCCTCTCCTGCGCTAAATATCGGTGCAAGCTTGCTTGACGGCTTTTGCAAAATATGGGTCTCCCTATCCCTCAGCTCCTCGTCGTCGGCCTGGGAAACCTCCCACTGCCACTTACTCGGCATAGGTACTTCATTACTCCGCAAAATTACTGAGGGGTGAATGACTGATCAGTTTTAACTTTGGTGCTAGTGTCGGTCATCTCATTGTTGACTCCCTCGCTGCTCGCCTAGGAATCAAATTATCAAACCAGAAAGGTGGATATGCTGGCCAAGGCCAGGTCCAACTTGGGCAAACACAGATTCTGCTGACCTTGTTCAAGTCTAGTATGTTGCCGCTCTTTATCCATTCCATCCTTCTGTTGTCTCATTATTTGACTCAGAGTCCCTTATGAATATATCCGGTCCATCCGTAGCCGCTATCTATCGGAAGAATTTTCACGACCCAAAATCCATAATCGTCATTTCGGACTCCGTCCAGCATGATACCACGAAACTTGCTGTGCGCTTAGGTGGATCTGCTAACGGACATAATGGCGTCAAAAGCATCATCTCCGCTCTAGGAGGTGAACAGAATTTCTGGCGTTTCCGCGTTGGTGTCGGCTACCATGGAACGGATATGACCACGTATGTTCTCGGAAGACTCTCAAATCACGAAAAGCAATTTTGGACACAAGAAGGATTGGATCTTGTCCTCGCTGAACTTGAGCGAGTGGCCAATAAGGGTGGTTAGCTTGTAAGCATATGGTTTACTTTCGTTATCCATGTTTCAAACTGTCGCTTAGATTGTCAGCGTGCGTTTCTCCGTGAGACGAAAAACCTCACCGCCGGGTGCCCGGGACATTCTGAACTGCTACGAGGAGACAGCACTCCTTAGCGAGCAAGGTTCTCGAACGGATTCCTCGGCTTCGAGCTTCGCAAGCCACTCTAAACCTGCGAAAATGGTTCAACCAAGAGTCCAGGAACGCGCACGGGGATCTTCTACGACCACCATACCGCCTCCCTCTTTCCTGGACCATACGCCGCCCTCCCACACCCTTTCAAATTGCTCGTCATATCATGTACAATTACCCTACCCCACTGTCTTATAATCAGAACATCTTGGTCACGAGATACCTAATCAAGCTTTACTCCACGCATTTTTAGCGACTTCTCGCAATGCGCTCGTTGAAACACGCGGTTCTTTTACCGTATCGGAGTCTCATAGCACGTTCCATGGGGAGCTCCGTGGGATTTGACCCCATGGCCGTCAGTAAATATACTTCATGGTGTAATTCGGAATATTAGGAAGAGAAGCAAGACTACCCAGGGGCTGGACTGGAGCGGGCTTTAAGTATCGCCCTAATGAGCCTTGCAAGACTTGAGCGTTGGCTTACAATAGTCCTGTGCGCCAGTAACTCCTCGTCACTCTTCGCTTCAAGTATTCGGCACTGTCGGTGTTTTAAGTGCGGTGATACTAAATCCCCCACCTCTGCCTGCATAACGTTATTGTCTCTTTCTTCTCTCCTCTTCTGAGAGATGCTTGTTCGCTCAGTTTCAGCAGCATTTGTGCTGTTCCCGTCGCTCTTTATCTCACTCGTTTATGCTCAACCTTCTCCTAACCTTCAAAAGCGCATCTCTGCAGCTATCGCAGCTGCGTCCAACCAGTCTGGCACCGTAGACTACACATCCTTTGTCAACCCTTTCATTGGAACGGGTACGTGGCAGCTTTCTGCGCGCGCGACAATTGGAATATTAATTGCCTTCTAGACAATTTTGGTGATGTCTGGTGTGTTGACATTTTTAGCTCATGATGGTGGCACCCATCAGCTAACGTCGGGAAATGACTATTCTAGCCCGGGCGCTTCGATCCCGTTTGGCATGGTAAGCTCTACTAGAATGAACAGTGTCGGTTATGAAGTCGGCTGAGATGATGGTGGAAGGTCAAATTCTCTACAGATATGACTGGTTATGCTCCAGCTGGTACGGTTCCATTTGCTCCATTCGGCTATGGATGCTTAACTTTCTGTAGGTTATGTCGCTGACCCTGAGCAGAAGATTCGTGGTTTATCTCCCTTACATGACAGTGGGACTGGCTCATCATTGGGTAAAGATTTACTGCCCTAGTCTTATCGCACAGATATTAACCGTCTGAAATGATAGGTACCTATGGCAACTTCGAGATTATGCCCCTGCTTTGTCCTCATGGATTTGATACTTGTACCACCACACTAGACGCCCGGGAACGCTTGAGGAAGAAGAATACCGACGGTTTGACATCTGTCGTTTATCGCGCTAATTATTAGCTGATAGGTGGACACTCAGATGCTACTCCCGGATACTTCTCCCTGACATTGGACAACAACATCCAAATGGAGGCTACCGCGACTCGTCGTGCCGGGCTGGAAAGGTTCACTTTCCCTTCTGGTTCTAAACCCTACTTTGCTCTCGATCTGGCAAACGATCTGCCCGTGTCATTTGCTGGAGGTGAACTCAATATTGATCCGGACATGGGCAGGGTCACAATTGGTGGCAAGTGGGGCTCCAGGCTAGTATTCATGGCATCAGATCTTAAGGATTGGCTGATGTTTTCTGGGCCCCAGTTTTGGTCCCACGAGGTTTAACTATCAGGCATTTGCATGCTACGACCTCCTCGACAATGGCAAGCAAAAGCTCGATGAATGGGGTGTTTGGACTGGTGATACATTTGGGTTGGATGCCAAAGGCTTGGGAATGACGCATCTCAATCTAAGCCTCAACCTCATCGGAGGCGTATACCAGTCCGGTGCACTATTCTCTTACTCTGGCAACCCGAAGCAGGTCAATATTCGTGTTGGAGTCTCGTTCGTTTCCACCGACCAAGCCTGTGCTAACGCGGAGGAGGAAGTTGGAACGGCATCGTTTGATGATATTCATGCAAGAGCCAAAGCGTTGTGGCAGGAGAAGCTTAGCAGGGTTGAAATTGAGGTTGGTGGTACACCGCCAAACGTCACGGAGATGTTGTACTCTTCCTTGTATCGTGCTTCCTTGACCCCGGTTAGTGCCATGTATGCAGCTGCAGCTGAACTTTTTTTGACACGACCATTGTAGAACAATGCCACTGGTGAAACCCAGGGCGCCTTTGCTGGAACCAATTCCTTCTATTTCGATTCTTTGTATTGCAGGTGTGCCCAGTTAGCATCTTCGTTTCTTCAAAATACTAATGACCCGATCTAGTTGGGATACTGTAGGCTTTCAATTACATCTTGTTGCTTGGTTTGATTATTTATCCATAAACAGTTCAGAACTTTCTACCCACTCATGTCTCTCCATTCACCGGTCGAGTTTGCTCAGATTGTGGAGAGCTACATTGATGGTTGGAGGAAACTTGGATGGATGCCCGAATGTCGCGCCAATAATCTCCCAGGATGGACTCAAGGAGGTGAGTAGCTCTTCATAACTCTGACAAAGGGAATCGGACACATAATGGACAAACTTTCAGGTTCAAGCGGTGATAACATTGTCTCTCACTTCGCTGTTTACTATCACAATGAAGCTTCCCGGCTTGGCATTGATATAAACGAGCTCTATTCTGCTCTTCTGGCTGATGGGGAATTGAACCCGCCAGAATGGAACACTATGGGAAGACAAGTTAATGTTTACAAGTAAATACGAAGCAGCTCACGGAATAACTGCGATATTGACGAAATTATTCAACAGACAATTTGGCTATGTACCTTTTGCTGTCCTTGATGTGTCGAGCACAGGACGACAGACTCGTGAAGGCAGTCGGACGTTGGAGGTAGGTTTCGATATGGGTCAAGCGATTTGATCACTAACTCTTGTGAATCGTAGTATGCATTTGAAGACTTTGGTATTCGTCAAGTAGCGCAGTTGCTTGGCAAGGATGATGATGTCGCCAAATACACCAATCGATCTCTCGTAAGTGTTACCCTCTAGACTAATCAAATCTGATTAACCTTGACTGTCAGTTTTACCGCAACGTTTGGGACCCCTCTGTCACAAGTGATGGCTTCAAAGGTACGCCTGTTGAATATTCAGGGCTATGCCCCCGCTCATGAAATTTAATAGGCTTTATGCAGAAGCGATACTCCAATGGAACATTCTTCTTCAACGATCCCACAGATTGCTCGCCAAAGGATAAGAATGATACCAGAGCCTGTTCATTACAATCGAGTAACCAGAACGGATTCTATGAATCCTCTTCCTGGGAGTACAGTTGGTGAGTTATGTTAAGCAATATCCGACATTGAATTGATGTAAATTGAAAATCTAGGTATGCGCCACACGACACAGCGCACTTGATCGAATTGATGGGAGGAAATGTGAGCCTCGCGACGTCAGTGGGAATTCATGAGCTAACCACTATGCAGGACACCTTCATAAAACGCCTCAACCACTTCTTTGACGTAGGTTGATGCCGATAATATCAACAATGGCTGACTCTGAATCATTTCTTCCTAGGCGGGATACTATCTTGCTGGCAACGAGCCGTCCTTCCAGGTGTGAGAGCTCGATACAACTACTTTCTTGTCGTTAACAATTCCTCCGTAGACTCCGATTGGTTACCACTACGCCAACCATCCAGCCATGTCTGTCGACCGTGTTCGCGAGGTCGTTTTTGACAATTTCGATATCAGTATGCTAACCTGTTAATTACTCTTCCGCATCATCTAATATTGATATATTTCACAACCAGCCGCTGGAGGTTTGCCAGGGAACGACGATCAAGCTGCCATGGCTACACTTCTCTCCTTCCATCTTCTCGGACTATATCCCGTACCCTCAACTACCCAACTCTTAATCCTCTCACCTTTCACACCTAAATATACCATTCACAACTCCTTCCTCAACGTCAGCACCACTGTCACTGTCGCCAACTTTTCTTCCAAATCCGTACAACGTGTCATACCGGCTGGCACACCCGCATATGTGGAAAGCGTGACGGTTAATGGCCAACCCACTGCTTCGAGATGTCACTTTGATTTCTACGATGTGTTTAGGCTTGGTGGAGAGGTTGTGATTACTCTTACTGCAGATAAGGATGCTGCGGATAGCTGTGAGGGAGGTGTGCCGGAGAGTATCTCGACTGGTGGATTCGCAAAGGCGAGGTGATATCAATGAGAAGCAAATACCACCATTTCGTTTGTTCTTCTTTCTTTTTCCCATCTTCCAGACCTAAATTCGTGAATACCCTCTTCTATGCTTTTAACATGGATGAAATAAACCTCGCTCAAGTGAGCACCTGACTTGATACGCCACTACGGGCACGAGTATTGCGGTTCATATTTGATATAGTCAAAAAAGAATGGATTCCAATCCACAAGATACGTATGAATAATTAGACAGAAAAAAAGGCATCCTCCGTATCCTACAGGTTATCCTACAAGGGGGATATAGTGAGAGAACAAGAAAGAGGAAAAGAAAACTCGTTAATTCATTCCGTGAGTTCATTCCAGAAATAGTTTTGAGAAGAGAAACAGGAGAAAACTAGTACTCGTTAGGTATTTTCTAACATGACACCGGGTAGATGTGCGGTAGAGTGTATGCACCATCATAGAGCAAAATAGGATATCAACAGCTTGGTAAATTTCACAAGAGGGAAAAGAAGAAAAGCAGCAGGAGAAAAAAAGGTCATCACAGTCATTGTTATGAATCATCCTCTAGAATGATTTTGTCGGAATGCAGTAATCATATCGATGTATCCCTTTGGCAGAACATTGACACTGACAGTCGTAACCTTCGGAATGGCCTTGATACCATATCTATATAACACGACGTTAGGGCAAACGAGGTAAGAAACGGTGAAGTGAAAGTTTACTCAGAGAGAACCCTTTGCACGGCAGTCTTAACAGCAACCCCGGCACCCGCTTTAGGCACCGTGATCTCCATTTTGATGGTCTTCTTCCCCGGACGGAACAACAATCCAATCAGATCTTCCAACTTCGCAGCTGCTTCATGGGATGATGCCGTCTCAAAGTTGATAGCCATATTTTTTCCGACAGTAAGTCGACCCGTCGATTCCATCGCTATACCAATTGAATGTTAATTCTGTGTAACAGCAAAGGTATACGACGCCTGAGGACAAGATGATCTTACCTGCTTGATATCTCTTCTCCGCCCGCTTTTTCAACTTGTCCAGAGTCCTCTCTGCCTTCTGAATCTCCTGTTCCTTCAATGTACTCTCCTCACTAAACGTATCCAACTCCTCTCTCCCCTGCGCTTTGATCTTCTCCTCCTTTAATTCCTCAATCCTGGTGGTCAACTCATGGATCTGCGCACGGATGATAATAGCTTGTTTGTTCCGCTCTTTGATTTCGGAGGGAACGCCGGCGGTAGAGCTAAATACAGAGGAAGTGAGTGAGGGCGGGTTGTTGTTTTCGTCGATTTGGACGTCGTCGCCGTCGCCACCTTTAGCAACGCCTTCAGCGTCTCCAGCGCCGACACCACCTCCAACATTGTTGTCGTCGTTTTTATCGTCACCACTACCTTCAGCTCCTTGTTGTGTTTTTTCAACACCCTCTCCAGCTCCTAAATTCAGCAAATCACCTTCTGCAGGCTGTGATGATTGCTGCTGCTGTTGTTGTTGTGACGTAGCAAGATCCTGCAACTCCAAACTCGGTCCTCCACCATCCAACTTTGCATCAATCTCCCCAAGAAAATCATCAAAAAGACTGTCACCAGGCGCCGTTTGAGATGTAGGCAATATATTCGTGGTCTGCTGTTGCACCTGAGGAGTTGGCGATATACTTTTGGTTTTGTTCCGCGGAGTAGGAGGCACGTTCTTGACGGGCAGTTGAGGTGTAGGCGGAACAGATTTGTTTGGAGCCTGGCTCGGAGTGGGTGGTATTGGAACATTCCTAGCCTGTTGTTGGGGTGTGGGGGGAATTGGCACATTCCTAGCCTGTTGTTGGGGTGTGGGGGGGATTGGCACATCCTTAGCCTGTTGTTGGGGTGTAGGAGGGATTGGCACATTCCTAGCCTGCTGTTGGGGCGTGGGAGGGATCGGTTCCGGAGGAATTGGTTGGAGTTGAGGGGGTGGACTGCTTGGCGGTACAGTCATTGACTTATACTTGGGCGTTGGAAGAGTGGATTGTGCCTTTTGTTGCGGGGTAGGTGGGACCGTTCTTGACCCCCGGCCAGATGTGGGACGGGCAGCTTGCGTTTGTGGTTGCTGAGGTGCGACAGGCACAGTCTGTTGCTCGGGAATAGGAGGAACAGGCTGGGGTGGTTGTTGAGGGGTAGACGACACCGTGTTTGTTTGTGGTCCAGGAGTAGGAGGAACGGGTTGGGGCTGTTGTTTGGGAGTAGACGGTACTGTTCGCGATTTCTGTGCCGGAGTGGATGGCATTGTCTGTGGCTTCTTTGCTGGAGTGGACGGCACTGTCTGGGCCCTCTGTCCTGGAGTGGGATCTACTGTCTGCGACATCCGCCCAGGGATAGGAGGAACAGGCTGAAGAGGATGGTGAGGTGCAGGCGATATAGTCCCTGAGTGATTTTGAGGTGTAGGAGGGACTGTCCCAGGCCGTTGTTCGGGCATAGGTGAAATGGGAGTCGGGATATGAGAGGTAGGAGGTGCTGTAAGCCTCGTCTGAGGAGTGGGAGGAACCTTCGACTGCTGTTGTTGCTGCTCATCTTGAACAGGCGGGGTGAGATTGTTCCACGGGACATCCGTTGAAAAAATCGCGTCACCAAACCCTTGTTGCTCGGACGGAATACCAGTCGGCTCGGTAGATCCTTGGTCCTGTTCAGCAGGAGGAACGGGGACCTCCGATCCTGGGTGAACCGAGTCGTTTAGGTCCACAGTGTGGTCGTACATAGGAGTCCTGGCGAGGACGCTGGGGGTCGGAGGAGGTACCTGGTCTCTCTCTGTATCCCAGGCATCACCGTATAGAGGCGTTTGAGGAGCTGCAGGTGGAGGTTCAACCTTTCTCTTCTTGACAGGCTGAGGAATGCGCGATTCCAATCCTTGAAGCTTTGAGGTTGCGGGTTGTGGTAAACGTGATGTTCGTTGCTCGGATGTAGGTTTCTGTATTAGTCGGGAATCAGAATTGCAGTAAATTTGGGTTATCCTGCTATGGAGTTACGTACCGTGTAAGGTGTTGGGGGTGCAGCATTGCTTACATCGTCCCAGAGGTCTTGATCAAAAGTTGACGGTCGTGGAGTAGGCTCGTATACCGAAGAAGCAGGAGGAGGGATGTAGTGAATGGGCGGTGAATCATAATTCTGGGAGTCAAAATCCTTCTCTGGTGGTGTAGGAGGTATCACTGCTTCTTCCCTCCGGATATTCTCCCAATCCGAACCCAACCCGGATTCGTAGAAGTCAGGAATGGAAGGCATGCCAGTGATCGTAGGCACGATAGAATTGCGACTGACTTCAAAGTGAGGCCGGTTGGAATCTGATGGGGTCGGAGGGAGGGCAAAGGGTGGTTGGGTGGGTGTTCCGGGTTCATCATTGTCAATTGCTCTGCCCTTGCCCTTGTCACGCCTGCGTACTGGGATCTCTATTTCTTCCTCTTCCACAAAGTCAACTCGAAGAGGTTGAGCTGGAGTCTCGGTGGATACGGAAGAAGCGTTAGATGATATGTTGGAATCGTCGACAGAATTCGAGGGCGCTTGTGACGCAGACTCATCGAAAGAGTCACGACGAGGGCGGACGGTGTACCGGACATGGGATGTGCCAACAATGGGGGGGGGCTGCGAGCCCAGGACGGAGCCTCGGTCAGAGTTTGTTTCTGAGAAAACACTGACATCGCCTCCTGGTACGCGACGGGTGCGAAGAGGACCAGTGGGGGGTGTAGGAGCAACGACTCGTGTGGTTGGAGGCGGTGAGGTGACGGTTGGAGTTGCGGGAGTGGGAGAAAGGGTGCTGAGCGTCTCGCTTATCTCTGTTGGTTGGATTACGGGAGAAAAGCGAACAACCCGAGCTCGGGGGAAGAGCTCTGGGATATTCACGGTTGGAACTGAGCGGGACATATAGTACATATCTCGACGGAAACGCCTCCAGACTCGATGAGCTCCGACATCGTGCCAGATCGCAGGCGCAATATCGGCTAGGACCATGCCCAATCCCGTCCATACAATAACCAGGACCAGCCTAATGATACTTTCTGTGACTAAAAAGTCAACAAAAAGACGAACGGCGTATGCAATGTAGGGATCAAGCGAGTTTGGCATCTTCTTTAGGAAATGAAGGGTGACGACGCCCTCCCAGAGGCCAACAAGAGTACCTGTAAGTTTGAAGTCATGGTTGGAGACGTTGTCGACGACAAAGCGGAGGCCGAGGCCAAAGGCGATGGCGAAGAGATTGTCCATGAGGAAGACGATGCGAGCATTGAAGCGGGACGAGGACCGCCGAGATGAAAATATCGCGGACATGATGCTCATCCTGCCCGTGACAAGAGTCCAACACAGAACAACCTCGTGGACCTCCCAATCCAGTTACAGGCGCTTGTTCCCATCAGCGCTTGCTATTGTTTGTCAGAACACAACAAGCGCGCTTTTCTTCCCACCGACAGTGAGCTGCTTCAACAAACCTTGGGTCCGAAATCTCTGAACTTCAATGTATATAAATGGCATGGACGTTGACCAGAACACGATCGATCACTCCATCATTTGTCGGTGGTTGCCGCTCACTACTAATTCAGCATCCTAACTCCCCCTTCAAGCGCGCCATACATTAATCCACTCCATGAATAAAGGTCTACTTCAAGCGTTCAGGACAAAGCGCCCCAAGCCGAGGTCTCCTACACCCCTATGTCTTGGCAGCTTCTTGGTTTATTTCCTCCAAGACCTGATTCCGACCTCAAGCTTCTTCCAGGATAAATCATGTATTTCAACTCCACGGGATACATCCTGTAATCTAATCGGACGGCAACGACACCCAACACCACAACTCCCTAATCTGACTGTAACCTAGGAGTCCTATAGAGGATATATAGTAATCATAACATTCGATACTCCACTCCAGCCAAAACAGGCCGACCGGCTTAGGCGACACTATCTTCCGGAGTCAGTCAGCAAACTTCCTCCTTGGTGAATCCGTCAAAGGCTCTCTCACGAGACAATCTCTTCTATTCCCAGAGGTTTCTATCACGTTAGCTCTCCGTTGCCTCGGGCTTCTCTGAAGGATTCCATCGGCCGCCGACATAATCCCCCATGACAGGCTAATGTAGTATATCTTTGCTCTCCCACTTCAGAGGCTCCCACGCAATCATTCACTGCACTGATCCATGGGGCTCCAAGGCTTCAACTCGGCAGGTATTTATGTCTGCCCGGGCATCGGGTGACCTTTTGCTGACCCAGCTATTCCGGTCATCCCACCCCTACGAACTAGTATAAAGCTTGACCTGCAGTGGTTGAAAAGCTCCCACAGCAAACCCTCAGCCATCTAGCTCTACTTGAAGCATACCATGCCAGACGGAACGTCAAATACCCAGAACACTGCTCCGGACCCGTGGTGGGATAAACCAATTTTCCACTCACGACCAATTAAAATTATCAGCGTCGGTGCTGGAGCCTCTGGCCTTCTATTCGCTTACAAGCTACAGCGATCGTTCGATAACTTTGAACTAATCTTGTACGAAAAGAATGAGGAAATTGGCGGAACATGGCTCGAAAACAAATATCCAGGGTTTGCCTCCTCCAACCCCCCAGATAAGCAAATAAACTAATTTTCTTTCTTTCCTCGTACCATAGCTGTGCTTGTGATATTGCAGCGCATGCCTACACCTGGTCCTTCGAGCCCAACCCTAGCTGGTCCTCCACCTACGCCGGCTCAGACGAGATCCAGGAATACTTCCTCCGCTTCACCGAGAAATACGACCTACGCAAGTACTGCCGTTTTAAAAAGCGTATTTCCCGTGCCGAGTGGGACAACGACAAAGGCCAATGGAGTATAGAGATTACCGACCTCGAGAGCGGCAACATTATTCACGACTGGTGTCACTTCCTGATCAACGCTAACGGCGTCCTGAACGCCTGGAAATGGCCAGATATACCCGGCATCGATAAATTCGAGGGTCCCATTCTTCATACCGCAAAATATGACAGAAACCTCGACCTCACTGGTAAAACCGTCGCACTCCTCGGAACTGGGTACGCCACCACTTCACAACAAATTCTTCCACTTATACCCTCTCCCTACAGCTCATCAGCAATCCAAACCCTCCCCGCCATCCTCCCCAAAGTCAAAAAAGTAGTCTCCTTCAACCGCTCCGCATCTTGGGTCTTCCCAACCCAAGGTTACGCCCAACGCCACTACACCGACGAAGAAAAACAAGCCTTCGCCTCCGACCCTAAAAAACTCGAAGAACACCGCCGCGAACTCGATTCAAACCTCAACAGTCTCTTCTCCATCTTCTTCCAAGACCACCCCGCGCAAAAGGCCATCACATCCGCAATGCGAGACGCCATGGCTGAAAAACTCAAAGGTTCGGGTTTAGAAGATAAAGTCATACCGAAATGGGGTGTAGGTTGTCGGAGGATTACACCAGGTGTGGGATACCTCGATGCGCTGGTGGATGAGAAGACGCAAGTGGTTCCGTGTGGCGTCAAGGAAATCACTGAAAAGGGATGTGTGAGTGATGATGGAGAAGAGTACCCTGTGGATGTGATCATTTGCGCTACGGGATTCGATACGAGTTACCTTCCCCGGTTCCCGATTATTGGATCGAATGGGGAGTCGTTGGCGGATGCGTGGAAGGATGAGCCAATGAATTATCTTGGGTTCGCAGCACCTGGGTTTCCGAACTATTTCATCCCCGTTGGACCGAATAGCCCCGTTGGAAACGGGCCAGTGTTGATTGGCATAGGTCCGTGACTCCCGCCTTTTGTCATTGTCAAAGATCCTTGACTAATATTCGAACCTTCAGAGGCCCAACTGGACTATATCCTCAAGCTCATCAACCGTTACCAAACCGAGAACATCCACAGCATCTCCCCAAAAATGGAGGCCGTGGAAGACTTCATGGAACACAAAAACAATTACATGAAACGCACCGTCTGGGAGTTTGACTGTCGTTCTTGGTATAAGAGCGGAAGTACAAATGGAAAGGTGACTGCTGTCTGGGTAGGGAGCACCTTACACTATCTCGAAACCCTTCGCGACCCTCGTTACGAAGACTGGAATTTCACTTATATCGGCAACCGGTTCGCGTTTTTGGGGAATGGATACTCGCAGACAGAGTTGGACCGGACAGCTGACTGGTCTTATTATTTAAGGAGCGAGGATGACAGTCCATTCCTTGGACGTGCAAAGGAGAGAAGAATATATTCACGGTCCGGAACTATATCCAGGCCTGAAATTGAAAGCGAATATAGTGTGGTTCTCTAACAGCACTTTGATCCTCCACCTGCCTATCTATCTATGTATTCTTAGCCGGCCTTCTCTAGACTCTCGAAGATGAATATAATTATACTACGCCGCTTGAGGTATTTTGATTCAAGTGTATACATGCCGAAATGCACTTGCCGTGCAAAGTCATTCACCATAATTCTACCATAACAAGGAAAGGGCTACACAAGGACTGATAAAACTTGAAGATAACAACCGCAGGCCGCACGAGACGCCACGATCTCCACCGCCACAGTAAAAGCGAGAAAATATACACACATACGTACACCTAAGTGGACGCCACAAAGTATACGCCACCCTTCCTCTGCTCGTCTTCTCTCGTCGTTAGCCACTCGATTAGCTACAGCACGCTGTGACCTCATGGTCGTCATGAAGAACAGGGTATTCCGGGAGAGAAAGAAGCAATAATCGACGCGGATGTACAGAGTAACATAGGGACATAGAGTGGCTGATAGTGCTCTCCCCTTATCCGAATCTGGGTCCATGAATCAGCATAGCCGAAGGTTGTATGCGTAAGTCCGCAGCAGTGCGTACGACGTCTAAGGTCTTTCCTGCAGCATCGCTCCAGCACCTTCGCGAATAGATACTTGTTTGCGGCTTGACGCGGTCACCAACTGGAATAGGAACGAGTTGAGAAACCTACTGGTTCCTGGTCTTTCGTCCTGTATCCACCGACTCGACGCGCGAACCAACAAATCAGAAGTTATAGAAAGAGTAGCGGTGATATTCGTCTCCCTGATTCTCCGCAAACCCCTGCGCATCACATTCAATGACGCGGGGTTTTTCTAAGGGACCACTTCCTCGATCATGTCGCTCTTGACAAGCCTTCGTCTATCCTCGTTCCACTTCCTCAGGTACACCCTCGCACGCTCCTCGAATTCCTGACAACCATCGAATAAATCCTCGGGTAGTTTATCCTTCCTCTGATCCCAAGGCTTGACATCGATGCTCTCGCACCGGTCCAAACAGACGAGGATCATCCCGAAACCATACGCATCAGCCAGAAGCGGGTCCTGACACTCGCCTCTCAATATCTCCGGGGCTGAGAATGGGCGCGTTCCAGGGTGAATTTGTTCAACTCTTGGTGCTGGTATCGCAGCGAGTATGGAAGTATTATTGGCATTTGAAGGCCATTTCCTTCCTATCCCATTCTGTAGATACGCAAATGGATCAACTGGCTCATCGTCGGGCGATTTGAAAATTGAGTCTGCAGACACAGATCGCCCAAAGTCAAGTAGCTTGATAGTGTCGTTGGCATGTGTTACCTGTATGTTCAGGAGCGAGAGATCGCCATGACTAAGTCGATACGAGTGTAAATGCGTCAGACCGTCGAGTAGTTGATTATGATAATCAATCTTCTTCGCCTTCGTCAATGGTGGTCTCGCCACAATAACATCGTAAAGCGTCCTTCCATCAACATACTCCAACACCATCCCTACATTCTCCAGCGAGCCCAAGAATGCGCATATGTTGCGATGACGGTGCAGTGTTGTGTAGACTCGCAGCTCAGCAAGGAATTGAACAGTAACATCCGACGCATTCGATTGCATCTCGCCATTGATCTCGAGTTGAATGACGTCGGGTTTCTTGACTATACACTTGAACAGCTCCGAGGCTGATCCGTGAGCGATGGGGTTGAGGCTGGCAGTGGGGTTAGGAGGGGCGGAGTAGGCGGTGGGCGTTGGGAAGGAAAATATCGAGTTTGGATGGCGGGGTGGATTGTATATCGGTGATGGGGGTGGCGATTCTTCCCGCACTGATTTAGCGACGTGCTGCTGAACCTCGTCGATGCCGTGCTTGTAGTCATATACTGGCTCCACAGCAGTATCCTCTGAGGACGAAAATGAGTTTGTGGTCGCATTGCTCGTCGTAGACTCTGCCTCGTTGTTGTTGTCCATCTCAACTAAATTCCGTACGCATGAGCGGTGCTAGAGTGGGCAGAAATGAAGTGAGCATACCCATCCACCAGTTCTTCTTGGAGGTGAGGGTGATCCGCTTCACATGCATGGGTTTCTTGCGGGGAGTCGGATGAGTGACTGTGGGTGTCATCTGGTCGAGACTCGGAGGACTGGGCATGGCGATGGTATTGGTAAAAGTACGACGGCCGTTCATGGTGGTAGAGAGTCACGAACACACGTTTGCTTGGCGTTTATCGCACCTGCCTTATGAGGCTCCCGGGCGCGTATCTCGGATCTCTCACATACTTCCCACTCCGAAATAGGAGAATCCCAGAACACAGACTATGTACTCCATTCCTTGTCGTGAGTGTTCGTCAGAATAATCTATCTACAGCGTGCAATGCTACGCATCAACAAGCAATACGGGCTAGTTAGGTAAAGTAAGGATAAAACGAGTGACGCTCTGCAGAGGGTGTGTAGAGTACGCGAAAAAGAGTACTACTAAGGTACGAGAGGCAGTCCCACATCATGCGAACAGGCGGGGAAAAGGGTCCCAGTGAGTGAAGTGAGTAGAAGTCCGCGAAGGTACGCCAGAGGTCGGGATCAAAGGGTAATGAATATGGTACAGTTTGAAAAAAAAAAAAGCCGCAAACAGTGTCTGAACATGAAATGCAAGGGAAAATTACGATGAAAGGATACAGTGTCCAAATACAAAAGTTCGGGTCAGACCCATGAAAGTAGTGAAAACAAGTCCAGTTAAGAAAAGAAAACATAGCGCACAGTTACCATCCGACAATCATTCCACCGAAAACCACCGTACACGTCCAAAGCGCCCAATGCCAGACCGAAGAGCCTAAAACACGAACACCAAGTGCTCCGTTATGGCTCAGGTCTGCGGAACCACCGGGAACCTGCACGAGGGACGATGAAGGCAAATCGGCAACCGCCAATATCTCTTGCTTGCCCAGCTTTCCAGAGCCAATCATCACCAGTACTCCAACAGATGGTACATCGTTGACCACGACAAATATGAACGCGGGTCCAGGCGCGAGGATGGCAGGGTTGGGCGGCAATTGGCGTACATGCAGAGTTGCAGTGTTGTTATCATACCCGGTGTAGCTATGTTCAAGTTCAAGGTAGCGTTGTCCCATGCTCTAAAAAGTTCGGGCATAATCAGTGAGTGAAGTGGGCCTACACGACTAGACTCAGATTAACCCACCATAGCATGAGTGGAAAATCCTGTGCGGATGATAACGACGCGAGTGTTGTTAACATTTGACACGTTACCAAAGAGATCATCCGAGTCGAGTTGAATATCGAAAGTAGGTCCACCATAAGAGAGTTGCGAAAGTAGACCTTTCGGTTGTGGTCTTCTCTCGTTGTAGTATGATGGATAGAACAATTCAGTCCTGTATTCAGTCGGGTATTTGATTTTCGGTTCGACATTGTAATCCGAGTTGGGATTTGAGCCAGAAACCATAACCGAGCCTAGTAACAACATAATTTAGACTCTAACTGCGGACAAGGCAGAGTCAACCCACCATCAGGAAGCAGAGTGGCAGCAGAGTGGTACATGCGCGGGACTGTACTAGCTTTTAGACCATCTTGAGACCAGCGCTGGCCAGCAGGTGCATTGGGATCGTAAATTGCAGGCGTCAGAACAGGATCATCCGCATAAGACTGCCCAATAGCCCAGCTGTCGTTACCATACCCTGCCGTACCTGATAACACATCAGTGAGGAAATTTCCCGGAATAAGTAATGATCTAGTTACCCATCCTGGCACCATTGACGGCGAAGATTTTGCCGGTCGGAAGGAAGACGAAACTGACCATGGTTCGCGGTTCAGGAAGAGGATCATCTTGGCTGTAGGAGCCCGAGACATCTGGCGTCAGAGTAACACAGGACGTTGATGCACCATATGTTGGCACAATGAAGCTAGGGGACGTCCACCTACATAGAGGATATCAGAAGCCCAGAACAGTGGCGGATACAATTTAATATACCTCTTAGGCTGAATATTTGATCCACCGCAGAACAAAATGGTGGCGGTCCAATTGTTTGCGGCTGTGAGAGGAAGCATAGCAGTCCCAGCACTAGCGGGATAGACACGGACGGCGTCAGGCATATTGTCCAGTGGCGTCTCCTCTGATGTATGATAATCCAGGAGCGCGGTCGCCCAGTTCGACTGAAGTAACAATTTCCCAGAGGGAAGTAACCATGTTAGAGGGAACAAGTTCGCGGGTAATGTCGTAGACAGGATAGTAGAGGTAATGGGGGATCCTCGAGAAGGGAAGAACTCATATGTCGGGTTGTCCTGTTCGGCATTATTGACATAGCCGCCCCATCTGCACCCGCCGAGCTGGATTTCCATGAAACCTTATTTAGCAGATGGTGATAGTGTCGTTCATGAGCGCAGCTTACAATGATCATGGTGCCATCCTCCAGGGTTTCGCTGCCAGGCACAAATAAGATTCTCAACGCCGCCACCCGTAATAATACGTCGAAACTCACAGCGTAGGATACCATCTCTGGTCTGAGTCGTGCGGGGAGAGAACCCATTCACACTTTCCGTCATCAGTGGGGTCCAGGAGTCTGGGGTAGAGGGGTTAAGTCAAACTCTACAGCGCGCGCGAACCACGCCCAAACTTCAAAAATAGACCACTTACCGAATCCTGCCACATTGCCATCAGCCTAGTTCAGGAGAATATCGATACGAACATATTACTTACGACTTACGCCCGTCTGGGTCATCGTACGGACCGCCCCCCGTTTGTGAAGGTGCTGCAGCCCCACCGTATGTCACGGCTTGGTTCCCACCAACATTCATCCACGTCCCATTGCCGAGAACATTGCCGCCCTATATTTAACACATCATGAACTAAGTTTGCAAACTAGGTTTGGTCATATGGGGGGTGGAACAGGTGCTCACGGCGCAGAACGAGTTGGTGATCGCGTCCATGGGTCGCTGGGAATTCGCCTCAAGAGCCCATTCTAATGAAATTGGGAGGCCGATAAATTGCTGGGCTCCTACACGACATAAAGCATGACGAACCAGATGCCCATGCAGGATGGCCATTAATACGAGCGGGGTTGTTCTCCACCTTGTCGACGAAGTACACCTTATCTGGCGTACCAACAAAAAGCTTCCATATACATGAATACAACTCGTTATAAGTAAACCGCACGCGAACAACATACCTGTTGAGCACTGACAAGGCTGTCGCCTATAATCTCAAAGGAATTTATTGTCCCCTTCCGTTTCGGTTGACCTGGGGGTGGCAGCACAGTCTGTGCATTCGTAAGACCAATAAGGACGGCAGAGAGGCAAAGGGTTGCCAGAGGACGCAGGAGATCCTGCATGATGAGAAGGGGAGAAAAGAAGAAAGAGAAAGAGGAACGAGGAACGAGGAGGATGTAGGAGAAGAAGTAAAAGAATGTGAGGGTTGACTATAAGAAGACGGGCAACCGAAAAGATGGCGAGCGGTGAATGCGAGTTCTGCATAAATCATGGCATCGAGATCCGGGATCCCTGCCAAGCACTAGCCCATCTTCCGAATAATACTCTGGCCGCCCCGGCATCTCGTGCCACTTCTGCAACCGCCCATCTCCCATATTGGCTTGATTTTCCCCCTCATCCTATCTTTGATTCTGGTCAAATCAGGAAGATAAAACACGCCAACCCATGCATAGCAAATCATCCGGAGGCGTAATGAGTGTCGTGCCTCAACAATCGCCACCAAAGGTACAATTCAATCCCTCCAGTCTGACTCACATGATGTTCCGGGGTCTATTTTCAGAAATTCGGAAAGACCGCTGCTTAGGTAAGACTGGTCAGGTTCATGCATTGCAGGCTCAATGTAGAGCGCCTGTCAATTTAATCCGGTCATATGGACGTGATGATCGCTAAGGATAGTAATCGCTCTCTCCCAGCAACAACACTACATTGAGAATGTATTTCTGCTATCTCCAAAGATCAGTCAGCCGCCATCCTCAACGGTTCAGCGCCCGCAAGGCATTAACAGCTTTTGAAGCTTTTACAGGAGCAGACGAGCCACATTCCGACGTTTCACCTTCTAGCGCGCTATTCTACGCTAACGATCCCGTATTTCCCACTTCCCTCTATAGATGACAGATTTCATGGATGAGTTGTCAAGAGCTCACGGCCAATTCACCCCTATGCACTGAAACAGCGTTGCTTAGCACGGATCCCCAGTATAGCTCACCATCTAATTTTGAATCATTGGCTGGCTATCCTTAGCTACTCCTGTTCCGCGAAGCTAACCTTCTTCAATGAAGGGACAGGAGCAGAACGAATCATGGGTCGTTGTAATTGTGCCAAGCCAAGCAATCAAAATGATATCATACCCTATCCAGACAGGCACTTGACAGTTGCTGTGAGAGCCCTTGTAATGCTGTGAAAGACGGCTTTTGAACGCCTTGATTTTTGATTATGCAGGGTCTGCGCACATGGATACCCCATGGTACGAGTCCTCGGTGCCGTTGTGCGTTTCTGCCGCTCCGAGGTGAACGGGAACAAACCGCCGTCGGGTCATGGCGCATAAAGACTGTAGCGCATGCAACAAGTATTTTCTTAGCAAGTTTGCGTACATCAATCTGTTGCATGGCTTCACAAGGTTGACAGTGATAAGTACAATAGCAACTGCCTACGCCGGCGTACGTTGATCAGATAGAATCAACCCTTTGATTCCGTATGCCTTGAACGAAATCGCCCATTCAAAAGGGATCCATAAACTCAAGTGTTGTCATGCCTATCAAGCCCGTATTGTTGTAGTAGCTACTACTGCCGCCATTATTTAACCGCAAGGAGCTACATGACACCAACAAAGGACAAAGCAAGTTACTGAAAAGGAAGGAAATAACAGCATTCCAAGTGAAGATACCTGCGGAGAACACCAAAAACCTTCTGTCGAGTGTTTCAAGCCATACCAGCAACGAGTGTCCAAGGACGTCCCAACCAATCTCACTCCTCTCCCTCTCCGGGGTGCCTGTAATGTCCATACAGTGATTAGATGGTTAGTCAAGGTCCGCAAATGAGCTTGCCTGCCATTCTAACAGACAGAGAGAATAAGGTATGAGATAGCTGAGTAGGCGGCTAACGTGACGGTGCTAAATGATTCTCAGATGAGTGAGGTTGAATAGGAGCGATCCATTGCGGTCGAAATATGCAGAAAGAATTTTGCGGACCAGGAACTATTCAGGGGATTTAAGAGTGTAAGCGCTCGATGCTCTAACTCCTCATATACTACCTGGGTCGGAGGCACCGGTCACCAGTTAAGGACAGATTGCCTTGTTCCGACCTCCAGTTGTTCCGTCATTGACACCAAGGACCTTATAAGCTATGTGCACATGTATATTTTCACGAGCCAGATTTATGTTTTAACTCGCTCGAGCGTATATCAACATATCAGTGATTCAGATTGATAATAAGGTATGTATGTATAAGCTGTGCGTAACATAAATAAGTATGAACCAGTGGTGAAGAACAATTAGGGTATAGTTGGTAAGTGGTATAATATCTTCGGTGAAATACTGTAACACTTCATCAGTGTTTGGTCAAAGCAGGTTCTGGAGCTGAAAGTTTGAGTTCCCGCAGCTTGAGCTTCTCTCGATGCTTCGCCTCTCCCTTCAACCGCTGCTCAAGTTCTTTGGGAGTCTCGTCACGGTAGCGCCAGTCGCCCACGAAGCCTGTGCTAAATATCCGCCTAGTGTTGAAAATAAGGAGAAGGGAGGTACTGAGCCATTCTGGCAGGACATGGAAGACGTAGAATAACGCCTTGTCGGTCGAGCTGCTGAGTGACCCTGGACCCGTTGACTGGAGGCTGTCAATGGAATTGTGCATGACGGAAAGACGATAGATAGCGATCACAATCTAAGGCAGGGGTACGTAAATTTCAGCCCTCCATACTCTCCGAAATGCACTCACCGTCAAGCCAGTGATGGCACAAAGAATTGTACAACCTTGTCTGTTTACCCTTGGCAAGAAAAAATAACCCCAGAGGGCCTCTCCGATCACGAACAGCATCAAAAACAGAGCAACAGCGGTGCTGACATAGCTGTAAAACGTGGTTCAGTCTCGGATGTTAGACGATACACACAAGAGGAAGCCTACCGTAAAACTTCGACGCGATGTACACTCGTCTCACCCTTGACCATTGGCACAAAGCTACCCGTCGATATGATTCCAGTGATCGTTGCCGCCAAAAATGCCAAGCCGGTAAATCTAGTCCCTCTTCGTACCCAAAATCGAGTATTTGGGTGATCGGGCGTGCCGGCAGGTGGCTTTCCCGGAAAGTCTCTTTGATTCGACTTTCCGTTCACCTCAGGGTCAGATAACTTGGCAGTGGTTAGCCAAAATTTCCACCTAGACTCTGCTTCTGTTGATTGGATGTAGGTTTCGGAACCATACGTTGGAGTGACTAGCATAGTGCGAAGTAAATTGCTGAGGTCTGAGGCGATGCCAATGTAGCCCAAGGCCAAGTCTGACTGGATGTAGGCAGTAAGGCTGAGAGAAAAGCGTTTGCCTTCGTCTGTAGCCTGTGCAGCGCGCAACGAAAATGCCACGATCCTGGTTATAGTGAGATGGTTTCTTTGGTATCAGAAGATGAATCGGTTTTATTCACCTTTCTACAGCGAAAATGATGGTACCGAGGAGCATTACTGTTCTGCTATTCTTGTCCCAGATTCGGTAGGCGACCAAGGGCAGGAGGCAGCCATAGGCGACGGCGAAAATTACTGAAGGTGCCAAGTCAATGTGGTATGGGACCCCTCCAATAGGTGTAGGAAATGTCATTTCCGGCTGCTGAGCTGAGAATGGACACCTGTGTGGAAGAGGAAAGAAATGCAAGGCAAGAACAGCAAGAAAAGGTCAGGTTTTATTGCATTTGCTTACTTGCACAGGAATAACAATGCGCCCATGGAGCCACCCAACTATCTGGACCGCAGCGCCAGGGAAGTCGCAAGTTGAATGCCGAGGCTGTGCCGCTCTGTCACATCGCGTGGTTGAAGAGCTTCATTTACCCAACGCTTTTACACAGCATGGGACAAAACCAGCGCCGAACGTCGCCTTGGAGCAGAAAAATCCAAGCGGTAAAGCTAAACCTATACGTTGCTATTCTTTGCTATGTATCGTGCCAGGATAACCCAAGCGAGATGGCGGAATGGCTCGAAATGCAAACTAGTGATAACAATCGTTGCTTGCATGCCGAATCCCGATGATCAGGGCTCAACGAGTGTGCTGCGCATAAAACAACCTGGGAAAAGCCAAATCCTTCTCTAAGGGGCCGGGACTTGGCCTGTAACAAGTCTTCAGTTGTATGTATGGACCGCAGTCAACCACTCTGAAAGAGGTGAATATATATACTTGTCGGCTGTTGATAGAGCTCGCAACTGCTACGTGTTGGGTGAGTCGATCGTAGACAGCCAAATATACATCAATAGAGCGTACATGATTTTTATTTTTATTTTATTTATCAGTAGGAGGTCGCGTTCGCCATCAATGCTTGTCTCTCAATCCTTCCTCTCCTCTGCTCGATAGATCTGGAAATTTCACACCTACAATAGTCATAAATGCAAGCTGCACTTGATGCTTCATCCCTCAAACGTACGGCATTGCTTATATCAATGAACCTGAATATGAAATTAGTTCAAATCTGCAGCTTTCACAAGAGCTATCAGCTGTCTCGCGAGATATGGGGACGAGCTGACTATATGCGCGTATCCTGACTATTTCTCTCTCTCCGCAACAAACTCGGCCAAATCTGCATATTGTCGGTTCAAGTATGAGAAGGAATTCTTCTCGAGGTATAGAGTCGGTAAACCGCGCCGTAAAGGCGAGGTTGATGAAGGAGATTTAGAGGAGATCCAGATGGTCAAGGCTCAGCTTCTTGCCAAGGTACGTTGTCTTTATATGCGTATACATACTTGCCGGCTCAAAGATACTCCAGAACCTACTTTCTGTTCTGAAGCACCGAACCGTCGAAAAAGCAGTTGAACGATGCGAGTTGTCCATCGTCGAGGGTTCAGACTCAGATGCAGAGTCGGATGAGGAAACAGATAGCTTGGAAAGCAAACTTGTCATCAGGTTTCTATGCAAACACGGTGTGCCTTCTTCCCTATCTTCTATCCAGTACACGACCTGAACGAACAAGCAGGCGTCGTAAAAACTCATCGTCTTGTTCTCTCGACACCAACTACCTTGATGGCTCCTGGCGTTCCTGATACACCCAATCAAGCACGTGTAAATATTGGGCCCACCGCACTTCGTAATATGCTTGAGCATTTCCCAATGAATAAGGGAGCCAAGGCAGATCCTCAGCTGATATGGTCCTTCGACAACGAGAACGTTAGTCTCAAGACGTGCGAAAGCTCTATGGATAAAGGTATGGTCCGTCTTCTGTCACCGTCACAGACCTGACATTCCTCTCTTTAGGCAAGGGACAAATCTCAACAGAACTCACGATCAGTGCTGAGGAGTTTGATGCCTACGATATTTATACCTCTCCCATCATCATTGCTTTCCATCTTCGTGAATTCAACGTAAGCACCTTGTTTACTTTTCGCGCGCATGCACTCAGATATGCATAGGCTACCATTGCATACGCCGATTCGATGACACTCTCCCTTGATATGCGCTTTACCGACACACTAACACCTCTGTTCATCGATGTTGAAGGTGACTGTACCCAAGGTCTTTTCGTAATCGCGACGAGTCAGCCGCCCGGTGTTCCCATCCCCACTTCCCAAAGCAGCTATCGACCAATGTCGTCCAACAAGAAACGGGAAAGAGAAGAGACCCCAGTTGATATCAACCGACCGAAGCGGACCATGAAGATCGTGCAGAAGGTAGAAATAGATGCGGCTGACAAGAACATATCCCAGTCTCGACATGCGTCTCGTGTGCCATGGTCGATGCCACCCCCTTCACTCCCAGGACCAAGCTCTCTTCGTCTTCCCCCTGCCTCAGTTCATCAACTTTCCCAGCGGCACATCCCGTTGAAAAGAAAGGAAGAACCCTTGTTTTTGCCATCGTCACAGCTTTCTGCTGCTGAGAACAAAGTCCTCAAAGAAGCAGGATTTGGAGATATCGAGACATTGGAAGATCTCAATGCCCTTCTGGAGGGCGAAGGTGAGGAGGTTGAATTCCCACCCTCCCAAGTACAGAATCCCCCTAGCTCGAAGCAGAACCAAGGCAGAAACGACCCGGCAGTAGAGAGGAACTCTGAAAGTACAGATTTTGTAGATGACATGGACTTCGGGCCTACACAAGCGACACAAAGGGTCTGTTCGTTTCCTACTAGAGAGGCATAGCTAACGTTATTTTTCAAGGGTTTCCATCCACTTTTCAACGACTAAGCTTGAAAGCCCAAGAAGATAGACCTGGTTTCTGCATTCAGAATAATATATCGTCAATGTCGCGATATCGGCGACCGGGCGGCCAAATGTCAATTCCATCCGCTTTTTCCATAACAATCACCGGGTTCTGTGCGTTGGCCTCTGACAAATCCTCTATATCCGCTTCATCCACGCCGATGCGTAACTCATCAATAGGACATCCGGATTCCCTTCTCCGCTTCACTAATTCCTCTAACACATCCTCGTCTGCGTATAAATCGGTATCGAAGACGAAAGCCAGCGCTCGCAAACTTGGCCACATTGTCCCATCAGCCAGAAGGCTTGCCGCGGTGCCTACTTCTAACGACGAGTATGAGGCAAACTCTACTATGTGAGGAAATGTTTGGGATAATCGCCGGTATACGGACTGGGAAAGATTTGAGTTGTCGAAGGTCAGCGATTGCATTTGAGTGAACCTTGACGGAAGCGAAATGCCCTGCGGCCCTTCGCTACGATCATGGTCACTATTGCTAGCAGTCGACGGAGTGGTGCATGGGACTTTCCAGAAGATATCGAGATCATGCTCCTGAGCGTCCTTAACCCAGAAGTTCCGCAGTTTTGGAGCTTCGAGTTTGGTTGACAGGACCTTGAAAACGGAATCTGTGGTGCCACATACTCGCAACGATCGCAGCTCAAGCAAGGAGATAATGCTATCCAACGCCTGACTCCCAAGCTCGACTCTCCTCCCTTCGGCATATCTAGCCGCGTGGCTCAAGGGCTGGATATGTCCGTCTCCGAGAACTGGGATCAGCACTTGCTCAAAGGCGCCCCCGTTATGCCCGCTAGGCATGACAATGTCCCCGTAAATTGACAAGTGTTCAAGTGCAGGGCACGCCGCCATGAAGCTGTTGAAGAAATCGAATGAAAAAGGGATAGCTTTGGTTTGGTCCAGGTGTAGTGTTTGAAGACCAGACAGAAGGGTCGGTTGAAAGAGGTATATTGCCAGACCCCGGAGACGGAGAAAGGAAAGTGTTGGGAGCTGTTGTAAGGCAATTCGGTGGAAGGTAGACAAGGACGTAGTGACATTTCGAGCTGGATGCTGTTCTCGGAGGTGTGACACGGACCCACCATTCTCTCCCTGAAAATTGGCAAAACTCTCTTCACTATAGTCCACAGAAAGGGACAGGAACTCGAGCTCTGGGGTCAGATTCTCCTGCTTGTCCTCGATCAGCCTTTCTCGAATTCCAGCAATCACGTCCGTGATTCCATCGTTCTCCGCCACAATCGCCAGTTTCCTCCACCTGATGGACTCCTCGGCGATCATGTCAATCACCTCGCACAGGTGGTTATCGCTTTGGGAGGGAGCCTCGTTCAATTCGATCCTCAGATCCAATAAATGACCGCTTGACCTGGATAGATACGCTGTTGTCCTCTCCAAAATGGTTCCGGCGTCCTGTGCTCCAGTGTCAACATGTACAGTCGACCAGAGGGAAGCTGTGCCCAGTGCAATGGAACGTATCGAGGAATTAACATGGGAGATCGCAATTTCGAATGGCTGTCGAGGCAACGAATCCGCATCCAGATTATATTCTTCGTCAGTCGAAATTGGCTCTTGAGCTAGGATCATGATAGACGAGAGAACTTCGGGACAGAGTTGTGCGAGCATGGGAGGAATGGATTTGAGGTGTCTTGAAATAGTTGGGAGTGGGAAGGCAAGAATGCCCTTGAACGAAGCCTTGAATCTATTTCATCTTGCTGAAATACCTGGCCGAGTATAGACAACCGTTGTCTGAGTATGGGTAGAAGGAGGCCTTTGCTCTGGACGTGTCATAGTCCTGCATCCGAAAGGGAAGAAAAGGAGCTATAATTATTCCCAAGAATACTTGTAGAACAATTTGGAAGCCAAAATGAGCATTCGACCCAGGTTAACGATTTGTTGATAATGGATCCAGATCGAACATGCGCCTTGACTCCTCGCAACCGATGATCACCGTATCATATATTAAGCTTAAAGCTTGCCATTGGCTACGCTAAGGTTCTTTTCTATCAGGGTTGGTTTTGAGATATTAATGGTTGGGATGTGCACTTAGCAAGCTGATCTCTCGAGGTTGATCATCAGAGCTACCAGGTTGCTGGATCTTCACTAGTGGTGCGATTGGGTTGTATACGGCGGTCGCTGTACCTCTGCCGCAACAGGTGGTCTTCCATCAGTATGCTGATATTTTCTGTCCTTGGGACGAGATGTCTTCCATGGAGCTTGTGATTTAACTCCTCTTTGATCGCAGACCGGGGTTGCTGACCCACCTAAATCGTATCAGCGCTCAAGCATTCAAAAAGTTTATTGGCTGTGGCGGGGAGGTCAACTGGCTCACGACTCGACAATTGTATCTCCCAAGGCCTTTGCTTTGCTTTGCGCAGAGCTCAAGGGGCGCGCAACTTGCACCTTTGGTTCCGGCATGGACTCTGAGATTCATCTAGGAAGGGAACCAAACCCTACTTGAAGAGGTTGGGTCAGAACCCTCGAACCTCGCCCGATGGGGGCCATGGCTTAGTCATGTCGCCAGACCCAACCATGGGGTAGGTTTACTGGTGTATATTATGGGACGCTAGGACCGAAATTGGGAGGGGACATAGAAGGGCGAGGACGGAGATTTGGGGAATCGAACAGCCTAGTGGAAGGTGCAATCGTTCATTTTCTTTCACACATTCAAAAAGGCGGTACTTGTGATACCTCCGAAATCCGGGAGGAGGCCTGTAGTGCACCATCTTTTACAGCCACTTCAGACAAGTGGAGCCTGTGGTGTTCATACTGCGGGCTTCAGAACAGGAGATTAACCTACCCCGACCGGACCGCGAGTTTTTTTGTGTGTTTTGAGTACGTTTAAAATACACCCTACGCGGATGAGAGGAGAAAGACATGTGTAGTCTCTTGAGTCACTATACTAGTCATCGAATTAAGAAGAGGGATCACCTATTTCATGTAATTACGACCTGGTCTGCATGAGATCGAGCGCCTTTGGAGCATGACCTTGTGACATGTCCAACTACCGACCCCGCAGGGACTGACTGCCAATTCTTGTATAATATATGCCTGGTTCTGGATGTTGGTTTACCAGTTCGGGGTCCCTCAGGACTGTGACTATCATGTTGACGCGAACTAGTAAAGTTCCAACGTTCAAAATTAATTGCAGTTGCTCGTGGGAGCATAGTGTGTTACCTGTTTTTCAATCAAATCCGGACCATTCTTTAGAGTACCTCCATCTCATATTCATCAGCCGCAGTTAGAGTTCTTAAGCACAAACAAACGTGTGGATCAAGTTGATGATCAAAGTTCGCCACAGATTACCCAAACCACTTATGGACGTCTCACGGGAGAAGCATACAAACACAATATATTCGTTAAGCTGGAAAGAGTCAATCGCGAACGATGGTAGCAAAACAATTGCGATTCAGGTGTTCACTGCTCAAAGACGTGAGAATCCGACGACCTTCAACGGCTTCCAACTTAATTTTGGCCTTGGGTGAGCATCTGCAAAGCGACATTTAAGCTTTCCATGCCAAAGAACCACAATAACACGTACCTCTTTATGAGAAAGGGTCCTCAATTCACCGGGAGATGCAACCTGACCAGTGAGGGAGTCGATCCCTATCTCAACAGCCCGCATAATCTTGCCTTCAGTCGGGTACCAGTACCGGATCTCATCAGGAATGACTTCAATCACTGATACGCGAGGGTCGGTGTAATCTCCTTTGTGAACGCCATCTTTGAGATCACCGAACCAGGCTCCTGTTCTGAGTTATGGCCATTAGAACATTATGACGAAAAGAGATGGGTGTTGAAGGAGCCTGGGCTCACCCTTTGGCCCAGTATTTCTTGACATCATCTCGGTCACTCGAGATCTTGACCTTTCCTGCGATTCTGAGCAAGGATCAGATCCCGCTAGCACCGGACCGCCAAATGAAAAACACGCACGAGGCCCAGGCCGTTGTGCTAGGGTTGATGAACGCAAGATTAACGTTTGCGTCGTTCTCCATTTCCTCAAACTTGTGTGACGCGTTGTTTGCAAGGAACACAAACTTTAAATCCTTATCTTCTTTGGCTGAGCCCCACGATGCGAGAAACGAGCGGAAGGGGTGAGATGACAACCAACGCGTTGGAAAGCAGAACGTACAAGATGCGGGTGCCATGGCCCTAGAGTGCAAGTGACCATCCACAGAACGCGTAGTGAGCATAGCTGTCTCTGTGGAGGACATAATCTGCTTCAGGCCTGCAGAGGAGAAGCATGATGGACGCGATAGAATGCCAGAGGAAACAAATGCGCATCGAATCGATGCGACGAGATGGAAAGAACATTGAAGAAGTGGCAAGATATCACCGCGTGAGAAGGAGTAAAGACCAGACGGCCACGATTGTTGTTCATGGAGTTATAACGGGCGGAACACCGGTTGCGGTAGTGAGAAGGAAGCGCGTGTCGATGCCAGTTGCGTAATGACCCAACAGAAACCACGACGGGAATGGCAGTTCAGAAATTTGTGGCCACGATTGACGAATACAGGGCAACAAGGGGAAGGAACGGGGTGAGTCTGGAGCATACAGGCCATCGAAGGCAAAAAACCCACCATCAATCTTCTCTTTCGCTGTGGCGGTAGTCATAGAAGACATTGCAACATATGGATCCAACATGGTTGTCTGTTCAAAACTGTTCGCTTCGCTGTCGATGTAAGTTATAGCTATCGCTGTAGTGCCAGTGACAGTGGGTTCAAGGAGAGGTGGGAGAGGTTCTTGAAACCAACTGAGGATTATATAGGAGCACGAGTGGGTGTGTGGACATTGGGTGGTGACATTGACGTCATATAGAGACCTAAGAGAGTACGTCGATTGCTTTTGAGACTCTACACCAAGGTCCGAAAGCCGATGCCTAGAAAGAGAATATGGTTTGCCTCTTGACTGCGGAATTTGAACGCCAGCACCGTCCAGCAGAGAGTCCGCTTCTTGAGATTGATAGGTATGTCTTGCAGATATATGCATTAGCTTAGATAGGACGGGCTGACCGTCTATTAATAGACTTGTATGTCTTAATGAATTGGTCTGTTCTGGAATACCAACATGAGTGTATTGCAGGACAAGGAAAGTCGCATACCAAGGATTCGGGTGCCAAATCCGAGGACGCCCGTTTTGACTCGACCCAACATAGACCAGGAAACGTGAACAGAATCAAAGAAAAAAGCAAATAATATATAAGCGAGGTATTAGAGTTGTATACGACAACATGTCTCGAGAGTCTATCCAGTGCTGTGAGTGAGTGAGCGGTGTGCGTAGGTGCGATGTAGAATAATACACCGTCATTAAGTTGCAACAAAGTTTTCGTGCAGCGGGGCCGGGCATGATGATGCAAGGGTGAGGCCGGTGAAGAGTGGTAGGTGGCCAAAAGTGTGGTCGGAGTGTCTACTGAGAAGATGCAGGTTGTGCTGGAGTCATGCCTGCCGGTACTGGAAAGTGGTAAATTTGCGGTGAGGCTGTGACGGCTTAGAGAGAAAGCGGAAGACATACGTGGTGCCATCTGTGGTCGGTTTCCTTCGCTGAACACCCGCGAAATGAGAACACCCACACCCTCGAATACACCTAGGAGGATACCGCAAGCAATAGCGGAACCGAGTGCTGATCTGGGGCCACCTGACAAGACGTAAGCGCGCAAGAAAGGAATAGGACGACAGAACAACTCACTTCGTGCAGCCAGACAACCACCCGTCATGAACCCCGAGAGAATAGCATTCCACGCGTCCTCCTTTTGCCGCCAGCCCTTGATTGCACAGTCGAAGGTGGAGAACATACCACCCCAAACACCAAAGTTGCCACCGGTCACGGGTGCACGGGCTTTTATGGAGGAGACTGCACCTATGAGACGTTCGCCCTGGGATAGTTGAGACGGAGAATAACGCGAAAGGAGAATGAACGTACTCGTGGAGAGTTGCGGGCGCCCTTGATGCCATACCAAATGCCACCACCAACGGCTCCCATGGAGAAAGCGCCGCCAAAGTCGTTGAGGATAACCCAGGGGCTGTAGTTTGTCAGTCGAGGGCGAGTGGTCAATAACGGAGTACATACCATGGATCGCGGGTGTGGTCAGCGTGGGCCATAGTGTGGTAGCGGTATGAGATGTGCTGTTGCATGAAACTTTTCTTGAGTGCACGTGTGTTGAGTCACGTGGACAACGCGCATCTACCCAGTTCAATTCTGAGTTTATGGCGGTGATTTGCTGTTGTTCTGGGCATGGCAGCATCTCCGCCAACGTCGCTGAAGCGCAAAACAAGCAGCCGTGACGATGCACCCGCAAAAAAACACCGCACTCAGCCAGTCACCATCACCCTCAAGCCCAAAGCCCGGCCCTTCGCGTCCGCCCCAATACCCATGCCCAATGCCTGCGAGGACTATCCGAACGGCTTCATCTACTGCCACCAGTGTTCCAAGAAGCGCGATGTCACGGGTAGGTTGCTATAATTTTATTAATTAACCGTTGCTCATGGCCACAGACGCCATCCAGTGCACTTTTCTAGAGCTCATTCATCCCGCCAGGGACAAGGACAAGGAGCCAGTGCCCAACCACAAGGAAAAGCCGCCCCGTGAGCGCCGCTGTGTAGGCAAATTCTGCAAATTCTGCCTCAAGAACCGCTACGACCTTGAATTCGACGATCTCGTTGCCAAGGTCCGCGCTGCAAACCACGAGCCAGGCCACATCGACTCGGCCGACTACATCTACAAGTCTGTCCCCTCATCTCCTCCGCCTCTCTGTTGCTCACGTGCTCACTCAGGTGCCCAAAGTGCTGCGACATATGTAACTGTCCGCGCTGCCGCAAATCCAAGGGCCTCGAGCCAATGGGGTACTTTAATTTCCCTCCCATCATTTTCCCTCCCTCTTACTCTCATTTTCCAGGAGCGCTGGAACTATCCGTAGACCCCCGCCAGAACCTGTACATAAACCACCCAAGCAAAAAGCTGAGCGAAAATCAAAGACCAAGCCCCCGGCAGACTCTGCCTCAGCTAAAAACGGGCCCAAAGCTCCCAAGAAGCCCAAAGCGAAACCCCTTCCCATTGTTAAATGGTCATCTGTCCCCGTTAAGCTGCCGCTAGAGGATGCGGAAGCTCGCTTTGATATACGCGAGTTTGTCCTCCGTTTCGCTGACCTCTTCGAGCCTTCCCTCCCAAAAGCCAGTCTAGAAGAACTAGATGAAATCGGTGGTGGCCGACACCAGGGACGCGAAGAGGACGACGAGATGGTGAGCTGGGTCAGCGAGTTCTGTGTCAAGTCTATCATCCTTGGGCTCCTTAGCCTACTCGAGAAAGAGCTGCACGGTGCTCTTGCTGCCGTACGTCATTTCCTCTCTCAACTCAAATCACTCATTTCCTTATTTTCGCTTTTCAGTCCATCAAGCATGCTGTCAAAGAAATCCGGAGTCTCGGCGTTAACCTCAACAAAATTTGGCCCATCCTCTCCTCCCTCCGTGAAACCTCTGTTACATTATCTCACACCCCAGCCGAATCCGATCTCTTCGCCGGCCTTCCGCCATCATCCCTCCCAGGTTCACCATCTCCAAATCTCCCTTTTATTTTCGCATTCCCCGACCCCCTTCCACCCCCAACAACTCATGACATTCGTGCTATTCGAAGCACGCGTCACAATGAAGCAAACGACGGCCTTCACATCGCCTATTCCGCACAAATGGTGCCCGTAATAACGTCTTTAATTGAAGACGCGCTATTAACCAGTGCTGTTCGTGAGGAAATTGAAAACGGTGTACGAGAAGGAAAGGAAACTGTCAAAGAACAGCGAGAAGCGGTAAAGAGAGAAGCAGAGAGATGGGAACAAGTACGGAAAGGGATGGAGACACACGTCAAGCTGAAGGCCCAAATCCTCGAAAACCGCGCCAAGCGGGAATACCACAAACATAAACTCGTGTCTCTCGACAATTCACTCAAAGTCCTCACGCCAAAATACGCTCCTCGGTTCACACCCCTCGGTACCGATACCGATTCGCGCATATATTGGATCCTTTCACCTGGTGTGTCTGAGCGAGAAGCCGCTTTGGATTTCATCATGTCTTGTTCAAGAGACGAAAAACCAGCCAAGGGGAAAGGTGGGAAAAAGAATGTGATCAGGAAACCACCAAAAGCAAAAGTGTTGGCTACCGAAGAAGAAAGAAGGGAGATGAGGTCATGGAGTTGGTTCGTTGCCGTTTGGGGCCGAAAACCCGAAGATGCAGCTGGGAGTGCACTTTGGAAAGGCAAAGGGAAGGAAAAGGAGCAACAGAATGGAGTCGCAAAGAGTGGCGTCAAGCTAAAGATCAAAGTGAAGAATACTTTGCAAAAGTCAAACGAGGTAAACGACGGCGCTATGGATGTTGATGATGAGCATCATCAGCAACAAAGTAGACATGACGAAGATCAAGAGATGGCCAGTGTCTCGGATCAAGAGACGTCTTCGCCTTCACGCTCATCAGCCTGTGCATCGACTTCGACATCACCTTCAGCATCTGAAGATGAGCGGTCTGACGGATCACAGTCAGATCAAGAAGAGGATGGCGACGAAGCTAGCTCTGAATCTGATGATGAGCACGACGGTGATGCCAGCCCAGATGTGTCAATGGCGGAAAGCGAGGAGGAGGAAAATACAGAAAAATGGTGGGGTTTCTATGACCCCTTCGAGATCCTCAAACTCTCCGACTGGATATCTATCAAAGCAGGTCTTGACTCTGAAGAGTTTGATCAGGATCATCACCGTCAACAACAATCTTCATCGGCAACCATTTCCAAACCAAAGGAACTTATGACAACAGCACCGTTGCAGCTCCCTTTCGGGTCTAGCAACAACGAAGACGCTGATTCCCGCGCGTCGTCTTCTACAGGTACCACGCGTACTTTTATCAACGGTGATACACCTGGATCTGTCACGACCATACCGAATGGACATGGAGTCGGTGGAGGCAAAAAGAGTCGCGATACAAGCGTCACGATCGTCAATGACCATCAACACCAGCCTTCCACATCCACATCCTCCCTTAGCAAAAACAAAACCCAACAACTCAAATCACTCGTCGAAGAGCTCCGTACATTCGCATCTCTACTCGAATGGAGAATACGAGAAGACAAGTACGAACTCATACTTCGCGATCCTACTGCCGCTTCTGGTGGTAGTGGAGTTGCATCTGTGCCGGGCAGTGCTGCTGCTCGCCCGCTCCGACTCTTCAGATGAATGGACATGTGAATGGGAGTGCGGCCGGGAGTGTCGCTAGTGACCGCGAACATGGGGGGAGGAATACGAAAGGGAAGGGGAAGAGTGATAGAGGGAGGGAGAGTACGGGGACGAGTGTATCTGTTAACAGTTTCTATGGGACGGCACCAGCGGCGCGGTAGTGCGCCCTTCGAGTTTAACGAGTTCAACGAGTCATCTTTTCGTCTTTACGCCGTTTAACTCTTTTTGGCGTGTTTGTTCGTTTCTAATGGGAATTTGTATTCTCTTCCGTCTCCTCTGTGTACCCTACTATACTTTTTATTTTTTCATTGTTTGGGTGTTTATTACGAGTCTCGCATGATTACATGTACAGCTTTCTCTTCATTACATTTCGTACATAGATTTTCTCTCCTCTCTCTCTCTCTCTCTCTCTCTCTCTCTCTCTCTCTCTCTTTCCTGTCCTTCCTTAATCTCATTCGCTGGTTTCCGGATCACCTCTCCCCCGTATCTTACTTCTAGTTTTTGTCAATTTATCGTCGCGCCTTTCGGTCTATCCTCCCAAAGTACAATACTACACGACCTTTTTTGCGTCCTTAGTGTCCTCTTTCGGTTTTTTTTTTCGTATACATGGTGTTCTTGTATTATTTTATTAATTCTCTTTCTAAGTATGATTTTTCGTCTCACCTCATCTCATCATGCCTGAGTATTCGGAAAGAGATACCATTGCCTCTTGCAGGATCTCCATCTCAAAAGACGGCAGGAGGAAGTCCGTCAAAGCCTGTCCGAATCCCTGAACGTATATTGTGCTTTCGGTGTACTCACTTTAGACTCAACCAAGTGATGTATAATTTCGGACCGTAAGGAGAACGATGCTTGTACGCGCCACAATCGGAGCTCATTGTCGAAGTTCTCATTGGGAGGTAGGGACAACATGGCTAGCTATCTACCTTAATCTCGAGGCGCTCGATGTACAAGGTATACCGAATACTACTTGGTGAAATGGCAAGCTTAGATTGCGGCTTCCAGTAGTCGTTTCCCAGCGACATATGCCGCTACAGGGGAGAGCACTGACATCACACAGTCAGCATCCAGATTTTATCAGAGGGGAATTTTCCACTCACAGATACTGCAACCGAAAGCGTATTTAGCTCCGTATCTCCCTCTCTATTCGACGGTATTAGTTGAACAACTTTAGCCTAGGACGCTTCCAGGAGCATACCTTTACCGGGTCTCCGGTCATATAGCCTAGAGTGAATGGGATACGGGTGATAGACCAGAAGGCGCAAACACTGGCTGCCAAAAGCGGGTATCGGAGGCCAGCTATAGTAGTACTAGATATATTGAGAAGCGATCATGTTAGACTTGCTCAAAGCCTAGCCCTGGTAAATAAGTACCTGATTAAAATCAAAGGAAGACTTACTAGGGTGCATTGGTGTGCGCCTGGTGCAGAGAATGGTCACTTGAGAAAGAGAAAAACTACGGGGAGGCTTACGCTGGGCGCAGTTGAACAAACGGCCATTCTCGTCAGCTTCCTCTTGAGCTTTGTCGACATACACTATAAAAGAATATGATCAGAAAAACGATAAAGACAACTAAAAGTGAATAACGCATCACGCTGTGGATAAGGAATCTTGAGGCGCTTTCTCAGCATCCCGACAGTGATGACCTGACCCCAGACGACGAGTGCAGGTAAGGACATCGCAGCGGCGGCATAGTGGTAGCTGCGAAGATCAGAGCCGATCAATCATTTTAGCATGGTGGCTAAACCGTTGAACTTACTCATTGGGAACGGTAAAAGTGGCAGTCATTCCTGAGAAACTGGAAGGCGGAGATAGGATGATGTCCTATTTTCCTGTCCCTCTATATATACAGAGAATTTGAGTGGTCCCTGCTGGCCATTCCACACAAAAGCCAGCGTCGAGTCAATGGCGAGTGTGACGGACTTCAGTAAAAGCCTTCTCAAATTGGTAACAGGTAGAAGGCTAAATGTCAGACATCTTCTGCCGGGACCGTTACCAGCCCATATTGCCAGGTCATATCAAAGGTTTGGCAAGGAATTGAAGAACCACAAAAGCATAACCATTTTCGGAGTCGAATGATCCATCGATCAAAATGATGCTCGGGGGCGGACTGGTGGACCATACAGCACCTAGTACTTAGTCCTTGCCAAGACCCTTGATTTAAGTAGCTTTCCGCGGACTCTCGGACTGGGCCCCACTTAGGAGCGCAACGAGAATGAGGTGCGACAATCTGTCGACTTCTCGACAAAGAGGACTGAAACTGGGAACTTAATCAATCGAAACAGAAAATAATCAGGGGGGGGGAGAAATAGATGCGAGAGTTCCAATCGAATGTTTAGGATCTAGCCTCCACCATGCAATTCGTGGCGACAAATACGGGGACGAGTGGGCAGACGGGCTGAATTTAGACGACTCTTTGCCTAGCCGGAAAACGCGGATAATGGAGACCAGCCATAGCCGTACTATGAACCAACGTCTCGTCAGACTCCCATCCTGCTAAAGATCACTTCAACACACTGGTGCTTGCATTGAGGTCCCATGCATACCTAGGCAATGCATCGGGCTGGGTCAAAAGCTTCCCTTCCCTCCAATTGTCATTCCTATCACAATTGACTCGGTTTCCATCCTCGAAGACAGCGAGTATGCGTCGTTGGAACATCATGAGTGTCCGACGCTATGATCCTGATCTGTCGTAGGATATAGTCGTGCATAGAGTGATGCAAGTTCATCCAGTTTCATTTGGCGTTCACTACAGGCTGAGATGCGATTCGCGATACGTGTGGCCAGGATGTGTTTGCACTGTCCATATCTTGTAATTTTTCCTCGTCAGTCGTGCCAATAAACAGACATACCATAACATGATTCTTTTGTTGATGAACATAATAAAGGAAAGCAGGGCAGCTGCAAAAGTACGGGTATTCCGTACTACTAACTTCAAGCAGAACAAGATATGTCCCGTTAGATCCTATAACTTCGTATTCCGTGTGTTCCCAGGCTGTGGTATACTTGAGCACTTGAAGGTCTGATCAAATTGTGTTCTAGTCAAATAAACAGATTCGATACCATTTCCCCTATCAATTAGGTCCAGTGCACCAATAATGGTTTGCTCTGGAAACGTATGTTGGAGGCGGAGGAGGTCGTCATCGGTAACTGTTGAGGGCAAGTTGTGAGAGGAGTCTCTCTGCTGGCCAGATGGGCACTGACGAGTCTCGTGGACGATCGAGTCAATCACTGCATCTGCGATTTTCAAAGATTCATTCAAGGGCTCTGCCATCTGTGCACGTCAAAGACTTCAGAGGTTGAGACGTACTAGATGTGCAGCGAAAGCAGTCTCTGATGGTTGGATCGGCAAATGCCGTGATCTGATTTCAACACCCAAGTTTCAAAATTTCAAATCTGGTTCTCTCGAAATAAAACTATGAGGTCCCATTACCTTATCGCCTTTGCCCAATCTCATGGCGACTTCAGACTTCCAGAACTGCAATCGGTTTCTGAACTACATGGATTTTCAGTCTCTCTCCCAGAGGACCCTGACACTTCGAGGCCTTTCATGGTGGTCGAGCTTGAAGAGGAGGAGCACGCGCGCACTCTGGCCAAGAGGTGTATCCTGATCAAGTACTAATTGGCTCATCTACGGGTCCAGGTTCATTATGCTGATGCCATAGTCGTTCAAGATCGATTTATGAATTTTATGCGCGCGGAAAAACGTATGATGAGGTTCACGATATGAATCGCTCAAATAAACATCTATGGGAGAAGTTC
The DNA here is from genome assembly GCA_013368445.1 of Leucocoprinus leucothites. Lineage (NCBI taxonomy): Eukaryota > Fungi > Basidiomycota > Agaricomycetes > Agaricales > Agaricaceae > Leucocoprinus > Leucocoprinus leucothites. Next base: position 967,543 of record JAACJO010000012.1, read on the forward strand.
ATCCCTGATACCTCATTCAAATTCAACGTAGCTGGCTTCAATCATACGATACCGCAGAAGAGGCAACGTGACGTGATTGAAAGCTTCTCGTACATGGATTTTCGAGGGAAAATCGATATGAAGAATCCCGAAATCAAGATCGCTTGTTTTGAGGAATGTAGGTGTGTCAAACTAAAACATCATCGAGCCGATTTGATAGCTCTAGTCGAGAATAGATGAAAGCCGACCTGCCCCTGCGAACGGATCTCCACGGAAACGGTGCGAAAACGATGGTCAATTCAAGGAAGTTTTCTTCGGGAGGTTGGTACGTCTAACCTCAGGCTAAAGTCACAAGCATTGCTAACCGATAGTATAGATCGCGGAAGGGACAGCAAGGCAGTTGATTGGTGTATTTGACGTGAAGAAACGCGCCTACTTTGGAAACACGAGCATGGAAGCAGAGATCTCACTGCTGATGGCCAACCAAACGCTGGTAAAGATTTATTCTCGATACTAGTGCTCCACAAGAGCTTACCTGGTATCAGGCTTCACCAAGTAAATGGATATATGATCCGTTCATGGGCACTGGGAGTATGGCATATGTGAGTTTCCAAACCATTTTCCCAACCCCCAACCCCCCTCTCATCCCCCCAAATCACGTACTAATGCCACATTCCCTGCATCAGCCTACCGCGCACTTTGGTGCAATTGTATTTGGATCTGATATCGATGGAAGACAGATGAGAGGCAAGGGTTCGTCGTCATAATTCTGTTGACTGAAAACAGTTGAAATACGCCACATGATCAGGGAAACCACCAGGCGTCATGCGGGCTGCTACTCAGTATGGAGTCGCATCCAGAATCATCGACCTCTGTACGTTTGATGTAACCCATAATCCCTGGCGATGTGGGGAGCTGTTTGATGCTATCGTTACGGACCCACCATGTAAGTTCGCATGTGTACTGCGAACTCCCGATTTTTTGACGAGCTTTGTGTAGACGGTGTTCGCGCAGGAGCCAAAAGGCTGGGTCGTAAGAAGGAGTTGTCAGAAGCTAAGAAGGCGCTCTACCTCCATCATTCTCAAAGCCCCCGACCGTCAGTAATCACAAACCTGTCGTGGACATGTACTAAAATTCATCTGCAGTGATGATCAACCATACATTCCACCCACCAAACCATACGAACTTTCCAGTCTTGCCACAGATCTTGTCCTCCTATCTCGTTACCTGTTGAGACCAGGGGGTCGATTAGTCTTCTTTCTTCCAACGGTGACGGATGAATATCAAGAGGTCGATATTGATAGCATGATGTGCGAGGGTATGCAAGTAATCGCGAACTCACTGCAGGACTTCGGTTCATGGGGTCGCAGGGTAAGATTCCGAAGTTTAATTGTGATGGTCATGAGGTTCATATTGCGACAGCTCATCACGATCCGAAAAACAACGACTAGAAAATACCCCCTGCCAGCATTTCCAGCCGTTACGGATGAGCTCGAAGAGGTTCACATACCAGCGCACCGAGATTTTAGAGAGAAGTATTTTCAGGGATTTAATAAAGGACAAGGGGACCATAGCATCTCTGGTAGCCTGTCGACGTGAGTAGACCTACTCACGCAACGTAGTAAAATCACATTATGGACGGGTCCATGATGTTATTCAGTCATTGACAGCTCCTGGCTTCTGGTTCTCTGTGATCTGTTTTGGCACCTCGACGAACACTGGTTTTCCCGTCGGCCCGAAGGACGTACAAGGCTGAAACTGGAATCGACGTCAGCATCAGATGAGACCAAGAATTCCCAGACTGAAGTTCTCTTTGCCCCCTTCTGCTTCTCTCCTTGAATAACGAACAGCTATATTCCGTGTTGACTAGGCTTCTATGTATATTGTTGGCACATGACCTTTCTCTTCCACGTCGCAGAGGAGCATCGTCGGAGCATATGCTCTATTATCCCCGCTACCCTTCGTTCCTTTCTGAATCCTTCTTTTACAGGCCCCTTTACCATATGCTCTAGCTTTATTGTAGATCATACGACATCCTAGATTCTTCCGAGTTTAGTGTTATTCGGGCGCCCTGAGCATCGGAACTAGCACTATAAAAGCGTGAGATGCTCCCTGTGCTTGGTAGCGTTGTTCAGAATGAACGTTTTAAGCGTAATCCTCGTTGCTGCTTCTCTTGTACTTGCTCAGACGGTCCCGCCCTCCAAGCAAACTGGTCGACTTCCAGCATTAGGGTACTTATCTGACTTCCGATTGCATGTCGTAGACCTTGAACTCAATTTGATTTACAGATGGAACACTTGGAATGCCTATCGATGTGGTGGGTCTTGCTACTATTTGAAAAGTTTTAGAGTCTCTGAGCCGTTTTAGATATCAATGAGTCTAAGGTCGTTGCCGCGGCCAATCAGTTTGTGTCTTTGGGCCTGAAAGCCGCGGGCTACGAATACATCAACATCGACGTACGTTCCTACGTCGCTCCTTCATGCCAATAAGTTACTGAGGAAGTCCTCCAGGATTGTTGGTCAGTGATGTCGCGCGACGGTTCTGGTAGAATTGTCCCCGACCCGAACAAGTTCCCGAATGGCATCAGCGGTGTGGCCAACCAAGTCCATAACCTTGGGCTCAAGATAGGGATTTACAGGTATATCTTTTGTCATTGTGCTTTGCAAAGAGGTGACGGATTGTGTTTGACAGCGATGCGGGCACTAAGACTTGCGCTGGATACCCTGGATCACTTGGCAATGAGGCTATTGATGCCTCAACATTCGCTGGCTGGGGAATTGATTATTTAAAATACGGTGGGCATTTAAAGAGCCATTTAATTGCGATTATCTTGAGCTCATAAATCTTACAGATAACTGTAATGTTCCTGGTAACTGGAGTGACTCTTCGGTAAGATGCGGCCATGGCAAATGACGACCCGATATACCTAACCCAGTTTTCCGAAGTCACCCCCAGGCGGAGATTGGTAGTAAGTGGGGTTTTGCGAGAGGATTTAATTGTTTCTGAAGCTTTGGTGCGACAGCAACTCCAACTCGGGCATACGCTATCGTCGAATGACGTGAGTACCACAGTATAGCTATGAAGTGTAGCCATCGGCTGACTAGTGCCCTAGTGCGGCACTTGCTGATGTTTCTCGTCCAATCCAACTTGACATATGCATTTGGGGAAATGCCCAAGTTTGGACATGGGGTGCTCGTGTTGTATGTGGCCTCCTGGGATCTCTACTTGTTTGTCATGATTGAGAAAAGTTATTTAGGGCCATTCGTGGAGGATGTCGGGAGATTCCAGGTAATGTTTCACTTACATGACTCTGAGTATGCTAAATATCTCTGTTTAGCCCGACCTGGTCGTATCTCATGAACATCATCAAAATCAACGTTGCCCATTTAGACACTATCGACTTCTTTGGACATAATGACATGGATATGATGGAAATTGGTTTGTCCAGATTGGTAGCCTCTGACGATAGGCGGGTTGCTGACCCACTGCGGGCCCTTAGGTAACGGGAACCTAACCATCCAAGAGGAGCGCACCCACTTTGCTGCGTGGGCCTTTTTCAAGAGCCCCATTCTTCTGTGAGTACTTTGATTAAAGGTTTAATAACAATGCTAACCCGTTTACCGTTAGTGGTACTGATGTAAGGTTATACTACATGCTTCTCATCTCAAACTCATGAAATATCCCAATTCTTAGCTCGGGGCTCTCAGTTCTGACGAGATCCGCATCATTACCAACAAGGAACTCCTCGCTTTCAGCCAAGATAACTCCATAGGAACGCCTGCCAAGCCTTTCACTCCTTTCTCCGGTGCACCCACCACTTCACCCCCTGAATATTACTCGGGTGCATCGTCCCAGGGCACACACGTTTTCATCATCAACACTGGCTCATCGACCACAAGCAAGAAATTCACCCTCTCCAATGTTCCTGGCCTGGGAACTTCCGGTAACTTCAGGATCCACGACATGTGGACTGGCTCCGACGTATCTGGTACCTTCAGCGCAGGATCAACTTTCACCGTTAACGTACAAGCACACGATACCGCTGCATATCGAATTACGAGGGCTTGAAAATCTGAAGGGAAGAATCCAAGGGTTTATGAAGCGAGGATGACGTAGGTACTGAACTACTAGTATTTGTAGCTCTGTGGTAAATTCAGAGGAAAATTTATATCATATCTTTTAGCCGTTCAAGGTGGTGCCCATGTATATTCATCTCCCGAGCTCGAGGATCAAGAGAAGAGGCTTTAAATTGAATACTTTATGGATCGCAGATGCCTAAAACGTGGGAATGACCTCGTACTTGTAGTGATTATCTTTAGGAACCGACACGCTTACCGTTCGTTACCAACTACCACGTCGACAACAGTTGAAAGATGAAAGGGAAAATAATCAAGGTAATCCAGTTGTCACATAAACAGTTAATGCGACTTGACAGTACGTTCCCGAACAACTATAGCCTTTCCTTCGCCGCTAACACAGGGCCTTGGCAGAGCCCAACACCGCCTTTCAGCGACCAGTGACTTCAGATTCGGTCTCACCGTCTTCCATTCTACGCCTCCCTTTCGAGCTTTTAAGCTCGCAACGTAGTGAAATCACATTCCGGAAGGGCCCATGACGTTATTCAGTCATTGACAGCTTCCGGGTTCTGGTTCTCTGTGATCTATTTTGGCACCCCGACAAACGGTGGTCTTCCTGTCAGCCCGCAGGACGTACAAGGCTGAACTGGAAACAACGTCAGCATCAGGTGAGACCAGGAATTCCCAGACCGAAGTTCTCTTTGCCTTCTTCTGCTTTTCTCCTTGAATAACGAGAGCTATATTCCATGTTGACTAGGCTTCTATGTGTGCATTGTGAGCACACGACCTCTCTCTTCCACGTCGCAGAGGGGCATCGTCGGAGCAAATACTCTATTGTCGCTGATATCCTTCGTGCCTTTCTGGATCCCTCTTTAACAGCTTTCCATGTCATATACTCTGGCTGTGCTGCAGATCATACGACATCCTGGATTCTTCCGAACTCAGTGTCATTCGGCCACCCTGAGTGCTGGGGCTGGCATTATAAAAGCGTGAGATGACCCAGCACCTGGTAGCGTTGTTCAGAATGAATGTTTTAAACGTAATCCTCGTCGCTGCCTCTCTTGTACTCGGTCAGGCGCCTACGGACCCACCCTCCAAGGAGACTGGTCGACTTCCAGCACTGGGGTACCTATCTGACTTCTGATCGTGTAGCCCTTGAGCTCAGTTTGATTCACAGATGGAACAGTTGGAATGCCTACCGATGTGGTGAGTCTTGCTACTATTTGAAAAGTTTTGACGTCTCTAAGCTGTTCTAGACATCAATGAATATAAGGTCCTCGCCACGGCCCATCAGTTCGTGTCTTTGGGCTTGAAAGACGTGGGATACGAATACATCAACATCGACGTACGTTCCCACATAACCCTTCCAAGCTGAGTAGATGCTGAGGAAGGCCTCCAGGATTGTTGGTCAATGATGTCGCGCGACATTTTTGGTAGAATTGTCCCCGACCCGAACAAGTTCCCGAATGGTATCAGCGGTGTGGCCAACCAAGTCCATGGCCTTGGGCTCAAGATGGGTATCTACAGGTATATCTGTATTATTGTGCGCTGCAGAGAGATGACAGATTGTGGACCGTGGTCAACAGCGATGCGGCTACTAAGACTTGCGCTGGGTTCCCTGGATCACTTGGTAGCGAGGTTATTGATGCTACAACCTTCGCTAGCTGGGGGATTGATTATTTAAAATACGGTGAGCAGTTAAAGAGCCATTTAATTACGATAATCTTGAGCTCATAAATCTTACAGATAACTGTAATGTCCCTAGTAACTGGGCTGACTCTTCGGTGAGGTGCAGTCATGGCAAGTGACGACTCGATATGCTTAACTCAGTTTTCCGAAGTCACCACCAGGCGGAGACTGGTAGTAAGTGTAATTTCGCGAGAGCTCAATTGTTTCTGAAGCTTCGGCTTGACAGCAACTCCAACTCGGGCATACGCTACCGTCAAATGACGTGAGTACCACTGTATAGCTATGAAGTGTAGCCATCGGCTGACTAGTGCCCTAGTGCGGCACTTGCTGATGTTTCTCGTCCAATCCAACTTGACATATGCATTTGGGGAACTGCCCAAGTTTGGACATGGGGTGCTCGTGTTGTACTTAACCTCCCGGAACCTCTGCGTATTGTCGTGACTAAGAATTATTATTTAGGGCCATTCGTGGAGGATGTCGGGAGATTCCAGGTAATGCTCCACTTGTACGACTCTGAGTATGCTAAATATCTCTGTTCAGCCCGACTTGGTCGTATATCATGGACATCATCAATATCAACGTTGCTCACCTAGACACTATTGACTTCTTTGGACATAATGACATGGATATGATGGAAATTGGTTTGTCCAGATTGGTAGCCTCCGACGATAGGCATGTTGCTGACCTTCTGGGGACCCTTAGGTAATGGGAACCTAACCATTCCGGAGGAGCGCACCCACTTTGCTGCGTGGGCCTTTTTCAAGAGCCCCATTCTTCTGTAAGCACCTTGATTAAGGGTCTGATAACTATACTGACCCGTCCACCGTCAGTGGCACTGATGTAAGGTTATATTATGTGCCTCTTATCTCAAACTCATGTAATGCCCCAACCCTCAGCTTGGGAATCTCAGTTCTGAGGAGATCGCCATCATTACCAACAAAGAGCTCCTCGTTTTCAGCCAAGACGACACCATAGGAACGCCTGCCAAGCCTTTCACTCCTTTCTCCGGTGCATCCACCACTTCACCTCCTGATTATTACTCGGGTGCGTCGTCCAAGAGTACACACGTTTTCATCATCAACACCGGCTCGTCGAGGGCAAATAAGAAATTCACACTCTCCAATGTTCCTGGTCTGAGAACTTCCGGTAACTTCAAGATCCACGACATGTGGACTGGCTCCGACTTGTCTGGTACCGTCAGTGCCGGATCAAACTTCACCGTTAGCATACAAGCACATGATACTGCTGCGTATCTAATTACGAAGGCTTGAAAATCTGAAAGGAAGAATCCAGGGATTTTGAAGTGAAGATGATGTAGTAGGTACTAGATTACTTGTAGTTCTGTGGTAAATTCTGACGAAAATTCACTTATCTTTTAAGCGTTAACGGTAAAAGTGATTTACTTGATCGAGGCATAACTGTGCCCATGTATCTCGCTTATCCGAGCTCGAGGAACAAGAGAAGAGTCCTTAGATCAAATACTTTATGAACCCCAGATGTATAAAACGTGGGAATGACTTCGCACTCGCAATAATCACCGTCAAGAAGCAAGGTGCATACCATGCCTTACTGACTACCACGTCGACAGCAACTGAAAGATAAAAGGGAAATTAATCAAGGTAGTCCAGCTGTCGCGCAAACGGTTGATGCGACTTAACAGTACTTTCTTTGAGCACCTATGGCATTTCTTCGTTTTTCTTCCGCCACTGACACAACGCCTTGTTAGAGTTCAATACTGGTTTCCAGCGGCCAGCGGTCCCAAATTCGCCCTCGCCGCCTTCCATTCTGCATTTCCCTGTCGAGCTTCTGAGCTACATCCTTCGGCTTGCTTACGACCTCCTTCGCCATTTGACTGAAGAGCGTTCTGAGCCTATTTTGCTCTTACTAGTGCGCCGTCGTGCGGTCAACGCCAGAAATATGGACATCGATCTCTTTAACCTTAGGAGACAGATATTTCGTCCGTCCGATTGTGCTGCCCCTCCTTGGTCTTTATTTCGAGAACTCTGATTGGTTATCCATGGAAGTCACTTTAAAGTTTGAGCTACGGGGCACCTCACCAATAACGCTCAAGCTAGTACCAGTGGAATTCGTCCAATTCCTGTTTCAAGACAATGCCCACAAGCTTGGTAGGCTTTGTTCGGATGGCATTCCCCAACCTGGTGGGCCTTCATACGGAAGAAAGCCTCCAATTCAGCCCTCACTATTCAGGAATCTTCAACATCTTTCTCTCGTGCGGGTGGGTGAACCCCTGCAGCGAGACGCCCCACGCCTGATTTTCGATCCACAAACTGCTCCTCTCTTAAACAGCATCCACTTTTCCTCTAATGTTCCCTTCATTTCTCAGATAGCCTGGGATTAAGTCACTGTTATTCGATTGCACGACGCGGGTCTTTGGAGGTATGAGACCAATTATCGGATTGCAAGATATTATACGTCAGACATTGAAATGACGCCCCCTGGCAGCTCTGATAATCCATTGTCACCGTGCTTCCGGTTTTTTTCTGACGTAACATCGTGATGATGGCGTTGCAGCTGTGCTCGCACTTGACCTTGATCGAATTTCACAACATTTGACCCAAACCATATTCCATCTCGAATGTAGGCACGATGTTAGCCTTGCTGCCACGATACGAGTGCCTTCTAACCTTTTCTTGGGCCTTTGGAATTTGTCCCAGCGATCTGACACGTTTCACTTACTTCTCTGCCCCTCGCCTGTCCGCGTTCGAGTGGACACCGTCACGATTCTGTAGCCATCGTCCCTCTTCATTCCATCGAATCATGTTCTTCAAAAGGAACTCGTTCTTTTCTGCTTTACGAAATTTGACAAAGTTCGTCTGTCATCCTCGTGACGACAATCTCTGGATGGTATCCGGCATCTGGGACGCTCTCCCTAATTCTCTGCAAGTAATCTACCTCCGTACTAGCTCAGTTAAATTTGTGACAGAAAGTATGCGAAGTCTTAGTCGGCAAAATTGGAGTCAACGCGATCTCTTTCCACACTTGGCCTTCATCGGTGTCGGGTTGCTTGATTCATCCCTCCACACGCCTCAGACTTGGCTTAAAGTGCTGGCTAGAACGCTTGACTCGCGGAATGGCATGGATGATAGACAGCTGCGAGCGGAGGTCATTATCGCGGGCAACCGCGCTTCGTTCGCTAACAGACAACCATTGATCGAGCTTAACGAGGGTGTATTGCAGGGTCGCCAGGGGAAAGGTCCTATATCCCCATCCCAGTTGTAGCTCTCTTTTACAATTATATATGCGTTGGCAACGAAATTTTAGTTTTTTCCGCGAATTGGTTCAACATATCAAGTGTTGTATTATTTATGATTCACGACAGTCTTACGGAATTTGAATTTTCCAACGCCTCTCTCAGCTTTTCCTCATCTGCCCGTTTTCGTACCTGTTTTCCTCGTATAAAGAAAACCGACAAGGAAGCAACAATAATGAATGAACCATTGAAAATCAAGGCACGGTGCATATTGAGGGGTGGTGTTGCGGTCTCGTCTGCTCTGAGTGCTCCCTGCACTGTTAAAATCGAGGTCAGACTCAGACCAAACCAGCTTCCAACCCGGAAGCTTACCAAGTATAAACATGACTCCGAACAGGTTTCCTCTGCCATAAAACATCAGAGAGAAATGTCACGGTAGAACAGAAGTGGAAAACAAACGTGAACCATAGAATCGCCGAGCTTCCATCTGCATTCCTAGTGACTTCACAAGCCAGTTCCAGTGCAACCGGCAACATCGTCACTGAGCATATGCCAATGAGCGTCATCACTACAAATAGTCCTGCCTCATTATTGGGCTTCGCTGCAACGGTCAGTCAGCACCTAAACGTTTACCAGATGCTAGAGATGTACAAAATGACACGGACCTGCCCAGATCAGAGATAGCCATGCTACAGCGACACAAGGAACCAAAATCTTTGTTGTCAAGGCTAGTTTGTGTGTAAAGACTCGATCAAACAGTGGTGCAGTGGCAATCGCGGCCACGATACCGGTCAGCAGTAAGCAGGCACCTAGGAATCCACTAACGTCGGCCGAATAACCAACAGGTTGCTAGAAGAGTCATATAATGTTGAGGAGCAGCCGAATATCGAATGATATGATGACGCACGAAGATCTGAGCTGTGAGTATAGCAAAAGCGTTGGAGCTATGAAGAACGTCAAGGGTAGTTGGGGTGCAAGAGAGGTGGTTGCTTACGCCGCCACAAGTGTTCCAAAGATGAGGATCATGATGCCAAAATCTATACGTTCGCGACTAGACATATGTGCCTCTGGAGGCACTGTTTTCCCTGCCATAGCACGCAATAAGGACATTAAAGAGGGTGAAGGTTTAGATCCGGCATATGCTAGAAGAAGGGTATCAGTGATGGCAAAAGGCGCTCCTGGAATCTAACGCACTGGGTGGAGTTGGTGGTGCATTTGCGATGAAAAATATGAGCGGTGTGACTGCCGTAGAGATAATTCCAAGAACCAATATCTAAAGTAGGTTTCAAAATTCGCTGGTATGAGTCGCCTGCGATTGACTTACGGACTGCCTTGTGCTGCCAATGAGAGGACTGATCAACTGTCCTACGGCACCGCCGATGGGATTAGCTATTGACGTAAGTTGAATATTCCATTGAGGTGTAAAAGCTCCCAACTCACAGATAGCGATAGCCATTGTCGCTGTCGTACGTCCCTGGAGGTTAAACCAAACTTCAGAGTACTTGGGACCAAGAACTTGATAAATAGGCTGCGCTATTGAAGCGAAAAACTGGAATACATTAATTCCTGGGGGCTGAGAAAAAGAAGGGAACATACCTGTCCAATCATAAGAAGAGCATAAGCACGTCCACCGGAAAGCGTTTTTGCAGTGCCCGCATAACGAATCCACGCAGAGAGTATCAGAGCTATTGCACCAAGTTCATACTTCTCGATATTAGTGTTTGGTTCCAATAGAATTGAATAGGATGTCCGTACACAACGCCTTAGTCCATATTTTGTAACAATCTGGGGGATGAGAAAGGCCGTGGGTAGGTACACTAACGCTACGATGTTGCCCAACCAGTTTACTTGATCCAGTGTTATGTCAAAGTCAGTTGCCACTGTGGACAGAGTTTCAAGCTCAAGACTCGCTGCTTCTGGTGACGTGCCCTCTTACTGTCATTGGAAATTGGGCCAAACCATGGCCACGACATAGCAGAAACGATATTAAGAAAAATCTATGATTTGCTGGGATCAGTGGCTCGAACAATAGTCATCCCGGCTTACCAGTGCGGCTAGTCCAGCGAACCGCCGCTTGTAGAGCCGGTAAACCACCTCTGGCCCAGGCTCTGCGGCTTGCGAGGGCACAGAAACAGGCACTACTGCTAGATTCCTTTCCGAAGTCTTTCCATCCTTTTCCGTGTCTACCTTGGTATCATCTTCATAAGCGAGTTCAGGCTGCGATATCTTGCTCTCAGCCTCTATACTCTTGTCCGACATGGGTAGAGGAGAGTTACTGAGAGGTCTGTTAGAGCGGAGCGCTCGATGTCAGAAAAATAAAACGTCTCTGTGAGCCCTGAAACGGGGCAAATCACATAAAGGAAGGGACGAATGGACAGGTAGGAAGTAGAAGAGTGGTATAAGAGTGGTATAAGAGTGGGGGGTCATCGGTCATCGCCGAATATGGTACAGCTCCCCAGTTTCCCTCTTGCAGTTGGTGCCTTGCCAGGATTGTCATGGATGCCCATGCATTTCCACTACTGACGACAAATCTGGTATAGACATGTGTATCATCAAGCTTATCACAGGCTTGGTATGATTAGGTGAATTGAGTATACTTAGAAGAGAATTCATTCCTGAGAGGTTTCTTGCACTTCGAATTCTCCGGGTCTGTCACTGCGTCACGAGTGATCTCGGCAATCTCGGCCACATGACACAGTCACATTCACGCTGGAATCTCGATCCTGCTCACTCAAGTCATCGCCTTTCTCTTCCTCGCATTTCCTATGAGTGAATATTGGGTCTCCAAGAAGAAGTACTTCTGCAAGTATTGCGATACCTACATCGCGGACGATGTTCCCTCCCGACAACATCACGAAAGCGGTTTACGACACAAGGGTAATGTTGAACGATTTATTCGAGGCATTTACAAGACTGGGGAGAAGAGGAAGAAGGATCAGGAGGAGGAGAAACGGGAGATGGCACGTGTAGAGCAGGTACGTCGTTCAGCAATTTTAACATGCGATAACAATGTTGACTTCAGTCGTAGGCAGCCCAAGCAGCATTCGCTCAGGATGTCAGCACTGGTCATGCAAAAGCCAGTAGTGCACCAATCGCTTCCTCTTCTTCTGCCCCACGCAAACCAGCTGCGAAACCTTCAAATCCCTTCGCCAATTATACAACAGCAGCACAACTAGGATTTACAGACCCAGATGCTGAAATGAAGGAAATTCGGAAGTCTCAAGGTGTGGTTGGGGATTGGCAGTTAGTCGAATCTACTCCCGCTCCACTACCAGTTGGTGTCCAAGAGGAAGACATAAAGCCTGCGGTGGACGGTACTACCGGTACAGAAGGTGTTGGCGCAACGGCATCCAGCTCCAAACGACCTGCAGAAGCGTACCCAGAAGATGATACTCGGATATTCAAACTTAGCAAGAAAACAACCACGGTCGGGCTGGGAGAGATTTACGACCCCGGTCTCATAACAATTAAACCGAGGAAGAGAGAAGAAAACTCTTCCACGCCAGACGCCTCGTCGTCACTCACGACAACAACTCCCAATTCTGAAGTACCCAAGTGGACTGCAATTTCCCTCAAAGCCAAGGATCCATCCACCGCTTCACCTTCAGCCGTTTCTCCTGTGCTTAAAGCGGAAGAAACAAATGGTTCAGTGGCTCAGTCTACAACTGAGAATTCATTACCTGTGGCTTCTCGTTGGGCGAAAGTCCAGTGGGGTCAACCTATCAAAGAGGAAGATGCTGCAGCTACTCTATCTGAACAACTCTCGCAAGCTCCATCAGTAGCAGGCTCGACAGAGAAGGAAAGGACGGTCAAGGCTGAAGAAGATGCTCCGTTGACGGCCAAAGCCGAACTCAATACTCCGAGCCTTCCCAGTGAACCAGAACAACCAAAAGCAGGACTATTCAAGAAGCGAAAAGCTCCCGCTGGTGCGGGGCGTGGGCGTGGACGAAGACAGTCATAGTCTTCGAACCTCCCTGCCTTGTAGACATACGTATGTACACAATGTTGTGTACGAAGCATAGATTGCTGAATTAATCACAGATACCAAGTATGTACGCGTCCAAACAGATTTGTCCGTTTCATGAACCGGTGCCAAAACGGGCAGGCTGTCTTTGGAAGGACCACTCTACCCTTCCCCTGCCCTCGTCGAACTCGAGGTGCTCTTGCTTAACGTAGCATTTAGATCTTCCTATGTTTGGCTTCTGGACGTGGCAGCCAGGTCCCAGCCGTTTTGGTTACGGATGTTGGAGGGGCAGAGGGTGCGGGGGTAGGATATAGCAACGACAACCCACCAAATGTTGTTCACACACGGCTGTCCGGTTGAGCTTCACTGATCAACTTGTCTCCAGTTAGGCTTGAGTTTGTCGAACCAATGCGCCTGAGCTATTATCCACAGATTAGTTCACTTGGGGATCTGACTCAGCCTATATCTATTACCTACCCGCAGTAAAATCTGGACTGTTTGAGTGTAGTCAACTTGGGGGTCCGACTTTGCCTTCACTGCTTTCCAGAATGAGGTGCCATCTGACCCTGCTGTCCGAGCGTGCTCGATAGGAAGCCGTTCGTGCAATCCCTCAAATTCAGCAAAGAATGCCTTGATATCAGGACAACTGGGTCGATCCCATGGGTCATAGTTCCAGCATCTTTGCATAAGGGCCCATATGTGATCATTAATCAGATCCAACGAGTCGTTGTCGCTCATCGGCCGGAGCGGAATTTCTCGAGATTTGACGATTGCCGTCAAAATTCTGAACTCGTTGCTGTACTGGTGAAAGGGAAGCTTTCGCGTGAAAATCTGTGTGGGAGAGATGAGTAGCCACAGAAACTCGGAGTAGAGTGTTAAAAACCTCATATAAAAGACATCCCAGTGACCACACGTCACTGTTCTCTGTTGGAGGGATGTAATCTTCACTTTCGTCTGCTAGAAGTTCCGGCGCTGTCCATCGCATTGTACCCTGGGATATTCGAGTGGTTATGAGCCCTGTGCTCAGAGCAACATGTGATAACCCAAAATCTGCAAGGAGGGCTCGACCGCTGTCTGATACAAGTACATTCTTCTAATTGCCATACGAAGGTCAGCTATAACTTAGGTACTTTGTAGACTAGGGGGCGTACAGCTTTCAGGTCTCCATGTATAATCTTCGATTGGTGGAGATAGGACAAGCCTGAAACGATATCATAAACCTAATATAAACGGACACTGATGAGCTGGTTGGGAGTTTGATATGCATAAACCCATACCAGAGGTATACGAGGCTTCCCTGAGAATTTCTCTAGGTAGTTGGACAAGTCTCCGTTCTGCATCCAGGGAGATACTATACAAATCCGTTCTGGCGAGTCATTGAGATGATAAGCACCATAGAATGGTAGGATATTTTCGTGCTCAAGGTGAGCCCACAAGGTTAACTCCTTAACATGTGCCTGGGGTTCACACCAGAAAATTACTGTCATATTCATGAAGATTATAGTTATGACTCACTGAAAGAAGCTTGGAATTGTCCTGCCGGCGGAACACCCGAACGACCTTGAGGCAGATTGGCTCTTTCCCACATTTTCCTTTGTAAATGTCCGCGAAGCCACCTCCATCCTGAGGCTTTGTTAACTCAACTTCGACATCTTTGAGTTCGTAGCACCGGGGAAATACACACGCAGATCTTGCAAGTTTTGACAGCAGTTTTAACATGTATTTTCCTGTGTCGGTCTCGAGTGCACCATGCTCGTGTAGGACCTTCAGTGATTAATATGAGGTAGGTCGGAATTGAAAGCACTGAAAGAATGCTGGGAAGACGTACGACATTCAGAAAATCCACGATACATTGGGCTTCTCCCCCTTGAAGGGCAGCGAGCAGTGATCTCTGATTGGAATCCTTGATAATATCTGACATCAAGCTTCGAGCAACGAGATATGACTCGGAAGCCGCGGGTCGACGCGAAGTGAGTTGTGGCCAGCTGGCGACGAATCATTCAGGCCTGAACGGTGCAGATAGGATGTAAAGCTCATACCTTGTCGTGCGGGATGCCAAGCAGCACCCGTCGGTGGCTCGTGCTTTAGTGGATGCACGAGGAAGAATCAGGCCCGATGAATGTCGCCATTCCGATAATCCACTCAAGGCAGGCATTGTTGTTTTAATGATCGCATCTCGCAGTCGAGATTCAGCTATGAGTGAGATAGCAGCGTGAGACAGGTGGGAAAGAAATCCATAAAGCCGAAAGGGAGTCTACTTACTCGAGAGAGAGTTAATTTGGGACTCCCAGGTGTGCCGCTGTTCTTGATCGTGGAACTTTAAGGTAATATGTTCATAGGAAGAATTGCCGTTCCACCATATAGTAAGCGGATAACGAGTAGTTGTTCCGAGAGCTATTAAGCATACCATGATAGCATTAGAAACTCTACTTCAGAACATCGGCACGAACCCACCAGCTAGCGATCTGGGCTGGAGTGGAAGCACTGTCGTGACATTGGCCAGATAAATACGACCCTTTAAGCGGAGGGTTTGTTTTCTTGGAACCATCGGGGCCGTCCTTGTTCGGCTATTGACCAATCGTCCATGGGGCACCCGCACATCCTGGCAAAACAAGACGATCTTTTCGAAGAGGAATGCGTGATAAGTTCTGTCCTGATTCGACCTTGTCGTAGTCAAAAAATTACTCGACAGAAAGGTGCCAAAATCCTCGAGATGAAGTCCCTTCCAGTCCACCACGCGTGCGTAAAGGTCGTCGAGGGTGAGGTGCTCATTGAAGTCTGGTTGATGATCGTGTGCTCCTCCAGTGCTCTGATCTAAGGCGTCCCTTCCTGAACAGTCTGATAGAATTCCATCCGCTGAGGGCTTTTCCGATAAGATGTTGGAAGTATTGATTTGGGGACATGGTGGAGCATGGAAAGCACTCGTGGGAAGATGGTCTATAATGGCATTCACTGTGCCAACTGCCTGAATGATCGATCAACAACTCAACGATAGGGCGGACAACATACTACCCTTCACCTTTATTAGGCCTTCAGTGGACCCACGATCCCAGATTTCATCCGCTGTAAAGAGTTGGCATTTAGGAATAGCCCTCAAAAATTTCGGTGAACCAATCTCCATAGCAAAAAGGGCAGTGGCAGATTTCTTCTCGCGATCAGGATCGATATCGTAGACAAGCGGGTTGTATATCGAGTGGTTAATCTTTGAAAACCCTCCTTCTGCAGGGAGCAGATCGAAAATATAACACAAGGAGATGCCCAGGGAGAACACGTCCCATAACTGAGTTACTGGTTCTTTGAACTGGCTAGAGTCGATTGACCCGTTGGCTGCGAGGGCGAAATAGGAACCAAATCCACGAACAAGTAGCAGGCGTGCACGCAAGGAGACGCACTGCTGGTAAAGAGGGGTCGGCGGGGTGTAGACAAGATAGTCCACGTTTCCAGGTTGAATCCCAGGCATATCTCTTTGAGGGGTAGCTGCTAGGTTGTCCGCTGTGGACCGCGAGGATCCAGGGCTCTTATACCCTCCGCATGAGCCAGCAGTCACACAGTCCATGATATTGTATTAGAAGGCGTGTCCAACTGGAGATGTGAATACAACTTCAGTGTCCCATTCGAATGCTTCGTTTCTGATGGTATGGCTATACTCTTCCCAACCCATGCGACTTGTTCCAAGTATAGAATCACTTGCTCAAATTGTCCGGGCACTTCATAGGGGGACCAGGAGGAATCAACAGACGCAGGTCCCAGAATGAGGGAGCATTCGAAGAGGGCGGAGTTGGAACGGGCTCAAAATTTGGGCAAGGTGCGGCGCCTCGTTATCCCGTCCTGTCTAAAGGCATTCCCCGCTTGCATGGGCACTGGTAGAAATAATAGATTGATCTCAACATCAAGGCATCATCGACAATATCACAGCAAAACTAGACTAGAATTACACCGAGGACCACTATAGATACGAGTTCAAAGTAGAAGTACAAGAAATGTGATACGGCACAGGAAATCAATAGATGTGATCGTGTCGCAACAAGTATTCAGAAAAGCAAGGGGTAGGTCTGGTCCACCAATACATTCATGATAAAAGAAAGGCCTATGAACAAAGGTCCAACAGAAACCAAACATATTCTTTCAGGGCGATATTCTGGTTCAGACTCGGAGCCGAGCAGATTCAAGATCAGGTATTTCAGTTCCGAGAGAATCGATAAGGAGCCTTGACCCTGAGGGCGAGGGGCGTCTGAACTGTCTTGTCAGATTTCATGAGGTATTGGCCAGAGGATGGTCGGTGGCTGGTGGAGACAAGGTTAGAATTAAAATTCCTGTATTAGAGGGGTCCACTTTGCAAGGAATCTGTTGACTAAAGTTGTTGGAGGCGACGATCAGCGAACAGAATTTGAGATAGCAAGATAGGATCTTAGACGCACTTCCGCATCACCTCAGCGATATGATTCTTGACTACGGGAACACCATTCTTAGAATGGAGGCCCTTGCCAACGATGACGTTTAATGTCGTCTGGCCATTCTTAAGTAACTCACGGAACGCCTGCTCAGTCTTCTGAAGAGCTTCCTCAGGTTTTAAACCATGAACGTCAATTGTATTTGGTTTCTGGAGATGGTTGCGTCCTGTAACAAAATCCAGTGAGTCATACATACTCTGAATCAGCTCGGTGACGATCCCACCTGCATAGAAACGCCTTGCAGCCCTCTCATGCAGCTTTCTCATTCGTTCTTCGGCGTCCTTAATGTCACCTCGCAAGAACAATGCATCCCTTGCTCTTCGTTCAACCCGAGCCTTGTGTAACTCATGCTTTAACCGCTCCAGCTCCTTTCCTTCTTCAATGGCTTGCTTTCTGATATCTTCAGCGTGATCCAATAATTTTGCGGGAATGCGTGCCGACAGCACGCTTTCGGCGTCTGAAGCATCCGATGGCGACCTTAGCTCTTCAAGATCCTGGTTAGCTTCATGTGGAGCAGAGCCGGAAAAGATATCCAGGAGGGGACCAAGAGGACGAGGAGCTACAGGTGGTTGAAGAATCGAATAACTAGAGAGTGTTGTCCCAGGGACAGGAATGGATTCTTGATCAGGCGCGATTGACTGAGAATCCAACATCAAGGGCGATAGCGCCCTTTCCCCTCGTCCCGCACCACCCGGCGTTGAGGCAGCCGTGGCACTTTGGGACGTGCGTGGTCGCAGAACCGGAGGGGTTCTCAATTCATCGGGATCCGAGTCACCAAATTCGTATAAGTGCTGGCCGGGGGTTCTGAGCTCGTCGCCGCCGTCACTAGGTGTTTGTGATCGAACAGGGATGGGAGGGACAGGGAGCGGAATGGCTGGAGGGGCAACAGAAGGAACCGTGGAAGCCATAGGCGTGCCATCTTCTGCACGAATGTAGTGGCTGGTAGCATTTGGTATAGGCAAGGGTGCTCCACCATTATGCGATACCAATATATAATTTTCTTCTCCCTCAACCGGTTCTTGTTCGATATCTTCGCTAACATGCTCGGAACGCGACGTAATCTCGTCAATAGTTGACAAACGGTCGACCCGGGAGTCCATCGTTCTCTCACGGAGAGTGCTATCTGGAGGGGTCGGCGGTAGGAGAGAAGGGCGTGAAGAGGGCCCTGCAAGAGGTTCAGACGGACTCGGCTTCTCTGATTCATAGAATGCAAGAGCAGAGGCAGGACGAGTAGGAACCTGAGAGACAATGGTAGTTGTAGTCTGTTTGGGCGGGGATGTGGGGGAATCAGGAAAAGGCGAAGGTTCTGCCTCAGCGTGCAAGAAAAAGCTTGGCGGGGTTGGAGGAGGAAAGTCAGGCGACATGAAGGCCTGATCATCAGGTCGACCGGCTCCAGTGTCAATCTGGATAGTTGGTTGGACTGGTGTGCTTGTCTGTGGTCGAGGAGCACGAACGGGAAGTGGCGGTGGTGATTCTTCTGGCTCCTGGTAAACTCGTATATGGGAGGGGACATGTGAGGGGGCAGATCTGGAATAGCGACTCCGTTTCTCGCGGGCTCGGCGGCTGGACGGTGACTTCATATTAGCGCCGATGTTTTCCGCAAGGCTGGGGAGCAGAGATTCTGAAACGACGGCCCCGATAGCTGCCCAAAGGCCAACCATTTTTACTCTTGACCAGTGCCCCGCAATGAGGAAGTCTATTATGAGCCTTAGACCGAACGCCAGGTAATGGTCGAGTGGGGATGATGGAGAAGAGGGAGAAGGATGAAAAGAGAGCTGGTGGACGAGGATGCCCTCCCAAAGCCCCAAAACAGCTGGAGCGATAGATGACATCGGCGATGTTAGGCGAATCAGGGACACTCGGAGACCGAGTCCAGTCGCAAGTGAGAGTGCGACGTCCATTGGAGGTTTCAAGGGAACGACTGGAGATGGGTTAAGAGATATTGGAGGCGGCCGCAGGGAAGTATTGGTTATCTGGATGAAAGTAGAAAGAAATGAACATCACACTGCAGGACCGCAATGTTTTTGCGTGGACCTGGTACTATATGTGACTGCTGGCAGAAGTAATGAAAGCCTCGTGGTGTTCACGCTGTGTTTGCTTAAGTAGGTACGTGAGGGGCAATTTCCGTTTGCGCCGTGTAGGGTATTGGGCACGACAGGGATGCGCGTGAGTTTGGTTTGAAAAGGGAAAGACTTCAGCCAGCTGAGCATAAAGGGTTGGAGGACAAACAAGCCGACAGGGATAAGTTACTCACCAGAGGTCGTGACGATAGTGTTCAAGGCGTGTCGTAATATTCGTGGTGTTTCACTCGAATGCAATAAACCCAAGGACCAAGAGAATGACTGAAAAGGGAACAGCCCAGCGACCAGCTTAAGTTCATGCGCTTCATTTTGTCCCTACTCTGTCCATCGCAATTGTACCGTGAGAACGAGTGGATCAGGGCCGCAACAATATTACCTATCCACGCATTGTCGGCGTTGAGCGTTGAGCGCTGAACGTTTAAAAAAAGACAACGGCTCGAGGTTAACGTTGACCATTGTTCTGGCAACATGACCCCATACTCCGAGAATAACTTCCATCACGCATCATGCATCAATATCATGATTCCTGTTTTCCTCTTCAGCACTTGTGTCGCACCAGACCTCGCACAAGTACTTTCAATTCAAGCCCTCAAGTGTCAAGGCATTCCTCCGACAAGCGAATCATACCCGTTGTCGAATATTCATGATCAAAATGCTGGGCTTATATTGTATGTGCTTGAGACTGTCTACCAGCTTTGCGCATCCCGCCCCACGTGTATCCATTGCGCTGTGCAATCAATACTCATTGCCTTGGCGTGAACGAGATTGGCGCGCGGAATCCTCGCGTTTTCAAGCCACGAACGAGCTTGTAAATAGCAACTCTAATGGATAGCGAGAGCCATCGTGATAACTACCTTTCTTTTTTGCACTGGCAGGTGAAATCGATTCACTTGATTGTTGTCGAGGACACACAGTCAGCTCGGCGGCCAAGGTTTCCTCCTTCACCTGGCCTAGCTGCATGACCCAGAAACCTGTGTCGCGATCGACGCTTACGATACGAAATCCTGAAGGTCCGACTTCTCGTCAGGCTTCATCGATTCATCTCCTAGTTTGATGGTTGGACTACCTTGATGCACTGATGTTTAGGACGATCTGCGCAGCTCTTCGACTTCGTCCTGTCCCTTGAAACCTCGGACATCCGATATTTCGTCGTGGCCGATACCTTCTTATATCCTAACCAGAGCCCCTTTTAAGTAGAGATGCCCTCCTTTACTTCACCTGACACCTTCTGCAACTTCAAACTTCAAAATATACCCAAGCCACGTCAATTTCATTGGCAATTCTTTACTCGATGTCACGAAACACATTTCAAGTCATTCGAAAGCTATGCTCATGGCAGCAGCAGCTCCCGAGGATTTGAAGCCTCGCGGCCCCGATGAAGGTATTATAAAGTTTAGCATGGGTGCCAAAAGCCCTCGCCAGCTTCTTCTCCTTCAATGAATTCTCCTCTCAGTGTCCTACTTCTGTTGACGGTTACTTCGCTCGCTGTCAGTTGGCATGCAATGGCTTTGCAAACCACAGAGAACGAACTCATTCCTCTATCTTTTGGTGGAATCAATGAGACGGTCTACAATGACCTCGTCTTCTATGCAAAATACTGCGCAGCGTCTTATGGTTCAGTGTGCCCTAGACCGATGGGCAACACCCTCGTTGAGCGAGTACGCTTTTCACCACTGTCACGACGTGAGCCTTATAAAAGCATTCTAACAACTTGGTAATTCAGGTTAGGGACGAGGTTACAGGAACAGACGGCATGGTTGTTCGAGACGATCGACGAAAAGAAATCGTAGTTGCATTTCGAGGCACAAGTGAACTCATGGACGCTATCACTGGTAACTCCTATAGTAGCACTTACCTTACAATAATTGCCATTTCTGACTGCTATTGCCTCAGACCTTTTGTTCGTTCTTGTTCCTCTTCAGCCTCCTGGGCTCGTCCGTATGGGACAGGCAAGAGTCCACGCTGGATTCCTATCAGCCTACAATGCTGTCGCGCCGGATGTTCTGCGGATCGTCAAAACTCAGTTGGAAACCCACCCTTCTTACCAAATTATTGTCACTGGCCATTCTCTTGGGGGTGCAATTGCCCCGCTTGGGGCCATCTCAATTAGATCAGTTCATCCCCACATTCCTATTAAGCTCTTCACGTTCGGTGGGCGATCTTCTGGTCGTGTATCAACAGTTTCGTTAACTGGTATCCCAGGTCAACCTAGGGTTGGAAACCCGTCGTTTGCAGCCTACGTCGAGCGATTGATTGGCGTTCATAATATATTCCGAGGTATGTTATGCTCTAATACTGGCAACCCCGTCGCGCTCATGTAAGCCTTAGCGGTACACACTTTCGGTTCGTAATTTTGCTCCCCAATAAGTCACCACTCACATGACGCGCCTATCAGACGGCGTTGTTACCCTTCCACCCAGGCTCCTTGGCTATGAGCACTAGTAAGCTTCACATCATGCTCAAATAACACTTTTGGTTTAAACGGCTAGCACAAAAGCGCGACTGAATACTGGAACTTTATTGATCCTCGTGGGGTATTGTCCATCTGTTGGGATTATCGATCATTAACTCTACTTGGCAGCTTCTCCTCATACCACTCGCCAGTGTCAAGGAAGAGAGGATATCCTCTGCGGCAGTAGCATCCGTGAGTGCTTATCACCCAATTTTTGTTCCCCGTCTAGTACTCAAAATCTTTAATCAGTCTCGACGGGGATCAACTTTCCCCATGTTGTTTACTTCGGACAAGGTTCGTGACATAGTAAGAGCTATGGAACGAGTCCTTTCGCCTGACATAACTACTTTCTAGCCATGATTACTACCAACTCCGTCTGTACTTAGTAGAAAGAGGGGCGACTTCAGATCGGTCAGCATGGCATTTTCATCTGATAGCAGCCTAGGCTTTTCCCATACTACCGGTTTGACAGTCTGATCTTAACATGAACTTTCTTTGAAGGTTGAAGTAGGGCCAAAGCGGGTAGCCACAAATATCAAAAATAAAAATAAGAAAAAGTCAGATTTCTTGAACAGATATGCACTTCAGATCAACCCTGGTGAGACTATGAAATTGATCAACCTCAGCTCAGGTGATTTTCCATGGCTGATGAGGATACATATCGATACGAACGCTCAAACTGACACTTCTTCTTGAATGCTTATGAGCGATTTATCACCCTCCACGACGTGTCCTTCTTCGCGACCCCAACTCCTAAACATGGAACCGGCGCCACGATATCGCCTGTTGAGTTTCTCATACTCGCCGCACTCACCAAGGCCAAGTCACTGCAAAACCCTTTCGAGTCAATTCGGAAATCAGATCTCTTTCCAATTTTACCACAGGATATCATAATGCCGAGTTGTCTCTTCCACAAATGAATCGAGCTTCCCCTACTTTTTCAACTGTTCCCGTTTCCTCCGTCGGCAGGACGTTCCGCCCAGAGATTCAATCTACTAAAAATGACTATTCATCTGTTCCCAGCGATCCTGATTTGATATGTTTTCTACGCCTTTTGTTGAAACCATCTTCTCCAAATGCCCGACATGCGAACGCGCCTGGTGAAACATTGGACAATCAAAAAAGACCTTGCCGTGGGTTTTGGCTTACCCAAGTCAATGCCGTCCTTGAATGCTCCTGTATAAATGGGAGAAAATCATGGCCCGCCTGGTATACTCCCGTATCTCTGAAATGTACGCCTTCAAATATCTGCAAGGCCTTATCTTGGTTACCCTAGCCGTTACTTTGCAGGTGGCGGCAGGTATACCTCCGAGCACTTACGACCGGCTTGTCTTGTATACCAAGCACTCTGCTGCCGCATACGGATTGTCATGCCCCAAGCCTGTTGGCAGCACTCTTGTCAAGCAAGTATGTTAAATGGTCGCCCCTTTATAATCTCGCACGGCGTAGTCATTCAAATACTAATGAACTGAAGATCGATAACTTTGGAACTGGCACCAACGGCTACGTTGCCAGGGACAAGAAAGGCTGCCAAGTCATTGTCGCCTTTAGAGGTACCAGCGAACCTCTTGATGCGTTGACTGGTAAGCTCCTCCCCTTTTCCCCTCCACTAAAGGCGGACGAGCTCATTCGGCTTTCGATTCAGATATTCGTATCGAGCTTGTGCCGTTCAGAGCCCCTGATATCACACGCCCTGGAAGGGTTAAGGTACACTCAGGCTTCTTGGAAGCCTGGAACTCTGTTGCCTCGGATGTTTTGAGCGCCATTAACAGCCAGTCTAATATTTGTCCTCGTGGCTACACTATAGTTGTCACTGGGCATTCTCTCGGTGGAGCTGTTGCATCCATCGCAGCTGCGTCTATCAAGGACACTCATCCTCATGTCCCGATCAGCCTGTACACTTTCGGTGAGCCCATGGCGGACGCTTTCTTATTCCATGGATTGTATTTATACATCTTACTGTACAGGTCAACCTAGGGTTGGTAATCTGGCATTTGCGCGATATGTTGAACACCACGTTGGCAGTGCTAACATATACCGAGGTGCGTTCATGCTCGAATTGAATATACACGCTGATTTAAAGTGTTTTTATCGCTCTTGGCAGCTGTTCATACTCTGGGTCTCTCCTACCAAGTCAAATCATAGCCGTCCCAACTAACTGCCTTGCAGATGGTGTTCCTGGCCTCCCGCCGCCGAGGCTTGGATATTCCCACTTGTGAGTGGTTCTAGTGATTGCCCCTCAAATGACTTCTGACTCTCTGTGCCTGCCAGTGCTAATGAGTACTGGAACTACATAGACCCTCGTATGAGATTGCTTCCGTCTAACCTGTATTTTCTCTCTGACCTAAAGGTGTAATTCCAGCATCTGCTGCCAATACTCGCAAGTGTAGAGGAGGAGAGGATCCTACTTGCAGTGCTTCCATTCGTAAGAGTTTTATTCAATGCTCATCGGTTCCTCGCTCATTCGATTGATAGCCTCGACCGGAATCAACCCTCCCCATTTATATTACTTTGGTCGAGGTTTGTATCATCATTCATCTGGCTATCACACGTGTTAAGAAAGAAGTCTGACCTTTGTACTCTCTAGTTATGACCTATGATCTAAGCCTGTGCTTCTGATCAGTGCTGTCAGAGAAGCTCCGTTGGAGACCAGAGCTTTGTACTTATAGGATAATCGAACGTCTACTGGTGCTCTGCCATCTGAAGAACATTGAAATCAATTTGTGTCTCGGATATTTGTAGCACTGAGATTCTTAAATGCGGTGGGGAAAGGCGAAAGAACCATAACTCCAAGTGGATTTAAGTAATATGAATCCTGATGCCAGTCCGGAGCTAAAATGGACTGTGACGGTGTTGGGGCGTTCATTTTAATGCCAGGGTGACAGGTGCTCGCAACGTTCTTTGTCTCTTCCTCCTGCCAGCAGTGCAACTTAGGCATCCAACTTTTTCGTCCACTCCTTGTATTTCCGCCATGTTCAGGAAGCTCGTGTCCATCCTATGTGTATTCGGTATTTTCACTCTGAATGTCGGTGCAGAACGCCACACGGTGCGTTTTGATAACCGGTGAGCGATTTCCGATCCGCCTTTCTTGGCAAGGGCTAAAAGAAGTTTCAGGTGCGGTCATGGAACTGTAAGTACAATCGTTTTGACCTTCTGTCTCAGCCCATAAAAACCATTGTGGTAGCCACATTTGTTGAAGGATGGGAAAATATTGTCGCAAGGGGAGGAATATATCTCCGACGGTTCCTTTGCTTCTGGTATTGCGTAAGTGATTCGATTTTCATGCTTTCAACGCTTTGTTTTCAACTCAACTTAGTTACTTGCAAACCGGTGAGTGCTATGAAGTTTCCTTGTGTGAGCACAATTCTCATCCTCGGGGTCACCATACAGGGAGATGTAATCTCAATGGCGAGGGCTGTACGCTCGTTGAAATAACACTTATCAATCCAACGTGTCCTGGATGTGGTTCGAGCGTAGATATCTCCTTAATTCCTCCGTCAGTGCCAATTTCTGTGGCGTTGAGTATTTAGGGGCTGACACAAGAAATGCAGACTAGCCTTCTCTGTTCCTACGTCCTTCAGGTGAGCGTGGTGGCTTTTTCTGTGGCAGAGTCACCTCAAATACGGTGGCATCAATTTCAATAGTTACTTTAACGGGTGCGAAGGACAAGGATCTGTCTGTACGATGGTGTTCATGTTAAACTCAGGTGAACGGGAACTGATTCTATCTCGTCATTTGGCCAGGTACTTCCGCGAATTGCAGCACGGCCTTTTATCTCCCCGGTGATAATCATGTGCAGGTTCAATGCGAGGAAAACGATGTATGTGAAGCTGTTAACTCATACATCATGTCGTAGGCTTAATCTTGAAAAGGTGAATCTTTTAGTGTCGTTTTGTGTTGAATCTTCCGCCTACGCCAAAGCCGACGAGGCTACCTCTTCACCAGCCCTTTCCATTGGCGCAGAGCCAGAGGTCCCGAAAAACGATACGGTGGAATCTACCAAGCGGCCACCTCAGTCCACCGAAACAGCCACTTCAAGTTCTCCGCTGATAACGCCTGGTGCGTCAAACAAGAGGTGTAGCAGGTCGCACAACCGACGCGGAGCATCTGCTGGGACCAGGCGCAGCGCAAACTTTCATCGTAGGCATGCCAAGAATCGATCTGGGTTCTAAGTAACTATAAACACCAGAGGTCAAATGCTGTAGATATCGTAGCCACAAGGCTAGACTTTGTGGTCTGTGAGCTGTCTAGACGACAAGCTGAAATTCGGGATTCAATTAATACTTGGCACCATGTGATTTTTGCGTAAGGCCATGAAAGAAAAAAAAAATTTAGTGGGCTCATGCCCCGGATCACACTCAATTGTCCCTGATCGAGGTACCAAGGGCTCGATCGTTGGACGACAGTCTCACATTTCCAGATCCGGCGCTAGAAATGGTAAGACATTTTCCATTACGAGGTGCACTGAGGTGCACATGCAGCTGGTGATTTGAAAGGTAGTCGGCTTTTATTTGGAATAGATCTGCGAAAGACCGGTCAACTGAGTTAAGCACTGGGCGTGGCTGGACCTGGCTGGACCGACCGGTGGAGTCACGGCTACGACGGCCTGATTTGGGAATTTCATTCTCGAGGAAATGACCATGCTGTCTTCCTGTCTTTCTCGCACGCACGCAAACCTTCGAAGCAATGCGCTTAAAGAATGCGATTCTGGAAATTGATGGATGATATCAGGAATGTCAGGGCTGTACACCGGGACAATGAGAAGCGGTTTCGGGTGTTTGTATGTGTTTGCGCTCAGTTGAATGTGACAATTGGGAGCGCTGCCGGCCAGTGCTTCTTGCCACAGGCCCAGAAATTACTGCTTACGCTCCACTGCGATATCCTCTTTTCCTACTTAACTCTCACTTTGTCACACCTCCGCACCGCCCCAATACCACCTGTTGATCAGTTATAACCCTTTTTTCGTTCTTTCTGTGAAAAATCGTTCTTGACCTTACGAATCCATACGAACTCTTCAAGCGCCACCTCTCTTCCCTCAAATCCAATCGCAGTTATGGCTGATATCGACAACTCACAGGAGGTCCTCTCTCCAATTCTTCTCCGCTCCCAAACCCCAGGTATGTGCTTTTGTTCTCTCTCATATAAGAGTGCCAAACCAATCTGTTCTTTTCTGCTAGCTCCGGGAGAGAAAGGTAAACCAGATCCCCGACAATTTCCGCTATGAATATCTGACGCAGACAACACCTCAGTTCTCAAGTATCTTGCAAGCATGTCGCAAGAAGACCCTGATTGTGACCCCCCTCGCTCCGTAATAGAATCTGCCGAGTATCGAAGTAACAGAAGTGCAGTCCGCTCGCCGCCTCTTTCTCCTCGAAGCCTTCGGAGTGGGAACAGAGCATTGTCTGCCCGTGATGACGACATTGATTCCAATTTTCAAGAGGGCAGGACATCTGACATCGGAGACCTGGTGCCCGGCGTAGGTCTTCTCTACCTTTGTTTTTCGGCCCGCGTCTCACCTCCCATAGAGGGAACCTGGACCTCACGATCCACCAGGTCCCAAATACGAGTCGTATGACTCTGGACCTTCTTTCGGCAACTTTGGGCCTCTTCCTGCAGATGATGCCCCACCTAGCAACCTCTATGGCAAGACTTGGACTGTGAGCCCCTTTTTCGCACTTGGCCGCCCTTCACTCACGCGTGCATAGCCCAACTGGGGTGGACACATGGAGACTCCGGGAGCCGCGACCCCAAACAAAGCTGCTAAGATACCGCTTCCAGCATCCGATTTTGCTTTCTCTCCTCGCGCACCTTCGCTCGGAATTGAAGGCCAGAGCAACAAAACTCGGTCTCAAGCTGGTATGCCCATGTCTCCTAAGCCCGGTGAATCTCCGATGGTATGCTTTCAGCTTCTTCCTTTCCTCGACATGCTCATTGTTGTGATGATATCAGTCGCCAAAGTCAACTACAAGGACAAATAGCAAAGGCCAAGATGTAGAACTACCAATGTCCCCGATGTCGTCAAAATCCAAGGCAACAGCGAAGACGCGGGCAGCAACTGAAAAAGGAACCGTGTACCCTCCACTTCCAGAGAGTCGATATGGAGACGGCGAGAGTAACTTTGACATTGGATCGCCAAGATCGCGTGCTTTCTCTAAAGCCCCCTCAATCTCACCATCGGATTCACCATCTAACTTCAAGCCAAAACCTGCTACAAACGGATTTCGTGGGTTCATTTCGGGTCATTTTCTATCTCAAAATAACTCTAGTTTGACAGCCCGGTCCCCCGTCGCTACCGGTCGCCAATCCTTCTCGCCTTACCGCCATGGGCCAACAACGGAAGACCTGATGTATGCTGCTGTTCGAAGCCGGTCATTGGTCATCCCTGAAGAAGATGAGAAAGCACCAACGCTACACTCGAGACCACCGTCTGTAGCTCCTTCACAAGTCAGCAAAGCGCCTTCTCAAACTAATGGCAAAGCACCATCGCAAGCGCCTTCACGGCCTTCGAAGGCGCCCTCACAGTCGCCCTCCAAGACACCTTCTAAAGCTCCATCTAAAGCCCCTTCACAATTATCCAGAGCTCCGTCTCAGTCACACTCGAAGGCACCATCTAAAGCGCCGTCCAAAGCTCCCTCGCAGAGTACCGCTAAACAACAGTCTGTTATCAGCTTTACGCATGATAGAGGCACGGAACCCCAGGAGCGCTCACATTCACCGGATGGGTTGGATCCCGAAGAGGCTCGGATTGTGGCCGATGCACTAGGAGGGTTAACGCCTCGTACTTCATATTATGATCAGCCCTTGGAGCCTGATGTCACCAATCACTTCCATGACACTGAATTATGTGTCTTGCTTCACCAGGAGGCAGACGAGAACCTTCATGACCTTGTAAGGAGAGCGCTCAGGAAGGCAGTTCGGCAACGAGTCAAGAGGCTTGGGATGAAGTATGACGCGGAGGTACATCCTTCTGACTTATTTCAAGTTTATCGCCTAACCTAACCCTTTTTTAGTCTATCAAGCAATACAGGAAGTCTTACCATGATCACGATCCTGAGATCCATCTTCTCAATGCACAGCTGAGTACTGACGTAAGCTTACTTCAATCAAATAATCGAAGCCTTCTCGTAACTTAATGTTGTTTAGGAGCCTCCCCAGTGGGCGGTTGACCTGAAGCGTGATATCATGGTCATGCAACAACGGCTTGAAAGTATCAGTGAGAACCTCAAGCCCCAAGATCACTCATATCAAGGCTCTCGGTTTGCCTACGAAGGTGATGAACTCACCCGCACGCCCATGACACAAACTGTCAATATTCAAACGCAACACACGGGGACTCTTGGAGATTCCATGTATCACCACCCCGAGGAAGAAGTTTTGGATGATAATGCCACCGAAACTCAGCGAGCGCCACAGACCGACGGGACGTCGCAGTTCCGGGGTTATGGGTTAGATGACCTCGGGCGCGACGACTCGCCTGGTTCCTTCGTTCTCGAGAAGGAGCTATACAAACTACGCCAAAAACCTGCTAGTCAATCGGGGCGAACGCATCATACTTGGGAGGTTACCCGCGACGAGGAAGGGGCGGAGTTCGACGATGAAGAGGGGGCTCCTCCCTCTGGTTTGCCGACAATTCCTGATACAAATGGTGATGCCTATGCTGGCCGTTCCCGTTCCCCATCCCCGCCTCTTCCACCGCTACCCAATGAAGAGCAGGAGGCTGAAGACGACTATGCCGTAGCACAGCAAACTCAAACCTATGAGACCAGCGACGAGCAAAGTCAATTCCAGCTTCCGCCCTGGCAGAAGATCCACTCTCATCTTTTAAACTGGGCGATTATTTGGCCAACAAGCGAGTTTGATCAAGCACTTAACAGCACGACGCGTGGAAACCAGGTTGATGAAGTCGCATTGAGTATTTGGGCGACCCAAACATATAAGCGATATGTCAGAGCACGACTAACAGAGGGTCCTTCTGGTGTGGATCGACTCTTTGTTCCTCCGAATATCGCAGACGTCATCAACAATGCCGTTTTCAACGGCAGGCATGGAGAAGCATGTGGAATGCTGAAGGATCTGTGGACTCCGTTTGGCTTGACTGGAATGCCTAGACTCATTATTGTGTTGGCGAAGCACCGCTCAGACCCAAATCACTGGGTTGTTCATCGGTGAGTTCCTGTTGAAGCAACGCGGTTTACCAAAGCTTGACAATTTGGGTATTGCTCGCAGGTTCTCTCTTCCCGATGGAAAGCTTGCGACCTATGACACTTACCAAGATCGTACCCTCCCCGACGGCCGAGTGAGTATTCAAACCAACTTCTGTTTCATCAGCGCTCATACCTTGTTATCAGCCCCTTGGATGGTGGTTTGCTATTCGTATCGCTTGGCCCAATGCGCCTTATCCAAGCCCTGAATCACTCGTTCAAAAGATGATCCGTTTACACAGGCCTATGCAGCTTGGTATTGATAACTCTGTTGCTGCAGCTGGCATCTGGCGAAACCTACTCATGGGTTCTCGTGCGGAGCGCAGTCTCGATCTTGAAAGGCTAAGGGACCTTATCAATACTGAGGTAAAGAACCTGCGGCAGCGCAAGCTACTTGGCAAATTGTCGGTAGCCGCTCCTCGGCCGAATTGGGATCAGCTTGGAGCCTGAAGCTGAGCTTGCCCAAGTATGGAGGCAATACTACCACTTTACTGTATTGATTACCGTTCTGATCCTTGGTTGCTTTTTTGCGGACAGCCTCTTCCCTACCCTTTTCTCTTTCTCTTCCCTTGGTGTAGATTTTACCCTTACTAGCTGATAAATCCGATCTTTTCCTTATAGCTCTTAACTTTTCCTTATTGCTTTGGAGTCTGGTGTCTGAAGTCTAGCTACTTTTCTAAGATAAGGTGGATTGGAGTGGTCTCTTTTTGTGTTTTGCTTGACTGTATGTTGTACTGTAGTGGACTGGTAGATTAAGTAGCTATGTCCTGTAAATGCATAGTAGCTGTAGTTGAAACGTTGACTAGTGGCAATGAGACGGCCTTTTTTGTATCTTTTGATGCTAAAAGACTTGAATCCGCACATGACGGAGGCATTGGTTCGTGAGCGTTGAACGCTCATGCTACAGCTACAGCAATAGCAGCCCATTCACAAACATTCCCTGCTTCTGATTACTGCGTTTGCTGCTTTGGAGGGGGATTCCGCTGTGGTTTGCTGTGGAGTAGGAGCGCATACAGCCACGACAACTGGCACTTAAACAGCGAAGACATACAATCTAAAGGTTCGTGGAGGAGAGCGATTTTAACAGGTCGTTCACCGAATCTTTTCCTGCCGCTCTAGCGTTCTCTATAGATAGTGACATCGGGGGCTGTGGTGTCTGTGGTCACAATGTCTAGATACTTTATATACTCCAGAACATAAGTCTTACCGCATAAATAGCATAGGCTTGACGATCCAAGTTCTCGCGAAGCTGGTCATTTCGAAACTTGGCAGCCGACATATGCTTCTTTTTATATGCTTGTTTTGCGGTGGCTTGTTTTTTGTTGGCGGTACTATGAGACCTCGCCTTTTTGGCCATTCTGATTGTTCGGGAAATGTGTACAGTCGTCGGCGGACGATATGATGGAAGAGGCTTGGGCACTTGAGTGAAGAATTTTAGTCTTCAAAAAGCCTTGATTACTCGTTGATGCAGGGTGGGAAGAGGATCAGCTTACGTACGCGACTTGTCACGAGCTTGGCATGTGTCGCTTCACTTTCTCTTCTTTGCCACTATCAACAATTTTGGTACGAACCCAGGAAGCGACCAGGAAGTAGTGACAGGAGAGAATAATAAGAGCTCCATTGGCGAGACAAAACTACTTTGAAATCCTGTGCAGAAAATGGCAGATTCGGCGACTTTGAGCGTGACGATGCTTGGGGCGGGTCAAGAAGTTGGGAGGTCGTGTTGTGTGCTGCACTATCGCGGAAAGACCATTGTCTGCGACACAGGAGTTCATCCGGCTTATAGTGGTTTGGCGTCTTTGCCATTCATTGATGACCTGGACTGGAGTACTGTGGATGCCATCCTTATAACACAGTGAGTTGCCTTTATGGGAAGCCAAATATATGACAGGACGTTGAGACTTGAGTCGCTAGTTTTCATTTGGACCATGCTGCGGCATTGACCTATATAACTGAGAAGGTATGTGAGCAGCTATTCCCTTTTCTTCAAATACTAACGTTCTCTCTAGACGAACTTCAAAGATGGCAAGGGCAAGGTGTACATGTCGCATCCAACGAAGGCTTTGCATAAATTTATGATGCAAGATTTCGTACGAACGAGGTCGGTTTTCTGATATTCATCCTGCTCTACTGTGCTAATCAAGTATACCCAGTTCCTCGTCTTCGGACGCGTTATTTTCACCTCTGGATATGCAGATTTCACTTGCTTCAATCATCCCTGTCTCCGCCCACCAACTTATCACAGTCTGTCCTGGTATCTCTTTCATACCCTACCATGCTGGCCACGTCCTGGGTGCTTGCATGTTCCTGATCGACATCGCCGGTCTCAAAATCCTCTATACTGGCGATTATTCTAGGGAAGAAGATCGGCATCTTGTGAAAGCCGAGCTTCCGCCTATCCGGCCAGACGTACTCATAGTGGAGAGTACCTACGGCGTGCACACTGGGGAGAGTCGGGAAGATAAGGAGCTCAGGTTCACGAATTTGGTACACTCGATCATCCGACGGGGTGGCCATGTTCTTTTACCGACTTTTGCTCTTGGCAGAGCACAAGAACTGCTGTTGATTCTGGACGAGTACTGGAAGAAGCATGCTGACTTGCATAATGTGCCTATCTATTATGCATCAGGCCTGGCGAAAAAGTGTATGGCAGTTTACCAGACGTATATCCATACGATGAATGCCAACATCCGGTCACGGTTTGCCCGAAGGGATAATCCTTTCGTTTTCAAGTGAGCGCGCGACTCATCATTCCCATGTCGTCCGTTGCTAACACTTATCTTAGGCACATCTCGAATGTACCTCAAGCGAGAGGTTGGGAAAAGAAAATTGCCGATGGACCTCCGTGTGTCGTTCTTGCAAGTCCTGGTTTCATGCAGGTTGGACCGAGTCGTGAACTTTTCGAACTCTGGGCTCCCGATGCCCGAAATGGTCTTATCATTACCGGCTACTCCATTGAAGGAACACCGGCCAAGGTGAGTTTCCCTGTGACCTCGAAGCACATTTTTCAGTCTCTGTGTAAAATATTCTGTACTATAATGGACGTGTTTCACCCCTCCGTCTCGCCCTGCCTGAGACTATCTGAGTCGTACAAGCCTAAGCTCATGCCCGTCTATGGTTTTTAGGATATTATGACCGAGCCAGAAGAGTTTGTTACTCTGAAAGGAGCAACGATACCCCGACGGATATCCGTGGATGAGATCTCTTTCAGCGCTCACGTTGACTATGCTCAAAATTCGGAATACATCGAGCAAGTAAAAGCCCAGCACGTGGTGCGTCCCCTTTGATTTTTCATAAAAACCCCAGGAGATCGACTGCGCATGATAGGTATTGGTTCATGGTGAGTCAACGGGCATGGGCCGTCTGCGGGCCGCGATGCAGTCAAGGTTTAAGGAAAAGGATGAGGACGTCAAGATCCATACACCGCGGAACCTGGAGACGCTGAATTTGTCCTTTAGGGGTGAACGTGTTGCTAAGGCTCGTCTCTTCCTGCTCCCTCTCTATCATTCTTCATAAAGTTAATGTTTTATATTCGTGGCTCGACGCATGGTGATATGTGCACCTGACATTCATCTCGCTCAAATACATGTTCCGGACAACGCGGAATTACATTCTCGGTGCTCTAAATTTGGACCGGCCGAACGCTACTACCTTTCCTAAAATGTGGTTTCATTCCTGTCTACGAATTGACATTGCATCGCGCGCACAATAGGCTATCGGTACACTAGCAGACAAGCCGCCTCAAACCAACGACGTCATCTCGGGACTCTTAGTCGCCAAAGACTACTCGTATACATTACTCGATCCGCGGGACTTGAGAGATTTTGCCGGGTTGACGACGTGTAGCGTGACGCAGAGACAGAGGATTGTTTTAGGCGTCGGTTGGGAACTGGTCAGATGGCATCTAGAGGGTATGTTTGGCACCGTCGAAGAGGGTTTGGGTAAAGATGGAGTTCCAACCATGCGGGTATGTCTTCCGCAAATCTTACTGATGGTCGATGCTGATGCCTCAATACGCTGTGTGTCTGGTTTGCCCCTTCGAATAGGTCATGGGTGTTGTGGATGTGAAGCACACAGAAGAACATGAGCTAACTTTAGAGTGGGAGTCGAGCTCAAGCAATGATATGATCGCGGACTCTACGCTGGCACTCATAACAAGTATAGACAGTAGTCCAGCCTCCGTAAAACGTGCGTCTATTACTATTTTTGTGTGTATTCTAGGGTGTAATGCTGATGTACATATGTCGTGTTCTGCTGCCATCTGTCCAATACCTCCCTTCTATCATCCCAAAACCTGGACTCGGAATATCGGACTCCTGACTAGTTACCGCGCACAAGCATTCCCATGGCTCGCATTTACACAAGCATGAACATCCACATGCCAACGCAGAAGGAGAGTTGGCGTCCATGACGCGTGTCCAACGGCTAGCGATGTTCCTTGAAGCACACTTTGGCGAAGTTGAATTTCATCAGCCTGACGAGGAAGGGTCTGATTCTGAAGAGAAGGAAGCTGGGGAACGAAACGACGAAGAACCATCATTGTTGGTCAGGCTTGATGAAGCAGATGCAAGAATTGATCTGATATCTTTGGTGAGTTGGAAGATCAACAAAGACCACAGCATTTAAGCTTGTTTTGTTGTTTCTTCTTTTTTGTTTCCCAATTGTTTACACGATTGACTGATGGAACACTTGATATGTTCGTTCTCATCCGTCTGTCTGCATGCCATATTTGTTGGTTGGCTCATCTGAAAATGGGCGTTGATTGTTCCGATGTTTGGGTGGGAATTCTAACAAAAGAGGGTGACGAGTTCGAACGAAGCGCTCAAGAGGCGTGTGGAAGCAGTCCTTGATATGGCTGTGACTACGGTTAGCTCTCTGAGCGAAGCATTTAGCTCTGGGGCCCCCGTTGCCAGTGACGACGCCTCATTGACGCTGGATAAGGGGTCAGGTTCGGAGAAGGCTGTGGTGGAGCAGGAGCGGACGGAGAGTGCTACGAGCGCTACGAGAGAGAGTAGCCCCAACGAGGAAACCAAGGTTAAGGATAATGGTAGCCAAGCTGAGGGGTTGGTTGCGTAGAAGCACTACTTTTGTGGATAAGATCTGTCGGTAGTATACATACAGAGCAGCAAATAGATGATTATGGTAGTACAACCGTCCGTTTAAACAGCGGATGAGTCAGGGCGTCGATGATTATTATTGTACAACAATTGTCCGAGGTTTGTAACGGGTACCATATTAGAAGGATATCACATAATGCGGGTATGAGTGTTCGGAAAGCAAGGTGGGCAGTGTTAATGTCTAGTCGCCAGGGAGGGTGATCAGAGTGGGGACATGAGTTAAGTTTGAGCGATGCTGAAGAGGGCAGTCGGTGATGTATGAGAACAAAATGAATTGAGGTACAGAGTGTCATAACCCACCTCCACTGTGATGAAGTTGCGCCTGCCCGCCATTTCCACTTTTCTCGGTAGCGAAGTTGTTGCCGGAACTTATATGCCTGAACTGCGAGTGCAGCCAGGAGACCCGTCTCGATGAGTGAAATAGCGCTTGCTGTAATTATCGCCCAGTGGCGGTCTTGAGGCGCATCAGGTAGGAGGCCCTTGAGAAGCCGAACGGCGCACACCACCAGTACGATGGTTGAAGCAGCCCATGCTGCAGTAGCAAAAAAGAATCCGGCAATGAGGGTGGCCGAATATAATCTGAGTGAGCCTGTGGTTTGGTCTTCGGTATTGGCGAGGACGAAGAAGACGGCATGGAGGAGGAAAGTGATGATAAATGTCACTGGGACGATCCAGAGGAGATGGGAGACGCTGAATACGAAGGCGGTGACTGCAAGGACGAAAGAGGAGGCGAGGATGGATATACAGAGGAGGGGAAACTGAGGGTATGGGATAGTATTGTTCATTGGTATGGCATGGGGAGATAGCAACTGAGAGGACGGACCTGCCTTGTTATATATCCAGTCTTTTGCCGGACCACTGCTCGGCCGGGGATCACAGATAGCATCAATCTATGAATAGCATCAGCCGTCACGGTCGCGCTACGTCACGCGCTACCCCTGGCGCGTCGCAGTCGTCCTCTGTCCACCATGTCCTCCAAAATCGACTCCAACCCGGCCCACCCTGATGGCTATACCTGCTTGACTTACTCTCCTGATGGCTCGTAAGGACTCTGTTGCATAATATCCGTACTCAGCTGACACCCAGCAGGTACATCTACACTGGAGGCACAGACTACCTCGTTCGAATATGGTCCCTCGACAACGAGATGAATGAACCTGAGTCTGCTACTGATGCAGAGCATGAAATTACCTCTCTATCAGCCTCCGTACGCTTCTGAGATCTCGTCTCATCAAGAAATATCCTTACAACGCTCCAGCACGATTTCTGGCTCTCAGCAAGCGACGATCTGGTCAGGAGATACGTGAAACACGGGAGTCAGCTACACGGCTTTGTTACCAATGCAAATGGTATCCGGATACGCTCCGTCTCCATCGATCCAAAGGGAAAGAGGATAGCCGTTGCGTCGGAGTGCGTCAATTTGTCTTGTCATTCTAGTTCGCTTGAACTAATCGTCCAATAACAGCGAATTGTTCATCAAGGTGATAGACGCAGAAGACAATACCATTGTCCAGAAGCTCGAAGGCCACTCCAAGGGAGTCAGGCGAGTGTCATGGGACCCTACAAGCGCGTATCTGGTGAGCTCGGCATGCCCCAAGGACTCAACCTTCCACGCTAAACCAATTTGGTAGACATCTTGTGGCTCTGATGGTAAAATCTTCGTTTGGAATATGTCAACCGAACAAGCAAAGATCGAAAAATCCATCGACGGAATCATTCCCGCGGTGGTAGATCAAGAGTGAATAATTGCCCCCGAAGTTACCTCGCCAGCTCAACTGAAGTCTCCCTAGGTCAAATGAATTCAAGTTCCACGACTGCTCCGCTGTCTGGCATCCATCTGGCCAATGTTTCTATGCTGTTTCCCGAACACATGGTAACTCTTATAGAGCATTATTGGTGGTTCGCCTCTGATTTTCTAATTTTCATAGAAATTGTGACAGTATCTAAAGCCGATTGGGCCAAGAGCTCGAGCTTCGTCGACAAGGATATCACAGGCGCAGTAACCGCACTTGCCGTCTCGCCCAATGGCGTCTATCTCGCTTCAGCATGTCAGTCAAATATTTACGTCTGGTCAACCCAAACTCGGCGAATTGTCACCAAGTAATGAGCTTCTCTTCTTCGTGGGGCCATGGCTTACCAGCTGCTTTCTTTTCTTAGGCATATTGCAAAGCAGGGTGGTGCCGTGGTCACTTCGCTTGCTTGGTGCCCCCAAAAGAACCACCTCGCATGGACGGATAACAATGGCGAATTTTTCCAGTGGCATAATCCAATATCGGATGCCCAGCCAGATCCCGTCAAGAAGACTAGTGTAATCAACGCATCTACGACAATTCCAGTGAAGCCGAAGACAGGCTTGGACCTTTTCGGCGAGGAACCGGCCAATGTCAATGGGTCAACCCCAGGAGCAACAGGAGAAGAAACCGCTGACATTGACATTGACGCGGATGATGACTACGATAATTGGATTATTGATGACCTCGGGGGCGGAATGCAAGATGAGCCCGTCGTGGGTAATAAAGCAGGTGACGGATACATCAAAGAAATGGGTATGACTGTACCTCCTCGGCTACAGAAAGTTGGTGGCTGAAACATGGGAAATCTACAGTCAGTATTACAAAGGCTCAGCCGCCTTTCCAGCCTGGATCAACACCTATGGAAAACAAGAGATGCTTCTTGGGTAGGTTATGGTCTTTTATTTTCGCTTTTAGCCCGATGGGCTTACCTGTGCTTCCGAAACCTAGCGTATAACCTCATAGGTGTGATTGAAGCGACAGATCAAGAAACGCATCACATCATCAACGTCGACTTCTTTGATCGCTCAACCCGGAAGAGCTACCACTTCACTGACAACTTCAAACACACTCTCGGTTACCTCGGTGAGTTTTTTGTTCAGCGGCCAAGACATAACACGCTCATCAACTTCTTTCCTTCTCTGTCATCGCCATACAGGCGAAAGAGGCGCAGTATTTGCATGTCCCCCCGAAGGAGACCATCCCGCCCAAGTGCTATTTAAGCCTTATGGCGCATGGACATCACAGAAGGAATGGATATATAAGCTCAGGGCCAAGGATTCTCGTGTTCTCGGAGTCGCAGCAGGCGGGCTCCCACCATCCTCAAGCCTGCGGGAGACTACCGACAGTGATTTACAGGGCTACGGCGACGTCATCCTTGCAACGAGTGAAGGTGACTTGACATTTTTAAGCGGAACGGGCAGAGAGCGGAGAATAATGGGCTTGGGTGGTGACTTTGTCTCAATGGTTGCCGGTTCGGAGTGGGTGTTTGTCGTGTACAGAGCGGGATCTACAACAATTGATGGTGAGTGTTTGCAACATTGTCTCCACACACGGCATATCACTGCCACATATTGATGGAAGTTTCTGGGGTGGCTTCTTTTCTCAATCCGCTTCTATTCTTTTGATGTGATGCTGATATGTTGGCATGTCGTTTCTGGGATCCAGGGTCTCAGAATTTATCATACTGTATCATCAACTTTGATGATTTCAGTGTGAGGCAGAGGGACGCCCTTCCACTGCCCAAAGGCCATACATTAAAGTGGATAGGCCTGACAGATCAGGGTGTACGTGTTCCATGCATTACTCTACCCGGTTTCAATGTTTTGGAGCTGTACCCACTGATACCCTGTTTCTTTTTTGTATTGGGTGCAGGCACCTGCGACGTATGATACTACAGGCTGTCTACACGTTCTGACCAAGTTCAGAACACCACATCATGCCTCATGGGCAAGGATCCTGGATACGAATCTCTTGGACCGGAAGCAGGGAAAAGATGAGTCCTACTGGCCTGTAGGGATCAGCGAAAACAAGTTTCATTGCCTGATTCTCAAGGCAAGCCAAGTAACTATCAATGCAAGTTGAGGTGCTGATGTCGCTCTTGTATCAGGGAAGGCAAGAGCACCCTGGGTTTCCTAGACCTCTCATACAGGAGCTACCGATCACTCTGCCATTCCGAAGGGATGACCCAAAGGAAGAAGCGTGAGTTTACGTCCACCGACCAGAACTTTTGCTGAAGGTACACTTTCCATCAGTGTTGAACGACAACTGTTATATACCCAAACGGCTCTTGACCTGCTCTCCGAAGAGCTCACGACCGAAGACATTACCACTCGTGAACACACAATTGACAAGGAACTCATCGTACTCATCCAAGCAGCATGCAAATCTGATAATACCGCACGTGCTATCGAGCTCACAAAGCTTCTACACAACCTTTCTTTCTACGATGCCGCGATCAGAATTGCTGGCTTCTATCACCTCGTCGGCCTGCAAGAGAAACTTGAAGCCCTGAAAGCCGACAAAGAGGAAGCCGAAGACCGACTGGAAGTTCTAAGACAAAAAAGGAAAAGGTGGTTGAAGTCGAACAATGTACCACGAGAGGTCCAGTACTCGAATACCACGAATACTAATGGGAGATATGATCCATTAGGCGACACCAGGCCTCCCCCAGTGATAGATAGACCTGGGATGTCGCGTGTCACGGTACCTGTCGTCGAACGGACGAGATTCAGCTCGGCTGCTCCTCAACCAACCGCTGTACAGGCGTCAAGTCAACAACAGTCTACGACTAGAAGTCCCAGTCCTGTTTCTTGGGAAGATTCAGAATCACAGGATACAACAAATGGTACGACGGCGCAGAAGAGGAAGAGAAATGAGGCGGACGACAGTGTTGTTAGCCAGTTCTCGGATGTCTCTGCAATGCCACCTCCACCGAAACAGAGTAAGCTTTGTTAGTCGAAATTTCCACGCTCATTGTCTGATATTGCTATGACAGAAACGAATCCATTTAAACGGAAGAACCCGCTGAACGCGAATGCGATCAGTGCTAGAGGGTCAATACAGAAGAGTGACAGTTTCTTCGATAAAGTCGAAGCTGCTGAATCCTCCTCTGGTAAGAAATCGAAGAAAACCGTGTTCAAATCCGCCAAGGCGAAGGAGGGCCCAAAGCAGACAACACTCTTTGGCATGATGCCTCGTTCATTACAAACCTCGCAGGCGCCAATGAAAGAGATGGAAGAGAAAAAGATGGCACAGGAAGACGATGGGACTGGTGAAGACACGCAGAGCACACTAGATTTTGAACCCGATCCAGAACGGCTAGAAAATGATACCCAGATGGCGGCCAACGATAGTCGGGGATTGGAAGATACACAGATGGATGAGGAGTCTCAGATGGATTAAGATCGATATTTTCGTTTATCAAACTAAGGACTTTATGCCTCTGCTTTCAATATCTGTTTTCGTTTTCTATATGCCGTACACAATTCATCATTCTCTCGGCTTGTTATTAGTATTAGTATATTTAGGGTATGACATGGTGTATCCAATGTTCTATTGATCAGCAAAACTAGAAATGTCTACATTATGGTGACCTGTCTGCTGGTTTTTGAATGGTAATTGTCAATTGACAAATCCTGAGTGTAACTGGTTAGTCTAGGATGGGCGGCTAGGGGGTGAGGGGGACACACCTCAGGCTTGAAAGGCCAATTTGCAAAAGCCCTGACAATTATTCTCCATTCCTTGGCGGTAAGCTTTCGTGCAGTCAATTTAACATTCAAACGCTGATCAGGTGGTGTTGATTCAGCAGTGATTTTTTTGAGGAGTGAAGCTGCACCAGGCGCGAGCGTCCTACGAGAGTTCAATAGATGAAGTGCTGCCCAGACATGGGAGAGGGGACAAGAGAGATAGACCTACGGAATACTACGGTGCACTGGCGTCGCTTTTTGAACGAACATTCGACGGAGAACATAGTCCCAGTCGTCAAGAAGACCGCTCTCGATTACCTGACCGAGCATTAACTATCAATGTCTTAAATTCCGAGGTCGACAGTTTCAGAACTCACTGGTTCTTTCAAAGGCTTGACTGTGATACCCACAAAGTCCGGTGCCTTCTTGATATTAGGCGGAAAGAAATTAAGCTTGTAAGGTGCCAGTAAAGCCGGTGGAAGGGCATAATCGTACAAGGCTGTTGCTTCGGCAATAACGCCGAGCTTACAACGAGTAATAGATCCTGGAGGATCTGATATACGCTGCCATCTACGTCAGTAGAAATTGACAAGTCCGTATTGAAGTTCCCAACCTGCCACAGCGCTTCCGTCATAGTTAGATGGAGAGGTACGCGTCCATACTTGAATAACCATCCATGATCAGGTATACACCTGAGAAATTGAGAAATGAGTTGTTCGCCGTGTACCGTGTCAGGTACATGGGAAATGAAGCTAAGTTGCGTATGCTCTGGTGTAATTCACTGTTAGGTGCCAATTCGCTATGAGTGTGTTTAAATAGGCAAGTACCTTGAGACCAGTCTATTGTTTGAACGTCCTCTAAATACCCGTGGTTGGATATATAATCATAAGCATTCCATTGGTATCCGGAAACGGGGACAACGGTGATGCGAGGATCAATGTCTTCGAGGGGCTATGACAGTGTTAGGGAAAGAAAGAGGTGTACCAGAATTGCGACATACTTTAAGCCATTGATTGAATAGCGGATTCTCCTCCAGTACAATCAATTTCTTTATCCGCTCCTTAGGCAATTTAAGCAACGCGCGAGTAAGAGCTCCAGGACCTAGCATCTCAATCCAGCTGAGTACCTTCACAAAATTATCGAATTAGGAATACATACCAGGAAATGCTTCAATGATAATCCGGTCCTTCGACCCCTCTGGAACGTAAGCCTCTGCCAATTCCTGAGCAGTCTCGGGGTTCATGACGGAAGCTCGACCCTTATTTTCCATAGTCCATGGGAAATAGTTCAACCACTCCTCTGCTGGTGGGAGGTCGGCTTGAGGGGCAATGGTTTCAGACTCGACATACTGTTTCGGCCTGCCAGCACGCTTGCGAGCGGGATTTGCTTCCAGTTCGTTATTGGTCTTTATTACATCCGCGACCAAGCTGTCTATTGGGAATGGTTGGCTTGAAGATGAGTTGGTGGGAGTGGAGGAGAAAGAGCGAATGGATGATGATGAAGTTAGTGGTGGCCGTTGTACCCTCGACAGTCGTATTGTAAGACTACGTGCATGCCTTGCGAAAGAAGCTGCACGGAAGGCCATTGTTGGGAGCAAATGGCGGAATTAGAAACACGCGAAATTGCCGACGCGTTTGATCAATATTTCCCACGTTTGGCCTCTTCTGATGCTTGAATATTTGAATGTCTGCCGACGAGTGCCGTTCAATCCGGCGAATGTCATGCTCTATAGTATCCTGGTAATGGGCGAAAATACTCACAGTAATCACAATAATCACAGCCTTTCCTCCGGAATATTACCCTTTCCTACTTCACAAAGATGTGCCCCTCTCCCCTAGTCGGAATCGATCAGGGACCATCCTATCTCTCGACATCCCCTGGGGACTTGGAACTAACGAGGTGGAAGGATGTACAATCCCAACCCACTCTTTTGAATTTTTTTGCGAGCTCGCACCGCTACTTTAGCAGTAGAAACGCGCTGAAAGTTTCAATGGCATCCATTGAAGCTGATGATGGCGAGGAAACAGAAGTAAGCAACTACTCAAGAGTTGAAGGCACGACGAACTGAAATGAGGCCTAGGTGATCAATCCAGATTCCCCTCCCTTACCAGTCCCAGACCAAGACTGCCATATTGTCCCGCCCGAACGAGACCCTATAATTGCTCTTCATAAATGGGTAGAGACACTCTCAAGCCCGACTGGGCCAAACATACAGCGACCAGGCGTGGTTTGGGACCTTGAAGAGGATCCTCCTCCAATACACCAAAAAGATCACCTTCTACTGAAAGACTACAATATAAACGAGTATAGGAATTATGGAAAATGGTCGGATCGCCATTCACGACGAGGAATCACCTGGCTTAGCAACTTCAGCCTCGGGCGATTGAGATCAGTGCTGATAATGAAATGGAATTTGATTCTGTCTCAGTTAGCGGCTAGGTGATCAAGCCATGGTCACCGGTTGCATTTACTGAAATGTAACATGATATATCAGAGAACTTTGTCTCAAACTCAGGCTTTGAAAAGGCATGGGTGTACAAGGACCTCCCATCTTTCAGTTTTCCTTAGCTTAGGTTACATTACTTCCAGGTTTGCAAGAACGACAGAGTTCGTAAGACGATATGGGCCACATGAATATTATACTACACTAT
Organism: Leucocoprinus leucothites; assembly: GCA_013368445.1. Taxonomy (NCBI): domain Eukaryota; kingdom Fungi; phylum Basidiomycota; class Agaricomycetes; order Agaricales; family Agaricaceae; genus Leucocoprinus; species Leucocoprinus leucothites. Next base: position 1,010,894 of record JAACJO010000012.1, read on the forward strand.
TGATTACTTTTTATCATTAGTGACTATGATACAACTCTCCAACATTGGCCCTCAAGACGTAATCAAGGGCAGAACAAACCTTCCTCTACTTAGCCTCGAGATAACGGGCACGGTGATCAGCCCATTACCCTTCTGTAGCTCCTTTTCCTTCTCTCGAAGCAACCTCTTCTCCTTCTCTTCCGGCGTCTCGTCCCACCATAGAATGTCTCCATCACTTCCAGTCTGGAAGACTTTCCGGACATCGATACACAGGAAAATGAAAACCGCCGACCACTCGGGGAGAATGTCGATAATATAGAAAAGTGCTTTATCCCTGAGGCCATTTTGAGCTGACCTCTCGTCCGACCAGTATGCGGTCGTGCGCTTTGTCATAACAGTGAATCGGTACATAGCCGGAACGAGCTGAGGGTCACTTGAGAGGGGATCCTCCAGCCTTACACGGAAAGTATGCTCACCAGAAGAGCAGACAATAGGAATACATATTTTGATGCCTGCCTGTTCATTCGCGGGACATATACCAACGCCCAGATGACCACGGTGTTCAAGAAAAGAAGTACTAAGACGCTGAGGGTTGTGCTCACGTATCTAGAAGCTCGTTTATTAGACCTAGAGTATTAGAGAGAGCCGCTAGGAAAACTCAAATACCTTAGTATCTCATTTTCTCTCAGCTTTGTTGGGTCATTCCTTTGTACTATTAATCGGCAGTTCCCCAGAAGACCCATAACAAAAACGGCGGTCAACATTGCCAGAATGGCATTGTGCATCCTCCGGAACCAGAATCGTTGTCGTGGGTGGTCAGGATACGAGTCCTCGTCGTCATCTTCTACAACTGTAGTCCCCGAGAACGACCACATAGATGTCGTACGCCGTGTCCTTGTTGAAATGACATCGTCTCTCCAGCTCGAAAACTTAGTGGTAGTCTCTACGTCAAGCTTAGAAGGTTTGGGGAGGTATTCCTGTAATCGAGGGATATCCTTCACTGCTTCGCTGCCGTAGGTTGCGTTGACGAGAATTGTACGGACAAGCCTTGAAAGGTCTTGTGCGACAGGTAAGATTCCCATGAACAAAGATGTTTGCATGTACTCCATAAGCCCTTCTGAGCTGCTAAAGCCCTCTGCGGTCCTCGGTTCAGAAGTGATAGCCGCTCGAAGGCCAAAGATAATTGACCTATACGCAAAATGTTATTGTACAATATCAGTGGCATTGCTGGGGATGAGCTTACCTCTCGATTACAAGCCCTATCATTTCAGATAACACTGAGGTCCGTGTCGACTTGCGGTAAAGGCGATAGAAAAAGAGAGGTAAAAGCAAGGCATAGAGGGTTGAACAGATAATGGATGGTATCAAATCTCTCTTCAAGGGGTATCCACCAACGAGCGGAGGAAGTGAAGACGGAGGTGAAGGCTGCGACATTGCCATGAAACGCGCGAGCCTATGTCGAGGCCTTTGGTAGTCCGCAGCTCAGAGAGAGCAGGTAAATGAGTCAAGGACAGCTTCCTCTGATATAAGGAACAGCCTCAGCGCGTTTACTTCTGTGGAGCTTATGGTGTTGTGTTATCATTGACATGCCAAGGTGCTGCGGACGAATAGAAGAGGATAGAAGACCCTGAGCTTGTTTGCATTTTGACAGCGATTTCTGCCTCGATCAGTGAAGCTGGAGTTGATGATTATCATATATACCAAGGTCATTGATAGACTATCTCTTAACGCAGAGCGCGCGAGTTCGAGTAAGTGTCGACTTGAAGACGCTGCAGTTGCAGTCCGAGATAAGTATACTGTAGGGACTGAAGACTGGCCGTTGATGTGAAGTACACGCCCTGGAAGAACCAGCTTTGATGGACTGCGCGTTGTCGGTTAAAGTATGGTTGTCGTGTACAGCCTCGTCAAATAAGTCCCTCGAAATTCAGTAAGTGTGCCTCTTCGCGCACAGCATTTCAACTCAATTATCGTGCTCGCTAAAGGGATGTCGTTATGCAAGCAGGCTAAGCGAAGCGTGTCCCAGTAAGGTTATCCACGTTTTGCTTGCGGTCGTGCAGGCCCAACAGAGCTGGTGAAAGAACGCAGAGACTCGGAATTAGTACCGCAACGAGCGCCTGGAAATAGCCGAGTTGTTTTGATTCGGAAGGCATCACGGTCCACGGAGGTCTGCTAAGAAAGCGCCGACAACACCATCATGTTTGCTTTCTGATGATCATACCCACACCAATGCTATACCATTAATTCACAGTTACAAACTCACACTCGCCTCATGTTTCTTCGCGCGAAATTCTTCCGTTTCGCTTTTTTCGTAACATTCTGCTCAATTCTATTTCTGGTGTACTTTTATCTTAGAACTCGACCATCCTATTCGCTCTATGGTCAACTGAACTCGCAGGAGGCTCAGGACTCGGAAAAGTTGGTGAAATTGGGGAGGAGGAAATATGTCATGTTCAAGCAGCTTAGAGGAGCTGGCTTCAACAATCAGGTGAGCTGCGGTTCAGTGATACGTGTGGCGACAGCGACATAATCTACCACTTCATCCAGGTCCAAGATATCTTGCTTTATCATAACCTTGCTCTTGCTTCGTCACGAACATATGTCTATCAACCTTTCGTCTGGCGGCCTCGTGGAGAAAAGTCATATGTGCCTCTCAGCGTATTCCTTCCCGGTGTCACAAAGGACAGCATCAGCTCAGAGGCCTTTCAGAGAACATGTCCAGAAGAGAATGTCGTGCACATGTCACTCTATATTGGAAATGAGGGACAGTGGGAGCACGCTTTAAAGAGGCTTTCGGGCGATGAGCGTTGTGTAGTGGTGGACGACTGGATATTCAACTGGACGTGCGTTAATCCTTCCATCTGCTGTCCTATTACTCAGTCTGTCTCCAGGTTTTTGGCAGGCACGGGCTTACACCCAGTATGGCCATCCTTCCAGAAATATTTGCAAGACCATTTTGAATGGTCGCCAGCCATACTGGATCTCATTCATCGCACTCAAAGTCAACTAAATCTACACCGAAAAACTTCCCCTACAGGTGGTGAAGAGTATCTTGCTCTCCACCTTCGCCGAGGTCAGACACCTTCACGGCGGTTCGTAATGATGTCTAACCACCTCATATAGGTGATTTCGAATCCCATTGTAAATACCTTTCTGAAGTAAAAATGGGATTCACGACATGGGCAACTCTTCCCAACTTCCAATCCTCAATCCTCTCCCCACCTCTCGACACATCCAACGCCACTTCTGTACTCATCCACTGCTATCCATCCTTGCATCGCATCCTCTCTGGTATATCTGTCCAAGCTCGACTTCATCCAAACGCACGAACGATATACGTCCTACACGACGGCGCTATCGACCATCTCGGAGTCTATCTACAGTTCTACAAATTGCGTGAAGCAATAATGAGCAAAGAATGGGCGAAGAAAGGTCATTGGCCCAATGGTCCTATGATACGAGTGTTGCAGAGCAGCGACGCGGATAAAGTGAGGACTTGGGGAGAGAATGACTATGGCGTTGCTGTTGATGTTGAGCTGGCAAGGCGGGCCGAGGGTTTTATTGGAAATGGGTATTCAAGTCTGAGTACACAGATCGCAGCGTTAAGGCTGGCGGACGGAGGGAAAACTGAGGACATTACCTTCATCTGAGCTATCATTCTGCATGAACTATCTAGAGGAGCTGCTAATATCTATCTGTCGTTTAGCCGTAATTTAATGGATTTTTTTTGGAGAAGCTACGACATAATGTGAAAGACATTGGGTCAGCGCGATTATTCCAGCTATCCCTTCACTCTGTGCCAACATGAAGCAGCCGTGCGGCAACCCCAGTGGCTTTTGTGCTGAGTAGGGCATGAGCGCTTACTCTGGGCTCACTGTAGACCATCGATTCACGGACATCCCCATGTTCAGTCTTACTCTCAACCACCAAAGTCTGCATTCTCTCCCATTGCCTGCTTAACCTCCAGCCTCTCCATGACAGCCCTCTGCAAGCTCGATTTCGTATTCCGGGATTTTGAGCCTCCAGGAAGAGTCACTGAAGGCGCAGAAGAGGAACCTTGTTGACTGGCCTGTGAACCAGGGGCGTTCGGCTTTTGCATATCTACATCTGAGCTCCGAAGATGAGGAGGAACGATGATTGGTGTTGAACGAGGAGGTGGTGGCCACTGATGTGAGTCAAGTCAGAATGAGGCCGATTGGGCTAGAACAGCGGAGGGAACTTACGCCTCGGTTGGGCTGATTGAAATGAAGTGCTGCCCATGGAGGATAGTCCTTCTCGAGCCTGATAATGTGATCCTCGATGAATTTGAGCCGCGACCACAGTGTTCTTGGTGGTGATGGGACTGTAGGAAAAGCTCAGGCTTCAGCCACTGAAACAATGACGCAAGACGGACCATATCTGACAGCCAAGTGAGTTTCAATATTTGACAGCCGGTCATCAACACCAGGGTGGTGTCTAGGAAGTGCCTCCTCATCCCTTGGTATAGCTATAGGCCCTTCAGTTCGCGCACTGCTCGCACCTTCCTTCACCGATTGCTCGATATCTTTTTTCCTGGCCTTGGTCCGAGATAAAGGCCCCTCATCGTTCTTGGCTATATCGTACTTCATTTGTACATCACGATCAATAGACCTCGCATCCGTACGAGCACAAGAGGCTACTACCCCATCTTCGGGCAAATCTCCGCTCTCCTGAAGGCGCTTTCGCTTTTCTGACAAGCTCAGAAGGAATTCAGATCGGTTAGACGCGTCATTGCGGGCCCGATTTCGTGCAAGAAATGCTGAGATTTCTTTGTTGATCTGAAGGAAGAATAAATGAGAGGGCTTCTAAATCACAGAAGTGATCAAGATACACACAGAACTCGGTGTACGAGCCTTTTCGCCGGACGATAGATGGACATAGTCCAATTTTCGTTCTTCTAAACTTTGATCAACTTCTGACTCCGTAGAATTTTGAAGCGCCTTCACGGCGTCATCCTCGTCGAGTTCTCTTCCTTTCCCTTTTGGCGACTGATACTCCCGAGTAGTCTTAAAAACACATCATACGAACTTTCATTTCGAGTTATAAGTGGAACCGAAGAAAAACATACGTCTAGACCGTTGATCAATTTTCGCAGAGCGATAGGAATCTTTGTTTTCTCCCACTGGGCGTTCATCATAATCATATCACATTCGAATCCCTTGAGTGCTTGTACTAGCCCTGCATCTTTCAGAAACACCCGGATTGCTTCATCCCAGTGTTCATAACTTGATAGTGGTGGCGGTGGCGGCGAGGGAGAAGTAGAGGACATGTTCTGCCTATCGTCGATTTCCATTTTCACAAAAGTAGGGGTTGCTTGCGGAACCGAGATAGCTGCGGAAGCCGTATGGCTGTTTGAGCTAGATGTAGACGCAGAAGTAATGGGTGCAGTTGCAGTTGCAGTGGCGGCGGTCGCGGCGGCCGTGGTATTCACTGGCGACATGGTATAATAGTGAGTCTGATATGGAGCATAGGTAGGTTGAGAATAGTGTGTAGCTGGCGGAACGGCGGATGCACCTCCGGGATACAGAGTATTCATAGGCCAGGCATTTTGCCAGTAGGCTTGGTATGGTTGTTGTGCATTTGTTAGAGATGCGTAGGGATTCTGGTGTGGTTTCGTCAAAGCGGTTATATTCGTATCTCTAGATTCTGGCGGATGATTCACATCTGGCGCCTCTTCAGCTATTTTAGAAGACTCCGCAGCCGAGGGAGGAGGCCCAGAAGCCATAATTACAGGTGGATAGTTTGAGGTGTTTAAGCCGGAAACTTGGAATGATATATCAGGAGTTAAAATCAGAGACTTCAAAAGTTTGAGAGGCGCAACCGTAGAGCAAGGTCTTCAGTCAAGCGTGACTGTCACGTCGAGTCATGACTTCTATCCTCCGACTGCCATGAACTCGCCATTCTTCCTCTCTGGTGATATGTACTACAAGTTTATAAAACACCAAGAGTCCTCCTTCCCCACCAGCCAAACGCTCTGAACTTTCTCCTAATACTGCTACTACCCCGGTTGTTGATTTACCAACATATTACTTGATGGTCCACAATGCGCCAGGACAAAGTTTAAGTGTTTAAGCAATTGGGTTTTCGCACTCATTTAGTGCTTCCATCACAAATACAAATACATTGGTCGCTGGGTTCCATGATACTACACAATTTAACCCAAGCCGGATTCGTTTCCTTCTCGCTCCGTGCACTAAATCATCCCCGCCGCTTTTTGCAACTTTACTTATTCAAAACCTCGTGGCTACCGACTAGTCCATTCTCGCTCGGGAGGGCGGCTTATCAAACGTTGCAGACGTTGCCGGAAGCCATTGATGTCCAGCCTTTGAAAATCTCAATAGAGCGGATTTGGGTTATGGAATCTACAGTGGGAGGTCCGTTTGACCAACAGGGATCGCCGTTGCTCCATGTATTCCAAACCCACGGACCAGCTTGCGAAGGGACCTGGGGAAGGTAAAACGGTTTGAGCTGACGTCAAGTGGATTAAGAGGGTATGCAGCGTACATTTGTCGTGAAGCGTGTTTTCAGTTGACCGTCGATATAAAAGGCTGTAGCCCCAGGTGACCACTGAAAACGAAGATGGTTAGTTCCTGATGTAATTTCTTGTGCCTTCAGAAGGTGGTCTCACGTCAATGCGATATTCTGTAGATCCTCGTGTATCAGGCAATGTAATCTCTCTGGTTTTAAACCCGGAAAACTACGCACCGTGGAAGTCAGCAGTGGGATCGAAAGTAAAAGTAATCCTTTTACTTATGCTTGACGTTCCTGGTATCACACCCTATAACGCGCTCCGGTGTCATTCCGAGACTTGTATGTGTAAGGAAGAATGAAATACTGACCTGGTTCACAGCCCAAATGCCGGGTAGAACACAATCACTCCGACTCCAGATTGTACTAGTCAAAATCTCCCAGTCGATTTCCTGGTTATCATTCCCTACTCAAGGAACGTTTAAATCAATAATCGCCGCAAGAGTCGACAAAACAGTTGTCGTGATCGTCAAGCTTCTGGAGCACTTACGATAAAAGAAGTTGCCTTCCACGACTCCAGGGGTTTTACTTGATTTCTGGACCGTTCGCGCGGATGCATATAGAAAGTGATCCTGGGTGGCCATCTCTGCACTTTGAACTCCACCGCTACCATGGTGTGCAGAGACTTTGAAGTTTAAAGCTCCACCCCTGCCTGTATATTTGAAGGCGTAAAGGCACGTGGAAATCGTCCGCTGTTGACCTGGTGTTTGTTGGCGACTAATCCGTTGGAGCTATGTATGTCCCAGTCATGTTAGCCACCTACTTCCAAGTTTCTACTTTGACAAAGTAGACGAGGTATAGATACCTGAGCAGAGCACTAACGTTTGTTCCTGGAGTCACTCCCGAGAAGTCCACGAAAACCCTTTGAGTGAAGCCGCCTGGTGCGCCACTAACAACGTAGGTATCGCACGCTGTGCTGACAGTCGAAGGTACTTGCAGGGGCTCTTCCCTCAGAGCTAATACGACGAGAGCTGCTAGTGCTTTCGGAAGTTGGGGAAACATGATTCCTTATGTGCTGATACGTGCTGCATACTACTTGGATCAAATTTATACTGCGTCGTTACGGTATGCGGCCTCTAGGGAGCTTCAATGTTGCATGTCAGGTTCTCTCCACATGAGAAAACCGTATGTCAGAGCGCGGGATGAAGTTACTGGTGCATTTCTATGGATTTGGAACACAAAGGGGAAATATTAATCAGCCCGCGTCAAGTGGAAATAGACTCTCGAACCTTGACATTGAAAGAAGATTTTTCTGAGCACTTGGCTTAGTCATTTGGTGAAACACTGTCAGGAGGAATTGAAGCTGAAAAAGATCCACTTGGAATCCTCTATGATCCAATGGATGGTGTTGGTCGGATGTCCATGTCAGAAATCAAAGCCTGACACCACTCCACCGCTCACAGTGGCTGGCAAAGTATGACAACATTGCTACGTCACCCACTTTTCGAGCATCGACATAGATAAATTCTAGCACATTTCATTCGAAGCATCCCCAATAGTTATTCAGACAGAAAATAAGGAGGAGCCATGAAGCGATGTTGAGATTGCGGCGTGCTGAGCAGGATAAGAGCGTTCATTCTAAGTCTACCGTAGACCGTAAATTCACAGACGTCTTCCTGTTCAATCGTATTCTCAGTCACTAAAATCTGCATTCTCTCCCATTGTCTGCTTAACCTCTAGCCTCTCAATCACAGCCCTCTGCAAGCTTGATTGGCATTCCGGGTCCTTGATCTTCCGGGGAAGGTCACTAGGGGCATGGAAGAGGAATATTGTTGATCAGCCTGGGAACCAGGGGCATTCGGCTCTTGCACATCTGCTTCCGAAGTTCGAAGATGGGGAGGAACAATGATCAGTGCTGCGTGAGGTGGTGGTGGCCACCGATGTACGTCAAGTCAGAATGAGGTCTATCGAGCAGAATAGTCAAGAGAGCCCACGCCTCTGCTAGGCTGGTTGAAGTGAAGTGCTGCCCATGGAGGATACACTGGAGACAAATCCGGATCGGTGACTGCCAACGGAAGTACACCCGGGTTAAATCCAGATTTTACTCAGCTGTGTGAGCCGTGACCCAGCACCGATTCTATCCAAGAATCAAAATCGACAATTGGTTCGATGACGAGTAAAGGGCCTTGAATTAGGGCCGAAGACAGACGGGGAGCCTAAGAAAAACTGATTTGATGTTTCGTGGTCTTTGTATGATGCTTAGTTCGTGAAGATGCCTTTTGACTCTTCATTGAATCAACTGCATATTTCATTCCTACCTTAGAACATGTGGTATATCACGAACAAATTGAAGAGTCAATCTCGTGGATTGATTACTTGGTACCTTCGTGACCAGTCACCGAGCCGGCCTTGTCTCCAGTGATAGCCCTTCTCGAGCCTGAGAGCGTTATCTTCAATGAATTTGAGTTGTGACCGTAATGGCCTTGGTGGTGATAGAACTACGGCGAAAGCTCAGGCTTCGTTGCCGAAAGGGTCAAAGGCAAGGCGCAATACAGACCGTATCCGATTTCCAAGCGAGTCTCAATGTTTGACGTCATTGACAACCGCTCATCAACGCCAGGATGGTGTCTAGGAAATACCTCCTTGTCACTCGGTATAGCTATAAGCCCTTCAACTCACGCGGTGATCGCATCCTGCATCGCTAATTACTGGATATCTTTGTTTCTGGTCTCGGTCCGACGCAAAGGTCCCTCATCGTTCTTGACTATATCGTGCTTTCATCTGTGCATCACCCTCGCGTCCGTACGAGCACAAAAGGCTACAACGCCGTCTTCGGTAAAATCCCCACTTTCTTGAAGGCGTTTTCGCTTTTCTGATAAACTCGTAACGAATTCAGATCGGGTAGACGCGCCATTGCGGGCCCGATTTCGCGCAAGGAATGCTGAGATTTCTTTATTGATCTGAGGAAAGAATAGATGAGAGGGCTTCTAAATCGAAGCGATGGAAATACACACAGAACTCGGTGTATGAGACTTTTCACCGGACGAAGGGTGGTTATAGTGACTCCAAAAATCGGATTAGTAATCCGATTTTTGTTCTTCTAGACGTTGACCAAATTCTGGCTCCGTAGAACCTTGAATTACCTTCAAGTCGTCATCCTCGTCAAGTCTCTTTCTCTCCCTGTCGGCGGCCGAAACGTCCGGGTTCTCTTAAGACATCATATGAGATTTTAATTTCGAAATATGGGTGGAACCGATGAAATACAGACCTTTAATCAAATTTGCAGAGCGATAGGAATCTTTGTTTCTCCCACTGGGCATTCATCAAGATCATGTCATACGGGGATCCCTTGAGTACCTCTATCAACCCTGCATCCTTCAGAAAAAAACCAGGACTGCTTCACCCCAGTGTTCATAATTTGGTAGTGGTGGCGGCGGCGGCGAAGGAGAAGCAGAGGCCATGTGCCGCCTGTCGTCGAGTTCCATTTTCATCGAAGTAGGGGTCATTTGTGGAAGCGAGATGGCTGCGGAAGCCGTATGGTTATTTGGGCTAGATGTAGGCACAGAAATAACGGGTGCCGTTGTAATTGTAGCAATGGCGGAGGCGGCCGTGGTATTCACTCTTACAATAGCGAGTCTGGTATGGAGCATTGGCAGGTTGAGAATAGTGTAGCTGGCGGAATGGCAGAAGCACCTCCAGGATACAGAGTGTTCATGGGCCAGGCATTTTTCCAGTACGTTGGATATGGTTGTTATGCATTCGTTACTGGGGGTACGTAGGGGTTTTGATTCTTGTGTGGTTTCGCAGAAGTGGTAATATTCGTATTTCCAGAGTCTGGTAGATGATTCGTGTCTGGTGCCTTTCAGCCATTTAAGAAGACTTTGCAGTAGGACCAGAAGCCATAATCACAGGTGGATTTGAGGTTTTCAAGCTAGAAACTTGGAATGATATATTGACAGTTCAAGTTCAAAGAGGCGCAACAGACCGTGATGTTCGGTCAAGCGTGACAGTCATACCGTGTCACGATTCTCGTCCTCCTCCTGCCATGAGCTCGCCATCCTTCAGCGCCAGCTCTCTCTAGGGAGCGCTTCCATCACGAATATAAATACATTGATCGCCAGGCTCCATCAAAATTGATATAATACTACACATTTTAACTCAAACCAGACCTGTTTCTTTCCTTCTCCATATACTAGTGCGTCTCCGCGCTTTTTACGACTTAACATGTTCGAAAGTGGCTACCGGCTAGTCCATTCTCACTCGGGAGGATGGCTTTTCAAGCGATGCAAATGTTACCAGAAATTGTCGATGTCCAGCCTTTGAAAATCTCGATAGAGCGATATTGGGTTATGGAATCTGTGGTGGGAGGTCCGTTGGACCAGCAGGGGTTCCCGTTGCTCCACGTGTTCCAGAGCCACGGGCCAGCTTGCGAAGGGACCTGGGGAAGTACAACGGTTTGAGCTGATGTTAAGTGGATTGAGAGGGTATGCAGCGTACATTTGTCGTGAAGCGTGTTTTCCGTTGGCCGTCGATATAGAAGGCTGTAGCCCCAGGCGACCACTGGAAACGAAGATGGTTAGTTCCTGATGTAATTCTTTATGCCCAGTAGGTGATCTCACGTCAATGCGATATTCTACAGACCCTCGGGTATTAGGAAATGTAATCTCTCTGGTTCAAAACCTGGAAGAGTTAAAACTACGCACCATGGAAGTCGGCAGTGGGATCGAAAGTAAACGGAATCCTTTCGCTTGTGCTTGACTGCCCTGGCGTCACGGCCTATGGCGTATTCCAGTGTTATTTTGATTCTCATGTGTGCATGAAAGGATGAAATCCTGACCTGATTCACAGCCCAAATGCCAGATAGAACACATTCACTACGATTCCAAATTGTGCTGGTCAAAATCTCCCAATCAATTTCCTGGTTATCATTCCCTACCCGACCAACGTTCGAATCAGCAACCGCCGAAAAGTGCCGATACAACAGTTGTCGTAATCGTCAAGCTCCTAGAGCACTTACGATAAAAGAAGTTGCCTTCTACGACGCCAGGGGTTTTGCTTGACTTCTGGACCGTTCGCACAGATGCATATCGGAAACGATCCTGCGTGCCCATCACTGCACCTTGAACTGGGCCGCTACCGGTGTATGCAGAAACTTTCAAGTTCAAAGCCCCGTCTCCTGCCAGTATGTTTGAAGGTGTAAGGGTGTATGAAAATGGTTCGCTTTTGACCTGGTAACTGTAATCGGCTAAGCCGTTGGAGCTATGTATGTCCCTCTCATGTTAACCATCTGCTTTGAAGTTTCTACTTTGATGAAGCGGATGGTATAGATACCTGAGCAGAGCGCTAACGTTTATTCCGGGAGTCACCCCTGAGAAATCCACGAAAACCCTTTCGGTGAAACCGCCTGGTACGTCATTGACGAGGTAGATATCGCACGCTGTCGTTGGGTCGACAGTGGAAGGCGCTTGCAAGCGCTTTTCCCCCAGAGCCAGGGCGACGAGAGCTGCTAGTGCTTTGGATAGAGGTGACATGTTTTATGATGGGCTGATAGCCTACATGCTGCATGCTACTTGGGTCAAATTTATACTGTGTCGTTCCGGTACGCGGTCTCTGGACAGCTTCAATGTTCTACGTCAGGTTCTCTCCACATGAGAAAGCTATGTTAGAGCGCGGGATGAAGTTACTGGGGTATTTCTATGTATTATGTAAAGGGGAATATTAATCAAATTGCGTCAAGTGGAAGTAGACTCTCCAACATTGACAGTGAAAGAAGACGGTCTTGCGGAGCACCTGGCTGGATCGTTTGATGAAAAACTGTCAGGGGGAATTGAAGCTGAAAAAAGATCCACTTAGAATCCTCAATGATCCAATGAATGGCGTTGGTCGGATGTCCATGTCAGAAATCCAAGCCTGACACCACTCCGCCACTCACAGTGGCTGGCGAAACATGACAATATTGCTATGTCATCTACTTGTATGAGCTTCAACATAGATAAGCATATTTCATCCTAAGCATCTCCAATAGCCTATTCAAAGAGAAAAGGGGAGAAAACCATGAAATGGTGTTGAAATTGTGGCGCGCTGAACAGGGTAGGAACGCTCAATCTAATTCCACTGTGGACCGTAAGCTCACAGACATCCCCCTGTTCAGCCGTATTCTCAACCACCGTATTCTCAACCACCACTATCTGCGTTCCCTCTCACTGCCCGCTTAACCTCCAACCTCTCCACGACAGCCTTCTGCAAGCTCAATTTCGTATTCCGGGCTCTGAACCCCCGGGAAGGGCCATCGAAGGCGCAGAAGGGGAACCTTGTTGACCTGTCTGTAAACCAGGGCAATTCGGAATTTGCATGTCTCCCGAACTCCGATGATGGGGAGGAACAATAATTATGTTGCACGAGGTGGTGGTAGCCACTGATATAAGTCAAGTCAGAATGAGGTCGATCTAGCTAGAGTAATGGAGAGGGCTTACACCTCAGTTAGGCTGGTTGAAGTGAAGTACTGCCTATGGAAGATAGTCCTTCTCGAGTCTGATAATGTGGTCTTCGATGAATTTTTGTTGCAACCACAGTGTTCTTGGTGGCAGAATTGTGACGGACGCTCAGGCCTCAGGCTTCTGCCGCTGCCAGCGGGAGAGTAAAGGGTAAGACGCAACGCGGACCGTATCTAACTGCCAAGCGAGTCTCAATGTTTGACAGTCGTTCATCCACACCAGAATGGTGTCTAGAAAATGCCTCCTGGCCCTCGGCATAACTATAGGCCCTTCAGGCCGCGCGGCGACGGTGCTTGGATCCTCCTTCGTCCATTGCTGGATATCCTTTCTCTGGCCTTGATCCGACGCAGAGGTCTCATACTTCACCTGTGCATTACGATCGATCGATCTCGCATCCGTACGAGCACAAGAGTTTATTATACCATCTTCAGGAAAATCCTCGTCCTTCTGAAGGCGTTTTCGCTTTTCTAGTAAGCTCGGTTCACATCGGCTAGACGTGTCATTGCGGACGCAATTTTGCGCAAGGAATGCTGGGATTCCTCTATTAACCTAGGAAACGAACAATGGATGAGAAGGGTTCTAAATCACAGAAGTAATCAAAATACGCATAGAACTACGTGCCTTTGGCCCCGGTCGAAAGGTGGACATAATCCAATTTTCGTTCTTCTAAACTTCAAACGACTTCTGGCTCCGTAGAATTTTGAAGTGCCTTCACGCCGTCATCCTCGTCGAGTTCTCTTCCTTTCCCTTTTGGCAACTGAAACACCCGAGTAGTCTTAAAAGCGCACCATATGAGCTTTTCATTTCGAATCATTAAGTGGAACCGAGGAAAAACATACGTCAAAGCCACTCATCAATTTTCGCAGAGTGATAGAAATCTTTATTTTCTTCCACTGGGCGTTCATCATAAGCGTATTACACTCGAATCCCTTGAGTGCCTGTATCAGTCCTGCACTCTTCAAAAACACCCGGACTGCTTCACTCCAGTGTTCATGATTTGGTAGTGGTGGCGGTGGCGGCGAGGGAGAAGTAGAAGACATGTTCCGTCTTTCGTCGATCTCCGTTTTCATGAGAGTGGGGGCCACTTGCGGAACCGAGATAGCTGCGGAAGCCGTATAGTTGTTCGAGCTAGATGTAGACGCAAAAGTAGCGGGTGCCGTTGCAGTTGTAGTTGCTATATGTGCGGCGGCGGCGGCGGCCGTGGTGTTCACTGGCGACACTAATAGTGAGTCTGGTATGAAGCATGGGCCAGGCATTTTGCTAGTAGATTTGGTATGGTTGTTGTGCATTTGCCAGAGATGCGTAGAGGTTTGATACTGATGTGGTTTCACTAAAGTGGTGGTATTCGTATTTCCAGGTTCTGACGTGTCTGTTCAGCCATCTCAAAAGACTCTGCAGCAGGGGGAGGGGGTCCAGAAGTCATGATTATATGTGGGTAGCTTGAGTTGTTCAAGCTGTAAACTTGGAATGGCATATCGCCGGAGACTTGAAAGCTTGTCAGCAAAGGTAATGGGTACAACAGGCATAGCAGCTACAGAATGATAGCCCAAGGTGTTGGTCACGTAGAGTCACGACGTCTGTCCTCTACTGCCATGAGCTCGCCATAGTTACTGTCCACTCTAACTTTCGCCCTTCCTCCTTTCCGGTGATCCATACCGCAAGTTTCTGAATCGCCAAGATGGCTCCTTCTTAGGTCGACAAGCGCTCAGTGCTTTCGCCCACTACGGCTACCACCTTGTTCATGATTTACCAATCACACCACACACTCAGGCTACTCGTACATAACGCGCCAGGACACGGATTAAGCGCCTAGTCAATTGGATCTTCGCATTCATTTAGTGCCTCCACAAACGCAGATCTATTGATCACCGGATTCCATCAAAAATGATGATGCTAAGCAACTCGAACCGGACTTGTTTCTTGTCGAAGCAGCAACGGGGAGCGTAGCGGTGAAGGTAGACGACGAGGTCAGTACTCACTTTACTAGGCAGTTAGTCTGTTATGGGAGTAGGTTCGAGGTAGTAGTTGCGACTGAGTAGATAGAATTGACTGTAGAATAACGAAGAAAATACAAGGTATTTATACTAAAGAGTTCGAATAATTCTACTATAAAGAGGGTATTACACACTCGTTTCGAGGTGGTAAAGGGTATAGGTAAAACGTATAGTAAAACATGTAAGGTCCGCACGAAGTATCGGTGCGTGAGCATAATGGTATCTAATAATAGAATGCATGTTTCATAATTGAGAGTGAACACGAACGTAGCAGCGTGTAAACGCGCATGTGATTCAACACTCCTCCTCACTCGAAATGGCGGGAGATGCATAATTGAGCGGCTATAAGAGCGCTAAAGAAATTCAATACCCAGAGAATAAACAAATTTATTGAAGAGAATTGAACCGAGGTTTTTCGTCAGAATATCGGCAGGGTTGTTTGAGCCCTCGATAAATTCCAACTCAACGGAACCTTCTTCGACGATATCTCTGATATAGTGATATCGTATATCAATATGCTTCGAGCGTTTTTCTTGAACAGGGTTCTCGCTCCAGAAGATAGATCCGATATTATCACCATAGAGAATCGGAGCAGGAATTTTAAAACCTATCTCTTCGAGAAGTTGTCGAATCCACATCAGCTGGCGGCTGCAATCAGATAGCGCCATATACTCAGCTTCAGTAGATGACAAAGCGACAGTTTTCTGCTTGCGGCTGAGCCAGCTTACAGGTCCACGCGCTATTGTAACAAAGTTACCTGTGACAGATCGTCGAGACTGTCCGTCTTGCGCCCAATCACTATCAGAACAAGCGATGACGGCCTGATTAGAAGCTCCATCAAAGACAAGTCGATAATTGCGCGTTGATCGCAAATATTGCAGCACATGGAGTCCAGCCCGGAAGTGCGCATTAGAAGGGGCGGCAGATTGCTGGGAGAGTTTGACAACCGCGAAGGATATGTCAGGTCTCGATCCGATCATAAGATACATCAGCGATCCGACTAACTGTTGGTAACGAGTTCTAAACTTAGGATCTACCTTATCGACATAGGGTTCGAAGACAAATCCTGATGGCAGCGGAGTGAATTTCGCGCCTTTAGGGATATCAAACTTCTCAAGAACCTTATCGAGGTATTTCACTTGATCTACATAGAGTTTTCTCTCTTTTCGATCGCGTGATATGTTCATGCCTAGGAACTCAGAAAGTTCACCTTGATCACGACATTCCCAAGTAGTCATGAATTTTTGCTTCAACTCAGAGAGGAGCAGGGAATTCTTTTTACCCATAAAGAAGACATCATCCACATAAACGACCGCAAAGACACGCTCGCCGGTCTTGGGATGTGTAAAATGATAAACGCCAGCGTCGGACTTACAGCGCTTGAATCCAAGTTTCAGCATCGATGAAGTGAGTGCTTTCCACCAAGATAAGCCGGCTTGTTTTAGACCGTAGATCGCTTTGCGTAATCTCCAGACTTTCTTCTCATGGCCAGGAAGTCGGAATCCTTCTGGCTGTTCCATATAGATCTCTTCATCCAGATCGCCATATAAATAGGCTGTTTTGACGTCAACAGAGTGAAGGTCAAAGTCCTCAAGCGCTGCAATGCCAAGAAGTAGGCGCGCGGTCTCATATCGGACAACTGGAGAAAAGAGTTCATCGAAGTCGATTCCCTCGATCTGGGAGAACCCTTTCGCAACAAGGCGAGAGCGATAGCGATTATCGGACTTGATGTTATAAACCCATCTATTTTTAATAGCTCTTCTTCCTTTTGGGAGATCAACGAGCTCGTATACACCACGCTTGTGAAGCGCGTCTAATTCCTCAAGCATCGCTTTTTGCCATTTGGTTTGAGAATCAGCATCTAAGTTCGCGATATCTCGAAACTGTTCGGGAACTGGCCCGTTGGCGCGTTGTGCGAGAAGGAAATCGACTAATTTTACCCCCCCTTCCTTCACGAACTTCGCAAAATCGGTAGATGACGGTTTAGTGTCGATACTACTATCCGGGTGAGGGATATTCCAATTTCGTAATCTGTTCCGAGCTTCCTCATCGGAAATTGCTCCAGGAATAGGTCGATATTGGGCACGATTGCGCGGTAAGTTAGGATTGAGTTCCCTATATCGTCGGATGACATCAAGAGGGTCGCTCCTATCACCATACACATTTCCTGGTCTGTTCGGAGGTTGAACATTTCGCCTAGGACGGCGGTTTTCACGTTCGGTGACCCAGCGGTCGAGCCGTTCTAATGCATCAAGGTCATCTTGGACCGAAGGTCGCGGTGGCAGTACCTCGGGTGGAGTGGGAGACCGAGCACGTTTACGTGGACCAGGTTCTTTTCGCGAAGGTCCCGGAGAAGGAGGTAACTCAACTTCTTCTTCCTCTTCTTTTGGATCGCGATCTTCAGGATCAGCGTAAGAAAGAGGTGGGCTTGGCGATCTAGGAGGTGAAGGTGTTTTAGGGCGTGGAGGAGCACGAGGTGAAGGCGCACGAGGCGGCTCTCCTCCTCGAGGTGCAGGCGGATGGTCTATATTTGGAACATTCGGAGTAGTCGAGATAGGAGGAATCTCAGCGCGAGGCGGCTCGGGGTAAACCGCGGGTTTTTGGTCTGGACATTTTGGGAACATCTTTTCATCAAAGATGACAGTCGGCGAGATAAACTCAGCGTTCCCTCGAGTATGGCGGAGAAAGATGTAATTCTTCTCCCGATCATATCCAACGAAGATCATCAGTTCAGATTTCGCAGATAATTTATTCGGGCGCATTTCGTCCGGAAGGAACACATATGCAGCACAACCGAATACTCGTAGGTGACTGATGTCAGGTTTATGTCCATGTACTAACTCAAACGGAGTTTTCCATTGGATGCGGTTCATCGATGTGCGATTGTAGATGTGGGTTGCGGTGTTAATCGCGAAATCCCACCATGAATCTGGAAGACACGCGTGAAGTCGCATGGCTTGCGCCTTCTCATGCAGTGTTCGATTCAATCTTTCTGCTCGCCCGTTCTGTTGATGGACGCGGGGCGCACTCGGTGTGAACTCAATCCCTTTCACCCTAAGATAATCTTGCAGGGTACCTGCTACGAATTCTCCTC
The DNA here is from genome assembly GCA_013368445.1 of Leucocoprinus leucothites. Classification (NCBI taxonomy): domain Eukaryota; kingdom Fungi; phylum Basidiomycota; class Agaricomycetes; order Agaricales; family Agaricaceae; genus Leucocoprinus; species Leucocoprinus leucothites. The sequence goes on from JAACJO010000012.1 coordinate 1,028,938, forward strand.
CTCGATCGGATGTGAATCGACGAATCGATTTGCCAAATTGGTTCTGGACGTAAGTCAGAAGCTCAACCATGCGGGGAGCTGCTTCAGCTTTTGATCGCAGAAGCACCACGTGGGCAAATGAGGAGTAATCGTCCAATAAGGTCATGACCCATTTGTACTTGTGATAAGATACGATGGGGAGCTCAAAGAGATCACTGTGAACGTGCTCAAAGGCTTCTTTAGCCCGAATTGGGTTATCGTTAAAGGGTTTCTGGTGCATCTTCCCTTTCATGCAGCCTGGACAAGGGCGCGAATGATCGGGAATTGAAACCTGAGGTCCATTCAGCGTGGAGTCGGTAGTTTTGCTCAACACGCGATTAGACGGATGTCCTAAACGTTGATGCCAGATATTATAGTCAGGATGCTGAGCGACGTGGCTCGAAGCATTCGAATGTGTAATTCGACATCTTACTGTTTGTAGCGTAGGCTGCGACTCAGAGCGAGGAGCCGCTGACAAGACAGCATTGCCTGACTCATCCCGAAAGATTGTACCATGTTTATCAGCCTCGCTGCGCAACCCGGATTCCAGGAGTTGACCGGCAGACATGAGGCGATCATGCATACCCTTTACATAGAACACAGGAGACAATGAAGTCGTCGCAGTGATCGTTTTTCCGTTATCATGGATCTCGTGTTCGATCAAGACAGTGCCTCGACCCGAAATGAATAGGGGAGCGTTCTTGTTAGCTGTCTGAATTTCACCGAATTTCCCCATTTCGATTGTAGAAAAATCGTCCAAATAGGGTGTGAAATGTGCGGAAGCACCCGAATCAAGAATCCAAGAAGCAGCCCGTGAAGGCGCTTTCTTTCCCTTACAGTGGCAACATAAAGCTTTCTCACACTTAGAAAGGTTCACACAGCGCGGCACAGAGGTCAAATCAGAATTTAATAAAAGCCCCATCAGGGCGACCGAAATAGTGCGCGATACAGGAGAAGTATATACAGGAGCCGGAGACGACGTATCTAGTCCGCGAAAATGTTCAGCGTGGCCAGGAGCGCTCACATGGGAGCAGGCTCGAGCGAGGCGACAGGCCCCTTCTCGGTCGTGCTGTGGCATCACCGTATCAGTGTTAATCCAATCAGAGATAGAAGAAAAGACTTGCGTTGTCCACAACCCAGAAGTCCACCCGTCAGAATCCTCCCCCTCGGAGTCGGATTCGAGCATCGGATCAGCCGGAGGTGTCATCCTCGGCGACGGTGGGCATTCGTCCATATCTCCTCCATAGTAAGGGATTTCCTCAATAATGGAGCCCGTCGTTTCGGCTTCGACCGCGAGGTCGGCGAGCCTTTCATCCCAGATCTTCAACACCTTATCCTTGGTAGCTTTCGAGCTTCTGCGACGATATCCCTCGGACTGAGGAGATTCGGAGATTCGCTCCTGAAGCCGCGGTGTATTCTTTCGCGCTTCTGCAACAAGGTGGCGTGTGGATGACGAAGGGCCTGCGTTAACCGGTTCTGCCAGCGAGGCGATCCGGTTCGCGAGGAGAGGACGGTTAGCGATAGCGGGGGCAGCGAAACCGATGGCACTGGAAGCGCCATATTGAGGAGCGACGTTGGAGACTCCGGAGGTGTTGGTGGCGTCGGCATCGGTCGCAGCTTCGTTAGCAGCGCCCTTACCCTTTTTGCCTCCTCTCTTACCGCGTTTTCCTTTCTTGCCATCTCCGCCGGGATTGCCAGTCTGGGGGTTACCAGGCTTCTGGCCAGCGCCTTGATTAGGAGGCTGCTGTTGCTGCTGCTGCTGCTGGGGCTGTGATCGAAACGGCCCTTGCGGTTGTTGTCCTTGCCCCTGACGTTGTTGATTGCCGGGGTTCCGGTTCTGCTGCCATTGACCGTTGGAGCGGCCGGCGCGAGAAGCGGAAGCAGTCATCTTCTGGGACCAAGCAGCCTGGATGGCGCTACGGACCAGATCCCACGTGAGTTGGGACATTTGCGTTTGATTCGCAAGGATTGACTGCGCTAAGGTTTCCATCCCTTGCGGGACAGCGCGAAGCAAAATCATGGCACGGATCACCTCGGGAAGTCGCGTGGTCGCGCCTTCGATCCGAGTGAAGAGAGATTCAAGCTCAGCGATGGACTGAGCCGGATCCATGTTTCCGGGGAGAGACCAGGAGACGGCGCGGACGAAGTCGCCATAGACAGATGCAGGACCTTGGACGCCGTAAAGGCGTTGGAGAGCTTCCCAAGTGGCGTTGGGGTCTCCTTGGACGATCAAGTGGAGCATGGAATCTGGGACCGCTTGAATCAGCAGGCCAATCGCAGATTGCTCAAGGAAGTTCCTTCGGCGTTCTTCCTCTTGTCGGATTGCGAGAGAAGCGGCAGCTTCCTCAGCATTTGTGACATTTCCGCTTTCGTCAATTGCCGGAGCAACGACAGCAGGAAGTGGGGATACTAAGCCGGTTGTGACAGTCCAACCCGTAAAAGGGGTTCCAGGGGTCGTGATCATGGAAAGATATCCCTGCATCCTCATGGACCAAAACTGGTAGTTCTGGGGGCCTTGAAGGACGGGAATGCGAGAAGCTCCGTTGTTGATAGAAGACATTCTGAAAAGAAGTCGTCAGTCAACGTTGTTCGTTAGAAGCAGCAGTGATGCGCTAATCGAGCAAGGTTTCGAACCCAAATCGCCTAAGGGCTAGGGTAAGACACAGAAATGAGAAGGGATGCTGGGCCCTTCACAAGGTACAGCGGTGGCGCTTGGAAAGCGGCCTTCCCATAACAGGTCGATCTAGTCCTTCTCAGACATCAAGCACAGCGAGCTAGTCGGCTAGTGCGATATCGAGCTGGCGATCGGGGCCCATAACCTGTCGAAGCAGCAACGGGGAGCGTAGCGGTGAAGGTAGACGACGAGGTCAGTACTCACTTTACTAGGCAGTTAGTCTGTTATGGGAGTAGGTTCGAGGTAGTAGTTGCGACTGAGTAGATAGAATTGACTGTAGAATAACGAAGAAAATACAAGGTATTTATACTAAAGAGTTCGAATAATTCTACTATAAAGAGGGTATTACACACTCGTTTCGAGGTGGTAAAGGGTATAGGTAAAACGTATAGTAAAACATGTAAGGTCCGCACGAAGTATCGGTGCGTGAGCATAATGGTATCTAATAATAGAATGCATGTTTCATAATTGAGAGTGAACACGAACGTAGCAGCGTGTAAACGCGCATGTGATTCAACATTTCTTTCCTCCTCCGTGTGCTAAAACATCTCCGCCGCTTTTTGCGACTTACTTATTTAAAACCTCGTGGCTACCGACTAGTCCATTCTCGTTCGAAACGGTGGCTTTATTAAACGTTGCAAACGTTACCGGAAACTCTTGACGTCCAACCTTTGAAAATCTCGATAGAGCGAAATTGGGTTATGGAATCTGCAGTAGGGGGTCCGTTGGACCAACAGGGATCACCGTTGCTCCATGTATTCCAGATCCACGGGCCAGCTTGCGAAGGGACCTGGGGAAGGTACAACGGTTGGGGTTGACGTCAAGTCAGATTGATAGAGAGTATAACGTACGTTTGTCGTGAAACGTGCTTTCTGTTGACCGTCGATATAGAAGGCTGTAGCCCCGGATGACCACTGGAAGCGAAGATGGTTAGTTCCTGATGTAATTCTTTGTGCCTCCAGAAGGTGATCTCACGTCAATGCGATATTCTGCAGATCCTCGTGTATCAGGCGATCTAATTTCTCTGGTTCTAAGTCTGTAAAAACTACGCACCGTGAAAGTCGGCAGTGGGATCGAAAGTAAAAGGAAGGTTTTCATGTGTGTTTGGCGTTCCTGGCGTCACAGCCTATGACATATCCCGCAGTGTTATTAAAAGCCTTGCGCGTATATGAAAGAATATCTTGACCTGGTTTGTAGCCCAAATACCCGCTGGAACACAAGCGCTCGAGGTCGAGATTGTACTGGTCAAAGTCTCCCAATCAATTTCTTGGTTATCATTCACTATGCCCCACAAGCGTTTAAATCAGTGACCGCCGAAAAGCGCCAACACGACGGTTGTCGTGATCGTCAAGCTTCTAGGGTACTTACGATAAAAGAAGTTGCCTTCTACGACGCCAGGGGTTTTACTTGACTTCTGGACTGTTCGTACAGATGCGTATAGGAAGTGATCTTGAGTGGCCATCTCTGCGCTTTGGATCGCGCCGCTGCCATGGTATGCGGAGACTTTGAAGTTCAAAGCGCCATTCCCCGCCTGGATATTTGAAGGCGTAAAGGCGCGTGGCACCGGTCCGCTGCTGATCTGATAGTTGCTAACACCTAATCCGTTGGAGCTAAGTGTGTCCCTCGTATGTTAGCCATCTGCTTTCAAATTTCTACTTTGATAAAGCAGACGGGTATAAATACCTGAGTAGAGCGCCAACGTTTCCTCCTGGAGTTAATCCTGAGAAATCTACGAAAACCCTTTGAGTGAAGCCGCCTGGTACGCCACTGACGACGTAGGTGTCGCACGCTGCCGTTGCGTTGACAGTGGAAGGCGCTTGCAAGGACTTTCCCGCCAGAGCTAGTGTGACGAGAGCTGCCAGTGCTTTGGGCCGGGGAGACATCATGATTTCTTATGGTGGTACATGCTGCATGCTACAAATTTATACTATGTCGCTACGGTAGGCGATTTCTGGGAAGCTTCAATGTTCCATATGTGCGTTTATTCACAAGGCGAGGAGACATGTGCACGACTTTCTCGAGGTAGCTCGTGACGGGAGGTACATTGTGACACTCTGTAAGGCAGTCGCCGTTTGCCGAGTGTATCAGGTTGGACAGAATCATCGAGGCGGGGGTAATGGGGTTCTCTCCGCATGAGAAAACCATACGTCAGAACGCAGGATGGAGATGCTTGTGTATTTCTATGTATCTGGAACACAAAATGGGAAATATTAATGACCTTGCATCAAGCAGAAATAGACTCTCGGGAGTTGACGGTGAAATCTTTCTTGATGATCCCCGAACATGATGTTGCGAAGGACTTTGCTCAATCGTTTGATGCAAGGTGACTAGAAAGAACAATGAAAACCGAGCAAAGATCCGCTCAGAATTCTCAATGAAAAGGTATTCATTGTGACTTTATGTACAGCGGCTGGTTATAGTAGTGAAGCCGTGCCACATGGTTTCATGTCGGTTCCGATGTGACTTCGGGCGCTCGGACTATTACGGCCAAGACTTGGTTGCGGGAACTCTTTTGATCATTTAACAGGTCAGAAATCACAAGTCTTGTGACACGAGTTTGATGCCAACATGCCGATTTGCTCGATGGTTAAACATCAGCATCGGCCAAATGGTCACTGTAGACTTTAAACTTAGTCGCTATCCAGGGTCCGCCCCAAGATGTTGGAACGCCGCGTACGAGGAGATCGGAAAGGGAGTGATGCGTAAAACGAAGACTGTTGGTCCACGAAACCCCTGTTCAGATTGGGATTACCTATTTTAGGATGGCCGTTGTTCAAGTATACTTTAGGGTGAAGACAACAGCGGTATCGGGGACCGAGATGAAGAATAGCGAAGCCAGAATATATTTGAACACCTCGGTAGTGGTCTCGAATGGCGTTGACGAACAGGATAAGTACATTGCAAAATTTTTGGCTCGGGAAATTGACCCTGAATAACCGGATGTTCGGGGAGGATGCGACTTCTTCGATTCTGGTTTAGGCTAGAAGAAGAATTAGTCACAGGGAAGGAAGCCTGACGGCGGCATGAGGAAGATGGCAGTAACGGTGTCGTTAGAGTAGGAAAGAGTCCCACGAAGGTAAACACCCGGTGGAGAATGAAGGTTAACGGAGGAGAAGTGGACGGGGATGCGTTGAGGGCGGCGAGATGATGATGAAGGAAGCTGGAGAGTGGCGGAGATAGCAGAAGGGAAGTGTTGGCGGGGTCGTGGGAGATGGAGAGGAGATGATCTGACTGCCGTATTTGGAAGCCAGGGATGCTTCCAATAATAATATAAAGGTATATATGCTCGGCCTTTACTACTTTCCTCACTCATGCATCTCCTCCAGCCCCGTCGCCACTCCTCGAGCCCCCTTTCCTCACCCCTTGCCAATGCCCCCGGCGATCTCCTCATAGAAATTGCGCTATGCCTTGACTCTCGCGTCGATCTCCTCCACCTCGGCCTCACCGTTCGTCCTTGTAACTCCGACTCAAAATCGCCACTGACGTCCTTCGCAGTCTTCATCTATCTTTTCACACATTTCTTCCGTTCTATATGAGTCGGTCGTCCTAACTACCGTCCAACAATGTACTTCTACTCTTGGCATGCTCGCTCGCCGCACCGACATTGCGCGTCACGTCCGTGAACTCACCCTCAAAATCCAACCCAAGCATACTCCCACTTTGACCACCCATGACAGAGATGCTGCTTCTGCAGCTGTCGTTGCTGTCGCTTCCTCCATGGCTCTAGATGCACTTCGCAAGTTCGTGTGGGATGCCGACGAGCTGCCATTGGATGATGATATGTGGTTTGCTTTGCGCGCCGGGTATGTGATATCAGCTGCCCCACTCCTCGCTCTGCTCATGCCCCATGCTCCATTAGATGTCCTCAACTGCGCTACGTCGGAACTAGTCTCGGTTCTACCTTGCCCAGCCTTGATAACCACGTGAATCGTTTGATGCACTCTCCTTCCATCCAATACTCATACTTTTCATTGCCCGCAAGCTCTTTGATTTCTGCAATCTCTCTGGGTTTGCGCTCCACCTTCGGTCTGGTTTCTACGAATGTCACATAGATCTCTTCATGGATGGTGCGTTCCTTCTTGTCTATCGATCGTCTTTCGCTTAGCTCATGCGGAGTAGAGGACCAGCCGATATCCCGAAAACTCTGGAACATGCTTATTCATCGCTGTCCCAATCTCGAAGAACTCTCCATCGAAGGCACTTCAACTATACCCGCCGATATACATGCTCTTGTTCAAGGTCGTTGGCCAAAGCTCAGGAAACTTACGCTTGGCGACATTTGCATTGACTGGATCCCTCGTCCGTTGACGCCGGGCGAGAAGCGGCCGTTCATTGCTTTTCTAGAGGCCCATCAAGACCTTAAAGTCATTAATCTCTCACGACACAACATTCAGCCAATCCACTTCTCCTCTCTCGATCCCGCATGTCTGCCTGGCGTGACGTCGTTTTCAGGAACTCATCAGCAGCTCCAAGCCTTACCTCACCTCCATCCCTCGCTTAAGCAGGTATCCTTCCGGGATCCTGTCGAAACAAGAGAAGTTTCTGCACCAACCATAGCTTCTTTGTTGAGGGAGCTATACTCTCTCACGGATCTGAGGATTACGTTTGCTCTGCATTCCATGTACGATAGTGGCAATCTCCTCCGATCACTCATACAATCGTGTCCAAACCTAAGGCACCTCGAGCTAACGTGCGCACATAAACCCTCATTCCAGCTGGTAGGCTCCCTTTTCCTTCTTTTGTCAAATCCTGTGCCATATCTGATCTTTTGTCATGCTTTTTTCAGGATGCCTTTGCCAAGACTATACGCGGTTTTCCCAAGCTACGAACACTACACCTGACCATTGTCAAGTATCCTGGTGACGAAACAATTGCTAAAGGTGCAGTCAGGATAGCACAATCAAACCCTCGTCTTCAAAAATTCTCCCTCACCTTCATCCCTCCTCTCTATCCGCCTCCATTCCCTTTTGTCTGGGCACCCGATACCCCAGCCGGTACTGACGCTGCTCCCGTTCATCTCGGAGCTGGTATCGGTGCAGTCGGCTCCGTCATGTCTCCGATTCAGCCGATTTCACTGTCGCTCTCATTTCTACCCATACCGAGATTCACGTGCACGTCAGGGCTGTTCTCCCTGTTAACAGATACCCATGGCTTGCCCTTGATGCTACAGGCCACGGAGACGTCGCGTGTAGTGTGGCCGTGGGGTTTGGGCGAAAGCGTACGGACAAAAAAGTACGAAACTGAGCTTGGACCTTTTGGACGACGGCGAGGAGGACGTGGAGGGTTTGGGAGGGGTGTTGGGGGAATCAAAGGTTTGGTTGGCTTGGCGTTCGAGAGAAGTAGCGCAGGAGAGGAGGTCAGGATGATCCTCTTCTGTGTTGCGCTTGTTGTGCTGGCTGCTTGGGGTTTTGCTGTGGGAGGGCGGAGAGGGAGGCTTGGGACGACGTTTCATTCTCCTCCGAGCATTGGTAATGTTGGTCTTGGTTTCGGCATGGAACTCATGCCTTGAGCTCTAGTGAGATTTCTCAACACATTTTTCATGCCATTCCTATGCTACCTTGGACGGATCTCGTCCTATCCTATGTCATGATTCATGTCACTGTATCCTTATAGGTTTGTATCAACCGAATTCTGGTATTTTTGGAGGACTCGTTTTGTACTATTTTGGCTGTAGATGTAGAACCACAGGTTAATAGCTCACTGTAATTTATTTTTTATTGGTATGTCTAATGCATCGCAGCATGTCTCGAACTGACAGGAGGAGTGAACTTGTCCGAATGATGGAACTGTCGAACAAGGGGCTCAATGGTGAGTTGGAAGTTTCCTTAAGTCGATGACGCAAATCGACAATCAAACATGGTGGCGTGTTGGCGTGTACTAGGTACAAAAAGCACAATGACAACGTACAACAAGAAAGCACTCTATACACTAGGCAACGGTACTAGTCGGATAAAGTAAACGCATGAGTGGTTAGAAGGCGTTAGAGAGGTGTTAGCTGAGATCTGGAGGGTTAGCAGGTCACTCGATACGTGGTGCTAGTACCTGTAATATTTTTAGCAAGGAGAGATCGGTTGATTACAAGCATATAAGGCAGGGTTTTTTTTTGGGGGGGTGGGGGAGGATATGCGTGGCAAGTGCAAGACGGGTGGGGTATTTGGTAATTAAGACCTGACAACCGGTCAGTCATCGATCATTGAGGTAGACGAGATATAAACCGATATGGATTGTGGAGTGTAGACGGAGTAAGGAACTGAGGAGGGTATGAAGTAAGGAGAAGGACGCACATCTTGTATTGGATCGCCATTTCTTCTCCGTCTTCGTTGACTCTATACTTGATGCCGATGTCGAGGTCTCGAGGGTTCCGAGCGTTCGGTGCACACCTTAAAGTGCCGCGGACTTGGTCGCCGGAGTTGACCGTGAGGGTATCTGGTGTATAGAAGACGGTTTGTCTACGATGATCGTAGATCAGTGATGTAGTAGGAATCAAAGTGGAGATTTATCCGCCGTACTTCCAGTGGGTGTATTGTGCGTGAGGACCCGTCGAGAATTTTACTTTCTTGTGCGTGCATTCGAAGGAGATATCAAACCATGCCAAGAATGCATGGACGTCTGTAATTTAAATTTAAATCATAAGTTTCGGAGAGGGAGAAGCACAGTTAACAAGTGGGTCAGGAGGGTAAGATGGAAGCAGGGAATGTCTTGCAACGCACAATCGTCCCTTGTGGCAGTCAATGAAAAGGGTGCCTCGAAAGTGAGATCTTCTTTCCTAGCTGTGAGAATATCGATATGCTATTTGGATTAATTGCGAAAGGGAGGTAAAGGGGTAGTCGTTAGCCCTGTGATGCTGCGGCAAAATATCAAGGGATAAGGGTGGATAAGGGTAGATCAACTGACCTTGATGAGGCAAGGGTCTGTTACGACCGATTTGAGGTCAACCGTGTCGACGAGAGGTTCTCGAAGGGCGATGTCTTTGATACATGAATAATCAAAGCCGTATACGTTGTCCCAGACTGAAAACAATAAGTGAAGGTTTAAACCATGGCGTTAGCATTGGCCATGTCAAGAATGAGAATGTAGTTATACGTACAGTTGATCTTTTCCTCTTTGTAGTCCTGGTCTTCAATCGCGGCGAGATAAAGGGTCGCGGTGTCAGGGAAAATAAGCCCTCCTGGTTTGAGATATTGGTCCCTCGCTAAGAGGACAGTATCGAGCATGGATTCGTAGAGCAAGAAATAACCCATCCATTCCGAAATGATAATATCAAATTCTTTGATAGGCAGCTCGACATCTTCAAGTTTACCCTTGACGAGCGTAATGGCTAATCCATTCCATTAGAAAAGAACGGAGAGGGAGGAATCAACTACACTTACTATCTTTGAATCCATTAGCTTCGATGATCTTTTGTGCCTGATCAATAATATTTGACATATCGATCTGGAGTAATCATGAATTGGGTTGTCGAAAAGACAATAACAAGATCTGCACTACTCACGCCAACGACATGTTGTGCACCAGCTTTGGCAGCGAACATACTCAAGATACCCGTTCCGCATCCCACGTCAAGGACAGTCTTGCCTTTGAAAAGGTGAGGGTTGTTCACGATGGCTGAACGGTAGGAACCCGTTCGGACAGAGTCCTTCAACATTTCCTCATGAATACCTGAAAAGAATAGGTTATCATCATACATTGACATTCCAATGACAATCCTGCACACCGAAATGAGCGTAAGAGTCGGCATAGCTGTAATTGTTCGGACAATCAAAACAGGTTATCAGAACTTGAGTTCGGCGAGTGAAATCGTTGAAAGAGCGCAACTAGTCTTTCGAGGTCATGTCTTGTAACTGAAGGTCCACATTTCCATTAACCGTTGAGGGTCCAGCGTTAGCCATGGTGATAAGGGGAGTGGGATGTGAAGCGGGAGAGACGAAAAAGCTGAATCAAGGGCGCTAAAGAAAATTCGTTTGTCGGTTCATCGGCGACCCAAAATTGACCCGATATCCGAAAAGGGTATCCTCACGTGATCTCTAAAGGAGTCGGATCCGGATTTGGATTTCCGGGAGGCTGTGACTGATGCGGTGCGCTTATGGATTTCGCTTCTTGCTCAGTGACTAACTGTTTGTTCTGCGCAGCCGCAGCCACCTCAATCATTCAAGTGCTATATAAGCTTGACGTGGTCCATGATTATTGGTAACCACAACATGCACCAGGTATGCTTTCTTCCTTGTTTCCTCTGAGGACTTCAAGCTCACACTTTTTCCTTCAGCAAACAACACAAGTCGGCTCCGAGAGCCCACCACCTTATGAGCCGACCCCTAACCAGCAGCAGTGTGCGTCATTCTTTCTTTTTTACCCAAGAGTTTTCCTGATTTCTCCCTCTAACTAGTCCACTATAATGGTAAATCATCAGCTGCACCTGCACCAGATGCACCAGACCACAAGCCATCGCCCCCTCTCACGACCCCTAATCCACCTGTTATGATTGCTGGACCATCCTATATTCCGCAGCAGCTGGGAGAATATTCGCCCACCGTATACCACTACGTCAACCCGCAAACCGGCGAGCACGTCACGTCGCTACTTCCGCCAAACCACCCTGAGATGGCCTGCTTGCAAGAAGGTGGTCACATCACAGAGACAAAGTATGGTCTTCTCGGTATGTTCTCAGTTTCTTCATGAAATACATAATTCTGACTCGGCTTAATTAGGTCTCCTCGCTGCAGTCTTCTGGTTCCCCCTTGGAATTGGACTCTGCTTGCTTGACCGACGGGTCAGATGTTCCCGCTGCGGCGTCATTCTCCAGGATAGCATGTGTGGAATGTAGTATCCTTTTCATCCTGGCTTGGTGCTGTGGCGTTGGATCCATGCGCGACTTGTTTGTGACGACTCGTTACGTGGACTTTATTCTTATTGATAGGAGGTTGCTGTTTATCCCCATTCCCTTACACAATACACATTCATGCTGATGATACTCTTGTATTTTATGTATATCGCTCGGTTTAATGCATGATTGCAAACCGCCAAACTCACGAATCAGCGCTGCAGCTACTTATCTATTATAAGGACCAACATGAACAAACAATTCAGTCGCGTGGTTTTGAGTGACTGCGTTCCTTCCTCCATTTGACATGGCTAAACAGACGCTGCAAAGTCCCCTTTGGTTTCGTCTCAATAATGACGATCTTGCCAACAGTGTGGATGAACTCAGTTTCAAGGAGCTACCTCCTCTTCTTCCCCACTTCTTCGTGCCCAGCCTACAGGACAAACCGCAAAATCCGATCGTCGAGCGCCTGGGGCTTCCAGGAAAGAATCGTGAGACGAAAAAGGACCCAACAACAGTCAGAACGTCTCTTCCACCGGAGCTTCATATTATTACAGACGATTTGGTGAATGTAAAATTGGGGAATGCAGATCAGCAACCAGAAGATTCCATCTGGCATAAGCTAGATGTACACGGCAACAGTCGTAAGGTATACACCCCCACGTCTCAATTTTGAAATCACTCACCATACTCTAGAGCCGATTGCTTTCCTGGGATGCGCTACGACCGATCAATCAAATGCATACCTCTACCCCGTTTCTCTCTGAAAGAGATAGCCTCGTATACGCCTCAGCACGGTATCAGTAAGTCCAAGACTCAGCTTATGCCGCTTCTCAACTGGTATTTCCTTTAGCGTACAGCCACGAATGAAGGACTCTTCGACACACATTATGTATACTAATCAGAGAGACTTATTTTCGTCACTCAAGATGACTGTCCTCGGAAACACTTCCATTTATCACTCGTGGGATGCCGCCTTGCAACGTTTTGTTCAGGCAAGAGTCAAGGAAGGAGAGCGGGGTATTTTACTTCTTGATGGAATGGATGAGGTCATTAGCGACAGGTGAATACATGCACTAGGCTAATTAGCGTGTTTCTGATATTCGTAGTATTACAGCACGATTTTTAACGATAGGAAATTTGCTGAGGCGTTTGGAGATTCTCCTGGCAAGCATACGTAGCAGGTTGGTGGCCGATTTATCGATATGATCTCCTGCTTACGCATATTTGCTCAGGTCTGCAACAGATGGGCCAACAATCCACGCCTTCGCACACGCACTTGCTAACATCCTTGATTGGCTTCGTAAAGGGCTCGCAAAGTGCCCACCGCTATCCACCGAGCTATTAGGAAGCGACATTCCGATCTCGCGGGTATGGTTGCAGTATGAGATATACCAAGATATCCTAAGTTCTCTCGCGGAACTATGCGGTCGTGTATGTCGGTTCCCGACCGTTTATATGGACATATTCTAAGAGAAACTATACAGGAGGAAAGCAAAACACCTCAAGAATTTCATCCTTTTGATTACAGTCCCATTAATCTCCTCTCCCACATCCATGCTCATCTCGATACACACCTCGTGCGGCAATCACCTCGTGAAATCACCGCTATACTGGCCTACGTCCTATCAACCGCATCCCACGAATACCTACGCCAGATTGCTCAATCAGTCGGATATGGTCCTCAGCCACCGCAGAAGCAAGAGCGTATCATTAATCTGGCTCTTGACGAATATACCATGGACGAGGATGCCGAGGGAGGAGAAGAGGATATTTTTGAAGTTCTCGAGAAAGTAGATGATGACTATCCTTCATTCTTCCCTCCTGAGCTCCTCGCCATTTTACCTGCTGCCCGAAGGTCCCTAGTCCTGCTCCAGAAAGCTCAGCCTGAACATCCCCTACTGAGCCAGCCAGCGCGCCAAGCGGAACTACGGTGGATTTGGAGGACGGAAGATATTGAAGCTGCCTACCTCGGTATCCAGAAAGTCTATCACGGGCAATACATCCAACGTGACGAGCCTGGTCCTTACCTCGAAGGTTCTGCCCGAGAGTATAAACCAGGCCTTGAAGGTCTTAAGATTTTTGATATGGAACCAGGGAGTTCTTTCCAGAACACCATCCCCACTTCCAAAGCAACGCCAGGCTCTGTCCAAGATTTCACAGATTATTTCCCCAAAACCCTTCCTCCTATCACTCCGACGCTCTCCCATCTCACCTCTGTCGTCTTCTCTGACCTTGTACGACACTCGTCTAAGCTCTCTTCGACGTTGCTAGAGCTCTTCTTAGATCACCCTGGCGAGCTCAATTTCCGATCCCACCTTGTCCTCCTTCGCGATTTTCTCCTGCTCACCTCCTCTCCATTCAAACTCAAACTATCCTTTGCCTTGTTCTCAGACAATGAGGATTATGAGATTGACAATAAGAATCGTACTCTATCTCTTCAAACTCTTAGGCAACGGAAGCAGATTACAGAAAGTACTCAGCCTTGGGCGATTGGCCTAGCATCGGCTCTACTCGAGAGGGAAATCTGGCCTCCTGTAGGAGCTGATCTTAGTTTCTTTTTACGTACAGTTATCGTTGATTCTCTTGAATATCCGCAAGGAGGCGACAATCTACCGAAACAAGTTGTTACTGACGCATCCTGGAGACTTGGGTTCGCCATCCGAGATTTACCCACTGGGCCTGGGAGGGATAAGTGGCTCAATCCTCTCTGTAAGTTGTCTTCGCCTCTTGATGCCTTTGAATTTCTTCTCATAGGTTTTTAGGTGTTGAGTGTGTATTGAATGCTTGTCATTGACTGAGAACTGACCTCGTACACATTAGAGCTCTTGACTTCCTTTACATGGATTACAAGCCACCACACCCGCTTGAGGTCCTCATTCCCCATGAGGTTTTGTCCAAGTACCAAAGAATGTTTACCTTCCTCTTGAGACTGATCAGAAGTATGTTTGAGCCGGTAATTAAATAAGGGTGTGCACTAACAACTTGCAGTTGAGCACGCGTTACATGCAGTGCAGAGGATATTGAGATCGATAACGGCTCCAATCTTCCCTACTTTGACGCCGGCTCGCAAGCTGACCCTTCACTTTCGATTTGTGGCACAAAGCTTCATGAACGCGCTCTCTAGCTATGTCTTCGACACCGTCATAGGGGGAAACTTTAACCCGTTCCTTGCCGAGCTTGTGCTTCATCATAACGAGGACGGTACTCAACAACAACGAAGATTTTCCGACGTGTTTGAACTTGCAAAACGTCATTCGAACCTTCTTGACGATATACTCAGTGCTTGCCTGATGCGCTCTGGGCAGAGAGCTGCAGGAGATCTACTTCGACAAACTACCGAGATTGTGTTGGAGTTTTCTGTTCTTATCGGGGAGCTACGCCGTGGACGCTTACAGGAATACGAGGCTGCATCTCTGGTTGAGGATCTCTATGGGAAGTTTAGGGCAAAGATGGCGATTTTGGTAAGCTTACAGATCTTCAAAGCCCTCCTATTGCTTATACTTCGACAGACAAAAGTATTGAAGGGATTGGTCGAGAAAAGCACCTCCAGGTCTTATGCTGAACATTTTTTCATCGGTCAGACAAACCTGCCCGGTGGCCTTGAAGCTCTACATCATTTATTACTTCGTATTGATACATCAGAATGGTGGACTTCTACATCAAATCAAGCATAAATAGGCAAAAACTGGTCAGTTTTATTGCAAACCAGTAATATCAAAGTTCTCTAAGGGATGATCCTAGAAGTCCTCCTCGAAAAAACTTATTCCTGCACCTCCTTCCAACTCGCGCCGCAAATTCCTTATGCGGGTAAGGTTGTCTATCAAATCGCTCCGCCGGTATTCGTTCTGGTGCAAAATTGCGTACTTCCAGAATGACTGTTCAACCTTTCGCCAACCCGGATCATCAGAGCGAACTCTGCACAGCTTTACAAGTGCAGGAAGCCATACTTCGGCGACATCTGGCATCCACCATCTCCCTGTAGTGAGGAGCATACAGAGTGTCTTCAAGAAGCTGCTTTGGAAAATAGCGTCGAAGAAAGAAGGAGGGAAATCGTCGTCCTCAAGTTGCAGCGTCGCACTTGCCTTCACAAAAGTGCAAAGTGCCCGCAGACTGTCCATCTGAGATCTTCGACCATCAATATTGCCTGTGTTAGCTATATGCAACAGGGTATCCATGCCACCCTCATCTAGGAAGGTCTCCATGACCGTCGTAGAATAAGAGGCTAGGTGGGAGTCAAGGAGGCGGAGAGCGTTGGATAAAACACCGGGATGCCTGGTGCGCTTAAGGATATCAATGAGATGCTTCGTAAAGAGGGCTTGTTGCTCAGGGTCGGAAAGCGCTGGAGGATGGAGTATATGGAATATATTTGCCATGGTGTCCGAGTCCTGAAGCCTTCCGATGGTTATGCGGTTTTCGACGAAGAGGGAAGTGAGGGCAAGCTTTACAGAATTGTGCAGGGAACCGGGAAATATTCTCGAGTTCGTGACAAGGACATTCGCAAGCCGCGCAAGCTCTAGACCAACCATGTCTAGTAAGGTATCTTCAGCATCATAGGATGTGCGCTTTCGGACTACGTCAGAAAGCGCCTTGAGGCTTGCCCCCCAATACATGTCTCTCCTCTTAGCACCTTCCCTTCGAATTTCTTCTTCTAGGAAATGCCCTGTCAACACGTACAAGTTGAGGCTTGCTGCCTCGCGTAGGGTGTAGGGGCCATAATCCGCCAACGAGTGCAGCAGGCCAACGAGGATTGGGACTGCTCGGGAAACGAGATTGGCAATTACGGCGGCTGACAGCTCCCAATGTGCGATGCACTCCAGAAGGGTGTCAAGGACTACTTGCTGTATCGTCCCAGACAGGCTAATCTGACCGTCGACGTGGCGTGAAAGCAGGGAGAGCAGATCATTCTGCGTGCTGTATCTCTCCGGTGAGGTAAGCGCCAGGGCGCATGTTGCCATCGCACTAATGGCTGGCTGATCAACATCGTCGCGAAGAATCTCGAGTGGTCGGAGGAGTCGGGTTGGCCATTTGATTCTCGTTTGATAGGTCAACTTCATCCATCCACGACAGTACTTCCCTGCCGCCTGAGGATCCCTGACCTCCCAGCGAGTACCAACAGAGGTGTCCAGCCTGAAGCAGGACTCAAACCGCTGTAGTATCATTCCCACTGCGTCAACTTCTCGCAGGATCCCGTATGCAGTAAAATCCCTTGGTAATTCAGCAATTGCTTGCAAGGCGCTAGATCTGACTGCTTCTGTGCTGCTCGACTCTTTGAGCAACCATACAAGGGCTTTAGCATCTAGTGCATCTTCAGAAGTCGGAACCACATTCTGACCCAACCCATTATCCGTTGAAAATCGACTGATGATAAGCAAAACACGGGTATTTAGCTACGACACAAATTGACGATGAGAAAGTTTGCACTCACTCCTTCTCTTGGATACTCTCAGTGGGAATTTCACTGGACCCCTGTCGTGGCGGCACCTGCCTTCGAGTACGAGCTTTGTACCCGTCTCGACCGGGCTTGAGCCAGTCATGCAGATGCGTCGATATTGGATGCTGATACGGGCAGTCGGGAGAAATCAACGAAATCCACATGGAGCCAACGTAGAATATGTAGGCCAGAGCAACAATAATCACGGTGATCATACTTATTGCTGCAAGCTCTCCCTCCCATAGCAAAACTACAATGCCCCCAAAGAATAAGAAGAGCGCGGCATGTAGAAGCAGTGGCAAGCAATTGATCACGGTCAAGACATGCCATGATCGAAACTGGATGAATCGATTTTGACGTTTCCGAGCGCGATCTCTGGGGGAGCCTGATATTCCCCGTGTGTATGCATAAAGCCATTGTTTGGCCAGCATAGAGACCAGCGCAGCCGATAGACTGCATGCAAGAGCAGTGAACCAGAGTCCATTCACCCATTGTATCTGAGCGTTGGATGGCTCTGCACTCCCGTTGGTCCCCTGTGATAGTGGTGCCAGGGTCTTTTCGCTTGATGCCAACTCTGCGGTCGCTAGTATTAGGGTGAGGCTCCTTAAATCCTTCAAAAGCATGTTCGTCTCTTCGATCGGATCCGGAAGGATCATTTGATATGTTTGGATAATGAATGTCGTCAGGACGGCTGAGAATAAACCAGTCTGAATGATCCATCAGGGATTGGCTCTGCAGTCGATAAATTATAGTTCTTACGAAGACAAGTAGCACATCTGTCTCGCGGTGGGAACCCTCAACTAATGACATATCGCATTTGGCAGCTTCTTGATTGTAAATATGCCAGATGGATAAATTCTCCTGCTCCTCCTCTCCAAGCTCGGAGATTGGTCCTAAGTCAATCTTGCCCAATCCTGTGTAAAGCTTCAGAATGGCTATCTACAATTTCAATAATATTCTTACCGCTATCCTCTGATTCTGGGAATATGTACGAGCGTTTCTTGTATGGGCTTGGTTGGGGAGGGGAGTTGTCCGGGAGTGTCGGCTGTGGCAGGGGATTAAGATTTACTGTAACGCATGGGAGCGGTGTAATTCAACTTACAGACATAGTGATGAGTGACTGTGCGGACCGGAATTTGGACCTCGACGAGTTGTGATTTGGGAGGCTAAGGTTCAGAGGGTCGAGAGACATGTGGGTTCCAACGTTCGCAGTGTGAGGCAGCTTCTGCCAAATGTCCTGCTGTTATAAATGCGATACCGCTCCCTCTCCTTGTTCCATGCTTGTCAATAAATCCTAATAACCGGGAAACCACGAACACCACAGCCTCAAAGTGTATAATCGATATATTTAAATTTCTGGGACATGCCGAGAGAGTCACGCTGAGTTAGGCAAGTGATCATTCAGATCTTCCGAATAGAATCGAAAAAAAGTGTAATAACGAAGGCAGAGTATAGTGTCGCTTTGCAGAGATCGAAGTGAAGTGAAATCAAAAGATTGCCAATGCGCTGCGGAGTTTAGTGGAGTCTGTTGTTCAGAGCCAGAAATAGACTCACTTTGGCGGACTAGCAATGCCATTAACCACGTGGAGTGGGCTTGATGTGACGAAGAATGAGTACCGGCCAAGTGCTTTGCAAGTTTGGGCTAATTCCTCCAAATCAAAAAGCTCTCCGATGGGCGTCTGAGTTAATACATTAATTGAGGCACAAGATGCAATCAGGTTTCTCATGATAACTCACACCCCAGAGGCTCAGAATATATTCATGTAGGTCCCACTCCTGAATGCTGGGACGCGCTTCGAAAGAGGGCGAATCGGCAACTACTGCTGCGAAATGATGATCCCTATGTACACCGATCAGAAAGGTATTTAGTCAATGACTGTAGCCTACACTGCACGCACCAGAACCACTCCACCTCTTCAGGCTCCTGACGAATGCCTGTAAGATGCGAGGGATAGGTCTTCAGGAGCACCTCCTCCCTCTCCTCCTGAGAGGCATTTTCATACCAGTCCACGTAGCCCATGCGTATGAAAAGAATATCACCCGTCTCGAAAGTTAGATTTTGAGCCTTCGCACACGCTTCCAGCGCTTCTGCTGTTATAAGATGCCTCTCGACCGCAGAATACTGAATACCATTCTCCTTCGCATACGAATAGTAATCCAAAAGAACGCCCCTACCCACTATCTTTCCCTGGAAAGCTGTTCGAAGAATGAAATCAGATTCATCTGAATGGTTCTTGAGCTAGATCTTACTGTGTATGCCGTTTCTTTGGGGTTTGTCAGGAGATAAAAGTAGGCCAGCACCCTGGCTATCTACAATCTCACTTTCTGGAAGTCTATTGTAGAAAAAGCCTAGTTGGTTTACATTGAGCGCTTGCATAGCCTCCGTTAAGCATCATCTCACCTGATGGATGCCCAAAGTGGCGAAAGCCATCCCACTGAGAGCCACTCTGCGTATTCGTAGTTATCTCGTCGTCGATTATGGGTTTTGGACCGGGCCACCTCTTGACTTTTTGTTCTAAACCTTTGCGCCCAAACGGCGTCGGACTCGGTTTGTGCATGGCCCAATTGAGGCTGCAGACTTTTCCAGTCTGTATTTCCGTACGGGAGGCCTTCAAAATCCGTCTTTCAGTGAGTAAATTCAATGCCCCGAGTTCATCAGGCGTCGTGGCGCCCGATACATGTTCATAAAAACCCCAAATAGCCTCTGTGGATTGATACTTCTTAACCTCTCAATAGATCACGATGGATCTCAACTCACTGTCAGGATCATCTTTGCGAAAAGGCAGTTCACTAAATCGAGGAAACTCGATGCTGTCGAAGGGTGATTCGGCCATTTGTTGAGAAGTGATAGGAATGATTGCACTCGACGCTGTTTAATGGTGTTTCACGCGCTCTGAGTAAGCTTTATCTGGGGTGCGCCTCTAAAATTATAACAAGATAGATGCATGTCCATGTGAATATTTTAATCTATCTGCTTCTTTTTCACGTCAGGTTCCACACCTCCCAGCCTGACATAGACGTTAATCATCACAAGACCGCCATGGGAATAAGCGACACACCACCTGTATACGACTCTTGAGTCCCTATCCCGACAACGGGGATCATCTGATGCTGCTGTGTAGGCAGAAAGACCTGCGTCAGCGAGTACCAGTTTGGCATCAACTTCACGCGCAGCGGAAATCGCCAGCGTCATGTCTTTCTTCATCAACTGAACTTTAAATCCGCCCTCATAGCCCTTACTAGTGACAGCATCGGGACAGACCCCCGGCACTGGATTCACTGTGCTGTTGACCCAACTACCGCCTGAGCTCGTCGCGAAACAGTCACTCAATGTTTTTGGGTCCAAGCCGAGTCGCATGCCGAGATTCATTGCTTCCGAGGTTGCTAGCGCAATCATCCCAGAAAGATAGTTGTTGCTGAGTTTGGCAGCAAGCCCGAGAGACGGTCCGCCCATAGCATATAATGACTTTCCCATGAAAGAGAATATATGCCACAGCAGCGGGAGGTGAGGAGAGTTTTTCTCTATCCCGACCATGAAGGTTAATGTCGCCGCAGCTGCTCCCGGAGTTCCTCCGGACACTGGTGCATCATGGAAAGTGGGTGTGTTGATTTTACTGGATGATCGAACGGCCTTCCCGACACTCAGCGATGTGGCGATGTCAATGGTTGAGCTGCGGAAGCATTGCGTCAGCTAAAGTCATTACAAGTCACAGTGCTGCAGACGGACCAATCGACGAAGTGCTTCCCAGACGTGTCAGGCGCCGACAGCAGACCTGTGCCCTCGCTGAGGTAGACAGCTTGTACGTGGGTTCCTGTTGGGGAAGCTCGTGAGATGATGGCTCTATTCACCCATTGAATGACCAACCTTCAGGCACGATTGTGATAATGAAATCCTACTCGCGACAAGTGTCAATGATAGGAGGGAGATATGGGGGGTTGAATACTCACGCTTTCCTCTGCTACTTCGCGGGAACTGCTACCAATACGCACTTGTGCACCTTGAACATTGCTTTTTGCATCGAGGCGAGTCTCTTCTTCCAAAAACCTGGAAGTCGACGTAGTGTCGACATCATAAATCCATAATGTAGTTGTGCTCGGAAGCTTCCTGCGCAACTGCCCTGCCATGGGATATCCCATTGCACCAAGTCCCACCCAGCCAAACTTTGTAGGAAGGCTAGGCGTTTCTTCGTTCATCATGGCTGTCGCTGCTTGAGAGACCGGGGTTCAAGAGGAATCGGCATTCAAGCCTCGTTTGGCTACTGCCTGAACCGGTCTACGTGATTTGATTCCTGCGGCTTGAGGTACACCCCAGGGCTCGTTAATCAGCCAAGCAGACGGCCCAAAGTCATGGGACTCCGTTTTTCGCATGAGTTCACAACGGCAGCGAGTCATGTTGCACCTATTCCACTTATAAACCGATGAGAAGCCTAATCTTAGCCATCGAAGATGCGAAAATAACATACTCGTGGCTTCAATACACGGGCCTTTTGTTGTCTCAGCAGGAAGGGAAGGATAAGGATAAGGAATTAAGAGATTGGTTGGCGCTACAACCGCGGCACTCCGAAATTCAATCATGGAGCCGTGTATGATCCCGTATGATCGAATGCGTGATTCGGTAATCGGGTGAACAGTCTTGAAGTGAAGCTTGACTCTCCTTCAGAATGTCCCAATCACAACCCAACAAGAATGCTCACCACGAGTTATATGAGGCAGGTGAAAAAATGAGGCGGAAAGTCATGGTAAGCTCGATGAATTTAATCCGTTTGGCGACACAGTACCAGACGTATTGAATTGGCAGGGTGATGACTATGTCGACCGTAACATGAAGCCGGTAAGTCGTGGTCAAACATAAAACGAGCTGAATCCAATGATGTGGATGAGTGTAGGACACCACAGATTTCATGACATCTATGCAACACGTTAGTTTGGGCTTCATGCAGTTCCAATAGTGACCAACATTAGAATAGCTCGCAACCGAGGCTGCCTGGGGTACCATATGGACAAGGCCAGGACTTGAATTGAAACAGCGAAGTTTGATAGTAATTGCTCTGCTCATGTCGCAGGGAAAGGAAGCAGAGGTTGGTAAACTTCAACCAACACATTTTCTGCACGACATAGTCTTATGAATGCCCTAGTTGACCGGACATCTAAGGTTCGATGAGAAAATTACGACTTGGGGACATAATTCGCTCACAAAGATGACAGAGGGGCCGTCAATAATGGCTGTACAGAGCTTGAAATACAGGAAACGATGCTTCAGACTTCCATTTATTGCGGAATTCCTTCCGGCGTCTCCATGTTTCGTGTGGCAGATCGCGTTCTCAAACAGTTGAAAGAAGAGGGTGTCCTGAAATCTTAGGTCGAGGGGGCTACTGGGTTAGATCACAGTATAATACGAGGTGCATCTTTGAACTTGAACTTGCCTTGAATTAGCCCCGCTGGATTTTCTGGTTTGTGGGAATTTAGTGATTTGCGTTGATGTAATAAACAGAGTCATGGGGTCCCATATGGGACCCCAGGGCCCCAAGGATCAGCCAGTTCCAGGTCGACGATAGCCGTTCAGGTTCCAGAAACATGCCAAATGGCAAAAGCTGAACTGGGTCGGGTTCAGACTGTAATGACAGGCCGCGGAAATCGATTACTTATTTAACAGCTGAGCTTCAATGTAATGAGCTACATAAGTAGAAGACAAATTATTCAACAAAATCCCGAGAGATGTACAACGAACAATCGTATCAGAAGAAACCAGCAACGACTAGAGGAAATTTAGCGAGACAAAGTGCTACGCAGGAACAACCAAGGTGACTTCGCGTCGAAGGACTAGTCACGTCGCTTGTCGGATTTGTTTTCTGAAAGCGTGTTAAGTTCAGTGGCGAGACGGTCATATTCCTTGTAGTTCTGAGATGCTTGCTTTTTGAGAGTTTCTACGATGGAGTCAGCCAAAATTCAAAACAGCTTGACAGTGTTGTAGTACCATAGTCTCGATCTTTCGTGGCTAGCTTCTCTTTCAATTCTGCAATCTCTTTCTGTGCCTCTGATGGCTTGACGACGCCCTTCTGCAAGATACGTGATAAGAAAGCTGAGCCTTTTCAACCGTTGTTAGACCGAACGCACGCACCTGTTGTTTCAGTTTGGTGTATTCCTCCTGGGTGTGGATGAGCTCAGCGATGATATGGAATGAGCGGGTAAGGACAAGGGAAAGGAAGAGACAGAAGCCAGTAAGATAGACATTGCGTTGAGCGCTTGATTTATCAGATAATTAATAGAAGCAAAGTGATGGATGAAGCAGATGCATACTAGAATTTTCTTGCGTGAATATTCGACTCCGCCCTCACGTCCGGAACACCACCTTTGCCAGACTTGATTAAATCAGTCTCTGCTGTAATCCTGAACATGCGCTGGAGTGCATCTGCGAACAAGATAGCAACAAATCTGAGCTCGGACAGCATGAGCGAAGATAGGAAACGTAGACTAGTCAACCTCACATGAATGAGATTTTCAGGGCATATGCAATCTTCGCAACAATAGCAGAAGTGGAGAGGAACGAAAAGAGATGCTTGCGGACGCTGAACGGTAGTGGGGAGACAAGGATACAAAAGGTGACCATCTAGCGATAGGAAGTGAGTTGTTGTATCAAGTATTCGTAGCAATAGCTAGGAAGACAAACCTCCGCAGCGAGGAGAAGGAAGGTAAGAGAGTAGCTATATATTAGATAGGAATGAGTATAAAGAACAAATGGAAGGTCAGTAATACGCACTAGATTGTCATCTTGAAAGACCAGGGAGTAGTGATTGTAGATGTAAACGTAGGGGATTCAGGCTTTAAACACCTTTTGCTTGTGCCTTGGCCCTTCAACACTCCTATCTGACGTCATGCGACACGTACTCCCACGTGATAGGTGCTGCGTTGATGCAGTGATGGCTGTGCGAAATACGCGTTGCACAGTACATTCGTCCAGTATTTAGTCCGCCGCGGGCTTTGTTGAGTGGCGCAGTATAGGGAGTTTGGATGCATGGTGCGGAGTACAAGATTACGGCGGATTAAGTAAATCGTTATTGGCTCGAGTCAATTTGAGCGTCAAGGCACTGAGATCTGATCAATACCAAATCCAAAATCAAGGACTATGCGAGCCATGTCCCCACAACTTGGATGCAACATCGTGGAGACCATCGTGCCTGTATATCTCCTCTCGAGCCTCCCCGTGACAAGACGGTACCGTCGCGGGCTGACAGTGAGACGCGTTTGATGCTAATGAGTTTTGACTCACCTGACCGTGGATACGGAACCGCTCCCGATGATTGATCATGTATTAATATTGCGACACACTCTCCCTCTCGCCACTATCGCTGCCACAGCTTTCCCCCTCAGAGTGGCAAGCTTTCTCCTGTACATAAACCTATGCGAATAACATGCTCTCAACATACGACGCCTGCTCTCTTATCAGCGTCCAACATATGGCCACATTTTCGTAATAGAAGGGATTTCCACCCCTTGCTCAAGCTGCAAGTTCTCTTTGACCAGATTCTGCGCAAAGTCTCGCCTGAAGTTGTGGCAGCTGGGTCATTGAAAAAAGGCAAGAAAAGAGCGGGATCTCCGCTTCCTCTTGGCCAGGCACCAAAGAAACGAAAAGGCACACCAAATGGCGAAGTTTCGAACAACGACCTGAAGAGCCAAGCTTCCATCTCTCTCGATCTGGAGCCTTTCCTTCAGCATAGCAATGGAGGGATGCTGCCTGTTTGGAGACATAGATTCACATTGCGTTATATCGACGGTTCCAACGAGACATTCTCACCCGAGTTTAGGAAAGTGCTAAGCTCACTGCACAATTCCTTGATTGAAACCACGACAGTTGACGTTGGTCAATGTCGGATATTGGATCTTCAGGGGAAGCTAGTGGCGGTCTGGAACGAAGGACAGCCAGATTTTCATGATGACTGGCTTCTCCTCCCGTTGTCGAAACACGAAGAAGACTACTTCGCTATCCTCAAGAGCTCTTACGAATTACAACAAAGGTGTAAGACTGACATTGAGGCTGAAATGAAGATTATCCTATTTCCGGAGGGTTCTAGTGATAGAGACGAATTACCCTTTGAGGTTCAAATTGACATTGCCGTGTCTATTGCCCATCCTTCGGATTTCAACCTCTTAGATCGTCGACTGCCCAAGAAACGTGTCAACACCATACGAGAGCATCAACAGAGGCTATGCCACTTCCTATACGGCCGACCTTCTAATCAAGACGCACATATATCCCACAATATCGACATACCTTACTTTTATTCCATTCTCACTTCTGCTCCTCAGGCACCATCTCAACTCGCTGACGCTGCCACGCAGCCTGATGCCCTCCTACCCACTCTTTTGCCATTCCAACGCCGAAGTGTAGCTTGGCTTCTTTCGCGCGAAGGAAAAGAGGTGACACCCGATGGGAACATCGTTTCAAAAACCGACGACGACTATTCTTTCTGGGAAACAGTCCAAGAAGGCAACAACGCGTTCGCCTACAATCGACTTGCAAAAATGATTTCTACCGAGAAGTTTGCCACGGAACGATCATTTGGTGGCATACTTGCAGAAGAGCCTGGCCTCGGAAAGACGCTAGAGACGCTGGCTCTCATTCTTCTTAACCCTGCACCTGCAGATCGTACTCCAGCGATGATCCGCTGGGATCCAGAAGCTAGATTAGATGTCAAAGCGGTCAAGGTATATCGAGATGCGCTGTCTTCCTCCTACTTACTCATATGAGTTATCAGACCACTCTCATTGTTACTCCGACTTCGCTAGCAGGACAATGGGTTGACGAAATTAATGCCCACGCCCCCTCCCTGAAGGTCCTTATATATGAGGGTTGGTCAAAGGTCACTGTTCCGATATTGAATACGCCTGAAGAGAAAGAGCGCGTGCGAAAGTTATTGAAGGAAAAGAAACAAAAGACTTCGGGGCCTAGTGGCAAAGTGAAGAAAAGAAAACCGCTCAAAACCAATGCGCGTGCCAATAAGGGAAAAGGCAAGGCAAAGGCTAACGACGATGACGACTTTATGGAAGGAACGGAATCCACGGAGATGGTGGTGGATGAGGCAGAGGAGGAGGGAGAAATTTTAGATTGGTGCAAGTATGTACAAGGGTTCGATATTGTTGTCACTACGTATGCGGTCCTGCGTTCCGACTTCAATGTTGCTCGCGCGGCTATCAAGCGACCAAGGCGTGAAGACGTATCATATCCCAATGTTGAGCGACCGAGGAGCCCGCTGGTTACGGTTGAATGGATGCGAGTTGTGATGGACGAAGTACAGATGGTTGGGGGTGGAAAGACAGAGTATGTTGTAATACCTACTTATCTTGATTTACGACTGACTTTAGCTAGGGATATGGTTTCTCTGATACCAAGATTGGCCTCCTTTGCTGTCTCAGGAACTCCCGCTCGATCACATGTATCTGATTTGAACCATGTCCTCAAGTGGGTGGTTTGGTTTTATTTTCGTCCTATCTGTGTAATTGTTTGGGTGCATCCAGATTTTTGCGGGTTGATAGTGTGGTTGGGGGACCACGGCTTTGGAATGAACTTCTCCAGCCGCATAATGCAGGAGAATTTGCAGCGTTCTTCCAGAAATACTCAATCAGGTTCGCCCTCCTTAATTGATCCTATCTTCGGGAATCAGCTAAATCAATGCCACAGGACTGTCAAGGCTGACGTGAAAGGCGAGCTCACCATTCCGCAACAAACGCGTTACGTTGTGGGTATAGAGCTTGGTCCCATAGAACGAGAGGTGTGCTATAATACTTCCTTGACATATCACCCGCTGATGCTCTGTAGGTCTATGATCAAATGCTCCAGAATATGTTGAATGAGCTGGGTTTGGATGCCCATGGCGTCGCCGCTTCAGCTGGCTGGCAAGTCGATGCAACGTATCTGCGAAGTTCGCTTCGTAGGCTTCGGGCTTTATGTACTCATCCCCAGGTACATCTCAAATCCATGACTGGCTTCATGAGCGTGTATTTGATCATAATTTCACAGGTTGGACAGTTACAGCGACAAGGTGACAAACCGATTAGACCAGGAGCATTGAAGACTATGGAAGAAGTTTTGGAAGACCTCAAAGACAAGAACTGGAGGTCGACTATAGACGATGCCAAGACGAAGGTAGTACTATATCTTTCCCGTGGCAGTATCTTCTCACCTTGTTTCGACAGGCCCAAGGTCTATGTGTTTTGGCCCAGTATCAACAGCAGACACAAGACCCGAATCGCTACCACAAAGCCTTGCAAACACTGCAGGATGCCGAAAGGGATATCAACCAGCTGATCGAGGAGCTTCAGGCCGCTATTCGACAACACCACGAGAGAGGAAATACTTTGCGGACTGTCGGTGATTCAGAGGGACAGGAGGACCTAGATGAGGGCTCGAACACGGGTGACAAAGGTAAGGGGCGTGAGATATCGCCCAGTGACGAAGATGTTCCGAATACAGCGGCTGGAGAAGAGTATGCTACCAAACGCCGCGCGCTACAACAGCGCCTAAGGGAAGCTAGACTCGTATTGCATCGTGTCAAGTTCTTGCAAGGGGACGTATGTCACGTCCTGGGCGGCCAATACTCGTTCTCAGAGACGCAGTCATATGGGCTGGCAGAAGAGATTAGGAGAGAGCTTCTGAAGGGTAGGTCACCTATCTGATCAGACTCAACTCAGGCTCAACCGACACCCTATCGTCCACAGGTGCAGAAGAGGAGGCAAGCCGCATGATGGTGTTCCTCAGCGCCGATGGAATTCGAACAGGACAAGATGGAATTTCTGCCGCTGATCTCATGATTGAGACACCCTACCTTACAGAAGGCTGCAAATCCGCCAACTCTCTTAATTTGGTATGCAATCGTTCTTATCCTTAGTTGTTGTTCGTGGTAGTGACCATCATCATTAGCGTGCTGAGGCCGATCGGATCATAGATGGCATACTAAACGAACAATCTGTCCTTCTCTGGGAGTGGAGGACGCACATCATTCAACTCTTGTCGCAAAAGATAAATCCTGGCGAGGGAGAGGCAGACGGACAGGAATATCAGCGGACTTTAGAGAATCAAGGTCAAGCAGAAGTCTACCTACAGCTCTATGCGGCTCTTCTCGCTGATCGAAGGGAGGCACTGCTTCACGAACGTACCCTTTTGGCTTTGCATGATGTTCGCGAGAAGAAATTGCGACAGACAGCTGCTGCTACCAAAGCCGCAGCAGCATTAGAAGAGCTTACAGCATCAAAGAACCATGGGCTGGAGATACCCAACGATGTGATTTTGCAGCCGGAGGACGAGGTCACTCACGCTGAGTTGTCTTTACAAAGGAAAGCAATCTTGAAAAAACTGGGAAATAAGGCAGTCCGTACGGTAAGGACGATGCAAATGGTTTCAAATATTTTGAGTAATTATTCTAAATCAGGTTGCGAGTGACTTGCATGGCGTTGCTGCATCGTACAGAAACGATAAGGACCCAGAAAAGATATGGGCAAAGAATGCGTCTAATCAGCTTAGGCGTCTGATCACCGAGCAAGGTTTGCTTCTTTTTAATACTCTCGAACTGTCGTTAAAGCTGATGCATTTGTGCTCAGAATCACTTCATGAAAAACTTGATGCCGATTTAATGCTCATGCGGAAAGTGTTCAATCAACGGATCGTTTATTTCAGGCAACTGCAGGAAATTTCTGACTCTGTGATTCAAGCGGAGTGGGAGGGGTCTATAGAGACTGCGATCAGAGATGAGATCACGAAACACAGGGCATTGGATATGAAGATCAGAGCCGGAAGGTCGAAACAAAGGTATCTTGCCAATCTTGTGCAAAATAAAGGGAAGATGGATGAAGGCGATGAAGAAGATACCTGTACTTTGTGCAAGTGTGAATTCGTTCGTGGGTTTATCACGCAATGGTATGTTCTCCTGTCGCGTATCCCTTGCCATAGAGTAGTAATTGACTCTACATTATAGTGCACATATATTCTGCGAGGTAATAAGGATGCGAATCACCGTTTTCTTCGTCTCATTTTCTCACAGGGGTGCATGCAAGCTTGGATGGCAAAGAAAGATGGAAGGACATGTCCAATGTGCCGGTACGCTGATGCATCACAGTCCCAGTCACGTTCTAAACAACTGACTTTTATACATCCCTCTAGGGTTGAGATCGATCCTACCGCTTTGCAACGGTTCACCGTCGGAGCCAACCCATCGTCAGAATCAAAACCAGGACTTCGTACCAAGCTGAACGGCACCGAACCGACGCCCCAATCCCGTCGGGAGATAACCTATAATACTCTTCGTATGTCCCTCCAATTACTCCAAGTCGAACGAAGAAGAGTGATCATCTAACTTGTGGTGAAGATCCGGAGGTCCTTGAGGCGATACATCAAGTCGAAGCTCTAGGTGACTTTGGCAGCAAGATACAGACCCTTGTCAAGCATCTGTTATACTTGCAAGTGAACGACCCTGGGTCAAAGAGTATCGTGTTCTCTGCTTGGGCAGATTCTCTCCATAGTACGTCTCTCCTTGGACTTCCACTCATACAGCCTCTAATTTTCGATGACCAGTTGTACAGGCCGCACTATTGCACAATGGTATCTACACCCGTTTCTTCCCAAAATCCTCTAGCTTATATAGGGTTGGTCAGGTATTCGTTCCCTGCGCATAGATCAAAGCTCGAAAGGGGATGGTGCTGCTAAGATATTCAGGAAAGATCCGAACGTTTCTGTGCTACTCCTTCACGGGTAAGTATCGTGATTGTTGTGCCGATTTTAGTTCCGTGACGTTTAGTGACACTGGTACTATTGATAGTGAACGTGAAAACGCCGGACTTAACTTGACTTGTGCCTCTCGTGTCTTCCTTCTTGAAAGTGTTGTGCACCATGGGTTTGAGCTTCAAGCAATCGCTCGAATTGATCGCTTAGGCCAAACACGTCCAACAGAAGGTCCGCACATGCATAAATGAGACTGTCAAACTCACTTATTCTTGATAGTCTATTGTTACTACGCGGAGAACACCGTCGAACGGAACATTTTGGACCTTGCAGCACGTCAGGGCTTGTCACTGTATACGAAAGAGAATGCAGCTGGTACACTCAACGTATCAAACTTCGAGCTGGATAATTCGCAGAAGGTCATTGATTCTCCAGCCAAGAAGACTCAGAAAGGCGACTTCATTTTCCAGTATGTTGTGCTTTTTTTCTCGACTACTTGTGCTCTGACGATCTTTTTTGTAGAATTGACGATATGTTAGCGATCTTGTTTCCGCATATGTATGAGGAAGTTGAATACTTGGTCCCGGAGGAGGCCAATGGCTCTCAAATGGAATCTGACATGGGCGGTCTGCTGACGGGATCGCAGCAATCAAGTGCTAGGCCCAGACATATAAATGCTGTTGCTGGTCCCTCCCGGTTGGGTTAGGTCAGATGGAATCATAGCCTTGGGTATCATACGCTGTTTATATGTGCCGTTAACATCATGTCACCACTAGATATATACGTAGAATGTACTGTCCCGACTACTGTCGTCCAATAGTCCAAATCTGAACACAATGTATGTGATACAAAGTCCCTCCAATAACCTTGCTGCACCTAACCGGTAGGTCCCCAGGAGAGCTTGAATGATCAACCACGACACGAGATAGATTGTGAGCTGAGACAGCTCTCTCAACACCAACACTTAACTCGGATCCTCTTTCATACGTTTCAATTCCGCTCTCTCACATCGTCTGTGAATGGCACTGAATGGCAATGCGTTTACATCCGTTCATTCTCAGAGCAGCGAATCCGAGCAACATGAAACTCTCGCCGCCTTCGCATTGCTGTGAGTTACTTCGCCTTGGCTGGAGCTGCGGTCTAATTTTTAGAGGGGGCAGAAAGTTAGCTAAGAGATATTAGGCAGGTAGGCGACTGTACTTGCATGGGCCGCAGTCGCTAATATCGCCTCTTGCATAGCCAAACGACGTAAGGCACCCATGACCTTTCAAATTTGGAATGGGAGCGGAGAAATGGCCTGGGCTTGTTATTTATAGTTCAGGACAGAAGAGGTAGATAATTCTCGGCAACATAAACGCCGAAGTAACGAGGCATGAGACTGGCCCGTGAGAGGTGGTAGAAGACACAAAGTTCTCTTGACAATGGGTGAAATTGAATAGACAAGTCACCAGTAGCCGTTTCCGAAATACAAACGAGGGCAAAGTTCGGCGGACTTCAAGGATGCTGCGGATAGCTACCACGACACTAGCACAGCCTGGGAAGCTTGCGCAATGGGCTTAACATTGGCATCATCTGCTTTTTGGAGCGGAGGAAGGAACTTTCATCAAGAAAAAGAGTCTATGCTGTCATTGCATTTGCTGAAGTGGGGTTGTGGAGGAAAACAGTGATATGATGTAGCCGTGTTGGTCCTTTTTGGTGTGAGCGCCGTGACATGCGTGTGACATATGACGTTGTTTCGTCACCTCAATATCAACTCAATGCGAGTATAAAACCGCATGAGGTCCGTTGCCACACGCTAACCCCCCCCAGCCCATTTCACACCAAGCCGTTCACCCCTTCACAAAAAGATGGCCGCCTCTCCCGCAGTTCCAGGTCTATTCCTTTGCTTTGCTGCAATGGTCCTTCTCATATTCGTATGTCCTTGTTTGAACTCCAGCCGTTCGATCACTCGATCTCATTCCAAACCGGCAAATAGGTTTCAGTATCATCTCCAACTTGGGAGAAGATATCGTTCTTGAATGTGGGGGTCGGATCAAACCAAGTTCACTACGGAGTCTTTGGGTTTACGGGGTCTCAGCGCGCTATTGGATATGAGTTCGGGTATGTACTCGAAGTTAACCTTCAAGTCTAGTTTGGATATCCATTCTAATGTTTGGTCAAAAATAGCAATGATCGACTAAACACAACTATCCTGCAAAACCTGACGAAAACACTGATTCTACACCCAATCGGTTAGTCACTTCATTCTTACGAGGCGATGTCTCCGTTCTGAAGTATCGCAGCTGCTGGCTTGTCTGGCATTGCATTCCTCTTTGGCCTCTGCGGAACTGCTGCTCGCACGCGGGTTGGCACTGTCTTTATGACTCTGACTGCTGGTCTCGCTGCACTGACTACCCTTGTCGCATGGATAATCGACATGGTCCTATTCGGTATCGCACGAACACGATTCCGGGACGAAGGTTTACCAGCACAGTACGGCAACGCTAACTGGCTCACGCTCGGTGCACTCATAGCGCTCTTGCTTGGCTTCTGTGCATCAGCATGCGGAGTCTTCGGCCGTTACGGAAAACGACGAAACGCGTACTAATGAAATAACGGATAACGACCTATATCCTGGATGATTTTATTTTTCTTAAGGACTACTGTACCATTTCCATACCACCTTGTGGATTTACCCGATACCTTCGACACCTTTACCACCACTAATTGAGCATTTGACTCATTTCACGGCTGCTTTAATCAATCTTTTTGGACGCTGTATCTATGACCTTGATCTGTAGTAGAACCATTATGTAGTCTCTGTATTTTGGAAACCTTTGAAATCGAAACCAGGACCTTATCCACGTGATTGCGAACGTGTCGTGGCTCGACTTGTGTCACTGTGCACTGACGATGACATAGTGGACCTCGTGAATTTGTGTAACCAGGTTCACCTTGGACATCCTCAAGTCCATTATTGCTATCGTGGCCGACCATATCCTGAGATTGGTATCACTGAATAGGCGCCCAAGCACCACATATTCCTTACTGGGACTGATTTGTTTTCTACCATGACGACATCACCCTCACCGCGGAGAGCAAAGAAGCCACGCCGACGTTTTTCGTCTGCAAGCCAAGATGCAGTTCTCGCGTCACTTTCGGACCGCGAACACGCGCAGAACATAGACCAATCCACTCTCCATCCATTCCCTTCAGCACCGACCCTCGGCAAGCGAGTTAAACAAGTCGAGAAAAAACCTCCGCTCTCTGCCCAAGAGTCACGGCCTATACATGTTTATGACAAGACTTATTTCACGGATGGGTCTGATGTAGATGCAGAGGCAGATTGGAAGAGGGAGCTTGCTCGCAGGGGACGTTCGACTTCAGATGCACCGAACTCGGCTGTTCCAGACCACTTTAGGTTTCCAGCAAGGCGTCGCAGTCCTCCAACCGCATATGCATCCTTGCCAGCAACACCCATTCTACCTTCAACACCGTTCGAGTCTGAATGTGTGTCTGCTCCTCCTCCCACCAATCCAGTCCCACCGACACCTGTACTTAAACCTGCTCCACCCCCTCGGCGCCGACATATGGAAGAAGACAACAAAACCTTTGAGCCGCCACCTTTCTCGCTATGGGACTATCTCAGAGAGGAGCTTTTGGCAACGGACTTTGATTCACACCAGGAGCTGAAATGGGAACGTGTCAGCAATTTCTTGAACATACCTCTCGCTATGGAAAAGGCACGTCAATCATCTGTGGACAAATTAACACCGTAGCTTACAAACAGCCGCATAGATCATTGGCTTTGGGTTCATTCTGTGCTTGGATAGCTTCCTGTATACCTTCACCATTCTACCCATCCGTTTCTGTCTTGCGTTTATCCGCCTCGTAACTCATTTATTCCGACGATCTGCACCTCCTCTCCCACCATCTCAGAAGGCTGATTTACTTCGAGCACTCTTACTCGCCCTCTCTCTACTCATCTTAAACCCCTTAACTGATGCAAGCAAAATTTATCACACGATCCGAGGACAAGACACAATTAAACTATATGTTATATTTAACGCCCTAGAGGTATGTGGCCTAGTTTCACATAATGGAGGCTCCTACATTGAGATGGCGGTCCGCCCAGATCGCCGACCGACTATGCGCATCAATAGGACAAGACATCCTTGACTGCCTATTTTCACGCTCAACGCTCGAGCCACTATCTCATAGAATTCCCCTCACGACCAACACATTTACGCCTTTCTTGTATTTTTTCCTTGCTACAATGTATAATGGTGAGCGGTGGTGATCTTGCACTTCCAAATCTCTACTGAACACCATTAAGTCGCACATGCTCTAGTCATGGTTTATCAGCTTATTGCCCTTAATGTCGCTGTTAACTCCTACGACCACGCTCTTTTAACACTTCTGGTTTCCAATCAATTTGTAGAAATCAAGGGGAGCGTATTCAAACGGTTTGAAAAAGACAACCTCTTTCAAATAACTTGCGCAGGTGGGATATGTGTTTCGGCCTCCTTGAGAGTTTTACTCATTACCGAGTGTCCGTAGATATCGTGGAACGGTTTACGCTCGCGCTAATGCTCGGAGTGGTTGCGTTTCGAAACCTCATTGAGCTGAGCGGGTCTGAATTCGACTTCTCCGGTGGCTTTGTCTTGCCAAAAAGCTTCGGCTGGTTCAGGGGAAACAACGTTCTCTGGACGATTTCTTACGTGCGTCTGAAGCTTCAGTTCATCTTCACCGTCTTAATTCCTTGTTCACAGCCTGTGATCACAGTCATGTGTTCGGAAATGCTCGTTGACTGGCTGAAACATGCATTCATTACGAAGTTCAACCATATCAGGCCTTCAGTATATGAGCGCTACACCGACGTCCTGTGTCGTGATCTCGCTAGTGGCAGCGCCGTTGGTAGGAGAGGCGCTAGAAAGGTACTAATAACCTGGTCATTGCTTCATCCACATGCTCATTCCAAAAATAAATAGCATTCTTATGTTGACCAGTCGCCTCTCGTAGCCCGTCGGCTAGGGTTTGCCTCGTTGCCTCTGGCTGTTTTGGTTATTCTCGTTGGATCGCAATCCATCAGCCTCATGTTCTCCGATAAGGAAACGCTTTCGTTCTCGTTCTGGCACCTCCTTTCTATATGCAACCTCGATTTCAGGGCGCTTTCCCTATCTTTCCAAAGCGCTGAAGCTATCAAGTATGCCACTCTTGGTGTCATGGCTGTGTTAATTTGGCTTTGGTATGAATCTGTGCGCTATCTTTCATTATGGTTCTCACCTTGACTATCCAGCTTCGTGGTCATTAAAATCATACTTGGCGTCAATTTGATAACCTATGCAACACGGAGGCAAGCAGGGATGGAAGAAAGAGAGGCCGCGGATGCTGTGAATAATTTCGGCAGAGACCCGATTGGAGAAGGGGGAGATGAAAGGGTAGGTTTTATGGCTGTCATCTGGACCGAGATTCCTTGCTTACGCAGCCGCAGAAATACAATAAGAACTTGAGGAAATACCTCGATGACAGTTGGGATGATGCACCGCGACTCTCAGATATGGGAGAGAATAAGCAGGGGCAGGGGCTGAGCAAGAAGGAGAGGCTGAAGCTGGAGGATTTAACGAGGTATACGATGGTAAAACGTATATGGTAGTGCCTAGGTATTGTAAAAGAGGGCGATATTACCTCTTGTCCTGTGATGAATTGACTTTATGTCGCCACAGCCTTTCGTGGGCTCAAAAGTTAAAACTCATAGCTCCCTGTTTGAATTGTTTCAGCGCTATAGTGTGCTGCATTAAGCGGCCGTTCGATCAGGAGTGGTTCCCATATACTCCGACTATGCAGTGCGCCGTAGAGTAATCCTGTTACACTAGGCAACAAACTCTAGGCTCATTCTGACTACATCGGTCTATCCCATAGTACCTATATAGTATCACTACTTGAATTTTCGGTATCCAACACCACGCACTCGATGATCAAACGATCCTTCAATCCTACAATACTCTCGAAACGTTTTGAAAACGAATGTTATGATCCATCTGTTGTGACGGCGATAGCACTACCTATACATGCTCACATCCGAGTCATCCTCGGTGGTTTCGTGAAGTTAAACTTCCACCATTACTTAGCAAGGTTCTTAATAATAATAAAAAGTTCACGAATGCTGTTCCTGGTGAATTCCGCCGATGTATTCCTCTTGCACGGTCCCCCTTCGAACAACACAGCGTTTATGCAGGCAGCATTGGATTATCTATTCTTGCTCAAGTTGAGGAGGTCAGCCGATACCCAACTGCTACTGCAAGGTACCGTGATCTCGTCAACGACATTGAACAGCCCGTGAGGTCTATCCAGACCCAGCTGGAGCTGGCCTAGTTTCCATTGCCATTCGTCCAGGTCTGTTCTTTTCTTCTCAAAAGAGTGATCATCGCTCTTGGTCAGTGGGGCTATATGGTTGGTGAGCAACCATAGAACGACGGTGGGACATCGGGGTTGATGAGAGTCGTCACGATTTCACTGACTTTATACGTTCATCGGCAGGTCTGAAAGTCTCGTTGAATATTCACCGTCCCACGAGACCAGAGCCATCATATATCAGATCTTCAGCGCTGTTGACCTGACTCCCGACTTGGATGTAAGTCATCCTGCGTGGGTCCCGGGTGTATTGGGCCCAAGAGTACCCAATCCTCTCAAAGTCCTGTGATGCTGTGAGATCGCTAAAAATACGTACTCGAGGTTAATACACACATACATATTTTCGCAGTAGTCCTTCAACTGCTTCAAGGTGGCGTTTGGAAGGTCTATGATCGCTGATAATGGTACCTCATGACCGGAGTAATGGCGGAACTGAATGCGATCAAGGGCGGAGGGCCGGAAATAGAGACAGTGACACCACAGCATACACGAGTTTGGTGGCTAGGGAGGTGTTGTCAGTGTCTAAGTGGGGCAGAATTCTGATGAACTTCATACTACATACGCGAGGCTGTTCGCTACCTTCATTAGACGCTCACGGGACTATTTAAATCCCGGTTGTATATTCAACGAGTCTGCGCTACAATGTCCGCTACTCCACGAATAACCCGCTTCCTCCGGCACCTCTTAGTCCTCTTTCAAGAGGCGCTTGTATTCCGTCGCCGTCATCGCAACCCTTCCTGGTATGCCTCTAAGGTGAGAAATCTCAGTGTTACGAGAGGTCCAGAATTATCCACCTCATTAGGGCTCTAGAACTCGGGTGCGAGACCGCCGAGTCCCATAGCCGAAAATTCGGATGCGTCAATGGAGAATTTTGTCGCTCCGAGTTCTGACCAGGCAACAGATCGACGACTATCACCGAACATAAGCGCTTTAAGGGCCCACAATGAAGAGCAATTAGTATCACGGCTCCCTAATGAACTTTTATGTCAAATTTTTGTCAAAGGCGTAGTCCCTCGCCACGCGGCCACGTATCCTGCCCTCCTTGGAAAATACTGTGATACGAAAAGGCGTCTGGGTCAAGTTTGTCACCGATGGCGAACGGTTGCACTGGATTGTCCAGACATCTGGTGCAATGCCGTGGACTTGTCAACAAATATTTTGTGGATCGGGGAGGTTCTGAGGCGTAGTCGCGGTTGGCCACTCACGGTTTTCATGCCACAAGGGACAAAAGAAGAAAACATTGCCCTCGTCCTGCGAAAGCACCGAATTCGAGGTCTTTTTGCGAATATTCAACAGCCATACCTAGTCAAAAAGCTAGTGGTTCATGTACGGGACCTTTGTGGGTTAGAAGAGCTGGACCTTGTTACACATAGCCACGTTCGCTCTCGTTTAAGAGAGAGCCTTAATGGCTTATCGAGAGGCCGATCCATCCCTGGACTCCTATCGACGCTTCGTTCTCTGTATCTAACGGGGCCCTCAATTCCTCTTCCGACGTACCTGATGCCAACGTTGACTTGTTTATACGTTGCGCACTCGTGGGGGAGTAAAACCTCTGCCGAATGGTTGCTTTCCCTGCGTAACTTTCCCAACCTCCAAGAGCTGTCTTTGGTCAACTGCATCAGTCAGGATCACTTCACATTCCCGTCTTCCGACGTCGAAGAAATCCCTTCTCACTCACCATCAAATCTGACGCAGTTACCACGACTTCGAGAATTGGAGCTCAATGGTGATCATTTGGCCTGTGGCGCTGCATTTCGAGGGCTTGCCATCCCCTCGACATGTGTCTTACGGATGGCAACCTATGATGCCACAGCTGGGCTGTCTCTTGACGCCCTGGTGGAGTTTCTTAAAGCCGGCTCATCACGATCATGTCGCGCAGTATCTCCCTCATCCCCTTACAATCGCTCTCTCTCTTTCAAGGCTACTTCCACGCAGCTTTATCTACAAGTTACTGAAGAGGAAGTTGTCAAACTGAGCATTCACCTGAAATTTGATGACGGTTTCTATAAGGAAATCGATACTGCTGCATTTACGGTGCAGGAACTTTTATCGGCCACTCTTCTTCGTTTTAAGCATGACGGCGGATTTTCATCTTTAACCGTCTCTCTCTTAGCATCGACCCCGCGACTCGCTCGGTGGCTCCGTGGAGTGCACGGTGCTCTACTTCTACCGAAAGAAGTCCAAACCTTGCGATTACAGGAGACTATGACGGTTAACGAGCTCCTGAAACTCGTTGAGGGAAAACTTGTACCATGCTCCACAGAGAAGGATGTCATTTCCAGTAACGGTACCGACAACACCTCTATACTCCCATATCCCCAACTTCGAGATATTACACTCATTCGCATTGATTTTAACAACAAGGAAGGAGGGCCATTCATATCGCAACACATCGTCTCTTTCATTTCGAGACACGCTGACATCAGACATGTCCGCCTGGTTCAATGTAAACACGCAGATGTAGTTGTGGAAAGACTAAAACTTTTGGGTTTGGAGGTACTTCTGGATTGATCCTTGGGTGAGTGTAGTTATTGTGATAGACCGGGTTTTACAATGTGTACTAGGGGCTGTAGCACAGAATGTATACACAGTGTATCATACCAACTCGATTTACTGGCTGAACCCTGTAATGCCGTTGAAGTTTGTGATTTTCCCTGTTGCTATTGTCAGACTGACAATAGCTCGAAAAACTACTAGGTTATCTCACCTGCACTTCCACCAGAGACTTTAAGGTTGGCCCAATTCCAGGATCCTGAGCAAGAAAAAAATGAGCTGATTTCTTCCAAATGGAGATTGTCAGTCAGTGCACCTGTGCAAGAGCCGACGCCACAATTAACTGCAACCCTCTGGGCACCACTGTTAACCGAAATCGAGGTTTGAGGCGATACAAAGTTGACACCCTGGAATGAGCATTTAGTTGGCTGACCTACAACAGAGAGCATCTAGTCGTACCGAAAGCTTCACGCCGCTTCCAGGAGTACCGATCGTGGAGGGATAGCTCTGGTCATGAACTCAGGACACGGAATCCATTTGATTCAAGCCTCGAGAAACGGACCTGGTCA
Source organism: Leucocoprinus leucothites (assembly GCA_013368445.1). Lineage (NCBI taxonomy): Eukaryota > Fungi > Basidiomycota > Agaricomycetes > Agaricales > Agaricaceae > Leucocoprinus > Leucocoprinus leucothites. The sequence continues at coordinate 1,068,046 of JAACJO010000012.1, forward strand.
ATGATGACTCCAAATCTCTTACAGCCAGTAGCGGTATTGCCCTATAAGAGAAGGTCAGCTCCTTGGCCAGCAAGTTCAAAGCCGCAACTTACGGAGTATGTGATGTTAGTAACGGTGCTTCCTGAGGCGGCGGCATCAGTCTTAATGCGCAGAGCCTGGTCACTAGAGAAATGTCGATAAAGGCACGCCAAGATAGAATATGTGGAATACACCTTACTTGTTCGTGATTGTGTTGCCAGTAATAACAATACCATTCACAGTCACACCAGAGTCGATGGAGCCCTGTTTGATCGTGTAACTCTTTCTTTCTCCGAGCACTGAGAGGAAGCATGCTACTTACGACGGAAATTCCATGACCACCGGAGCAGTGGTTATTCTTAAACACAATGTTGGCGCCACGATTAATAGCAAGACAGTCATCCTATGTCGTGTGAGTTGGTATTCTGCATTTTAAAATACCTTTCCCAGACCTGGTTCATAATAACACTGTTCTGAATGGTGAGGTCTTCAGTGCTAGCATCGAAACCATCGGTGTTATGGCCTGCAGCCAGTCCGTTGCTGTTGGAATTGGGCTGGTCACCGAGAGCTAGAGGTGAACCGTGAGTGATAATAGTTATCATTCTTTTGGTTCAAACATACAATTATCGATGGTCAGACTGTCCATAACGAGAGGGCCAGGATTGGAAACGGAGTAAGTTCTAGCAGGTGAGTTCAATACTTTGACGTTCTAGTCGGTTCGATGAATCTGGGGAGATATCTTTCAGTAGACTGGGTGTAGCTTACAGAGTACGTCCCAGAGATCCGGATCCTACAATGTGAAAAGTCAGATTATCATGAACATAGAATATCAAGTAACGAACTTCATCATAGGGGCCGGTTTCACCACACCACCGTTACCACCCAGGCCGTCCTAGATTTCCATTTCAATGAAGCTATCGAGATGTTAGGCATTAAGCAGGTGCATACCCAGTAGAGGGGACCATTTCCATTGAATGTGTGGCCGTTTCCGTTGACTATTCCTGGTTAGATCTCCTCGATTTGCATCCAGAATAGCGAGCTTACATGTGATCGAGTCACCACTGTAAAAGATCATCAGCAACAATCATACATGGCGAGTGGCGGATTAGCCTTACGTGATCTGGAAAAGGGGGCCCGCCCAATTCTGATGGGCGAAGGAGATGTCGCCGTCTGGCATAGTGCGTGAACAAGCATTCATACTGAGCTGTAGGGTTGGGGGTCATACTCATTGTGACCTTGGTACCATCAAGAAGGTCTAAATTGAGTGTCTGGCCAGCTGGAACCTGGAAGCCGTTCAGTACGACAGTCGTGCAGGCAACAGCAGCGGCCACATCTGGAAGAATACATGGTTGGCATGTAATAGTTTGGTGTAGGGTGAAGAGACGCTACACACCATTCAACGAGTTGATAGTTCCGGTACAGTCGCTTGAAGCATACCCAGAGGCAGCAAGAACAAGAAAGCTCAGAAGTGGTTTCCACATTGTAAGTGTAAGTGGGTTGCTAAGTGGTCTTGAGGTCGCAGACCACTTCACTTATGACTACGCATGGCGGCCCGCGGAGGGATGCCTCACGGATGAACAAGTGCCGGGTGCGAAGTTGGTTACTTGAAATTTGGACGCGTGGAGTGAGCGACTGACCTTTTCGGATCCAAATTTAGCGTCGTTGTCAATGTTGTTCAGGATATAGTTACCAGAATCCAATAATATCCGGTGTGGGCTTACTCCAATAATATATTTGTGAGGTATATGATTGACCGAGGATCGACCGTCAACTTATTTTTGATTTTATCGAGCAGCCGCCAGTCGCTCCTGGCGGTCCGTTTTATATTCGGAAGCCGAAGAATGGGTAGGGATTCACAACAAAGAGAGTGTGTTATTGGTAAAGAGCGTGGTTCATAAGGACATAAATAGGATAAAAGAGAACAAGCCTCAGCAGACGTCAGAACCACGGAGTTCCAATGGGCACATGACTGCCACCATCAAAGGAGCTTACTGACCCACGAGAACTTCTAGATACTCTGAGCTCTAATCCGGGCACATGAGTTTTTGCCAGCTGAAACGAAGAAGGGGGAGAAGGGGCTACAGCCGGGGATTTCGATGACTGATATTCAGTATGCGAGGTGGACCTGAGATTTTGCAGCGAAAGACTTGTGGATAGACGCCGCGACAAGGGGCTCTTGGAGAGGGGGTTGGTCGAACTTGGTTCAGGGGTCCGAGAGCGAGACAGAAGATTACAACTCCGAGAACGAGCGAGGGTAGGCGATAGTGTTGACCGGTAGGACATGACAGTAGATGACCCAAAACTTGTTGTAGATGAAAGCGATGAATTCCTCTCCAGGACGGGGCTGTTCTTGGCACTGTCGGAATGGGCAAGTCGATGACTCCGAGAAAGCAAGTCAAAAGGAATGGAAGTAGTTGAATATTGAACAGGACCATGGCGAATGGAATAAAGGAGGGGAGTTGGGCTGCGGTACAACATACGTTTCTTATGAAAATCAGAGTTTGAGATACTTTCGTTGGAAGTGCTTTTCAGAAACAGGGGTGAAGCAAAAAACCGACCACGTGCACGTCGACGCGATGGGAGCGTTCGCGGTTGAACAGTGATCGGAGGTTCAGGGAAAAAGTTGAGAATCCCGCTGCATTCCATAAACGATTGCCTGGCGGGGTCAGCGTCGCCTGTGTCATCCCAATCCTCCAACTCATCAGAGATTGAGGATGACATGTCGGACTCATCAGAAGAGTGCGAACAAAGCTCTCTAGGCATAGGACTCATGAATGATGATGTGTCATCCTTGAACTCTCGAGAGGGTAGAGGGGGTGGAGAAGGCGGGCTGCGAAAAGTTAAGAAAGATTTGGAAGGCCGCAAGTGCTTGATGGACTTGGCAGGTGATGTAGGGGGAGAGGCTGGAGTTTTTTCGCGGGCTGCGAGAGGGCCAAAGACGCTACAGAAGGATAGTTAGAGGAAAAGATGGGACCAATGACGGAGACTGAACGGACGCACTGGTTGATGACATTGCGCCAACTAAGCTCTGGCCGACCCATTAAGATAGTACACACAAAAAGAAGGGAAGGATTGATGCAACCAGAGACCAGCTGGGCGAATCGACGAGATGAGGTTTATAAAGGCGAGAGAAGAGCGAAAAGAGTGGCAGAGCTGCACCAGAGTCTAGCGTCATCACTGTCCATGCACAGAGATATTTAACAACACAGGAGACACGGATAGATAGAAGCACATCCAGGGTAAGAAATGTGCATCGTTGAGCCACCACCATTGTTCCGACAGTGTCCACGAGCGTGTGCATTGACAAGTTCCAGTGCATTGATGAGGTGCGTTGACGACAATACAGGCAACGTGAAGCTAGTCCTATATTTTCTCTTGAGATTCATAAGATGCGGAATAGACCAAGTTCACAGCTTGTTTTGAAGCATGGGTCGACATAAATAGCTACGAAGGAAAGGAACGCAAATACGACCATACACTACGAATTTGAATTTAATTGACTTGTCTCAATCAAGCCAACCAAACATTGTATGAAAACATGGAAAGAATCATTATCAAGAAACGACCTCATTCCGAGGCCGTGGTGACACAACGAAAATTTTTCAAGAAGACAGCAAGGGGAAAGGTGATCAAGGGTAAGAACATTACTTCATATCCGATATCTGATCTCATTGTGCACCAGTCCTCCGTGAACGATATCTTCGTGAAGATGTTTCCTGCGGGATTCAGAGCTGCATAGCATGTCAACTTCCCTTAGAGAGTACCCTTCCAGTAACAGGAGGACAGCATCCATTGTTCCCTAGTGGGCATTTCATCCTGCCCGATACGAATGTGTTTTTATCCCAGGTATGTCCCTATTGGACACATACTTGCGTTTCTAGACTGACATTGCCACAGATGGACCTCATCGAATCAGCACTATTCACGCCTCCGATAATTCTGCTGCAAACTGTGATGGAGGAGGTCCGACATCGGTCTCTACCATTATACAATCGTTTAAAGGCTCTCACGAAGATGGACGAAAAGAAAATATGGATATTTTACAATGAATATAGATCGTGAGTTTTTCTCTCTAGATTTTATCTCGAATCTCAAGGATGCTAGTGAAACTGCAGTCATCCGGGAGGAGAAAGAAACGCCAAACGATCGAAACGATAGAGGTATGCACGATATCACCTGGTTTAACCGCAACTGAATTCAATGCACAGGGATCAGGAAGGCCACAGAATGGTACAACAGCCACCTGAAGGTCACTAGGCCATTGATTCGTGGACAAGCCCCACCGAAGGTTCCAGCGGTTGTCCTTATGACGGAAGACGCCGCAAATCGCCAGATTGCCGAGAAATCGGGCCTACCAGCGATATCTGGTGCGAATTGCTTTTCCTTAGCAGTAGCGTATGTGGCTGATGGATTACACAGTGAGGAAATATGTGGAGAAAACGCCTGAGGCCGATAAATTACTCGACTTACTGTCTGCAGCTGGGTCAGACGAAATTGAACTGACGAAGGCGGCTGGCGCGAGGCAACCTCTATACCCTGAAGTAAGAGAGCCGCTGTCTGTCCCGTTTCATTGACTCACTACGCTCAGTATCTACCTACAGCCACGCTTATTGCTGGGGTCAAAGCGGGCGAGCTTCATCAGGGGCACTTCAATGCTAATCAATATAACTACCTAGAGGTGTGGTGGAATATGTCCTGATGTGTCATGATTTAATGTCTATTGTAGGGCAGTGTTCCCGTTCCCGCATTCAACAAACCTGTTCTCCTCGTCGGGCGAGAGAATATGAATAGGGCAGTTAATGGTGATATTGTGGTAGTAGAGGTGTTCAATGAGAAGGAGTGGAAAGCGCCAGGAGACGAGGTTGTGGACCAGGATAGTGAGTTGTCCCGTACTGATTTTCTCTTCGAACCTTAAACTTGTATAGCCACCCTGAAGGATGATGATGTGGAAGCGTCTGGTGACGAGGGCGAATCAGACAATGACGAGGTTATAGCTCGTGAAACACGGCATATAAAACCTGAACAAGCAACACCTCCCACAGAAAAACAACCGACCGGTCGCGTGGTCGGTATTATCAAGCGCAACTGGCGTGCTTATGTATGTCATATCGATAGCGGATCTTTGACCTCTCAAAATACCACATCCCTTGCGCAACAAACCGTCTTTGCTACGCCCGTATCTCGGCTCCTTCCACGTATTCGTCTAAGGACAAGACAAGCCCCAACCCTGGTCGGCCAGAAAATTTTGGTCACCATTGATCGTTGGGATGTGAATTCGCGGTATCCGGAGGGACATTTTGTGAGAGCGCTCGGAAAGGTAGAAAGCAAAGAAGCGGAGCAAGAAAGTTTGCTACTGGAATTTGACGTGCCCTATAGGCCATTCGGGAAGGCGATTCTGGATTGTCTGCCACCGGAGGGTGAACAATGGGTTGTTCCTCCCAAGAGCGACACGCACCCTGTTTGGAAGGATAGAGAGGATTTGAGACAGTTTCTTATCTGCAGCATTGATCCTCCAGGTACGAATCGGCCTCACTGTAATGCTTTCCTTCTTTCTTAAGAGGTTTAGGCTGTCAAGACATTGATGATGCTCTTCACGCTCGCCCCCTACCTAATGGCAATATCGAGGCTGGTGTTCGTGAGTACTGCAAGGTAGCTGAATGAGTACCCGCTGCTAAATTTACCCATCCCCTACCAGATATTGCGGACGTATCCCACTTTGTACACGCCGATACCCCTATGGACAAGGAGGCTTCGGACAGAGGAACGACTGTCTATCTAGTGGATAAACGCATTGACATGTTACCTGCTTTATTGGGGACGAACTTGTGTTCGCTCAGACCTTTTGTAGAACGCTTGGCGTTCTCGGCGATATGGGTAAGAATTCACACCTTTGAGTTGTTCATCTGCTCACGTAGGACATAGGAATTGACTCCAGATGCCGATATTGTCAACGTTCGGTTCACCAAATCCGTTATCGCATCCAAGGCTGCCTTCACCTATGAAGAAGCACAGATCCGCAAGGATGACTCGTAAGTTCTCCCTTCTTGCGTCCGCCCGGTTCCTCATTCAGGTTTTATAAAGCAATCAACAAGACGATCTCTCACATTCCATTCGCCTTCTCAACACCCTTGCAAGAAAACTCAAAGAAAAGCGCATGAAAGCCGGAGCACTCAACCTCGCCTCACCTGAAGTCAAAATACATCTCGATAGCTCAGAATCCTCCGATCCCATCGACGTAGAGCAAAAAGAGCTTCGAGAGACAAATAGTTTGGTCGAGGAATTCATGCTGCTCGCAAACATCAGCGTCGCTCAAAAGATTCAAGAGACCTTCCCTCAAACAGCTGTTCTAAGAAGGCATTTGCCGCCTCCGAAAACAAATTTCGAAAAGTTGCAAGATATACTCATCAAGAGAAAGGGCATCAAGTTGGATGTATCAAGCTCGGGCGCATTGGCTGATTCATTGGACAAATGTGTGGTTCGTGACTTTCTATCGTTCGTCCATAGGTATTGTCAATGAACAGGACATTAGGATTCAGCAGAACCCGCGTTCAACACTCTCGTCCGTATCATGGCAACCCGCTGTATGCTCTCTGCAGAGTACTTCTGCTCAGGTAGTGTGCCAAGGGATACCTTTGGTCACTACGGTCTAGCCACTCCGATCTACACTCACTTCACAAGTCCCATCCGTCGTTACGCAGGTACGACTGTGTCTCTTACAGATCACCACTCAAAGCTAACGATTTTCGTAGATGTTCTCGCCCACAGACAACTCGCAGCCTCCATCGGTTACGCCCCCCTTCACCCTTCACTTCATTCCAAATCGCTCGTCGAGCGTGTCATGGACGTAATAAACCGACGCCATCGCATGGCCCAGATGGCTGGTCGTGCCAGTGTCGAATTTTACGTCGGCTTGGCGTTAAAAGGAAGGAACGAGCGAGAAGGTAATGCTGGTGTTAAGGAAGAGGCGTTTGTCATTCGTGTATTCAGGAATGGCTTGAGCGTTTTCGTGTCCAAGTGAGCTAAATTGTTGAACTCTATCTGAGTTCAGAAACTAACAATGTGCGCAATAGGTTGGGCATCGAAGGGCTAGTGATGTTCAAGAAGGATGTCAAGTTTGATGCAGAAAATTACACGATCACCATCCCTGGTCCATCTGGGGACGTTACAATTTCGGTGTTTGACAAGGTGATGGTTAATATTGAAGTTGAGAAAGACAGGAACACGCAAAGAGGAAAGGTTAAGATGACACTGGTGTCTCCTGTGAATACGAGTGGGCTGTAGCTGGTCTAGTTAGAGATGTTCTACCATGGGTGGATAGGACTAAGTATTAGTACTTTATAACTTTCATTGACCGACATTGTCCGAGGACGACGGATTGGATTGTGTCACCAAATTCTAAACATCCTACTGTAATATAACTTGTAACCTTGGAGTTGGAGGCTTCGCGAACTCTTAATGCCAGCAATAACCGGTGACAGTCTTGTTATCCACCGAATAGGCGAATACTAGTCAGGTTACTCTAATTTGCTCATTACTCTCTTCAACCTCCATTCATAGGAACCACAGGTCGAGACGATGCGATTAAAGAATATTTGAGTAAAAGTTTTCATACGGACATTATTTACATTTCAATCATTTTAAACTTCTTTCCTTCCTGCCCATGTAGAGGTGAATACGCATAGGGGGGATATAAACAAGAGAAACAGATACAACGAAAGGGGAGAAGCATAGGGGATATAAACAAAGGAAAGAATGCATCTATGTATCATAACAGACGTGGTAAAGCAATGGGCTTGCACTGTAGCATGACTGAGTAAAAAAAGTTACAAAACGATGGCTACAAAAAGAGAAGAGTTCTGAGAATGAAAAAATGAACAAAACTACACATGAAACACAATGCCGGGATGGGTTGAATGCGAATGAATGGAGATGCAATGTTGATTAAAGTGAATGAGGATAAAGAATGGGAATGCATAGGTCATAATGTTAAGCATAAGTCAATATAGAACAGAGAACGTGGGGGAACCGATGGAGGCATAACCTAAAGCTTAAAGGCATCTGAAAAGACGTCTTCCTTGTTTCCTTTTGATGAAACCGCATCCTTCACCTTGACGTCTCTTGCAGTCCTGGCTTGTTCACGTTGCCAGATAGCCTTGACCTCTTCCTCGCACACGTCGACTTCAGCACCCTCCTGTGGCGTAGTGTTGACACCCAAACCGCGTAAGATCTCGTCACACCAGACACCTTCCACAAGACGTACACTTCCGACATTACCGGCAACGCTGTTCTTTCCTACACCAGCGAAGGAAGCTGAACGAACAAACGGTTTGCGACCAGGTCCGGTCGAGCTGCCAATGGACGGTGACAAGCATACAAGACCATTGCCTTCAAGGACATTGAGAAGGTCGCCAAATTCACTTCGGGTGGTAGGGTCAAAGACACCAGCGTCACTTCGGGTGAGTATAGCCGTATAGTATGAGTGAAGTTGATTTGTATCCATCGCTGACAATGTCGGATGAGTGGTGGATGACGTAGTCCGGCGAAGCGATGCTGCAGTTGGCTTTCGTGGTGATGCATTAGATAGAGAACCCGAGAGTGTCAGTCCAGCTTCTAGGCGTTTAGAGCCGAGGAGGGTGCTAAGAAGGACAATGCGTGCTTGGAGGTTGAGATTCTTGACCTTCGCAACGGTCTCACTATTGCTAACAGCGGCGCCCGATGAAACGGATGACGTTGACTTGCCGGATGAAGGCTTGTAAGCTTTGAGCGCGGCGAGAACATGGCTGGGTGTGACGCTGACAGCGGGGGAGTCGGCAGTAACAATGGTGATGCTCTTCTTTGAAGGTGCGACTGCAATATCAATTGCGCCACGGAGGACTTCGAATAGACTACGGACATCACCAGTCATACCGGCGATTTTCTTCGTCAAGAGCGTCAGGGTAGGTGTGGGAAGGAATTTTTTGGGATCAGCCTGAGCAGAGCTAGAGTCGACGTCGTATAGTGGACAGAGCCTAGTTTGCAAGATGTCAAACAGCTGGTTTGATGTGTATGGCGCAAAATGAACAGTTCGGACGTTCAGAGACGGTGACGAGGATGGCGTTGAAGTCAAAGTGTGCGTGTTGGCGATGCCGATGAGACGGATATTTGCGGGAGTTGCAGCAGGGAGCGAGAATAAGGATGTCAAAGCCTGGGCACTGGGAGTGATGTGATCCAATTCATCCAAAATAAGAATGCTAGACGGATGTCAGCGCAGTCTAGTGAAATTGAGGGCACTGTCACATACCATTTCGTTCGTACGCCTAACAACAGGGATTCAATCGCCGCTCTGCCCTTGCCCTTGCGGGATTTGGAGGGCGAGGATTTTTGTTTGCGAGCAGCGTCGAGCTCTTCAAACATGCGCTCCCAGAGTGCATCAAGGTCATTCAGGGCCATACAATTGATGAAAATGATCTTGACACCGTTAGCTTCCGGGTTGAGGTGGCCGAGGACGGAGTTAATAAGGGCAGTTTTGCCACAGCCAGGAGAGCCAGATATGTAGAGGGTGGCGGGTGCATCATCTGTATCCATGGTAGAGTCGTCCACGAAAGAGGATATGAAATCACGGATGATCCCACGTTCTGTATCACGTCCAGCAATTTCGTTATCAGCACTGTTGCATGTAGCACGTAAAAGAGTGCGAGCACGGGTGTGCAAAGGGAGGGATACTGGTGTGGGTGGCGGAGTAGCAAAGGAGAATAGAGAGTCAGAAGCTGTATCGACTGATGCAATGGTCGATGTTGATGCGTGTCGACGGATTGCTGTTCCACTGTGTCAATACTAGGTCAAGAAGACTAGACAAGAGAATGACTTACCAGGTCGGGCACGCGAGGGCGAAATGATATCCGTTCCAGAACGTCGCAAAGCCCGTGTGGTTCGTGAAGCCACGGGGGAGGGATCGGGAGTGAGCAGTCGTGGGGAGAAAGGAGGAACATTCTCCTTGTTACCGTCTCCGTCTATCGCAAGCATCGACACTCTCGGACGCTTGGGTAGCGGGGTAGAATCTGGTGTCTGAAGCTGGTCAACCGACTTGGATGCCAGCGAGCTCGTTGGCGACGATTCCACCTGCTGGTGGTGGCCGCGTTTGCCGAGGACAGAGCTGCGAGTCACGCGCGTTGTCGACATGGCCTGTGAGGAGAAAGACGAGGTCTGGAGGCCGACAGAGTCTTGAAGAAGAGGCAGATGAAGAAGAGAAAGAGAGCGCGCGACCACTCAAGTAAACTTGCGTTTCATACTCCGACAATCCCATCAAACGCGTAAACGCGCTTCGCGTCGCGTGCCACACGTGCAGGGTCTCCTTTTGTCCTGGCTTCTCCCTAGCCCCTAGTCGTATCATGGAACTTTTCCCTGGAGCTTGTCATAACCCATGCGCGACAATAACGCGTCAGAACGGCCGCATTAGCCAGTAGAGAACATTGACTAATGACACAAGTTGTGTTGCAGCTGGATAAGATAAGATGAAGACATCGTCTATAATTAACCGGGCCGGACCTTGTACGGCTTTGACGCTCAGAAACACCAGTTTCTCCTGGACTGCAACAATGGCACTTGAATATCTCACCCAAGAACAAATCGACAAGGTACGCCTTGTTTCCATGCTCACAACCTCTCATCACTCACACATGCGCCACTCTGCTGGACACCTAGTTCCACACAGATGGGTACGTGATTTCTCCTGCACCCCTACTGATGTCCGCACTACGGTTCTGCCGTAAATTCCTTCCGCTGGAACGCCATGCACATCATCTATCACGCCCGCCCATTCGTATTGCCATAAATCAACACCGCCCGAACCTAACCTGATCATTTTGACTCCCAGATATCTAGTCATCACGGGCTTCCTGAGCCAAGAACAGGCCGACGCTTTACTCAATCGGTCCAAACAGTTACTCGATGAGTTCGATATCGACTCTCATCCTCGTGTGCGTTAGCTTTAAACTATACGTACCAAAGCACTACTCCCGGCCTTCTGACTCGGGCTTGAACTGCTTAGACGAAATTCACCACCGGAGATGATAACCACGTTGGTGATGACTACTTTTTGTCATCTGGTGACAAAATGTACACCCTTCATTTCAAGTATCTCGTTCTTCTTATACTGACTCAACCCTCACAGTCGATTCTTCCTCGAGGAAGACGCCGTCGATCCGGATGGCAAGCTCAATAGACCCAAGCAAAAGGCAGTGAACAAAATCGGCCACGGTTCGTCACTCATTGCATAGTCTATCACCCCGTGTCGAAACCCTCAATCATATCTCTCCTGCCTATCCCATCGGTCTCATTCACGCCTTCTCTCCTCACTACCTCCATCCAGCTCTCCATGAACTCGACCCTCTCTTTCGTAAAATAACTCTCGAGAACGACCGCCTTAAATCGTTAGTCCGTGATCTCAAGTTCCATCGTGATCCAGTCGGTATGCATCCCCCTCTTCTCACCCTCCACGATGCACTGACTTGCTCTTGAGCTCTCCAAAGCATGGTGATAACGAAGCAACAACAAATTGGCGGAGAAGGTCCGTTTCTTCTACTGTAGATTCATATCAAATCAAGCGCTATATCGACTAACACCGACCATAGTTCCCGAGCATAACGACTCGTACGTCCCGTAATCGCTTATATTCCTGCAATACCTCATGCCATGTACGACAACAGGACCTTCCTCGTAAGGAGCCTCGGCCCAATCACCGCACTCACAAGTCTAATCACCTCGTTTTCTGATTCAGTACACGAACCCTCCGACCGCCCTAGGCTTCTGGATAGCACTCGAGCATTGTACGGCTACTAACGGAGCCTTATCCTTCCTACCTGGCTCGCATCGCACCTCACATATTACCAAACGCTTCATTCGTCTTCCAACTGGTGGTACAGACTTTGAAGAACTCCCAGTCTCCGAAGAAGAGAAGGCTTTAAATGGTGATACAAAGGGAGAGTACATCTTGGAGACCTGTAAACCCGGTACGCTTTGTCGGCTGGAGCAATTTTCTGGCAGGCTAATATTCGTTATCTAGGCGACCTTGTTCTTATCCACGGATCTGTTCTACACAAGTCGGAACGCAATACGAGTCCGAACACCCGTTTCGCTTACACGTTCCATATGGTCGACTCTCCTCCTTATGCCGAATATGATACAAAGAACTGGTTACAGCCTACTGCCGAGATGCCGTTCTCTCGTGTCTTGCCTCCCGGGGAGATCAACAAGGTCGTTAGTGTGCACTAGCCAGATCAGGAAGAATCGATGTTGTACATGAACCATACTGGGTGTATCGATATGCTTTGAAACTATGCTTCGCTCATGAGCTTTTTACTCAATAAAAACAACATGGAAAACCTGTGATCGAATTCAGGATAATTTACAACAACGAAAAAACCCAGAAATACACAGAAAATACAGAACATCCTCGACAAATAAGTTACTTTTATATTTCTCCATCGATATTTTCTCCTCTTTGTAACATAGCGATCAGACTGTCAATTTTAGCTTTATGTATCCGATGATGTTCTTGCCAGCCTTTCCAAGGATGATGAGGATACTAAAGGGAAATCGTAAGACTAAGTGCCTGCCATCACAAGAACATACGTACCTTGCGGCCAAATGACTGGAATATCGAGTCTGAGGTACCAGTCGGCCGCGTATGGAAGTATTTAGCCAAAAGAATATCATCCTGTTTGCTGTACCGCATCTTCTTCTCCGGCGCCGGCGGTAGCGGATCGTCAGTCTCAGTACGATTAAATTCATGCTTATGACGTCTCCAGTATTTCATCCAAGATGCCCTAGAGTGATGTGGCGCTTTTGTAGCAACGTCTTTCCAGAATTGAACCATATCCAAACGTCCTTGGGACCTGACAAAAGTGCGTTAGCAACTGCTATCAATTCAAAACTAGGCGAGGTCAGCACATACCTTCGATATTCCATAAAACTAATCAAAAAATCTCGGTCTTGAGTTGTAAATGCCACGCCTTTGCCTGTCGTACTCCTGAACAACGCTCTCGGTGGTGTAGGTGATCGATTTCGAGGTGTCTTGGACTTATCCTGCTGTGACAGAGGACCATTCGCAAATGCAGGATCTGTTGGAGCTCCGACCTGAAGAGCAGCTTCGGAGTCAGAGACATCCATATCCCAGTCGCCTTCCGCTGATTCCCCTCTAGTCTCGGACGTGGTGTTTGTAGCGTTGTTCATGATATATCCACCGAGTCGGATTTGGTGTTTGTTGCAATAACGACGCCATGAGTAGAAACTAAACCAGGTTTATACAGTCAGGAGTAATATGAAATGAGCTTTGAGTGAACATACGTGTGGTGTGGTGCTCGGATGGCTATGCGTTCACATATTTCACGCAGGCTGAATATAGAGTACTTGAGATGAAGAGATCTAATTATCACATCAATTCAGCGCACCTGAGTACTAAACCTTGATCCCGACAGTAGTCGATATACTTCTTCAGATACAATACGTCGTCTGCCGTGAAGAGATTTCCACCGTAGGTACTTTTGATAATGCGAGATGGAGGGGTAGGAGATCTGGCTACTGTATTCCGATTTACAACCAAACTTGATGCAGGGGCGGCAGGGGGCGGCTGAAGAAGGATCCACCTCAGCACAGATCAGGCTGGACAAAACGAAGACCGCTAACCTGTGTACGAGTGCGTTTGCGGCCTCGAGGTCGATCCTCGCCTGCCTCAGGCTGTGTAGACGGACCAGCTTGCTCATTACCATCAGGTTCAGGTGCTACAGGTATTGGACCAGTGACACCATTATTGGGTACTTCCGTAGGATAAGCGGGTTGGTAGGCCTGTTCATACTAACAAGCGCATATTAGGATAGGGAGAATGCACTACAGAGGCGTTGACGTACCCCGGGATCGTAATAGCCGTGTGCTGGGACCCACTGGCCATTACCACTGCCATCATCCCGATAGCGGTACTCATAGGTCTCTCCCACTGGAGGTCCAGGAATAGGTTGACCAGGATGTCCATTGTGAGCGTATCCATCCCATTGTGGCGGAGGTCGATGCATCATGTGTTCTTGACTTGGCGGTGGGGGCGGCGGGGGAGGCGGTGGATTCAAATGTGTTTGCGAAGGTGCGATACCCGTGGTGCCTTGCCATGGCGGCGGCTGCGCATTTTCTGGTTGAACTCGAGGGGACGGTGAAGGGCCTGCAGCTGAGCCACCAGTTTGCGGTTGGGGTGGGGCACCAGTGCCAGGAGCGGCGGCCATATTTTGACCAAAAATGGCGTAAGGCGTAAAAGTTAGGCCATCGACAGAAACACCGGTGGCAATCATTCCAGGGGGCACAGGCGGCATTCCCGGTCGATGCCCTTGAATAGGTGCGATGGCTGTGTGTTGACTAGGTACGCCGTTCTGCCGCGATACAGGTGGTGCAATGTCCCGAGGTTGGCCAGTGTTTGTTAGCTCAGGAGACGGCGGCTGGTTACGGAGCGGCGTAGATGAAGCTACTTGCTGTGGCTGAGGAGGAACAGCCTGGGCTGGCTGTTGAGCTGACTGAGGTTGTTGATTAGAGGGTTCGGGTGGTGTAGTATGGATTCTGTAAAAGAAAGTCAGCGACACCATGACAGAAAAAATCGGTGGGAAATCTTACGGCTCTTTTCCAGTTACTTTGTAGCCAGCATAATTGCTATGGAAAGTCTGTAGCTGATTCAATCGTATGCATTCATAAACCCATTGCGATGACAGAACAATTTTGCCTTTCTTGCCAAGATAATGACGATAGAGATTCTGTCCAGACTGTTTATGCGGGTCCACTGGAAATGCGGGACATATCAGCTCTGACTTTAATTCGAACAATAGGTGAAACAAAGGCGGAGAGCCGAAGCCTGACCGTCGAAGAGTGGGTTTAGTATAGCGAAGATGCGCACCAAGGATGTAAGGAACGCCGCTATAATTCGGGGAGACAGAGCCGCCATGACCCTAAGAAAGTTATGGATGTCAGTACAAGTTATGACGACATCCCAAACTGATCGCAGAAAGAGAGGAACAAGCGGAGACACAGTTCTACGATCTCTGCAACCATCCAAATGGCCAAATTGACCCGGCGCGACGGGCGATCTCCACGCGTGGGGGTGGCACCGATACTTACCGTGATCAAGCGAACAAGATTTTCTCGATCTTCAACGTCTTTGTCAACGTAGATGGGTAGCGGAGTACCCATCATGGGATCGATGAAGAGAGCCGGGTATTCCTGTTGCTCCTGTTGTTCATTTTGTGTGCTTTGAGATTGCGGTGGCGCGACTTGTAGCACGCGTCTGGGACGACCAGCTGGTGCCATGGGTCTTGCCCTTGAAAGAATTATCTGAGCGTAGTGGTGGTTGGAGTCCTACTCGTCCTTCCGACACCCTCCCACATTTGAAGCGGAGTTTAAATTATCGGGGTCCTCCCACTCGCATCCAACTTTGACGCCAATGCTTCGAAGTTGTCAATGTCAGCTTTCTCCAACAGCCACCCATTTGATATTCCAAAGACCACTTGAAGAAACACGAAAAAACACCCAACGCGATATGACCAGCATAGGATTGTCATACTTGAGTTGTTGATCTGCAATCTTCCGGGTGCTTTTCCGTACCGAGCCCAGGGCAAATGGCAATCTTTATCCTTGCTTGTGATAATTCGACTCCACTCTCGCCTATAGGTCACTCCCATGAACTCCAGCACTTCAGGTCGCATTGCTTTTAGACACTTGCCTTCAGCTTATAAGGCTTTCAGCGACAGCTTCTGAGCCCTCTTCCATGAAAGTTCGCCGACCTCATCTCACATCCAAACACCTACCCGAAGGCCAGTGAATCAATATAACCAACTCATTTCGACCACCTATGTCATGGTTAGGACGCTTTATCTTTACAGTCCGCAGTGCGATCGATAACGTATCCGATCGATCGTAGTATACTGTACATCCGAAAACTTGGTTTCGATAAACAAGAGATCGAAAGAAAGCATTGGAAATTCTCTGGTTTCCTGCGGGGTGGCTTCACCAAAAGCGGTCTCTCATAAAGTGAACTCAGGACCAGCCAGATCAAACTCTGTAGCAGAAAACCGTACTGGCAAGGTAAAGCAGAGTGACCCACGGATGGCAATCCTTAGGTTATTCGAAAGGTAAGTATTCTAGTAGAGCCCCTCATCCCAGTATCTTTCCAACCCAGCTTCGCCAAGATTCGATCGATGACTGGAGTAGTGCAGTTGCAAATTCATGATGTACCCTTTTCCAAATCACACTACACCTTAAGGGTCGGACCCCAGGTGGAAAAGGAACCCTCCATCGAGATGCTCCGAACAATTGCATGTTTTTTCTCTGTTGTGCGCCCTTATGTACCTGCAATCATACCGCTCCTTCCATTAAGCGCGCATCATAAAAACTTCTGGGGTATCTCCACTCTTACCTTACCTTCAAGCTCACCCGTATCGTGCGTAATTGCGCAATGGCCTCCCGCTCCATCACATATCGTCATATTCTTCCAACCCGGAAATTTTTAACATCAGCTCCTTGGTCATCCTTTATGCTACAGGCTCGGCAAAGAGGCTTCAAGCACAAGGTTCCGTGGACGGATCATCTCATATAACATACGCGTTGGTTGTATAGGTAGACGAGACAACGCTTCTCGATCCCAGCAGGGCCAGCTCTGGCATCCGGCGGTGGGATTGGCTCGAGTGGATCAGGCTCTCGTCACTTTTCAGGGAGTCTGCTCAGTCAGCAACAACCCGCAAAACATCCTCTCTTGTGTCGGGACCGCGGACATAACTGCTCACGTCGGACAGGACCGGTGCGACATGATAGCAACATTGCTACCATCTATCACTAAGTAGCTGCTCAAACTTGGACCAGGGAGTTCTCTGTCTGAATATCTTCTCAACAAGATGCCAACCCACGACCAAACCAACTGACCGACCTCGTGGTTACGTCAGGAAACATGTGAACGCGAGTATACAGTCTCGGTAAATCAAGTTCTTATACCGGAGAACGACAACATTTCCGCTCAGCGTGAGCGTTCTCTGCACTTGACGAAACCCACGGTGATATCCTGAAGACTGTTCTTGAATGGGATGCTATCTGTGATTGTGAACTCTGTTTCGCGAGGTGAACATTTATTAAGCAGCCAGGCTACCTTGGGAGGAGCGTCACGGCCCAAGCTCCCGTATAATAAACTTGTACGGTCGAACGCCTCACTCTTAATCGATTGCAGTAGACGAGGTCTATTGTCCTTCAAAATATTCAAGCCCAGCATAGTTCCGACAACCCAAGTTGCTACACTCAGTGCTCGGGCGCTAGAATTAGAGTCCCGAATTTCAGGGTTTCAACTGAACAACGAAGCTCACTATGTTTTTTCTATCTTCCAGGGACGTGGGTACCGGGACCGCTGAAAGGAAGGCCGGCGGGAATCTTTTCTCAAGCATACATCCTTCCTCGATGACATCAATGATGTCCAAGGCATTGGGCCGATTCAGAACCTGTTGGTACTCCTAACGTCATATATTTATGGATTCAGTTTGACTTTGGAATCTCCCATAATCCATGACACGACGTGTTGGTGGGGCCGATTCTGTAACGTCTTGAGCTGAAGCATGCGTACTTCGCTTCATGTCTGCTTTTTGGAGATTCTTGTCGTCATATCCAATTGAACGGGATATTCATAGTATACCGACGGATGATGGTCACCGTGTCCCCCGACCCTTGTGTTCGCGTGGTACACATACACGTTACATGAGAGGTAGGGACTAAAATTATAAAAACCCCTTTTTTCAAACACTCTGCATCAGCTTTGAGATCTCTCAACACTCGGGAGCGAAGCTTGATTTATCTGTCAAACCTTTATCAAAAGCCACGGATGTGTCCGTATATCCTCCAACACGAAGCCCCTTCACACCCTCAAGTAGCTACTTAGTCCCAGCTTAGCTTTACCGCTAATAAAAATAGCCACAGATGTCGTCGCAACTTGAAGTCTGTGATTGATGCGAGAGATGCCTCGACCCAGTCCATTCAAAAATATTCGAGTAAAAGGAAATTTCTTGATGGACATCATGGCAAAAGAATAACATGACGCGGCTCATGTTAAATGTGATCCAGATTCACCCCTTTTCCCCTTACATATCTCAAATGATAAGCTATCGAATTTATTCCGATGGAAATCCCTGGCCCCTTAATCCAGGGCCATGAGCGTACAGGTCCAACACGAATTTCGAGAGTCTAGACTTTGTCCAAAAAACAAATAAAAACAAAAACAAAAAAGGGGCACACAGAGTCGAAATCTTTAAAGGACGTGATGGCATGGATCTCGGGGGAGGGGAAAAATATGTCATTTTAGATTTCGTTCCATGTGCATGTGGCTTGTTGGGACCTGATTTGACTTGGCTCCTATAGCTCTGGATCATCAATCGACATCGATCAGCAGTTCTGCCGCCGTGCGTTCCAGTAGTAGAAGGTGATGATCGCTTGAAGAAGAGTCTTCGAGAGAGAGCGAGGGAGAAGATGTGCCTCGAGGCGGCAACCAACTAATGCATCATAGTAGTAGAGCGGCATTGATTGTGTTCTATTCGGTTCCATGTAGAGAGTGAGTGATATTTGGATGCTCGCGGGAGGAGCTTGATGAAATGATAATTTTGGTTCTCTTAGAGGACGTCTTGTATTTGATCTGCCATTCCACTAGAAGATGTCATGTCAATCTACAAAACATAGATAGTTGTCGGTCTCCGTCGGTGAAGGCAGGAATAAAAGACCACTAATGCATATGTGCATAAAGCTAGATCGACATTATTTGCTTCAAACCAAGTAACACTTAGTCAACTCCGCAAGGGATATGACCTTTAAACCGGATACCCTCAGTAACTCGAAAGTTCATAGTCTAGAAACTCTACTTCTCTCCGCGAGTTCATCATGGCTGAAGCGATTAATCTCCTTCACGACCGGAAACCGGGCAAAAATAGCCAAAAGTGAACTCAGTTGAGTTAGAGGTTGAACACAAAGATGATGGGGATGATCATATCATCATCGCTAACTGGCACGTCAAACAGGGCTTATAACCGCCCTGGGACTCCGACGAGCGGTATGAAACCTGAAGATTTTTTTTCGCCTGTTGCTACGACTAGTGTCATGAATGATTGCTGGCGTCATGTTATATAGATGTTCCATTCAATAAGGATAGTTATGCGCTAGCTTCTCTTTAGCTAACGGCGAAAAAAAAAAAGAGACAGAGTTTCAGTTGATAACAGCCGTGCGATGCAAGTAGCAGATGTCTTGGCTCTCCGTTAACCCTGTAAGTAAAAGTCCGAAGCATTCAGTTCACACCAGCACCTCCGTGGAACCCATATGTGATCATATATCCGATCGCAACTTTAGCTTTTGCTTGATACATCATCGCAATCATGACGCCCATCTTGATATCTTACTGCACCGGGCGTCCTGAGTTTCTCGAGCGGCGGCTAAGTATATGTGCGTCTACTGGTACATCTCGGCAAGTAGCATAACTTATATTTATGTGCTGGATACAGCTTTTCATCAAGTGTAGAAAGATGGCTTCTGCTTCGATGGGGACTCTATTAGGCGGTGTTATATAGAATCATATCGATATACCAGATGACCCTGTGGCTGAGTTATTATATTATGATCATGATTATCGTCACTGGATGAGGCTGGTAGAGTCAGTCGTGATGATAGTAGTGTTATCGAATGCCCATATGCGACTCTGGCCCCTAACTCGATGAATACTTATGCGCACTAGCTTGGATATAGAACTTGGAAGAGAGCACGACCATCAGAAGAACGGTGTTGCTGCGCCTCAGAGGCATATTTTTGGTTTACGGCTGGGGCACCGAATTGGAGTTGATCATACTAATAGATCTTACTCCTCTTCATCACCCACTATGCTCAATTAGTACTTGTTAGATCGAAATACAAAATTTCCATGTAAGGGATTTGGATTTGGGTTCAGCTAGACATGGCCGGATCCACTCTCCCCCGCGTACATACAGGGAAAAGCACATTCAGGCCTTTTGGATCTGAATATCCACAAACAGGGTTGTGGCTGCGAGTGACACTGACTTACTCAATTAGAATGTGGAGTGATACATACCCAAGGTTAATCATCTTGATCTTTTGGACAGTGGTAATTGGCAGATTATCGAAGTATCATTATGGATTATCATGCCAATGAAACACTGCTAATGAGTTGTGATAATCAGGAAGATGGAGGGTTCGAGCTGTGTTGTACT
The DNA here is from genome assembly GCA_013368445.1 of Leucocoprinus leucothites. Lineage (NCBI taxonomy): Eukaryota > Fungi > Basidiomycota > Agaricomycetes > Agaricales > Agaricaceae > Leucocoprinus > Leucocoprinus leucothites. The sequence continues at coordinate 1,088,307 of JAACJO010000012.1, forward strand.
GTGCACTGAAGGTAATGCTTGCAGCTCAAAGAATCAATTTCCGAGACTTCGGTAAAAAGTCGCAAGACTTGCTTTCGCTTGTTGATTCAGGGGTGGTCGGGCTACAAGGGACCATGTCTTTAAGGGTGGGGGTATGATAGAATCAATGGGACGGACTGATGGCACAGACTTCAGGAACTCGCGAGGTAACTAGACAACGCTGAGGGGCGCAGGAAATTTGTGGTACCTTTAGCTTTCATATACTTATGGTGCGGATAGAACAAACGTTAATTGATAGCTCGCGCACCGACAAAAAATGGATACGGCTACTTGAAAGTTACATAGCATGCGTTGCATGCTGTATGGAGTTGATGGGCCAAGGCGGAAAGGGGAAAAGTAGTTGGTTGAGGTCCGGACTCCGCTGGCGAGCAAATGATGAGGATGATGCAGTTAGCGGACGGACATCGGAAGTGTTTCTGATGCTCTCGTTGGCGCGTCGACTTTGATACGTAGTTGCCGAAAGAGTAGGAAAGTATGATCATGAAACTGTTGCCGTTGTGTGGCGGTAGAAATGGAATCAGTGAGACTATACTGTAGTAGACGCTGTTCATTGCACACATGGGAGGACGAATTACCCGATTCATTTAAAAGCGCTGGGCGCCGGGAGAACGTAAGGTTAGCCCAAATGATGCTTTATTGGAAGCAGTGGAATGTAGAGTACAAAGGTGGCCGAAGGCAGACGGGTCAGTGGATGTGATCCTCACCGGCGAGAAAGGCCGGGTGGGGAATTGTGGATATGTTTTGTTTATAAGTACAACAAAGAAGAGAGGACATAAAGAAAAAAGGGACCCTCTTGTGCAGGGCTTGTTGGTGTACAATAATAAGCGTTCTAGCGTTGTCTCCCGTGTTTTCTTATATTGATTAGATGCTAAAAGAGGAAAAAAATCGGACTTTGAGGTCAGCCGCAGAGCAATTGGGTGGCAGGCTTGTGAAGGGGATTGCTGCGCTTGGGTGCTCGAAGATGTTGAGAAGAAGCCGTCGAAGGAGCCAATTATGTGGTGGGAGTGAGTACAAGAGTGCAGGGGCGGTCCGGAGATGGGGTCCGGCGCCGAGAGCTAAGCCAGTAAGAAATTACTACATATTGGTGAAAACCAAGGACTCCTGCAGACACTTTGCCCATGGCAGGAGCTGTGTGTGTGGAACAGCAATAGAATATGGGCAGGGAAGGGAGCGGGTGGATGGGGTGGGGGTGTGGGAAGGGGTGGTAGTGGGCTGAGATCTGATGTGTGAGATGGGGGATGTTGCCGAAAGCGGAGTGCGAAAAAGGAGTTGGGTGAGAGCAGTAAGATATCCGCATCGCTATCTTGTTCTCCCAAGTCGCTGGCCATGGCTTCAGTCGCAGGCCGCAAAAAGTCCATAGTCTCCAGCGCAGGCCTCCACATCGACACTCCTGTCGCAAACAACACTCTCCTCAACAAGGCTGCTAACCAGTCCACCTCTCTCTACCAGCAATGCTCAGCCCTTCGTGCTCGCCTCCTCCGCATTCACGGCTTTGCCCACTATTTCCAACTCGCAGCAACCCCTGACTCCCGCCAATCCACTGACCCAGTAACCCAACTCTGGGACCTCTTCTCCATTGGCATCTCTCTTTGCTACATTTTCGACCAGCTCCCCGCTGACCCCGGCTTCCCCAAAATCAACCACTCCGAATACAACCCAGATACCTACGACGCCAACCCAGACCGCGAGAAGAAGCATGCCATTGCTCTCTTTGCCATGCAGGTCCGTTCCAGCCAAGTCACTCAGGTTATTCCCGAGTGCGAGCCATTCACCGTCCGTGACATCTGGGACCGCGACTCCACAGACGGGCTGGTCAAGGTACGCCTCCGTCTCTTGTCCCCTTGCCTTTAAATTGCTCACATGTTTCCCCCAGGTCATTAACACCGTCACAGCTATTGTTGACCACCTTCCCGAGAGCGCCTTTGACTCCCCGCCCCCCTCCCCCCCTTCCATCCACGCCAACGACTCCCTCGACTCCCTCTCCTCAGATACTTTCCCCCAGCCTGCAGACGCAAAGGAGGCAGCAAGGAATAACATCATCCGCGAGATTGTCGAGACGGAGCGCAAGTATGTGCAGGATCTCGAGACCATGCAGGTGCGACCATGCCGTATGTCATTTTCCGTCCAGCACTTTCTGACGCTTGCACAGAAATACTCGAACGCGCTTGCCCAAGGCAATTTCATAGATCAAGATACTATTCACCTTCTATTTCCCAATCTTAACAAGCTCCTCAACTTTCAGCGCAAATTCCTTATTCGCCTCGAGAGCACCGCAGAAGCCCCATGGCAGGACCAGCGCTGGGGTCTTCCTTTCATTGACAATGTGAGTCACCCCCACGTTCCCGCCTTGCATCACCCGCTCAATTCCGGCATTAACAGGAGGATGACTTTGCTGTTTACGAGCCATACTGCGCCAACTACACCAATGCCTCTGAACTCATGCTGACACACGAGCAGAGTCTCATGGTGAGTCCCCCCCCATACATCACCTGTCTTACTCGTTCTGACTGTTGAATGTTCTCACTTCTGATTTGTCGCCCTGACAACCCACTCATCTGTTCTTCCGTTTGTATTCCCTTGGTTTGTTTTCTACGGCCATTCCCGTCCTCAACACAAACATGTGCAAATAGCCTCTGAACCACTTGATCAACATTAAGGGCGAGCTGCCCGCCTTCCTTATCAAGCCAGTCCAACGCGTTTGCAAATATCCTCTTCTTCTTGACGTGCGTGTTTAATAATTCCTATTTTCATTCCATTTATTCACCCCCACGCTATGTCAGTCATTAATCAAAACCCTCTCACCTGCGACTTATTCGCACTATGAAGAACTCAAGAGGGGTTCAGATGCCACTAAGCGCATCACCGATAAGATTAATGAAGCTCAGCGTCGCGCCGAAAACGACCAAACAGTCAAGAGTCTTTCCACACGAATTGACGATTGGAAGGGTCATCACCTAGAAAACTTTGGCGAGCTCCTTCTTGATGACATCTTTACTGTCACCAAGTCCGATATTGACCGGGAGTATCACGTCTTCCTCTTTGAGAAGATCATTCTCTGCTGTAAGGAGGTCCCTCCTGGTCAGCAAAATGGAAGCAAGAAAATGAGCAAGAACAACTCTCTCCTGAAGAAGCAGGCTAGCACGCCAACCCCTTTGAACGCCGTCGCCGCAGCCGCCGCTGGCACTTCTAATCAGCGACGGAACACCCCCCTCCTCTTGAAGGGTCGCATTTTCTTGGGCAATGTCACTCAGGCAGTCCCGTCACAACCCCGGATGTCGATCGGTACATTTCCAACCGCTATTACCATATATATGTTTTTTTTTTCTGATCAATCATCAGGTCCCGGAATGAACACTCAATATTCGCTCGCTGTGTGGTGGAAGGGCGATGATGACCTTGAATACTTTACGCTCAAGTGCCGCAATGAGGAGCAAATGCGCAAGTGGGAGTCACAGATCAACCGTCTGATCAAGGAAGCTGCCCAGCGCCGTGGTTCAGACCGAGGGCTCGCTCGTCTCAACAGCAAGATGGCGGCACCTTCGTCACGAGCCACTTCATCAACCGTTTCCATCGGCGCACCGTCCACCTATTCTTACAACTCGTCAACCTCCTATGGCAGCAGTTCAACGGCTTATACCGTAACCTCATCTGGTAGCAGCAAGACCTTGCGCAGCCAACCGTATGGTGGTAGCGGTTATGGTGGCCACGATTCTGTCAATGGATACCCAACTGGTCCATCTGGTTACCCGTACGATAACGATGGTTTCATAGATGACGACGACTTTGAGGAATATCCCCCAGCTACGACTGGCGGTTACATGTCCTCGGGTCGCGGAACACCCATTATTCCCTCAAGGAAACTCAGTTCGCTCAGTATGCCCGCTGAACAGCGGGAAGCTGCTTATGATCAACGCACGAGAGCATATACGGAAGATGCTGGCGGTGCTACGATGGCTCAATGGCGAAATCAACATCAACAGGTTCCGATTCCCCCGCAGCAGCAGCTTGTCGCACATTCACCAGGTGGAACGCAGAGACCAATCACCTCTCGAACTCAGTCTGATGCAACGTTCAATGGACAGCCACAACGGCCACCATTACGGAGTCAGTTTAGCTCGTCCCGGCTTCGGACGGGGTACGAGGGTGGTGAATATAGAAATGGTCGCGCGCCAACACCCACGCACACCCATAGTCCATACCCACAACAGCAACCACAACAGCAATACCTCCCACAACCCGTACAACCCAGTCGATCAAGGAGTGCAAGCCAACCTAGTGCATATGTCGCGTCCAAGGCTGCTCCACCTCCGCTACCGACTAATGCCGTTAGTGTTGCCAACTCAAATTGGGCTTCGCGGGACCGTGATCGTGCCGGCAACAAACGCGGAAGTGGCTCTAGTCAATCGACTGGCGACAGTTCGGAGTATTCGCCAAACAGTTCATCCCCTATCACGCCGTTCGGCTCGAGCGAATCGTCATTAGGAGGTGTCGGTATCCATGCAAATGTGAACGGACATCAGAACGCTGGTGGTGTCCCGGTAGAGCCTCAGTCGCCGCCTGTAAAGGTTAAGGTACATTTCCATGAGGATATCTTTGTGATCCAGGTGCCGAGGTCGACGGAGTACAATGACTTGGTAGAGAAGGTTGGCAAGAAGATTAGATTATGTGGGCCGAGGAGGGATGATGGTCCGCTGAGGGTCAAGTATAGAGATGAGGATGGTGATATGGTATCGCTTGGCTCAACAGAGGATGTGCAGATAGCATTTGAAGCGTACAGACCTGGTGGCCAGGTTACACTGTTCGTGACGTGAGAGGGCTGGAGTATTCAACTCCCGTTAGCCCTTCTCTCCCCTTCACCCTCTCTTTGACTTTGTCGGGAATATGCATATCGGTTCTCTTGATTGTTCTCTGTTTTTTCTCTTGATTTGATGACTCATTGGGCTTCATTTGTTTGGGCTGTCTCCTTTTGTTCACTCCTTCTACAACTTCGTTCGCTTCACGCATGCATTCATTTAAGTTGTCCTCTCCATTTTCTTTCAACCTCGGGCATTGTACATTCATTCACTCTTTAACACGGAATATCCATCCTCCCTCTTGCATTTCTTTTGCATACTCCCTGGATTAATTTGACAATCAAGTACCCTTCTTCCCTATGCATCCTTCCCGGCAGTCGTCAGCACACCCTCACCGCCTTACGATCACACACATTTGCACGTATTACACATCTTCTGAGGCCAACACGAGTCGGCGCTCACCAAAACCCTTCGCCACCTCTGCGATACCGATCAACATACAAGCCACCGCATCCCGCATCCTCTGCTCAGCATTCGCATCTTTGAACTTAACCACGACAATTCGAGGACATTCATACTCCGCATATACACAGAACAATATCGCACGCAATCCGACATAACTGCAGCATACATCACCTCCCCTGTTTGCCATACACACCTTTCCGTCCTATCGTCGTGTATCAATTGCCAACTCTTTGTCTTTGTTTAAAGATTCGAAAGTTTATATCTCGTCGCTCCACCACCCTTATCTTCGCTGATTGTGTCTGGCTTATATTTTATCTTAGCCTCCCTCTATCCTTAGTCGCTCATTGTATTCCAACCTGGTCCTCTCGTTCCCTCGCCGTCTCTCCTCTCCTCTCATATGCTTCCATCCTAAATTCCCTATGATCCTTTCTAGTTCACTTTTTTTTTTCTAGCTGTGACATATTACGACATTCGTTTTGTATTTACTCTCTCATTTCATCGCACGGCACGCACGCGCGGCTTTTTATGGTCTTTTCGTCATCCTTATCTCTGCCTCGTTTGTTTCCTTTGGTCGAACTCGATTCTTTTCTCTTGTCTCATTTGGTCAGTCTCTCTTCCGCCTTTTTCGATTTTTTTGTCAGCCTCTTTTTCCCCCCCGCTTTTCCTGGAAATTTATTTGTTTGTTGGTACGTACATACGCATACATGCCATGCATACTTATGACCTCTCGCTTCTCGCGACAAAAAAGAAAGTAAAAGTGGGATTCGGGTATTTACTTATATTGATTGTGTGTATCATATAAACACACATTTGTCGCTTTTTGGCGTCGTATATAATATAGACAAAAAATTCGAGAAAATTCCTGTGTGAGATGAGGATGAAAAGTGATTCCTACAGCTTGTTTTCCTCGACCACGAGATCACCAACCCACCGGTTCAAGTCGAACTCGTAAATCGGTTCGCCTCGAATCCAGCCAGTGATCTCGACATTCGGCCATCTTCCGAATACAGACTTGGTTGTCCTCTTGTCCTTCCTCCGTTGCGAGGGAAGTGTGTAACTGAACCTTTATTTGGGATCTGTGTATTAATGTCATGGTCAAGAGCGCCGAGGCCAGACCGGGCTTGGGTGCAGGTAACTTGACCAGGGTTATTTGAGAAAGAGAACCCGACATGACATATGACACAACGTCTCGTACCTACGTACCTACCACAGACTGTCGAGTTGCAAAGCTACACGGGGGCCGGTCGTTTCTCAATATCTCAACGACGAAATGTGAAGTGATGTCATAGACGCTGCGCAGTGATGCTATGATTCGCAGCGCTGAAAAGTGTATGTGCTTATCGCCGTCAATTCAAGGTACTCCATTTATCCTCAGGTTGTCAAATATGCTTTGTATTCAAGTTGATGGTCCAGGCCCCAAAGTTACGAGCGACGCCTGACGCAGTCAACGCGGCTCACCCCTTGGACCATTTCTTTTTTCCCCAGATTTCAACGCTCGACCTGTATTCCGAGCAATTCCGTGGCTTCGACGAGTTCGCTGGTAAGTATGGGCTGCATCTACCCTCTTCTACGCGACCCTGATCGTCGTTGGAGCATACTAAGTTGTCTAGAAGACATTGAGTGAGCGAAATACGCCTCTGACTATGGCTTTTTCTAGTCAAGTCTCGAAGACCTGATTGAGGGACTATGACGCCACATAACTAGGTATAGTCTAATCGACTTCTCAAAATCTGGTCTTTTGGCATGGTTGGTTATTAGAAGTGGTTCTCGAAGCGAATTGTGCATTCAATGAGCTTTGACAGTTTAAATTATTGTGGCTAGCATAGCCTTTGTTGGTTATCTCGACGTCTAGTATCCCATATCGATATGCCGTGGAGATCTAAGCGAGAGACAGAACGCCCTACTACTAGGTGTAGTGCGGTTCTAAGTATAATAGTCATTTCTACCCGCCGGGACGACAATTTCTTGACATGAGTGACGTGAAAAATTAGCGCTTTTTGCGCGGTGCCGAGGTGATATTATCCTTGGGCGCGATCACACACACTTTTTTTTGCACAAAGCCTATGTATGGGTGGCAAGTACATGATGGTTGCTATTGATTGTGCGCGACAAAGTGTCCCCATATATGAACAAGAGATTGCAACACAATACACCGAGACACTGAGACCCAAAAGTAAGCTGCAAAGGGACAAACAAAATGAGTACAAGGGGTTTAGAGTGTTCTATGATATAGATCATTTATAGATTCTACAAATCTAACTATCAATCTATCAAACAATGTGACTGGCAGGCACGTAAGGTCACGAACAAAATTCTAGATGTCACAGGTGGCGAACATCCGTTTAGATTATCAGAAAACATCCAGTAAAGCGGCTAGAGCGCATCAGGTGAAATGTCGCCAAGAGTATTGAGTTCAACACCGCTGAACACGCTATAGGCTGACTTGGGTTCGTCGTCGACCGCAGACTGAGGATCAATCGTCTCCTGTAAAGTGGCTGTTTGTCAGAAAAGAGTAAAGATATTGAAAATTGTACAAGGACGTACGTCAAAGTAATGATGAAGAACACTACGAGGAGCTGTATAACTCGCAGATCAGAAAGAGGACCACAAGTTCGGGACAATTGAGCTGGCTCACTTTTAGGTGTCCTGGGCAACCGGCAGCTAACGCCACTCTGGAGAATATGGTACGCAACAAGACCAGACCTATAGAAATATACGGCATCATTCCCACTGCCCATAGAGGTACAAGTATTTTGACCTACCATCCAGTTTGGTGTGAGGCACCTAATCCCTTGCCGGAATCGGCATGGAAGAACTGGTAATATGTGTGGTCTCGTTAGTTCTATAATGGGGGACTAAGAACAAGAAGTACCTCGTAGAACCAGACATAGTCACGGAAATGAGGGTCATAGTCCAGCTTCGAGTTCCCTCCGTTCGTTGCTCTGTGACCCTCCAGGTCACGCCCAAAGATGTGAATGATACGGTGCTGTATTTCTTCGGCGACAGAGGCAAGATTCATATAGTAGCCGCTACCGGTGGGACACTCGACCTGCATTATAAAACGTCAGTGTCAGTAATCGACTGAAAAGGGGGGGAGCCTCACCTGGAGATCGTCACCATAGTATTGATAGAACCTTTGGAGGCTTTCAATGAGAATAAAGTTTGTCGCAAGCCCTGCAAAAGGCGGATATTAGAATGTGAAACAGGAAAGACGATAGCTATTCACAGATGGGCCCTCTCCAATTAGAATTGCCTCCAAACATTCCTGAAAGGGAGTCGCCGGGCCAATAGGGTACTTCATGGCGTTGTCCATGAACATCCATTCCCCAGGGCTGCTCTTTGTGTTTCTTTGATAACCTGAAATGGTTTCAATAGTTGGAAGCAAGTGTCCATCTAAGTTTTACATGACTCACGAGCGAATGCCGTGTTCACTCAAGAATTCGTCTTCATCCAACATCTTCTCCAGGATTTTGACAAGCCGCTCCTTACTGGCCAAAGCCAATAGTCTCCGTTGCCCCTTACCGGCAACTAGGATCGAATCAGCGATTGAGCCAGAAACCTCGGCACAAAATCCCACCTTTCATATTGGCCATATTCCTATTGGCCATTTCGGACCTGTTATTGAGGAACCACTCCACCCGCTTTTTGAATCCCGGGAGTCTGTTCATCACAGCTGGTTCAAGAACAAGAGTCGCGTAAAGTGGTATCAGGCCGACCAGACTCCTAACAGGCAGCTGCATGCCGTGGCCGTCCTCAAAGTCAATAGCATCGTAATACATCCCGTCCTGCTCATTCCAAAGACTAAACTCGCTGTCTCCTTCTCTGTACGTCATGGCATCAGCGATGAAGATGAAATGCTATAGATTGGGTGGTGAGAGTGCCAAGGAAACGGGAAGTTTGAGAAAAGCAACCGAAATCCATGATTAGCGATTCCTACACACTGAATCGCACGGGAAGCAAGAACATACCTCGAAGAATTTCGAAGCGATGTCTTCATATACAGGGTTGTGCTTCGCCAACTCTAAAGCCATGTTTAACCTGACAAAGGTGTGATCAGAAAAACTTGATGAGAGAGTGAGGAGTTAATGTACATGTTCAGACAGTAGAATGCCATCCATGCCGTCCCATCGGCTTGACGTAGCGTTCCACCAGTGGGAAGAGGCTCCGATCTATTGAATACACCAATGTTATCCAGTCCCAGAAAACCTCCTTCAAACACGTTATTTCCGCCCTGATCCTTTCGGTTAACCCACCTGGATTGCGAGCATGAGAGCCAAACCAAAAGTAAGATGCAACAAGCGTACCATGTAAAGTTCAGTAGAAGCTTCTGGAAGACACGCTCAAGGAAGGGAACATCCTCTCGTCCGAACAGCTTACGTTCGATCTTGAATACTCGGAAAGTGGCCCTTGAAGAGTGTTAGTCTCAAACATAACCATATGCCGGAATACGTACCATGCATGAACAGGAGGGTTGACGTCGCTAAAGTTCCATTCATAGGCGGGAATTTGACCGTCAGGCTTCATGTACCATTCTCGAGTAAGCAAGTCCAGTTGCTTCTTTGCAAACGAAGGATCCACAACGGCCAAGGGTATGCAGTGGAAGGCAGTATCCCAAGCGGCGAAAAAGGGGTATTCCCACCTGCAAAGAATGTTAAGATCGCCCAAGGTAGAGCGCTTGAGAGCACGGACTTATCGGGCATTGACAGGATATCTTCTATGTGGAGGTGAGGCCAATTCTAGCATGGCGATTGAATCAAAAGGAAGAGAAGAGAGATAGAAAATACTCACCTTATTTCTGACCCGTTTTCTCTCCGGAGGTGGAGGCGGTTGAGCTGGGTCACCTTCCAGCCACTCCTTCTGAATAAATCGATAAAATTGTTTCGTCCACAACATGCCGCCCAAAGCTTGTCTCATGACCTGCTTCAAGTCATCACTTATTGGGCCAAACACCAGAGCGTTGTAGAACTCGTCTGCTTCCTGTCTTCGCTCTTCGATCGCATCATCGAAGAGAACCTCGTCCTCCAAACTAGGATCGCGGCCAATTCGAGTAGGAGTCAGCTTCAGCCTGACAACGGCACAACCGCCATGCCCAGGAACATTCTCAAAGACGTAATGAGCGGCAGCCTTCGTACCCTTCTTCTCTGGGTTGACATAGTGTTCTGTCGGTGGGAAAGGGGTGCAAGGGCCTTGCTCAGGGTCCGCGGTTTCTTGTTCTTGGCCCCCATAGATCGAAGCTGTACGTGAACGAATCTTGTGCGTGAAAAAATCCTCCTTTTCTGTTTCCTTAGAGGGAGGTTGGTGGCTGGGAATGATGTGATCATGGAATGCATCCTTCACGTATGGTGAAGTGTTCGTTCCGCCGTACAACCGACTGAAGTTGGTATCGTTCTCCGTGAACAGTAGTTCGGGATCAACAGATTCGATGCCAGAATCTTCGTCAAAGTTATTCGTAGGCCCGACAGGAGGAGGTGAAGGTAAGCAGTAAAGATGTGTTTTGCCAAGAGTAGGGTGGCGTGCAGTCACTGTATTGATGTTGTCCTTACCCCTGACTGAGCCAGTCAGGCTCGGCATAGGGGGTTTCTCGAGCGGCCATGACCAGGTATTGGGAAACCACAGCTGAGGTATGATGTGTAACGTCGCTGGGTCAGGTCCACGATTATAAGAGGTAATTCGAACATAGATATCGTCCGGTTTCTGTTCATCCTTTGCGTACTAAGAGGGAAACCAGATCAACCCAGGACTTGGATCATCAAATCAACAGGGAGGGCACACCTCGACGAAAACATCCCAGTATCGATCTTCATCAAACGCATCGGTGTCCAGGATTTCATATTCAGAGACAGTCCGATCGCGACACTGGTTCTCTGCGACAAGCTCCTCATACGGAAACCTCTTCTGTGGATACTTGTACAAGAACTTCATATACGAGTGGGTGGGCGTCGAATCAAGATAGTAATACAACTCCTTGACGTCTTCACCATGATTTCCTTGATGGCCAGTAACGCCAAACAAACGCTCCTTGAGAATAGGGTCCTGTCCATTCCAAAGCGAAAGCCCAAAGCAAAGCCGCTGGTGATTATCCGAAATCCCAGCTATACCATCTTCGCCCCAGCGATAAGCCCTCGATCTCGCATGTTCATGCGGAAAATGACTCCACGCATCTCCGTTTGCAGAGTAATCTTCTCTTACAGTCGCCTACAAACATAATCATCAGTCCACAATTTCCAACTGAATAGCATTGAACTGAATGAATGAAGCCCACCCATTGTCTGTCACTCAAATACGGTCCCCACCTCTTCCAATGTTTCTCTCTCTTATCATCCTGTCGCAACCGATACCTCTCAGCACCTTTATACTCCGTACCCAGTTTCGCCGCCAACCTCTGCCGAAACGGCACACTCTCCATCACCGCCTCCTCAACATCTTCACCATCACCATCAACAGCATCCCCATCTTCATCATTAGAGCCACCTTGTTTCTCGATGGCTTTGGGTGATGGATCAGATGTCGGCTTCTTGGGTAGAGGTGCTGGTGCTCCCTTCGGTTTTGGGATGATAAGGGTCAACCCAGGTCCTTGGCTACTTGTGTTTGCATTGACAGCAGCAGCATCACCACTGCTGCCATCGCCACCGGTAGCAGCTCCACCTTCGTTTATCTGAGAGTCACTCGGCACGTCTTCTCCCACCCCGGTCCCAAAGATCTTCTGTTGTACTTTCTTTATACCAGAGGTTGCCATCGAGCGCTATCAAGTGCTCCAAGCGACTCTGCTTTTGGGTTAGTATGTCGAGTGGAGGTTGGATTAGAGAAAATGGCTTCTCTTGTTTGGGAACAGGGTAGAGTTTAGCGGTTATCAGGCTTCGTTCGGTCCAGAAGGGACCCCAGTGGCGACGCGTCTGTGACGACATGGATAGTCACGTGGTGATCAGATAAATTAAGTACTTCGGGTATATAGATATTACTACGGGACTTGGGTAGCTACCGTCCAATGTGAGAAAGTCCAAAGAGAAAGGAGGTAAAACGAGTGGAAGTGGGAGCGAACGAATACGTTGCCACATTAAGACAACAACCATGACATACATTACGACGAGTATTCATGAACAGTGTGAAGAAAAAGGAGAAGGTTAAATTGATGTTTGATGTGAGAAGAGATAGCGCTGTCGATGCATGTAACTACTTAACTACGTATACGTGTGCGTGTGCGTATGTGCGTGATAGAAAGAAAACCCCAGAACGAAAGAATAAAAACCAATTGTGAGGAGGAAAGAAAGAAACTAATAATTAAGGAACGAGCCAGGGGACGGGACAGAGATAGAAACAGAGAAACGATTGCGGAAACCTTGTTGAGAGGGGTATGATAGTAAGATGCAGAGATAGAACCAATAACTGTCAAGGTCACCATGAACACCTGTCAGCACTCCCGTCAAGTAGAGGGATACAAATCAACTCACCAAAAGAAAAAACCCTAAACACAGACTGAGATTTGGATATGAACAGTTCATGGCCAGCAAGACCGTTCATAGTCTCAACAAGACACTCATGGCCTTCCAAGGCCAAACTCCACATCCGCCGCCAACAAGACACTGCTCGTCCAGTCTTCCTCTGCCAAATCGTCATCATCCATTCCCAGGTGATTCAACGACACCTGTGACGATATTGCACTTCCTCTGATCCTCCCAATCACCGTCCTCCGCCTCGCCTCCACGTCATAGTCCTCTTCATAGCTACTTCCTTCCTCCACTGCGTGTTGCCTATTGACCGACTGCAAATCACTGACCGAACTCGCCGCACTCTTGAGACTATACCAATCAGCAATCGGTGTCTGACCAATCATCGTCTTCACCCTCTCTATCTTCTCCTTCTGCTGTGGCTGAGCGGGCTTGGCAGTACCCGGCGGTGACTCCTCCAAACCTAGCTGTTTCCGCAACGATGGTCCTTCCTCAAACGATGCATCCAACGCCGGTGGTAACTCTAGCACACTCGTCGATGTCCTCAAACTATTGCTCATCGCAGTTCCAGGAGCAGTAACAGCCGACACAGGTGTCGACACTGACGAATCACTCGAGCATGAGCCATCACCACCACCAACGCTTCCACTTGCCAGGATCATGCTGGCCGTTTTCAGTTGTTGCGACACGAACGAATGCAAACCCCCACTTCCGGGTGCACTCCCCGGTGCCGAAGACGATCCATTGACTGCAATGATACCCTTCGGCCCGTTATTTAACGATCCAGCACTCTTCTTGAACATTAGCTTCAACGACGGCTTCTTCGTCCTCAAACCGATGCTGCCCGACACCTGACCCTTTCCAGAAGACGAAGAGCCCGCTGGAGAGACAGGTTCTGAGCCTGCTGAGCTATTCGAGTTTCTGTGGCCAAATGACGACAGACTAGGGAATGATAACGTAGGAATCGAGCGCCTCTTGGAACTAGTAGGACTAGCCGGTGACTCTGGCATATTCTTGTCGAAGCTCGATGCCGTGGCGTTGGAGGGAGATGGTGCTGGGGTCGACGCATAAGGTAAGGGGCTACTGACAGCAAATCGTCTCACTTGGCCCTCTTCCCTCTCTACACCAATCTCGAGACCCGAAGGGACTGGCCCAACAACCTGGATTTTCGGACCCGCACCGGTAACGTGTGCAGCATCTCTGTTCGACAGATCTTTAACGGTGTCCAAAGCGTCAAGCGGCAAGTAGGCGGCGGATGATTGAGCAGATGATGTTAGTGGCGTTAACACCGACTCGGCACTCGATGAAAGTGTTCCCTCTGTTTCCTCTCCCCGAGCGGACCTCGTTGACACGGATGCAGACGACAGGTCATCATGTAAGACTGAACTTTCCGTGGTCGACGCTTCTCGTGAGGATGAGACCAGTGCGGACGAGGCTATCGAAGCCGACGAAGCTTGCGACCTAGAATCGAGGTACACAGTGGGTATTTCCGGGCGGTTGACGACAGTCCATCGACGGTGTGCATTAACATCATCATCTTCGCACTCATCATCATCTTCCGCGTTGTTCGCTGAGGTTTCTCGATCATCCTTCTGCGTCTGTTGATCGTCGCTATTCCGCCTGATGTCCAAAACGACCGTATCCCTTCGTACATCTAGAACTTCATTCTCATCCAACTTTGTGCCTTCCGATTCGGGTTCCGCATCGCGGTCGGTTTCTGAAACATCCACTAGACCGGACCACACTCCTTCCTCTTCACATAGCACTCTAAAAAGCTGGGCGCTGATGCTCAGACTCGGTAAGAACACCATTAACAAATTGCTCAGCGGCATCTTTGTCAGCTTGCTCTCCTTCGCTGTCGCCCTCACCAACTCAACCACTGTCCTCAGCAAATCTCGGTTCTCCTTTGGCATTTGTGCAATCAATGACCGAAGCGCCATGATCAGGTGGTGAGACGCAGGACGCGTTCCACCCAGAGAAGGTACGGCGAACGTTGAAAGGGAGGGAGGTTTACGAAGGTTGGGGACGGGGAATGCTGACGAGGTGGAGGACATGGAAGGAAGTGCGGATGGTGGTGGGTTATAATGCGAAGTGGGTTTCTGACTCGAGGGAAGACCAATACCTTTCCTCAGTCCCAACTGCGACACATGAGGATCAGCCGCGGACGCGCTTGAACTCTCCTGTTCAATCGCGGCGTCGAAATAGGGTGAGAGCTTCTGTGTCAATATGCTTTCAGGGACTAGGTAAAATTAGAGAAGGCGCACGCCCGAATTAATATATAGAGTTTGGGGGGAGAACCTATTCATAGTGCTCACGTTCGCGCAGGTAAGCTTTAAATGTTGATGCAACTGCATGGGGATCCAAGTCGCCTGGAGCGCACCCTGACATATCGTAATCGACACCTGAAATCCCTTTAACACCCACATTTCGAAGTCAAAGGCGAAGATGAGCGTACCCGTATCAAACTCAGTCCTGAGCTTTGTGATGTGCGCGGCCCTACCAGGCACCCTAGATATCACAAATCACTATTAGTTAATTTTTCAAAAATGAAAAGAAGTTAATCATGGATTCGTGGTCGCTCAATCCCCACGGTCGCAGTTAAGACGACCAAAACATGGCAAGAAGACAATGGCGTGTCGCCACAGCTACTCGATATGTAATCGAACGGAGTAGTGTACCCACCTGAAAAGCCCCTCTTCTTGCACGCCCCAGAGTAATAAATGCTGAGCACATCGCACCACCAATGCTGGCAACATTCTCCGCTCATACACCTTCAGCTCCGGCCTGCCCATCAACTCTCTCCCACCAGTCTCCCTTCCCATATCCGCTTCTTCTTTACCTACCCAAACAGCGGTGTCTCTCACACACCTAGCCAAATCACGCTGAAACACGACACCGCTCGTAGCGGGAGCGCCATTCCTATTTCTCAGCGGACCTCTCAGAAGCACGCCGAGTACAGGGCCGGTGAACATGAATGCGTCCGAGTCTGAGCCGCTTTTTGTGGACCCTGAGCCGATAGAATGAGTCCCACTGGGGCCATTGGGCGTTCTCCGCATCTTCTTTTCCTTCTTGCTCGTTGGAACCTGCTGCAGCCGTTCACGCTCATTTCGCTCCTTGATCTCTTTAATATTCACAGCGTGCATGCTGCTATTGTGTGTGTGGTGCGTCGCGGAGCTCCGGGTCGATGGTGATCGAGAGAGGTTGAGAACTCCAAACTCATTTGGTAAGGAAGAAGGCGCTACTGAACTAACAGAGGCCGAGCTCGAGTACCCAGAAACCGAAGAAATAGAGGCAGAGGAGATGGAGCCAGAGTTGCTACTGCCATGATGACCCATATGACCAAGAGCGCCCCTGACCTTTTCCACCGCCTTTCTTGCAAGACCAGCAGCGGGAGCAAAACTGCTGCTGATGCTGACAGCGGTCTGCCGGAAGGAGGGAGGTGGTGGTGGATGACTGGGAAGAGGTCGTTGAGTTGGATATGTGAAAGAGGCGTTGACATCAGGAGGGACGGGAGGAAGATTTCTGTTGGGAAGCATACGGTTGGGTGTCCAAGTTTGAGGGTGGTTCGAATGTGATGTCGCGAGAGAGGAGGATGTAGATGTGGGGTGGTTGTAGAAACCTTCAGATATAGAATGGGACGGCTGCTTGAGTTCAGCGGCGGATGCGTTGGGTGGAGTAAGGTGGGTATGGCCATTGGACGACGAATTGCTTCCTCCAATTCCAACATTCAGCGACATGGAGCGCCTCTTTGGCTTGAGGAGGGGACTCGACACCTTCTCTTCCGCTCGCACAATGACCATACTACCTCTCTGATCCTCAGAATCGTCAAAACTCCGGAACGAGTCGTCATCTTCTTCCAACATTGCAAGATCAACATCTACCGCGCTTAGTCGCTTATTCACCATGACGACTCCTGAACTTGTGGCTCCGTTCCCTGGTACGATTGTATAGGTCGACTGGAAGGACTCTGCCATTGAAACCGGTCTCGAGGAACGAGGACCGCCAGCACCAGGCCGGATAGTACAATGGCTGATAGTCGAATCGCTCTTGCGCTTATCAGCGTACTCCCGCTCTAAGAGGGCGCTTTCCGACTCTGACCTTGCTCTTGGCCGTTCGATGCGCCTGGGCTCCTCAACGTCAGGCTGGAGAGGGGTCCGCTCAGGCTCCTGAGCCCTGGGATTTCCCTGGATCATTTGTTTCTCCGTTTGTGAATGACCATCAGATGCGGAATAAGTTGACTGAACAGGGCCAGAAGATGAATTGGCGGGTCGTGATGGAAGTGATGGTTGAGCTTCAGTTGGTTGCTGGCGCTGCTGGTCAGAGATGGCAAGGAAGGTGAGGGCGGATTCCATGCCGGGGGTCACTGGCATGATGGAGGAGCGGTTGGGCGGTACAACAGGAGCAGGAGGTTGAGGTCTTGTAGTAACGGAGGAGGTTGCCCCGGAGACAAACTCGGTGGCGGACTTGGGTGGCGGCGGCGGCGGCGGGAGGGGACGGGGGTCATTGGCAGGCGGGGCCTTTTTCGGAGTGGAGGAGACGGAAGAGATGGAAGAGAGCTGGGAAGGCTGCTTAGGATGATTGGTGATAAATTTTGGAGGAGAGAGCACCTGGGCCGGCGACGATGCAGAACTAGGCGATACCTCGAGAGCAACTGCCTGCCGCGCAATACCAAATGAACCAGCAAGCGAACGAGAATCATTGTCCTTCTCCTTTCTGCGACGACCAGCAAAAGCGCGGCGGACCTTGGCCGCGACAGAGGGCTCTGTAGGCTTGCTGATTGAGGAGCCCATGGGAAGAGAGGAGGAGCGGGGAGCGACGACAGCTAGAGCATGGCTTTGGGGGCCATGGACGACGGATATCTCCGCTGAACGGCCTGCCTGCATGTTGTCGCGTGGAGAGAGCCAAAGAGCACAGCTGTCACATTTAATGTCACACAAATAACATATCTAATGTATCTACACGTGCTATCTACCTACCCACCAGCATCTCTTTCACCTAACAACATACAAATCAGCTTCTTAGTCTCATCCCCCTGACTCTCACACTTACCAGTTCGTACGTGAAGAACGATGTGGCTATACTCGGTGCAACCTTTACTGTTTCAGACATCAATCACTCTCTCTTTTAGTTAAATATAATAATAGTGAGTTCCACTTACGCAGGTTCGGCCAGAGCCCCCGGTATAGCCCCTTAACACCCTCTCCGCGTAACGTGCTCGTCAATGCATCCAATGCACTGCTGTATTTCTGCCCTCCCTGCATTCCAGCAACCTGCATTTTTCGACGCAACACGTCAAACGGATACGTCAGCGTCTGCGAGATCGACCCTGCAAAACCAACGATCCCAGCCCTGGCCGTCAGTCCCTGATTTGCACATTACACCTAGTGTCCACACTCACCAGCAAGCGCACCACACGACAGCTTCCTCCCGACAGTCGCCTTCCCGGGAGGTGTAATGTACCCCCTCAGTGCCTCGTATGCCGCAAAATTGATCCCTACGTATGGTGCGACTCCGACCGCAGTCGTGATCAGTCCCCTGTATAGGGCTCTCACCCCTCCCTCTTCTCGCATAACCTTCAGGGTCATCCCCCACATCGTCAAGTCCTTTGGTGAGTATTTAGATTTTAGCGCCTTTGCCGCACCCGAGGCCGCCGAAGCGACCGTACTCGTCGCATGTGAGGACGATGTATGATATCCCGACGCCAACGCCGTCTTGGCTTTTCCAGCCACCGATGATATCGCCCCACCTGTTGCATTAGTTACATTCCCTGCTGCGGCAGATACACCAGTCGGTACCGCATTTGTACCACCCGCGGTTGCAAAGTCGACCGACGCGGTGGCTATAGATAACCTCGATCGCACCAGGTCTAATGGATATGTTGAGCCTACATAGTGATAGTTCATCATTGATCAAAACATGAACCATTCGTCAGTTGATACATCAAGATCAATACAACACAAAAACCAAAACTACTCACACACTGAAGTTATCCCAGCCAAAGCGCCAGCAACCAATCGTTTGGGTGTATCCAATTCTTTTGTCCCACGACGCGTCAACCACTGTTAACCCCCCGGCAAGTCAGCAGCCATTCATTTAATCAGGTTGTGAGAAGCAAAGAAGAAGCAAGTAGACAGATGACGTCAGTTCCCCTCATTAACCAGGACAACAAATTTTAAACGCTCCGGTAGAGCTAGCTTCTCACACGCCGCAGAGACTCGCTCCATCCAGTAAATGAATCTACTCACCTTCTTCAGCTGCTCATACGTGGTGAACTGCACTGCACTATAACACCAAGGCCATCAGTCACTCGATCCAGTAATGCACAATAGAATGAAACCAAACCTAAGGGGTAAGAAAGAACCCTCAGCCATGCACATAAGACAGAACTGCCCAACAACACGCACCTGTAAGGGACAATTCTCAAACAATTGATTCCATTGCCTCGCATAAACCCCCCAAACCCCTCCTCTCGCCACATCCGCACAAGGCTGTTCCAAACACCATTGTATGATGCATTCGACCCTCTAGGCTGCACCTGCCTGGACAACCATCACCATCAGCTAAATCAAGTCCCGAACGATCTTCATTATAACTTACTGAATGATTTTCAGCCTTTCCAGGGGGCTGACAACAGTCCTCGAGGCAGCGCCTGCGCATCCACCCGCTAAATCCGTGAGCCAAGGCAGTCCAGTCAGCCCGGTTCCCCCGAAACCCAGAGAATACAACAATACTCACCGATAAAATACGATGCAACTTCCGGACTCAAGAACAAAAATGCCAAGGTACTCTTCTTCACCTCTACGTCCTTATCCTTCACCCCCATTTGTACCGCCGTCTTCTCTTCGACCTTTTCCGTCGCCGCCGCAGTAGTAGTAGCTGTTGAACTCATCGCGAAGGGAAAGATACCAAATAAATGGATAGTGTAAAATGATAAAATGCCGATAGGAATAGGATAGGATAATATGAGAATGCGACGATGGATAGCTTCAAGTCCTGGTGTATGTTAGGTCAACCCTTTCTGCAATGTTCAGGGCCGTTCTATAATCGAGTGCGAGTCGAAAAATCCAGAAAATCCAAACCCACGAAACGAGGGAGGGTATTGCACGAGGGTATAACCGGTCTAGTGATTTCAAATTCCGCCCGGATGAGTCCCTTCCGTATTGCAAATAGGGTGACGAGCGCCTTGGAGACGAATAGCGATGATCGACGTTGAGAAAGTGGTGTGTCGAATCCAAACACAGTAACCCCAAAAGCAGCTAAGCAATGCGTGCCTTGGAAAGAGGGTAGTACTTGGGTGACTGCAAACCCGATGAGAAGGGAGAATAATGCAAGGGTGATAGAGACACCAAAGGAGGGATAGAAACGGGAAAGAGAAAAGGGAAGTGGCTTGCAGTGCAAATGTGTGTGCGTGCGGTGCACTAACCACTGCCTTTGGTATTGGTCCATTCTCGCGTTCATTTTCCGTGCTCTGTCACGTGGCGCTTAATTGCCTTTTCCGTCCGTCTGTCACTGCTCCTGCTCATATCCCACACCCCAGCCACTGACTTGCTGCCACTCCGCCACTTCATGATTTGTCCTTTTGTTAATGCTATAATTGGCCCTTGAACTTGACATGGGTATGAACAAATATGTTTGCGTGCTCTTTCCTATAAGTATACTGACTCGAGCGCATTTGCCGCTCCCCTCATCGCCCTGTTATCGGCGGTTTTGACCTCTGCAAAACTGTTCACTCTGCTAGAAACGCAGCTATGACCGCATGCATTTTACTTTAAGGAGGAATAACGGAAGACTTCGGGGATTTCAGCGCATCTCGTTCCAATAATATCGTCCAGTATATCAACTACATTTCATGCAACTCGAAAGGACACGGAAACCTGGTCAGTACTTAGTCAAATGTATAATTAGCACTTGAAATAATTTTGACTTATTCCAGATGAAGCATGCCTCTCCCATACAGTGAAGTTGAGAAGACCGAGCTTGTCGTGATCATCCTCGGAATTAAAGTAAACGTGCTTATCAGTGCGTTCCCCCTTCTCCCCACGGAAGGAACATAGTGGGGTTATCAAACAAATGGGACACTTTCGAACGCATTGGGCCTGCCTGACGGACCCCTTGATCACGAATGCGCGACATTCAACCGACGTCATAAAAGTATATGTCCATGCAATTAGATCAAGCTCGTTAATCTATATAACTTATCCAAGTCCCGAAGCACAAGTGACAACATAATGCAGCACAAACAAGCATAGTCCATACATCAGTCCATAAACGGAGCAATCACAACAAGCAAACAACTATAGGCTACTCATTCGACACCCCTTTGTGGGCTTAACCCTGCTCCACTACATTCCCCAGATTGAGATCGATACTCTGGAAGCGCAGCATCATAACCTGCACTGAAAGACATCCTCTGACTAATGGAAGATCTCATTCGAGGCCCGACAACTCCACTACCACCTCCCCTACTGCCCACGCTCCCGCTAGTTGCCCTGGTCCGGGTCCTGGCTCCAGGCTCGTTTGTTTCATTAATCGTGGGCGCCGTAGGCCTCGCCGCTCCTGGTGGTAATGGAAGCGCACCCGTGGACACTCTCGCTACTAGCTGGTATTGCGGTATAACTTGGCTTGGCGGCCCAGGCTCAGATATCGACTGAGGGTGGTATGAAAGCACCGATTCGGAGCGAGTGTTTGATGACGGTGACTGCGTAGTTGAGGGAGTTGGAAGCGGCCTTTGATTCATGGCCCCGAGAGGAGGGGTCACGCTCGATGGCTGATTGAGAGGGTGAGACGATGTTGGAAACTGCATGGGGACTCCTATCAGCAGCCTCAAACAGGGCGACAACGAGGAGACTCACGATCATAGTAGCAGAAGGCACCAGCGTGCCCTGTGAAGCACTATACTCCGGAAGAGGTACTGAAAACTCGCTTTGCTCCTGAGTGCCTTCGGAACCATTTCCATTACTGGCCACGCTGCTTGATTCCACGTCCACCGAGCTCCTGGTTCTTACGAGGGGCTGGTTTAAAACCGAAAGACCGGATAGTGATGATTGTTGCATATGGTGCCGTATATTACCGGTCAAGTGAGAAGGGGACCTTGAAGTGTCGGAGAATGCGTTGAGGTGAACGCTCAAATTTCCCATTCCCATTCCCACTCCTACTTCATTCCTCACCTCCCCAAGTCTAATCGCCTCACTAACACCAGGAGACCCGAGGCTTGAGATCAGGTACTCCCCCTCTCGCTCAGACACTCCAGCAGCTCCATAGTCACCACCTTCGTCCAGGTCAAAACCTCTAGGTGTCATTTTCTTCCCCTTCGTCATTCGGTTCCACCAGCCTAAATTAAACAACCTCCCAATTCCCTCTGAATCATTCCAGCCCTTCTCCTGCCGAAGGCAGTAATATAGGGATAGAAGGAATAACAGTATGAATGCGAAAGTTCCAACAGTGATAGCTGCTATAGCAGACGGAGATAGTCGGTTAGATGCTCTATCGATTTTAAGTGGAAAGTTCACTAGGTTCATAATAGTTGCACATACAGAGACTCGATAGTGTTCGTCGTAAAGACGTTCATGTAATCGATTGCCAGGTTCCCATTTTCATCAGACGCTGAACCTGTATATGTGACCTTGAGGGTCCGCTTTCCGGTACTAAGACCACCCCTGAAATACAAAGTTGACTGTGGAATGTCCTGGGGGCTGTAAAATGAAAAATTTTGGGGAGCTTCGTTATCAAGTTGAACAGAGTATGAAGCGCCACGTGGGCCGGAGGGCCCAAAGAGCGCTATCGCACCCCCAGTGAACGAGTATTGGAGCGACGACCCTGCCTCTGTCGATACACTGTTTGATATGAGCATTGGCTTGTCAACAGGAAGTAAAACACGCACTGTCCTGTCCCGCCAAAGAACGTGCCCAGATTACTAGGATTCGTTCGCCATGAGCCTTGGTACTTGATATCGGGATTCGTATCCTGTACCGTCTTGACCGTGAGCTCATCCTTCGAATCCGGTTTCCCAATGTATGACTGCCATGTAACCTACTCGGACGGACAAGTGATACTTAGGCGATTCATCGTCACCACCAATACATAGCCACTCACATAATCAATGGCGAGTAGTTTGGTATCGTCTAAGTTCTTCATTATCACACTGTGCACCCCCTCTCCTAGTCCGTCTTCGCTAAATAGAAGCTGCCGAAGTCCCTGTGGGGACCCCGAGCCATCTATCTGGGGATAAACTTTGTCGTCGATCTGGACCTGATAAAATCCGTGCTTTTCAGTTTTGCGGCCATAGACCTGAATACTATGCCCAGCGAATGTAAAAGTGACATTGGCGTTGCTGCTATTGGAAAACGTTGAAGTGCTCATGTAATATCTATGGACAATTCCGAGTAAGTGTCTAGAAGTAATTGAACTGAGCCTGGGTGCGCCTACGAGCTTGTGGAATTATCATGGCCGGACAGCGCTGCGTACCAACTCGACGAAGGAAGCCATTGAAAGATGGGGGAAGAATCGTCGATGGTTGTCGTCAAACTTGGCATACGGAGAGCAGTGTTTCTCTCGTACGGATCGCGGTCAGAGCAATGTCGTCGCTGGGATTTGATTCTGACCAAAGAACAAGGAAACGAGCGCAGACAGGATCGAACCAGGCGCGCGCTTCGCCGACTTTGGCGAACCACTCCGAACCTGTTTATTCTCCCACAGCAAGAGCGTCTAATCTTCAGAGTGTCACCTCCGACCTCGACATAAATGCCGGAAGATCGGTCTATAACTAAGCGGGAATCAAGGAGGTAGAGGGCGTTGACAACGCTGAGCACGAAACAGAGTTAAAGGCGAGCTAGAGAGCGGGACAAGAGTACATCTTCGGTTGGATGACAGACAATCACTTCCACGAGGCTGCACGACCTGACAGTGAGAGTACATAATACATTTGGCGCCTGGAAAACTCGAACCCTGAAGTCATTGACGTGGGTGCAGGCGCTTGAAGCTCAAAACGTTGTCAAGAATCTCACATTCAACATCATGTTGCCTGGACTCCCGTGCTTCAAATCAACGTCTCCACAACCAGTATGCATCAAGCCGACGAAGGCGCAATGAGTTTGTCAAAGATCAAATAACACATTTTGGATATGAAGGTATAATCGAGACATCGTTAACTATCGTAATCATTATTGTCATCGTCGCGGTTCAGTCTCCACTGTCCTTCTATAAACACCCCTAGTGGGCAAGGGCACACAGGCGGATGGATTGTTTTGATGGCGAGTCATGGAATCGTATCGCGAGAAGGACTTCCCACAATACTCGCATTTGAATTTGCTTGAGCTGGCCCTTTCGTTAGGACAACTTGTAGAACCTTCCAGATGCCTCTTTCTGTCGGAGTCTCTTGTAAATGTTTTACCACATCCACAACGCCATTTTTTCTTGCCATCCTGATCAAGTATGCAATAACCTGAGGAAGATTCTTCGGTACTTGAAGGAAGTTGTTCCACCATCCTGGGCGCACTGGCTCTTCTTGATCTCCTGGATTCACTCCAGTCATCCTCGGTGACGTTCCTTGTCGTTTGAGGAGAGTGCCTGTCGTGTGACCTGACTCTAGAACCGTTATTCGACCATGCAATAGAACTTGAACTTGAAGCCGCAGATGAAGCAGGGGAAGGAGTTTGTCGAGTGCCATAAAGAGAAGATGCCGAAGAACATGTTGATGACGCGGGCGATGGATTGAGCGTAAGTTGGTGACCGAAATCTGTCACCCAATAGGCTGGGGACTCCACAGACGGGACGGAATCCCAGTTTCCGCTGGAATTGGATTTCAAGAAAACGGGGGAGGTTGGCTGAGAAGCCGCGCCCCGATGGTGTTTAGACTGAGCAGAACGTGCATCCTGCGGCAGCAAGTAGTGTCCAAAAGCAGTGGGCGAATACGACGGACCAGCCGAACCGTTAATCGAGAGTAGAGTTGATTGTGAATTAGCCTCTGATGGCTGTTCAAGGGACCCAGAACTGCGAAATATTGACCCAGATGGGCTCTGGATGAACATAGTTGTACCTCCAGGTGCAATAGTGTCTTCCCATGGTTTGGAACCCCTACGGAACCCCGTTAGCACAAGTAAAAACAAGTTCTCAAATACGACCCACCCCAGTTCTGATGAAGCAAGGAGAATTGGGTCTTCTCGCGTATAGCCACGTGTTCTTAACCGTGATCGCGGTTTGGTACGCCCACCGACATCACAAGCGTCATAATTAATGTAGGCGGAGAAATCTTCAGAGTAGGTCGTCATGATGAAGGAAAGCAGAGGGCAATTGGACGTATGAACGCGAGGGGCCGCAGATCCCAAGTTTCGCTTGATGCATTTTAGTTGTTGGCTCTTGACTATTTGTACCAGAGAGCTGAGCTGCTATAGAAACGATAACAACGATAACAACGTCGCTGGGCACGCTCATGTAGGAATTAGCTTGCTTTTGTTGTGCCCTGTTGTACAATCAACACTTTTGTTCTATTTATTCAAGGTCGTGAACGCTCGCATCAAACTTCTTGTTCTCAATCACTACTCTATGTATGTACTTGGAGTCTAACCGAGGAATTGGGTGATATCGCCCTAACAATAGAATAGAGCCCACTACCACAACTTTATTCACTTTTTGTTTATCAGATTTTGTTTGCTTTTGAGTAACCAAGAGCTGAGCGCTGAGCGGTTGCAATAGATAGATAGCTGTACACGCATACACACCCTCATGACATCACTTTCTGGCGCTCTTATATTCTTCGTCTTGCAGACTCTTTTGTAACAGGATATCCGAATACCAGCGTTTCAAAGACATGTAGGAAAAATACTTCCAAGCTTCTAATTCTTGGAAAAAGATATTACCGGCCAGTGAGGTCCTTTCCTCCTCGTTGAGTCCAAATGTAGACGGTATACCTATAGCAGAAACGAGGCTCGGAACTTGGGGGTCATGAAGCATGCACATCGAGCTTTGCTCTCTTGATGACATCTTCGGGCGTCAACGTCCAAAGTACATCAATCAAGACGCCCAAGAAAGTTCCGGGACCTCGTACGTGCCCGCCTTCGACCGCGACTTCAGCAGCGACGGTCAAGACCAGAATACTGTTCCAGATATATGTAAATCAGTTCAACGTCACAGACACTCGAGTGATGCCTCACCCCGCAATTGCTCCTAAAAACATATCACCGCTGACCAGACTACCCTGAGGCTGTTCCTCTGATGTAGACAGAGTAGATGCGACGGCGCAATAGGAAGCAATGGAACTACCGACGATGCAGCCTGACCCGGTTATTTTCCCAAGAACTTCGTGCCCGTTTTTGAGAGATACGACAGTGGCTCCGTCCGAAATATAATCTGTAGGCCCCGTCATCACCACAATGCTGCCTAAGTTTGGTCGTTCAGTTAGAGCAGCGGAAAGATTTAGAAGAGCACATGCGTTCTTTCAATGCCAACCTCTTGACGAACGCAACGGGATCTCTGAAGCCAGGTCCTACACTATCGACACCTTTGGATTCGACCTAAGGGACTGTTATTATGGAAATCCCGGGAAAATATGCAAGCCGAGAACGCAAACCTCACGAGACTCAGCAAGGGCGGCTAGTTCCCCTGCATTTCCTTTGATGACGCTTGCCTGATAGAGGTTCAATAATTCTATGACAAGTTTCAGACAATGAATGCATTTTAGATCCGGCTGTCTTTACCCTTAACAGTATCCTTTCTGAACTGACTTGCGCCAACACCAACGGGGTCAAAAACAAGTGGTCTCCTGAATGCATTGGCGTAAAAGCCTATGCCACATGATAATTCTAGTGAAAATCGGACTGATAACCTATTATGTGAACTCACCAGCTTTACGCATACCTTCCACACTCGCAGCTGTCAATGTTCCGATATTTACCAACAAGGCTCCTGTAATGCGTTCGAGGTCCTTCATCTCCTCTGGTGCAGTGGCCATGATTGGGCTTGCACCTAGGCCAAGTGTGATATTGGCAGATTGCGTAGCCACAACGTTATTGGTGATCTGTGTCGTTCGTCAATCGCCGGAAGCATCGAACACAGACAAAATTATACCTGGTGTACAAGAGGACCAGCCTTTCTTATCTCGATCATCAATGTCCTAACACCTTCCAAAATCTTGGGATTGGTCGGCACAGATCCGTCTCCATAAAGGCTGGACGCAAGTGTACGACCTCGTGGAACAGAGGTAAATCGGGCCCTAAAGCCACTAAGAATACTGGATAGATTGGCTGCGGCATTTTTGGGATCTTTTGACGCGACAATCTCCGAGACCACCGCGACCCCATCAAGTGCATGTCCTGTTGGCGAAACTGATCCATGTAGTGTTCTTAACAGATTGCTTTCCTTGATGCCGCCTGACGAACAGTAAAACAATGCAGTTTCTAACAGTGAACAAACTTACCTATCGCCACTGCTTTTATATCTGTCCCGTCTAGCGCTTCTAACATGACGCCAACGCCTCTAACACCAATTGTAGGGTTTGTTAGAGTCTTAGTTGTTGTTCCCCAGACCGCGCCTATGCCGACGTATTCCACGAGATCCTTCCTAGCCTTTTCGACTTGTTGGACGTTATTACAGCTCACGCCTATGATCGAGCCCTTGGGAAGCAAAGCCCTCGCCTGTGCAACTGACATATCAGTCTGTCCAAGATGTACGCCGTCTGCTTTGATAGCAAGGGCAACATCTACTCTGTCGTTGATAAGAAGGGGTACGTTATATCTATCGCATATTTCTTTAGAAGCCCTTGCGATTTCAATGAACTAGGGTTAATGAGCGACTTTTGTGACGATATGAAGCTGGACGACGTACCTCTTTTGTGTCTGCCTCTTTCTCTCGGATTTGCACAACTGTTACTCCTCCTTGAAGCGCCTATGAAGATAGAAAACACGTTTCAAACCTCTGATTGACACTGTATACATGATATTGGTAACCCAACCTCATCCAAGGACTCAAGATAGCCCTAGTTAGATTGCAGTGATTATTAGTTGCATGCTGCTGTAGACGACCACATCACATGGCTACCTTTCCTGGAGGGAGTAGATCCCTCCCTGTCACGAGATAGATTGAATAATTAACGTTCATCTGGGCAGAAGCATTCACGAAGTATGAAGTCCCGCTATGATCAGTAAGGGCTAGCAACAATGGAACAAGATCAGATTGCGGTCAATGTTGATCACGAGGTCACCACTCATCATTGTAACCTAGAAATAGTTAGAGATATTACACTGAATTACTACCTGTGAGAGCAGTTAAAGGCGTTGCTAAGAAATGCCTGACCAATCTGTTTCGAAGCTTTATTTACACTGAAGTGGATAAAACACGATAAGTGGGATAATGGCGTGTTTATTTGGCTCAACGGGGATTTACACTGCTCATTGTGATTCTACATTTATCTCACTGTTCAGCCGCCACTTAAAGCGCAGCTAAAATCATCTTCGACCCAAAGTCATGATAAATGCACTTCTTTATTCATGCAGGCACGGGTAGAAATATATATAAGAAAGTTGAGCGAAAGAGTTGAGCACGCTAAATGGATGCTTGAGCCTTGTAATGAACCCACTACATCAGGCGGCGACGAGCTCTCCGTCACATTGTTCTTATCGTAGCATACCCATGGAATTTCCCAAGTAACTGTCTTCCAGCCGTCATCTGTGGATACCTGGTCGTCCGGAATGCAGACTTCGGTCGAGGGCAGCAGATGCGTGATTGCACACTGATCCGGGGTGTGGGATTTGTGAGTGGTTCCCCCTGTCGAAACCATGATCAGATTGAAAGAATGGGTGTAATGCATAAGGATTCCCGAAGGTGGTTCCCATTTTCCCCATGGTGCACATGGATGTAGAATTAGAGTGAGAAACATGACTGTATGGGCAACCTGGTACCGTTCGAATTCGGTGTGTCAGTGAACAAGGAAAGCCACTTCAGATCGCACTCCGAGCGTCCAACGAGATTGATTAATTGGTCCACTAACCCAGTTGCTCATGTATCCTCAAGGTCGGGGAGCAAGGGATTGGTGGGCGGTGTTTCAGGCAAGCTTTGTTCGGATTGATAGTGATGGAGCCACATCATCGATGTCAGTATGGTGAAATGCTTGAAACAAGCCACTAGCAACTGGCTACGAAGCATTTGGATAAACCTCTATTACTACAAGATGTCGCTACATTCTTTACTCACATTGAAACTTGAAGCTGCTCTTCATGACTTCATTGAGCAGAAGGTATATAGCATGTGTCGGGATCAGTGTTGAGCGCTGAGCCCTCGCTGCCGAGTGAGTGTACTAGGGCTTCAAAACTCTAAAGATTGCAAATCAAGTGAAGTGAAATCCTGATACAGCAATTCAAAAAATCCTCCAACTCAAGTGGCCACAACAGAATTCAGGTTTCCAAGAAATATAACATCACATCCAATGAAATACAGACGACATAGATACATAAGCGCTCATTTGAGCTCAAGGAGTTCACGCCTTGTACAGAGCGTCCAAGAATGCAGTTGCTAGTTCTCCAACTAACTCGGGACCAACTGCACTTGATCTTCCAAGACCTATCCGAGGGGTTTAAATCGTAGAACTCCAAAAGGGGCCTGAGACATACCGTATAATGAAACCATCGTACCCTTTCCTGAGGGTACAACTGCTGCGTCCTTGACGGCATCCTTGAGATCAGCAATGAATTGATCAACAACTTGAAGGGTTAGTCGCTTTCAGCAGCAAAAATTCAGGGCTCAGCATGTCCCGCCATATGCATGAAAGACGAGAGAAGCTTACAGTGCAAGCAATGTGAACGGCCTTGGGGTCCAATAAAGCGTTCAAATGCCAGCCACGTTTACTCATGGCGTCACCGACTTCCATCACATCGACGTTGGGATGCTTCGAAGCGAACGCTACCACTGATGCTGGTGGATCTCCGACGACGTAAAGCTCCGGTATTGATGTTCGAATTTCCTCGGAAATACGTCTTGCAGCAGTGACGATATCCCTACAGGATTCTAGATAACCCCTATTTCAAGGTCAATGAGAAAGCGAGAGCTGACAAGGCGCGGAGACATACTTGGAGCCCATATGTTGCATCACAGCCCAGGTTCCGGCCAGGAGAGCGCCAGGACTGGTAAACGGAAGTCAGAGGAGAAAAGAGGGGAAGTGCAAGTCACATGGTTCAGATTCGCTCTTACCGAGATCCAGAAATTGAAGGGCTAGCGTATACCCCACCTGGTGCGAGGTTTAGTAAGGAGTGTAAGTGAGAGAAAATATGATGAACGCACCACTCCAGCTTGGATTAAGATAGTACTGGTACTTGCGTAGCTCAGCATCACGATACATGATCACAGAAGTCCCTTTGGGCGCGAAACCATACTAGACCAGAGGTCATTTTCATCTCAGACCTAGGATCGCTAAGGGAGCGAACCTTGTGGGTATCACAGCTAATACTTGTAACGCCTTTCACCCTGAAATCGAACGGAAGGAACTTGTATCGGCCATCTTGACCCCCAGCAAGCCCAGCCGGCTCCAAGAAAGGCATGATGAAACTTCCCAGGCAGCAGTCGACGTGTAAACCAATGTTGTACTTGGAAGCCAATTGACCGAGTGCTGGAATATCATCTTGGTTGCCGTCTGGGAAGTTGATGGCTGAACCAACAATCTAAGTGAAATTGTCATATCAGAGCTTCAAGAGAGCGCTTCGGTAGCTTACCATGATCGTGTTCGAGTTGCTTTGAGGCGTAAGCTTGGGTGACTGAGGAAAGAGTGTTCACACTCACATTGCACGCTTGACGCGTTTGATATCCACCCTTCGCGTAAACCTATCCACAGGAATCGTATGAACCTTCACACCGAGATACGAGGCACCCTTATCGAAGGCTGCATGAGCAGTAGAGGGAATAATCCTAGGATATAATTAATTGAAAGACTTGTAGGAAACCTTCATCACTTACATCTCCGGTTCTTTTATACCTTTGACCGCACGACCCCAATCCCTATATGTCTTTACTGCCATGATGATAGACTCGGTGCCACCCGAAGTCATAGCACCAGCACCATTGGGGTGGTTATACATCTTGAGGGTCATGGCCACAATCTCGGCCTCCATCTTTCTGACTGCAGGGAACACGTCGGGGTGAAGGGGATTTGAGCAGCAGTACCTCTGATAGGCTGCAACAATGATCTTCTCTAAGTCATCACCACCATCTAAAGCAAGCAGCAACTAGAGTTAAGGCAGTTTAGCAGGAGAAGTTCAAGTGCTCACGGTAGACAGCTCCAGAAACCTTTCCTGCACGCCAGTCACTCTTGTGTTCAAATTCCTGGTCCATTTTCTCCATCTCTGCCAATATCCACTCCAGCGACTGGCCCTCTTGAGGTAGCGCAAGGTGCCTTACAACCTCCGGCCCCTTTGGTACCAGGTGGTTTTCAATGTCTAGTTTTGCTTTTCTCATCTGCGCTTCAACCTTCTTTTTGGTCGCCGGAAGTCTTAGCGCCAGATGAACCACAGACTAGGAAACGCGAAATAAGGAGCCAGGTGAGCATTGGATAACAGTTGGCGGCATCGTCAACACGCACCTTTGCCATCCATGTGTAGACTTCTTTCAAACTTGTCACAATTCCCCTAGCAGCCAGATGACGTTTCGCCTTGAATGCGTAGGTTGCCAAAACATAGTAGAACAAAACTGTCTTGAGTAGATTGAGATTGAGATTGAGATTGAGGCGGGAGGTGACGGCGGTGACGTAGCCCCTACTGTTAGCAGTCGTCGCCATGTTTCCTGTCAACCACTTTATCGAGAGTCTTCGGAAGCGGTCGAATGTTCAGTGGAAAGATATGTAATGCAACAACTTGGAATTGAAATACTTAACCCTGGCAAAACATGCGCGTGCCGACCGGGCCTTGATCTGGTTCCGCCAATAGCCGGTTATCACATGCCCATAGGAATTGGCCCCAATGAATGCTTGGAGTCGTCGACATGGTTTAACAACTATTACCTACATTTCATCATATTCTCAAGTCGTTCGGGCTTTGTTGATGTCAATACATGAACTTTGGCGATGATCGCGCTGCTCTAGATCCAACAATATTTCTGGTATCCCGATATATAACACTTGAGTCTTGCACCATTGGTAACTGGTTTGAAAGTACAGCACATACACAATCCCCGAACACTCTAAGGTACAGAAGCTGCAAGGAATGAGGCAGAAAATACGTGTGAAAAGGCCTATTACACATCATCATCTCTATTATCATTCCGGGTCACAAAATCCAACAGGCTCCCCGAGGGCTCCTTGTCCCACTCACTCACAAACTCTAAGAGGCTCTCAAATACTTCCGTTCTCTGTGCATATCTGTCAGCAGACATAGCACTTCCCTTGCCGCTTCCCCTTTGCTGCTTTTCTAGCGGATCTTCAACAGATCTCAAGAGTTCGGCGCTAAGCTTCGGGAAAGATATTCGGCTGAATGAGTCGGTATCTTCGTCTGAAGCCTCTGCAATCTCGTTCGTCCATCCGCCATCATCTGGCGTACCTGCTCGAGATTTCATCTTTGTCCAACCATCAGCGATACTCTCTGTAGAGCCTGTATCTGACAGCGGAGACGGATTATCTGACATTGTGACAGAAGTTGGAAAAAGCGGGGGAACAAGAGAAGGTGCGGGAGGTTTTGGCGCAAGCAGAAAAGTCATCAGTGAGCGATAATCTTCCGTTTCTCGCTGATCATCGTGGTTGACAACAGGTGAAACCTGAGATTGTAAGAACATAAGAGCCTTTGTTGGAGTGCTATCTTCGCACATTTCGCGAAATCTGGTCATTCTATGAGTTTCCGAGGGTTATATGGGAACGAGTGAGGGCTCAACTGTTGTCGTCGAATTCGGTAGGTTGCTTTTCGAATGATCTCTTCAGCACCCGGTCTTCCTAGCTCATGAGTTTGGTCGCTTCGAATATTTGACAACAGCACGGACCTGCACACCTCCATTTTCCAGAAATCGTTCATCCTCCGTATACCTTCAACATTAGCCTCGTCCATTGAGTCATCCTCATCTAAGTCATCCAAACTTGCATTTCCGCCAAACAAATACATTTGTCTGGACTTCGTGTTGTACACCACCTCATGTGCATATCTTGAACAGGGTTCTTTTCTGTTGAGTCCGGGACTTGGCGCAGGATTGGGTCGTCGAGACTGGTCGCCCTCTGGAAGAATGCGCGTCCATGTACCCGGCCTTGCCCCATATCTATACAACCAATTGTAGAGCTCCCCTGGAAGGTAGCCTGTCATGCCCGTGGAATCGGTGATCAGGCCGCAGAACCTATGACAAGGTCTTCAGGGTAGATCGATGATATTATGGATCAATCATACATACACATAGATTTCTTTGAGCTCGACGTCAATGATTGCTCTCTGGGTGAAGCATGCATTCGGTCCTCCAGCCGCTGTGAAGTTGGAGAACAGCTCAGTCGCAGTATTAATGCTGAGGTCGTAAGTGTACATGTCCGATAAATACTTATCCTCTCTTTGGCCCCCAAGGATGAAAAGCGTGTTCGTTTTGTGATCAAGGACCATCGAGTGACCGTGGCGCGCTGGTATTGAACAAGGTGTATTCTCTACAGGCCTAACTTCTCTTTAGTGTATTCGCGAGTTAGCCGACGCAAGGACTCACTGGAGTATCTTCCATCGTCCCGTCTTGATGCTGTATGCGTATAGTCCAGCGTACTTATATGTATCCCAGTCACCATCAAGCACCCTGCCACCATATACATAGAGGATCTGCCTCTCGCTGTCAACAACCATTTGGTGATCAAAAATTAATGGTGGGCCTCCATTACTCTAAGGACGCAAGTTTGTCAGATGACAGAGGCTGAATAGCATGGTTCCTTACAACGGTATCGAAAGAAATACATCTCCAGGATCCTTTTTCTGGCCCTCGAGTATGGTACAGATAGAATTCGGAGTTGTACGTGTTCGCAATGGGTGGGTCAGTTGTCGGATGGGGTGGCAACGGAGGAAGAGATGAGTGAGGCTGAGTTAGCCTCTGAGGATTTAGTGGTCCTGTATTGGTTGAAGCGGGTGGACCTCTGCGATTCACTGGAACCCTTGCAGCATCGACATCAGTCAATCTGCCGAGGACATAGATATTCCCAGTTTTCGCATCAAAAGCCATCTTGTGACAACTTCGTGGGCTAGGACCACTTTGGCTGTAAGTTGACTCGCTGAGCTTCTGCCATTCGTCTTCTCGAGTGCTATATGCCCAAAGGTCATCAAGGCATTTGTCGCTATTATAGCCACCGTGAATATACACGATGCCGTTAACATGATCCATACACATGGCGTGGCCACTTCTAGGGGTAGGTGTGTCGCCGTCCCTGTCAGTTCCCGTAATCTTGTTCCATGCAGCATAGGGATGGGAGGATTGAAGAAAAGTCGAGAAAAGGCCGGAGGACGACAGGGTCTGCATATGCTTCTCTGAGTCCTTGAATGCGCCTTGGAGGACCAGAGTTGTATGGAGGTGGGTAATCAGCGGATGCTCGACGGTGGTGAAGGCGCGTGAGAGGATATCCTGGTAGGGAGTGAGCAGGCGGCGCTGCCGCAAGTGCTTGAGGACGTGACGGAGAACGGTGCTTTCTCGATGCTGTTGCAACCTGATTAATGAAGGTCACAGAGTAACATCCCATCCTTGCATACCTCCTCGTGGATTCGATATATGTGCTCGACATATTTCTTATCTGAAATTCCAGTCATTGAAACGTGCCAGATCGAAGTATGGAAGTTCTGGCCATGGGCTCTGTAACCGGTGGTCCGATAAGAACAGTCTGAACGATCCAAAAGCATATTAACGCACGAGAGGGGAACGATCTTGACATAACGGGTGGGGAAACAGACTTGGGCATTGTTGATATGGCGTATTGGAAAGGCTTCCGAGGTTGTGTCATTCTTCAAGCCTCCATGAAGCACCTCGACGAGGTTATCCTCCGTTATTCCAACGTAAACTTTGAAATCCTTCATGTTACATGGATGTGCTGTTGTGGCCAGTCAACCGAGTAACAAGTATTTAACGTGAAAGCGTACGCTTCGAAAACTAGAGGGACTGTTGAGAATGTTTGTATATCAATGAGCAGAGCACTAACCTTTCCAAAAGTCAGAGTTTCTAACCGGGATAGTCTATTTAGTCACTCGGCCAGCAACGTAAGTTCAGGACGACATACTTAGGATCGACATCTGATCCAATTTCAGGAGAATCCACTGTTTCGCATTGTTTCCCTGGTATGCGCCACTCCATCTGCTGGATTGGTCTTGAGGCCTGTCTAGTAGTATGTGTTCTGGCCCATATTTGCCGCTGTGGGAAGTTGACTGCGCAATGGTGTAGTGAAGCGGTACAGAGGATGGTATCGAGCTCATGTTAATCCGATACTGAGACTGTAATAGAGAGTATTCTGTAGAGATCGACTACTGAGCTGAGCGTTGGCAATAACAGAGCTGAGAGCCCTGTGTTCTGTGATGATCATCAAGTTCCCGGCGTCAGCGTCACTTAATTCATCTCCGAGCCCTCTCCGGGGGTCTGGGCGCGTCCTTTTGTGCACGTGATATTACCTCTACTTCCCACGTGTCGAAACTCGGCAGATGCCGTTAGGCGCCTTAGCAGCAACGCTGAAGCAAGTAACGTTGACCAGGACCTCTGAGCTTGAAGCTGGTTCCATAACCCTCATTTCACAAGATCTTACCACACGCACGCAAATTGCATGCACTGCGTACGCTAGACTTGGCACGGAACAGTCAATAAAACAGGACCCCAACGACGACTCGGAACTCGCTAGCCTCTAGGCATTTGTGGTCGCCGTCTTCTGTCAGTCGCGCTTACATTTCTTGGAAAGTAACGATACGCAAGAGCGACTTATGTGGCTTTTCAACTTTCATACTTGACATTGTGGCACATGAGATCCCCTCGTGCCACGAGACCAAGTCAGGAAGAGACAGTTGCACTGAGTGCCATGTGAGTCTGCGACATTAGCAGCTTATCGACCTTTCCGTGGAAACCTCAAGGAAAATGTCAGCCAGACAAGCCGTTCCTGAGCCATTCCCTAAGGCAATCTCGAAGCCTCATGCCGTGATAGCAGGTAATTGGTTGGCTAGTGAAAGTCTCCCACTCAGCCACCTCAGCCTTCACACGACTGCCCAGCGATAACCATTAAATTGTCCACAAGTCACAAGACAGCAGATAAAGTGACGAATTGATGAACAACATATTGCAAGTACAAAGATGACATTTCATGGGTTCTGCCCTAGCGTCTACCGTGATACGAAGGTCACACTCCAGGCCTGATCATTCTCAACTGGAACTCACTTAAGAACATCTTTTGCTCTCATCCCTCTTCAGGCTATCTGTAGGGCTATATTTCCTATCCACATCCTGACGGATCAGGCAAGCCAGCGGATTGGATGCCCTGTACTTTCTCATCGAGAAGCTCAACAGACCAGCTGGATTCCTTCGTGGCTCTCTGTATCTCTTTCGGACGATCACAACCGTTATAATTCATCCATGATTCTTCTCGCATGCCCACATGTATCTGCCTTTGAATTGTCAAATATAAACCACCGACATTGATAATGAGCGACACATTTACTTCTTCCTCCCACATTGCCCCGCAATGAAGGGTTTGGTATCCTCTGTCCTGTTGCTGAGCGTTTGCTTCGCATTCGCTTCAGTTCCAATCTCGAGCATTAAACCTGGATCAAATCTTCCAGTCATACCCAACAGGTTCATTGTCGAGGTCGATGAGGCCGCTGATATCCCACCCTCGAAGCGTTCATTTGAAACGGTACATTCTCCCTTTTGTTTTTGCGTTTCCTTCTAACAATCCTCTGCGTCAGCCCCACGAGCGTTTCTATGCTCATCTCAGATCCCGAGCAATCTCCTTCAATGTGACTAAAGAATTCAATGCAGAAGGGCTTTTCGTTGGAGCTGCTATTACTCTGGATAATCCTCAGGTAAATACTCGCTCGTTCTCATACTCGTGTGTATCACCCTCACGCTATTTATGGACTTACTAAAAACAGGATGTTGCTGCTCTACAAGACGCACCGGGTGTAAAGGACATTCGTCCGATTAGGAAATTCGATATCCCAAAGTGCGTTCTAATAACTGTTCTTAAAATATGTATCGCAGTCATTGAGGCCACGCCCATTGATAGGCCTGTTTTCAAGCATGTTGTCACTGGGCCTAACGATCCGGCCATCCCAGCAGATAATGAATCCACCCATATCATAACTGTGAGGTTTCCATTTCTAATATTTCGCAGAGGTTAGCTAGACGTTCTCTTAGGGAGTTGATAGACTCCACGCCCAAGGGATTACAGGAAAAGGAATCAAAATTGGAATGTGAGTCCCTCTTCGAACGTGTGGAGCCTCGGTAATATTCATATCATCCCTTTCAGCCTTGACACTGGTATCTCGACTACCATCAGTGACATTGCGCAGTATACTTACAGCGTCCTCAGGCATTGACTATACCCATCCATCCCTTGGCGGCGGCATTGGACCTGGCCACAAGATCATCGGCGGTACTGATCTCGTAGGAGACGATTATGATGGTCAGCTTCCTGGGCTACAGTCCTAGCAGAATGCTCATTGCCTTCGTGTTATAGGATCGAACACGCCGGTACCCGATGATGATCCCCTCGACCAATGTAATGGCCACGGAACCCATGTATCGGTGAGGCGTCCTCCCTTTGCATCTGAATAGCATCTTGCTTTGCTGATCTCGATTCTGGTAGGGAATTATCGGCGCTGATCCCGGAAACGACTTCAATATTAGCGGTGTTGCATACGAAGCATCTCTCACAATGTATAGGGTGTTTGGATGCACCGGAGGTGTCTCTGACGATGGTAAGTTCCCAACCCTGGCGCCACACGCTAGAGTCAACAAACCTCATCGTCTCTTTTAAAAATTCCTAGTCCTCGTGGATGCCTTATTGTTGGGCTTCAATGATGGCCAGGATATTCTGACCTTGTCGCTTGGTGGTGCCGATGGCTGGACAGAGTCCATATCTGCAGTAGTTGCGAGTAGACTCGTGGATCGCGGGAGGGTTGTCACTATTGCCGCAGGTAACGATGTGAGTTTCTCTTAGTTGTACCCGATTGAAGGTCAGTAACTGGGCTTAACTCTGAGCTTGCAGGGCGCATCTGGTTCTTGGTATACTGAGAGTCCTGGAAATGGTATCAATGTCATCTCAGTTGCAAGTCTAGACAAGTAATTCCTTT
The DNA here is from genome assembly GCA_013368445.1 of Leucocoprinus leucothites. Taxonomy (NCBI): domain Eukaryota; kingdom Fungi; phylum Basidiomycota; class Agaricomycetes; order Agaricales; family Agaricaceae; genus Leucocoprinus; species Leucocoprinus leucothites. The sequence goes on from JAACJO010000012.1 coordinate 1,126,281, forward strand.
CTCTCATTTGACGAGAGACTGTTTCTGACTAACGTCTCAAGTACCGTCATCCCTCTGCAGAACGCCACAGTAGGCGGTGTCCAACACAATCCAATCACCTATTTTTCTACCTTCCCTCTACCTGTTGAAGGCGCCCTTCCGATCTTCGCTACTTCGAACTCAACGACGGTCGCAGATGACGCGTGCAATCCACTACCAGACGATACACCTGATTTGTCGGACAAATTGGTTATCATTCGCAGGGGTACATGCACCTTTGTAGAAAAACTGACGAATGCAGCAGCAAAGGGAGCAAAAGTGGCTTTCATCTATGAGTAAGTGTTTTGAATCAAAAAGTGTCGAGGTTCATCCTCAACGTTGTCGTAGTAATGGCTCCGGATTCGCAGGGGTTGATGTTGGTGAATTCCTTGCTGTTCTCATCCAGGCTGAAGATGGACAATTCGTAAGCGAGGTGGAACCGAGACAAACCAATTTACTAATAGTGATCTTAGCTCGTACAACAATTTGTCGCGGGAACTCCCGTTACTATCACCTTCCCTCAAACCGGCGGATCAACGGACTTCCCCGACCCAAATGGTGGACTCATCTCTAGTTTTTCAAGGTAAACAGAAATCCTGGTATCCACCATGAAGACAGGCTAATGATGAACCAGCTATGGCCCTTCGAACGATTTCTTCTTCAAACCTGCTGTTGCTGCGCCTGGAGGGAACATTCTTTCTACTCTCCCTATCCCTCTGGGTTCATTCGGAGTCGAATCTGGGACCTCCATGGCCACTCCGTTCGTCGCCGGCAGCGCTGCTCTAATCCTTCAGACAAGAGGCAGAAATGCTAATGTTGCAAGGAGTGCCCGGTCTCTTCTCGAGTCTACAAGTCAAAGGGTTCCATCAAGCAAGACTGATGAGGATCCGCTGCAAACTTTGACCCAGCAAGGAGCTGGGTTGGTTAATGTTTTCAAAGCTGTTCATGCAGAAACGATCGTCTCGCCGACTGAGCTGATTGTGAACGATACGGCGCATGCTCGCCCCAAGTAAGTGCTCTCTCCGTGGTCAGAGGAATGTGAACTGAAAGGCTTCTGGCGCATTAGACAAGGGTTCACGGTACAAAACACCGGGAAGACGTCGAAGAAATATGCTTTGAGCCATGTACCTGCAGGTACTGCTTTGACGGTCCAGACTGGGAGTATCATAGCCGCCCTCGGACCCGTCCCTCTATCAAATGCTTCTGCCAAGGTTTCTGTTCAACCGTCGAGTTTCACTCTTAGACCGGGTGCTTCTCAAAGTGTCGTTGCTACTATTTCAGGACCTACTGGTCTGGACGAATCAACGTTCCCCGTCTATTCCGGCTGGATTGAGATCAGCGATGGCACGGACAGTTTCCATGTCACATACCTTGGGCTGGTTGGGTCACTGATTGACAAGCAAGTCATCGACAACACAGATGTCTTCTTTGGTGTACCTATCCCGGCTATCCTGGATAGTGAAGGTAACGTCCAGGAAGGGCCGGCGAACTACACTTTCGTCAACGAGGACGTGCCAACCCTTTTGTGGCGGTGAGATTCATTAATCAAGGTTACGAATCCGGTTTACTGAGTTCCCGGTACTTAGACAAGCCTTTGGTACCCCGCGCCTTGTTGTCGATCTGGTCGATCCGAACATCCAAGTGAATACTACCCTGAACAGCAGAGCCTTAAGCGAGGGACTCAAGCCCTTCATAACATTCCCGCAAGCCAACAAAGGGGGAAGCTTCGGGCAAGTGAAGACGATCGGATCCATCCTGGAAATCGACTTCCTTACCCGGAATCAAGAGGTATGTCGGTTCCTTTTTTTGGTTTGGAAGACACGTATGACCTGATGTACCCGCGCCACAGGACCCTGTAGACAACGGATTCAATGAGTTCTCGCTGGAGACACCCACATTCGCAAACGGTACCGTGATACCCAATGGCTCTTATAGGCTGCTGCTGCGCGCGTTGAGGGTGACAGGTGATATAGCGAACGAGGAGGACTATGAAGTTTACCTGAGCCCCATTATTGGGGTTAACGCATAAGCGGAGACTTTTGTATGATGTGTTGTTGAGGTTCATTTGTTCTGAGCTGTGTACCGATAACTTGGCGCCAATGTATTATTCCTAACCTTTCATCAAGAGTGGCGACTTGGTTGTATGAGGGGATAAGGAAGTAATGACAAGGTATATTTCTGCGAGTAAAGCAGAGGATATTAGAGCGTCCTACAAGCAAAAGTTTTGAAGAAGAGTAAGAGGGTCCCACTCTTTGAGATCAGAGACGTGTGGAGAAGGCTTAGTCAGCTTCCCACAGGCTTACGGAGTAGATTCGAGTCGTCAATTGCTCTTGTCGCCAGTCCACACTGCTAACTCCTTCTCACATCTTGCCAGACCCTTGTATTCGCTGCGCACGACATCCAGTGTATACTACCGTCACCACACTCTGGCCCGATCGTGGACAGCGAAGCCACCGAACATCTGGATCCAGTGCTGAGCCCACTCGGGAGGAGAGCCAGGCCGAGCTCATTTCTTGGATATATAACCGGCCGACGCTGTTGTTGCAAATGCAATGTACTACCCGCAACAGTCTCCAGGAATCAACCACAAACTCGCCAATCCCCATGACCAGTCCCCGTGGTCTCGCCTGCACCACTCCATCCTTGTCCCCCCAGGCTCTCAGAACGCTGTAGGCCCTCCTCCACCATCCCCTGGATATGCTCTATACGCCAATGGTCCAGTCAATCCTCTCCAGCACCATCCAGCCCACCTTCCTCTCTCTCATCCTCCTCTTCAGCATCACCATCACAACTCGCTGTCACACTACCCCTCACCTCCCAATGGCACCTCCCATCAGCAGCATCCATACGCACAAGGCTCTCCAGCCAGTGTTAACGGCCAGATCATGTCGCAGCATTGGCAGCAGCAATTGCTCAAATGCGAGGTACGCCACCCTTTCATCCCTTTTTCTGTGGCTCTTTGTTCATCTTGTCTTTGAATAGATGGTTCGGTCGTCGCGCTCGCCTCACCACCGCGCCCGGGCAAGTGCCATGGCTGCTCGATCTGTAGCCAAGTCTGCCATTGCCATCACCAACCCAAACAAGCCCCCACCCGAAGTCAATGGCACGTCCAAAGACTCCGATACATCCCCCACCACTTCTGTTGACTCACCCTCAGGCGATGGATCTCCCTCTGTAACCAACCACCCCTCATCGACTGTGGCACCAATTTCAGTGGCACCTCGACCCCATGCTATCCGCCCTCCCCAGAACACATGGAATTCGCTGGACATGGGGGGCGTCAACCTCAAGAATCTGCCTCCAAACTCAGGCCTCTTCTCATTCAACTTTCTTGTCACCCTCTACCTGAACCACAACGCCCTCTCGTCCGTCCCCCCGGAGATTGCCAAGCTGCGACACCTAGAACTTCTCGACTTGTCTGGCAACAACCTCACCGTTCTCCCTCCAGAGCTCGGGATGCTCACACAGCTGAAAGAGCTGTATATCTTTGACAATCACTTGTCAACACTTCCCCCCGAGCTCGGTACCCTCCATCAGCTCCAAACACTGGGTGTTGAGGGAAATCCGCTTGACGGGCATCTCAAGTCGATGGTCCAGAAGGATGGAACGCCGGCACTGATATCGTACCTACGAGATACCGGTCCTGTGCCTGCACCTCCCCCAGAACGCACCTGGAAGTCTCTCCTATCTCCTGCGGAACAGGAGGCTCTCCTCAACGACCCCACCGCTGAAACGTTCAGTGTACTCTGTTACAATATCCTATGCGAGAAATACGCCACGGAGAGGTTGTACGGCTATACACCTTCTTGGGCCCTATCTTGGGACTACAGAAAGGAGCTGATACTGAACGAGATCATAAGTTCAGAAGCTGACTTTTTGTGTTTGCAAGAAGTGGATGTGGCCCAGTTCGAGGAGTATTTCACCAAGCACCTGAGTGTACGTGGTTATGAGGGTGTCTATTGGCCAAAGTCGCGAGCAAAGACAATGAGCAACGAACAGGATAGGAGACTGGTGGATGGGTGTGCAATATTTCACAAGACATCCAGGTGCGTGGTGGGTTGTCTATCATGACTTCGCCACTCATCCCCGACTTTAGGTATCAACTAGTCGAGAAGCACCTGATTGAGTTTAGTACCGTCGCCATGCAACGTCAAGACTTCAAGAAGACGGACGACATGTTTAACCGAGTACTAGGCAAGGACCATCTAGCTGTTGTAGCCCTTTATGAAGACAAGCAAACGGGTACTCGCTTCGTTATTGCCAACGCTCACATACATTGGGATCCGGCCTACCGCGATGTCAAGCTTGTCCAAGTCGCACTCCTTGTCGAGGAAGTCGAAAAAATTGCTAACAATTTCGCTAAACTCCCTCCACGGCTGCCACAGAAACCTCTAGAAGGCGAAGAGAACCCACCGCCCGCAAGGCCACCGCCTTCGTATTCAGATGGAACAAAGATCCCCTTAGTCATTTGTGGAGACTTTAACTCCGTGCCACAATCCGGCGTGTACGAGTTTTTGGCTAACGGCACCTTGGCAGCGAATCACCCGGATTTCATGTCGCACATGTACGGCCGATACACATCGGATGGTTTACGCCACCGACTTGGCCTGAAGAGCGCATATTCGGCTCCTGGAGTTGGTGATCAGATGTTAACCAACGTCACCTCGGGCTTCCAGGGTATGCTTGATTATGTGTGGTACACGGCGGGCAACCTTGGGGTCAATGCAGTGCTCGGAGAAGTAGACAAGAAATATCTGGAGAAGGTTGTCGGGTTCCCGAACGCCCATTTCCCTTCTGAGTGTGTATTTCCCTTTTGTTCTGTTGATATAGGCTAATTAATTTATAGTCATGTCTGCCTCAGTGCCGAGTTCCGCGTTAAACACCCCAAAGTTTAACAGCTCTCCAGAGCTGTACGGGCCATGTCTTGAATCTATCCACGACGAGGGAGCTTCCGCGTTCCGTCCTTGTCCCCACTCTACAACTGCCCTGCTCTTTTCCTAGCCCAATCCCTTATTCAATCCTACGGTCACTACGCACATCTGTCATCCTGGCACTTCTTGATTTTTCCCTGAGTATCCTCTCACCCGCATTTTTTCTCTTTCAACCCCTTGTACTCGCAAGTATATATTCTCCTACTCTCTACGCTGATGAACAGTTGGTGGCGCACGTATTCATACATACATACATACATACATATATTTGCTTGTTTTGACTGTGTCGTTAAGCTGTCCTTTTTCTTTTTCTCTTTTGTGAAATTTGGCTGTTGTGTTTTTTTTGTCCGGTCTCTTATCTTTCTCGTGTGTTTTTTTCCTGAGCTTGTATTAGTCGGTAGTGTCCTTGTTTGTGCAAAAACCCCAAAATCTGTCTATTTTCCGTGTGATGAGAACCTTAACTACAATATATATCAGATGAGATGGACACGGATTGATGATGATCGGGATCGGAATCGGGAAGTGCAAGAGCCACGCTCTCCGATCTAAGCGAACACAATTGAGTCCGATATAACTACTTGCAAGGTCGCAAACTTGGACCACTCCTTCAACCACCATGACTGTCTACCAAGCAACCGCGTCTGCTCCAGTTAACATTGCCTGTATCAAGTAAACCTCACTTGGGCTCTTTCTCCTCGTTTCCAACACTGATCGGAATTATTCGACTTTTAGATATTGGGGCAAACGCGACACCAAGCTGATTCTGCCTACGAACTCATCATTGTCTGTCACCCTTGACCAGGATCATCTGCGATCTACCACTACTTCGCGTGCTGATCCATCTTTCACTCGAGATCGCCTTTGGCTCAACGGGAAGGAGGATGAGATCAAGGACGGGGGAAGGTTGGCGACTTGCATTCGAGAGATGAAACGTCTAAGGAAAGAGGAAGTTGAGGACAAAAATACTGATGAGCCCAAGGTGTGCTCATTTCGCTTTCTTTTGCTCATATCTCTTATGATTGTCGATCGAAGTTGTCTACGTACAGCGTGCACATTTGCTCATACAACAACTTCCCCACCGCTGCCGGGCTGGCATCCTCCGCCTCTGGTTTTGCGGCTCTGGTTTCCTCGCTTGCACATCTCTACCAACTTCCCGTATCCGCATCCACCCTATCACTTATCTCGCGTCAAGGCTCTGGATCAGCCTGCCGATCTCTCTTTGGTGGATTTGTAGCCTGGCAAATGGGATCCGACCCCTCTGGCTCCGACTCGCTCGCAGTAGAAGTCGCGCCCCAATCTCATTGGCCCGACATCCATGCTCTCATTTGCGTTGTCTCTGATGACAAGAAGGGTACTTCTAGTACAAGCGGCATGCAACGTACTGTTGAAACCTCAGCTCTCCTGCAGCACAGGATCAATAATGTTGTTCCACAGCGGATGAAAGACATAGAGAAAGCAATTTTGGAAAAGGATTTCGATACCTTTGCCAGGATTACGATGGCCGATTCGAACCAGTTCCATGCTGTCGCGTTGGATACTGAGCCACCGATTTTCTACATGAATGACGTGAGCAGGGCGATCATTGCTGTCATTGTTGAATACAACCGGCTTTCTATTGAAGCTGGTACGGGATACAAGGCAGCATACACCTATGACGCAGGACCAAATGCAGTCATCTATGCCCCTAAGGCGAACATCAAGGAGATTGTTGAGTTCATTGTCACGTATTTCCCTCAGGAGGAGAATTCGTTCAAGGATGTCTTTAGTTTGTTTGGAGGTGGACGGTTGGTTGGGAAGGTACCAGCTGGATTTAACGAGAATGTAGCCAAGAGATTTGATGTTGGCGCTGTTAAAGGTTTGATTCACACTCGTGTTGGTGATGGGCCAAGGAAGTTGGGAGACGAGGAGGCACTGTTGAATGCGGACGGGTTTCCAAAAAGCCTGGCTTGATATGATTGTTCGATCTTCGGATTTCAGAGTGTAGTATCTTAACTTGATGCTTGTCTATTGTCATGCTATTAGGAGCGACTCCGTGCTTAATCTCGGCTCTCTCCTCGTGTTACCTTCGCGATCCAAAGCTGTCCTGCTAGAATGAACTACTACTGTTGTATATTTCCATTATGGGCAGCGGTGAGTTAGCCTCTGAAGTTCATCGAAGTCTTTAATTCAACAGCGCTCCAAAATCAGTCCGGATGAAAAACTTGCGATGAATACTTGGTATTCGCGGCCAAGGTCTCTAAATACACAAGAAGATCATTAAGGATCATCGATGATCGATATCCAAGATGACTAACCTTGAGACGACGAGTCGAAAGAGCTAATACCGATGCTAGAACTGTGGAGAACAGTCGTTAAATGCGATTCAGATACACCACAGGTTGACTTGTGAACACCTCAAAGTCATGCAACACTCTTTTGTCGGTGTCCATTCATTGCTGATAGACTTGATCTGAAAGGTCGAGCTCGAGCTCTAGTCGTCGAAGTTAGCCAGCTTTCGAGTTGAGCAAATGATAAATCATGGAAGCTTCAAGTAAAAGACTGCGAGTATGATTGTATGACCTTCTCTAGTACAGAAAGGGCGCCAGGATGTCACAAGAAACAAGTGTACTACAGGAGAACAAGGAACTCACGACAAGGGAGTAGAAAAGGTAGTGCATGTTCATGAGAATTGGACATCGCACCTGCCTCTTTTGGTAAGGGTGTATGTAACCAAGTGATTTGTTCTTGGCATTCTATTCTCGTCCCCTTCTCCGAGTCCTTGGCACGCCTGCGCATCGACAATCAGCCAGGAATCAGTCAAACTTCCAATCTCTTCAGACTCTCTGCTCTCCAACAATACATCGCCACCGATGATTTGGTATATCTACGCACTATCGCCGCCGCGAAAGCGGGTAGCTGTCAAACAAGAATCAGGATCGCAGTAAGCGTGCCGAAGAGGTCAGCACCATTGATTGTCCAACCCTGAGAGTTTTAGTCTCTTCTGGTTAGTCCAAAATTTCCAGCATGGAGCCGCCCGTCAGTTTGCAGCTTCTCCAGGTCAACCAACATCTCAACACACCCACTAAGTCCACCTGCTGCTTTATTTAAACCCGCAGCTGCTGGCAGTCACTCTTTTCCACTTTTTGCACCCAGCCACAAGTACATGTCATAAAGCATCGCGAATTCATAACTGTATCCTTTCTCACGTTACTCGTTTTCGACGTCAAGATGCTTTCGTCGCCTTCGATGCTATCCTCGGGACCAGTTATTATACTTGCATTTCTACAAGCCTCTAGCTGTGGTGCCCACATTATTTAGTAAGCCCCCAACTAACATCCTCTCAGAAACCGACTGACTTTTCCTGACTTGCTGCACAGTGCGCGCCAGAATGGAGACTCGGATTCTGACAGTGATTCCGATTCTGACAGCGACTCTGAAAGCTGTAAGAACGGTGTCTGTACAATCACGAGTTGCCAGAAGAAAGTATGCCAAACAGTAGTTAGTACCAGAGGTTCTGGGGTCGCTCAGACTCTCGGCCCTGGTGCTCCAGGAGCAACAAGTTCTGCGGCAGGCTCTACGCAAACTCCTGCACCAAATACAGGAGCATCTAAGACCAACCAACACAACACGAGTAGCGCTACAGGCACGCTCTCAACAAACCCTTCCAATGTCTCTGGCCTTGGTACCAATTCGGGTGGACTCAGTAAGGGTGCAACAGCCGGTCTAGTCATTGGCCTAAGTGAGCATTCCATCGTACTCAACTCGGTGCACCTTGGCTCATCCTCCAACTAGTCGTCATTATTGGCCTCATCGGGATGACCCTCGCCAGAATTCGAAACCGTATACGCAGGAACCAAAAGAGACCTCGCGGTTTCGTTCCCGCTGCATTCCTCACCGGCACTGGCGTCACAAACCGCGGTGACAACCCTGGAGACGATGACATGGCACAAGCAGAAATTGGTAGTAGATCTCCCGTTGTTGGACCCACGCGCATGAACAGAAACGTCGGGGGCATCAACTACAGGTCGGCCGACGATAACTATCGGAACGTCCCAACTAGCCCTATGTCCAACGGTCCTCTATCACCTCTCCTGCCAGCAATCACGCCAGGCTATGAAGGTCGCATTTCACCGAATGCAGGAAGAGCTGTCGCTCGATCACCTTCGCGGAATGGGGATGCAGCTTCAGTCCTCACTTCACCCTACTCGGATAATGATGGTATCAACTATGCTCAGGCACCTCTACCACCCCTCCCCCATGAAACCTCAGCTTTATCGCCCGTTGCCTCTTCCAATGTAGCTCGAAATGCTAGTGCGAGCGGAAGCGGGGGGGCCTCTGGATCTCTTCACTCCGATATGCACGCTTTCCAGAAACAGCTTGAGGCCGACAAAGACAAACAGGGCGCAAGCGGACGGCTATCCCAGGAACCAGCTAGTGACCCACCTCCTACGTACTCACCGTTGACACGATGAGGCTGTTCATCTCAACCCAACGAAGCTGCTCGCTTGCACACTGAGGTTCTCACCCAAGGTGCTGCGCCGGTCCCACTTTGATCTTTGATCGTTTCAACTCGATATGTTCTTTTTCTCTCTTATTCTGGAAGGACTATTTACCGCCAGGCTTGGCACTCCATCCCCTTTTGACCCAAACCTCATTCCTCATTCTCACTCCACCAAACTTCTCTTCCCTTCACATATCGGGCTTTTGCTTGGCTGAAATGTGCCATTTTTTCTACGATTATTGCATATAACTATTGGACGGGCTTAGAAACACGCACACACACTCCTTTGGCAAACCACAATCCTTTGGCACTCCCATTCTCTCATTTATTCCATCCGTTCATCGGTTGAACGTTCATGTAGCATTTTTACGTTTATGCATCACGAACACTCATGCGCGTGTTTTTCACTTTTCTCTTGTTCATGCTTTACATTTGAAACTTGACGAAGGACTTTTGTGATTTGGTTATGCTATTTCATCTAGAAGCAACTGCTGTTTTCTTCCGCCGCCGCCGATCTGCTGTTTGGCTGCATTGTCGGAAGATTTCTCTGACATTGATATTTACTCCATTATACATATACCTAGTTCTACTTACTCCGAACCATACCATTGCTCGGAGATTGAGCGGACTTAATTGATTCTGACCAACAAACCACCACTTGATGGCTTCTTGTGAAGGGCGACTGGCTCGAGCTGAGGTGACACAGTGGATACCTTGTAGCATTGTGGAACAAACACGCAACCGACACGACAAAGCCATACTGCAATACTGTACCAACAATCCAGGACGTCATCGCAGCCCACAAAACTATAATTAACCCCTGTAAAAGCCAAGTGATTGAGTGAAGACTGAAATAGAAACATGCTCCCTGCCAGATAGACAAGTCAATAGCCAATAGCCGATGAGTGCTTAAGGTGCCCTGATTCACTTGTCCAGAGACATATCTTCAACTTCATCCCTTGCATTATGTTCTTCGTATTCCCTTACCAGCCTGTGAATTTTGCCACAGAGGTATGTGAACAACCCATTCCGACTTCCTCGACTAGCTCCAAAGGATAATTCGGTCGGTGAGTTTGAAGCCACGTTCGTGTCGGTGCACTGCAATTGTTCCGCAGGAGTTCCGTTTGTACATGCCGGCATTGGCCAATGATTGCTTCGATCGATAACATTATCAACCGCTGAGATCCGGTGTAGAAGTTGACAAGTAACAGCAGAAATTTGATTCACAAAAATGATATGGGTGACAGTGGATTATGAATCAGTCCTCGGGAAGAAGTTCGCATAGATAGCAGGTGAAAGTCGGCGTACCCAAGCCTTCGTGCGAGTGACTTCGTCTTTGGCTGTTCAGCCATTCCGCGCCGTCGAGGCTCATATCCTGATCCATTGTTCCTGGATATGACATATCCGCAGTCGATCTTCCGCTGTTTCTGTTCCTTGACATATCTATAGCACCTAGCAGAGGTCTGCTTCCATGTTTTCCCACTTCATTATTGCTGACTGTGCTTAAGCAAGATACTATCTCAATCTCTGCTTTGCGGCGATTGAACAGCATGTGCTGGAGTTCTTTCCTAGATAACGCTTCTAAATGCTTGGCACGATTAAAAGGAGGGTGTAAAAGGCTGACTTCCATTGAGATGGCAAAATATCCCTTGATCTTTGCAGCATAGCCAAAGCCTGCATCATTCTTGTTCGTTGGCTCGCTTTCTCTCAATATACCGCAGCATGGGGCCACATTACCTTCTTTTCGTCCCCTCGCGAAATCGGTAATAACTTGTCTTTGTCGATGCCAAATCTGTGCGTCACATCATTCGCTTACCAGTAGATCACCATCAGTATTCGACACACCTTGAAAACTCGCTTGCCCAGACCCCGATCCACAGAACTTTTCCTCCAGCGGCTAGGCGCTCGTTTTCGTGTTTCAAGGCTCTACTTCCGTAGTTATATACGGAGAGAATGTCGAGGCCGTATGGATCCGCGTCCACCAATGCCATTATCGGTATTCTTATAGTGGATACAGGGCAATGAATTCACCACCCAAAGCGTTCGTAAAACAGAGGATAACTACCTAGGCGGTAGGCAATCCGCTAGTGTTTTGACAAGGTGGCGAGTTGCGACGTCTGGGTAGCCCTTTCCCTATATTTTAGGCATTGTGAACATCGCCTACCAGAAGAGACCAGGGGTTGGGACAAACTGTGATGACCAGACCTCTGCCGGGCATTTCATGGTGGTTTGACATTCTCAAGTGACAGAGCGTTTGGAAGACCGCCTATTCCGGTCCTGAGGGCGTCGATAAACGGAATACTAGGTAGATCACGAACCTCTTTCTCCACAACCAGAACCCAGCACACATCTTCCTCTAACCCGAACGACTCTATGTCTTCGCCTACGGGTATCAAGGTGCCCTGTGAGCGGGTATCATTACGGCGGTTCCCGGTGAATATTGGACCATATGTATGCACCTCTGTGTCTGTTGGCTGAATTGTCTCGCCGGAGCTCAAGCGAATTGTGAGCCCGGAACCGCAAACAAGACCTTTACTTGATGCTCGGACATTGAGGGAAGACCTATCGAGGTCGAATGTCGCTGCAAGGTCATCTACGAGCTAAATTGGCAATATCAGGACTTGGGGTTGGCAGATATAAGGGGGTGGTGTTCACCGCGTCAACAGTCCTTTGCGACTTGAAAAGCTGCACGTCATTATAGTAGATATCTCTGAAATGAAGGTCATAAACCTGCTTGGTGATATCTTTCGACGTTGTACCTTTTTGTCATGGGAATATCCTCAATTATTGCTTCATGGGCAAGGTCCATGACACGGAAGAGCTGTGCTGTATGATCGTGTCGGCACTAGTCAAGACAAGTGGCTATATGCGCTTACCAAAGGGTCGCGCGCTTCCAATGTTACATTTCTTAGGGTAGGTTAGCGTTTTTGTAGGGCCTTTTGCTTTACGATTGGCAAGTTGAAGATGAATCTTTGACTGGGCCCGCCGTTCGTGTGCAGGAATCTTCTCGTCAAATTTGAGACCGCTAGTATCGACGAGCTGCTGGAGGAAGGACAAGACAAGACTCTCGATTCCCTCAGCTGCATCAGGTCGTTCAATGAGGACTTGCGCTTGTTGGTCTTCGAAGTCCATGTTAAGGGGGTTGCACGAGAAGAAGTGGCAGACTGATATCAATTACCATGATCTAGAATCATATAGAACAAATCAATAAATAAAAAATAATGGTAACAAAACTATGTATATCTAGGCGGGCCAGTTGGGAACGTCGAGACCGAACCAGAAGGGGAGTTTATTCCAAAACTCTTCACGTACAGCATCCACGACAGCAGCAAACTCGGCGCGACATTGCTCACAAGCCCTGAGAGAAACTCCAGTAGTCGACGATGCATCCTCTCTGGTCTGCATCAGCTCAGCATCAACGATAGCAAATAGAGGATCTGAGCTCCGATGACAGACGACCCCATTCACATCCCGAAGAATCTCGAAAGTAATGGCTTCGAATGCTGCCTGGCAAGCGCGTCTGCGAACAGGGTCCTTTTCTTCTGTGTAAATGCATGCCGCTGAGGGCTGACGGCCTTCGAGTTCATTGACGACAAACGTGGAGAGATAGCGAGAGGCGTGCTCTTTTCCCTTAAGTATATTCATGAGGTCCGTCGGCGAGAGCAGATGCAGAGTAGATGTACGAGGGCAGGTATATCCTGACGCGATATCGCTTGGTGCGCAGCGACAGAGGTCGTAAAAGGCCGAGGGAAGAAGCTCCGGGATATTGGTTTCCCTTGCGAGATTGATGATCATGATAGGATGTGGGTAGAAGAGTCTTGGTTTGTAGAGTCCATTAGGGTTCGTAGCTGCAGCTTCGCGGATTTCCCATTGGGTGAGTGTCTTTGGCCAGCTTGGCGTCATACCACGCAGAACATCCTCGCGTATTTTCTGGGCCTGGTATTTTGTCGCAAGGTGGAGGGTCGCCAAAACGATGTCAAAGTCAGACGGGTCGTATCTAAGCCGCGTGACCCCGTCGTAAAGTGCATAGAGAAAATGGGCGAGGTCGTCTGGGTTTTCATCGAGAGTGAGGAGCGGACAGCCGCTGACCTCGATTGCGGGATCAAGTGTAGCCATAGCCTCAGCCAGCACAGGTGAATGCCTCGAAAGAACGCCCCTATGAACAAAAAACGCGGTATTGGCAGCAAGGAGGGCGACATTGCCGTCCTCAAAGGAGAGATCACCGTGGTGTAGCATCGGGAGAGATGGCGTGGGAACTTGACCCCAGCTTTTCTGCAACTGCGCGGCCCTCTCCCCACAAACACAGTATCACCCATGCCAGAATCCACAGTCCAGCAACGCATCGTCCCCGGCGCACCACCCCCACAGGTCCCTTCCAAGTCCCAGCGCAAGAAGCGCAAGGCCAAAAAGGACGACGACAACAATGGCACTGACGCCCCACAAACCGTCGCCCCCGCCGAAAATGTCCCGGAGCACGCTGACGCCCACCAGGATACCCCTGTGGCTACTACCACTCGTGAGGGCTCCGTGGCTCTTGAGGACGATCTCAAGTTCAGCCCCATCGTTGAGCTCGTTGTGAAGCGCCTCAAAGCCACCTCAAAGAAAATTGTGCGTCATCACGTACCAGCCTCGATCTCTTTCATAACTCACCTTTTCCCCTCAGACCCGCTGTCATATTTATGCTAGCACCGACCCCGAAAAACTCGATGATGACCAGAAACGCACCATCAAGCAGCTCCCCAACCTCGAGGCTGTCCAGAAGGAGCTCGCCGTGATCAAAGGCGCCATCGAGGTGAATTACACTACCACAATCTTGGGATTTTTCTGACCTCACGCAATCAGACACACGAAGCTGAGTTGGCTCATGAGTTGGCTGCCAAACGCGCCGACGCTGAAAGGGCCGAAAAGGCGCGTATCCAAGAGGCTGTCGTTGCTGCCCAGGTGATGTTTCGCGCCATCGATTGACGTGTTATGCTCACCTCCCCTTCTCAGTCTACTCTACTTGCCAAGATTGGTGATGCTCTCAACCTCCTGCGGTTCCGTACATCCCTTGCCAACGGCGAAATCAATACTACTTCCCTCCTGATGCAGGGCGAAGAGGCAACTGCCATCTATTCTGCGGCTGACGCCCTCCTTGGCCAGGATGGCGATGTCAAGCAAGCCGCCCTTGCTGCCCTCCTTCTCGGCGAAGGTGATTGGGAAGGCGTCTCTGGTATGTTCGATGTAGAAAGTGCCAATCACACGATCATCTTTCCTAATATTATCCCCAAAAGGCGCGCGTTTGATTGAAATTGCAAATACGGCTCTCAACTCATCAAGAGAGCCTACCCCAGAGCCAGAGGAACAAGCCTTCCCCGTAGAAGAGGCCCCAGTAACAGCTTCTGTTACTGGCCCTTCAGAGTCTGAAGCACCTGCTCCTGTTGGAGGTTTACCCGGAGCTATTGCGGCATCCAACAGCTTCCGCTTCATGCAGGACAGCGAGCTCGAGGGCCCGTTTGATGAAGCTCCCGCTGAGGTTCCTCAAGAGGTTGTTCCCGAGTCCATCGAGGCGGCAGATCTGAATGGCGATGTCGAGGAGGCTGCTGCTCCTGCAACAGATGTGAGTATTTCGACCTTACCATCTTCACTTTGATTCATCTACTTAAGCAGGCACCCGCAACTATTGATTGGGCCGCAGAAGAAGGAGCTGAAGAGCTGCCCTCCATTGCAGGTCTGCACGCCGAGTTTGGAACTTCAGGTTCTGCAACCCCCGCTGAACAAGCTGCTCCCGTGAACGGTGAAGATCCGACCTCTACTCAAGGTGCCCCTGCTCAAGAGGAGGATGGATTCACGCCAGCAGGTCGGCCACATCGTGGAGATGGTCGTGGTCGCGGTCGAGGCCCATTCCGCGGTGACCGTGGTGGTTATCGTGGGCATGGTGAGCGAGGTGGCCATCGTGATCATGGCGAGCGAGGTGGCTATCGTGATCATGGTTCGCGAGGTGGCTATCGTGGACATGGTGAACGAGGTGGCTATCGTGGCCGTGGTGGTGAGAGGGGTCGCGGTGGCGGCGGTATGTCATCCTCTTTCTGCGTCTATAAAGAGAGTTCTTAGCATTCTTAACAGGATATCGTCGCGGTGATGGTGAACGTCGCGGTGGAGGAAGGGGCCGAGGCCGAGGCGATTTTGGAGGTCCCCGTGGCACTTCGTCCCCTGCCCCGCCTACCCCAGCTCCCGCTGCCTAGGCGTAAATGCACTGGGTCCAGGTGCAGCTGCCCCAATAGGCATCATGTTGTATTTCGTGGACGTCAAAGTGGCATTTTGAAATACTGCTTGTTTTCATCTCCCTATTTCCGGACAACCCACCACTTCCTTGAACACGATTTCCTTATATCACCTATCGCTCCTTGGGTCTCTACCAACCGTTTTACCTTCACCTCTGTGCACATTGTATTACCATTGACAACTTACATTTGTAATGGCGACTTCGTTGTCGCTGTCCCATCGTTTACACTAATCCTGATCCCAGCGTCACGTGCGCGCTTCATACTCAGATACATCCGGGCTTTTACTCCCCTCCGCTCTCGTGTTGTATGCTGTACTGTGTCGCTCATTTTTGTACTTAATAAGCTTCGACTAATTCCTCGTAGCCATGAATATTTCCAGGAGAGGTCGAGGTTACTCTACATTTGGCGATGGAAGTCGGTCGTCTCCTCATTAGGTTTAATGCGGAACACCAGTTACTTGAATGAAGGCTCAAGCGCTCATGGATGGCTTTCATGTGACAGTGGCGCTTGAACTGCTTACAGGCTGCCTTGTCCTCACGATACTGACCGGTCAACATCCTCCTTCGGGGCGTGGGCCCAACTGTGTGCTACGTGGTGGGACCACCATTTTAGGCTTCTTTTTAGCTTTCATTCATTCAAGTACTTCGCTTGCACATTGCATCCAATGCAATACTGATACTCGGCCCGCAGGGCCGATTAACAGATAACGTTCTTAAAAGTGAGTTATCTGCTCGTCGATCTGCATTGACATGGACCTGGAGCATCCCAGTGTCAGTCTACCCCGGCATGGGATGGCCACATAGTGGGTAACTGCTGCTCTCATGAAATGTTCGTAAGAAATGCTCCGCTCAAGCATTGGCCAATCATAAACTATATGATGGTGAGCATATGGGCATGTCTGGCGGCACATGGTGATTAGTTCAAGTAAAAACTTAAGGAGTCCGACATCTTGATAATCCGCTTGTGCTCGCATTTTATCTCCTTCTGGACATTGACGCCCTCGGACGTCCCTGAGCGTCACTAGCGGGTTGATCGACGGATCATTGAGATCTACATATGCTCTTGGCTTGGATGGTAAGAGAAAGCTAAATTTAGGTTATGTAGGGCCTCCTCCCAGTCCAAAGGAATACCCTTGATATTGGTGGAATCGAAAACAAACCTATGAGCGTCGCGTTCAGACCTCTCTTAGACCTTCTTACGACCGACGAGCCGTGGTATACCTTGTCCCACAAAGTCACGACGGCACCGGCACTACAATAAACCGGTGGCAAAGTTCCGATCCTGAGCGTCGGGCGCCAAGGGGATATCACAATATAAGTGCGAAATCCTACTCTCCACCTTTCTCTACGCATTGCCAAACGGTATATCCCCGTAAATTCGAGGTGGGCTCGAGGGTAGGTGGTCTAAAACCGGTAGACCCAGACATGACCAAGAAGACAAGGATTGCTTTTGCTCGAAGCAGCCAACTTGGATGGCCCAATCATGACCCCACTATTGAGTATTAGGAAATCACATCATCGCGACGATAAATGATGATTGGGGGACGTGAGAGAAAGCCTGGTCCTTTTCTCATCCTCAAGCTTGCCTATGAAGCGGCTTCGAGCTCCAAGCTTACAGGCTCTGAAGACCCTTGCAGTTCAATACATCTAATCTCTGACAAAAGAACCTACCGTGAGTATGGTTAGAGGGGACTCTTACTCAGCCAGAAAATTCTTGAGCGAGTCATAAGGTCTAAGATGTGGTGGCAATACCCAGCTTCTGGAATGATGAGCACAATAGGGTCCGTATTGTTTAGAATCCAGGGTGCATATTTGAGCATGAGCAGCACAGAGTACCGAGAGACCTTTTGCAGTTCACCCATAATCGAACAATACGGGGACCATGGCGTAGCTCTAGAGAAATTGGCCTTTGCATTACTCCGAGAATATATTCCAGGATCAATCAGGAATCTGTCCACTGAAAATAAATGAGCGAAATGCCCCAGAAGAGTTGCCTTGATAGTTTTCCCTGGACACCGATGTCGCCACCTATCGTATCCTAGCGGCGAAGAGGGGTGTTATTGTCTAGGAGAAGCGTGGAAGAGATTGTCAACAATGAATACTATGGGTACTTCCTCGCGGACAGGTCCTCAGGCTGATTTGAGGAATGGAACACAGCTTTGGGCTATCAAAAAATATCACACATGTCCGCCTGAAGGTTGTAGCGATAGCTGTTACCGAACTAAGTCACACTCGCTCGATTTAAGTACTTGATCAGGTATTTCTTGTAAAAATGACTAAGTCGTTGGTGAAGTCAGACTGCGAGCAATTAGGAGGAAGTATTAAACATGATCGGCTCGAGCCAGTAGGTAGTGGGAAATGGGAGAGCGAGAAAATAAGCGATAACCATTTTGATCGGCAGATCGGGCCCGATCTGACTTTCTCATTTCTATCAATGTCACCTTCCTGTCTTCCAGAGGCCAAGCTTCGGTTTCGGAGCGGCTCGCTCTCATCCTATATCATCCATCCTCTCTTTTCTTTTCATCCCTCTCCACTTGCACTTATCTTATAGAAGCCATACCCCCTGCGGCGGGTGCTGGTTTTGCGTTTGGTACGCACATATATACCACCCGAGGTATATTTCGGAACCCTGATCCCCTCTTCCCGCCTACAGGCTGCCAGAATGACTCCTTCAACTAGACCATCATCCCCTTCGCATGACCACTTTTTCCAAAATGTCCAAGAACATGAACGACCCCAACCTCCTTCCCGTGCACAGTCATCCTCACACTTGGCTGACCATGATATGGGTCACCACAAGGAACGATCACATTTAGAAATCATCCTTGATACCCAACATCTGAGATTGAGGGGTACTGGAGTCGATGTTGAACCAACAACGCTCTCTGGCCATGTTGTACTCTTCCTCACCGAAGACACTGCCCTCAAAGAAATCACCCTCCAATTTCGAGGCAAGGCACGAATACCCGTCCCTGCATCAGAATCGTAAGTCTTCCATCGTTTCATGGACGACATTGTGCTGACCGACTTCGTCAGTCTCCTTACATCGAATGTATCTTCGGCGACATATGTCGTTTGTAACCACGAATGGTCATTCCTCGAAGGGGACAAGAAGCACGCCCGCACCGTCAAAGCTGGCCGACATGCGTTCCCATTTCATTTGCAGGTTGGTGGTAGCCTTCCATCAACAATGGGCACATCGGTATTCGGTGGAGCATCGGTTTGTTACAAGCTGCGCGCCATTGCAGTCCGCCCAGGACTCAACCATAATATTCAAGTTGTCACACCGGTATATATCGACCGCTCCTTTAGTCACGAAGCGCTGGAATACCAGCAGACTCTCGAGATCGAGAATACATGGCCTGAAAAGGTTATGTATTCAATCGTACTACCCCATAAAGCCTGGGCAGCGGGTGACAAAATGACTTCGATACTCAAATTTTCGCCGATTGCTAAAGGGATTCGCGTCAGTAACATTCGGACCACCATTCAGGAGACGACCAAAATAGACGCCCGTAGTGGAGCTCAAGAGAACACTCAAGTCGTCGCTGCAATCCATCACGGGATAGTTGATGGTAAAGCAGTTGTTGTCGATCCCCGCTCCCGCTACTCCTCGGCCAGTCAAGGTGGTAGTACCGTGGAGTCGCCTCGGAATGCTGCTGTTGGACCCAGTACGTACCTGTCAGGCAACACCTCACCAACTGGTATTTGCTCTCCAGCCCGTCCTTCTTCTCCATTTCGGTCATCTGTAGCTGGCCCTTCAACGAGCACGGAGCCAGAGGATGAAGAGGAGAACAGCGACCTTGTAGTTGCAGTTACACTTCCCCTGCCGATTGTATCAATCACGCCCACACACTCTGTCGGACCAATCATTGTCAGCCATCGTGTGCGTTGGAGCATTTTAATACGCAATTTAGATGGCCATACTTCGGAGTTACGTTGTTCACTCCCTATCCATATTCTGGACCACCGACTGTTGGAGGAAGCTCGTTCTTTTTCAGCTGTAACACGTCGACTAGTCCTCGGCTCATCAGAGTTACCGGTCGAGGAAGAGAATGATCGCGAGTTGCCAAGTTACGCTGCACACGTTCGAGATCGCGTAGCTAACATGTTCCTTCCTGAGACTGCCACTGTTCGCGTCGACAACCCATGGATAAATCACATTAGTGGCTCGCGGTCTGGGGCCGGTGTACGGGAGTCCTTCACCTCTTTTCCCCCTTCACGAGCTCGTTCTGGATTTTCAACACCGCTTGAATCTCATCATCTCTCACACCTACCACAGATACCAGGTCCCGACGGCATCACCACCCTCGATCTCCTACACTCTGAGCTTTTACTTTCATTGTCGGACTCAAATATTGGACGAGATTTTTTTACACCAGAGCCTCACACTCCGTCTGATCAAGTTTCATTTGATTTGACACACCCACCCAGTCAAAACCGAAGTAGACCCCAAAGTCGCCACAACAGCCGGCCACCAAGCCCTGATTATTCTCATCACCACGACGGTGCTACTACGCACCACTCTGGTAGCCATGGCCGAAACCTCCATAGTATTTTCCGCGCAACTATGAAACCATTCACTTCACTAGGACACCACCATTCCTTATTTTCGCGGCATGGAAACCACCAATCTCACGATGAACATCATTATACCAGACCTCATAACGCACCATCTGAACCTTCTGGGCATCATTCGCAGCGGCCTGGGACGATTACAACCCCAGATCCGGTCACCGGAGTTGATCTACTACATCGAATGTTCACTGAAGTCCCAGATTACTCGATCGCCTCCAGAGGGTTCATTGGAGGTGTCCCACCTCTCGAAAGTATGCGTGGGTTGCCATCATACGAAGAGGCTGCGAGAGAAACTGGACAGCGGGCCACGTCGAGTGACACGGATATAACCACAGGTGTTACTCAAATGGGACTTGCATCGAGCGTCGAGAACTGCGGTCATGCTGATTTGACGGAGGACAACCTGCACCATCGAGAGAGGTCCTGTAGTTCCCCTTTACTTGTCGTACCGACTGCCACCGGTAGCCGAACTGGTGATTGATGCAACCTTGATCGCCACCCTTTCTAATTGCTTGGGTTTCATGGTTTACCTACACATTTACTTTCGCATCGCATACTATAATTCATCATCTATACACCGTATTCTTTGTTTCGGTCGTTCTTCTCCCTGTTCTCTCTTCTCCCTGTTCTCGGATAGAGAATTGACGCAATTTAATTTTCTTAATGCAAGGACGCTGTTAGCTGTTGGACTTCAAATTAGAGACAGTCTATGTGCATTGTCCCGAACGCTTTATTGATATATACTTAGTATAATGACGTAACCAGTGGAAATCATTATCTTCTGTCATTGCTGAGTCAGTAATCCCGAGAAGAATCGTCATGTGAGTACTTGAGTGCTACCCAACATTCAATGGTTTGATGTGGGAAGAGAACGCAAAACGCATGCTTCGAAATCAGATCCGTGTGTCAAATATTTGCTGAGCATTTGAAGAGTTGTTTTAAAATATTCTCACTAAAATTAGCTACACACCGAGGTAGAGGCTGATGGAGGCTGGGTGACTAGGATTTGCAGTGGACAAACTGCAGCTTGGCAAGATAGCATTTGGGGCTACGGTAATTTGCATTTCCACGCATGTGGCACAAGAAATTGTGATAAATGGACCGTTCCGATTGGTCAATCGGAGTAAAGATATGATAGGGAGATAGGGACTATTGCTCTGCGCCCATAAATATGATACATTTAAGTAAAATTCTAGACTTTTCTGGGGGTTGTTTGACTAACTGTGCCTTCCGTGCTGATCGATATCCTTGGCTTGTTTCATACTCAGAGTTCCTTCTTTCACTTCTGCTGCCATGTCTTTTTCTTCCCTCTTGCGTCGCGTACAACCCCTTCGCAGAGCTGCATTTTCTTCTGTAGTCTCTCAAAGGGCTACAGCTTCTGGCGCTAATTTCCGTTATTTTTCAACGACTCCTCCTCCCAAGTCAAACACTGCCCTCTACGCTGGCATTGGGGCAGCGGCTATTGGCGGCTTCGCGCTCTACTATTTCACTGACTTAAGAAAGGATGTGAATACCGTGGCGAAGTCTGCGACACAGACCGCGAAGTCCGCTACCGGATTTGTGCCCACAAAAGAGGACTACCAAAAGGTCTATTTTCCTTGCTTCCTTGCTTTTTCTTTTCTTTTCTTTTTCATCTTTTGACACTAACGAACGCGTCATCAGGTTTACAATAAAGTTGCCGAGCTTGTTCAGGACGCCGGAGAGTACGATGGTGAGCATGAACCCTGTAAAGTTTCGTTCAGCTAATGACATTCTCGAAAGACGGTTCTTATGGACCGGTCCTCCTTCGTCTTGCCTGGCACGCGTCGGGCACCTATGATAAGGATTCAAAGACAGGCGGAAGGTTGGCTTTTTTTAGTTCCTGAGTCATTCATCCCTGATTGATCCCTTCACCATGAAGCAATTACGCAACCATGCGCTTCGAGCCGGAGTCGCTCCATGGTGCTAACGCAGGATTGAATGTCGCTCGGAGGCTCATGGAGAAAGTCAAAGTAGAGTTTCCCTGGATCAGCTATGGTGACCTCTGGACCCTTGCTGGTGTTTGCGCCGTTCAGGTCCGTTTCTGCCTTATGCAATATGGATTGTGCTAATTTGTTATTCTGGGCTTTCAGGAAATGGCTGGTCCTAAAATTCCTTGGCGCCCCGGTCGAATTGACGGATTTGCGGCTCAGGCTTCTCCCGACGGTCGCCTTCCCGATGCTTCCCAAGGCTCAGATCATTTGAGGACCATCTTTTATCGTATGGGGTACGTTTTCGCTAACGATAATGATTCGGCTCAGGTTCATATGATCTCATAGTTTTAACAACCAAGAGATAGTCGCACTCTCTGGTGCTCACGCTCTCGGTCGTTGTCATCGAGACCGGTAGGCATTCCCCCAACAGCTGAGCGCAGTTCATTGTTGATTTGGCTCTTAGCTCTGGATTTGAGGGTCCTTGGACTTTTTCGCCGACTACTTTGACCAACGATTATTTCAAGCTTCTTTTCGATGAAAAATGGGTGTGGAAGAAGTGGAATGGTCCTAAGCAGCTTGAAGATAAGAAAACTCGGTCTCTCATGATGTTGCCGTATGTATCTACTCGAGTTGTGTATCATTGCGTCTTATCTGACGTGGTGTTATTCCAGTACCGACTATGTTTTGATCCAAGACAAGAGTTTCAAAAGATGGGCCAAAGCTTATGCAGAGGATCAGGATCTTTGGTTCAAGGAGTATGTCATGTTCATATCTTTGTCTTCGGTCGGCTTACATGTACTGCGCAGTTTCTCCAGCGTTCTCTCCCGCTTGTTTGAACTTGGTGTACCTCCTCAACAATTTACTACCTCAGAGCCTTGGGTGATGAGAACCATCGACGAACAGAGCAACTAGAAACTCCTCTCATCACGCACCCCACTCCTGCGTCGCCAATAACCTCCGTACCTTGAGCTCTTAAATGCGCTGCGTAAAGTAGAGTATCATTATTAGAATGCCTTAAAATATCTTACTGACTACAGTATCAATCAATTGTCAACGTCAAATGGCCTATACACTATCTGCAAGATTACGCGAGTATGGATCAACATGGTCAGTGGTATGAATAGACCGGTTTCCGTGAGCAGACTCTCCTCTCGAGCTTCGGGCCTAACGGCCCGGGAAGGCGTTGTACAAACAAACAAAACTAGACGTCGTTCCTCGCTCAGCGAGGTTTGTTTGTTTGTCCCATCCGGCATGGATATGTCCGATCCCGCGCAGAGAGGGGCCGGGTAGGAGAGGACCCCTGATAATCCCTACAGAGGCCGGATACTCCCTAGCCGAAAACTCGTCCGGACCCCCATGTCTGGGGGAGCCAAATTTCGTCCGGTCGTATCCGGCCTCAAAAATCCCTAAAAAAAACTTCTAAATTCTCAAAAAATATTCCCAGTGCACAATTACCCATAATTATATTATGACTACAACTCTGCTTTGTAGTACTACTGTAACTGATATAAACTTCAGTCGTTATCTCCTTGACCAGTGCCCTCTCGCCAACCTAACTCCTGAACCGATGCTTGTATTGGGTTAAGACCGTGACGAAGGGTCCTGAAAGGTTCTCGGTCCCTGGGCTCGAGTGAGAACCCGCCCTTGTCATCAGGACGTGGGGGTGATAGCAGCAATGTCAGGAAGCAACGAGGGGCCCGGAGAAATGCAAACTGTCCAATGCCAAGAAAGCCAGTATCTTGTGTTGATGGAATGAATTGCCACCCGAGCTTGTGTTGAAAGCAATATATGACATGGGTGCTGTCAAGGGAGTCATCGTCGAAAATCTAGGCAAGTAGACATTTCGTTGGAGGCTACCTAGGGGTAGAGTGTGGTTTGAGTCCGAGACGATGAAGAGCACAAAAATAATAATATTGTTATTATTGTTATTATTATTCTGATCGTGTACTTTGTGCAATTAATGTTTTCGGCAAAACACTCGAGGTCTTATCCAGGTAATAAACTGGGGATACATCGTGAGTCGAACCCCCGCCCATGAGCGGATACTCTGTGCACACGGCCGCTCTGCCATCCGTCCGGTCTGACCTCTGCACCCAGAGGCTCGTCCGTCCTGAGTATCTGGCCTCCCTGGCCCTTCAAGGGGTCCCCGTCCGGATTTTTATCCGGCATCACGGCCGCAAAACCCAGTTTCGTCCGGATTTTGTATCCGGCCTATATAGGGATTATCAGGGGTCCTGGTAGGAGTCTGGGTCGCGAGTACTTGAACCGAAGGCAACTGGCCTAGGGACCCGCCGGCAGGTGGGAACTTTGGGCATGCTTGCCTTCCATTGATCTGCGGTTCGACTCCCGTGAGATGTAAATATTTGCACTTCCTCCCGAAGGTTGACTAATCATGGTCGTCCGAACAGTATTTTTGGCAGAATCAAATACTACAGTCCTGTGCTTAGAGGAAGGGAGCTTATGAAAGTAGGCAAAGTAGGCAAGCCAGACAAACCAAAATCTGAATGATATGAATTTCTGATGCAGGGCATTAACAGAGCGATATTACGCCCCCTTTATATGCTTTCAAATGACTCCAGAAAGGGAAGACATGCCCAAATCTCTGAAATTCGCTGAGTGTCCAGCCACCCCGTGTCTGTACGGGTCAGCATCGAGAAACCTGTGAGACATAACGTTCGAAGAGGGCATGCAGACCG
This sequence comes from Leucocoprinus leucothites, assembly GCA_013368445.1. Lineage (NCBI taxonomy): Eukaryota > Fungi > Basidiomycota > Agaricomycetes > Agaricales > Agaricaceae > Leucocoprinus > Leucocoprinus leucothites. Next base: position 1,151,201 of record JAACJO010000012.1, read on the forward strand.
CCGGACAAATGCAACAAAAGCATTATGAGGCCAGTCTGAGCGAGCGCAGTTCTCTTTCGAAGTCGAAATGCAGAACGAAGACAAAGAAGGGAGGGATGACGAGTCCAATAAGCGTTGTAGGGCATAGCCCTTGCGATCATTCATGTAAACGTGGAACCTCGCTAGAGAACTGTGATTCAATCGCGATCGCACGAGGTAAGGGGGTTCGTGAACCGTGTACAGATCCTGAACTTTGACGCTACAGGATTGGAGATTTGGCGAACCTTTGAGAATGACAAGGAGTTGGTCAACGATGAACCACGTTTTATGTGCTTCGAGGGTCGTCAAGGAAGACCAAGGAAATGAATATGTCTCGGGTCGCAGGTCAAATTCTGCACGATGGGTTCGTAGCATGAAAATATCATAATCCCGGTCATATACTCCCACTAGCTCGAGGGATTTGAGCCTTGGCATAGGCTTGGCGAGGAGGAGTGCTAGATTAACAGATCGAGCCGTGAGACGAAGGTGAAACCAACGCTCAGATGTTTGGACGACCCATGGGTAATACGGATCAGTGGTGCCGAACCAGGAATCCTTCTGGGGTATTGTAATCTCCATGTAGAACGGCGCTTGGCCAGCCCTTTCAATCCATAGAAGGGGCTGACTGGGTAATTTCGAGTACGGTCGTTGTAGGACAAAACGTGTGATTTTGTCGCTACAGGAGGGCGATACTTGAGGTAGGAAATCCTGAAGTGGCCAGTCGCTCGTCGTTGAGATGGACGACCACAGAGAGCGAGTGGAGAGGGCGATTGACCTCCATCTCTCACAGACTGTGGTTAACAGCAGAGGGGACTGACGTGTGCTTGGCCTCACAAAAGTAGAGGGGAGGGTGTGTTGGAAAATCTCTTGTAATATTTCGCTTGGTATTCGGGAAATGGGTGCCAGAACTCCCTTGTATATCTCGAGGGAAAACGACAATCGCTTGTGCCGTTGGAGTATTGCTTGGACCCTAGAGTCGACAACTCGAAGCATCTTGCTAATGCTTTTCATGTCATCGCAGGGTTCTAACTTTCCGTTCCAAATCGTTAGCAGAAAGGTCTGTAAAGACCTTCGGTGAGAAGATTTCGAAGAGTGATGATGATATGCTATCTTGTCCTGGAGCATGCGTCGCTGGGAAGAAAGCTCTTCCAAGTTTGTATCGACCTCGTGGATCAATTTCTGCAGCTCGTTTATCCTGTCGAAAGCTACATTGTCGTCAATATCCGGAAGTAGGATCGACATATGTATGCTGTTTAGCCGCTAGACAAATTCGGGTAGGGGAGGTTGATGTGTAGACTTGAGTGAACCGTCCTGATACACGAGCGAATCTGCAAGCTCAATGCACTACCTGAACAGCAATGTCGGCGGACTATCCCCAATGTGCCTAGTATGTTAGGGGTCACTTGTGAAGGAGCGCCATCATGACGGCTGTGTTTGAGATAATTTTGGCCGAATCATCAGGACAGAAGCAAAAGCCATGATTCCAAACACGGCTCCACGGAAGCCAAAAATGCAGGGGGAAAGCTATAGAGTAGTGTTTAATGCTGTAGCTAGGCCAGTATCCACCAAGTCCAGGATCTAACATGAGGTCTTGTTATATCATGAGTCCTTCCGAAAAAGGATGATTGTACTCCAGTAGATTAGCATTGGCGCAAATCTGGGATAAATTGATACGCAGTCCAGACTACTTGCCTGGTTACATGTCTCAGGGCTGGTCTTGTTGACACTTCACACTTTTATGGTTCCACTAGATGGGCAACTTGCTATCATGTGTCAAGGATCAGGATATTGATCAATTACAACAGCCACTTCCCGTGAGTATTCCGAAATGGGAAAATCTACTTGGATCACTCTTCATGCTATTAGTCGAACTGGAGCTTGCCTTGAGGTTCCAGCACACGGATGATTGGTAATCACGTCATTCGATACCCTCGGTTGTTTGGGCTGTGATACAGTCAAACACTAGTCGAAGAGTACCCGGAGAGAATGGCTAGTGGTAGTCAAGCATCATGAACTCACTTGGAAGGAACTCGACTACATGCCACCAATATTAAGATCCAAGGACCTATTATCCGGATTTGCCTACATTGTCACCATGGATTGGAGAACGAGGTATGGTCAGTCGTAGTACTACTCTTGGGCGGTTAGCGTTCACTAACACCTGGTACTTTCGTGGGCCAATGAAGTTGAAATGAACAATGCAAAGGCACGATCACGTCTTCTGTCGTGCGGTGATAATACATGGATGGCATTCTGGAGCCTAGAGGTCTGGGAGAAGGTTGGAGACGTCCACAGCATAGCCTTGTGCCCTGATATACGTTATCGAATTTGCCGCTCTCCTGACAGGACACTGCATGTCCGTCGACCTCCCAAGATGTCAAGAATTGTGATACTTGTTATATCACAGCAGAATAGGCACCAAATAAGACGAAGGATTTACTTCAAAATACTAGCTGACCCGCCATTGCAGCTGAACAGACGTATGAATTCCAAGACGACTTGGCGGTGGGGACGACTAGTGGAGTCATCAGAATTGCCGGTGGAGCCTAGTCCTAAGCTCATAAGGGTTACGGTAGGCATCTATCGAGTCCCAGAGGGGGTAACGAATGCTGTTCAGGTGTTCCTAGTTCATCTAGCTATAAAGAAACCTGCTGTTTAGCCAGTGCATCCTATCTAGTTGTCAAGATGCCTTCCTTCTGCCCTGCAAACCGAGACCATCATGCCGGGCGGTTTCTTTTCGGCGAGCGCCTAGGCATATTCCTTACGATCCTCGCAGCGATGTGAGTGCCAGTTTGAGAGACAAAGGTGTGCTTTATTCTGACAAGTTGACTAGACTATCCGCCATTTCTGCGTTGGGTTTGTTAGCCTACACAGTAGTTAGTTTGGTTCAACCCCATCCTCTCAGCGTCAGCTAAATTAGGCTCTAAATAGTCGCGAAAGCTCAAGAGGTGGAAATCATCAAGGCATCATCATAGATATTCTCGCGGCCATTCTGATGCCAACGGGTTCAGCTTATTGGTCTCACTTGTCACGGCGGATTTGATTCAAGCCTTGGGTGGCATGCCGAACTGGAGGTGGATGCTTAACGCGGTCAGTGACTAAAGTTGTTTCCCCGCCGTAAATACCTTCGCTGATTCTCTGTGGTTCAGAGGGTGACGGAGGGAGCTTCATGCTCCTTTCAAGGGGCATTTCTGAATGTAGGAAATGTAGCCATTGCATTGTCGTAGGTGTTTTGCTGGACTTCTGGTGTAGCTGGGTTTAATGCGTAGTTCTATCATAACTTAATAGATCGTTGGTGAGTTCTCGCGTCGAATTTGTTGACTGCAGCTCTGAACCAGGACCGGATTGTCCACTAGAGTATTGCCATACACACCTTCGTTGTTTTGGTTCTGCATTGGAGAGTCACTCGTTTCACCCTGCGTATCGTGGTTGCAGGCATCTGGCTGATTACTGTCCTCATCGTCGTGATTTGCGGGCGGGGTCGGGCCGGCTATTATGGAGATACAGGTTACTGTAAGTCTGACTCCTATCTTTTACTAAACAACCATAAGCTCCATAACTAAACTATTCGGCAGGGTGCTGGATAACAGAAGAACATTGTACAGAAAGAGTTGTTGGGGAGTATTTGTGGATGTGGATTTCTTTCTTCATCATGATCGGCCTCTACGTTTTCATGAGCTTCCTGATGCTGCGGGGTACGATCGGAGCTCAGAAGGTCTCGGAAATAGAGGTGGAAGAAGTAAAAGAATCTAGGAGGATGGCGTACTCGATGTTATTGTAAGTGCATGTCCTTGCTTGGAGACATCCGTAGTCTGATTAGGACCCAAATGCAAGCTATCCCGCCGTGTATCTGTTTTGCCTTGCACCAGTCTCAATTAGTCGATGGCTTGACTGGAGCAGACCATCAAATCAACCTCTTCCTCCAGCAGCTACCCTATTCAGCAACACGGTTTTCAGTCTTTCGGGGTTCCTGAACCTAATTCTTTTTAGCATCACGCGCCCAAATCTGATCGCTGGGAGTTCAACATCAATCTCATCTGGTGATGACTCTGGCGAACTGTCCATGAGCGAAAATGTGCCAAGAAACCTCACCACACAGCAGCGCTTCGTCACCGAACGCGCTGGGGCTTCTGGCGTCGAAATTACTGTAGAGGGTCCAACTGGACTAGGGGAATATCAGAGTTCTTCGCGATCAGCGGTAAGACCATTGACTGGACCAGATACTGGAGAATCTTTTGTGAGAACTCAAAATGAGGGCCGGCTGCCCGATTGGTGAATGCGTGAAGCTTACCCCGATGTGTATTTAATAGTGTACCCCTTCGGACTTCCATGTTGATTTTAAGACCATTCCCCAATATTCAATTGTCGTATGATCATCTGTGTATCTCAGTTCGATGAAGGCTTGAGTTGATTCTTGTTCTCTTATAATTCTATTTTTGGTACACTGAAGGCTCTCAAGCAATAAGAATTGCATAACCTATGCATAACCTAGCGCTCATTGACTATTATCTTCGAGCCCTGGAGAGGTCAGGGGCAAACAAAAGGCACTAGGAATTGTGAAATTGCGGTGAAGCCTTTACTAAGAAAGAGTAAACTTCACTGGCGACGTACGACAAGGATTGGGCCCCGCTATCAATACTCGTTGGTGGGTTATCTTTGAAGTAGAGCCTTTAACGAGCCTTCTGGTCGCATGAGTTTGCAGTCGCATAGTGTTGAGGCCATGAGCTCAGGGACTAGGAATAACACCACGAGGAGGAAGGTAACTAGTATGTCATAATCACATGGATATGTCGATCGAACCAATCTAACTACTAACTACTGGATAACAAAGGGGTGGGTATACAGTCGGAGGCTCAATCGCAGTTGAGTTTTATACAGAGCGGCCAAGGCATTTTCTGATGCGTCCACATGGGAAGATGGAACAATCGCAAGGTCTAGAGGCCAGAGTCGGCTATTGAAGAGCCAAAGAGGACCCCGAAGCCCGATGGTACCGAGGAAGTGTGATGGGTGATCTAATCGGTGATTCCGGCGACAGCTGTGAGAAGGAATGGAAAGAAAATGTAATCTTAGTCGCACTATTAGCAGCAGAATGAATCTCATTCACTAGTATTTTCGAAATGCAATCGGGCCTTGAGGGTCACATCTATCCTGAGAAGATATAGCAACGAGCCAGGAAATTGCAAAAAGAAATTAACGCGTCTGAATTCACAAAATAGCAGTTCAACAGAAGATGAGTTCGACAGACAAAGCGTACAAACTAGTGTTGCATATCGACATCGTCATCCTCGTCCTCATCTGCATCATCCGGCTTCAGGCCAGCTTTTTCGAGAGCCTCCTTGGAGGTGTAGTCAACGCGGACACCGCGGGTTCTACGTCCGCCTGTGACAATGGCGGAGGGGTCAATTTCCTCGAAACTTTCCTGAGAGTAAAAAGTTAGCAGAGTGAACCGTTGAGGCCGTTCAGCTGGCGGGGAACGCGAGAATTCTTAGAGGAACAACGGATGGGCGCGTCGACTTACTTCTACCTCGTCTTCATCCTCTTCATCACCATCTTCATCATTGTCTTCCTCCTCATCATTTTCGTCCTCGTCCATTGGTTCATCGGCAACAGGAGCCTTGCCCTTTCCTTTATTGTTTGGAGAATCGACGGCGACATTGTCGCCGGCGGAAGCGTTCTTTCTATGAATAGACGCGTCAATAAGCTGTGAAAACATAGTGAAAAAGACTCACGCATCGGAAGCTGGATCAGTAACGCTGGAGGACATGGTGGCGCTGGTACAAAATGTACTGTTTGCCCTTGGTGGGACTGAGGAGGCGTTTATTTGGATCAGTGGCTGTCTTACAACAATCTGCCAGTCACGTTATTCACCTCTTGTTTCCTGACCAAAACCTTCCTCGGCCACGTAGTCCTATTGAAATCTCTCCTATGCGCCTGAAAACACAGATTCTGCCTCGGTTGGGTGTCGAAGTAAGCAAACGCTGGTTGCCGCCCTTGCATATGCGGGTCCGAAACAGTGGGGAGACGCTGGGAACAACATGTGGGGATAGAGGCAAAATCGGAGAGGGCGTCTGATGGATTAGTGGCAGGTGCAGATGGCCGCATTGATGCCCTTACTTACCTCAGCCTCGGCAATCCGCAGGTCCATATCTTCTGTCCCATGCCCCATCTGGTCCGCGTATTATAATGCCCAGGGCTCCTGTGTTTCCCTCCGCCGATGTTGGTGGTAACGACAGTGGTCCACATTTTCGATCTGTGTCTTCTCCAGAGCGCTCTCGTTCCACCCGCCTCCCCGGCATGTCTGTCCTTGCCTCTGTCAAGCTCCCTTATCTGCGTCGTCCTGGGCCAGAGGAAGCACCAAGCACCACCCACAAAACTCCCCTTCTCACTCTCAAGCTCTCCTCTCATTCATTCCTCGATTGTACTCTTAAGGATGATGTCTCTACTTCCCCTCTCTACACCATCAGGACTGTTGGTATGACCACTACTATCATGCGAGCGGACCCGTGGCAGGAATCCATCAGGACCGCCGACATAAAGTGGCCGAAAATCATACCGCCCAAGGGCAAGGGGAAGGGCACACCAGATGGTGTTCTTGTGCAGCTGAAGGGGTCTCGCTGGAAGGGAGGGGATTCCTTCCTGAAGCCGAGCACCTCCAAGAGGTAGGTCTCCGGTCTTCTTGCCTCCCGAATTTCAAGAAACTCAACCGTTTCAGTGGTTCCCGGAAGTTCAAAATTCCTTACCTCTCGCATAGCATGAAGTGGCAGAAACAGGGCACGGCCTACTGGGTATAGTGGTTTTCAGCTCATTTTCATCCTGAGCTGACGTTCGTTAATAGTGTACGACCTCGCCCATGAAGGGGCCAATTGCAGTTTTTGATCCACCCGTCGACCATCTCCCAGGGAGATTGACAATCTACGAGACGCTGCATGACAAGTACGACACCAGTCCCATGCTTGTACACCAAGGTGTCTCAATTTTTCTACTCGATTACCTCCTTGTCACCACCATTTTACTTGTCACCGACCTGCAAGAGTGGATGCTCGTTCAAAGTGCAAGCTCAAGCACGGCCTCCACAACTGACCAACCACCAAACACAAGCCTTCAATGGAGGAAAATTGCACATGGAGAACCACTCTTTCCCAAGCTACCACCGGCTATTGCACACCATTCCACTGATGGATTAAATAAAAGTCCTGCCACACCTACATCTCAGGAGCAAATGGCTAAGATTGTTCATGGGGATCCTTTGTATCCGCGAATCAAACCGGGTTCGAAATCTGTGTTTTCCTTCTCTTCCTACTCTGACGAAGGCGAAGACAACGGCTCTGATTCGGGCGACGTGCGCACCGGGTCACCCAGCCCTTCGGCGGAATCATCTCTTGATCCTGTGTCGAACAATTCGTCAGCCCCTCCTCATACTTACATTGATCCATCATTTTACCTTGAACATGGAGTACCTCCGATCCCACCACTGCCATCGCATTATACAGGTCAAACATCACTTTCACAGTCGTCCGTGGGCTCACGGTCAGCACGAGTTCAAGAACTTCCTGTTTCTCTCAACGTGTCTCGCCCTTGGCTTGACGCAACGTCACCACCGCTAATCGAGCCAAACACTAGGGCAGAAATGTCCTCTAGCACTTCATCTGTTGGACCTGCGGATGCATCTCTCTGGAAGAGACGTCCATCAGAGCCTGTCATCACACGCGCACGCTCTGTGTCTCGGCCGCTCCCTCGAACACCTAATACGCCGAGCGCCGATGTCCACAGCCCCGTCATTCGCCGAGTTCAAAGTCATAATCGTATCAACGAGGTCGACATTCAGAAACCGTGGTTACAAACGTCTCCACCACCTCTACCACCAGCCCCATTTACATCGACAGCTCCAAGAACACCTCGGACAGGACGCTCTCTTCCTCCCACGCCCTTTGACTTGGCGATGGGGAGGCCAACCGGTGGTTTTAATGCGCCTGTGGCTTCTGGTTTGCAAATTCCGCGCAAATCACTTGACAATAACGAGGCCACTTCAGAATGGGATGGTCTTTTAGGTTGTGAAGAAGGAGCCTCTCACTCATCCCTCGCTCGTCCCTCGTTTGATCAACCTCCCCCTGCCTACTCTTCAATAGATTTTAGCACTACACATCCGCAGCCGTGGACAACAGGGACCTAGGAGAAGCTATCGGACCTGACCTCTGTCCATTTCAGATGCCTTTTAGGATCATCCAAGCTAATGACTTCTTATTATCTCATCACGCAAAGTATTCCTTTAACATTTGTATTTTTATCTACCTGCATCAGACTATCTGCATCCTCCGCTATTAAAGTATCTTATGTCGCATTTTTGTAGCTACTGGAAGAGTTTCAGTACTTTTGTTTTCTTGCTTTCTTTCTCATTGCTCTGTGAATCAGTTTGTTATCACCCTTTGTTCTAGTGTCAACCTATTTAGTGCCGGTCATTTTCCCGCTAATGCGCAAAATACATCTACTTCAGCCACCATGATCAATCTTCGTGTTGATGCGAAGAGAGCAGTTGAGTAGATCCATATATCGGGAGAAGAGTAGGTCGTCGCTGAGGAGAACTGCGGTCCGCTGGCTCCGGATCGGCATCCGAGGAAAATCCATCCGCCGATTGTACTTGTGCACGCAAGAGTACATAAATTGCTGTTCCTTGTCGGAGAACAGGAGTTTCAGTGCCTCATCCAATTCTTTGTCTATCTCAGGCTGTCAAATCAATCTTCACATCAACCTAATTGACTGGAGTCTTTCCCCCATGGACTCAATTCCGCCAAACAACTCATCACCCAAGGCGGAGGCAAGAAGTACCAAACCAACAACAACGTTCATTGTGGTGATGGTGGGTTCCGTCATAGATTCTTTGATCTCGGAGTGTGGGTGGCCGGTGTGCGTGCTGGCCAGCACGATCATGGTGATCGGAAGGGCATGGGCGCTAGGGACGTGATAGCTCAGTTTACCTATCGGGCACGTCCAACAGCATTAGCAGTCTAGCAGCTATGAAACGTCTCAGGCTCCATCAACACTTGTCATGCGTTGATTTTGGCCTGGAACCTCAAGGTCTGCTGTTGATTCTTCCGTATTCTTCTCTGCTGCAGTTATTGCCACCGAACCGTAATCTAATTTAATTGAAATCTGACATAGGGTGTTAGTGGCACTGGGAAGTCTACTCTAGGGATTGCTTTGGCCAAGGAACTGGGACTGCCCTATGTGGAAGGAGACGAGTTGCATCCGGAGTCGAATGTGGAGAAGATGTCACGGGGAGTGCCTTTGACGGACAAGGATAGGGAACCATGGTTAGAGCTGATTAGGACGACGGCGGAGAATGAAGTTGCAGAGAATCGGAACGGTGTTGTAGTCACTTGTTCAGCGCTGAAGAAGTACTATCGAGACGTGCTCCGAGGGAGGATAAAACCTGCGTTTTCGAAGCAGCCTCTATTGGAGCCGGTGGAGGGGACTGGAAAGGAGGGTTTGGCAACATACTTCGTATGGATCAATGGGTCAAGAGAGTTGTTAGAGGAGAGAATACGAAATAGGCAGGGACACTTTTTCAAGGCTTCGATGCTGGATAGTCAGCTACGGACTCTGGAAAGTCCTGAGGGTGAAGAAGGGGTAGTGGTTGTGCCTCTGGAGGCAAATACAGAGGAACAAGTGAGGACAGCGGTTGAGGAGTTGAAGGAGTTGATGGATTCATGAGTTATTGCTATCTATTCCACAGAGAATGGCATGGATTGGTTGTAGAAAATTCAAAAGCTCTAGCCTGAGGACGAGAGCCCCTAATAACCGGTGATGATCGGCAGTTACCGAGGGACGACGCGTTATGCAAGGTGACGCGTCCGTCATTTCATTCTGATCAATTACCCTCCCTCTCTCACTCTCCAATACTTCACCATGGTATGTCTGTGTCCAGTTGTTCACCAATCCAATATATTCTAACCCAAACGTTAGGCTCGGCGTTACGATAGTAAGATCGCTAAAGTTTCAAAGGTTGTTCATAATTATCAATATGATATCACTTTCCAGGTCGCACAACTATATTCTCGCCTGAAGGCATGGGCTCCTCACTGCATCTTGTGTTTTTATACTTATAATTCTCTTTCAGGGCGGTTATACCAGAGTAAATTCTTTTCATCCCCTAAATGAATCGATGTTGATCAGCAATTAGTCGAGTATGCTATGGAAGCAATCTCACATGCTGGAACGGTGCTTGGCGTCCTAGCGAAGGACGGTGTTGTTCTTGCAGCAGAGAAGAAGGTTACAGGAAAACTACTTGATCTTTCGGGCGCGAAGGCGGGAGGCTATGGTGGAAGTGGAGAGAAAATCTTTTTGCTCAATTCGTGCGTTCTCTTTAGGTTTATACTTTCTGGATAACTGTTGATTTATTATTCTCTGTCTTTTCAGGAATATGATCGGTGGGGTGGCCGGTTTGACAGCCGATGCTAACTCGCTAGTGAATTATGCGCGTTCAGCGGCACAGCGACATCTATTGGCTTATAACGATGATATACCTGTTGAGCTTCTTGCTCAAAAGCTATGTGACTTGAAGCAGGGATACACGCAATTCGGAGGTGCGTCTTGAGAGGCTTGGGATAGTAGCCTGTGAGTTGACTAAATACTTTGTTTCAGGTCTTCGACCATTCGGTGTCTCGATTCTCTACGCTGGCTACGATCCCCACTACGAATTCCAGCTATATCACTCCGATCCGTCAGGAAATTACTCTGGTTGGAAGGCGACATGTATCGGTGCAAACAACGGCACAGCTCAGAGTCTCTTGAAACAAGAGTATAAGGATGATATAGTCGTCAAGGATGCTATCGGGTTGGTCCTGAGGACGATGAGTAAGACGATGGACAGTACCACATTGAGCAGTGAAAAGCGTATGTATTCCCTCGCACAGACTGCGTAAACAAGCAACTTATTGACGGCTGGATTAGTCGAGTTTGCAGTTCTTACATTGGACGAAGCCACGAAAACACCCAAGGCGAAGATATATCGACCCGCTGAGATTGATGCTTTGCTGCAGACGGAAGGGCTTATAAAGAAAGATGACGATGCGGAGATGAAGTCAACATAAGATGTACTTCTGACTCGCTGTATTTCTATCTTGACGTTTCCGACTCAAATTTACAAACACGGAACGCATTGCATACAGTATATTGCGGACCGTGATGTACAGTTGTTATATCGTTGTACCTAGTGGCATGCCATGCCTTTGCCATTAGTAGAGTCCCCAAGCACTGCGTCAGTGTCCATCGATGACCCGAATATAAAGTGGCCGATTGCGGCTCCGAGGACAACAGCGAGGATGAGATACGCCTATGTCATTTCTTAGTCCAGTTAGTTGACAATTTTGGGGCACGTACATTATAAGTCATGAAGACCAGCATGAGGAAGAATGATAGGAATACAGTGGCGCCATAGAGAGCGGCTCTGGTCAACCGAGGGATAAGAGGGACAGGGGTACTGCGCTCGCGGTCAGCAGGCTAACCAGGCCATCTACTCCATTCTTTACTCACCCTGGAGGGCTGGCTTTGGATAGACGGCCAGTGGTAAGACCCAGCCCTGCATTTCCATTGTCGCGTTCTGGTGAGGATCTGGTGCTAGGCAGGCGGATTGGGGCCTTGCCTTTCGCCCTCAGGGATTGCGCGAGGTTCTGGTCAAAGCGGCGAGAGAAAATGCGTAGATACTCGTAGAAGACGCCAAGACCGACTATGGCGAGGAAAGAGAAGGCAAAAGCGGCTGTAGAAGTGATATGCCAGCTGCGGAAGACGATGCAAGTGTCGATGACATTGGTATTCCTGTGAGAGTGCTTCTGTCAGGGAAGGCGGTCAAATAACGAGCGAGAAGTGTACCAGAGCATATCCATCGTGCATTCGTGCATGGGCATATCATGACCGCCGTGGCCGCCATGGCCACCATGTTCAAGGATGTGCATGTTGTGGTCGTGGTTCATTGGAGGTGAGATAGGCGCTGACTACGGGTCGCCTAGGTGTGTGTTTAGTCGCTAAACTGACAGATTTGTGATGACGGAGTTTAGTTTAGGATCAATAGACAAACAATACGGAGATAGGGGCTCCATGTCATGGCACCTGGCCTCAGGTGGCAGCAGAATGGGTAGCTATTACAGAGGACAGGGAATCGTAAAGGTTCAGAGCTGATATAAAAAACACTGAGGCTCCCGAGGTACTCGATCGATATTGTCATTCATCCAGTTGCCAATTGTTCTCTTTCACGAGTCGCTCGCGCTCGAGCAAATATTTACCTAGTAGAGGGGCGAGTCAGAACTAGACAACGGAGAGAAATGAGGGACATACCTTCTTTATATTTCTGAGAAAAGTCAGCAGCTTTATGATAGTACCACCCCAGCCGGTCGTTGCATCCCATGCAAAAGACATCGGCCACAGTATGCACTCCAGTTCTGCAGAATTGCAAGTGAGATGGGCCCCAAGGGAACTGAGGGAGCGGTATTACAGTAGTTCCCTGTCTTCGCGTCTGCCGAACTTGATATTCGTCGCGGAGTGCATCAGGCTGAAGATTTTGAATAGCGCACATTAATGTTTTATGATCCGGGACGCACTAGCCGCGGCCGTCTCGTCCAGAGAAGGCCTTACTGATCACTTCGTCTTGTAAAGCCTGAGAGAGATATTTAGATGGTATTGGAGAAGATACACAGGAAACCTACAATGACTGCTGAGCATTTCGAGCATATGAACGTCGGCTGGTCGTCATAAACGAGAACCACCTGAGTCTTGGTATCAGAATTGGGGGAAAGCGAGTTATAAGTCATGGCGTAGTTTGGATGAACGGTATCTGTCCCTAGCACAAGAGAGTCAGGCCATGTATTGGCAAGGAGCGCACCACCGAGCTAGTGGTTAGACGGAGGAAGACTAAACCGGGTAGATCAAAACTTGGTCTAGGGTTAGGGTCACACATGCACTAGACCCATCTCTGACTTGGTTCACTTGCACAATTCCAACTGCGACTGCATACTCACTGTCGACACAATTTCTGGATCAATACACACACAGGAGAGGCGTCTCAGGAACACTGATACCCCATGCACAACGATGATCTGCCTCACGAAGTAATTCTGGCAATTCAACGTGTGCTCCAAGCACCTTCAATTGAACTCTCGGAACCACCGAATGTGCTGCCTCATGACTTCAACTCTGTTGCAATATTGAACGAATTCTTTCCTGATGGTGTGTCACTTGCTCTCATACGTTTTACCTCAGATTTTAACGCGATTTTTCAGAGGCCTCTCTGGCACACATCGAGTCCGTGAACCTGAAGCTTAACGAGACGCAGCAAAAGTTACAGAGAGAGATAGATGATCTTCAGAAAGAGCTCAAGGAAAATCAAGATCCAGAGAGGATGTCGTTGATACAGGAGATGATCTCCGTAGGTTCAGCAGCAATAGCCGTTGCTTCTGCTAAGCTCCCTCCAGGATTTGCTTGGCCAGATGTCTCGTATACGAGAGAAGGCTACAGAGTCCGAAGCTGTTGTTCGAAATATCACGAAGGATATTCAAGTCCTGGATCTTGCGAAGAAGAATCTCATAACGAGCATGATCACACTGCGCCGGCTGCAGATGCTAGGTTTGTTTCGCTATTTCTCTTGCGTCAATGCATCCTGACCATTTCACTCCAGTCAACGCTATGACTCAGTTGGAAGATTTTATTAAGGAGAGGCGGTACAAGGAGGTGTCCGAGTCCTTAGCGGTACGAGCACTATTCTGGGTTCAAATGTGTAGAACGCTGAATGTGACTCTCCCAGACTGTCAAGGAGATTTCCGCCACATTCAAAGAATATGCCTCCGTCCAGCGAATTTCCCAAGTGCTGAGACGAATACAAGAAATACAGGGCGAACTTCGGGTCCAGCTAGATGCTGACTTCGACGCATTGTAAGATCTCCTGGCTATACACCGTACTTCAACTCACTGTTCGCTGAAGCTTCCTCCAAGACACCGCAAAGCAGATCAAACCAGCCTTGATCACCCAGGCATGTCTTGTGGTAGACGTTTTAGGGATAGATTCTCGTTCACACCTATTGGACCGATATGTTGCACTGGAACTCAAGGAATACCGACGCATATTTAGAACGAACGATGAAGCAGGCCAGTTGGATAACCTCTCAAGACGATTTGCGTGGTTTCGGCGACTAATACAAAGTCATGAACTCGAGCAAGGGAGGGTGTTTCCGTCGCAGTGGAGGGTTGGGTGGTTCCTTTTAGCCAAATTTGCTGAGATAACCAGGTGAAAACTCGTTTGGGCGGTTTAAGAAAGTTATCAATTGACCCTTCATCCACCAGAGATGATATTGCAACACTCCTCTCAAAAGCTGCCCCAAGTCTGACAGTAAAGTCGTTGTTGGACGATCTTCAGCAAACGATTGAGTTTGAAATGTCCATGGCAAAGAAATGGGCTACTTCGGTAAGGAATTTATTTTGCCCTTTATTCTCAAGCACGCATTTATCCCGATTTGAAAAGTTTGGTGAAATGCTCAAATTCACGGGTGGCTCAAACCAGTCGCAGAAAGCCATCTCAACTGCCTTCGAGCCACATCTTGGGATTTTTGTTGATGCTCAGGACAAGTGAGTGCCTTCTTGCCTGAGTGCTCTTACATTCCTTATCCGTGAGTCTGTAGAGCCCTGGCGGAGATGCTTGCACCTCATCGAAAAAAGGGAAAGCCCCCGCCACGGACATCTTTGGATACGACGCGGACATCCACAGACGAAGAATCAAAGGATGAGCAACCCATGGTTGTTCTGCCTTCGTCGACTGAATTGTTCTACCTATACGGACAAAGTCTTGATCAATGTGCCAAGTTGTCTGTTGGCCAACCATTGTTCGATCTTTGTAATCTCCAGAAGAAGTGGCTGCGAATATATGCGGGTACGTATTTATCTCTTGCCTCCGTTGCCTTCGCTTGCTGAATTCTAAAATAGAAGAGGTTCTATCTTTGAGCATGCATAAACAACGGTAAGTACTATTGTAATCACAAAGTCGAGGTTTCCATGACCATTGTTGCTTAGCGCTTCAGCGCGGAAATCAACTGATTCGCGATATGATATTCAAGAGATAAAACAAGCTTGCCTAGTAATAAACACCGCAGACTATTGTCAGGCGACATCTTCGGAGGTAGGTCCTGGTTATCGCTTTTGTTCAGTTTCTGAACTTAGTTCACAGCTGGAGGAGAAGATCAAGGAGAAAATCAATCTTGACTTTAAGGACAAGGTAACGCTTCAGAACGAACGCGATCTTTTCGTCAGGTACTTCCTGTCCTATCATGCCTTGATATGCTTTAATTACCGCACCTCTCGTAGTGTTATTTCCGGAGCCATTACTGCGCTCTTACGCGAAGTCGAGAACACTACTGATGCGTATTTCACGACAATGTCACGGTCAAACTGGTCAAATCTCAATCAAGTTAGCGGACAATCCCCATACGTTGGAGACCTAGTCAAGGCTGCAGAACAAGTCGTGGAGGCTATCAAGCCCTTGATAGAACAGAAGAAGTATCTCCGCAACTTTTTGGACAAGGTTTGTAGGTATGTTGGGGACATTCCCGTGCCTTCTTCTAGACTACATCACTTCCCTCCTTGAAACACCTTCGATTCACGGAATGGCTACTGAAGCTATTGATTTCAGCTTAATGTTGACCAAGTTTACCAATGCGCTTGTGAGAAGCAGACCATTGAAGGAAATCGGAGCGGAACAGGTACGCACCCATTTAAACATAGCATGCCAAGAATGCTCATGTGCTGATATGGACTGATGTTCATCTAGCTTTTAATAGACCTGCAGGTGGTGAAAGGCTATTTGACAAAGATGCCCGGAGAAGGTCTAGTGACAAATATGTATGCTTTTATCTCCACCTTCACTTCTCTCAGTGATTCACGTGTAACTGTCTGGACGTTGACAGATACTCTAAGGCGCTGACAAAAACAACATCGCGATTGGAGTCCCTCCTTAAGGTCATTGTTACGCCAATGGTACGTGCCAATCACATTTTTAGCACAAGCGCGCTAACGACGCGATGGGCTATAGGACCCGAAAGAGAACTTCATACTCAACTATACAATTCTCATTGGTGATGCTTCGTTGATTAATTTCCAAAAGGTAAGAAAACTCTCAGGTCTAGATGTACGGTTTTCTCACCCAGTCTTCTGACTCCTTGAAAACCCGTAGATTCTTGATCTCAAAGGAATTCCCCGGGCTATGGAACAAGACCTCGAAGATACATTCCTCATGATCACCAGTACCAAAAACGACCTGGATAGCACATCGTTTCTGTCTTCCCTTGATATGGATCCACAACTCACAGGCTATGCGACTGGTGGGGCAGGTGGTACTCTCTTTAGTCCAGCGGTCTCGCTCCCTCTTGGCACGGCGTCCGCTACCGAGGGATTATTCCATAGTACCAGTACTTCAACCCAGGGCCGAGTACACCTGCAACAGGCACTAGTACACCCGATGGTACGGGTAGGGGCGGCGCGACAAGTGAGACCAAGGTATTTTCCGATTTCAGGAGATTTGTGAGCTTTGGCTTGAGGAAGGATACGGTAGGACCGTCGTAATCTTGTCGTTTCACGGATGTTGTTGTAACGCTTTAACGATCGCGCGTCAATTCTTTCAAGTTTATATTGGATGGGTATTGGAATGATGAATGATTTAGTGTGCATTATGTACAGTAAGGAATGTGAGCCGTTACAAAGATAGCGGTATCAAAGCGAGTTCAGGTGGTAGTACAGTATGTTGACTGATAGTAAGCAATGAAAGCCGGGCATAGACTGGATGGAAAGAACAGAGATGAAGCTAGTAATACAATGGAGTGACAGGTAAAGATCATGCTGAACAGTCCTTGTAACCCTTGTATAAATGAAGAAAGAAAGTAAAAGGTGAAATGCTACAGATTTGAAGGTTTCAAAAATCCGCTAAGGGGCGTCCGCGGTGTTGCACTTCCGCTACCGCTCCCACCGGTAGCACTACCCCCAAACACCCTTTGAACTATTGAACCACTACCCTGTTGCGGCTGTGGCTGTTCCTGCTGAGGATTGAATCGCTGAGGAGTCAAGGGCGTGGAAGGTAAAGGAGGATGTGCAATCGAGTGTTGGCGAGCATACTGTATTCGCCCTGTTTCAAGATCCAAATCGGACTCGGTTCCGACACTAGTTCGGAAATGAACCTCGGAAATGGAGTAAGGGAAGCTATCCGTAGGTGAGTCTGCCGCGGTTTCGTTGTTGTAGCCGGAGTGAGAGGTTTCATGATGGTCGTCGATATCGTTGTCGTCGCTTGGATCGCGCATGTGTTGTCTGGACGCCCGTGCACCACCTCTGGTTGTTCCGGATGTACTCGGCACGTGAAGTCGTTGTCCAAATTCATTTCTGCGAGGAGCAGGGCTAAAGACTGGTATGCTGGCTGTAGGCGACATTAATGAAGGTGATGGTTCGACACCGGCAAATCCTTCAGGCATATTTGGCGACGGGGGTATAGCGAGCGGGAATGGGAAAATGTTACGATTTAATATCAGCTCAGACGCCACTTGACCAGACTGTGCTGCAGGAGAACCATAACCAGAGCTAGACGAAGACTCGGACCGGGTACGAGCAGTGTGCGAGGTTGTATTACTCCATTTTGATTTCAAGCCTCCACTCGGAGTAGGGATAATATTGCGGCCTGGAAGTTGCATCGACCAGTGCCTGGTCGAGTCGGTGGTTCCGATACTCGTATTGCGTTCCACCCCGGTTGCCTCAGAAGTACGTCGAGAATGGAGGGAGGAAGGTTGGGAGCTAAAGTCGATAAAGGAAGATGTACCTGCAAATTCAGGCGGTTGAGTGGCACCCTGTCCGGCCTCTGCACTGGTCAAGTTTGAGTCGGCGGTTACTGGGGAGGTATCCGAAGTCTCGGTAAGGGGAATAACACCCGAAGGAGGCGATTGACCGCTAATAGGTGTCAACCTGAACCTTGACTTGATCTGCTTCTCGTCTTCCCCAGTCTTCCTTCCCTGTCCTTTGTCTTCGTTTAGACTAGTAGGGGTAGTGCTTGAGCTGGGAGGGACATTTTCAAAGCGGACTCTCGAGGCAGTAGATAGCCTTCTTACAGTCCCATCACTTGGGTCACCACCATCACCACCGTCGCCTGATCCGATTGAACCTCCTTCGACGAGAATACCGCTTGAACTAGGGGCACCAGCCAAAGCGGCAGCTTCGGCGAATGATTGAACAGCACCAGGTGATCCGAGGCCTGCGGCGTCGCCAGAGGATGAACGGGCTTTGAATCTTCTTTCGTTATTGGAGGAAGACGACGAGGATGAAGGCGGAGCAGGACTGTTGGTACCAGGCGGTGTTGGAGCATGGCTCTGATCGAAACTGAGCTTGAAAGGTGACGACTCTGGAACGCTCAAGTACGAAGAAGGTGGTGAAGTAACAGCTTGTGGGTGTAGTCGTTCTCTGGCACGTAATTCGCTTGGTCTTATATCTGGCCCACGAGGATGTGATTGAGGTGGGGGACGGGATTGAGGTGAGGTAGAGGATGATGATGTTGATGGAATGGGAATGGGTGGAAGAGCACGGATGGGTGAACCAGGTCTTGTTCCCGAGGTGGATGCTGAGTTTGAGGGTATGGCCACGGGGGGAGCAGCGACTGACGCCGCTGTGTCCCTAGATGTATTATCGCTAGCCTTTGGCTCATGACCAGTATTTGCAATGTCTGATCGAGACCGGTCAGAGGGTATCTCTTCGCGAGGCGGTGACGGAAGCTGGCGTTGCCTCCTCTCTGTCTTCACTTCACCCTCCTTCTGTTCCCTCTCCCGTTCTTTACCCTTCGCTTTGCTTCGCCTCCGTTCCGTACTCCTCGAAGTGCTGATCCTAGGACTCAGACCACGGAGGGCAGCACGCACTGAGATGGGGCTACCGACACTGGATGAACCTCCGCCAACTCCCAGAATATGCATACCGGTCGGTTGATCTTGAGCAGATTGTGTAGGTTGTTGTTGTGCAAGAAAGGGGACGGCAGGGATTTCCTCACTTAACGAGCTAGGTCCATGAAAGTCTCCTGGAACACCCAATTCCCGTGATTGACTCTGTGGTGATCGAGTAACACTCCTCGGAACGCTTGGTGGTGAGGACGCATTTGATCCCGAGGCCGAGACGGACGCAGCGTATGAAGGTGGCTGTATATCGAGATATCCTGTCATATTCGGGTTTGATGCGTACGACAGTGATGTAAATCCCGACAATGATTCATCATCGCGTGGGGCATGATGATGATTACCATGACCTGAACTCTCGCCTCGTCTCGAACTTGAGCTAAGGCGGAATGGGAATGCAATACTGCCGATGCGACTGCTAAAACGACCTTTACCCTTTCCGTTGCCGTGGCCATTTCCAGATCCCGATTGATGGGTACCCGAGCGTCTCTTGCCAAAACGGCCAAAGGAGCGACTCGAAGATTGAGTGCTTACACTTTTCATGCGGCCGGCACGCACACCATTCCCTGCACCTCCATCCGTGCCGGGATCATATGTCCCGTAAATGAAACCACGGGTGCCATTCTCGCTGTCATGAAGGTCGCTACGAACTCCGTATTCTGACGCCGGAGATTTTTCATCTGAGTGACGAAAGTTGAGTCCCAAGGCAGTCAGACCGGAGAGCGTGTTGATGTCTCTCTTCCAACGGGTAAAACCACTGAAACCGCTCTTGCCACTGTCACGGTGACCGTGGCGGCCGCCATCACCACCACCAATCACACCACCACCGCTTCTGGGAGAGCTGCTACCACGACCAATAGCATTTTCTGCATCAGGTATAACGTCGTCAGGATGACCACCGCCTGAGGCCTCACGCTGTGGATGCCCGATGTCCAAAACAGCTCCCGGTCCAGTTGCGGGTATTTCTTCTATCACCGCTACAGCCGGTTCTTGGTCCTTTTCTTGAGGATAAGTTGAGTCCCGGTGAGTTCGGAAAATAGGTTTTCTGGGGTGATGGAAACGCGAAGCGGGGGAGACATAAGCGAAGTCAAGGTCGCGTTGATTCTGGTAGTGCCGCCGCCGCCGTTGTCGTCGCCTAGGTCTCCATATGCAAAAGTAGAAAAGAAGAGCAGTGAGAATGACAAAGGTGAGGAAGCCGGCCAAGACAAGTGCAGCGATGGTTCCTCGTGTGAACCGATTGCTGAGTGCGGGTGGAGGTGCTGGAGGAGGTGGAAATGTTGTATTGGAGGAAGGACCATTGTTTCCAGGCGGAGGGAGGGCACTGGAAGAAACGGTATTTTTAGTAACATATCATTTGGAAATCGGGAGATCAAGAAGCAAAGACGAAAATTAAAAGACGTGTGGATCAGGAGGGATATATGGGAAGGCCGAAGAGATGAACCGAGGGAAATGTCATGGCTGGAAGATGAGAACGACATACGTGGGATCCCCCGAGGAAAACGTAATAAAGCCTCCTGACTTGAGCTGGAGAAGGCCGCCTTCATTGCGTATAGTGATCTGATGGGTAGTGTTGGCGGCAAGACCAGAAGCGAAGAAGAGGAGAGTGTTGGTGTTGGTGAAGGATGAGCGGGCGGAGAAAATGGGGGATTGGCGGTCGTCAAGAAGGACAGAGTAGTTGCCAGAATCTGGCGATGCTGTACCAAAGATGCGAACAGATATACCTATCGGAGCGTAAGGTTTGATTTGGTTAGATGATGGGTGATTAGTGCATGTGGAGGAAAAGAGGGGGACATACCAGAGAATGTGACCCTTGCCGTATCGCTCTGGATCTGGGACTGATGTATAGGAGGTTGGGAAGTAGAGAGGAAAGACCACTGGCCGAAGAAATTGATGTTGTCGTCGCCAACAGTATGTTCGGTGAAGATGATCCTTGAGGGAGGCAGACGGATGAGCACGGCATTCAAGAAAAGGAAGATAGAACTGACTCTGAAAAGTTGTCTGGGGGAGGACTGGTTATAACGGCTTTGTCAAAGACGAGGAGAGAGTCCTGTGCGTCCGGTATGTTTGCAGTGAGAGAAATAGAATGGCGTGCATTTGAAAGCCCCTCAAAAGAAGTGAGGAGGTTGGATGTTGCGTTGGTCTGGTTGGGTTGGATTGCAGCGCCATCAAGGGTGAGGTTGAAGGAAGCGCTAGCAGTCGTGTTGCCGAAGAGTTGGATGGAAGTACCTAAACCGGGTGTGAGGACCAGACTAGAGATGGAAGAAACGAGCTCACCATTCCACTCGAGTGTGACCGAAGCGCCGTTGAGTGAAGTTATGTGTTGGCTCTGACCAACAGCAATCTGGCCAAGGGAGGAGACAAAGCCAGAGTTGACAAGGTACGGGTTCCAGCCCGCGGAGAGGTTGGGAAAGGTGAGGGTGTCACCAAAAGGGGAGTAGGCGATAGCTGGAGAGGAGTCGTCCACAGAGAACTGGACGGGACTGGCCATGGAGGCATGAGAGGCGGAGAGAAGGAAGGGCAGGAGGAGATAAAGGGCAGTAGCACTGATGGCCCATCACTCAACTTCACCATGTCCTCTCTTTTCCCCACACTCCGACCCGGTGATCCCGCTCTCCTTCACCAAATTCACAAAGCTGCTCTCTCGGCTGCCCCTGCTGCCCCCCCATTAGACCAAGTCATCCTCCAGGCTCTTCTCACGTGTCTCGTCGCACAAGATGCTCATCTCATCATTCGCACAACTGAGGAAGATGTTGGGCCTGTCGCCCGTCTCGTCGTCTGGGTAATCTGCCCCCCTCTTTCCTTCGCTTCTTCTTTCTGACACGCTTGGTGCAAGATTCTATCATCTGTCTTTGACTACTCGACCCATAAACTCAAAATCCGCCCAAAACTACAGTCTACATCTTACTTGGCCACCCATGATTATTTCCTTAGATCCCTCTTCTTCCCCACCTCGTCCTCTTCATCAGCATCCCAGGATGAAGGCTCAGAACCAAATAAACCACGTAAGGCCCCATCCCGTCGTTCCCGGACGCTGAGAGCAAGTCCTATCTCTCCAATTCACATGGAGTCGACGTCGCTGTCAAACGTCTCATCCAAGTCTCCAATCGGTCATCACCCCAAATCCTCTAGCCCGGATTCCGGCCTCCATCATCACAGCCATGTCGGAATTAATCTGCATACGGGGAATACCCCATCAACCAAGTTTCCCCGTGCCATCGTTATTTCTGGACTCGAAAATGCCGCAATTTCCTCTCAGCGCGCACTTGCACAGGTCTTGGCAGAAAAGCGCATATCTTTTGACGCCAACCGTGACGGCCGAAATCAACAGGATGGTCGCCATGATTCAGACCCGGATGCCTTCAAGGGCACATGCAACTTGCCCGATGGATTTATCCTCGTTTACGTCTGTCCTGCTGATACGAGGGAAAGACCGAATCTACACAACTCTCTTGTACGTGTATCCCCCATTCTGTCCTGATCATCAAGTTCTTATCATATGCTACCAGCTCGACAAGTTTGCCATGAGCTGTAATATTACTCTAAAGTCTCACATCCGAAATGCCTTACAGCCCCCTCCTGTCTCCCCTATCGTTCGCACTAATTCTGGCGCCTATTCTTCATCTTCCACGGCCTTGGCCAGCTCTGGTACCACCCCTCTGCCTTCACCCCATATAGCTTCTCCTACAGCCAGACCTCCCTTGCATCCCCGACACACCCAGTCTCACAGCGGTTCTCATTTGCCTACTCTTTCAAATGCTATCCTTCCTCCCGGGCTCCTGGGT
Organism: Leucocoprinus leucothites; assembly: GCA_013368445.1. Taxonomy (NCBI): domain Eukaryota; kingdom Fungi; phylum Basidiomycota; class Agaricomycetes; order Agaricales; family Agaricaceae; genus Leucocoprinus; species Leucocoprinus leucothites. Next base: position 1,173,945 of record JAACJO010000012.1, read on the forward strand.
AGCCTGCGTGAGGCATGTACAAAAACACACCTCTCGCCCACACTTTTACTATACCTCGCAGATCTCTTCTCAGCCACGAGGCATCACGCGCAAGTTGATGGCACATTGCTTACTGCGCGTTGCGTACACGATGCTGAGAAATTAGCGAGGGCTGCGAGAGTCGTGGGTGCCGATCCAACTGGTGTAGAATTACTTCGCGCCGAAGATAGTCATGACGTCGATGATCTAGACAGGGATGAAGACGACGAGGACTTGCAATGGCAAGATGATGAACTAGAGGCTGCCGGTACTACCGGTTCATTACGCAAGTCAACCAGTCCACTTAAAGGACGCGAAACACCCTCAGACACCCGACAGACAGGTCCTTCAGCACCCGTACTAGACGTAACAGAAGTGAACATCGCGAGAATCTTCCCTAGATGTGTTTCTCATCGTCTCAGAATTCGAGATGGCCCTCGGGAGGAAGTTCTGGCCGGTGCCGTATTCGGCGCTACGTTTGGGGACTCTGTTGCTGAGGAAACGGGGACTGGGGAGGCGTACGTCGACGCATACGAAGTTCGGCCAACCGTGAAGGATATTCTAGTTAGCGTTATGTCTGAAGTCTAAGTATATACCCCTCTATCTTGACTACCATAGCATGAATCTGATTGGATTTTGAGGCTTAGTCAGCTTCCCAAAATACAAGCACGATCCGCAGACTGATGTGAAAGCCATGCTCCATCTCCATCTGCACTTTCGCTCTCATCACCTTCTGGCTGATAAACGCTAACTTTGAGCGCTCAGGGCTCCCATAAACATCGGACTGAATTCTCAAGGGATTCTTGATTATCATCTTTTGTACACGAGGCCCCTCGGCTCGGCACTCGCTCCGCAAGTCTGACTAGGACGAGGATCCGAGCGTGGTGACGGTGGCTTTGCCTTGACGTTCACTTTGCAGCAGGCTCGAACAACGATCGACGACGTATTACGAGCAAAGATATCACGCCCTGTATAATGACGGCACCAACGCCTCCTAACCTCGGTTCATCCATTCCAACTTCCGCTTCATCCATGACCGCTGTCTCTACCCCTAGTGAGAGTGGATCAAACAAAGTGGAGGAGTCTTCTCGGTCGCAGAGCTCGTCACAGGCCCAAAAGAAACGCCGTATACCAGGTGCATGCGATATTTGCAAGAGAAAAAAGAGTAGGTCGTGATTTGTCTAGGGGAGAATGTCTGATTGACTTGACTCTACTTCACAGTTCGTTGCGATAGTGGGGAAATGCCGGGGAATCGATGTAGCAACTGCATTCAGTATGGACTCGAGTGTACGCACAAGGAGGTTACAAAGGTGAGTGACTCTGTTACCATTCATTTGTTTCGGCCGTTAATAGTACAACAGACGCTAGGGTCTGCAAAAGGGTTAGTAATTTTATAGGCCTGTCGTTCGACATCAATTAATCACGGCATGTAATAGTTACGTCGAGAGTCTCGAGGGACGGCTAGAGAAGATGGACAAATTATTGACAAAAGTGCGTTAGATGAACTACTGCGCTAGCTGATTGCTAACAGCGTTCAGTTACTCCCTGGTATCGATCTCAGCCAAGAGGTTGATCGGCTCCTCGAAGAAGTCGACGATCAGGACGTTCCCCTAAAGGAGGAAGAAGATGACGACCAAAACGCCAAGCTCATGGTCGGACAACTAGCTAAACTCGACCTCAACCCTCCGCAAAACCGATTCTTTGGCAGGTCTAGGTATTCCATCATTCTTATTCCACGTTTCCTCTACTTACCATACTTGGAATGGACCGCCAGTGGTTATCAACTTATCCAGACTGCGCTGGATCTGAAGAGTCAATACAAGGGGACCACTCAGAATGCCGTCACTGTTGTTGAATTGAAGAGACGAAGACCCGAGTTTTGGGACGTTCCACCCGTGAGTAAGCCCCAGTTTTATTTTCAGACCTGGAATTAACGTTCCATCCAGTGGGTCTCCGTTAACCCTGAAACGGAAGATACCTTTCCTCCGTATACTTTCCCTCCTCTCGACCTTATTGGATCCCTCGTCGAGCACTACTTTACACAAATTAACCCTTTCCTCCCTCTTCTTCACCGACCGACATTCCAACGAGGGATTGACGAAAATCTACATCATTCCGACCAATATTTTGGCGCTGTTGTTCTTCTAGTTTGTGCACTGGGCTCAAGATACAGCGAGGATCCGCGGATTTTTGTAGAAGGTAGTAACTCGGCACGATCTGCGGGATGGAAGTGGTTTGAACAGGTGAAGGTCCTGCGAGCGTCGTTCTTCAAACGAGCGTCTCTGCACGAATTACAGGCATATGCTGTAAGTGACCCTGGACTGTTGGGTAATGTTAGTATATCTTGACCTGGCGGTTTGTAGCTCTTCGTTCTCTTTTCGCAGTCGTCTGAGATACCACAAGGATGCTGGAGTCAGATAGGGATGGCATTGCGTCTTGCTCAAGAGGTTGGGGCTCATCGACGGCGACCGCAAAGCAGCCATACACCCACGGTCGAGGAGGAACTGTGGAAACGGGCTTTTTGGTGAGCTTGTGAGCCATAGCTCCCTTTGCTTGTTGTTTTAACATTCGTTCTCCACAGGGTTCTCATGAGTATTGACCGTATGGCAAGTTCGAGCTCTGGGCGTCCATGTGGGCTCCAAGATGAAGAGTACGTAGGCTAATAAGGCACGATCGGATTGACGGCTAAGTATTTTGACAAGCTTTGACTTGGACCTTCCCATTGACTGTGACGACGAATATTGGGAACATCCGGACGCCAGCATACGCTTCAAGCAACCGGAGGGCAAACCTTCCTCAATGTCATTCTTTAACTGTTACCTCAGCCTCATGGACATCCTCGCGTATGCTATGCGCGCGATTGTATGTCTATATCTCGACGTCTACAGAGAGATAGTTTGTCTTAGTATCCAAATAGTACGCTATCAAGCGGCCGAAGAATATGTTTGGACGGGTTATACAGCGGTCAGAACAACGGATCATTATGGAGTTGGACTCGGCGATGAACAACTGGATGGACTCGGTCCCTCAGCATTGTGAGTTCCCCGTTTATCTGTTCTTGTGACCACGCTTATAAAGAGCACGTCCTGATCCATAGTGCGCTGGAATCCATCGTGCGAGAACAAACTCTTCCTCAAGCAATCTGCTGCGCTATATGCCACGTATTACCATCTACAGATCTTCATCCACCGACCGTTCATTCCGTCCCCTCGTAATCGTACATCGGTCACGTTTCCTTCCCTGGCTATATGCACAAATGCTGCACGCTCATGCTGTCATGTTCTCGAGTCGTATAGTCGCATCAGTCATTTACCACTGCCTTATCTCCAGGTGAGTCTCAGTAGTTGCATGTCATTTCGCATCTTAGTGATTTGCGGGCGACCGCCGTTTCTGGATGAACGTAGTCTACACTATTCTTGGTGGCCGTCGTATTGCTGCTTAATATTTGGAGTGGAAAACGAACGGGTTTTGCACCACATCCAAAGAGAGAGATGGAAGATGTTCAGAGGTGCCTGAACATGCTCAAGTCTTGCGAAACGAGGTAAATCACTATTGCGCATCGCTCTCCTTACCTCAGCGCTGAAATTCGGTAGGTGGAGCCAGGCTGGAAGATATGTGTGAGTTTTGCTGTTCGCTTATTGCATTTCAGCCTGAACATGATCAGTGATATTTTATCTGGACTTGCGGACGCTGGTGATGTAACGATCCAAAATCACCCGTCATCGTCAAGTCCCCCGAGCCGAAAAAGACGAAGACTGCTATCAAACGAGCTTGCGCACCCAATGACTTCACCAACCGTTAGCTCAGACAATACAACTCCTGCTCCAACTATTGCCGCACCGCCCAATTTTGTTTCTCCTTCGATGTCACAACCTCTTCAACCGCTCCACAATGCTGCACCTCCAAACTTCTCCCTCCCAATCTACGGTACTGATCTTGGGCGCCTGCCGGTGTACGGACAGTTCAACTTCGTGGATACAATTGCAGCATCACAACAAGAGATGGCCAGGCAGATACAGATGGCATTTCCAGTGTCCTCGGTGCTTTCAGGTCACTATCTCTCACATCATCAGCTCCTCCAGCATGCAACACTCCAGTCTCAGTTTTACAACTATTTTCAGGGTGCTATGGGTGCAGCAAGTTCTTTACCACTCTCAGATGCATTACCACCGGGTGCCTTGTTTGATGGACAATTGACTGGTAGTATCTACCCTCAGACAACTCAAGCAGCTCCCTCTCCTACTGCAGAAGTGCCTAACTCCGATCAACTAGAGATGCAGGGAGTGATGCAACCTCAGAGTCTATCTGGGGGGCCACTACTAGATAATGATACAATGTCAATGTGGTCAAGTGCACCTACAAGCTTTGAGTATGTTGGATTTCCTTTGTATTCTGAATAGAATCTGACAGTAAAATAGATTGGATGAATGGAGGTCATATATTTCCAGTGTTAATGCAATGACCCATGGTTCAGAATATACTGAACCTGATCCAAAAGCTATTGAGTAGATAGATAATTTGATAATGGTATATTCTATGAGAGGGCAATAAGCCTAGAGTAGCATTTCTTTGTCAGCAAAAAATCAAGATCACTTTTCTTGACTTTCCACTTAAGGCTCCCAGACTGCCTCTTTAATTAAAGGTGCTGGAAGATTCCCCTGAAACCTCTAATTACAGTGATGGAACAATCCTTGAGACAGGTCTAGTTTCCGAGATACTAATTTTTTACTTAGTCTCTTGTATATCTACTACCTTGAAAAAATATTGATAATTGTGTGCTACATACTGATACCCCTCATCAATAGATTGGAACTATTCTGCTGACTGAATGTTATGTGGCTCATCCATCTTTTGAGTTTGTTTTTGTTTCAGCTGATTGAAGCAGAATTGTATGTGGATTTAGGATGGACTGTGTAGGGATTTCTGTTATGGACCATCTTTGTAGTATGTCAAGAACTGAGTTATGAAGGTACAGAGATGCAGAGCCAATGTTCAAGACCAGGTGTCTAGGACAGAGGAGCAGATATGATTGATCTGGTCAGTAAATATGGGAGTGGGTCTTGGCCTCAAATTATGTGTTGTCCTACTACTGATGCTGACCTGGATTTCAGAAGTGGATAAAGATGGGAGGGTAAGGAGAGAGCAGAGGTCAGACTAGGTTGTAACATGTGTTATGCACAGCCTTGGTATACACAGTGTTATAGTGATGCTGGCCCAGTCCTAAGCTGGTGTAATAAGTATCAACTTGATCTTATCAAAGGGGACTCCTTGGTAAGCAACAAAGTCATTTACAAAGTCAGAGTATAATACAGCAATTATAGAGTTAAAGACTTTAGTAATTGAGATCTTAAAGGCTTAAGTTCAATTTGACTTTGTTAGGATAAAGGCTTGTATTGAGTCTCTACCTAACTAAGTAGAAACAATGTTTCTTCTTGGTAGATGTTAATGGCTTATATATGATACAAGTCTGTATCTAATATTAACTAGGGCTAAGGGCTTCTAATGAAAGAAGAGAAGTGTACAACTTCCTTAACTCTAATTAAATGTTATGACCTTTGTTGGAACTCAGGTTGCAACTCTGGTAAAGGCTTGAGAATGAGAAAGGGAAAGATACAATTGGTAAAGCATAAAGAGTACACTCTACCTAGGAGTCTATATATACATGAAGGAAGCAGACCTAGATAAGTATGAGTCAGAGGACTTGGGTAACTATGACATAAACTATAATATGGACTATGATGTAGGAGTGGAGTAAGTACGAAAATAGAAAATGACATGAGAAGTACCAGAACTGAGTAAAGTCATAATATTACCCCCTTTCTATAGTTCAAGTCCTCATGAACTAATGTAAGTGTCCATATAAGATACAACATATGGGAGTGTAGGAGAGTAAACTATAAGTCCTTTTTAGAAGCCTTCAATAGCTACACAGGCAATTGTTTTCTTAGTAGGGTCAATAATGAATTCTCCATTGTCAGGTACAGTGACTATGAAGAAAGGGGCATTTTTGGGGCCACCTTGGAAGCCTTTGATAGAATAACCACTATATGAGATCTTGAGGTTGCCATGATTGGTTACAAAAGTTTCATGATGTTGTTCTAGTAAGTGGCATCAGATTCACCATTGTCTTTCATGGTGTTGAATCCTGCTGGTTAGAACCAGGTAATACCTCCATTGTGTTGGTAGGTGTGTAGATACTTGAGTAGATGTTCTGCCTCTTGAGATAAGGTGGGTTCTGATGCAGGTTTGACTGGGGGTCTAGATATGTTGTTGGATGGAGGGGGCATGAGCATAGGTTCATCAGCTGATTTGTATGACAGTTAGGAATGGGAATCTGAGGAGGTGGAGGGCATAAAGGAGTGAGAGTGCTTGCATTTGTTGATTGTAGAGAATAGTGGGGAGTGTCTTGCTGTGAGTATTGGTTCTCTCATCCTGTTGGTATGAGAGTATGAGGCCTGAATTTTGTTGATATGGTCATGGATGTCTGTGATACTGAGGTAGCAATACTTTCATAGTTCCTGGACAAGCTTAAACTGGAGCTTGTGCATATATTCAGCATTGTTGTAGAAATGCAAGCCTTAGAGGCAGTTGATGGTCCATATGGCATTTTTATCAACATTCTCAAAGGAGAGGAGTTGGACAAGTTGGGGTTCAATGCTGATGAGAAGGGCTACTGCTTCAGTAGCTATCTCATTGATTGAGTTAATGTGATCCTTGATGGCTATGAGTTTCTGGATAGTGTTGATGGTTGCATTATATTCTATGAGGCTGTCCTTTTGTGCCTTGTTATGTTTGTTGATATCTTCTACATTAAGAAATGTGATGGTGTTGGGGGTTGTATTGTGGTAGAGGTGGTATAAGTGGACCTCATGGCTGTGTTGCATCAGATAACTGCATCTGTGGATAGGTAGGTGGTGGTTGGGTACATGATGAGTTGGTTGGAGTTGAGGTAGGTTGTTGAGGTGTAGAAGTAGTTTGTGTTGGGCATTGTAGTCTGGTTGGAATGCATTACTTTGGTGTTTTATCCCCCTCTTTTAAAGGTTTTTGCCCTGGAACCTTCTGATGATAGTCCTGGATTGCATCCTCTGTATGTTCTAAATTTGATTTTGCTACCCATTGGTCATGTTTGTTCCCATAACCTTTCTAGTGTACAAGATATTAGATGCCATGTCCCTTCTTTTGGTATCCACAGATTTTATCAACTTTGTATTCTTCTTCACCTTTGATGAGGTCAGGTGGTGGTGGAGTGGAAAGTTTCTGTATGTCAAACTCCAGTCCATGGTGATGTGTCAGGAGGTTCTCATTGAAAACATCATGTATCACTCATCCTTCTGGGAGTTCTAGTTGATATGCTCCTTTTCTAATTGGTTCTTTCATCTTGAAGGGACTGTATTTCTTGTGATTGAGTTTCTTTGGAGGTCAGTTTGTTGTGATGTGGGTGCCTTTGACCCACACAAGTTCTCCTTCTTTGAGGTTGAGGGGTTGTCCCCTCCACTGATTGTGTTGTTCCTCCATTATCTCTCAGTTGTTGTTTAATACTGCTAATACTTCCTTTCTTGTTTCCTCTAGTTGTTTCAGCTATTCTTCTAAGGACGGTATCTCCATTTTGACCATCAAGGTTCCTTTCCATGGGTGTCATCCATAGTTGACATAGAATGGAGATTGGCCTGTCACTGAATGTGCTTTATTATTATACTAGAATTCTGCCATTGCAAGCCACATTACCCAGTTGTCTTGTTTATAGTTGATATAGTGTCATAGGAATGTTTTGACTTCCCAGTTGATTCATTCTGTTTGTCCATCTATCTGGGGATAGTAGACTATTGAGGGGTTTTGTTTGATTCCTAATGCTTTGCATAGTTTTTTCATGAGTGTTGATGTGAACTGTAGTCTTCTATCACTAACAATTCTCTGGAGAATCCCATGGAGTTTCCAGATCTTGTCTTTGTAGATTTCAGCTAGTTTTTCTGATGATAGACTCATTGTTATAGGGATGAGTTGTATCATTTTGGAGTAAATCTGTAGCATCTTTGAAAATCTAGACAAATTAAGTAAGAATAGGATATTCAGGATGTATAAAGTGAACATACAACAAGAATTTCCTGTAAGTCTTTCACAATTGTCCACTGATTAGGTGACAAACCATAATTCCACAGCTCAAACAATGAGTGTTATAAACATTGACTTGATTAACGCCCATTGTGACTTGATTATTCTAGATGCTGACACAGCCATCCAGTCTAAAGCAGCCCTACTCAATTGGGAGGAATATAGTAAATAAAAACTGATTTACCATGGAATGAGAGAATGAAGTATGGTAAGTCTTCAGCAAGTTTGTTGCAGTTTGAAGCATTATCCATACAAATTAATATAAGTTAGGGTTTTCTTTTAATTAAATTTATCAAAAATACGAGATATTAAATACCAGATGAGATAATCTATAGTAATGGAGGTAATTAACAACTTCCTGGGCAAGATATAACCCAGTATGTCTCTGTTTGAGCCTTCAAATTCTTGTCAGATAGCTGAAAAGAATAGTAAGAAAAATACCTTATCAGATAAATTCCAGAATTGCATAGAATATCTGATCATGTTCATACCAAATGACTATAAGTCCTAGGTATGATGCAACAATTGGAGCTGTCCAGCTATCCAATACAAGATAAATTCCATCATTGAGTTCCTATTATAATTTGATTAACATAGTCAGATGATTTGTTTCTGAAAACTCCCTAAGAAATGTCTTTTAACCAATGATGACATCTCCTGATAGAGGAAAAGAGTATCCCAACTGACTGTCTCAGGTGATGGAAGTGTTGTCCCAGGCTACAAGAGATTGACCTCAGTATCAAAAAGGTCATCAGATACAAAATTGAATGGCCATTGGTTTTGAGCACAGTATAATGCAATAATCATATGGTGAGCAGCCTCTGAGTACTCAATATTGAGCTTTCTATTTGGTTGTGTTATCAAGGATCTGGTAATACCCTGATGGTCATTGCATTTGTTGATGCTAGCTATAAGGTTCCCAGTACCCATACCAGTCCTTGTACATCTACAGCAGTCCAGGTCAAACTTACAAGTAAAAATGAAGATAATCCCCCTATGATTCTCCTTAGCATTGTAAGTTCAGTCAACTGATATGTTGTAATAGAGGTATACTGGAAATTTAAGCCCAGAGAAAGCAGTATCTAATAAAACATTAGATCATAGAGATGCATAGATCTAGTGCATATCTACCAATAATTTCAGAGTCAGGTAAGTTCCAGACCTCAGCATCAGATATGTTCTTTACAGATAACTCCTTGTTCCTCTGTGTTGTTTAAACAGGAGAAAGAATGACTGCATACTTCTGGGTATTAAAGTCCTCATCATCAGACAATTCAGAAGTACTAGGGGGCTGTAGCATAGCATTGTAGGGAGTGGAGCCTCAGCTTGAATCTGTGACTGGAGTCTCAGATTGTATTAAAACTTTACTTGGTTCCAGTACTTCCCATGTCAGTTTCTATTTTTGTAGTTACTCCACTCATAAGACTCCAGAACATTGATTTGAAGGCAGTAAGTCCATCCATAGTGAGCCTCGTATTAGCAGGGATGTGAGGATGACACCTATGTGTGTTTTGACATACAATGAGTGGGTGCTCTGAGGTATCTGATCCAAGTTTGATGATTAGTAGTGGGTGATGATGCTCGACAGCGAATATGTAAGCAGGCACAGTGGCCTTTCCACAAAAGAATAAGAAAAGGATTAAAGTAACAGCCCTAGTAGACTCAGGCTGTTCACATGCAGCAATCAACAAAAAACTAGTAGAGGAAGAAGAGATCCCAACAGAGCAAATGGAACAACCCCTACAGGTCTTCAATGTAGACAGTACACCAAATGGCCAAGGAATGATCATGAAAACAGCCCCCATCACACTAAATTCTAACAGACACAAAGAACATATCCATACAGTAGTCACCAACCTGGACAATGTGGACATCTTTCTAGGACACAACTGGCTAGTCAAACATAATCTAGAAGTAGATTGGAAAGAAGGGATAGTATGGTTTACAAGATGCCCAGACAGCTGCAGAATCAACCATCAAACAATCCCATTCACCATACATAACCAACAATTATTCCTGAAAGAACTCACCACAGAAGATGATGACATGGAAAAAGAGCTAGACCTAACCAACACCAAAGACCTACCAGACCACATACAACTATTCACACACCTGTTTAACAAAAAGAAATTTGAATCACTACCAGAAAGGAGAGAATGGGATCACAAGATCAATCTATTAGAAAACACACCCAAGGAACTAAATGCAAAGGTTTACCCCATGACACCAAAGGAGGAAAATGAACTACACACTTGGATCGATGAACATCTTGGAGCAGGACTGATCACAGAATTCAAGTCCCAATACGCCTCTCCATGCTTTTTTATACCAAAGAAAGATGGATCACTATGGCTTGTTATAAACATTAACTTGATTGATGCCTGTTGTGACTTGATTGTTCTAGACACTGACACAGCCACCCAGTCCAAAGCAGCCCTACTTGATTGGGAGGAATACATTGGAAGATTTGATATCAAAGAAGAAAGGTTTGATGTCAATTGGGATAAGTACAACTGGATGGTCATCATCACTAGGATCAGAAGAAATGGTTTCACTGTTTAATAAGAGTGGACTAATGGATTGATAAACAGACAATGATGGTTTTATGGACATCATGTTTGGATTTGAATATTTGAATATCTAACTATGATAACTGTTACATCAGTGGACAGATTAGTATTTATCAGTATCATGATTGTGATCTAGGACTTGTAGTTGTAGTTTCATAGTTTGATACACTTCCAGTTAGTTAGTATTTAAGGACCTTGTATTAGGATGATTAAATGCAAGTTTAATCTTTCCTTTGTTTCCTGGACTACTTGTGTTTACTCGCCCCACCTTGAATTCACTTATATCATTATTGTTGTCTCGAACCTCATGCTACCTTAGACTTATCTCAAGTCTTCTTGGCCTTCTCTTACTGGGCTTATACTCAAGCTCATTAATTGAAGTAGGTTAAAGACCAGTTAGCCACTGTCTTACATAACCTAATCACATATTGTGACACATGATATTACTAGGCACTCTGACTGTAAATCTTAACATGGCTAGTATAGGATTACTTACAGTTAAACCAACACATGATCAAGGACAAAACACCACTACCCCTCATAGGAGAAGTCATTGACAAGCTGAAGGATGCAAAATACTTCAACAAACTTGACCTCATCTAGGGATACAACAACGTCTGGATCAAAGAAGGAGACAAATGGAAGGCTACATTCTTAACAAACAAAGGACTCTTCAAATCAAAAGTTATGTTCTTTGGAATATGCAACTCTCCAGGAATGTTCCAGAGGATGATGACAAGCATATTCTGGGAATTAATCCATGAAGGAGTGCTGACCAACTACATGGACAATTTTGTAGTACTGGCTTCATCCATGAAAGAACTCCAAGAATGAATAATCCGATTCCTCAAGGTTGTAGAGAAATACAACCTATGCTTCAAACAATCCAAATGCAAATTTGATGCCACAGAAATACCAATCCTTGGAGTATGGATAGGAGGGGGAGAAGTAAAAATGGAATATGACAAAGTCTCAGCAGTCAGAAATTGGGAAATACCAAAAAACACCAAAAGTGTCAAAAGCTTACTAGGATTTGTCAACTTCTACAGATGGTTCATATGGAACTTCAGCCACATTGCAGCCCCACTCAACAAACTCACAGGGAAAGGGGAATAGAAGTGGGAAGAAGATGAACAAAAAGTGTTTGATGAACTTAAGAGATTAGTCACAGAAGAGCCAGTCCTTGCCCTACCACAGCAAACCAGACAATTTAGAGTAGAAGTGGATGCATCAGGACATGCTATAGGTGGAGTACTATCACAAAAACAGGACAACAAATGGAAACCCATTGCATTTCTATCACGCACCATGAACCCAGCAGAACAGAACTACAAGATATATGACAAGGAACTTCTAGTGATTGTGGAGGCACTGAAAGTATAGAGACAATACCTACTAGACACAGAAACCCAATTCAAGATATGGTCAGACCACAAAAACCTGAAATACTTCAGGGAACTCCATAAACTAAAACAGACAACAAGCACAATGGTACTTCAAACTCCAGGACTACGACTTCACAATCAAACACATCCTAGGAAAGACAAACACAAAAGCAGACATACTCTCACAAAAAATGGGTTTCAACACAAAAGATGACAATAGAGACATCACTTTACTAGGGGAGAAAATATTCATCTTGGAAATAACACCCGAAGAAGAGACCACAATGGAGATCATCATACTGTGCAACACACACTTTCAAGTGAAAGGGGATAAAGATATCCTGAAAAGGATCCAAAACCACATGACATGCGAAACAATGTTCCAAGAAGCCCAGAAAGACCCCAAAATAGCCTGGGAAGAAGACAGAATTCCTTATTTCAAAGGATAAATATATGTACCAAAACTTGCCAAATTATGGGAAGACATCATGATCACACACCACAACAACCCAGATGCAGGACACCCAGGGCAGCACTGCATGATTGACCTAATCAAAAGGACCTTCTGGTGGCCATCATTATGAAGTGACATCAAGCAATTTGTTAAAGATGCCACATATGTCAACAAAACAAGGCATCGCACACCTGATCAGTGGGACCACTACACCCATTGTCCACACCATCATAACCATGGGAAGAAATCAGTATTGATATTATTGGACCACTCCCACTGTCACAAGAGAAGGACACCATCTTGGTGATAGTCAACAGGTACTCCAAAATGATATGACTCATCCCCACAACAACAAACCTGTCATCAGGAAAACTAGCCAAAATCTACAGAGACAAGATCTGGAAACTCCATGGGATTCCCCAGGGCATTGTCAGTGACAGAGGGCCACAATTTGTGTCAACATTCATGAAAGAACTATACAAAGCATTGGGAACCAAACAAAACCTTTCAACAGCCTATCACCCCCAGATGGATGGACAAACAGAACAAATCAACCAGGAAGTCGAAATGTTCCTATGACACTATATCAACTACAAGCAGGACAACTGGGTGAGGTAGCTTGCAATGGCAGAATTCCAGTATAATGATAAGGCACATTCAGTGACAGGCCAATCTCTGTTTTACATCAACTATGGACAACACCCATGGAAAGGAACCCTGACAGTCAAAACAGAGATACCATCCCTGGAAGAATGGTTAAAGCGACTGGAGGAGACAAGAAAGAAAGTATTGGCAGCATTAAACAACAACTGAGAAACAATAGAAGAACAACACAATTGGCAGAGAGGACAAGCCCTCAACCTCAGGGAAGGAGAACTTGTGTGGGTTGAAGGTACCCACATTGCAACCAGCTGACCCACAAAGAAGCTCAATCACAAGAGATATGGACCCTTCAAGGTATGTAAAAGAACCAATCAGAGAGGGAGCTTATTGACTAGAACTCCTAGAAGGGTGGGTGATACACGACATTTTCAATGAGAACCTCCTGACACATCACCATGGACTGGAGTTTGATACACAAAAACTTCCCACCCCACCACCACCCAACCTTATCAAAGGAGAAGAGGAATATGAAGTGGACAAAATCCATGGTCACTGGAAGAAGTGGTGTGGTACCCAAAACCTGGTACACTGGAAAGGCTACAGGAACAAACATGACCAATGGGTAGTGAGATCAAATTTAGAACATGCAAAGGAGGCAGTCAAGGATTACCATTGGAAGGTTCTGGGACAAAAACCTTTAAAAGAGGGGGGTAGAACACCAAAGTAATGCATCCCAACCAGACCACCACAATGCTATACACTGACTATATCTACACTCTAACAACCTACCTTGACTCCAACCAAGTTATCATGTACCCAGCCACTACCTACCCCTCTACAGATGCAGTTATCCAATGCAACACAGCTATGAGGACAACTCACACCACCTCCACTGCCAACACAACCTCCAATGCTATCATATACCTTGATGTAGAAGACATTAACAAATGCAATGAGGCACAAAAAGATGGCCTCATGGAATACAATGCAACTATCAACACCATCCAGAAGCTTATAGCTATTGAGGACCATATCAACTCAATCAACGAGATAGCTACAGAGGCAGTATCTCTCCTTATTGGCATTGAACCCTGACTTGTTCAGCTCCTCTTGTCGGGATTGCAAACCCCTGCCAAGTCCTGTCTGCATAATATCGGCTCATTATCTGTATGGTATCCAAGTTTCATCTCGCCGTGCTGACCATACATTTTTCCGTACATTTATTCGTTGTTATCATAATGTAACTGAGCATGTTGTCTACGAGACAAGCTCTGTATTCAATATTGTCCTATAAGTAGTGTGCCAACATGTCCTGACACTTCAGTTCTCACGTCGAGATACTGAAGTGAGTTTGTTATCTAGTCTTTCTTACTTTTCTTACTTATGCTAATCATATTCGTAGTATATATTTATCTTTCAGGTATTGACTATAGTTCTCGTGTTGAGATACTGAATATATATTTATCTTTCAGGTTATGGGCCCCGCCCCATTGCATTGCTAAAGAAAGAAATTATCTATATTGAAGTTTACGATAACTACCAATATGCTGTCCTCTGCAGTTCCGAAGTTGGATGTGTCTGGTAGTAACTGGGCAATATTCGCAATACGTTTCCAGACAGAGGTCCAAGGAAAGGATCTGTGGGGCCACTTCGATGGTAGTGAACCTCGCCCTGTAATCAGAGCTTCACCTTCTGCTAGTCAGACTACCAGATCCCAGTCTGGCGCCACTCCTTCTGCTCCTACTACACAACCCACTGCTACTGCCTCTGATGCTACTCCTGCAAACCCTGCCGCTTCGAGCACTGCCTCCACTCCTGCTACTGTTCCTGCCACACCCTTGCAGACTGCCGTCCCTACGAGCACTCAGCCTACCCCTGCTGTCACGACAACAGCATCTGCCATCCCTACTCAACCTACACAGCCTGCCGTCACAGTCGAGATGGTCGAGAGTTGGGTCAAGAATGAAAAATTTGCTCGTGCCTTGCTCGCCCAATGACTCCCTGACTCTACTTTTTTGGTTGTATCTGGACAGCCAACCGTCAAAGAAATGTGGGCAGCCATAGTGCAGGAATACACTTACAAGAGTGCCTTCTCACAGGCATGTCTTCGTCGTGACTTCATGTCCATGTGATGCCCTGATAAGGGTGATATTCGTATGTTCCTGAGTGAGCTTCGCTGCCGTAAAGCCGAACTTGAAGCTGTTGGTGTCATCATTAATGATGATAATTACAGGAATGCAATAATACAATCCTTACCTCGGTGGCTTGCTTCATATGCTTCGAACCAGCTCTCTGCTGCCTGACTCCATAGCTCCCTCCAACACACCATAGATCCCAACATCTTGATCATCTTAATTAGTGATGAATGGGATAGAACACGCCCCGATCGATCCAGGGGTGGTGCCACTAAAGCTGAAAGTGACAATGCTTTGATAGTTGTGGGAAACAAGGGAGGGGGCAGTGGTGGAAACAATGGTGGCGGTGGAAAGTTCAGGGGAAAGGCGAAAAAGAAGGGGCCATGTTGGATTTGTGGCAGTGATCACTGGAAGAGAGAATGCCCTAAGAGAGGCACTAGTGAGAAGAAGGAGGGGGAGAAGGGAGGTAACGCACCTAGAAAGGGTGCCAGTGCCAATATTGTCACCAAAGACGATGACAATGACTGCTCCTTCATGGTAGAGGAGCTATTGGACTATGAGAGTGACTCGAGTTGGTCCAAACTCGAGGCTGATCACTTGAATAGTGTGTTGGAAAGTGATGAAGGGATCACAAGTGAAATTGATTTCGGATTGGATTTTGAAGAAGTCAATATCGCTGCAAATGAAGAGGTCATCAGTGTCAGCGAATCCACTCAAACACGAGTCGAGGTGTTCGACTCAGGTGCAACAACTCACATTACTCCCTACCGTGATCATTTTTCCACCTTCAAATCCATTCCCCCTCAACCCTTGCATGCTGTGAACAAGAAAGCTTTTGATGCTGTTGGAAAGGGTGAAGTCACTTTAGACTTACCAAATGGTGCCACTTCATCCCAACTCCACCTGAGTGAAGTGTTGTATTCCCCCGAGGCTGGTTACACACTTGTATCCATCGGTCGGCTCGATGATGCCGGATTCTCCACCATATTTGCAAATGGAAAGTGTGTCATCCATGATGCAGGCAGCGCCCGAGTAGCTGAGATCCCAAGGAATGGGAAAGGCCTGTATAAACTAGTCAGAGAGGGTGCAGAGGAAGTGAATGTGGCGAGTGAACCACTCACCCTAGATATGCTCCATCGCCGCTTGGGCCACATCGCTCCTGGAGCTGCCCGGAAACTTGTCTGTGATAGTCTAGTCACTGGCTTGAAGCTTGACAATGGAAGTGATACTGATTTCTTCTGTGAGTCTTGTGCCTATGCAAAGGCGACTTGGCTACCAATCTCCAAGTTTTGTGAGGGTGAGCGGGCGGAAAAGTTTGATGATGAAATCCATTCAGATGTCTGGGGACCTGCACGCACTGAAACAAAGAGGGGCAAACGTTATTATGTGACATTTATTGACGATTTTTCGAGGTGGACTCATGTTGATTTCCTCTCAAATAAATCTGACGTCTTCGAGTCATACTGCAACTTCGATGCGTGGTGTGAGACTCAGTTTGGCATGCGTATCAAAGCCCTGCACTTGGACCGTGGTGGTGAATACACTACAAACGAATTTCAGTTATACCTCAAATCCCGCGGCACGAAAACAAAGCTTACCGTGCATGATACACCCCAGCACAATGGTGTTGCCGAACGCCGAAATCGAACGATCATCAAATGCACTCGTGCCTTGTTACATGCCAGTTGTTTGCCAAAGTTGTTGTGGGCAGAGGCAGTTGCCCACGTTGTGTGGTTGATGAACCGAATGGGCACGAAAGTGGTAGAAGGACAGACACCTTTTGAGGCATTGTACGGTCGGAAGCCGGACTTGCGAACGATACATGAGTGGGGAGAGGGGGTGTGGGTACACCAAGCCAGTGGTGACAAGCTCGGTGGACAGGCAAAGAAGGGACAATGGGTGGGATATGACACAGAGAGCAACGGCTCTCGTGTGTATTTCCCAGACATGGGCACTGTCAAAATTGAAAGAAACTTTCATTTTGTCAATACGGGTCGCTCCGGGCTCGAGGGGGAACACTTACCTGGGAATGAGCCTCGAAACGACGGCCCACGGAACAGCAAACCTTCAACAAGCCATCCTGATACAACCCCTATCCCTCCAACTCCTTCCCCTGATGAAAAACCCGTTGAAACCGAGCCACACAAATCAAGTGCTGAGAACGACAACGTCAACCCTGGAGAAGCACCCTGTGATGACATTCCTCAAGCCAGAAGGACTCAGCGCATTAGAAATCCAAGCGCAAAAGCTCGGGCAATCCTTGAGGGGACAGCAGTGACATTAGCCAAGGAAATCGATTGGGTTGATGTCCATGTTCTTGCGGCAGATATTGAGGAGACAGAGGGGCTGGAGCCAGGAAGCCTGAGTGAGGCAAAGACAAGGGGTGACTGGGAATTGTGGAAGAAGGCGATGGAAGAGGAACTTACCATGCTGGGTGATGCCAGCACATGGGAACTCGTTGACCCACTGATCGGAGTCAACATCGTTGGATCCAAATGGGTCTTTAAAGCAAAGAAGGACGCCGCTGGCAACATTGTCCGCTACAAGGCAAGACTCATTGCACAGGGATTCTCACAAGTCCTGGGTGTTGATTATTTTGACACGTTTGCACCTGTTGCGCACCTCTCATCAATCTGTTCCGTACTTGCCATCGCTGCCGCCCGTGATCTGGAGATCCATCAGATTGACATCAAAGGGGCCTACCTTAACGGGAAATTAAATGATGATGAGAACATTTACATGCGGCAACCACCCAGCTTTGTCTCTTTCTCTCATCCTCATCGTGTATGCCGCCTCAAGAAGACCCTCTACGGCCTCAAGCAATCTGGGAGACGATGGTATCAATGTCTCTGTGAAATATTAGTCGATAATCTGGGATTTTCACGCTGTGAAGTCGACCAGAGCATTTTCTTCAAGACCATCACCCCTGACCTTGTCATTATCCTTGTTCATGTCAACGACTGCACGATTGTCGCGTCAACTGTTGCATTAATTGATTGGGTGAAGCATGGAGTGAAGGAATTCGTGGAGATTACGGATTTGGGAGAAATCCACTGGTTGTTAGGCATTGAGTTGAAAAGGGACAAAGAACTTGGTAAAGTTTCACTTTCCCAACGTTCTTACATTGATCCTTCAATTCGCCGCTATGGTTTCGAGGATGCGAAGCCTGTCAGCATGCCTATGGACCCCTCGACTCGACTTGCATCCACACAATCGCCTCAAACAACTGCCGAAATCACTCGAATGTCCAAACAGCCATATCAAGAGGCTGTCAGCACGCTTATGTATGCTGCACTTGGAACGCGACCGGATATCGCATATGCAGTGCAGGTGCTCTCGAAGTTTTCAAGAAATCCCGGGGAAGCGCATTGGGAGGCAGTGAAACAAGTCTTCAGGTATCTGAAGGGGACTCAGGAGTATTGGTTGACATACGGAGGCATTGGAGAAGGCCTCAAGGGATTTACGGATGCAGACGGCAACATGGCAGAGGACCACCATGCTACATCAGGGTATGCCTTCATTATTAATGGTGGAGCGGTTTCTTGGAGCACGAAGCAACAAGAAATCATTACTCTTTCTACTACAGAGTCCGAATATGTTGCCGTAACACACGCTGCTAAGGAAGCATTGTGGCTCCATTCGCTCATATCCCAAGTCTTCAACATCACGCTCCCCTTGACTACCATTTTTTCTGACAACCAATCCGCCATTGCACTTGCCAAGGACCACCAGTATCACGCTCGCACCAAACACATCAACATACGCTATCATTTTATTCGCTGGATCATTAAAGAGGACAAGATTCGGCTTGTCTATTGCCTGACCAAAGACATGGTCGCAGACGTCTTCACGAAGGCACTTGTGTTGCCGAAAGTCAAGCATTTTGCTTGTGAACTTGGCCTTGTCAAGGTTTGAGGGGGAGTGTCGGGATCGCAAACCCCTGCCAAGTCCTGTCTGCATAATATCGGCTCATTATCTGTATGGTATCCAAGTTTCGTCTCGCCGTGCTGACCGTACATTTTTCCATACATTTATTCGTTGTTATCATAATGTAACTGAGCATGTTGTCTACGAGACAAGCTCTGTATTCAATATTGTCCTATAAGTAGTGTACCAACATGTCCTGACACTTCAGTTCTCGCGTCGAGATACTGAAGTGAGTTTGTTATCTAGTCTTTCTTACTTTTCTTACTTATGCTAATCATATTCGTAGTATATATTTATCTTTCAGGTATTGACTACAGTTCTCACGTCGAGATACTGAATATATATTTATCTTTCACCTCTCCCTTCAGGACATTGACAAGAATGCCACACAGACTGTCAACAGACTACAAGGCTTACACTCCCACAATGACACTGAGTACATGCACAAACTTCAGTTCAAGCTCGTCCAACAGTCAGGAAAATACCAGTATCTCAGTATCACCAACATCCATAACTATGTCAATGAAATCCAAGCCTCATACTCTCACACTGATAGGATGAGAGAACTGATACTCACAACAAGATGCTCCCTACCATCTACTACAGTCAACGAATGCAAATGCCCTCACTCCCTTATGTCATCTGCCATCTTGAGCTCTCACTCCCAACTATCATACAAATCAGCTGACGAACCCATGCTTATGCACCCACCAGCCAACAACATAGCCAAACCCCCAGTTGAACCCACATTAGAACCTGCCTTGTCCCAAGAGGCAGAACACCTAATGAAATATCTGCATACCTACTAACACAATGGAGGTGTCACCTGGTTCAAACCAGCAGGATTCAACACCATGAAAGATGATGATAAATCCAATACCACCTATTGGGATGATGTCATGAATACCTTCATAGCCACCCACAGCAACCTCAAGATCTCCCATAGTGGGTACTCCATTGAAGGCTTCCAAGGTGGCCCACCAAATGCTCCTTTCTTCATAGTTGCTGTACCTGACAATAGAGGGTTCATCATTGGCCCCACCAAGAAATCAATGGCCCGCACTACCATTGAAGGTTTCTAAGAAGACTTACAATTTATCTCCTACACTCCCATATGCCATATCTTACACAGACATTTACATTAGTTCAAGAGGACTTGAACCATAGAAAAGGGGTAATATTATGACTTTACTTGGTTCTAGTACTTCCCATGTCAGTTTCTATTTTTGTAGTTACCCCACTCCCATGTCATAGCCTATGTCATGGTCTACATCATAGTTACCTGAGTCCTCTGACTCATACTTACCTAGGTCTGCTTCCTTCTTCTATATATAGACTCTTAGGTAGAGTGTACTCCTTATGCTTTACCACTTGTATCTTTCTCTTTATCATTCTCAAGCCTTTGCCAGAGTTGCAACCTGAGTTCCAATGAAAGTTATAACAGATTGATTCCAAACAGAAAGTAATTCAGGGACAAGATTGGGATTAAAGGCCTTTGAAGTTCCTTTTGAATATTTAGGAGGTAAAATCTTGAAGTTATATAGTGCAGGAATACCAGATAATGGGACAGTACACATTGGGGAAGCAAAAAAATCGCAGGGAAGGTCAAACTCAGGGCTGTATTTATTATTTAATACCAGCAATCATTTGATATCTATTTTTGGAGAATAATCTATATTTATATATCAGATAGGGCTAGATAGCTGCCCTATCTGACAGATAGATACTCAATCTGGTCTGATCTGTCACATATAGACAAAATCTAGTAACCAACCAGATGTCACACAACTGTGATGGTCCCTAAGGTGGAGATGCTAAGGGTAAAATGCCTATACCCTATAGGGAGAGTGTTACCATACAATATACATGGAAATAGTTTCTATCCCAACTCTGTTTACAGGCCAACCTTGAGACCAGAGCCAAGCAAACAGTCAAAGGGTAGAAGGAGTCCTCAGAGGACCTCAAACCAGTTTTCTGGACCATCTCAGATGTCATTGACCCATCAAAACTGTCTAATCAAGATACAATTACCCTCAGCCAGAACCTTAACAAAGGTCCTGAATCATTGATTTTTGCTGCTTTTGCCAGAGCATCTAAAAACAACCACAAACAAAGCATGATCCTCCAGGTGGTGAACTCTGTATTGAGCACTGGCTCTGAAGTCACAAACAAACTATCAGTAGTCAATATTGAGCTTTCTGGCCCCTGGTACCTAACCAAGGTAAAGCCACAATATGCTAAATGCCTAATAAAGGCAGGGAACATCTACAATACCAACCGTGCCCTTGTAGCCACCTTCCACCCCCTCACCCTTGCCTCAACAAACATGTTAGTCCTCATGGTACCATCCCCCTAGACAGTGGACTCTAGAAGGCAGAGAACAAGACAACAATGCTCAGCTCTGAAAAAAGTGTCACTCAATGATCACATCAAAGGCACAACACAGGTTACAACAACTATATCTAGCAAAGGAAGCCTTATTATGCTTACCACTATTACCTTCAAAACCCCCAGTACCTTCTTGTTCCCCTCCAAAATATTCTCCTTGACTACCACCATATCCCTCAGCCATGCTACAGACTGTAGGATATGCCACTTACACACCCACCTTACCAAAGATTGCCTCTACAAGAAGATTTGTGATGGCTGGTATATGGCCTTTGGGGAACAAAGCTCCAAAACATCCAATGCCCCAAAGCCAAAGGTCTCCACCTCAGCATCCTAACCTCCCTGTCTCCCTGAACTTCATTAGACAGTAACTCAGATGATTAGCTACTTAATAATACTTGACTTAGACTCCTACTTGACCTCTGCTCCCCCTGTAACTACATCCATAAGCCAGCCCAAATATAGAATATTTTGCAGCCAGCTCCAGTCCAATTTAAAAACTCCCCCAATTTGCTAACAGGATCTCCACCAGTTAACCAATGCTAATTGTACCAGACAACAAACAACTTGCTCTGGCTTTTCTGA
Organism: Leucocoprinus leucothites; assembly: GCA_013368445.1. Lineage (NCBI taxonomy): Eukaryota > Fungi > Basidiomycota > Agaricomycetes > Agaricales > Agaricaceae > Leucocoprinus > Leucocoprinus leucothites. The sequence continues at coordinate 1,196,119 of JAACJO010000012.1, forward strand.
CTGCTATGAACCCATTTCCCATAGAGTGGCTCACAATTGACACCAAGGCTAAGATAGTTAGCTTTATGAAAGAACAAGACAGCAAAGTAAGCATAACCACACTATACAGGATATCTAGACTAATAAAACTCAAGGTCAAAGTGGCTACAGCATTCACCAGCAAGTACAAGTCTGCTGGAAAGGCTGAATGCATCCTTGAGACTACCAATGCATCACTTGCAACCAACAATGATCCACTGCTCATCACATTCACTGACATTGAAAATTTGAACCAAAGTAGCCCATGGTTCATAATCAATGTTAAGAAAAGTTGCCATGTGAAACACCTCATTAGCCAAGGACTCACAGTCAACCTCTTTACTGTTATAAATGTTGATTTGATTGATGCCTACTGTGACTTAATCATCTTAGATGCTGACACAGCCACACAGTCCAAGGCCGCAGTTTTAGATTGGAAAGAATACATTAGTAAATTTGATGTAGAGGAGGAACGATTCGATGTTGATTGGAATGAGTATAATTGGACAGATGTCATTAGGAGAATTAGGAGGAATGGTTTTGCTGTCTGATTGTTATAGACTAATGAGATTGATAAACAGACAATGATGGTTTTATGGATATTGCATTTGGATTGGAACTATTCAATATCTAACTATGATAGCTGTTACATCAGTGGACAGATACATATTTATCAGAATTGTGATAGTGATCCCAGACTTGTAGTTGTAGTTTCATAGTTTGATATCATTTCATTTAGTTAGTATTTAAGGACTTTGTATTTGGAAGATTAAATGCAAGTTTAATCTTTCCTTTGTTTCCTAGACTACTTGTGTTTACTCGCCCTGACTTGAATTCACTTGTATCATTGTTGTTGTCTCGAACCTCTTGCTACCTTAGACTTACCTCAAAAGTCTTCTTGGCCTTCTCTTACTAAGCTTTTGAGAATACTCAAGCTTATTAATTGAAGTAGGTTAAAGACCAGTTAGCCACTGTCTTACGTAACCCAATCATGTGTTGTGACATGTGACGTTACTAGGCACTCTGACTGTAAATCTTAACAATAAGATTAAACTTCCTACTATGCCAATTCCAGTAGTATCCCCACAACAAACCTGTCACGTTTGGTTCTCATTGCCTAGTCACTGTACCATTCAACATCTCTTACAAGCTAGTATTGTTTCACGCTACACTCGAAGAAATCCTTGGGCTAGTATTGCTTCATGCTATACCCAAGAAGAATACTGAACCAATCTATAACCAGCAAGCCTCTGATTAAGAATCATGCCTGAGAGTTATACATCACCCCTGGTGCATGCCAAAGAACTGACCTGATTCCTTGCATATAAACTATGAAGGCAGCCAATCAGAAGAGTCCGACCATGAGCATCTGACTAGCAGACTAATGTCATCCGAAGAACCTGAATCACCATTGTGGATCAGTGAGATCAACAATCAAACAGAAAACTCTTCAGATTATGAATCTGACAAAAACCCAAATCTATCCAACTCTATTGATTCTATTTTTAGAACTAATATTACCCCTAATACACAACAATGTATAATCAAATTAATACTCGAACGACACCTGTCAATTGTTGTTCATGAATGTCTGACAGCTTATCTTCCAACAATCATAGAAGAGCAGAACCCCCACACCTCGTAGCATGCCTCTCCAAACAATTCCAAAGTCATTTTCACCCCAAAAGTGAACTCCAACAACCAACAAATGAAAACCCTTCAACCAAATCCTGAGAAATTCAAAACACTCTCTTCTCACAACAACTCCCCAACCTTCCTACCCCTCCAACAAACCCATCCTTACTCCCAGCTATCCAAAGACAATGAAGCAGACACTACGAAGAAGAACACAAAGCCAACCTCAACAAAACCCTTGCTAGACTTGACAATTTCTACCAGACAGAACCCCCTACACTCCAGATCAAACCAATCAAAACCCAAGAAATGCCTTCACAAGGATCTTCCACCGTTACCACCCATTCACAATCAGAATCCAAAACCTCTTACAGATCACAAAGAGAAGGATCACCAATGGAATCCAACGAACCATACAGAGGATCCGAAGTCTTGGTAGCAAACACATTTGGATATAGGGCAAACAATCCAGAATACAATGTCTATCAACCAATACAACAAGGTTTCAAAGGGAAAGGACCACCTAGAAATCCAGACGGAGGAGGAGGTGGAGGAGGAGGATTCTTTGGACAACCACAATAACAAAACCCACAAAACAATTACAGAGGAATTAAATATGACCTACCTAGAGAGTTCAATGGCACTGCTCAAGATTACCAAAGATGGAAAGAGCAACTTTCACTCTACTTCTTGGCAAACTGTGATCAACTCCCATCCAATCATGACATCATCATCTGTGCACTCTACAACATGGGAGAAGGAGCAAGTTTCTGGCAAAGAGATTTTCTTACCCATCACATGCAAAACAGAGTACCTACCTTCAGTTCTGCTGAAGCATTTTGGCAAGCCCTGGATCAATCATTCCTACCCTTCAACAAAAGCAAAAGTTTCCTCAGGAAATGGCTCACACTCAAACAATTGCAAAGACCCATTGAAACCTATATCATGGAGTTCAGAATCTTGGCTAACTGAGCCAGAGTCAGAGAAACCCAACAACTCATTCATCAATTCCAAGAAGGTCTCGACCCAAGCATTGCAATCTGTGCTATTTCAAAACATCCAGGAAACAACTTGGAGGAATGGTTCACGGCGGCATATTTGGCAGAAGAAACTGAAAGAATGGAGGCAGACTATTATTGAAGACACCCCCAGATATACTCCCAAAGAAAGATGGCAAAACTGAAAAGGCGTAATCATCACCAGAGTCAAGGCTACATCCTGCTCTAACCTAATAGAGACCTGAATGTGATGGACATCAATGCTATGGAAGCATTACTTCAGAACTTCGTGATTTCTCAAGGCTACCAACAAAACAATGATTCATTGTCTGATGAAAGCAAAGATAATGATGAAGATCATCAAGAAAACATTAAGCAGTCGATCTTACAAGTGTTTGATACAATCCTTTCTTCACATCAAAAAGAAAGCCTCAGAAAAGGAATGTGTTTCAAATGTGAGCAAACTGGACACTTTGCTCGAGACTATCCCAAGCGTAGAGCATGCCTTTCGAAAATCCCACAAAATTCCCAATCCAAAAATGCCAAACATAAGCGACCCATATTGCCTAGGAAACCATGTGATAATGACAAGAAGAACCAGAGATGCTTCCAAAGCATGTAACTTAACAAAATCGTCCAAAGCATCCCCAACAACAAAGAAGTTGTAGATGTCTACAATGAGCATGCAGACCAACCCGGATTCATCCATCGAGAAATCCAGGATTTTGCCTCAGATGATTAGCATCCATGTCTAATTCGTCAAAACCCTCTACAGGACAGTGCACACCATCCTCTCACTCATCAACTCCTGATTCAAATGGACCTATTTATTTCTCAAACAGACTACAGAATGATAGCTATCCTAGACCAAAGACCCCGACAGGACTTTCTTATTTAAATGAAGTTTCCCTTACACCTATGCAATCCAACACTCTTTATCTTCCCCTCAAAGTGCACCTACCTGAGAGAACCATGGATACCTTAGCACTCCTCAATCCAGGAGCTGGAGCCGATCTTGTTGATCAAGATCTTATAAACAAATGGAAACTTCCGAGAAGAAAACTCCCAAAACCACTCACCATCAGGAATGGAGACACATCAGTTGTAGAAAATACATCTATCACCAATTACGTAGTGATCAAAACCACTGTTTATGGAAAATGAATCAAGACCAATGCAATCATTGTAAACCTAGGACGATCCCAAATAATCTATGGAATCCCATGGTTTTCAAAACACAACCCCAATGTAGATTGGACCAAGAAAACCCTTTCTTGGTGGTCTTATCTTGAAAACCAAGAATTTACTACATTATTAGATTCAGCATTTCCCAACACAATTGGACTGAACAAACTCAACCTGTCAGATAGAGATTTTATTGAATTCAATGCCAAAACATCACACTCTCAGACATTCACCCAACAACATGGAGAAAAGAAAGAAACTGATCCCATGAAAATTGTACCCAATTATCTTCATGAATTTCTCAACCTCTTCAGTGAAAAGAAAAGCGAACAATTCCCACCATCTCGAACCTATAACCACAAAATCGAGATGAAACCATCTTTTCAACCCAAAGCTTTTCTTTCGTACAAACTATCGTATGGAGAAACCCTCGAGCTTGACAAATTCTTAGAAGAAAACCTATGAAAGGGATACATTCGACCATCGAAGTCACCAATGGCTTCTCCTTTCTTCTTTGTATCCAAGAAAAATGGATCCCTGAGACCATGTCAAGATTATCGATACCTCAATGAACACACCATCAAAAATGCATATCTAATCTCCAGCATCCAATCAATTCTTGATCAACTCTAAGGATCAAAATATTTTACTGCACTCAACATATGACTTGGATATAACAATATTCACATTTTCAATGGAGATCAATGGAAAGGAGCCTTTCGTACACATAAAGGGTTATTCAAACCCACTGTTATGTTTTTTGGAATGTGCAACAGCCCAGCAACATTCCAAAACATGATGGACACTATCCTTGCTCCTCTTATTTATCAAAACAGAGTTATCGTATACATGGATGATGTGTTGATTCACACAAAAACAAAACAGGAACTGCGAAAAATCATCTGCCAGGTCTTTGAAATCTTCAGAAAACATGACCTCTATCTCAAAGCAGAGAAATGTGATTTCAAAAAAGAAAAACTGGCATACCTAGGATTCATAATTTCACCCAACAAAGTATGCATGGACCCAGTAAAACTCAAAGGAATAGCAGATTGGCCAATACCCAAAAATCCATGTGACATCCGCAAATTCATTGGATTTTGCAACTTCTATCGAAAATTTATACGAAATTATGCCCATTATGCAGCCCCTCTCAACACCCTCCTTCGCAAAAACCAACCATTTCAATGGAATCCAGAAGCTCAAATATTGTTCGACATCCTCAAAAAGAAATTCCTACAAGAACCCATCCTCATAACCCCTGACCCAACCAAACTCTTTGAAATACAAACTGATGCTTCAAACCATGCATCAGGTGCAGTTTTACTTCAAAAGGATTCAAATGGTATCATGCACCCATATTTCTTCCACTCAAAAGGATTTTCCCCCACCAAAAAATGCTACCACACATCTGAACAAGAATTCCTAGCAATCATCTGTGCATTGCAAGAATGGCAACACTACATCAATGGATCACCACATGAAACCATCGTATGGACAGATCATGACAATATTATCCATTGGGCTAAACCATCAAAGTTATCCTGATGGACAATTTGATGGTCTGCCCTCATTAGTACCCATAAAGTTAAGATCCGCCACATTGCCAGCATTAAAAATGTCACAGCTGATGCACTCTCACACTGACCTGACCACGTCACTGAAGAAGAAGAAAAACTGCAAGCAGCCATCCCTGCCCATATGTTTGATACATCATCCTTCCCAGCAATGGACATTGATATCCTCAATCCAGAAATTGAAGAATCACTCCCAACAAAACCCAATGGCTCACCTCACATCAATGAAAAAGGATGTTTCACACTCCCCACCAACAACTCATTCAAGAAACGTTTACTCCAACAAGTACATGACACCCCAGCAGCAGGACACCCTGGTACAATGGAAACCATATGTAAACTAGAAGAATATATCACATGGCCTGGAATGAGAGCTTTTGTCAAGAACTATGTGAAAGGATGCCCCATCTGTCAACAACACAAGATCAACAGATGACCTTTCAAACTCCCACTCCAACCCATTAAAGAACCATGCTCTCTTCGACCATTTGCACAAATAGCTATGGATCTCATCACTGATCTCCCAGAAGTTGATGGATTCAATTCTATTTTGTCCATAGTGGACCATGGACTCACAAAAGGGATAATTATAGTACCAACACAAAAAGAAGCCACTGCAGATCACATCTCTGATCTGTTAATCAAAAACATCTTCTCATGTTTCGGAACCCCAGACAAAATTATCTCTGATCGAGACCCTAGATTCATTGCTAAATCTGTCCAAGCTCTGTTCAAGAAGCTAGGAATAGAACACACACAATCTACTGCATACCACCCTCAATCCAATGGTACCACAGAACACTTCAACTAAGAAATCGAAATGTACCTCTCTGCTTACTGCTCCAAGAACGCACTTGACTGGCCAAAGAAACTACCCCTCGTTGAATCCGCACACAACTCCAGAACCTATTCAAATCAATCACAAACACCCTTTGAACTGATGTATGGCCACCCCCTCAAAGCTTTCCCAACTGATCAAGAACCAACAAACAACCCGGCAACTGAAGACCGAATTGACTGGATAAAGAATATCTGCATAGCCACACAAGATTCACATGAGAAAGCAAGGCAAACTATGACTGAACACATCAAAGGCCCACTTCCAAAACTAGAAGTAGGACAGAAAGTTTGGCTGGATTCACGCAATCTCCCTATTCGAGCACCATCAAGAAAACTATCAGCAAAACACATAGGACCCTTTGAAATCACAAAGAAGCTTGGACCTGTGAACTATGAACTAAAATTACCCAAATTATGGAAAGTTCATCCCCGCTTCCACATAGGACTCCTATGGCCAGTAACTGAGAACGACAAATACAGAAATCATTTTGAGAACCCACCACCTGATCTTGTAGAAGGAGAAGAAGAATGGGAAGTTGAAGATGTTGTTCACCATCGCAAAACACGCTGTGGAAAGATTGAATGTCTGATTCATTGGAAAGGATACCCTAATTCGGAATGGACATGGCAGCCTGCAGACACCCTAAAGAATGTACAGGAAATGTTAGACATTTATAAACAGCATCATAAACTTTGTTGAAAAACCAGAATCATGCACCATCTCATTCCAAACACCACCCCAAACCCTTATATCTACCAACCCAATACACCCCTAGTACCTCTCTGCAAATCAGACATTACATCTAACTCCAGTCATTTATCTCCACGCCCTCCAACATATACCTCACCTGGAACAGGAATGAGCTATGTCATTGCCCCTCCAGTCACAACCATCGCACAGTCCTCTTCCTCAATTTTGGAAGATTCCCCACCAGAAGAGATCTACACTGACCCCATTAGAGCCATTCAAACCTTCCAACTCTATGATGCCCCCTTCACTGAAGCTAGGGCCACTCTCTGCAAAGATTAACTCGACACTGTTCAGTTCGACCTATTCAGGGAGGACTGGACTACTCTCTTATTTCTTAAACACATGTTGCTCCACCACTCACATTCCTTCAAGTGCCACATTGATTCACTTTGCCAAACTGTCAAATCGCCTGTCATTAGGAAAATTGTGTCAGTGGCTAAACAAGCCCTTCACACTTTCCCAAAGGCTCCAGATCCAAGCGAGCCTAGTAAGACTTGACAAGGATCTGAACTCCCTACTCTTCAGTACCTGGATGGACCCAATGATGGAACTAATGGAATTTCCCCTGAACTTCCTGATGTGGCTCGACCTGACACCCCTCAGGGAACAGAACAGACTGGAACGAATGATCATAGACTACGATTGCCACAAACAGAATCCGACCCAGTTCCCACCCCCAAAAGTACTACACTGAGAAACTACTGCACAATCTGTAGGGTCAATGGTCATTTTGTGGACCAATGCGAATGCTACACTTGCCACTACTGCCAACACTCTGCCCCTGGACATCTCGGAAGATATTGCTTCCTCAACAAACACTGAGCATGTACCACCTGAGAATTTGCACAGGTCTTACAATGACAAGCCATCGCAAAGTTCCCACAACTACACCTCTTTTCCCTCACCTCATTCATCAGTGGAGTCTCTGACCAAGAACAATAATGGCTCAAACCTATCCTTATCCACAAACATCCATCACAAGTATTTAGACCCAGAGACCTCCCCCTACCTTCTTCCTGAACCACTTCAGCTCAAGAAGTCCACCTGATCCAACCCATTTAATGCCAATGACAAAGACAAAATGAAGTCTTCCTCCACGTGGGACTTGACTTAACAGACGCAAGTAGAACACGAGTTCTACCACTGCATTCTCCAGCTCGCCCAACTCCTGACACCAGATATATGTATTACCAAATGCCTCGCCGTTGACCTCGTACCTAATGCTACCTCAGACCTTGACAAATCTCAGATGGAGGTTATGATCATAGGGACACTTATGGAGAAGAGTATGATGACCCCTATGACGATGTCACAATTGCCAACATCACAGGAGAGCCCTATGGAGATTACTGAGCCCAATTTGGATAAGGATGTTGATGAGGACATCAAGTCCTACAAAAGAGATAGTGTTATAAATGTCGATTTGATTGACGTCCACTATGACTTAATCATCTTAGATGCCGACATAGCCACATGTTCCAAAGCCGTGGTTTTAGATTGGAAAGAATACATTGGTAAATTTGATGTAGAGGAGGAATGATTTGATGTTGATTGGGATGAGTATAATTGGACCTGCCCTCTAGTCATGACCCCAAAGGCCATACTTTACATCAACATCAAGGCCTTTACTACTACAAACCAATGTGCTGCTGATATCAAGGCCAAGGACTTGAATGACTGCTTCAAGATAATGTGGCCAGATAAGGTGACTGGGACTTAGTTCTGGTATAAGGGGAGAGGACACTATATTGCCTTCATTCATTTTTCCAAGTCCACTGGCCTTGTCTCTAGCTCCACTATGGGCTAAACCTCCCTCTACTTCAAAAGAACTAATAGATATGTAGTCTGCCATAGTCAAATCTATCAGACAGTGGACTGCCCTACTAAGGCTGCATATCTGACTGTCCAATGGAGGACATACTTAGGTGATGAATGTCCCAACTAGGCCAGATCTGGAGTATTAGAGGTGTATATATAATAGCCATAGATAATGTATACTTCCACTAAGAAATACTACAACTTATCTCAACCTTGAAAATGTGCTCTCCAAGTCAAAAGATAGAAAGACTAACTAAGGGACTCAACAACACTACAGACAAGCTGAAAGGTCTAGTGATTTATGGACTAAGTAACTTGGTGATCTGAGGACTACTTAGAAAACTGAATAGGACAAACCTAAGTGCAACACTTGTATATATTTAACTGTAAACACTATGCAAATGACTGATAAATCCAGGAATCCAGTGTTCAAAAATTGTATGAGATTGAAAAAAAATGACATCCTATCATCTGAATCTGTACACTCAGACAATGATCTTAAGTATAATGAGGACAGAAAAGGCCAGACTAGTAGATTTTAAGGGTATGTTAGGGCTGAGTCTTCTATATAGTAGCTATAGTGCTTACCTTTTAATTACACTCTCTTTCAGGCTGCCTAAGATCATAATTCTAACTAACAGTGACATTTTAGATACTGCTATAAATGGTGAGTAGGCAAATAAAAGGCCTTTCATAGGAGAGAAGCTGGAAACCAACAAAAAAAGGATATAGTACTGCTAGGGTTAGGGTTAAAAGTAATATACAATTTTTTAGAAAAAACAATCTTTCATGTATTGACATAGGAATGTACAGATTGCATTTAAAGGCTAACAGATGCCAATGGGCCACTTACTAGCTACAGTACCTTGGAATTTAACACTTGATGTTAGAGCTATAAAACCTCAGTTATTAGTATTGAATATATTGGTGAACTGTATTCATGCTACAGTGGCTCAAAAAACTGTCCCAATGTTTTCGCATTTTGGACATATTTGCTAATACCAGGGCAGATATATGGCCTAGCATCCTGAAAATATTCACACAGGTACCTTGACATATTGGGAGCATATATTCCCATGATCACATGACCTTGTCCATCAATGAATTATTAATGAATTATCGAAAATATCTACTCATTGGGACAGTTTTTTGACCCTCTGTTATCTACCTACTCAATACTTTGTATGACCTCCTCTTGCCCTGACAACTGCCTCAATCCTTCTGGGCATGGTTTCTATCAGCCTTTGGCACCTTTCTGCTGGAATCTTATTCCACTCCTCTACTAGCCTCTCCCACAATTCAAATACTCCCTTAGGTGGTCTTTCATATGCCTTCAGCTGGTCCTTCAGGTAGGTCCAGAGGTGTTCAATGGGATTTAGGTCAGGGGATTGTGCAGGCCATGATAGAACTTGAATGTTGTTGTCCACAAACCATTGTTGTCCCAGTTTTGAGGTGTGTTTTGGGTCATTATCCTGCTGGAATATCCTCTCCTCCTCCTCCATCTCCAACTTTTCAAAGCTTTCCACCACCCCATTGTCCAAAATCTCGCAGTATTTCACTGCATCCATATTCCCTTGAACCTCAATCAGCTTTCCTACCCCATTCCACCCCATACACCCCCACACCATCATGTTACCACCTCCTCCATGTTTGACAGTAGGGAGAGTGGTCCTATCTGACAGTGGTTCCCCCCTCTCCTTCCAGGTATACACCTTTCCATCTGACCCAATCCTGTTGATCTTTGTTTCATCTGTCCACAACACCCTCTTCCAGTCCTCCACTGTCCAATTCCTATGTTCATGTGCAGAGTCAAGGCATTCCTCACAATGTTGCTTTTTGAGTAGAGGTCATTTGATCTTGGTTACAGAGCAAAATCCATTATCCTGAAGGGTATTTCTGACAGTTTGGGGTGTGACAGGGTCAGACAGAGTAGAGTTAATGAAATTTGTAGCCTGGACAGCATTATCTAGCTTTCCAGAGGTTATTTGGTGAATTATTGCTTTTTTATCATGAGGAGAAAGCTTGGAAGGACGTCCTCCCTTGTTGTTTTCCTTGTCCCCATCAACTTCTTTATTGATCCTCCCAACAGTAGACTTGCCTAGACTAGTTTTATGTTCAATATGGCACAAGGAATAGCCATCTTTGAGAAGAGAAGTGACTTGGGAGTATTAGGTAGAGGAGATAGCTTTCATGATGTAGTGGCAGGAAGAAAGACAGTTGTAGCCATCTCAACATGTCAACCAAGGTCACATGATCTTGTTTACTACTCCCACACCTGCCCTGATGCTCCCCTGGCATGTTACAAGATAGATACTGGGAGGCTGACAGGGGGTCAAAAAACTGTCCCAATGAGTAGATATTTTTAATAATTCATTACTAATTCATTGATGGACAAGGTCATGTGATCATGGGAATATATGCTCCCAATATGTCAAGGTACCTGTGTGAATATTTTCAGGATGCTAGGCCATATATCTGCCCTGATATTAGCAAATATGTCCAAAATGCGAAAACATTGGGACAGTTTTTTGAGCCACTGTAATATAACTTCATTCTAAGATTATTGGTATATACATTCATAACCACTTCAAAAATTTATTAATGTATATAATCCAGTAATTCTAGAGGTTTTATTTGCATATCTTGAGTTCCTTGCATACTACTACTTTGACACTACACTTGACTGTGTTCTCAAAGATAATGAGCCTTTCTATGTCTTCCCAGAATCTGTCTTCCTTGTCTGATACTGAGGTAGTTGTTTAGGATTTCACACTGGTGGTTGGGGTAGGTTTGGGGGGTGTTGCTGCTTTACACTTTGTTGGAGAATGATGGGAGGAGGAGTGGAGGTAGTTGCAGAGCATTTTCTATTTGAGTTGAGGTAAGCAGGGTCATCAGGAAGAGTTGGGGATAGGTGGTTGTCATTGGCTGCCTTTTTGTCTTTTTTGCTCTTTCTTTTCCTCAATGGCTTTCCAGTCATTAAGGCAGTTAGAGCTGAGGATGGAGTGTGGAACTTAGTGGATGGGGTGTGGGTGGAAGTTGGGGAAGACATTAGATAGATAGTTGATGCTGTTGTTGTTATTCAAATGTTTTATATTAAGTTAAGTTAGAAATTTTCTTGACAGCTTGGGACATTCCAGGGCTTGGTTGGCATGTTGGAACAAAAGGTTGGGGGAGTGGAGGGTAATTTTGTATAGTTTATTGTATGAGACAATCACTATCTGGGGTGGGTTTTGACAGATAGCACAATAGTTTACTGTTAAGACTACAGTGGTATCTGATTGTTTTTTTTTTTTGGTAGGGGAAAATTGGCAATCTGATAGAGTGTAGGCTTGGAAATGATCCCTGACCCACTAAAAACCCCCCTTGACTGCCTCTCTTGGAGCATCAAAACCATAGTGCATCTCTGAAGGGTGATGCCCAGTATGGCATGGCCATACCCTTTATCCTCAGGCAGGTTACCATATAGGGATTTACTCCTTTAGTGAGCACTCACTCTCAGCTCATTGCCATTGCCATAGGTTCCTCTCCTGTCACGAGCCGAACCTCAAGAATGGCTGACGGTTCGAACTTAGTATTATTTTCATGAACTCCTATCCGCTTTTGAATATCAGTTACTTTGGTTTGTATTGGTCTTTCGCCTTCGGACTTATTCTGACACCTTCCATTTTATTAATTCATACCGCCTTGTCGAAATTTTCTGACAACCATTTAATAGTAAATTTTATATCTTCTAGCCTTGTAAAATTTGCGGACTCCACTTTGATTATTTCTCCGTTTACTACTTTGCTTGTTTTCCTTATCCAATCCTATATTCAGCATCGTATATAAGTAGCACGACTTTGTACTTGGATTCCTCAGTCTGATAATCAACTTAGCGATACGCTACTTTCCTCTGCTCTCTGTTCATCCTCTGTTCTCTTACCTTGTCTGAAATCCGGGTCAAGCGTCAGTAGTCAGCACAACACATAAGTTGAGGCCACGACCCGCTCCTGCATCCGACGACTGGCTCCTGCCTTACCTCTGTCGCCACCTCTGTCCAACCGGTCTTTGACGTCGGCTCCATATCCGTAGTGTTTGCGCGCTTAACATCTCCCTATGATATGGGGTGATGGATTCTTTGGTAGGTAGTTGTTACCAGGATCATTGGGGGTGAAGGTTCATATCCACCTTTTGCAGTAGTGTCATCATCAGTGTGAAATCATCAAAATCTATTGGCAGGGTACAGTTGAGCTCCTTATCCTAGTCTTTCTAGTTTGTAGGTAATTAAGAGCTTCTAGGGTTTTCTGGAGGTGGCTTGTTGATATTACTATTGAGTGCCTACCCATACTGAGGCCTAACCTTTGGGGGGGTGTTTATTTGTTTCTTCCTTTATCAGGTACAATACAATTCCAGTGAGGGAATTGTAGGGAGGACCTATATTCTATTTTTGTAGGATGTGGGGAAATTGTCCTCAGGGTATTTGGGTCTTGCTTGGTGGAAGAAGTGGGAGGGTTTTGTTTGGATGGGTGGAGGGGGATGTAGAAGTGATTTCTTCAGCAGATCTGGCATGGTTAGGGGGTCATTGAAGCTATGATAGTTGGAGGGGGGGGGGGGGTCAGTGAAGACATAGTCATCTTAGCTGATACTTAGAACTTGGCAAAGTCTTGATGGGGGTTTCTTCATTATGCCTTGCTTATTGTTGTGGATATTGACTCTTTCAAAAGCAACTAGCCTCTTGTCCCAGTTCTGGCTGTCTGGGTTATTTTTAGATGGCCTTGATAGGAATATCATTTGCCTTATATAGATTCCGATGATTCACATCTTGTTGGGTATAAATGGTGTGACTTTGTTCTTAGACCTTCATGGCTTGTACTCATACTCCTCTTGAAAACACCTCTAAGTCTGGGTCCTTGGGCCCCATCATCAGGGATGGTGAGGAGAAGAAGCAGCAAAGGGTGGAGAAGAAACATTGGGCTAAGCACAGGAGATAGCTCAGGGAGTTAGGCATGGTATCTGGGAGGGCAGGAGGGGGCTGCAGGGATGGCAGGGGCTACAGATGTGCAGGAGGGGGCTGAGGCAGATGAGGAGAAGCATTGGTCTCAGCATCAGAAGAAGCAGAAGAGGATATTGGCAGTCATTTCCGAGGAGCAGGATGTGCTCCCTGAGGCAGTGGAGGAGGATGTTAAGATTGAGGAGACTGTGGGGGCTGAGGGCCCTGATGAGGGGAGATCTGGGAGCCTGGCTAAGGTTCCTCCTTTTGAGCCAATAGTTGTTGTTCCTGATATGGACAGTTTTTTGCCATTGTCTAAGGATGTAGGTATGGAGGAGAAGGGGCAGGAGGATCACCTTGTACCTCCTAGCCAAAGTTCTCCTCCCTGGTTCCATATGTCAGAGGTCTTGGAGGGTGTTGTTCTTCCTACTGCTCCTTGGTGGAAGGACTACTATGAGTATCAGGCATGGCCTAAGCAACTTTATTGGTGTGTGCATTGCACTGATGCTGAGGTACTATGTCTTGTTGGTTCTGGTAAGTCTATCACTCTGGTTTCTTTAGTCTATTAACTATCTTTTTAGGTACTCATATGACTTCCTACCTCAAGTGCCAGGGGATGCACTTGACCTACTCAAAGTATGTTGGGTGCCATTCATGTGCACAGGTCAATGAGCAGGAACATTGGCCTGAGGATTTAGTCATTTGTAAGGTCTCGTCCTACATGAACAGTAGTTTTCATGAGATGGTGCAGGAGTCTTTGCCTCCCATCAAACAAGTTGCAACTCAGAGGGCTTGGGATTGTTGTTATACTTCAGCTCAACTTTCAGCTCATCCTAACAGTGGGGGGGAGTCCTCTGGTCCAGGGATGGAGGCTCTGGCTACCTTTATTTCCTCTTTAAATACAACTTTACTTGGAATCCAGTGGAGACTTGAAGAGAATACTTGCATGCAGCATTTGGCTGGTGTGTGTTTGTAAGGGTTAGTTGAGACTTTGGCATCAGATCTTTCTGAAAGGGATTGTGTGAGGATTTTGGGGCATCTTGGGGAGGGTGGAGAAGTTGGGGGTGGAATTGCAGGAGAGCAGGAGCAGGCAGAGGATGATGGACTTGATGATGTAGAGGACCTTTTGGACTAGAGGCTTGTCTTTTAGTTAGCTTTAGTTTTGTCTTATTATCATTGTCTTTTTGCAGAAGAAGGAGCTCAGTTCAGAGGCAGTCTTTTGTGTTTGGTGTGAGTGAAGAAATTCTTGGAGGTTGCTTATCATTGGACTTGAAGGTAGGGGTGTCGGAGAGGTGGGCATTAGTCATACAAGTATTATATTATAAGTCAGCATTGGTTAATTGGCGGAGAGCCTGTTGGCAAGTTGAGGGAGTTCTTACATCAGCCAGGAGTTAGCTGTAGTAAAGTCTATATTCAGCTAGTTTCTAAGAGAGTTATAGAGGGAGCAGGGGTTACAAAGGAGACTAAGACAAGTATAATTAGTGGATCATTTGGGGTACAGTCTAGTGAAGCTTGGGGGGGCAGGGTGGTTATGTTGCTGAAGCAGAGATCTTTGGCTTTGGGGTGTTGGATATTTTGGAGCTTTGTTCTCCAAGGGCCATATACCAGCTATTGTAAATCTTCTTGTAGGGGCAATCTTTGGTGAGGTGAGCATGCGAGTAGTATATCTTGCAGTCTGTAGCACAGCTGAGTGACAAGGTTGCAGTTGAGGAGAATATTTTGGAGGGGAATGAGTAGGTGACAAGAGTTTCAAAGGTAATGGTAGCAAGCATAAGGCTTTCTTTGCTAGCCATAGTTGTTGTGACTTGTGTCACACCTTTAATGTGGTCCTTGAGAAGTTGTGAGGTCATTGACACTTTTTCAAGGGCTGAGTGTTGTTGTCTTGCTCTCTGCCTTCTGAAGTCTGCTGTCTGGGAGGATGATATTGTGAGGGCTAATGTGTTTATTGGGGCAAGAGTGAGGGGGTGGAAGGTGGTTACAAGGGCATGGTTGGTATCATAGATGTTTCCTGCCCTTACTAGGCATTTGGCATATTGCAGCTTCACCTTGATTAGGTACCAGGGGCCAGAGAGCTCAATGTTGACTACTGATAGTTCATTTGTGACTTCAGAGCTGGTGCTCAATATAGAGTTCATTGCTTGGAGGATTATGCTATGTTTATGGTTGTTTTTGGAAGCTCTGGTGAAGGCAGTGAGGACAAATGATTCGGGGCCTTTGTTAAGGTTCTGGCTAAGGATGACTGTGTCTTGATCTGAGAGTTTAGATGGGTTGATAACATCTGAGATGGTCCAGAAAACCAGTTAGAGGTCCTCTGATGACTCCTTCCAGCCTTCGACTGTCTGCTTGGCCCTGGTTTTGAGGTCAGCTTGTAGGAGGAATTGGGATAGGAATGGGTTGATGGAGCTAGTTACTATGATGTTGGGGTTGTTGTCATTGTACTCCAACTGTTCTCCTGCATGGTGGTGGAGGCTGGTTTCCTCATCAGTCTTAAGGGAGTCTGAATCTCCAGTTTTACCAGCATTGCTTTTATCTTCTACTACAGGGATTTTATCATGCTGATGTTCTAATGCAGGGGGGGGGAGCTCATAGAGACTGGGATAGATGGGGAGTATGCTTTGGTAGGAGGGTGCCATGTGAGGACTGTGAAGTAGAGGAGGGAGTGGTAGTAGCTAAGGCTTTATTGATCTCCATCATATCTAGTAGTCCCATGTCTTTTCAGAATCTGTCTTCCTCATCTGGGGCTAAGGTGGTTGTATGTGGTTTCTTACTGGTGGTTAGGGTGGGTTCAGGGGGGAGGGGGTTACTGCTTTATGCTTTTTCAGGGGAACAATGGGGGGAGGAGTTGAGGTGGTTGTGGAGTATTTCCCATTTGAGTTGAGGCAAGCAGGGTTGTCAAGGAGGGGTGGAGATTATTTCCATGTATTTGTCATTAGTTGTTATTGTGGCTTGCTCATTACTACAGTATAGTTTGGTTGATCCTAAAGACATTATTGTCCCAAATGATGGCTTGGTCCAGAGGAACTCTGGTGATGTCTTTTCCCATAGATTTTGTGCTTCCCTCCAGATTTGTTCTTGTGAGTTCTGAGAGCATTCTGTTGGTATATGTTCCATTGATTCTACTTAGCCACATATGCAGTATTTCTTGTTCTCCCAGTTTGGGATTTTAGCAAACCAATTTCCTATTTTATGTCTCGCATAGAGGGTTTTCCATAGGAAGTCTTTCATCTTCATTAGTATTGCTTCCTTTTTCAGACCTTCCCATATTTTGGATTCTGTTACTATGTTCTTATTTATTTCTTCTTGGTCTCTTATTGCCCTTTCTATGTTTCATTTTGTTGTTTCATATCCAGGTGTTATGTTCTTGTGTTTCAGAATGAGGTCATATGCTATCTTTTGTGTTAAGTTTCTTAGTCTCACACCTTCTAGTTGATATTGTTTTGGAATTTCCACAGATATCCAGTCTTCTTTTTCTATTTCATTTCCATTTAGTCTTCTTTTGAGTTCTCCTAGGTGGGCTATCATCTCAGGATCCTTGGTAACTTCTATTGTAACTTTTCCTGAGTGTTTTCTTAGTTTATATGCTAGTGTTTTTAGAATATCTGTATTCTCTTTGTCATAGTATCCCTCATCTTCCCATTGTTCCATTTTGTTTGCTATTGATTTAGCTGACATTGCTGAGCTAGTCATTATTGTGATGTCTTCTGGGTATTCTAAGGCCTCAGTTATAGCAATAATTTCTGTCTCATACCTAGACATTGAAGTTGAGATGTCTTTGCATTTTATTTTCTCATTTTCATATAAGGCATCCTCTTTTATGGCTACTATTCTCCAGCTAAGTTTATCTTCATTTTTGGTTAGAGTGCATTGGACCAGTAATGTTATTTCATTCATGTCCTCCATTGCTGTTCTTTTTACTGGAGGTCTAACTAGACTATGTTTCTTAGCCTTTCTTGCTTTAGTTCTTTTATCAGGACCAAAGATTCTCACTGCCTTTTCTGGAGTTGTTGTTTCTATAGTCCTTCGGTCTAGTAGGACAGGACCTTTATTTGGGTCAGCATCTTTATATTTCTTTTTTCTTGTTGGTGTAAAGTCATAGTTGTCTGTTTTTGCTTCTTGTCTTGGATCCATCTTTTCTGGGAGCTTTTCCAGGATAGTTTCTGCCATTTTCTTACAGTCAGCATGTTTTCTTCTTCTGTTTGGGTTTCTAGCAAATTTTAATAGGTCTCGTACTGTATTTACATCATATTTGTCTCTTAAGCAGTTGGCTGCTTTCTTTGTTTATGTGTGTCTTGTTTTAATTCCAATATGGTACCAGATTGGCATACCTTCTTTTGCTTTTTGGCCCATTTGTAGTGCATTGTATCCTACATTGTATTTTCTTTCCACTTGTAGCATGTGTTTGATTGACTTTGGGAGTTTTGACATATTTACTTGGCTCTCATACCAGTTTTGGAAGATCCATGACTTCTTGCTTCTTGGGTGTATTTTGGGGTTCTTTGGCATTGTTGTGTATATTATTATATCAGTCACAAATGTCCAGGTTGGTCTTTTTTCTTTAGTAGTAAGTATTTTTGCAGCCACATTAGGTGTATAGCTTTGATTCTGGCTTTTATGTCTGGCATACCCAAGCCTCCTTTAGATTTTGGTTGGACTACATGTTCCCATTTTATTGTGGCCTTTTTCCCATCTCATATAAAATCTCTCATTTGTTCCTCTATTTTCTTTTGGATTTCCACTGGCATTCCATTTACTGCTGCCAAAAACAAAGTTCTTGATTGGATTAGTGCCTTTAATATTAGTTTTTTTCCTCTCAATGTCAGGTTGTATTTCTTCTAGCTTTTCATTATCTCATTCTGATTCTTTAATATCTTTTTCCATTGTGGGTGTACTGTGTGTTCATTTCCAACCCATGCTCCTAGGGTTCTTAGTGCTTCACTATCTTCTACAATTCTGATTCCCTCCTCTATCCTTCCACCTGGTAGGTTATTTACTTTTCTTTCCTGAACTACTTTGTTTCTGTATTCTTTCTTTCCCATAGGTAGTACTTCAGTTTTTTCCATGTTGAATTTAGCTGTTGAGGCTTTGCAGAATTCACTGATCACTTTGTTTAGGGTTTCCATTTCATCATTTTCATCCATATATGTCAGTGTATCATCTGCAAACATTGATACTAGTATTCTTTCATTAGCTCCTTCTATTTCAAATCCCTTCAAGTTTGACTTTCAGATGGCAATTGCTAATGGTTTGATTGCAATGTCATATAGCAAGCATGACATAGGACAGCCTTGTCTCACCCCTCATTTAATTTCTATTGCTTTTGGTATCAGCCCATTAACTATTACTATTATCTCTGCTCCTTTATATAGTTGTTGTATCTTAAAGATAAAATTCTCTGGGAATCCAAATTTTCTTAGTACTTTCCACAAGTAGTCATGAGCAATTTTGTCATATGCTTTTTCTTGGTCTAGTGCTACTATGTATCCATTTTTTCCTTCAATTTCACAGTAGTCAATCATTGCTTGTGTCAATCTGGTGTGGTCATATAATCCTCTGTTTGGAATAAATCCTACTTGATTTGGATGTATTATGTTTGGTGCTATTTTACCCAGTTTATTGGCTATTGTCCTTGTGAATAGCTTATAGTCAGTATTTGTCAGTGTTATTGGTCTATATTTTTCAATCATAGTTTTGTCCTTTTTTCTATAGAGTAGGTGCATTGCTCCTAGAATGAAGTTTGAGTCTGTTGTTCCAGTGTCTTCTATTTCATTATATACTTCTGTCAGTATATATATTATGTCTGGGTATCTCTTTTGCCCTCCTACTCCTTTGTTTACATTTTTAATGTACTTTGAGTATTTGTCTTCCCAAAATTTGTAGAATTTGTATGGTATGCCATCTACTCCAGCTGTTTTGCCATTGTTTGATTTCTTAAGTGCCTTAATTATATCACTCTGGCTGGTCTGAGCCTCCATTGTTCTTATTTCATCTTTCTTTAGTGTTTTGTCTACTTTGTTTAGGAAGGTATCTATGTATTCCTCTTCCCCTGGGGTTCTCTGTAGTTCTGCTTGGAGTTGTCAGTGGTGTTCTGATGCTATATTGCTCATTTCTCTAGTTATGTATACCATATTTCCATTCTTATTTTTAAGAGCTGTTATTACTTGTGGGCCTTGTTTTTTGTCATCTAAGCCAAAGAAGTATTTGGTTCCTCTTTCCCTTTCTGCTAGCCATTTGGCCTTCAGTAAGTTGGTGGGTTGGTGATTCAGTATGTCAGTAAGTTGGTAGGTCAGTCAGTCATTAAATTAGTAAGTTGGTAAGTCAGTAAGTTGGTCAGTCAGTTTCAATTATAGAGCATCACTTATTTAACTCTTATATTGTTTTCAAAGGAGATCACACATTCAAGATTGAGATAGGTTATAGTGTTCATTGGGGGGGTCTACATTATCTATAGTCATTATATGAATACCTCTACTGCTCCAGATCTCGCCTGGATGGGCTGTTCATCACCTAAGTACATCCTCCATTGGACAGTGGAGTATGCAGCTTTGATGGGACAGTCCACTGTCTGATGGATCTGACTGTGGCAGACTACACATTCATTAGCTCTTTTGAAATAGAGGGAAGTTTGGCCCATGGTGGAGTTGGAGACAAGGCCAGTGGACTTGGAGAAGTGAATTAGGATGATGTAGTGTCCTCTTCCCTTATACCAGAACTGAGTCCCAGTTACCTTATCTGGCCACATTATCTTGAAGTGGTCATTCAAGTCCTTGGCCTTGATATCAACAGCACATTGGTTTGTGGTAGTGAAGGCCTTGATGTTGATGTGAAGTATGGCCTTTGGGGTCATGATCAGAGGGCGGAACATGACCAGGTCGCCTGCAAGGAGGTTGACTGTGAGTCCTTGGCTAATCAGGTGTTTCACATGACAACTTTTCTTGACATTTATTATGAACCATGTGCTACTTTGGTTCAAGTTTTCGATGTCAGTGGATGTGTCAAGTGGTGGATCATTGCTGGTCACTAGTGATGCATTGATAGCCTTGAGGATGTGTTCAGCCTTTCCAGCAGACTTATATTTGCCAGTGAATGCTGCAGCCACTTTGACCTTGAGTTTTGTTAGTCTGGGTATCCTATATAGTAAGTTTATGCTTACTTTGCAATCCTGTTCCTTCATGAAGCTAACTACCTTGGCCTTGGTGTTGACTGTGAGCCACTCCATAGGAAATGGGTCTGTAGCAGTCAGAAATGCTAGGGCAAGTTGTTTGTCATCTGGTACAACCCAAGTCTCATTTGTAGAGGTTGAAGGTGTCTCCTCAATCCAGACTTCAACATCATCATCTGACTCTGTTTTTGTGAGGTCATTAGCTACAGGTTTGCATCGTAGCTGAAAGTCTAACCTGACTGCTCATATTCAGTCACATCTCTTGTGGTCAGAGGGGGTGCAGTCAGAATAGCAATGGGGGTGCTGAGTCTAGTGCCTTGGGTTTTGATTTTCTTGGATGTGGAGACAGATGGTTGGCATGCCACATCCTCCTCTGTCTTCTCTTGTTTGCTGCCCTTCTTGCCATGAGTGGTCAAGCTAGTAGATGCAGAGGTATTTGTGAAGGATATGACAGGAGTGGTAGAC
The DNA here is from genome assembly GCA_013368445.1 of Leucocoprinus leucothites. NCBI lineage: Eukaryota > Fungi > Basidiomycota > Agaricomycetes > Agaricales > Agaricaceae > Leucocoprinus > Leucocoprinus leucothites. The sequence goes on from JAACJO010000012.1 coordinate 1,217,534, forward strand.
ATGTTTAAGCTGTTTAATGGGTGTCAGTTGGAAGTCTCAAGATCAAGCTTTATACTATGGTCAACTCATGCATCAGTCTGTCCACATTATCTTGCTTCTTCCTATGCCATCAACCCTCATTTTTCTCCCCAGATGAAGTTCATCATTTGCCTTGTCATTTGTTCTTGGATGTCTTGGGGCATGTCATTTACCATTGCTAGGTACAGGGCTCAGGACTGGACTAGGGCTTTTAGGACTAGTTCACATCCTCAGAAGGATAGTCTCATGTGGCTCCATTGATCCATTATTGATTTTTGCTTCTTTAGGATGGCTTCCCATTGGGGAAATTGGTTGTTCTTGTTGTCTACCCAGGTGCCCAGCATTCTCATTGATTTTCCTTCTCTGATGATACAGATATTGTCAGGGATTTTTCTGGCTGGTAAATTGTTCACTTTTCTGTCCCTGATCACTCTTAGTCTATGTTCTTTAGGGCCAATGGGGAGGATCTCTGTCTTTCTTAGATTGAACTTAGCTGTGGATGCTTTGCAGAAGTCATCAATGACTTTTTGTAGAGTTTCCATTGAGTCTTGCCGTTTATATAGACTAGTGTGTCATTCACAAAGAGGGAGGCTATTATTGTTTCTGTTAGTCCTGGAATTGTGAATCCAAGGAGGTCAGAGTTCCTTAATGCAATGGCTAGTGGTTCAATTGCAATGTCATAGAGGAGACAAGACATGGGACATCCTTGTCAGACACCTTATTTTATGTTGATTGCAGCTGGTAGGGTTCCATTCATTATGACTATGGTACGAGCTCCATTGTACAGTTGCTGGATTTTGAATATGAACTTTGGGGGGAATCCAAAAATTTCAAGAACTTTCCATAGATAATCATGTGCTATTTTATCGTATGCCTTCTCCTGGTCTAGTGCTACTATGTATCCTTCTTTTTCATAGATATCGGAGTATGCTATGAGTGATTCTGTTAGTCAGATGTGATCATATAGTCCTCTATTTGGGATGAAGCCTACTTAGTTGGAGTGGATGATTGTGTGGGCCATTTGACCTAGCTTAGTTGCTATTGTTTTAGTGAAGAGCTTGTAGTTGGTGTTGGTCAGGGTGATAGGTCTGTAGTTTTCAATCTTGGTTCTTTCTTTTTTCTTATATAGGAGGTGCATAGCTCCCAATATGAAGTTCAGGTTCATCATTCCTTTTTCCTCAATTTTTTTGTATACTTCCATTAGGATCTCTATGATGTCTGGGGATCTTTGGGCTCTTTTGTTTCCTTTGGTTAGGGTGGTAAAGTATTCATTGAATTTTTGTTCCCAGTATTTGTAGAATTCGTATGGGATTCCATCATATCCCGGTGCTACTCCATTGTCTGAGTCTTTAAGGGCCTTCAGTATGTCTTCCTCCTTTGTTTTTTGAGCTAGTGCTTCATAGTCATATGCAGTTACTTTCGGAGTTTTATGCTCTAGGAATTTGTAGATATGGTTTATGCCATTGGTTCCCCTTACTGGGGTTTCTTATAGGGCTTTGTGGTGTTCTGAAGCTATCTTGCTCATTCCTACAGTGTCTCTGATCAGTTTGCTGTTTTTGTTTTCAAGAGGGACTATGATTTCAGGTTTTTGGAGGCAGTTTCCTAGTTTAAAGAAGAATTTGGTGTTCCTTTCACCCTCTTTTTGGTAGTGTGCTCTGGCTGATAGTTGGAGGCTTCAATTTTGTCTTTCTCCAGTGTTTCCATTTCATCAATGATCATACTAGCTTGTTCTCTGGTCTGTGTTGTCCATTGTATTCATTGAGGGCCTTTTTAAGGTCAGACTTTTTTCTTTCTTGTTCTTTAGACATCTGTCTCTTTCAGTTTGTGGATTCCTGTCTACCAGCCTCTTTGAGTTCTTTTTTTGTTTCTATCCAGATATCTGTTTTGTTTCAGATTTCATCCTCTTCTTGCATCTTAGAAGGATGTTTTTTGCTCTGTTGTGGAATTGCATATACTCGAGGGTATCAATGTTAATTTTCCATATGCCTCTGCCAATGTAAGGTAGTCCTTGTTTAATGATGCTAATGGAGACCAGTTGGTGGTCTGATATTCTGGCTTCAGTTATATTCCATGAATCTGTGAATTTCAAGTTCTTTTTGTCCATGTAGATTCTATCTATCCTAGATAGGCTGTATGACTGTTTAAAGGAGTACTGTTTGGCATTAGGGTTGCTGTCACACCATCTGTCAATGAGATGGAGTTGATCGGAGGTCTCCTTCCATGTTGTGGTTAGGCGGTTGTCATCATAGTGGTGTGGTAGATGGTCTATTGCTTCTTCCATGAAGTTGAAGTCCCCTAGGATTATCAGGTCTTTAAGGTCTCTTTCTTGCCTGAGCCTTTCTTCTAGGCTGGCAAAGAATTCTATTTTGTCCTTTAGTTTATTAGGGGTGTACAGGTTTATAAGGTTGAGTTCCTTGTTCTCCCATTGGATGGTGAGGAGCAATGCACAACCAGTTATAAGTTTGGTGTGTTGCCATATCAGGGGTTTGGAGTTGTCCCAGTCTAAGAGATCTTTATTGAGAATGAATGCTACTCCAGCTTCTCTGTCTCCGGAGTTCTGTTCTATTATAATCTTAGGGTTCTCATTCATTAGATGGATGTGGTCATGTTCAGCTAATTTTGTTTCCTGAATTCCTAGGACCATTATTTTATTCTTTCGAACAAGTGTGGTTATGTTAGGATATTTGGAGCATTTTCCTTCATAGCGGCCACCTGTAATGTTGAGGGAGCCGATGGTCATTTTTATATTTTTCAATTTTGGTTGTGTCTGCAGGGGTCTACACTCTTTCTCCAACTGAGGGCTCAGAGTCAATGCTGGGCTTACTATTACTGCAGGAGCAGTCAGCCCTTGAGGAACCATATCCTGAGGAGCTCTTGCATATGATTCCAGGAGCCTAGAGCTCACTAGCTCAGGGCCTAAGGGATCTGCTTGTGAGGTGGAAACCAGTCCTCTGTTTATGCTGTCCAGCCTTAAGCCTGGTACAGCAGGTGCTGCTAACACCCCATTGTCACCATCCTGGGTTTTATCTCCCTCACAGGTATTATTTTCCTCAGGACAGCCAGCGTTAGTAGTAATAGATATTGTTGTATGCATCATGTTTCAGAGTGGAATTTTACAACTTCCGAGTTGTGGGTTTTATGGTTTGGGTATAGGCATGTTCACTTCTAATGGGTTCCGATCTCCGCGGACAGTTATTTTGGGTAGACTTGTGTTGGATTTCAGTAATGGGGGACACCTGTGTCACTCCTCTTGCTCTGACAATGATATGTGTGTCTTATGGGGTGTCTTTCCTAATGAGGGGTATAGGGAGGTTGGGTCATGAATCATTGAGGAGGCTGGTCCATCTTGAGTTGGTTAGAGATTGGTGTGTTCCTGACCAAGTGTCATGAGCTGCAGATTAGAAATGGTGGACAAAGGATTCACTCCTTGTGTCTTAGTTTTCATTCATCAGTCCTTGGGCACATTATTCCTATTGTGGGGAGGGCAGATAGAACTTGGGTTATTGGGGTTATTCATCCCACTTGAGTCAGCTAGGATGGCAATACTGGTTTTAACATGACTCTTGATTAGTCCTTTTGATCTGGGGGTTGAGATTTGTGGACAAGGAGTTTGCTCCTCATATTCATGTTTTACTTCTGTGTCCTGTGGGATAGCACTCCAGGAGTTGGGGAAGGCAGCTGAGGGGGGCATAGGTCATTAGACTAACTCGTCCGACTTGGGTCAGTGGGGGCTTTAGCTTGGGTATTTTGTGGACCTCAACTGGGCTCTCAGGACTTTTTAATCAATAGTGGTGGGCAGGGATTTTGTTCCTAGTGTTCTAGTGTTAGTTCCTGGATCTCAAGGGTGTCATTCTCATCATGGGGTGGGTTGGTGGGGGTGGAGTGTAGGTTGTTGTGATGACTCATCTTGTTCAACTAAGCCAAAGTGTTGTAGTAAGTTTTATTTAACTCCTGTTCAGATGTCTTGAGTCACTGATTTGAAAGGGTGGTCATAGGGTTTACCCCTTGAGTTCTGACTTATGTTTGTAGGTCTAAGGGGACAGTATTCTTATCTTGGGGGAGAACATAGTAAGGAGTAGGATATCCAATGGCTTGGGAGTATCATCGCAGTGACACATCTGGTGTCACGTCACTTAAGGTAATGATGTGAGTCTTTTTTACACTCTGATCGGACTTCTTGGAGTGCTGATTGTTTTTGTGATTCTGTCTTAGTTGATTTTATTTTTAGATGGCCCTGATAGGGAAATCATTTTCCTTCTCTAGATTCTGATGATTTACATCTCGTTGGGTATAAATGGTGTGACTTTGTTCTTAGACCTGCATGGCTCATACTCATACTCCCCTTGAAAACACTTCTAAGTCTGGGTCTTTGGGGCCTGTCATCAGGGATGATAAGGAGAAGAAGCAGTGAAGGGTAGAGAAGAAGTGGTGGGCTAAGTACAGGAGGCAGCTCAAGGAGTTAGGCATGGTATCTGAGGGGCAGGAGGGGGATGCGGAGGTGGCAGGGCCTGCAGATGTGCAGGAGAGGGCCAAGGCTGATGAGGAGAAGCATCGGTCTCGACATCAGAAGAAGAAGAAGAAGAGGGCATTGGCAGTCATTTCCAAGGAGCAGGATATACTCCCCGAGGCAGCAGGGGAGGATGTCAAGGTCAGAGAGGCTGTGGGGGCTGAGGGCCCTGATGAGGGGGGGGATCTGGGAGCCTGGCTGAGGTTCCTCTTTTAGAGCTAATGGTTGATGTTCTTGATGTGGACAACTTTTTGCCATTGTCTGAGGTTATAGTTGTGGATGAGGAGGGATGGGGGGATCACCTTGCTCCTCCTAGCATGAGTTCTCCTCCTAGGTGCTGAGCATTGGAGGTCTTTGAGGGTGTCATTCTTCCTGCTGCTCCTCGGCAGAGGGACTACTACATTAATAATTCATTGATGGACAAGGTCATGTGATCATGGGAATATATGCTCCCAATATGTCAAGGTACCTGTGTGAATATTTTCAGGATGCTAGGCCATATATCTGCCCTGGTATTAGCAAATATGTCCAAAATGCGAAAACATTGGGACAGTTTTTTGAGCCACTGTATGAGTATCAGGCATGGCCTAAGCAGCTTTATCAGTGTGTGCATTGCACCAATACTGAGGTGCTATGTCTCGTCAGTTCTGGTAAGTCTATCACTCTGGTTTCTTTAGTCTATTAACTATCTTTTTAGGTACTCATGTGACTTCCTGCCTCAAGTGCCAAGGGATGTACTTGACTTTCTTGGAGTATATTGGGTGCTGTCCACATGCACAGGTCAATGAGCAGGAGCATTGGCCCAAGGATTCAGCTGTTTGTAAGGTGTTATCCTACACTAACAGTAGTTTTCATGAGATGGTGGAGGAGTCTTTGCCTCCTCTTGAATGAGTTGTGACTTGGGGGGCTTGGGATTGTCATCAGACTTTGGCTCGACTTTCAGCTCATGCTGACAGTGGGGGGGAGTCCTCTGGTTTAGGGGTGGAGGCTCTGGCTACCTCTATTTCCTCTTTAAATATGACTTTACTTGGGATCCAGCAGGGGCTTGAAGAGAATACATGCATGCAGTATTTGGCTAGCACGTGTTTGAAGGGGTTAGTTGAGATTTTGGTATCGGATCTTTCTGAGGGGGATCGTGTGAGGATTTTGGGGCATCTTGGGGAGGGCAGAGAAGTCAGGGGTGGGATTGCAGGAGAGCAGGAGCAGGAGGAGGATGGTGGACTTGATGATGTGGAGGACTTTTTGGACTATGGAGTTGTTTTTTTAGTTAGCTTTATTTTTGTCTTGTTGTCATTGTCTTTTCGAGGAATAAAGAGCTCAGTTTGGAGGTAGTCTTTTGTGTTTGGTGTGAGTGAAGGGATTCTTGGAGGTTGCTTATAATAGGACTTGAAGGTAGGGGTGTTGGAGAAGTGGACATCAGTTGTACAAGTATTATATTGTAAGTCATTATTGGTTAGTTGGCAGAGATCCTGTTGGTAAGTTGGGGAAGTTCTTAAATCAGATGGGAGTTGGCTACAGCAAAGTCTGTATTCAGCTGGTTTCTAAGAGGATTGCAGAGGGAGCAGAGGTTATAAAGAAGACTAAGACTAGTATAATTAGTGGATCATTTGGAGAACAGTCTAGTGAAGCTTGGGGGGTAGGGTAGTTATGTTGCCAAAGTGGAGACCTTTGGCTTCGGGGCATTGGACATTTCAGAGCTTTGTTCCCCAAAGGCCATGTACCAGCCATCGCAAATCTTCTTGTAGGGGCAATCTTCGGTAAGGTGAGCATGCGAGTGGCATATCTTGCAGTCTGTAGTGTGGCTGAGGGACAAGGTTGCAGATGAGGAGAATATTTTGGAGGGAAATGAGATCGTGACCTTCAGAGAGAACTACCAGACAGCCGGCATCCCCCCAAGGGGTCGCAGCAGCCGCGGCGGATTCTCGAATGGCTAACTGCATTCAGGCTTGGCCATCGGCAAGTAGTCCACATCACTTCGCACATTGCGAGCGCCAAAAGCGTTGGTGCTCGACTTGAAAGCTTTGGCATAGGGACACTTGGTGTCCCCGAACTGCCAGGCTCAAGCCCATCCCAAGTCAGTGTGCACTGTAAGACAGCCGCTTCAATAACTCGGTCCAGGACAAGCCAGTCTTCCCTCTAAGTCATGCCAAGGGGCATACTAGACAAGACCACTCCAGGAGCTGGAGCAGCCCAGCTTTCAACCCCCCGTTCTCATTTTCATGAAGGTTCCACACTACTGAACCAGTCGCAGAACAGTACCAAGACTGCCTCTGACTGCCCCGTTCATGCTTTCCCTTCATGTAGTAGGAAATCCCCTCTGTTTGGTCATGTTATGTCGACGAAAGCGCAAGGCGTGAAAGTTGGTGTCCACTAATGGTCACGCCCTATAAGTGGGGTCCTGCACCCTCACTCAGTGGACACTAGGCGGTCTGAATCCAACTCCTATCTCGATAGACTCATGCAGAATCGCACCCAAGGCCTCAGTGCACTTACTAGACAGTAAGAGGACCGACCACCTTCACCCAGCCTGGGGTGACCTTCCCAAACAAAGACTCTCGAAGAATGTGCATACAAGAGCCAGAAACAAAAAGAAAGAGTGCCCCCCTCATAGTTGTTGCCCCCCCCCATTCGATTATTCCATTTTATGATGGCTAGAGAAGGACCAGAACAGTTTCCGAAGCAGCCAACCGGGTGGACAACCAAGCTAGCCAGCAGAGTGACTGCACCATGGACCGTCGTTGACTGCACTCCCCCAAGTCACCTCTCCCACTCCTCATGATAGGAAAAGCGCCCTCTGAGACCCACCTGCGACTGCCGGAACACAAGGGGTGAAAGCACATGTCCACCATTTGTATTTCTTGCTACCCCGACCCACCAGAGCGGCTGACCACTGGGACTGGCAAGCTCACTCAGGCGCCAGTAAGCCGCTATGAGCTAGGGAG